>OZ021723.1:46140068-47435068 GCA_963978545.1 Linyphia triangularis | reverse complement strand
AACATCTTTTTCCCATAGGTCGGATTAGGATTAGAAATTCTGAAAAAAAATTTTCGATCCACCTGTGTGTGTGTGTGTGTGTGTGTGTGTGTGTGTGTGTGTGTGTGTGTGTGTGTGTGTGTGTGTGTGTGTGTGTGTGTGTGTGTGTGTGTGTGTGTGTGTGTGTGTGTGTGTGTGTGTGTGTGTGTGTGTGTGTGTGTGTGTGTGTGTGTGTGTGTGTGTGTGTGTGTGTGTGTGTGTGTGTGTGTGTGTGTGTGTGTGTGTGTGTGTGTGTGTGTGTGTGTGTGTGTGTGTGTGTGTGTGTGTGTGTGTGTGTGTGTGTGTGTGTGTGTGTGTGTGTGTGTGTGTGTGTGTGTGTGTGTGTGTGTGTGTGTGTGTGTGTGTGTGTGTGTGTGTGTGTGTGTGTGTGTGTGTGTGTGTGTGTGTGTGTGTGTGTGTGTGTGTGTGTGTGTGTGTGTGTGTGTGTGTGTGTGTGTGTGTGTGTGTGTGTGTGTGTGTGTGTGTGTGTGTGTGTGTGTGTGTGTGTGTGTGTGTGTGTGTGTGTGTGTGTGTGTGTGTGTGTGTGTGTGTGTGTGTGTGTGTGTGTGTGTGTGTGTGTGTGTGTGTGTGTGTGTGTGTGTGTGTGTGTGTGTGTGTGTGTGTGTGTGTGTGTGTGTGTGTGTGTGTGTGTGTGTGTGTGTGTGTGTGTGTGTGTGTGTGTGTGTGTGTGTGTGTGTGTGTGTGTGTGTGTGTGTGTGTGTGTGTGTGTGTGTGTGTGTGTGTGTGTGTGTGTGTGTGTGTGTGTGTGTGTGTGTGTGTGTGTGTGTGTGTGTGTGTGTGTGTGTGTGTGTGTGTGTGTGTGTGTGTGTGTGTGTGTGTGTGTGTGTGTGTGTGTGTGTGTGTGTGTGTGTGTGTGTGTGTGTGTGTGTGTGTGTGTGTGTGTGTGTGTGTGTGTGTGTCAATCTCTCAAAATATTAAGAGTAGATTTTTCCTTTCAGTATCTAATACAAAATAAAATTACAGCTTTTTAACATTCGAATCTTTAAAATTTTAGCTAATCACCAAACAGTATTTTGATTTCCCCATCAGATAATATGAAGAAAAGTTGAGTGTGACATCACTATGCACATAGCCTATACGTTACATTGGGTTGTGTTTCACTCACTACAAAAAATGCTTCTTAGCGGTTGTGATTTATTTAAATCTAAGGTAATTTATGTCACTTTGATGTTAACTTTCAAATGTTAAGACAACACCTATTCGTATTTCTTCTCGTTGGTGTGGTGAGGTTGGACTGAGGTATACGTGATAAGGTTTCGACTTCATAATCGTATCGTAGTTCAAAATTACCAGACCATTTGGCTGTGATAAGCACTTCATAGTGGCAAAAACAGGCAGACGAAACCGTGCAGACTGAATTAAACTTTAAATATACATATATATATTTATCTTAAATTTAGCAGCCAGTTGGCGAGCAAAAATCTCACACCACGCAATCAATCAATCTTAAATTTCATCTTTTACAAATACAAGGACGGACTATTCCCTCAAAAAGTTTGTTTGTTTGCATGCATTGAACCCAACTTCACAATTTTTTTGCATTACTCATCAAACAGTTATAAAGGTATTTAAAAATTTCATTTTCAAATAAAGAAGTCGCGTGATATTAAACATAAAACAAAAAATCGTGTAAATATTAAAAACAAACAATTAATTATTAAAATAAATTAGGCTGTATTGTTCGTGATAGTAAAAATAATTAGTTTAGACCTTAATGATTATTGTATTATTTTATAAAACTGAACATTTATAGAATCATTTCCATGTCTGTCAGCCCCATGTAAATCTCAAACTTTAAAAGATGAATTGTGCTGCAATTATGTGGAAAATTTAAATGAAATTTGGCAGAATATCAATTATAAAATATAGACAGCAATAATTATTTATGGAATTGAAATTTAAAATTGTTTTATGTGTTTGAAATGAGCATGTTTTTAATAATAGTGTATTTAGTACCGAAGTAAAATTTCTGATCAAAGAATGTAAAAATAATGTCAATGTGGTTTGCTACTTATTTTTTTTTTTTAAACACGGCATTTAGTTGTGAGAAAATACTGTTAAACCCCATCTTCCAATAACTTTAAACGCAGATGTAGAATAGCTTTAAAAAATTGGGAAAGTTGAAGACTATGGATAGTTTATTGGAAAATGTCTTGGGTTCATTAAAATATCTTAGATTGAAAGTGCTGGATTACTATTCTGGTGAAAAAAAGGACCGAACACTGGCACGCCTGTATATTCTTTAAATAAATTTGTCAAGAACTACCAGGTATTCAAGTGAAGTTATATGCAAAAAGATCGCCAACAATTTTTCAGCTACACAGCTTTCGAGTGCGAAGCACACACCGTGTGAATATTCACACTCTGTTATTAATTGCATTTTCTGTTATAAATCACGGTACTTACGTATTATCCAGATGACCATTAGCGACTTTTACTACTAATAAAAAGTTTGAACTGCCTGGCCTCCACGAAGGTTCATTTCGAATCGGACAAGCGTTGGGGCCTTTCTGTGAAATACCTCAGCTGCGTTGAGGAGCTGGTATCCGTCCGGGAATCCATTTAGCATTTTTTTATCTTGCCAAAGGTCGACGGGATAATACGTAAGTACCTAAATTAAAGTTAGAGCTATGCTTTCTTATCTTTTCAAAATGTACGTTTCGTTGAACCCTTTCCAGTGCACTTCCCTACATACTTCAGCTATACATTCCAATTCTTCACTTCATTATACTGAATATTGAAGCATTTGAATTACCGATTCAATTCGTCACGAAATTCAAATCCAGTTTAGGAGAGAAATATCCGACATAATCATGCGCAACCCATCGACCACTGCGTCTGTGTGGTGTTAAGAGGGTTAAGCTTCAGATTGATCTCAGTGCGCCCTACATAAGGCCCCTTAAAACTCATTGAGCTCTAATGCGATCAGGTCTAATTTGATGGTAATTGAGTTTAGTCTTCCTACAATGCGCCCGGGGCCTTAAGCATAAGAGATCAAACAGTATTTGTGCACTAGATATATCGTAGAAATGAGGGTTCGTTGAATTAATGAGACTACCGAAATATTATAATGGGTGTTCGGTCAGCTGGTTTATTTACACGATCAAGAACGGATCAAGTTTTGTGCAGAAGAATGGTTAAAATCGTTGATATTTATAGCTTAAAGTTTATTCTGAATCGTTACAAAGAACCTTAGAAGATTTTCCACACGTGTTCAAAATTTGAACTCGATAACGGCTTGAGTGCTTTTTATTGAATTTTTAATATTATTAAATATGATACTCTGGCCCTATGGTTGTAGTACAGTAAGGTTAATAACTGAATATCATGTAGGGTTACCAAATACAGCTGCTGTTTTTAAAAATCATTGATGGTATGTTGACTATTATAGATATATTGTATGAATTCTCTTGCTATCTTAGCCGACCAAACGGTATAGTGGATAGCGTGCTAGCTTCTAGACCGCGAGGTTGCTGGTTCGAGTCCCGTGTTAGGCATGGGTGTTTGTAAATGTATGTTGGCTTGTCTAATGACGAATGTTTCGGCGTATTATAGCCCTCGTGTTGCTGACGGCTCCAGATAATCTGAAAACGACCAAACAACCAACTCTTGCTATCTTAATAATTTTCAGGGTTTTCTTATATTTAAGACATAAGTGCTTAAAAGTTTAAGAAAATTATGATGTATGCTTAATATGCTGTTCAGTTGTTTTTACGAAGGGGATTGATGTCCCCGACGGATATTTGAAATTGGATATGAAATCGGGGACAGATTATCATGGGTTAGAGCCTGTATTGCACGGAAGCAACGGCATACAATGATGAAGGTTGTTGCATGTTAAATCTGGAGTGATTTCGATATCCTCAAGTTGCCGTGGCGCATAAGCTAAGAGTAAAGTGCTAGATCGAGTATTGACACCTCAAATTCTGAATTTCAGCTTCAAAAATTACCAGAAGTACGTGGCTTTATTTAGCATATTGTAATAACAGAAATGTACAATTAATTATTCAATGTATCCCAATTCGATGTGAATAAAAGAGTTAGCCATTCCTGAAACTTTAAATGTATTCTTGTTTTTTATGTATCATATTTTAAAATCTTTCTACACAGAAAAAATATGTGTTACTTAATAGTAGTTAGCGAATTAGTCAAGTGAAAATTCTGAAAGTTATTTAGTATAGAGATCGCGTGATCTGCGAGGATTTTTTATTAATCAATTCTATGTGTGCCCACAAAAATAATCTATATAAGACTACTTTAAATAAACTATTGAAAATTGCTTATGATTATATTTTTTCAGCATATCACACACTATCTCAGCCGACCAAACGGTATAGTGGTTAGCGTGCTAGCTTCTAGACCGCGAGGTTGCGGGCTCGAGTCCTGTGTAAGGCATAGGTGTTTGTAAATGTATGTTGGCTTGTCTAATGACGAATGTTTCGGCGCATTATAGCCCTCGTGTTGCTGACGGCGCCAGATAATCTGAAAACAACCAACCACACACTATCACATCTAATCGATAAGCCTATCATTATACAATTGAAACGGAGAATTTTTAATAACATTTCTTTTCCCACGCTTATTAAATAGGGTCGAGTGGGGAAAATTTTAGACCTATTCTAATTCAGTTATCAGTCCTAAAACTATATCCTGTTAATCAGTATCAACGTTTCAGAAAATGTTCCCTTCCCCTCCCCCTTTAATAAAAAAATTGAATTGTGAAAGCGTGATAGTTTGTGTCACTAAAAGGCGGCTTCTATATAGATTTTTATTAGGATACATAACCTTCTGATAACAATCATTTGGCGACATTTAATCTCTGAAATCCCTTGTTGAGGACATAAGATAACTAACAATGCCAATTAGGAATTTTTTTACAAACTAAAAATCGGCAAGTTGGAACAAATTTGGTGAAAAAAATTTCACCGAATATCCAAGACCTTATCCGCTATTTCTATTTGGAGCCACCATGTGAGCTTCTTATTGTTTTAGTAAAAAGTAATCCCCTAATCGAACTATAAAGCCCTTTCGATTAAAACTTCTGATTGAATTTTTTGTAATCCTACTAATCCTAAAGAGTCCTTAAAACTAAATGTTACATCTACAGAATTTATAGTTGAAGTTTTAAAATGTGCCGATTGAATTCTGGGAACATGTCTCAATGAGACCTTTCATTTGACATATTGCTCGTGCCTGTATCAGTAGTAATTTTGTCTGAAAATGTTTACCTTTTAAAACATTAGTGTAATGTGAAAGATAAAAATTGATATTTTAAATGGATTTTGTGCACCACATTTATATTAAGTATTTTATCCTCTTTGTTTAATAGCGTTTCCACAATATAACTAAAGTGTTAAAACATTTTTATAATAATTTATTTTCTCTGACCTTTCTTATTAAAGGTTGAGGGTTTTAATCTCGATTTAAATTGATTTTTGTTTCACTGTAATAAGTTGATTCGAATTAAATTGATTTTTGTTTCACTTCACTGAATTTAAGTGGTTATGTAAGTCTCTTTTCAAGATGCAAATAGAAGACATCTACTCTTTAAAAGACCTCACGAAGGCATTTTCTCTTTGAAATTCGAAATATTGTAATAACGATATTTCGGTGAAGTTTAGCCTTCGTAATTGAAATTATCGATGCAACCTACAACAAACTCGAACTATTAGCCATTACTGTGAATATTTGGGTATTAGCCATTACTGTGAAATTAATGAATTCTATAAACCTCAATTGAAAACTTCATAACCTTCCAGTTTCTATACATTTCCTTCCTGAATAAGGAATAACACTTTTCAATTTTCACGATCGTACCATAATGAGTTGATAACCTAAAAGATGGTCGTTGAAACACGATATAAAGTTTGACGCTTTATTGATCGCTCTTCCATTCAAAAGGAACAGTTTCCTCTTCTCATCTTTCTCTAGTGACTCGAAAAATTAACTGCAAAGCGATTAGTTGCACAAAGAAGTATTCACCTGTTGCTAGTCTAGAAGTACATTATTAATGAATTCGGTTATGGGGTTTACTGAGTTGACGTTTCAAGGGTTGTCCGAGCCACAATGGTTTTCGAAAAATATTTAGGTAGCACTAATATGAATAAAAATAAACAGAAGTTTTTAGATTTTGCCTGTTAAGGTTAAACATTGAATAAATACTAAGACGAGTGAAAGTTAGTATGTAAAGAAAAGGTTCGTTATGCTAAACCGCGATGTTTATCTCTGTTTTATATTTGTTTTATTGTATTTTTGGAGTTGTCAGATTCTTAGCTATGTGGTTAACAACTTATTACAAAATGTGCAACTAAAATCAGTTATGTAACTTTTTTTTTATTTCTGTGTTAGGGTTTAGCATAGTTTCAGAACTTATATTTTCAAAACTTATTTTTTCTATAGTTTTAAAAATTTACATTATCAGAATCGTAGCATAAAATTCCTTTATATTTTAAATAAGTTTCATCTTCTGAAACAATGCAATCTCATTTTGACTTTGCAATATGTATGGATATATAAGTTATTGGAAACCGGTATGATAATCAATAGTGAAATCTACAGATAAAAACTTTTTAATTCATCTTTGCAGCCATTAGAAACAGATTTCATCTATTTTTCTTTTATGTTCGACTCCGAATGGTAAGAAATAACAAGCCATTTAATTAGTGGTAAAAATTGTGGTACCTAAAAAGGGATGGATGTAGAAAAGAAGTTATTAAAACTATTACTTATTTGAAAGCCTAGTTACAGTGAAAGTCTTTGGTACAATAGTGAAATGTGATATGCATTATTAAAAAAAAATGAAAAATATAATAAAAAAACCTTGTAAAAATAACTTCTTTTTTTTTAGATTCAAGATAAAAATGAATATAAGAATTACATTTTATAAAGCATAACGTAACTGTAACCAACATCAAATCTATCAAAAGATGTAATTTACAAATGAAGAGTTGAAGTTATGAAAACTAATACTTCAAATCAACTAAAAAGAATTTTGACACTTTTTTAGAACCATATAATTTGTGCCTTTTTTGAGATTAAGAATTTACTCTAGTTGGCCACGTGGGCCCGAGCTCCCTTTTGAACTCAAAAGCGCCTTCAGGTTAAACTGTCAAAATCTTTCAAATAGTATTTTGAGCAAAAAATGTCAGTTTCTTATAATTTTTTGCAAAACAAGAGATTATTATGCCTTTTTTTAAAAAACTTGTTTACACTTATTCAGTGTTTCAAATTGTGGTAACGTATACCTAAGTGGGAGGAGGCGTACTAAACAAAATGTCAGGTGGTCAAGCAATGGTATGGTTGGTTGTATTCAGATTATCTGGCGCCGTCAGCAACACGAGGGCTATAATGCGCCGAAACATTCGTCATTAGACAAGCCAACGTACATTTACAAACACCCATGCCAACACAGGACTCGAACCCGCAACCTCGCGGTCTAGAAGCCAGCACGCTAACCACTATACCGTTTGGTCAGCCAAGCAATGGTATGATTTACAGAAATCTTTGATTGATTTTTTCTAGATACTATAAACTAATTCGTAAATTCTTTTATAGTTGGTAAATGAAATTTATAAATTCATACTAATGTACTAGTTGACAGAATTCGTTACTTGCACTCATTAATACGGAATTAATGATAACAACAATATTTTTTGGGCTGAGTTTGTATTATTTCTTCTTTGCCGTCAGACTATATGCTGATATGAAATCCTTTTCTTCTTAATTGGGATGAAATACCTATCTGGCCACCGCTCTTCAACTCTTATTTAAAAAAAAAAAAAAAATAAGATAACATTACGACGATTAGGACAAAAGTGGTTTCGCGTTGGTCGTTGGGCATCCTGGTGAGAGTTTTACGTTTTTTTCTCAATGGGGACGTAAACATGGCCTTGAAGTGTCATATTTAAATTTTAAGGTAAAAGTTGATACTGATAATTACTCTTTTTTTCAGATATAATACTCATTTCAAATACTATATATATAAAATTGTATTCCTTACAACAGACTATAGACGAATCTAAATAGGTATTGATCAATTATAGTCCCTCTATACAAGTTAAAAACTGCCAGCCTTAATTTGGGACTTCTTTAAACAACTACCACTTCATATACAGTATACTTTAGAACCAACAGATTTTCTTTTGTAAGCCCCAATCCGACATAAAAAAAAAAAAAAAAGCAACAGAATTCTACAGTAAAAAAATGTAATTCATTAAACCACAGGTCAAAATGAAAATCTCACCTGAGTATCTTGCTTCTGGAAGAAGATCGATCCCTTGATGATCTCCTCCTCATCCTCCGAAATCCTTCCCATCATGGAAATCGAATCTTGTTGCGCTTCTCGACTTGTACCTTCGCCCCCATCACAAGTGGCCCTGAAGCTGCCCTGCACCCCGATCAGCTGACTATGGCCATTGGCGTCTGCCTCTTCCGGACTACAACGCACCACACCACTCTGGTTGACATGCAGGCTTGGAGTGCACCCCATGTTGCTTATACTTCACTGGGCCATAGATTTACTACTACTGTTGACCACTGTATGATTTCTTAAACTATACAGTATCACACTGGGAAGAAGATTGACTTCATTTTACTTCTGAACTGTTCATTTCCTTTGCAGGAAATTCTCAGACTAGAAGATGGGATCAATTGAGGCTGTGTTAGTCGGTAGATTTCTAGAGCATAGAAAGATTATCCAAGAGAGAACTTTTTTTGAAACCCACGTAGAAATAAGTTCAAAGACTAGCACAAACAACCTACTGCCCCAGTGCTTTGTACAATTTGTTGACTTGTTTGTACTGTTTGTTGTTGAACAATCACAAGAAATCAAATATAATTTTTCTAAGAATCCAATTGGATTAAAGAATCCGATTCTTATATATCCAGAAACCAAGTGAACCGTCTCAATCCGAATTATTTCAAATACATTTGCGGTTCATTCTGAAGCAACACAGACATCAAAAACACACTTGATAGTTCTTCTTCTAAGAAAAAAAAAGTTGTTTTGGCATATTTTCCAAGAGTCGGAATGCCTCTTTTCCTCCACAATCTTTATAAACAACCCAAAGTTTCTCTATTTATAAAGATGCTCGTATTTTCCTCATTCAAAACATGCTTCCACTACGTTTGAGATGAGCGAGAAAAAAAACGTGTCCCACTCCTTTATTCGACGTTTTTGTTTATTTCCATTCCGAGATTTCAGAGAGCAGCAAGATACTTCGGTCGTTCAACGCTGTTTGGGAGGTCGCCTCTCCAGTTCCTTTGCCCCATCCTTATCACATGCTCTTCCCAATCACTAGATTTTAGGCTACGTCAACGCCATCTATCGTTAACCTCTTCCACTATTCCGCTATAAAAGTTTTCTGTTTAAAGATAAGTTCCATGACTTGCGAATTAATTTTGTTGTTCTAATTAGTTGATTTCTGCTCAGTGAAATGAGACTGTTGGGAACTTTTTATCAACTGATACTGAATCGAATTGTCAAGAAAGATATGATACTCTGAACTTCCAATTAATCTTCATCGAATTTCGCAGACATTGAAAACGCACCAACCTGTTCTGTCTACTTTTATTTGAAAGCTTTAATTATGTAACGTCGTAGTTGTGTATTGAACCGGAATCGTCTTACATGCTAAAAGCGTGTGTTGCTTCTGATCTAGGAGTTTAGCAGGTTCCAAGATGTAACTTACAAAGGAATGAATTCGATGCATACCTTCCAATGCTTCGAGTTGCAAAATGTAGAGCACTTTTCAATATTTATTTGTGGACTATCTAATGTTTGTGTCTACTTTTTTGTGTATCTAGTCAAAAATATAAAAATTTACCACCTATGTTTCCAAAAGTTTAAAAAGATGAAATAAATACTTGAAATGTTTATACTGTACCTTTTTTTTTTTTATTTCATTTCACTTAGACCTTAATTAATTTCAAACTTAATCTAGTATACGGTCCCTAAAAGTAAGCTCTTTTTTTACAATTTTGCTAAAATATTGAAAACCAAATGTCAAAATGAAAAAAAACATTCTCTGATGGTTTTCGACCATGATAAATCCAATGAAAGTGAAAAAAATATATGTTCCTAAATTTTAAAATTAATTTATTAATTAATAATTTTTTTTTGAAAATTTTTAATTATTAAAAAATTATTTAATGCAAAATTTGCATGTTTTTTATGTTTGGCCTTAAACTATCGTTTGAAACAAGAATTATGAAAATGTATTTATTATTTAACAATTTATTGTTATAAATACAATTTTTTCTTTTTAGCATTAGTTAGACATTCCCTTGTTGTTATATAAATTACTAACCACAGCTCAGAAAATTATGAAAATTAGCATTTCACTATTTTTTGGGATGTTGAATCAAAATATGTCATAATGTTATGAGTTTTCTATTGAACTTTTTGAAGTTTGGTTTATTTTAAATATGTAGATGACCCCCCCCCCCCCCCCATGATAAAATAAATTATATACAATTATTAAAGACCTTCAACAATTTACAGCGGTACTTGTTGCTTTTTGTTTCATCAAAACAAGATATGGCCATTGTTAGGATTTTTTTTTTTTTTTCTTTCTTTTTTTGCGTACTATACCTTGTTAATCTTCTAATAATTAGATGTTCGAAACGGTGAGCACTTTCATTAAATAAGAAACTGAATTCAAGCTTAATACATTTTATACATTAACAACATATTAAAAAATAATACTTAGCAATAAATATTGTAAAAAAATATTAACAAATTGTTGAAATACTCGGAGTTGGGGAATTATACCCTGACTTCTTTTCTTCGGTGCCATTTCTGAAAAATAAATAATAATAAAAAAATTGTTTTTCACACAATTCCTTATTGATCGAAATATTCCCTGTACCAAAATAACTGCTTTAAGTAGCAGGAAAAGGGAATGAATTTCTGTTCATGATAACGTGGAGTAGTCAAGAAAATACAGAAACCCAGTTCAAAGTGGTTCAGTAGATCTCATGTAATGATAGTACTTCCTTCCTTTCAACTCTTATCATCGTTTTCACTACCTTATCAACAAAACATTAGAATGGAAAGAAGATGTAGTGATTTTTTTAAATTTCATGAAGATAGTGACTTTCTCCTTATTTTGAAGATCAAGTGTTCAAACTTTAACAAAATGGCAATGAAACTGCGTATTTATTTAAAAAAGAAACACACCAGGGAATTCTTTTTCATTTGTGTGTGCTTTAGCACGTTCGTGCGTTTTTTCGTTCAACTATTTGCGTATTGGACGGACGATGGTCAGACAGACAGACACTGAAGTGTAATTATAATTTTGAAATTTGGGATGAAAAGCCGAAAGTGAATGAAAATAGTAGACTTTAGAGAATTCTGATACATATAGTTGCATATAGTCATATCAATATTTTCAGACAAATATTACCAGGTCGAATGTGGGTAGAAAAATACTACAAATTCTTACCTAGTTTTCTAAAATGGTTCCGGTTCATTTTTATTATTATTTTTCTCATGCTCCGTAATTTTTTTTTTTTTTCAATTGTAAGAAACAAATTTATAATATAATATTTGATATTAAATGAAAACTGCCGATAAACGAACCTTTTCCTAATAACCAATGCCCATCCGATGGATGTGTGGATAGCGCTCTGGCCACGCAAGTCAAAAGTGCCAGGTTCGAATCCCGGATTAGGCTTGGATGTTCGTTGTAGTTCGGAATCGACATTAAGCTGTAGGTTCCGGCCTGATTAGCCGCCATTGTGCATAAAAATAGGTAGTTGAGAGTATGAACCAACCAACCAACCAACCTAATAACCAATCGGCCACTTTTTGTAGAATCCCTCAGGTATAGAGAACAGGTCAAGTTCATATCCAAGAATAAATTGGAAAGTGAATGAAAATGGAATTGAAATATTTGACAATGTAAAATGGGCTACGGTTACACGCTTTAGCAAAAAGATTTTTTTCCCTTCACAATATGGATAGACCTGGTTATTGCATATTTTGAGAGATTACGTGTATTGTCAAAATTATATCAAAATACCCTTACTTCCCAAAATAAAAAACTTTTTCTTTTTTTAGCTTAGAAAAATATGTTTAGGAAACATTTTTTTTTTTTTTTTCAAGTATGATTCTCTTAGTCACAAAATTATAAAATAATCGGCTTAGGGCCGAAGTACAGTTTACCCTGGTCCTTAAATCCAAGCCCATTACAAAGTTGTTGCTTTCATTTGAGTTTTATAAAACATTGGTGCATCAATACAACTGAACTACATCAGCATACATCTCTTTTTATAGAAGCATGCAGAACAGACGCATGCGCACACAATGCATTTCCTGCCCATGATCAAACATTAAGTGGTTACAGACACCGGGCCACACTTTTGACCTAATTGAAAACAATACCCTTGGGTTTAAGGCCAAAGTTGGGATAGCAGCTCTTAGCTGGTTTCCAACCCTTCAATGATCAGCTGCTACTATATCTAGAACCCTGATTTTTTGCCATCGTGTTATCCCATAGTTTAAATGGAAAATAATATTATTCTTACCATTGAACAAAAAACAAGGTATAGTATTATTTTGAAAGTCACCGGATTTTTTTCTGCTTCTTCTGGTTGTGACCAAAACTTAAGCAGCCTAGAGCCGAAACGATTCGAGGAATTGTAGCCATTTTTTTCCAAATTGATTAGATTATAATTATCTTAATGGGTTTGTGCAATATCTATTTGTTGTTTTGGGGAAATTGTTGGTAAGTGAACAATTAAAGACTTCCAAGTACAAAGGTCTTAATATAATGAAATTCACTTCTTTGTATTGCAAAAACCATTAATCGTTAATTTCCTTCTATAACGTATGTGCAGGTCAGCGTTAACAATGTTTATTGTAAAAGGTTAATATGTGCTTCTAACAGTGAAATTCTTAATGAAATCCGACTTAGTTGTTGATGAAATTATTTTATACATTGTTTTTTATTTATATCAAAACGACTAACCCTATTCAGCAATACAGAACTAACCTCGCCTTTAGGCAACTTTGCGTAAGACATTTATAAAAATAAAAAAAAAATCGCTGGAATATTATCGTTTCTCTCAGAATTTCTTAGACTTACCGTTACAAGAGGATTTAACGTGTTTGCTAAAAAAAAACTACTTAAAATCTTAGCTGAATAGCTGGAATGGAAGAGTCTTGGATGACAACCTCAAAACTTTTTTCAGAAAAAATTAAAGAAAGAGGATCGAGAAATAAAATGTTTCCTTTGAAAACACAACTTCCAAAAATGTTTTGTCAAGATAAAGCCTCAAGAACTCGGCAGATAGGGGAATATTTTTTTTACCAATATTTGGTCTAAAACGTAGTGCATCATTCCTGCAGATGAAGAATATCTCACTAAATATCTTTCCTCAAAAACCGAATTTTATTAACTGTACTTTTCTTATTTTTAAATACTTTATTCTGTATCCGTAGCCTCGTAACTGTGTGACAGAAAATCTCCAATCCAACCAATTGACCTCAAGTCACAGTCACTCAATAATAAATATTAAAATTATAATTTATTGTTCAATTTGTTTATTTTCAAGTGCAAGGCTTAGAAGGCGGCGTATAATCAGAAAGTTAGTTTTCATTGAAACACCAAATTGGAGAAAAGCAAACAAAAACCAAGATGCATTGAAATTAGCCAAAGATAAAAATTTTAGTTTGTTTGTTTGTTTGTTTGTTTAAAATCAAAATGCGCTAACTGGTCAAATTAAATTTATTTTTTCTTTGGTAAAACCAACAAAGTAAGCCCCAAACACAGAGTAAAATTCATAACAAAATACGCATTATCGCATTACCTGTACCATTTAATTTATATAACTAATGCTATTATAAAGGCTAAATTCTATCTTTTTTATTTCTATGGGGCTTCCTTAAAAGAGCAGAAATTCATCAGGGAATTTTTTTCCCAGAGATAACTTTTTTATTATATATATATATATATATATATATATATATATATATATATATATATATATATATATATATATATATATATATATATATATATATATATATATATATATATATATATATATATATATATATTATTTTTTTAGCTTTTTGACGCCCTTTGAGATCGGTTTAATTTCATTTCTTTATTTTTTGTGTTAAAGGAGAAAACTATACACACAAAAGCTTTCCTGAAATACGTACTTAACAATGTATTAGACATTCAATTATAATACAAAAAACCTTTATCGCAATCAAATCAGATTATCTCGATTTAACCAATTACAATGTATACTTCCGGATAGATTGCATTCCAGTCATTCACAAAAAATATTTTACAATACATTCTTCTAGAATAGTTTGTCAAATTATTTTATTCACTTTTCCCAATTGGTTATACTTAGGAAATCACGTTAAATCTTTACTAAGTATTCCGGACATTTTAGAAAATGTATTTTATAATATGAACTAGTTCTTTCAAGGTTCAAAGTTCTAAACAAAATATTTCAACAATCTTTAATTAATTGGCTTTTAAGGATAATTTTGTAATTAAAATTTTACCACATGTGTCGGCAATCTGAAAAACCAATTAAATAATAACATCTTTTTTTTCTTTTTTTTTAATTAAAAGTACTAAATTACTTCTAAACAAGCTCAAAATTATTTAAATGTGCTGTTTCTTTTCGAATGAAATTGCAAAATTATAATTTTGCAATTTCCCATAGAAATATATATATATCTGTTTCCCATAACCCCATAGAAATATATATATATATATATATATATATATATATATATATATATATATATATATATATATATATATATATATATATATATATATATATATATATATATATATATATATATATATATATATATATATATATATATATAAATTTATTAATTTACATTGTATTGCATACAGTTTAAGAAACCATATTTAACAAGCTTTTGCCTTATAAGACAATTTTAAATTAACAAAAGCATTGAAATTGTTGCATTGGAATACGAAACTACTAAATATATTACAAATTCTTAGGTATTCTCAGATGTAAAATTTAATAATGGAACTTACCTTGAAATATTCCTAATTTTTTTGCGAAAAAAAAAATCATTTAAATAGAGTCAATAATCTCCTAGTGACACTATCTGGGCATACGTACACTATGCAAAAAGAAATCCGAACGATGCACAGTGAGCCAGAACGATGGAAAAACTGGCCAAAAATGAAAAAGAATTATTTTTTAATTTTCCTATTTAAATCATATGGTTTTGCTTACAAGTATCATGAGCATTTGATACCATCTTTTTCTGCTGCTTTATGAGATTTTCGGTGCAGTTGTGAGGGGTGAAGTTTGAACTTACAGAAAAGTTTTCAGAAAAGCGCACATTTTCTTTATAGCGACTGCTTTTTTTTAGACCCATCTTCAACTTTTGTTTTTATCTAAGAAGTAAAACTTTGCTATGTAGATTATAGCATGTGGTTAGTAGAAGGTACAGATTTTTCACTTAATTTTTTTTTTTTTTTTTTTGTCAATTTTAATATTTTTTATTTAATTTCGAAAAAGCACCTTAAATATTCACTGAATTTTTTTTGATGACCTTCTATGTATATTAGTAAAAAGTTTGATAAGGTCACCTTGGGTCATTCAACTCTTTTTGAATTAGTTTGAAAGAACATTTAATTGTATATTAGAAACTGTTTACACAATTTGCCGAAATTTACCGATTTGACTGTAAATCTATTCCAAATAAAACACAAATAACTTCCTTTATTAATAACTGCATTAAGGATATAATCTAAATAACTAGTTAATTGCATTGTAAATAAATTTAAAGAGCAATAAAATTATTTTTATATTTTTAAGTTAATTTATTATTTTAATTTATAATTTATTATTTTTAAGTTATTGAAATATATAAAGTTGAACTCAAGTTTATTAATATTTATTTAAACTGTAATTTCTGTTCAATTTATTGTAAGAAATGCATCAAGATTTTACATTTGAATAGTTGTAAGAACCATGTATAAATTTTTTTGAACCATGAAAGATTTTTTAAACATACCAATGAGTTTCAAACATCACTTGTAATCAAGTTAATTCAAGTTTATAAAATTCTAGAAATCCTTTAGATTTATAAAGTAGTTTCTTGTATAAAGGTTCAGAAGAAAATTATAAATTTATAAGAAGAAGGAAGTTGTTTGAAATGTTTTCAAACATCCCAGTTTCTATGCGCGTTAAAACTAGATTAAAAAAAAAATCTGGAATTTTAAATACAAAAAAAAAAAATTACAAACTTTTCGGATCAGTATTTATCACGAATCCAAGATATTTTGATACAATTTTTAAATCTTATAAGAAAAGGTTGTTACGCCAGCAACAGAACTGGAAGTGGTTTTCAAAGTAAAAATAAAGAATGACCAAATGAAGGCCTTTACTTTTCATTATAGTATTTAAACTTAAGATTAGGTCGACCATTTTCATATATTTTGCAAAGAAGAAAGATCAAAACGTAAAAAGAAGGCGGAATTTAAATTGTAAGAAGCAACTCCAGAAGTGTTGGCCTATGCGGCCCAAATGATTCTCAGGGCTAGTGGAAGATAGATGCGTCCAAAGTATTTAGGGCATATTGTTTGGAAATGGCAAAATTTTATTTGGAACTCTATCCATGGTTCAATATGCCAACAACCATACATAAAATATTAGTTTGTGGTCCCGAAATAGTACAAAATGTGCTTATGCCCATTAGAATGCCTATAGAAAAAACTCAGGAAGCTTTTAGAAAAGACATTAAAAAATATCACGCAGCAATTTCAAGAAAGTTTTGAGTAAAAAATCTGCAAGATGTGTTCTATCGACTTTTGTTGACATCTGATCCTATAATCTCTAGTTCAAGAAAATTGCGAACAAAGAAGATAAATACATTTTCTAAAGATGTTTTAGAACTTTTCCTTTTTTCTCAAGAAGAATCTATAAATGAATTTGAATCTAATTCCAACTCAAATTATTCTTCAGATTCATTTTCACTGTCAGACATTTAAACTATATTCATATTATATTACAAAACTACTGTTTCATTATTCAGAAATTCAAATACAATACTTTTATTTAATTCATATTTTAATTTAATACTAAAAATATAAGGAGAATTTAAATTGTATTATTTTTTATATAATTGTGTATTTTTCACGAATATTTTGTCAAGTGCTTTGTTTGAATTTTTAATGCTTATGTAAGTTTTATTAAAGTCTCTATTATATTAGTGCATTGTAAATGTACGGGGTTAAATAAAAATTATTATGATGAGTAGCAAGTGTGGACAATTGGACATAGTATGTTTATAAAATTTATTTTACCTATTGATATAGTTTTACCAAAGTGTAATTTGAAACATACGATTTTTCCATTGCAAGAAATTGTCGTGTTTGTTTTCTTATTTGAAGTTTTGTGTGAAATATATTACCATAACAATTTTATCTACAAATTTTATTGTTTAACCTTTAACTGCTATATGCGGTTTGACAGACCGCAAATCCTTTTTTGTAGAATGCTTCCACTCCCTAAAATATTTTATATTCGACTTTTATGTTAATTTTTCCGATACTATGTATCTTAAGTTTTAAACTGATCTTCACCAATTTGTTCCATGCAGTATAAACCACGTGTGGCCCTTGTACAGTACCCCCCAAAAAAAACCAGAACGATGGCTATATCTTTTGTTCTAATTGTTGAAATAACAAACAAAAGGTACCGTTGTAAATCGTGAAAGGTTTTTAATAACTGTATGTAGTTTTTTTTATCATGAGGGGTCATCTACATATTAAAACAGAATTAAACTTTAAAAAGTTCAATAGCAACCTCATAATATTATTCCATATTTGGATTCAGCATTAAAAAAGAATGCGAAATACAAAAATTCGTAATTTTCTAATGAATGGTTTGTAATTTAAATGATAAAAAGAAAATGATAAATTAATGTTAAATAAAAAAGTTGGTTTTTTGGCCATAAATACTTAAATAATTAATATATTTCAGTAATTTTTTTTTTCAAAAGGTAGTTTGTAAATGGCCAAACATAAATAGCATTCAGCTTTCGAATCAATTTCTTTTTTAATAATTAATTATTAATTAATAAAGCAATTAAAAAAAATTGAATAGAAACATACATGTTTTTTGCTTTCATTAGATTTACCATGGTCTAAAACCCCCTCATAATTTTTTTCTTTCCATTTTGACTATTAGTTCTCGATTTCTTAGAGAAAATGTAAAAAACGCTCACTTTAAGGGACCATATAGTAGACGACTTTTGAAAACTATTAAAGATTAATTCAATTTAAACTAGAGGTGTGGAAAATCGCATAACGTTCAGTTATCGTATAACCGATAGTTTAAAAACTAAGAAACACGCTTTAATAGGAAAGTGAACTAAAAAGTAGAAGATAATTTTAAATAAGTTTGACATAAGAATTGAGTGATTAACAAGAAATATTTATTTTATCGTAAAAAAGCGTGGGGTGCTTGATGTCAATTTTTGTAAATATTTAATGACAGATATTGGTAAAAGTAGAGCCATTATGAAAATATCTTAAAAAGCACCCCACGCTTTTGTACGATAAAATAAATATTTCTTGTTAATCACTCTATTCTTATTTCAAACTTATTTAAAATTATCTTCTACTTTGTAGTTCACTTTTCTATTAAAGCGTGTTTCTTAGTTTTTTAATCTATTGATTATTTTCTACTTTTTAGTTCGATTTTCTATTAAAGCGTGTATTTTAGTTTTTTAAATTATTAATTATTTTTTCTGTAAACTATAATTTTTATTTTTTTTTAATTTGCTTTCTTAAATTCCATTTATTTAAAACAACATTTTTTAAGCAATTTCAATAAGTTATCCTTTAAAAATTTTACTGAATCATGTGACTTTTTCATTTTATAAATAATTTCAACGATCTAGTTACATTTGTGTTTGTAGTGAAATATTTCTGTAAAATATTCATGCTTTGCTAAATACTGTTATACTAATGCCTACATTTAATATTTATTAATTTTCTAATTATCAGTAGTATTCGTTATATTTCTGCAATTACAGTTTTCGACACTTTACTTATTTCGTGTGAAGAATGCACATCTTTAATGTTGTAAATAAATTATGTTACTTTTGCGTTTACTTGCTATTTTTGTATTAATCTAAACATGACACTATAAATCCAAGTAGTTTCTATGCAATTTTAGACTAATACTTGTATATTTTAATCTTCGTGAAACGTGCCACATTGACCGTTCGATTTCTCCCTCTGTGAAGAAGAACCTTAAAAATACCTTTCCTTTTATGGAAATTCTCCCTGAAGATTGGTCAAAAAATGGTCGAAATATTTTCGCTCATAAGTGACGTGTTTTTCAACATAATGCATTGAAATTTGGTGTTTAAGGTAAATGATGTATTCTGAATCGAATGAAATGATAAAAAATAAGGGTTCGTATTGAAATTTTCGAAGATAGCGTTACTTTTACTTAGTGAACGGTCCCTCAAGAAAAAAAAATTGCATCAGATTTATAGAAAATCGTAAGCAACACATTTTGGTGTAAACCGTAAGATTCTACAATAATTAGAACCGAAGATATAGCCATCGTTCTGTTTTTTGTTTTTTTTTGGGTACTGTACCAAAAAGATCAAACTACCTAACCATACCAGTTAAAGGTTAAGCAACTGGAAATTTTTAAGTGACTAATTAAGATTTAATTTTTATATAAATCACTTTGAAGGAACATATAACAAAATACTTTGAAGTTTATTTTAGTGTTAACATTTGCAACTTTTGATTATGCTACGTATTGTTTGTAAATTGCTGAAAAATTATATTAAAAAACGTTTTCAAACAAAAAAAGACTTTTTAATCAATGCACAAAATATATTAATTTTAACTGAAAGCTTTTGTTAAAAGATTTATTTCAGTAAGTAATTTTAGGTGAAAAAAAATTCAGATATCGCAATGTAAATAGCATTAAATTTTACCTAAAAATAGTTAAAATTTGTCAATAAAACCAAAACTATAGGGTAATATACTTTTATAAGCTCATTAGAAACTTTTCTATCAACAATTGGTTTCAATAAATACTCTACAGAATTTTGGCCAGGTTTTCACCCCTTCTGCCACACTGTTCGATGGCTATATCTTGTATTCTAATTGATGAAATAAAAAAGAACTGTACCGTTGTAATTCGTGAAAAGTTTTTAATCAACGCATAATTTATTTATTTTTTTCACAAAAGTTCATTTAGGCCATTCCACCGTACATGCAGGACATTTGGACTGATTTTTAAACTACATTTGCTGGTAGATATTTTTCGTAATCTTAAAAGTGAATATTGTTTCAACCCTATGGCATTCAGCTAATAGCGGCCATTTTAGAATAATTGTTTCCACTTGAAAACAGTAAAGTATTTTTAGGTATATTAATATTCTTTGGTATAAGGTATTCTTAGGTAGGTAAGAGGCAAATATTCTTAGGTATATATTTAGACTTTTAAAAATAGACTAGGATGCTTCGGTAACCGCTCCAAAAAAAAAAAATCTTGAAGATGTCCTGTTTTTTGTGGAATGGCCCACATTAACATATTAAAATTAAACCAAAATTTAAAAAGTTCAATGGCAACCCCATAATATTATGCAAATTTAGATTTATCAACCAAAGAAACGTATAAATACCAAAATTCATAATTTGCTAATGCGTGGGTAGTAATTTAAAAAATGGCATGGAAATACAAGTTAATGTCAAAAATTAAAAAACGTATTTTTATCCATAAATTCTTAAATAATTAATATAATTTAGCAAATTTTGTTTTAAAATGATAGTTTGTTAAATGCCAAACATAAATAGCATTCAACTATTATATTAAACAGTTTTTTAATAATTATTATTTAATAAAAAAAAATTAACTTTTAACAGAAACATTTTTTATTTATTCTTTTATAGATTTTGTTGAAAATGACTACCCAAAATTATTGAACATTCCGCCACTAAATGGCGGACCGCCATTGAGAATCATGTAACTGTTTGACAAACTCACTTTTAATTGTACTTTGCTTTTGTATATTGTGTCCTGTGATCGTCCTTAGAGTAGTTTTAGATAAATCCCAGTCAAAAAAAAAAAAAAAAAAAAACATTTGGACTCCTATTATTGAATAACAATGAATTTTCTTTTCATAAGTGTAGAAATGTAAAGCCGAGGATTATAAGCTCAACTCTGTCCGATGGTGCCAGTCTCCCGAAAATGCAATAACTTCCTCCGCTGTCAGCCTGACAAAGAGCCAGGTAAGATTCTTACCTTTCTTTGAATTTATTGAAATTTAGAGATATTTATTTTAGATGTATCATGGTCACACACACAGAACTTTTTTTTTTCATTTCCATTTTGATGTTATTATTTAAGATGTTAAGATTTATATTAAAAAAACGTTGGAATTTCTCACTATCTTTAAACATAACTGGTATTTTCTCTGAATATAAATTGATATTCTATCATATCTACATCTAAAAGATTCAAATTTTTTTCGATCGAAGTATACTAGTTAGAAGTAAACGGTTAGAATGGAATCCATTACAACGGGATTCGAACCTAAGAATGACTCAAATAAGTTTGATTCTCGATCGAAAACTATTGTTTTGAATGTCAAGAACTTAATAAGGCATTCAAGACTTTCCTTCCTTTGGATACTTATTCCTTACTTAGGGTGATATATTAGTGGGTCCGGTTTTCTGTTAAAGGTTAAAGTTGTGTCAAAGAAATTTTTATTAACCTGACACACAAGTCAACCACAAAAAAATATGTACACCGGTCAACGGAAAGGGGATAGTTGAATATCCTGAAATGACTCGGTCACTTCTCCCTGGTACCTCTCAACTTAGAAGCAATCGACAACTATTCTTTAAAAATAGGGAGGGCATAAACTCTGTGGGATGAATGACGTCAGTGGAACTAAACATTTAGACATATTGTATTGGTGGATACCAATTTCATGAAGGAAACTCCATTCTATTCACATCGTACTTGTAGCAGAATTGAGTAGCAAATTTATCTGAGTTTTACTATGTTTTTAGACATCTTGCTAAAAAAGAAAGAAAAAACAGATGTTTTAACAAGGAAATAAAAGCTCAGGATGCCAAACAACGTGAAAGAGGGCTAACATCATGAAATGGTATTTTTATTCTAACCTTCGTTCACAACAAGCGAACAGATTCTAATAATTATAAGTATAAAATTATCATTTCAGTTAGGTTGGGAAAAATTGAAGAGCAATGAGAAAGTGGCCCAGTTGCAAAACTAGCTATGAGCATTTAAATTTTTTTGTTATCGAAATAGGTTTAGGACAAGGTTGTAAAGGGAAGAATTTTAAAAAGAAAGATGGCTTCAATTTTAATTTTTAATGTGTATTTGCATCGACAGCAATGTCTCTTATTGTGTTCTAAACACTCCCCCGAAATTCCTGTAGAAATAGGATAAAGGTGTAAAAAGTAGCAAAACAAACTTCTTTAAAACAGAATTCTCTTCCCTTGAGCATCGCCTATCAACATCTTGTTCTTCTATGTTTCACTTACAAGAAAAAATAATGTAATAATTATTGCAAAGCATATTGCCAAATTTCAATGTTTTGTCGTTTTATTTATTATTTATTTTCCATTGGTGTAAAAATTATCACAGAAAATACCTCCAAATTAGCCGGTGGCTTTTTTTTTTTTTTTTTTTTTAATGAATGAAAATATGAAAACGGTACATAACACCAATCAAAGTCAATTTTAAACACTGTGACCAGTATATTGTAATCGGAAGTTTTGCGATGTTTCTCATCCTTAGTTTCTTAATAATTAATAACGAAATTTAATTATCAGTTGTGAATAATCAAGTTTTAAAAAAAAACTTTGCAACCTCTTCTTCTCTAAACATTCTGATGCGAATTAATGTAGTTTCCATTTACAAATTTCAGTTCATGAATTAATTATTTGTGGCTGAGTATTAGGAATATAGCTAAGCACATGTTTAGTATAGTAAAATAATAAGCCTAAAACTCTAATAGGTGCAATTTAGATACTTTGGAACACCTCTAAAACTTATGAGCATGTGTTTATCTATGCCATATTTATTTGGTGTAGAAAGTTAACTGTTTCCCGAAAGCCAACAGAAATGAATCTTTTATATTTTGAAATTAATCTTTAGCTTATGAATAAAAAGTTACTTTGTGTTTAAAATTTTTACTGTACTTGTATATTTTTCTTTAAAAAAAAATTTAATATCCCACTTTAAATTCTCTGTTTACAAATGCATATTCTGGAATATGAAGTTAACATTAAAAAAAGAAAGATCCAATCATTTAGCATCTTTAAACTAATTTGAAATTTAACTTTTTATGCTATAATTAAAATAGTTATATTAATGTAATTTTTTTTTTCCGAAATTAGAAATTTTTTATTATAATACAGCAAACCATTTTTAAAAAGTACAAGAAAAAATATTTTAGATTTTTCCCATAAAGAATTTGAAGATAAGATCATAAAACATATAAATACTTATACTAATTATTACAGCTCTTTCAAACGGAGCGAATGCGTGTGCTGGTCCGGATTGCGTACCTTTTCATACTAGCTTCAATTAGTTGCGGAGGTTTGGTCCACATCTTTTAACAAACTTATTATTTTCACCCGGTAAACACAGAACGTTGGTAACGTTGTTTAAAGGCAATTAGTTTTTTATTTATTTTATTATTAAGTATAAAATGTTAAAAAGTTGAAGGTTTTGATTTCTATATTTCCATTGTATTAAAAGGAAACGAAGGGATAAACATACGTGGGTACATCCTATTTAGTACGGTCGCTTAAGGTCGAATTTCGCCGTAATGTGGACACGCCGAGTAAAAGCACCAATTTTTGTCCAGGTGCTATTTACATACTTAGCTTTCAATTTCTGATAGGAACCTCCTTCTCCGTCGGCCATCTTAGATTTAACAGAGGCCATTTTGAAATATCAATATATTATTAATATCTCGGCTTCTAAGTCATTTAGGAACACAAACTTGGTGTCTAAATATACACACCTGTGGTCAGGGAATACAACTAAACAATCTCTCAATGTATCAGTATACCACAGGGACGTCATAGGGATTTTTTTTTTTTTTTTTTTTTTTTTTTTTTTTTTAAATAATTCCATACAAGTAATTACCTTCCTTAATGTTTTTTTTTGTAAAAGCCCAGTGCATTCAAATCCCAATCGCTCCCACATACCCCTCCCTTTATCGTTTAGTAGGGGTGATAAAAGAAGAGCATGAAGAGTTAGCAGAAGGAAATGTTGCAGTCGCTATGGTAATTAAAATTCTGAAACTGAATAAGTTAACTGTGTTCAAGGATTTCATTTGAATATTTTGTCATTATATTTATTTTTCAAAATGCAATTAGTGGAAATTGTACTGCGATACAGAAAAAAAAATGTCCAAATAAGTGAGTTTTAATTTAGAATTGTATAAATGTTGATAAAAAGAAATTCGATTCAATGGAAAAATTCTGATAAACCATTGCTATGTGCAGAAAATTACCAACAAAAAAAATATGATTTTTATTATAAGGATAACGGATATAATGACATTGATGAGGACAATAATTTTTTTTGCAATATGCCACTCCATCAGGAGCAAACATTAATTTTGATTAATATAAAAATATTCCTTCTGATTTCCTTGAAACAAAAAATAAGCTATAAATATAAAAATTTTGTCTTCTTTTCGAATTTAATTTTATTTAATAGTTATCAGTGAAGATAACGATGATTAATTTAATGGTCCTATTGAAAAGGATTGATACGCTAAAGGAAGAATATTTTCATCCCAAAAAGTTTCGACTTACTTAAGTTACTTGGTTTGTATTGCGTTCGGGGTTTTTTAACGTTGTTTGACGATCTAACTTATTTCTACTTTTTTTATTCAATGTTTTCTCTATTGTTCATAATTTTGTTAAAAAAAAATTAAATTGCGAAAGTTTGCCGACTGACCGCCTTTTAAAAATTTGGGGGTGAGTTAAAGATTGTTTAGTTATATACCCTGACACCAAATGTGTATATTTAGACACCATAATAATTAATAATTATGTATTAATTTTCTCTTTGAGAATAATTATTAAAAAAATCATAGAGCATGTTTTTGAAATTATTTCCTCTGCGTTTTTTATTTGGTACCCAGCGCAACCATGTTAAAGAAGAAGAGAGAAAAAAAAAGAAAAAAAAAGCTAGAAAAAAATAAAAATAAAAAACCAGAAAATTATATTTTTCAAAACATTTTTTACTTTTCCGTATATTTATCGTCCAACTAGTTCTCGAGGTACTTACTCAAGAGACATTAATTCGAGCAAAGGAACCAGAAGATACAAAAATAGAAATGAGTAATTGTTAGATACTGATAATGAATATAGATGACGCTTTGAGTACTATCCTCATTGTAAATAATTGTTCTGTGAATATGTAATCATTCTGATAAGCTGAAATGTAAGGTCGTATTGTGTTGTGTGTATAAAAGATATGGAGAACTCTGCGAGCTATTATGAAAACCCAATACCCCCGCATACAAGCAGAAACTTGAAGTACAGTAAGGTACAGTAATATTTTAGTTCCAGAAATAATAATGAAAATATTCAAACAAGACACCACAGTCAGTACAATAAATTATCAATTGAATTCAAAAATAGATTTTAAGGTCTCGTATCTGATGACTAATAATTAATGTTATTCCTTTAATAATTAAAATGCCATTCATTTTCCAGAAACTGAAAGAACAACGCAGGAAATAAATGACCAATAAAAGGAAAAATTATTTCTTCTGCCCAGTCCTCGATAATCATAAACATCACGCAGGTGCAAGACTAAGCTTAAAAAACGAAAAAAATAAAAATGCACAACAAAACTTGAAAAGAAATAAAAACTAGGGGTGTGGAACATCGCACAACTTTCAATTACACTACAATATCGGCCACAGCATTAAAAAATGTTTAGTGTTATTTACCGTTTTCATATTTTCACACATTTTTATAAAAATGTCCAGTTTGGTGATGTTTTTGGCAATAATTTTTTTTTATAAGCTTTTTAAAAAAAAAAATTTAAAAAAAAAAAAAAAAAAACTCGCATAGGTGGCGAAATTGGCGATGCTATTCGATAGACATTACATTAGTCTTTCTTGTGCGTGCAACACATAAGAATCTGTCGTTAATGAGCAGTGCTCAAGGGCAAAGAACTCTGTGTTGAATACATTCGTTTTTCAGCTTTTTACGCCATTACAACATTTTTACGGGATTATCGGAGAAAAGGATGCCTTAAGGAAAACCTTAAGAGGCATTACCACAGCGATTTTTACCAAAATCGAAAGAGCCGATTTTTAGCAATCATTGAAAACCATGATTTTTTAAATGGCCCCTATCTTATGCGCATGCGCGATTTTGACGAAAACTTTAATGGTAGGTCCTATGACCACCACCAATCCGCACACCAAATTTAAACATCTTAGGTCAATTTGTTCGGGAGTTATGCTGACCACAGGCACACACAGACATTTTTTTTTTTAACCAAATGCTATACTTTCAGTATCCTATGTATACATATGGGTAATATTGAAAGTAACAAATGCTCATTATAACACGAAGAATAGTTTCAAAACAGCAAATGTGAATTTTTACCTTTTTTCAAATTTTCTAAAGCCAGGAAGGTGCAAGTTTACTCCATTGCATCTTCCTGCCTCCTCCCAAGAGAAAGTGAAATTTACCATTGCCCTTCCCTTTACAATGAGAAATTCAACTTCCTTTCGTATCATTACTTAAGATGTTCTTCACCTGGAAAGAAATGCTAAGAAAAATTTGTAAAATGCAACACAAAATTACATAATTACAATGAGAAATTGAATTTAATATATTTTAAATTTCACTTACCATCTGATCTGATCTCCAGTGATTCCGATTGTATAATGCCTGTGTGATACGAATTGAAAGTGACATTTCTTATTGCGTCTCTCTTACAATGAGAAATGTAACTTCCTTTCGAATCATTTCTGTAGATGTTTATCACCTGGAACGGAAATGTTTAGTAAAATTTGTAAAATGTAACACAAAATTACACAACTGCAATGAGAAATTGAATTTAAAATATTTTAAATTTCACTCACCGTGAGATGTCCAGTGATTCCCGTTGTATAATGACTTTGTGATACGAATTGAAAGTGACATTTCTCATTGCCTCTCCCTTACAATGAGAAATGTAACTTCCTTTTTAACCATTACTTTAAATGTTTTTCACCTGGAAAGGTATTGTTTAGTAAAATTTGTAAATTATAACACAAAATTACACAATTGCAATAAGAAATTGAATTTAAAATATTGTAAATTTCACTCACCGTGAGATGTCCAGTGATTCCCGGTATATAAGGACTTTGCGATACGAATTGAAGATGACATTTCTCATTGCCTCTCCCTTACAATGAGAAATGTAATTTCCTTTCTAATCATTACTTTAAATGTTTTTCACCTGAAAAGGAAATATTTAGTAAAATTTGTAAAATTTAACACTAAATAACACAACTGCAATGAGAAATTGAATTTAAAATATTTTACATTTTTCTTACCATCTAATGTCCTGTGATCCTCGATTTCTTTGTGTTACGAATTGAAAGTGACATTTCTCATTGCCTCTTCCTTTACAATATGAAATTTAAGTTCCTGTCGTATCATACTTTTAGCTGCTCTTCTCCTGAAAAGAAAATATTAAGAAAAATCCTTAAAATGCCGCACATAATTAAATAACTACAATGAGAAATTTTGTTTAAAATACTTTGCATTTCTCTTACCCTCTGATGTGCTGTAATTCCCGATATATAATAATGGCTTTGTGATACGTAATGAAAGTGAAATTTCTCATCGCCCTTCTTATAGAAGTAGAGATTTCTCTAGATCTCCTGTTGTTCACATTGAATAGAAACTGTTTATTAAATTTGTTAAATGCAATACCAAATTAAAATCTTCAATAGGAAATAGATAATTTAATATTTTAATCGCGTTTTGTGTAGGAAAATTTGTCGCGTGATAGTAAGTTAGAATAAATTAATTAAAAACAATTTAAATATACTTAGAAATATTATTTAAATTGTTTTAATTTTTTTTTATCTCTAAATTTTTCCTATTTCACGGTTACGTACAGAATTTTTTAATGCTGTAAAATTTATTACAAAATTTATCCAACTTTACATTATTTTGTATCTCAAATTAATAACGTTAAGATGCGCATTCGTACAGAATAATTTCTTGTTAAAAATTAAATATACTTTGCAAAACGCTTCATTTAAAAATTGTTTGTTATCAAGAAAACTCACCAATGATCCTAGGTTATAATAAGTTTTAAACGCCTATAATTGTTTACTAAACATAAATAATACTATTTTACCATTTTTTTTATTTATTTTTTTTTTAATTAGATAAATAGTTCTGGTTAATTTTAAGTAATCGGATATAAATGGAAATTAAACTTCTCCCACAACACTTTCGAATAAATAATTTGTATGGCAATTTTTGGATGAAACATATCAAAAATATTTCATCCCCACTCAACTGAGTTCTTTTCCATCACTGCTCAAAATGCAGGAACACCTCATAAAATCATCACGAACTATGACGATCTCATTGGTTAAAATTTATAATCCGGTGCAGTTTCGCCGCCAAAGCAAATCTTTTTCAAGGTAGTAACTGGAGCAATTTTTTTTTTCTGACGACGTTGCATTTAGCATCTTCTAATATATTCATATACATATTTTATAAAATGTAAAAAATAGATGAAAGTCCCGCATCAAATTGAAAGCATAAAAATGACCCTATTTATTACAACATAATGGATTCTACTTCGTATTCACCTAACCCTAAAGAAATAAAATTAAAGTGCGTACTATGTTCACAAGGAGTGTATCTTTTTCAACCTTAAAATTTCCCTCGAAAACAAGAATTGGAGGAACTTACGTATCTCTTCTCATTCAGTGAGCCCATTCAATGGCTTTGAAAGAGGAAGGGCAGTCCCTCATGCGAAATATACTAAATAAGAATCCTTGGTAAGCTTGAAGTCTGAGATTCTGTATAAATGTAAATTTGAAGCCTCCAGAATGTTTCCTCTTATTTTTGTATGAAATGGTATTTGAGCGTATCAAAATTATACAAAGATTCATATGAAGAACAACTTTTAGTACACAAGATGAGTTTCAGAGTAGAAAATCACCAATATTCCAGTTCATGTGTATCTTACGCAATCTACCGCTGAAAAATCAACAGGCTGACTGACAAAACAATGAAACATATAAAAGGTCCACATTGTTAACAACTGTGAGGGATTTGTTTTATTAATGCAACAAAGTAGGGCGCAATTAGAGTGTTAATTCATTTAATGCCACATTGTTGATATTTCTGTTGAAATTGATTTTGTTATCAAGTTATAGAAAAAATGTTTTTCATTATTGAAACGAAATTAGACTTTCACATTATTATAGTGGTCTTTAGCGCGAAATCATATGATATTGTAGAATAGTTCCGATTTCTATAACCAGTGTTATTTTTCAATTAACATTTATTATTGGGTACTGAAAGAACGTTTATGATTTTGCCCATTTCCAGCATTGCATTAAAATGCATAAAAAGTGTGTTTATCCTACGAGTACGTTTCATTCATAAAAATAACCCGATCATGAAAACCGACATCTGAAATAATGTTAGATCTAAGGGCTTAAAGTGGATTTCCAATAAACAATAATATCGTTCCATATTTTAAGAATTTTGCCATATATTTAAGTTAACAATAATGTAAAATTATCGTGTCACAATTGCAGCAATTTATTAACTTGGAACGATGAGTCCCCCTTAGAAAAAAGCAAAATCAATTTAATTAAGAACCCAATACAAAATAATAAAAGGACATAACATTGAACATCTTATTACAAAAGAAACATACAGAAAATTATTTAAGTTAGTCGATGCTTAAAATGTTTGCTTATATTTTGCCAAGAATGAAAACGTTTTTACTCTTGTTATTCGAATAATTTGACTGGTACGTTGAATATTTTAAAACCTATATCATGCTTCTATTTTTAATTAATCATGCCACATGTTTAAAATACAGGGGGATGCAAGTGCATCCCCTTGCCCCTTCCTGTCGTCGGACCATGACTCGAACAAACATGAGAGATTAAACAGAACCAAAGAAAGCCTAGTCGTTACGCCATATGAAAAAGAAAGTCGAATATTTTCCTAATGCTCGAATATGTTGTTATATGTGTGCAATTTATAAGAATGTATAAATAATAAGTACAAAATAGAACCGTGGGAATAAAATAAACAACACTCTTTATTGTTTACAATTATAAAGACCTATAATTGTTGACAGAAATAGTTGAGTGTGTAGTTGTAGTTGAACTAAAAGCTAAGAGAATACCAGTATAATAACATCGTCAAATTATAGTGAAAATATGCTAACTCTGACAAAGTTTTCAAGAGAGCAATAAAACCTTCTAAAATTGTATTTCATCATAAACTTTGCGATTTTGTGCTACACTCGCTTACCGCAAATTTATGTCAGTGATCAATTTGTAACTTTTACTCACCGATGGGCTTCTCTTCCAATTTTTGAAATACCAAAAAGGGATTTGGGAACAAAAATGGAGTTAGGACTTTTATACTCTGAGCCGACGATACCTCTTAGAAAAAGAAAAAATTAAAAATATTAGTAAACGTTGTAAAAACGTTTTTCAATTTTTCAATTAGGCTCACAATTTTTTTTACATTTAACAAATGCTAGAAAGCTAACGCATCTGCATAAAAGTATTATTTATTTGTTGGTAAAATTTAAATACCTAATTAGAGTGTAATTGTCCCATTCATAACTCAATTTGCAATTTAAAAAATTATTTAATTTTGATTGGAAACGGTTCACAATAATTTGGTACAGGGAGCCCCTACAAGAATTTTAAATATAACTTAAATATATTTTTTCATATAATTTTGTTTTGAAAGTATTTTAATTTACTCACAATTTATAAAAGTTTCAAGATTCAAATTTAAGTTAAAATATTCTGCATGGACGAGTTGGATTCCAGTAAGTTTTCTGTCCTACGTTGTACAGTTTAAATTAAAATAAAAAATATTTAATTGGTTGATTCAAACTGAGGTTATTTCTTGAAACTGCGAGGATGTACCGTCCGCACCGGTGTCGTATGAATACTCAAATACCTTATGTACTTAGTACATAAGGTTACCTGTTTGTCAGAAGACAGAGCTCACACTAAATCTTGACATGTGCGGATGTCATGTGCGTCCGCAGGAAGACTACAAAGTTGTGGACCGCTCTCCGCATCGTATGAAAAGGGTCCTTTAATATACATGAATTAAACTTCTTGCGGACCCGTTCCCGTTCCGTGTGAAAGAGCACTCACTGGTTGATATTTTAGAAGTTAGTATTTTGAAGGTTTTTACTATATTTTTATTTTGTTACGTTCTATTCAGTATACAATTAAAATGGCCAATAAGTAGTAGAAGCGAAGACTGACTATTAAAAGGACTTTTCTATTTAACGTACTTTCTGTATCATCAAACATTTTACAAGATGTGCAAGAAATGCTTCTGTAATCAGATCAGGCGCACAACCAGGGGGAGGGTTTTTAGGATCTCCCTCCCAGGATCCCTAACATCCATGTGGTTTGATTGAATGAGAAACACTTAACTATCGTAAATAATTTCGAAATAGTACGTTTTTAGTCTACCAGTATTCAGACTGAGTTTTCTTTTAGAGTTTCACACTATTAAAGTAGCTTTTGCATCCAAGAACTTGGAAATAAATAACGGATTTGTATCTTAGCATTAAAAAAAAAATCATTAAACATTATTTTTGGTCAACTTAATTCAATATAAAGTGAGAATATAAACAAGAAATGTAAAAATTATGATATTTCAAATGTTGTTATTATTGATATAAGGTATCAGTGCCACATGGCATTTGTATTTCAAGCGCCATAAATATATGGTAAAATTAGCCTGGTTTTGGGGTTTGTCTGATAACCTTCTGTAACTGAATTTAAATAAACGAGAAACATTTCCTACTAATTTATAATCTAGAAAATATGGATAGTACGGGAACTATATAAAATGTTGCCCCATGCTGTGTTGTTTTGTATAACTCGAAAACGGGACACAAACCACTAAAATATTTTGTCATAATGTAGGTGACGGATTAAAAAACTCCAAAAATATTGATGACATATCAAAAATATAGGATAAAGTTTTGCACGAAATTGTTTTTTATACAGAGAAATACTAGAGAAAACTTAGGAAAAACGCCTCCCACAGAAATTTTCTGGTTGCGCCACTGAATCAAGCGAACTATATATTAGAATATACCTGTACTTTCTTTGGTTTTGATCTTTCACCACATCTTTTCTTAGAAACTTTTCATTTCAAATAAATACTAATCATTAATACCACACAATTTAACTTTTAATGAACAACAAGACAATAGATTTTAAAGGCATTTCTACTTTCTACAATTCTCTGTGCAGGTATGCATTTCCAGGATAACGCTCTACTATATTTATGAAAAAAATGAAATTTCCTTAATCAATAGGAATTATGTTTTGTTATTTGTATTTTCTTCTCTGACATTATAACTTTTTTCATAAACGCTGATAATTTCGCATGTGCATGTAAATATATGTTTCATTATTACGTTATCCCAACATTATTACATTAATTTCACTTTATAGTCACGAATTTTCCATTTTTTGGCTTCAAAATTCTTGTTTCTTTTTCGTATTTTGGTTGATTTTACACATTCTTTCAAACATTCTTTGGTTGCAACATAAACTGGCAATTTTTTTTTTTTTTTAAGTTAGTTTATAAAAAGATTTTAAAAAAAAGCTTAGAGTGTAAAATCTTTATAAAAACTTTTCATTTTTAGTTTATAATATCAATAAACACAATAGATATTTTTTTTAATTTGTTGAACAATAGTTGGTCACCCTTACCGCTAATGAAATGGTAAAAAAGTGTTCCGATTTCACTTACTGTGAATTTTTTTCCAAAGAAGCAAATTTGTGTAGTTTATGACAGCTGTTTTTCAAAAATAATTATTAACTCTTTTTAACCATGCAAAAAGTTGGATGACGTGACCTTCGTAAACTTTTTCACTAAATTGCGTAACACATCACAAAAAATCGCATAAAAAAACTTATGGTACCTTTTAAAAAAAAAATTTAATATATATTCAACTCACCCAAAATTATAGCCAAATTATTTAATGTTTCCCTTGTCACTTACTATAAATTACTTGTAAAAATTAATCGTTTAGTAATTATTTCCATTTTTAAAATAAACTGGAACAAGCACCAGTAGAGATATTTCTCGCCCTTCCATTCCCTCTCCAATGAAGGTCAACTTTATGCTCGCACAGCTCCGGCGCAAAAAAAAATTATTCACCGGATGTCTAATGTGAGATAAGATACTCCAAATACTTGTAAACACACTCAAGTAGTTAAAATCCGAAAATTTACAAAATAATGTTTTTCCTTTTTGGCCAGCTTTTTCATAATTCTTAGATAAATTCACAGATAACGATAATGGTTCCTTTTAAGACATAACCTTGGTAGAAATCTTGAAAAAGGATCAAGAATTTATCAAAGAAAATTCAAATTATTTAAAAACACAAATTAAATTCTGTTAATTATAATTAAAGCAAGAAAATACCCTTTATTCACAATGAGAAAATGTGTATTATACATTAGGGTGGGGCACTGTTGCATGTTAAACATTTTTTTTTTCTGATTTCTGTCCGGCAAAAAAAAGTTTAAAGAAAGTGTGTATGTAAAAAAAAAATGTATTTCTTGAGTAACATTTATTTATTAAAAGAAAATGTTGACAAAAGTTACATTTATATTTTATTATTATAACAATTCAAATGACGCGAAAATCCTTCTTGCTATCAAATTTCGGCATGGCTTTTTGAAACTTCATTTGGTTGGGTTTGTTTTTTTATAAAGCTTTCTCTCTCAGATTTTTTGCTCCTTGTGACTATAGCTTTTGTCACGGTCTTGACTGCAATATCAAAAATTATATGACATGATAGGCGTAGTAAAGACAGTTCTTCTTTCGCTTTTTAAGCGACAAACAATTGGATATATAAACACGTAGAATTCGATTGTCACGAGTTTGCCATCGGCCATGAGACATTTTACCTGGATATTTGTTTGCTAAATCCTTAGGAAGTATGCCTGTTAAAATCGTTGAGGCTATTCTATACAAATATGTTTGGTGTGTGCTAATACCTTTAACAAAAAACTAGGGTAAGTCTGTCGAAAACAAACAACGGACCTTTTTTCACACATTTTTAGATATTTGCCGATTCTCCCGGAAAATGTCTTTGAATTTTCTATGTTGCCATAAATATATCTAAACAAGTGTCGAAAGTATAATTCGTTCATATGCAGTAGGCCCTGTAACCGTTTATCTAATCTTTTTTCGAGCAGACATGACGACTCCATACCAACGCTCAAGTTAGTTCTATCACACCTAACTGCCACCAACGACTCTATCGATATTTCTGATTCCAGGAAAGAATCAGTGATTCAAATATGAATGAGGATGTTGTAATATAACCTAACAATATCGAAATATATCAAATTTAAAAATAGAAAATACTAAAAGTTACATTAAGTAAAAGATTGAAAAGTGAAGAAATCCCGACTGAATCTCTTTATCAAGGGGTACGAACCCAGTTCTTAACTTTTCAATCGTGATGATTTTCTTTAATTTTTAGGTTCTAATTTGCACTTTTCGGCAGTATATCAGAATTCAAAATTATGCATTTATGTTTATAAACTTTTTTTTTTTCCGTCAATTTTTCAATCAGCTAATTGCAATTAAAGTGACTAATTAGGACATTATTAGAACATTCATAAATAAAATTGTAATTAACTTAGAGGTATGATTTTATTGCAAATAAAAGATATTATATTGAAAGATGTTCCTATGGAGAATTTTGAATTTGGTTCCAATATTTATTAAATTACAAATTTTTAAATAAAAGTTTTAAAAAATACATAGTTTTTAACAAAAAATTAAGATTAAAATATTCATAAACAATTACAATTCACATTTATAACAATATATGTTAGATTCTACATAGAAAACGCATTCACAACTTGTATCTGCAGAACCAAATTCGAATTTTGTAAATCGATCAATTTATTATGAAGTTATGACCGTTGGTGTAAAGTCATATAACACCAAAATGTCATTCTTCAGAAAACGCTACACCAATGAACGTGATACAAAACAGGTTCACAAAACACACTGTAATTTAAAAAGTTATTTGAGTCTCAGAAAGAAAATGGTATTATTTTAAAGGTAATGAATTCGGAAATATTTAAAAAAAAAAAAAAGAAAAAAAAAAAAACGCAGACTTGAGTCAAGTTTTGCAATTCTTAATGTATATATGTATACCTTAATGTAGCTTTTACTATTTTCAATTTTTAAATTTGATATATTTCAGATTTCAGCATTCTATTTTTATGCAGCATTGCGCTGAAGATGAATTTTCAAAGTTTTTACAGTTTTTCAGTATGACAATAGTTTTGTACTTCACTTTTATATTTGCTAACAATATCGACTCTGGTTCCCTTATAAGGAAATACACACTACAATAATCAAAAAATAAAACATGCACTTCAAGAACGCTCTATATAAATATATCTCATTGTCCTTTTCTTATTTAAAGTTTTATCATTTCGTCAGTCAAATTACAAAGCAGGCATTAGTAGAACTTCGTGTTCTCCCGCAACAAATTTTCGCGCTATCTGGCTTTTCTGGCAAAACGTATTTAACAATAATTTTCGTTGTAGATGTGTTAAGAACTACTGAAACAATAACTGCACCATCCCTGTCTGATACTTCATATCTACTATCACACGTTCTTGAATAATGCGGTTGGATTACACACCGTCACAGTGGGGGCACGTGCACTACAGCCAGTGCATTTAAATTTATCTAATTTATTAGTTAAAAACTAAAATTATATATTTTACAATTTTCTAAAATGAAGATCCAATTTCTACGGTAAATGTAAAAGCAAAATCCGATAAACATCAAACTTGTTGCTTCAATATTCAATATCAACCCAAACTGGTGATTTTCCTCCGAACAGCGGCTGCAACGTTGCCATGGTAACCGATAGAACTCAACAAATCCTTTCCCTCAGCGCGATATGTAGCATGACTGCCAGGGAGCACTTTTCCGACTTCGGCTGACCTTGAGAATTCGATTACCTGATTGGCTCCGCATATGAGAATCAGAATGGGTGGGGTGAGTGTGTTACCAAAACAGCGTCATTTTATTTCGATATCATTGACTGATTCGCAAGTTTAAAAGAAAGGAGGATTGATTTGGTTTTTTATAAAATAAGCGTTTGCTTTCTCATCTTATTCATTTTATAAAAGCTGAAAGGAAACTTTGATTTGAGTTTGAGAATTAAAGATTAACGTGGGTGCAGACAGGAGTGTGTTAGGAGGTGCAGGAGCGGCTTAAGGGCCGTGCAAACTGTGTAACCGCACAGGGCGCCAGCAAGGGCGCCAATTTTTTTAAATTTTTTTTAATTTTTTTTTTTTTTTTTGCTTTTTAACAAAAAAAAAAATTTTACCAATTTTAATTTATTTTTTTTTTAACATTTCGCTACTGCACACATTTTCGCTGCTTTTTTCGCATTTCGTTCTTCAATCATTTCGCTGCTGGATTTTCACAGTTTTTCACTTAAATGAAACTATAAGTATCATTAATCCCGGAACAAATTCTTGATGTTGGAATTTCATTTGCTCAAATTTCGATTAGTGAGTGAGTGATATACTATGTTCCTTTTTACCTGTAAGTGTAACTGCCATTGCATTTGCATAGGACCATACGGCCACGCTTATAGGAGAAAAATGCACAAAAATGTAATTATAAAATTAATTTTCTGTGGTTCTCTTATCCGTTTTAGATAGTTTTTTAATAATTAACTTTCTTTTACTCTCAAATTCATCTTGTATTTTATTTTGGATGTGTATTTTGATGAATATTGAAAATATTTGCGAATGTTACTATTAATAGTTTTTATGTAATGAAATACAAAATTCTATGCAATAAAAATTTCTATAACATATTCTATCCAAAATGTAAATGAAATATAGCCAAATCGAATATTTAGAACTGGTTGTTAATAATGAAAAATCTTAAACTTAAAAAAAAAAATCTGACATACAAAGTTTACGTAGATGTTACAATGTCACTAGGCCGGTAGTTTCTAAAGGCAGCCCGTGTTTAATATAGTGCCCCACTCAAAAACGGATGATGCTAATACATTTAGCATGTAAATGAGCGTGAATTGAAGGGTAAGAGTAAAATCGGATGTTTAAAAATAAGGGGTCATTCTAAGCAAGTTACTTCCTTTTTAATGTCATAATTTAAAACGGTTTTGTTTGAAATTGCTTTGAAAACCAGGTTTTACTTTTATAATTGAAATATTAGCAAGAAATGTATTCACTATCAAATAGTTAAAAATGACTTATGTTTATAAATTAAGTATTTTTATTTATTTTTCGATATTTCTTATGCTCCGCAGTTAATTGACATTTTAATTTTGAAGAAATGCATTCATATATAATGCTATTATTTGTTAATTGAGATTTGGTCAGCCTTTGATAATTAAAATTATAAAAAAGGTAAAATTATTATTTAAAAAAAAAAGTTTGAGTAAAATCCTAAAAAATCTAAAAAATAAATATTAATTTTTTAATGCAATAATATGTAGATATAAAAAATCAAAATAAAAGAAAATTGTTTCTGTTCGTTCTTTTTACGAAAGTTTGTCTACAATTAAAGTAACTCCGCACATTCTAATACAGTTCTATAACTGTATTAAAATGACTATTATATACATAAATCTTTTTTTGGAAGCAATGATTCCTTCAATCTGCTATAATACAACTCAATTAGGTAGTGTGTGTAACCATCAAAATGTCCTACGTTCTGTAGCGATCGAAATTGCCTAACTGAGTTTGTTCCACCTTATTTTTATTCATAACTTTAAGTACATTAGCTTACACTATTAAACAACGTTATCCTAAAACGGAAAAAATCAAACCTTTTACATTTTCACTGAAGGGTTTTATAAGAATAGTATATATTTTCTACATTTATTTTTAGTACAATAAATGACTAGTAATATTTAGTGAAATTATACTTGTGGTATTTTGTTCTATGATTATATATGTTCCATCTATAGTGTTTCGTTGTTTAGTATTTTGCTCACAAAGTTACATTTTAATTTATTTATTTTAAATAACTGACTTATAATATTATAAATTTTTAATAATTTTCTTAAATGATTACTTGTATAAGATTTTGATTTACTTTTGCGCATTTTGGATTTGACTGTTGGTTTTATCTTTTTGGAAAGTTTGTATATTTACCTTGATTTTTTAGTAAATGTTTTTTTTTTCCTTCAATATTTTAGTATTATCTGAGTATTGTTTTTAATGAATGTTATGCAAGAGAGACAATTTTAGGCAATTTTTCATTCCGTTATACATAATCACTCTTATCCTTAAGCTATGTCCTATTGAAATTCTATATAAGAGGGTATTGTATCATTCGATTTCTAAAAAACATATTTGTGATATTATTCTTATTATAGTTATAGAATTAAGTATCACATGAAACTACTAAAAAAAAAAAAAAAAAAAAAAAAAAGGTAAGTCGATGCGGTTTTTATATCCAGGAATGTCAATGTAACGCATTTTCTAGTAAATTTAATTTATTAAGCAAGTTTCATTAACACTTAGAAAAAAAGGTATACTAAATTTTATTGCAATATATGGAGGAATCAAAATTGTTCTGTGGCTAATGTATTTAAAATTTGAGGGATTTTGTCCAATTTTTATTTGGGAGTGAAGGGGGGAGAGGGAGAGATCGAGGGTGCCATAATTTTTTTTGCACAAGTACAAAACTTACCTTGAGCCGCCACTGAGGAGGTGTATTTGCGCCCCTGAATCTTGAAATTAAAAAAAAAAAAAAAAAAAAAAAAAAAAAAAAGCACATATGCATCATTTTCTGTGTAGTTTTAAAAATTCTAGGAAAATGTTTTGCTTTTTAAGTCATCAGATATATCTTGAAATCTATTTTTAGAATTCAATTGCACTTATCTAATACTGCCTTTGTGTGTGTGTGTGTGTTTTTTTTGTTTTTTTTTTTTAATTATTATTTCCGAAACTTGGAAGAAATAAAATATTGCTCTTCTATATTTTGCATCTTCGTGTCTCTCTGTTCTAAACACTGTCTCTTGAATGCCATGAGATCTAGTTAGATGATAAGAAATCGTTAAAAATATATTTTTTAATATTTTTACTATTTTTTATTTTTCTGTTTAAGAGGGTTGAGCTTTCAAAAATATATACCATATTTTTTTTTTTTGACTGTTTTTAAAGATTAGTTATAATGCAATAGTTAATAATTAACCATTTTCAAATATTAAGAATTTTGATACAAATCTAGTCTTGCAACCCCCTACAAATATTCCTGGTGACGTCCATGAAGATGAAAGGCTTTACGTTCATGAATGATTGCGGAAAGTGTGGGGAAGAGGGGGAGGGTAATCACCTATTTCCGGCTGCACTAATATTTTCGATCACGGGCCGCCACTGCAACGCCACTGTCCATATGACTAGATTCGGATTAAGTTGGCACAATATGTGTCCCTCCATGTTTTCTTTTTGGAACTAAAACTATGATTTTTACTTTAGAGTTTCCCTTTTGAAAGTGTTCTTTATTTTATTTATTATAATAATCGATCATCATTTTGTTGATTGACAATCTTTATTGTCTGACAAGTAAATTTTGGTGTTTCGGACAAATGCCCTCATAAATTTTCTTACACTTGCAGGATAAAATGTCTAAGAGTACATTACTGGTGACATGAAAGTCTTCTAAATTCTACTAAGGGTGAGATCTTAAAACCTCAGTGTTTCTGATTATGTGCCTTCAACATCGCTTTGAAAAAGTAGGTGGGACGCACAAGCTCCGGTGTACCCTTTCCTTGACTCTCTACACTCAACCCATCCACCCCTCACACTTTCAATCATAATACATTCATTGTCCATATGTATGAAAAAAGTAACGTTGAAACCCTAACTAGAACTTTCCTTGCAAAAAAATACTGAAAATATGGAAGAAAAAATCAAAAATTGGAAAAAGAATAAAAAATCGATATCAATCCGGAGGCTTATAAGAATGTAATCAAATTTCACTCAGGTTATTATACATATTAAATTTATAATTTCTTATATAAAAGTATTATTTTAAAAATTAATTTTTAAGGCATTTTAATATTATACAAACGAAGTAAGAGAGTTAGAAAAATCCTCAAAAACAATCGGTGAAATATATTAAAAGGAAAAACATGTATCCGAAAAGTAAATGTTCAAATCAAATCATACCAAAGCACGAAGTGGGTAATTATTTGTGGAATAGTAATAAAAAACAAATTTCTAGGCTTATTCCAAACTTATTCCTAACACTTAACTAAAAGGGCACATTTTCTGTTCCCAAAAAATACTTACGTACTTCTGAAACAAAATTAGTAAATCAAACAAACTATTAAACATTTTTTTGTGTATAAAAAAAATAAACATATTTCTGAACATTAAACAGTGCTGCCATCTTTATTACAAAACTAAAAACTAATTCTTTTGACGATTTGAAACAATATTTTGCTTTGGTAGAGCTGCCATCTAGCATTATTCAAGTGAACTTTAATTTTAATTTTTTTTTAATAATTTAGTGTTAATTCCTAACACTTAATTTGTGGTATCAAAAAAATTAAATAAATAATCTATTTAAAGGGTTGATTATAAAATAACTTTGCGTGTGTAGAAAAAGTAACCTAATGTGTGGCCATTATTCATTTTGAATATATCACATGAAATATAATTGCTTAAAAAACATGTTTGAATCTAAACAATATGTGTAGTTACATGCAGCAGTCAGACAAGATTTTTTTAATTTAATGTTCAATTTCTATCCAAAAAGAAACGAACAAAAATAATTTCCAAAATTGTGTTTTACCGTCCTGCTCCCTTGCTGCTTTTGTTATTGCATGAGTTGTTAAGTGGTATTAAAAATTTTCATGACTAACTTATAGAAACTTAAATATTTAAAAAACTATAGATTAAAAATTACTATTTATAGGTATATTAACTGATTCTATAGCCACTGGTATAATATGCAAATACAGGCCAGTAATTTAGTTTAGACATTTTTTAACGGTTGCGTGGCACTAGCCGACGTGTCATGAGCGCATCGGGGTAAAATGGTACCACTAGCGCACAAACACCTGTTTATAAGGGGAAAGAAATCCGCTACAAGGTAACATGGTACCAGAAGCGCACTAACTCTAGTTTCCCAGGGGCTCACTTCTTCAATTTACAGGAGCGAACAAAAACAGATTTATTCAACTAAGTAAACGATAGGTTTTCTTTATTTTAAAGAGACAAATCTCCAAAACTGTATTTTTTTTAGGCTAAATTTGTTACTCAGTGTATGCAGTACATATTAATAGAACTTACAATAACAAAATACGCATTTTTATGTTTTTATTAGATACTAGGTTTTTAAATTGGAGAGCCGATTCATATTTCTTATGATGAAAACATTCTGTTTAAATTAGAAGTTTCATTCCGTTGCACTTTTGGGGCTTATTTTAAATTCTGATAAGTTTTTGGTTTTCATATGTTTAGTTTGATTGCTTTATTTAGAGTTCCTCATAACTTTGATGGAAACATTGAAAAAATAAGAATATCCAACGGATGAAATTTTGTTTCGAAAATATTTATAGTAACTTTAAAAAAAAAATGCATTGGTTATACCTTAACGAGTTTTTACGTGAATGTTTTTAAGTTGTTGTAACCTTCTTCTTTCTTGCTTATTTTGAGGCTAAATTTAGCTTTGAATACTAGCAAAAATGCTTCTTATTTGTAAGTATGCGTAGATTCAAAATCAGAGACCTTTTTGAATTGTGTCTGAAAGAATGTTCTAATAATGATAAATCCAACGCAATTTTTAATCACATATGTAAAACTGTTGGGGAAATAATAAATTTTTCGACTGAGAATGATATAAAACAAAATTAGACGCGTGTACAGTCATTTTAGAAGTTTCAAACAAGTCTAATTAATTCATCCACATATGGGCATCCAAGCATTCCGTTTTACAAAAAATCAAGCAGATCGAAAAGGTGAGATGCGGTTCAGTTATTGAATGGAAAAAAAAAATACGATTCTTCTATAATTATACAAATTGCTATTATGGCGACACGCAAAAAAGGCTATTATTATTTGGCAGCAATTTTGAAAAGAAGTCAACTTAAGTCCATCACCACCAGCTAAAATGAAGAAAATAATAGCGTGCAAAAAATTAAACTTTTTAATCATTTGGAATCAAAAATAGTGGCGAAAGTATCACTTTTTCGAGAGGAATGAGGGGAAAGTAACTTTTTCGCACTAGTATGAAAATGAAATTTCTCGCACGCCTCGTGCGCAAATAACATATAGTCTTGCCATTGGAATGACATATTTTCAGAAGAAATTCCTTGACACGAACTGGCAACATTAATAAATATATATATTAAAAATATTTTTTGCCCGTAATTATAAAAAATATTGAATGCAACACATAGGAAGAAGGTTCATCGTTGCACAAAATCGAGCTTGCTTCATTCACTGAAAAGTTCATTAACACATAAGCACAGGCTTACTTCACACGTTGAAAAGTTCATTGCTATGCAAGCATAGGCTCGCTTCGCTCGCTTAGAGGTTCATTGCTGCTTAAGCATAAGATCGCTTCACTCATTAAAATCTAATTGCCACGTAAAGCCTTAATAAAGAAACAAAAAATCCCCGTGAATACAATACCCCTTTAAGATTATTTTAACACTTGTTTGTGGAAAGCAAAATTGGAAGGCCCAAAGTACTTATTTAGAAACTTTCAGAGCTTTAGGCCTATAAAAATTGCTTTTTGTGAAAATATTAATTAAAAAACAAATTAAAATGTTAACCTTCTTTTTATCAAAAGTCCAATTAGAAGGCCAAAACAACTTGTATTAAAAATTTCAGAACTGTAACCCATTTCGAAATAGTTTTGTGAAATATATGTTAAAGTTAAAAAAAAAAAAATTAAAAAAAAAAAAAAAAAAAAAAAAAAATTAAAGTTCTGTTTTTTAAAAGTCTAATTAGAAGGCCAAAATTACTTATGTTGAAAATTTCAGAGCTGTAGCCCAATTAGAAATTGTTTTGTAAAATATTTATTAATTAATTACAAAAAATTAGTTAAAAAAGAACTAAATAAAATTTAAAATTCTGTTTTTCGATAGTCTAATTAGAAGACCAAAACTACTTATTTTGAAAATTTCAGAGCTGTAGCCCAATTAGAAATTGTTTTGTAAAACATTTATTAATTAATTAAAAAAATTAACTAAAAAAGAACTAAATAAAAATTTGAAATTCTTTTTTCAAAAGTCTAATTAGAAGGTCAAAATTACTTATGCGGAAAATTTCAGAGCTGGTAGCTCTATTAGAAATCGTTTTGTAAAATATATAATAATTAATTAAAAAAATTAATTTAAAAATAACTAATTAAAATTTTAACATTCTGATTTTCAAAAGTCCAATTAGAAGGCTAAACCTACTTATGTTGAAAATTTCAGAGCTGTATCTCTATTTTAAGTCACTTTGTAAAAAAAAAATTAATTCAAAAAGAGCTAATTAAAATTTTAACATTCTGTTTGACATAAGTAAAATTAGGAGGCCTAAACTTCTTATGTTGAAAATTTCAGAGCTCTACTCCAATTTTAAGTAGGTTTCTATAGATCCACAGACAGACACACAGCTTGTTTTATTATTATAGATAACCAACACATTATAAAACACCTTATAAGCACATTTGTTATAAACTGTGTATTTTTTCAAACTTTTTATTTAAAAACTTATAATTAAATAAATATTGAAGCCAGATTCACAATTCTTCATGTCTCTCACATCCGCATGTCCGTTCTAACAACATCCTAATTAGTCATTTTAATTGCAATTAGCTAATTAAAAAATTAACGGAAGAATAAAGTTTACGTTTAAAAATGCATCATTTTTAATTTTGATGTACTGTCAAGAAGTTTGAAATTATAACATAAAAATTAAAGAATGGAGATCCTACCCTCTGCACATAAACTAGCAGTTTGTGCGCTCATGGTACCATTCGCTTGATAAATGAGAGGCAACTCTCTTCCCCCCCCAAATACTGCAGGTGTTTGTGCGCTCTTGGTACTATGCGCTCATGACACGTCGGCTCGTGCCACGACACCTTTTTAACTGGATGCAACTTTAAATAATCGCTTGGAAAATATTACAAAACGCAAATTCATGTTAGTTCCTTCATAAAGTCCTTCCTGAAGGCATATATGAAGATTTTAATTCTAAGTGTTTTTTTGTTGTTTTTTGGGGGTTTTTTCGTTTTCTTCCCAGTTTAAAAATGTGTTAACAAATCAGTTGGAGTTTTAAGTTATACAAGTTGAAATATGGCATTAATTTAATTTCAATATTACAGTTAAAAAAATAAGCCTATATAAAAGTTATATTATGAAAAAGATGATTGGTGCCTGTATTAAATCAATCATTCTAAATCCTAATAAAAGGAGCTTTTTTTTTTTTTTTTTTTTTTTTAAATACTAAGGGAAAGGGAAAAAATAATTTCGTAATCATGGTGACAAAGAAAATAATACATAAATTCAAGAAAGTGGTTAAAATAATGCATCAACAAAAATATCTTAACAAAAAAACAAGTACATGAAGAATTGTTTTTGAATATAAAAAGGGAAATAAATGTTAAATAAATGAGCATCAGGAAAACATTAAGAAAATTAAATGTGTAATGGTATACGCAAATAAGTGCTGCCAACATTGATTAATCTAGGTAAAAAGTAAACTGAAATGCGTGTAAATAAATTTATCTCTGTTGAGAAATAAAAATACTGCAACTCTTAAACGACAGAGGGCACCACCAAACCCATTTATTATCACTTTTCATGGTTTGGTGTCACCGCATTTTAATTTCCATAAACTCTTAACAAAACTTGTTTTTAGTTTCCCGTTTCAACTTTGATAGATCAGTCGCCAAAGTATTAGATTAGGGTATCAAAAGTGCTTCTTGTAACTGTTCATTTCATAGATAATGATACGCAATAAAATTCTGTTGCTATTAATTAAACTTACTGGTTACTTACTGTTGTTATTAATTAAATTTACTGGTTACTTACTGTTGTTATTAATTAAACTTACTAGTAACTTACTTTTGTTTCATTTTTTCTGTTATTATTAATTAGACTTACTAACTATATTAACAAATCTAAACAAACTTTTGAAAATAAAATAATTGATTGTAATTAATGTGCACCCGAAACATAATTTGCACGGAGCTTCAGATGGCATACAAGTAGGGCCTGACCATGACAAGTTGGGGACCAGGGCCCGGATACTTTCAGAGGCCCCTTCTCAAACGTGAGATTTATTGGAAATGGGCTTGACATGTAGTCAAATGAATTGACATTAAATATAGAAAAAGTTGATAAATTAATGTTAATATATTGTTTTCTAAAAGTTTTTTCTTTATCACAAATAAAGAAAAAAAATTCAAACAATCAAATTCATAAATCGAAGCAGGAAAAACTTTGTAAAGTAGCAATTGTATTTCACGATCACAATTTGTAATAATATCCGTGACAACAATATCTGCAGCATTATTCACAACCGAAATTTGCTGATCTCGCAATAAATTTGTCAAGACTACCTTTCAATATTTTTTCAAAAAAGCTTTTTTTTTTTTTTTTTTTTTTGTAAAAAAAAAAACGATGGTTTGGTTTATTTGAATAAATACACTCTGGGATACTAAAAACAGTTCAAGATCAGTACAAAATTATTTTTATGTAAATATTCTTTTGTACAGATTATAAGAGATATCCACATAGCTTTTGTGAAAGAAAAGATTTACAGTTAATTTCGGAACCACCTATTATCATGGGCAGAAGGCCCGGGCTTTGTGGGCCTAGGTGATAATCAGAATGAAGTGATTATAGAATGAAGTTCAAAACGGCTAAAATGTTTGTTCAAATCTTCATTTTTCAAACATGATCATTGGATTTCCAAGTTAAATATCAACTGTTATGCAATAACTTTCTGTGCAAATAAATAATTTAACATCCATATTATACTAATAATCATATTACACTAGTTTTATAGCTTTTCCATTTTAATTTTCAAACGGCAGGATGGCAATTTTAATTGATTTTGATTTTCGATTTACGATCATTTGATCGAAATCGACCACAAAAAGGAGATAAATTATGTAGTTATTGTAGAATAGTAAAATTTAGAATTAATTATAAGAGTTACGCTCATCACTGACTAACTCCCTCGTTGATTGGCAGTGTCAATGTAGGAACTTTCAAAATGTCCCTCCAGTATATCGTGACCTCCGATATTATAGAAGGCCATCCAACTATCATTATGACGTCACAGGTCGTGGATACAATTCGATGATTTGATTTCTTTGACAATGTAAAAAATAAGATTATCCCTACATCTTAAAACACTAATTTTGTATATATCTTGAGTATCTAAACTTCATCCATTCCCTTATAAGTACGATCAAGTATAATTTCTGTTTGTTTATGTTTTTTTTTTTTTTTTTTTCCTTCAATAATTGCCAATAATTTTAAAATATTTCTAAACCTTTGAAATGTGAAAGGAAACAAGAAAAGCATTAATTCAAAACATTGATATATACAATTAATAAAACACAACAAATATACACAATAAACAAAACACAATTAATATAATAGCTTAAATACCCCAACTAAATTCAAGGCTCATATTTTCAGAGAAAACCTACATTTGGAGCAAATATAATAAAACATACTCTATTTTTTTTTTTTTTTTCCCAATTCACAATGTTTGCCAGAACAAGCCTACCTTAGAAAAACTAATCTTAATCATTATTCTTATCAAGTGCTTCGTTTGAGTATACAAAATCATTTGAATGAAAAGGTAGCTCGCATTGCTTAATAAGAGCACAAAATTTTTTAAACATCTTTATCAAATGTTTAACAAAACAATACATTGAAATAAGGAAAAGTTTCCACGCTTAATTTTTATTTTATGTTGGCTATTTTGAAAAGGAAGTAAAGATTGGGTAAAACTTCAAAGCACGGTACGGATTCTGCACCAAGAATTGTTTACACAAAACAGCGTCAAATTTTATTAACCATAGGTAGTTCACTTTTTATTAAAAAACAAAATGGTTGTGGCGAAAATCAATTTGGCGCAAAATTCTTACCGAACTTGGAATTTTTACCAAATATTGTTTTCTAAAATTTCATTCGAAAAATAATTATAACAAAAAAATTGAAGTCGAAGAAAAGTTATCGCTATCGTAAATAGTTAGCATTTCTTTTCAGCACTTAAATAACTTCTAAAAAAATTATGCACTTATATTAAAAAAAATATATATTAAAGATTTTATTAAAAAGTTACACTCGCCTTGTTGTATTTTGTTGGGACAAAATTGTTTTGATGTATCGCACAGCACAATTTTTTCTAACACAGTCATCGGAAGGGAATTTGAACACACAAACCCTAGGACCAGTTTTGGAGTTCCCGTTGCCTTTTAGAATGGAACATGAACTCGGCATTTTGTAAAATTTTCGTCCATAAATAAATCGTCCATAATAACCATCGAACGACAAGTAAAAGCAGAATTTGAAGATCATTGTATCCACTTTCAGACAATGTTTGCCTCGCGATCCCATAATTTGTATCCACCACTAATGATGTAGAAGGTAAAACATGGCGGAGTTGGTTAGCCTTCTACAATATCGATGATCACGTGCAAATGCTCAAAAAATAGAAATGAATAGGATGATAATCTGTTTGATTGATGAAACTCTCAAATCAATTATAACGCTGATTCTGTTGTCAGTGAAGATCCAAATTACTCATTTTCCCTACTGAATTTCTCAGTGAGCAAATTCCATCCGACAATTCCAGCATGCCACCTCTGTTATTACTTAAGAAATGTGTCAACATCATGTGGCTGAGAAACTTGAAACCTAAAAATTGACTTTGCAATGGAACTCGATTGATTGTGGAAGAGCTTGGAAGAAATTTGATTAGATCAAAAATCATTTCAACATGCAGTTACAATAATATAGTTCTAATTCCGGGGAATGGTCTCGGTTCAGCAGATGAAGCATTACCATTTTATATTAAAACGCCGCCGCCAGTTTCCGATACATCCTGCATTTGCTATTAAAATAAAAAAGGCTTTAGTCCATTTTTTCTATTGCGTTGGCATCAATTTGGAGACCGCAGTAATTTCACACGGCTAACTGTATGTCAATTTGTCACGATTAAAAGTTACAAGTCAAGTGAAGATGTAAATGGAATCTCCAGAGCAAGACGGGTGCCATCCGCGCTTTGTAACTAACTAATAGCACAATATTGTGGTTATGAAATTAATGAGCAAGGAAAATCAATTAAGTAATCAATTCTGTAATTAATGAACAGTTTTTACTTACTTGGATCATATATTTTTTAGAAAATTTTTATACTACTAGCTGCATAGCCCCGTGAGGGGCTATGCAGCAAATAGTAGGAAAAAAATTCTTGAGGAGTTCTTATAAAATGACAGGAGAAAATTCCCTAATTTAAATTATATGAAATATAATACAAATATTAGATTTGAAATAAATTCATTTATCGTTATTCATCGAACTCATCCCCATTATTTTCACAAACACATTAGTTTGTGAGTGTAAATTTTAGCACACTATAATTAACGGCACAAATATTAAGATATGGATATTTGTTCTCGTATTTTTACGATTTATAACACAATTTGTATTTGCAAAAATCATGTAACATCCATTCCATGTCATTGACTAATTCTTTTCCACCAAAACTTGATACGATGCATTGTCATTTACAACGCATCTATTTGGCAAGTTTAAGCTACATTCACATAGCTACAAAACAAACATTAATATAGCGTATGAAGTATTTGTACACTATACAGATACATTCCAAATGGCTGCCTAAAACTTCAAACGAAATTAACAAAGATTGCAGAAGGAACTACAAAATATTTTTGAACAGTGCTTCCTATTTAAATATATTTTTGATATTTGCTGATATTCTCAGATTGGTGACTTAATGAGAACAATACTTTTTAAAGATAGAAATTTATGCAAATTTTTATCAGCAACTTTATATTATATTTTATAACAACTTAAACAGAACCAATTTTACTAATAAACTTTTATCATCCGACAATTTAGTATAGAAAACCATGATATTAAATGCCAGTTATTTTTTTATTTTTTTTATAAATATTATTATAATTATTCTTGTGAAAACTTTATAATAAAATGTAGCTTGTTTAGAAATAATTTGTCCTCGTCTACTTAAGTTAGTTATAATTTTGAACGGTATGTAAAAAAAATATTGTCGATTTGTAAAACAGAAAGGGAGGGAAAAAATATCGGAAAAGGGGGGGGGGGAGCTTATTATTTAGAAATGATACAATTCTGCGCTCCTGCTTCTACTCTAAAACAAATTTAAGTAACAAACTAATTATGAATTTACAAGTTATGTTTTTGTTTTGGATAACACTGGTTGGTTTTAAGTTATATGGAAGAGAATTATTTTAATTGGGTCAAATATGCATTTATAAGCAACCGACGCATGGTACACGGAGAAAAAAACAAAACAAATTACGTTCAAGACAAAATTTAAAATTTTATTTAAATTTTTAAGCACTAAAACTATTAAATGCAGAGGTACATTTGGGTAGATGTCAATAATAATACTATTTACAAAAAAAATTGCAAAAAGAATATTTTTGTTTTTATTTAATAAACAAAAACGCGAACCGACGTATGGAACATTCAGAAACCGATGAACGGGACTTACTATTTTTTCGAGTGGAAAACAGTGATATTTTTACAGTTACAATTGTTGCATATTTTGCTATACAAATTATACATACTTTTTACTATTTGTTACTCAATGTGGGCACAATTTTTAAACATTTTGGTAGATAGGTTTGCAATTCTCATTCAAAGATAGTGTATCCTTTTTGATACTTAATAAATTATGTGTTTAAGAAAAAATAAGATAGTTAAGAAGAAATTTTTTTGGTATAACAGATTTACTAAGGCACTTTAAAATTGTCTTACGTATTAACTTTTCATCCTTTTAATGAATATATTGGTGCTTGTATTTTTCTAAGCAACCTCATTTCTCGATAACGACAAATGTTTAAAATTTAAGAACTTTTTTAAAAGAATTTATTTGTTAAGTTAAAAAAAATCAGTTTAAGATGAAGAATATTTTTAAAAATTAATTTTAAGTTAGAATGGGACGTACCACCTTGTGAAACACCTTTTCATAACATCTGCCTCTTTTGCGCCTGTTATTTTGTTTCTACATTAATTTACATACAGCTACAAAATATTTGGAAAGACGGGAAAAATCCAAAGAAAGAAAATATTATCTGAGTCTTTAAAGGGAGCATTCTTCTTATTCAAAGAAAGAAACTCTCAAATCGATGTTTTTTTTTTTCTTTTTTTTTTTTTTTCCTTCTTCTAGATTTTGCAAAATTAGGCCAAAGAATGTCATTATGTTAGATTACATACCTGTTGACTAACACAAATGCCTGATTTGTAAAAAAAAAAAAATTCTTGAACTAAACAGTTTGCAAATTTATTACGGTTCAAAATCGTTTTGGAACAAATCGTTATGTATTAATATTATTAAATCAGTTTGTTTTCAATGAAATTGTTTCATTCATTGCAAAAATAGAGAAAAGATACAATAAAAAAAAAAAAAATTAAAAAAAAAAAAAAAAAAAAAAAAAAAAATTAAAAAAAAAAAAAAAAAACTTTAAAGATTGCGATATTACTTGGAAAGAATAAAATAACAATAACGATAATAGAATGCAATGATTTCAAAATAATAAAACAAACCCATACATACGTTTTTTTTTCAAATAGACTTTGCAATAAGCTATAAATGCGTATACCAAAAGGAAGATCAAAGAACCTCATGGTCATGAAACAGTGTCCCTTTGCTTACTCTTACTACATTTTTTCATATACAGTTCCAAACTCTTTTTATTGGTTCCGACACTAAAGTAATGGAGAAGAATGCAGCTTTGAGTTTTATAACAACACTATATGAAAATATGAATCCCTCGCCTAATGCTCCTCAAGAAATGATAAACAACAGGCTACTACAGTTATTGGTATTAGGCAGAAACATCTAATAAAAGCATATCCATTGAAAAAACAATTTTTCTCCAGAAAGTTCTAGCAACAACAAATAAAAGACAACACTACAAATTGTGCCATTTGGAAACAAACAATATCCTCGCTTAATATACTTTAGATTGATGGAAGATTTTAAAATTTATTTGCTGGTAAAAACAGGAAGGAAGACGACTTGGAAATTTCCAGTTAAAAAAGATAAATTGCCAGTTAAAGAAGATCGTGGGTATTTCGCATTTGAAAATTTGGAGTGATGATTGGAGTCGCATATATTTAAGTATTAAATCTAAGTATAAGATTTATTTAGTTTTATTTTCATTAAGGAATTATATATTAATTTAGAACGCAATTTTATAATAATTAGAATAGAATTTTATAATAATTGTAATCAAAATTTTTAAAAATCTTGTTTTAATGCAATTGTTTAATTACCGATGCACTAGATATGTGATTTCTTAAAATAACCAGTAAAATTATTTTTGAATTGGTTTAAGAACTTGCACAGCACATTATGGTTGAATTTTAAAAGAGCAAATGAAGTTTTGTAAAAATTGGAATTAAAAAAATATTTTTATTTTTTTAAAAAAAAGCATGTTTTGCACCGTCGCACAGGACATGTGTAAGGACTTGAACTTTGAGCTTAGTTTCAGGATTTTTTCCACCTAGAATGCAATATTATCGAACTTTTATATTTTTACTGATTATAATGACTACATTAAGAACAGTTTTTCTTGAATTTGTCCTTTAAAAAACGCTGATTTATTATACTCTGCTTAACATAATTCAGAATCAAAGAAATGAGTAAACTTTCAATGTTAAAAAGTTAAATTAAATTGGGGCACAAAATATTTTTATTAAATTTTTATGATATTTTGGGCATCTAACTTTAGTAAAAATTTATTAATTTTATATTCCTTCGGGATTTTTTATTTGTTACGGTAGTTTCAGTTTTCAGAGAATTGCCCTTGCATGAGACACAAATAATACAAGAATATTTTCTATTTTTGCAAGAGCCTAAAATTCAACTATGTCGTTATATGTTAGTCCAGATTGGTTGGTTACAGTGGCTTTTATTAAAAGACAAAAAATATGGGGTGTCTTGTAAAAATGTCAAAATATTGTTACTGGTTATCAATAACGTTTTCTGAATTTGGAATTGATTTTATCATCACTTTAAAAACACTTTTATATCAGAGTATTCTGTCAAAAGAGCCTACAAGTGTACCGAAATAAGGACAAAGGAGCTCTATCCTGGAACGCGGCAGTGCTCCGCCGCCATGTCCGATGTCAAAGCGGCAGACATGCAAGTGTATACTATATATTTATAGAGCTTAGGCCCCCGTTTTGGACCCCAGCTCTATAATAGCTAGAACCTTGATTTTTTCGATTTTTTTTTTTTTTTTTTTTTTTTTTTTTTTTGCCATCGTGTTGCTCCTAGTGAGTAGACGAAAAATAACAACATAATTGATATCATTGAATAAGGAACATGGTAAAAAAATATCCTTTGAAAGTCGCCGAAGGCACCAAAATTTTGTTGTTCTTCTGATTATGACCAAAACTCTAGCCATGGCTAGAGCCAAAACTATTTGATGATATTTACCATTTTTTTTTTTAATTCTTCTCAGCTTGATTATAAAAAGTGCCTTTTGTATGATTTGATAGGTAATAGGGTGTATACCCCCGAAAATGATCCCGACATTTGGGAATTTTAGCCAGGCCTAATATAGTCATATTCTTTTTTTTATTCCTCTCAGCTTGATTAGAGGAAGTGCCTTTATATAAACTAATGAGTACTAGGGTCTAAATCCCCCCCCCCCCCCCCAGAAATGATCCCTCAAGTTTGAAAATTTATCCTGGGTAATGATTGATTAAAACGGGCCAATGAATTTCGGAAATTCATCTTTGGATCACTTTCAAGAATTGGCTTTCATACTTTAAGTTGAACTATTAAAACGGTGTAATTAGAGAGAAAAAAAATACGTATTTTTCAATAAAATTGCAAGATCATCAAAGCTCTAAAAATTCGAGTTTTAACTTTTTAGTCTTATATTTCTAACTTAAAGCAAAAGTTGTTTTGAAATGCATCTATAATAATAAAACAAGCTTACGCGTATGTCTGTGGCTCTATGTATCTATAGAAACCTACTTAAAATTGGAGTAGAGCTCTGAAATTTTCAACATAGGAAGTTTTGGCTTTCTAATTTTATGTATGTCAAACAGAATGTTAAAATTTTAAATAGTTCTTTTTTAATTATTTTTTTTTTTAATTTATTTTTTACAAAGTGACTTCAAATAGAGATACAGCTCTGAAATTTTCAACATAAGTAGTTTTAGCCTTCTAATTGGAGTTTTGAAAAAAAGAATGCAAAAATTTTAATTAGTTATTTTTTAATTAATTTTCGTAATTAATTAAAAAAAATTACAAAACGTCTTTTAATAGGGCTACAGTCCTGAAATTTTCAACATAAGTTATTTTGGCCTTCTAATTGGTCTTTTGAAAAACAGAATTTTAAATTTTTATTTAGTTCTTTTTTAATTTTTTTTTTTTTTTAATTAATAAATATTTTACAAAACGATTTCTACTAGGACTTCATTTCTGAAATTTTCAACACAAATAGTTTTGGCCTTCTAATTGGACTTTTGACAAAAAGAATAATAACATTTTAATTGGTTTTTTAATGAATTTTTAATTAATATTTCCCCAAAAAGCGACTTCTAATAGGCCTAGAGTGCTGAAAGTTTCAACATAAGTAGTTATGACCTTCTAATTTTGCTTTTACAAACATCATGTGTTAAAATATTCTTAAAGGGGTTTTGTATTATCGTTATTAACGGGGAATTTTTTTATTATTTCTCGGCAAGGGTGGGGCTTCTAATATTAAGGCTTTATGTAGCAATTAGTTTTTAGTGTGTTAGGCGACCTTACGCTTACGCAGCAATGAACCTTTCATCGAGCAAAGCAAGCTCATGTTTGCATAGCAATGAACCTTTCAACGAGTTAAGTAAGCCTGTGCTTATGTGTCAATGACTTTTTCAGCGAGCTCGATTTTGCGTTGTGATGAACCTTTGTGCGAGCGAAGCGCCAAAAATTGGGGTCTATACACCAATGACGGATTTCCGCAACGCGGAGCCTCACAGCTTGCTAAAATAATGTATATGGTAAAATTTCGTGGTGAAGCACGGGTATTTAGCTACTTTTTATATATTTATTCGTAAGTAAAGCTGGTAACCCTCAATCTCGCATATAAAACAAGTATTTTGTTTGCATGTTTCACTTATTTTTTATAGTTACTTTTTTTTTTTAGCGCATAGTTGTATGTTTTTGTACTCAAGTTATAATTGGTACATATTTTTTATTATGAAAAATTTTTCTTGGTGTGGTAAGGAGGATTTCTACTTAAAAGAAACGAAAAGGATTTGGATTGCAAACCTAAATATCTCAACAATACTTAATTATGATTTTTAAAGTCGCTTTCAATACAAAGAGTAGTATGTGAATCTAATGATGTTGTCGTTTACGCCATTTTGTGCTTAAAGCGACGATATGATTATTCACGCTAAAATATACATCGACCGTATCTTGCTAATTTAAAACGTAACAAACGCAACAAAAATAATTGATATCTCCCAAAAAATAACTAAATTTTGGGAAAAAAAAATTCGCCAAGTAAAATGGTCAGCCAGAAAATTTTATGAAATCTAATGTTTGCCGCCATGCAGCCGCATATAATTTCTTTAGGTTACTTGTACACATTGAACTAAATTGGGATTATTAGAAAGAATCCGCATAGGCCATACTTGGCAGGCTAGAGTTTTCATAAAATCAATCTCAATTCAGTGCAATGGGTACAAAGTAGATAAAGCATATGAATTGAGATTATTCCGAAACAACTTTAGCCAAAAAAGTTCTGGTTGTCTATGAGGATTCCTTCTAATAACCCCAATTTAGTTCATTGTGTACAAGTAACCTTAAAAAATTATATGCGGCCGCTTGACGGCAAACATTAGATTTCATAATTTTTTCTGACTGACCATTTTAATTAAAAGGAATTTTTTTTTACACCGTCTGGTTGTTTTTCAGGATTAAATTATTTAACTTGCTTGTATGGGGCATGATCAGAAAGTTTCTGAAATTGTGTTTTATTTATATCCAAAAAGGTATTACCTCAGTTGTTTAGAAAAACGGCAGGTCAGCTAGAGCAAGTGTGTTTTCGCTGACAAAAATTAGTTTGAAAATCCCCAACTAAAATTTTTATTCCTGTAATGTTTGTTTCATACTGATTAAGGCACAATTCCGTCAACTTTTTGAGGATTCATCGAAACGTCTTTTAGTAAAAAAAAACAAAAAAAAAAAATTAAAAAATTAAAAAAAAAAAAAAAAAAAAACAATGCGCGATTAAATTTATTTATTGAAAAGTAAACAAAGTAATATTCAATGAGAAAAGTAAACAAAGCCATATTTCAAAAATAGGGCTAGTGGTAAATCAACAATCTATGGCAGCGGATTCTTAGAAGACTAATAATTTTGTAACATTTACACTTAAAAATATCTATGTATATAATTTTTTAGAATTTAAATAAATAATGTTTCTTTTGTGATCGTCCGATAATATTGTACTTAGGGGTATCGGGTTCATTTTTGAGAGTTTCTATCTCAATTTGGTGCTTGTAAGCAAGGCATCAAAAAGTGTAAAGTCAATAGTAATGTTCGAGTCCAATCAGCCTGGAAAAAATTTTCCAGACTGATTGGACTGGACTTATTTCCAAGCTGACTGGACTGGCTCAACGAAGGATTTCTAACTTAACAGAAATACAATTTCAAAAAATCAAAAATGTATAATTTTAAAATTTGTTGCTTGAAATTAATACGACCAATTTGCAATAAAGATTGAAATAAAATAAAGGCCGTAACTAATGTTAATTAAATCCATTAGCCACAGAAGATCACCTCTCTCTTAATACTTAAATTTTTAATTAATAAGCAGTCTCTGTATAATTTTCTGGAAGTAATACGCTGTTTATGAATATATTTTATTCAGTATTTTTAAACCTCAAATATTGTTGAATTTATTAATGATCTACCGCGCAAATATAGTAACTAATATTCGATGTTTAAGATAACTATATTCTAGTTTTTACTTGTTGCACTTTTATTTCGTCTGAGCTTATTTGGTAGGCAATTGAAAGAATTAAATCCTCATATGATTACAATAACTATCATACGATCAGGCCTGATCATCGCCTAGACCCACAAGGCCCGGGATTTGGACCAATGTTTTAAGGGGTCCCCAAATTAGCTATAAACCTACAACTTTTGTTTCACAAAAGCTATTTGAATATCTTTTATAATCTGTATAAAAGAATTTTTACATAAAATCATTTTGTATTGACCATGAACCGTCTTTAGTATCCCACAATAAATCTCACGTTTGAAAAAGGGGCTTCCGAAAATGTCTTGGCCTTGGGCCTCAACATGTCAAGGTCAGGCCCTGACATGAATATACTAATATTCTTGCGTCTATGTCAAACTGGTGGCGGGAGTTTTCCTCTTTATTCTATAAGCAAAGGCGAGACAGTTTGATATTAAAAGATCTTCAAAAAGGCGATCTCCTACTATATCCAAATGTTTCAAAGATGTTTCGGTGCAGCTTAGCTCAAACGTAGTGGAACAAAAAATTTCCACCTACAACAGTTATGGGTTTGTATGGCAAATGATATATTTCATTTCTAAGATTTAGTGTTCTAAAAGCGAAAAGTAGAACATATTTAGTCGATTTCTGAGAGAAAAGTTAATCCAAAAACAAAATTGTCCCAGCATTTAATTTTTATTTTCAACAAAAATTTCATTTAAATGTCACATTTTTATATATCAATGATATTTACGTAAGCTTCATTTGGTAGATAATATGTTAAAATAAAATTCGGATTAGATTTATTTTTAAAATTTTAGTAAAAATTCCATTTCTTCTAAAAAAATAACTATTTTGAGTTATGTAAGTTTTAGAACAATAGAAATTTTCAATTGTGGACCTCGATGTTGAGAAATGTTTTCAAAATTGAATTTTCTAGTATATTACTGGAAAAAGGTTGTCGATCACTCGTTTATGCAATAAAGTTATGTAAATCACAGTTGTATCTAGATTATGGGTAAATTAAATATACTTTGTAAACTGGGTGATAGATAAATCTGAAGATGTTATTCATCTGTTGGGATAAATAACTTTTAAAACATCGTTAAAATATTGCAATTGTAAATTAAACGAATCAAACTTCGTATCTAAACCAAGTAGTTAATTTCTTTTAAGGTAATAAAGTTTTTAGTTTATGTAGTTAAGTTTTATTATATGTTTTAATTTGTAAATTGCATTAAATGTTTTATGTACTCCGGAAAAATTAAACAGAGTAATTGAATTACACATTTTATTCGCTTATATCAACTATTTCCATTATTATACCCAGCCATTGATAGTTGTAGAACTAATTTAGTTCTGAAATCCAAACTCACTAAAACTCTCCATTTAAGGTAATTAAGTACGATTTTTAAATTACCAAAGCACCGATTACACCATGGCAAATTTTGGAAATAAATATTATTTTTCTCTTTTAAATATTCTGAACATTTTCTAACAAAAGCCTTATAGTCATGTTATATACTTCGAGATATGATCCTTTAAAAAATTGCTTCGAATTAGAGCCGATTGCCGATTATAAAATTTATTTAATTTATGTTCATTTTATTAAAGATTAATAAAAAATACATTTGATTTTAGCTAAACTGGAGATAGTAGATTGTAAATTACCAACATACATGCGAAAAGTTTTAGCTGAGACGATACAATTTTTTAGTTATTACGATTTAGTATAATATTTTTTTAGTTATTGCGATTTTTATCGATACGAATAGTACAACATTACGTATAACTCAGTAGTGTTTCAATTACTATTTACTATATTTTTGGATAAAAAAAAAATGTTTCTAAGGGAGCGTCTATTGTTAAGATATAACTCTGAAAACTTCAATATAGACCCCAACTTTTACAGAACCCAACGCCATTCGATTTAAAAGACTTCATTTTTTTTTTATCCTACTATAAAATTTAATTACTGTATGCTATAAAATACCTCATGTATGAGCGAAAACGTATTTATGGATTGTATGAATATTTAGACGCACAAGATGTGTTTTCATATGGCTGTAACTGCATTGCTAAAGGTTGTTGGAAACCAGTTTTCCTTCGAAACCAACTGCCTCCAAAATTTCAATTCAAATTTCCAAAAACTTAAAATTGAAGAAGTTGTAAAGTTAACCTTGAAACAATCAAGGACGTTGGGTTTTTTTTTCAATACATAATTAAAAAAATAGCAAAACAAAATTAACGACTAGAAAATGGAACGTTTTATTGCTCTCCTAAAAAAAATCTTAAAAATGGATTGAGCTGGTTTGGAAACCACATGCCACAAATATAGAATAATGTTGAAGGTTTGCCACTGAGTTTTTTAAAGTTTAATTTTGTTTTAATATGTATACATTGCACCCTTGCAACAACAGTGACACAGCTCAAAACTCTTCATTTTGAGCTAAAGTGAATAAAGTTTAAGTGTATAATTAAGTAGTTTGACTTAAACTCCATTCACTTTAGCTGATAATGAAGAATTTCGAAATAAGTTTTGAACAGAAGACTACATGATGTTTTTTGTTTTGTTTATTATTATTATTATTATTTATTTAACTTGAGCTCAACCTACATACCATCAGCTGCTTCTATATAGCACAATCATGCACAGTTTAATTGGTTTAATGTATTATTATTAAGATATATTTGAGTGCCTGAGAAGCAAAGAGGTCCAAGTGACTTAACTTTTGAGAAAATACACTTTAAAGTTTTATATTAAATTTATATGGAAATTATTTGTTGTTCAAATACTAACCTCTAAAATGAAGATTTCACTAGTTTTCATAGAATTAAATATAAATAAGAAACTTAAGTGTATTTTCTCAAAAGTTAAGAAAAGTCACTTAGATAGCTTTGCTTTTCAGTCTCTCATTTGTGCTTACTTTTAATATAATGGAAGCCAGAGCTTTCTATTGTCCTAATGCAGTATTTTTTCAATCACATCTACCAAGGTATAGTAGCGTATAAAACGTTTGTAATTTGAAGTAGACGCAACTACAATAGAAGACAAATAACGTAATTAAATAGAAGAATTGTGTATTGTTTACTGTATTAGCAATAAATTAGGAATTCCTTCTTTAGTAATATTTCTAAAAGTTCATTGTGTGTTTGTTACCTAAAACATTATATTTATGCTTCTTAAGTGTCAAAGCAATTTTTCGTACGATTGTGTTTTTGGCAGCACTTTGCAATTAGAAAGAAAGTGGAATCCTTCTACTTGAGAATTAAAAAAAAAAAAAAAAAAAATGTTAAACACAAGTTTTCTGTGCCGAAATTTCACATAAAAAGATATTTTTATGTACCTTTTTGAAATTTTTTTTAACTAGTTTTTATGAGAAATTTTTACTATATATTTGTCTTTTATCATAGATTAACAAAATTTTCAGATTTAGAGATATATTTAGCAAAATTTTGGTTCATTATTTCTCTTTTTCTACTTTAAAAAATTGATTTTCAGAGATGTTTAGTTCATTCATTTGGGATTTAAGCCAGCAAACTGTTCAAATATTAAACGCAGATTTTCAAAGAATGTTTACATAATGTTCAGAAAATCAAAATATGGGCTTTAGTTACAAAAAAAAAAAATTAACAATAGCAGTATATGACCTAACGAATACCCTTAAAGCATTTATACTTTGTGCATATAACACGCCTTTATCATTCAAAATACGTAAACGTAATTAAACATTTTAGATAGCCGTGTTAAGTGTCAGAACTTAGGTTTACACATACCATCTTCATCTATCGGGAAAACTTTGTTTTTTAAATAATCACACATCAACTCCATTTCTACCTTCAAATATCTACTAAAAATATTTCCTAAACTACTAAAAAACGTGTATCTATGTATTATTGCATCAAAAGTAGCAGTATCGTCATGGAGCCCCCCCCCCCTCCCCAGGAATATTTGCAAGATTAGATTTTTATCAAAATCGTTAATTTTTTTAGAAATGCTAATTAATAAATATGCATTATACTCTTTGAAAATAGTTAAAATTCATGGCATATATTTTTGAAAGCGCAACCCTGTTAAAGAGAAAAAATACAAAATGGTAAAAATATTAAAATAATTATTTGAAACACAAAGGCAGTATTGGAATATGTTCAATTGAATTCTAAAAACAGATTTCCAGATAGTATATCTGATGACTTAAAAAAACAAAACAAAATTCTAGAATTTTGAGAACTACACAGGAAATGATTATACAATAAAAGGAATAAATACTTTAACCCATCAGCTTCTAATAATTATAGACAACAAGCGCCAGAAAATCGTCACGCAAGTAGCTATAAGAAACGACGTAGAAAGAAACAAAAGACTAAATTAATAGAAAAAAAAAATGCTCATTGCACCATAAAAGCATAAACGGCATATGTGTTTTTTTTTAATCTTGGAATGAACATTTCCCTCTTTTTTAAATTTTCAAGAGCCAGGGGGTTGCAAGTGCACCTCCTTGTACCCTCCTGGGGGCGCCCATGAGTATCGTCTTCCTATATTGAAAATACATCGTTCATCTAACCACCAAATTTGTCAACATCTGGATAAACGATAAACTTTATGCCGATAAGCAAACTCGTTTCCTCTACTAGAGATTAAACAGTTTCCTCGCATTACGTACAAGCTGTTTACTCATGACTATTTTTGCATAAAAGTTCGTTTCAGATATAGTACTAGAATACTGCTATCTCTCGTCTGTATTATTAATGTATGGATATGTCACGGTCTTGTCGAAAGTTTGCAGTGTAACAAAACCTTTCAGATTCTGCTTACCTGACTCAAAGTGGAATATTTATACCTATTTAAAATCTACATTTCTTCTGTGCTCAATTTTAAAAATCATTCATGATACTCATTTCTAATCCTGTGCTGTTTAACTCAAAAAATTTGTTGGAAATTCATCCAAGATTTTGCTATTTTAATTTCCTGATAACATTCTAAAAATAAATATCGAGTTTACATAGAGTAAAAAAGGAAAACAAGAAATACACTTGATTGAGAAAAAGAAAACGAATTTATTTTACAAGCTGTTGTAACAGTTTACACAAATTCATTAATGTCACAATTAAAGAGCTAAAATTGTATCGACAGACTGAAAAAAATGATGGCAGACAATGTACATCATTTACTCATAAATACAGAATCAAGCATGAGAACTTGTGGTAGAGGTTTGCAGAAGTCTTTTTTCTCGATTTCTTCTGTTCACAGAGTCACGTGTTTGGTAGGAGGAAGCACCATGTGGTTGACACTGGCTGTATGACCATCGAGGAATCCTGAAGATTTCAATGTCCTAGTACAACAGGTCGCTTTAATATATATCCCCATATTCTCTTTTCAGCCTTTCAAAGCTAAAAATGCTTTCTATGGATAGTTATAATAGAAACACGAGGATTCTTATAGTAGAAAGAATGCATTGAAGAGTATACGGATGGACGGACGAATCTCAATGCTACCCCAACGAGGATAGTCGCCAAGCATAAAGATTATCGAGTATTTACATTTGCATTGCGACAATTGCTTTGCGTGCGCTTTTTGTCAATTTTAAGTGTTCCAATTGTCCTGTTCAACAGCATAAACACTGACAGAGCGCAGAAGGCAAAGCATCTTTTGAAACGGGGACCTTTCTGATTTTAATTACATGGAAGTAAGATAAGACTATTTTGATTTATATAAACATTGTAATTGGTTTATGAAATAAAAAAATAAAAACTTTAAAAAAATTAATTAATGCGGTAATATGTTAAAAATATTAACGAATTTTTACTGTGCGACTAAAATTACAACTAATCTAATATCTTTTCAGCTTGCAATGAATACAAGGTTAATTTTATCGCTGATCCAAGTGCAAAATCTATAAACCTTAGGGTTGAATTTAAATCCAGATGAATATGTGTATTATTGAAGAAAAGATTTGGGTAAAAGAAGGTAGGGTATATCACATCTTAAAAAGAGATTGTTATATACATGCCACTGTCAGAAGAGTAGATGTTATAATACTTAAACCGAAGTTTCAAAAATATACAAGAAAAGAGATAACATGCACTTAAGCGCAAGTTTCCAAAATCAAATTCTCACAGACGCAGCTCGGTGTGCTACGGGTATACAAAGCATATATCAAGAAGTTACAATCAATTAAACATAACTATATATCTCAAAAAATTCAATTTCAAACAATGATTAAAAAAACTAAAGTGGATAGCTATGTAGCATCCGATAGTCTTCACAAAATATGAATTTTATATTTCATAAACGCTTACACTATCACAAGAATAACAGAATTCACACAATATTTAAACACTGAATACAAAACTGGGAAAACATAAGTATAATGCCTACATAACCCCGATTCTGAAATAAATTATTCAACACTCAACGGACGCACTCCACTTTATTGCAACACAAAATGCATTTGATAGCTAGAACCATTAAATACAAGCCTTAGTCATCACAAAAAATAACAAAGAAACGAGATTACAAGTATAACACAAAAACAGAGATGCGATTATCGCTATCAAACAAACACAGAGAATGCCCCTAAAATCAACGCGACCTTGAAATTAAGCTCTTACATTTTTTACACCACTGAGAAAAAAAAAAAAAAATAGAGTGCTATGAAAAATATTTGCAACTAAGCAAATCGTATTGCAAGTCTAACATTAATCTACATTACATAATAAATCATTCACACTAAGTCGAAAAACGAACAATGAAATAAATTAAAACGAAAATATTTGTTAATTTTACAACTAACACTTAAATTATACAGTATGGAACAATAAATTAAGTAAAGAAGCATCACGTATTTTACTTGATGGATATTTTTGATTATCAGGTTAATTTGTATATGTTGAGTTATTATCGATATAAGTAAACATTTAGGTGCAGCATTAATTCTTTATGCTTATTCAAATGTACCGTCAATTTTAATAAATTTTTTACCATCTGTAATATCAAAAAGATTCAATATGGGTTTAAATGTGATGACTATCGCATCTAACAGTAAGAAAATTAAAAATTTAAAAAAATTTATATTCTTATGTATTAATACCCTTGTCAATTTATACATTGCAACGAGTTTTCACTGCAAAGATCTATGGCATTATATACAAGATCATGGAAAATAAAATGATATTATACAACATTTCAAAATATTCTAAAACTGAAATTTAGTTTAATAGAAACGCTAATTGGGCCTTAAATACTAAATTAAGTAAAGTGATTAGGTGATAAAACTGAATCTTTTGATTTTTAAGGGGGAAAAAACTCATATCCGTGCTTATTCATAAAATTGTAAACTTTGAATATTTGAGGTATGAATACAAAAACCTTGTGTCCACTTTTCATAATATTATTAAAACATTTACAACCTTCTTTGCAGGGTACAAACAAGAGACAAGAAAGGGTTATTAAACGAAATATTCAATAAAAAGCATTCTCAGAAATTTAAAAAAAATTTCCAGGATTAAAAACCTATTTAGCCTGCAATTACCAAACAACAATATATCGCCACCTACTAATTTTGTACGACAGCAATTTATCCCCAAATATATTTATTCGTCAATTAGATCTTTCAGTATTCTATCTTATTCAAAATTAGATTCTAAATAGTCACCTTTAAACTAGTGTTTGTTATGCAGGTTATTCTCCTCCCTAGAGCAATACTAAAACTATACGGTAGTATCAAAAACTAAGACTGAAGCGTGATATCTTGAAATTTCAAACGTTATCTTGTAATCTCTTGCTTGTGCTTTGCAAAAATAAAAACAATATTTAGAAAACCACCGAATGTAGGTATAGCTGCACAGAACATAAAAAACAGTACATTACTATAGGTCCCTGAGATTCTGTACAGCCGCCGTGCAAATAAAATAATCTTTCAGCAGAGATCACAAAGTCAGGAAAGGACAACACGTAACGAAATAATACATAAACGAGGAACTAACCAAACATCGGAAATTGGGTTATAATAAAACTATTCCACAAGCAGCTGTGAAGTAAAAGCAGATGATTGTTTGAGAAATATTCTATTGTTGCTGAATGAACATTAGTAGGTTAAAAAAAATTAATTGGTGGGACTTATATGTGAATAAACTTTGCCTTTGAGCACGAGAAAGATATTGAAGCTGGATCCAACCAAATAAGGGTTGGAATGTGATCTTGATGACTTCATTTTGAGACGAATCTACCAAACACATTTTACCCCATTGGTTTCACCATATTTTGAAATTGATTTCAAATTCAACCATTTATAAAATGGATTCCGACTCCCAACTCATATACAAAATTAGGTTGGCCCGAAAGCAAAATGAAGTCGAAAACTAAACTTTTTGAAAACAATGTCAAAAACAAAAGCACTTTCGAGCAAATAACCTTCAAAATTTCGATTAATGGAAAGATTGTCATAACATTACAGAATTTTACGCCGACAATTACATTAGTATCTAAAACTATTCGTAATAAACAAAGATGATAAAATTCAAAGTACAACCCGTTAATAAAATCAAACTATCTTCTAATTGAGTATTCTAATTGAGAATAACAAATTCATCACCTTGAGATTAAAACCTAAAAAACATGCTTAAATATGCCGCAAACAGGGATGGGATACACAGCACAGATAATTAAAAAAGTTGCAAAGTGCATTTCTGAAATGCCTATAAAATATCGTTACAGAAGGCATTATACACAAGGGTGTTTATAATAAAATGCAACATTATCGTTTAAATGCTAAAAATAAAGGCTTGCTTAATGATATTTAATGTACATTAACATGATTTTTACCGCACACAATTCAGTGACATTATAGATCTAGTATGAAATTTCATTTATACAAGGGTACTAAGGATGACGAGTCGAGTGAGTGAAGTAGGTCACAGGACAATAGAATAAATGCAAAGCAACTTTCAAGCGCGTTCAAATATACATTTGATCAAAGATTCGCTGGTGTGACAGTTTGCATCGGCCGCTTGCACAGTCGTTGCGACACCAGAAAAAGATCTTCCGATTCGGTCAAGCCAAGTTATTTGCGCGAAAAAACCTCGGCATTGTTCACGACAAGCCACCGATATCTTGATTTGCCATTTAGTTAAGATTAAATTATATAATATTAAAACTCCTCAAGAGAGGGAGAGTTGAAGTTTGGCAAAAAGCTGCTTCATCGAAAGATTTATATCACGAGTCCACACTAAGAGAATCATCAGTTATTTTACTTCACCAAGCGGTGGATCCGTTCGTTTGGGTTTCTTTGAAGTATGTGTTGATAAAAAGGCACGAAAGGTAGTCCGTTAAATGTTCGTCTATTAAAGACGATTCCTTTGGTTCGAGCTGGAGACTGCGAAAAGCAGCCCTTGGTACATGACGCCGTTCACCTCCATGGTCACCGTCACAGATTGGCCATCATTCTGCGTCCGAATGTCGGGTCCTGACGGGGGAAAAAATCACAATTAAATAACAAAATAATTATTCATTTCAGAACGCAAATATTCATAACAAAGTCAGAGTAGAAATAGAAGACATTATTACATTACAAATAATGAACAGCAAATATCGTCAAGCATATTTGTAAACTTATCATATAGTTAGTTGTTTTAAACTGTTTGCTCTTGTATGAAACTTAATGCTCAATGCTAAAAGACACCTTAACCCATGGTTAAACGCGTGGGGAACAAATGTCCGCCAAATTCAAATTTCGTGCATACCATTAAATTCATTACCAAATAACAAAGAAAGTGGGCATTTTAATTAAAAACACAACATTATTAAAAAGAATAAAGTAAAAATTAAAAAAAAAAAAATTAAATAACTTGAAAAAAACTGTAAGAATTAGAGTAAAAGCCATCTATTGAGATATTGACTGTGAGGGATATTTGTCAACCACGCGACTAACCAAGGGTTAATCAGCCAAATTCAGAGAAACTATATAAAACTACTCTACTCACCCCTGTTGTTGATCTTGATGTGTGATCGCGAGTGGTGCACTCGCTCCTCTTCCATGAGCAGTCGCTTAGGAGGTGGTCTGACGTCATCCTCGAAGTGCGACTTCCTCATGTTGAGGGGCTTGTGGTCACTGCTATTGTTGTTGCTGTTACGGGAAGAGACCTCCAGATTTAAGGCCTCTTGCTGGGGCATCACCATGGGATTGGGGGTGGACGGGATGCTGTTGCTCTTGTCCTCTTCACCTGAAGAGGGAAAAAGTCGAGTGAGATAGTTGGCGTTGTTTGGTGACTATTTTAAAATTTGAAATCATTGAAATTATCGGTTTGTGGCGTATTAGATGGGACAGAGAGATAGCAAAGTAATCCAAATAGCCAAGTTTTAAAGTGGAGAACATCGGATGCACAAAGACATATTTTTATAGGAGTCTGTACTCTGTAGTAATAAGATGGTCTGGAAGATCACTTAACTTATGAAGATTTTGAGAGATATGAAGTGGATAGGAAAAAAAAATAGTAATGGGATTGGCCACTCTCTATACCATACCATAATAATTGTAGTTGTTAATAGAGTACATAATGCTATTCATAAGTTATAAATTTAGTTATGCATTGATTATATACAAGTATGGATTATACCATTAAAAAGTGGTGCCCCCAGAAGAAAAGATAATCATGTGATGGGGATCTCGATTTATTAATACAAAGTTCGCCTCACAAGTGACATTGAGAATATTGTAGACATTGAGAACATGTTTCAAGTCTTTTTAAGCTTATGCCAATACTATGCAAGAACGTAATAGAATTTGCAATCAAGAATGAGTAACGGTATCAAGACAAGAATGGTGTGAGGAGTTGCTTGATGTTTTATTTCTACTCCCTATTACAGGAAGGCCGAATAAGAGTTTACAATAATTAAAAGGCTGATCAGACTTTAAAAGTTGACTGTCACCTAGAATAAACTATGTAATACAATGGAAAAGTAAAACGCGTGTACTGAAATACATTGCAGTATAAATCAGATAATAATATCGACAAAGATAATTTTGAATATCTGAGAAAAAAAATGAGCATGTTAATACATTCTTCTTAAAGTTGATGATCCGGACAAAAATCAATTCCAACGAGATAAAACAAAATGATTTAGTAAAAAAAAATATGGGAAGCAACCACGTATTTTTATTGACTAAGACAACAAAAGGTATTAGAAATATTTTTAAAAGTTTACAAAAATCATTTGGAACATTTGTTGAAACCCTAAATTTCAAGCACTTGTTGAAACCCTGATATATGTGTCCTGTCTCCACACATAAGATAGCATGCTGACTGTATGAAACAATTAAGTGGAACAACACCCTGCGTACCCGAAATACGCCCTTTCCAACTTAGACTTGGACACGCAGTATAAGTTTACACACAACTTAAACCCAACTCCGAAAAACCAGCAGGGCACCTCGATATCTTGACATACGAAAAATTGCCCGAGAGTACTCCAATTCAAGAATTTTCAGGTAGGGGGTATAAAAATGAGTAGCAGATAATTATCTCGGATCTCTGAAATAATTAAAAAGTGGATGCATATAAACGTGAATGCAATGCTAGAGAAGATATTCGCAGGGGGGGAAGAGAGAAAGGAATTAACGGGGGCACGTTTGGAGAAGGAGAAAAATAAAGCAAAACCCGCCTCTTCATTTAATGAAACTCAGTTTCAATTACTTCTTTTACTCGGCCAACTTTCGCCAAAGATTACTCATCAATTAACAAAACTATTTTGTTGGCCAGCTTTTCTATGTATAATCCAGAACAAATTCGGGTTCATTCATCATTTCCAATGCTAAGCAACAGGATGCAGGTTTCCCCTGAGTATGACATAAAATAAATTAGGTGCACGACAGGCTCTGGGTTCTCATTTTTCAATTATCAATCATCTGAACCGCGCGCTGCCCAGCCGTTCTTTTCTTCTTCCCCTCCTCCTGCTTACACTTTAGTCCGACAGATGGAGCTACCAGACGAAAGAAATCGAGAAGGGGAGAAATGTTTTTGTAAGGGAAGGGTTGAGCAACGGAGCTGGAGGGGGAGCTTTGAAATATCTTTCAAGCCATGACACAAAAATTTATTTCCAAGAAATTATCAAAATTTCGCTGTTATAATCTATTTAATTCTCGTTTTCTTAGTTGATATATTTCTAACATTTGTAATTCTACATTTTCCAATTATATGAAAATTTAGGTATAATTGCACTTTTTTTATAATTTTCTTCGGAAAAAAGGCTGCTCACTTATTTTTATATAAAAGTTTTTTTTTTCCAGCAAATGCAAAAGAAAAGCTTATCTCTGTAAGCGCCCATCATCATGGTGATTTTAAGGGTTAAGATTTTCGGTACCTCCATTTTGTCATTTCTGCATCTGATATAATTGGGGTTTAATTCCATCCAGAGCCATCGGATAATTATTCTCTCACAGAGACAAGGCAGGGAAAAGGGTTAGAGTAGCAATCGATTACACAATAATTTAAATAGTAGTATATTTTTCAGATTGTTTTTATTTATTTCTACCATTTTTAATCAAATTTATATTTTTAATTACATGCTGAAACTAAACGATTTCGCATTATGCGTTTTGACATTTTGGTTACCATACGTTTCCCAAAATTTTCACACCACCACCTGCAGCAACCACATAATCAAGCATACAACAATCCATCAATTCCAAAATGAGAAATTCAAACTGTGAACACATTCGATTTCGCATACCGAGAGAATTCGAGAGCTATCAAGTTCCAAAACAGTCAAAACGTCCCTCCACAACAGCAGAATCCGTCGCATTTTCACGCTGACACATTCGCGCATTGTTCAACTCAACAAACTCAACCTCAAGAACGAGAATAATCGTTCCCTCCGCACAACCAGAGAGGAAGGCCTCAAAAACCCAGCAACAATACAACCTCCTCGGAACACTCATTTGCCGAGATGGTCTCACTTTACTCGGAACACGAACGCTAATTAATGGGACGATTGTCACGCACGGAACCCCGCTCCGAAACGACTAAGGGACTTTAAAACAGTCACAAAATCCATCATCAGATAGGAAAGGCATAAACCCCCCCGAAAAGTAAAGACAGTAGAAGGGGGGAAAAACAAACCCGATCAGATTACACCAAGACCGCTTTTAATCAAGCATTCATGAATTTATCTAGCTCATTTTCACCTCGTTGCCAGGTCCCCTTAACACCTTCTCCAAATGGCTCGCGTTAACGATCGAACAATTGCAATAACCTCCTATCGATTCAGTTTTCATAAGACGATGAAGGACCCCCCCCCCCCCCTGCAAAAATCTAAAAATTAAAATTCCGTGGCGCAATGTTACCCTCTCTTCCCTTCTCACTACCTTTTCTCATCTATTAATAAGAAATGCCAATATTTATGCCCCTAATTAGATAACTTTATAAACCGGTATCGCGCGTATGTTAATCAAGAATAACAATATATTTTCGTCACTGCAAGTTCCATTAATCCTACGAGCGTCAAGAAAGGGAAAGCACAAGTAGAAAATTAATGATCGTTTAATGCACAAAATTAGAGAAGAGATAATTATATTTTTCTTCAAGTGTGTGTGTATGTGTGTGGGGAGCACTGCCTCTAATTTGAATACTGGCGGCGGGTTACGGCTAATTTCTAATTAAATTTTCCCGAATTTTCATATATCTAATTACATATTTCGGAAAAGCGAAGCGTTTGTGAAACGAACGGATGTATATGCGGGAACATATCTCGCCACTCAGATGTAGCTGAGGTGAAAGAATAACAAATGCGGCACAAAACTTCCGCGGACATTTTTGGGCACGCCGGTTTTCATCGCCAAATGCATTTTATTTTTTTTTTAAATTTTTATCCACCCTTTAATCAACGGTTATGATTTTAAGGGAATAAAGTAATTAGGATCTTTGGATCCTCAATTAGAAGAGGAGACAGTGACGAAATTTCTTTTCCGAAATTTCCGGCGACACGGAAACCGTCTCTGGAAAGAATCATTTGGGTCACGTCTCATCTAATTAGCAGCTTTAATTCGATTATCAAAGTAAAAATACTTTAATTGCGCGAAGGAGAATTTTAAAAAGACTAGTGTCGCAGAAATTCTCCTTTTCCAGTGTTCCACAACTGATATTTATTTCCTTCACAAATCGAATTGAGATTTTGCATCAATTTTTCATTAAGGACATTTCTTAATATTTTTGCCAATCTGAATATAATTTTTTTTTTCCGCTTGTGTGGTTTCTGATGGGTAGTATCCGTAGGTTTCAAAAGATAATCTAGGAGATTGTTACATTAAGTAGTAAAGGCATGGTATAAAAAGTATGGCGAGAAAAACAGTCGAAATTGTTTACTAAGCTTATTACGCAACTACGTACTTACGTAACTACTGCATAAAAAATTAAGGAATGTTTGTTACAGAAATGTAATAAAATTCTTTAGTGGAGAAGTTCAATGAACTAATTTGAGAAACTTGTTTTTACTTTCAAGTATACAAAATAATAACGAATATATCTGCACACTTCTTAGTTAAAATTCTACAAAGGTTGTTTTAATTTAATATGAGTAATTAAGGTTTAAACTTCCCACTGTTTTAAATAAGTTAACTGACCATTAACGTTTTTCATTCAAAATTAAATTTTATTTGTATACATTCCTATATTTGAGCACTGTTACAATTCTAAGAAATCATTCAATCTTTTCTTCTTAAATTGCCTGTTGATCCCTAAAATTAGGCAGTTAAACCATTACAACTGTTAACATATATTCATGTAAAGACAAGACCAAATTTTGATCAATTGAACAATTTTTTTTTAAATATATACTACACTTTAGAATCACTGTTCCAATAACATAATCCTAATAGACTTCATTTTTTTAGCCAGAACCAGAGCTGTAATTTTTTCATGAGCCAATGAAATTTTTTCAAAGTATAACAACAATAAAAAAATATGTTACAGAATTTTAAAATAAAATAACTGATGTTTTTTCACTGTCAATTTTTAAAAAGTATTATTCCAGGACGGTCACAAAATTCATGAAATTAAGTTCACTGAGAGATTTCTAAAAAATTACCTAATTTTACTGCAATTTTTTTTCAAATTTCCTCTATGTTTTCCAGATGTGCAGACACCCTGATCAAATAGAACATGTATGCCAAAGAGGTAATATGCCAATTTCTTTCAATTAGTTTTGGCGCTAATGAAAAGTTAAAATTCTATAACATGAAATTTTTAACGATTATCGCCACAATTCTGTGAGTAAATAGCGCCAAAATACGGATGAATAAGGAAACTCACTTCAAAATAATGATAGCAATTTTCCCTGATTTTCGTGAAATTTTTTTTTAATTCCCTGGGATTTCCTAGATATTTTTCCAGAATCAGAAAGCTCCCTGACATTTCCCTGATTTCCACGCTCTGTGGCTACTTTGTATTATCTAGTTAATAAAAATACATTGGTAATTTTCCTCTAAAATTTTGTGAGTAATCTTTGATTACTGTTACTAAATTTACTTAAAAAAATTACATACTTCAAGACAATTATCCAGCAGATATTATGGCTAAAAAAATGAATGATTAGGTCTATAGGACAAGGAATGGAGATCCATCCCAAAAAATTAAACAAACCACGCATTAAGAAGCGCTCGACTAAAAAGGTATTACACTTTCCGAGAAATGTTAAATTATCATCACATATCTACCCCTTCTTTATGCAAGATCTGTTTGTAATCACATTTAAACAAGGGGATGTGCATTGTACTAAAATAAACTAGACCCATTATCTTTGATTTATTGAGGGCCATCTCTTTTGATTACACACCAATTGCAAACCAACCTGTCACTGATGGGGCGATAGCTGCGTCAAAACGAGAGGACGACCGGACACGTCATTGCTCGGATTTGTTTGTTTCTGTTATGTAAAGTTTGAAGAAGAAGGATAGCACACACGATGAATTGTTCGATTGTTGATTCAATTCTCGGCCATGCTTTTTCTTTCGAATCATCTAATTGCAATATCCTCCGCAGTATGACAATTTTGTTTTATGTTTAAACTAAAATGAATGTACCGAATGAAAATACTGATGACACATGTGATATTTCGAGCAGATTATTTTACTAGTAATCGCATCGCACTGTGGGTTCGCGACCCAATTGATTGATATATCTTGAATATTCTGCGGACATTTTGAACAACTTTTTTTTTTACTTGTAATCGTACCGTACTGACGGTGGAAAAGGGACTTAACTAATATAGCTTAAAGTTATGTTTTAGTTTTCAGAGAAACATGTCGGGGCACTCTGAATCCCATTCGTCATCAAATTCAAAATGTATATTTAACCTACTTAAAGAGTTAGGCTGGATAGATGACGCTGGAAAGCATAACTGAGAAGCATGAGACAATTTGTGAAGAACCTATTGAAAATATTTTTTTTTCTAAGTAACTTATCACCAAGTATTATTGCTGAAAGCAAAAACACTCCTAGAAGATTCATTTAAAGTTCACTAATTTGATATAAATAAAAAAAAAAATGCACAAAATACCCAAGGAATCCAACCCTTTTACTAATTGTTAGATACAAAAGGCAATAGAATCAGCTATGTGGACAGTTGCGCTAAAGGTTTAGATTCAGACAATCTTGTGAATAATGTTTTAAGTACTATAACAAAGGAGATATTTAGGCTAAGTAGAAGTGCATGCATATGACTTCGAGAATGTTTAAATGTGCATAAAGAGACATCAAGTAATGGTTATACTAAACACCTTATCTTAGTTTTCGAAAGAGAATATTTAACATTGTATACTTAACACAACTCACAGAAAGGGAAGAGATGTTAAACTATTAAAGACTTGTTTTTGTCTAATTTACTTTATTGCCTCTCAAAAGATTTTTTAATAAATGATACGTACTAAAATACATAAGGGATTAAAGCTCGCTACCACTATGCTTAAATTACAAAGGTGGTCAAGCTAACCTAGTGGAAATCTTCTCAAGACGCTCCAATGAGGTAAGAAGTAAAAAGTTTAAAAATTTATACAGGTCTTACAACTAATTTCTTCAGATAACATGAAGAAAACGGCGGAAACAAGGCAAAAAAGTGGAAAAAAGAAAGACTTCTTGACGAGATTTTAAGTTATTAAGTAGTCGCGAGTCTAAAAATTACACTTTTACTCTCAAAATTCAAGGGATAATCCTTTAAAAAAAGGTTGAAAAATTAGAGAAAACTTTGTGCATTATATATGGATAGAGAGCAAAGAAAAGGCATATTTATAATAACACTGCACAAAGGAGTAAAAACATCCAACAGTTTTTGTGGGAGGATAGAAGAAAAACGTCCACTGTACACAAAGTAAGATAATCTCTTATTAAATTTTTATTCAGCTGCACAAAGAAGATGTTAACAGCTTTGCATGCTAATTACCGTAAAACGTCTTAAAAATCCCTCGTTGTAAGGAAAAAATTAATCGCCCCGTGGTATAAAAAAAAATTAAAATCAAAACTTGGGGAGGGCTGAAATTGATCTCTACTGCATTTTCGATAATTTTCTTCCACGTCTAACAATAGGCATGAAACCTATTTCTATAATCCCATATTCAATTAACTTTTTGCTGCGCCTAACAAAAGACGGCTTTTCTTATGGCTGTAAGGGGAAGGGGGACACATTTTTAATGATAATGCGCGCAAAGGGGGCAACAAGTTGAAGAAGGGTGAGCCGGGAAACGATAACAAGTTTCTTCTTCCAGTTTTTGTGGGCGTTTCTTTTATTTTAACCCTCTTAATAAAGATACTGCTAAAATATGCGTATATACCCTTTGGGCAAGGCAAGGTTGCCAGGATTTATATGCGCAACAGTTTAGTTTAGAATAACAAAGATCCATGCCCATTTGATTCAAAGTTGGTAGCAACAGGGATAATGAAAACCAAACTTTATCCCACACAGATCCTATTGTATTGAAGTTAAGAGACATAATCATCAAACCATCTAGTCGCCACAAATTTTTACGTTTAAAATAACAAAAAAAAAAAATTCAAATTAAACGAATTTTCTCTGCCAAAAAGACAATCAGAAATGAAAGCATAACACCTTGTAACTCAATTGATTTAATTTTTTTTTTACCGAAAGAAAGATAATGGTACGCAAAAAATGAGAATAAATAATAAACTATCAAAAGGCGAAAACACATGCCATATTCTGTGCGGACATAACCCCAAGTCGAGAATTTCAAACCAGTCGGAATTGTATAAATAAGTTGCGATACGAAACCCGGATTTGTGGTAGCAAAAACTAATGGCAATGGCTTTCCAACCCTGGCTGAGTGTTCATATAATTCAACTAACCACTGGACCACCGGCAAAAGGAGTGACAGTCACGAAGTCGTACAAGACATAGGCGCCCTTAGGACCTATCCATCCTATTTTGTTATTATTTCTTAATTATTTCTTCGCTTATTTTATTTCGAGATCTCCCTTTATATCCGTGATTTTCTGACGAAGTGGCACTGTTTCTTAATGTTGCAAATCATAATTGTTTCTCTTCTCCGGTAATTTCAATCGTGTCTTTTTCTTTTTTCATTTAACCTCCGACCAGTTGAGGGGTGTATTTAATGCCTAAGCGCGTGTTCAGATGAGGTTCTATCACGTTTATTAGCAGAGATTGAAAGGGTTGAAGGAAGAAATCAAAAATGAAGACCGCGTAATGGAGTTTATCATGAAAAAAATGTAGTCGTGACCATATACTTCTTGAAGGACGATTGCGGTATTAACACATTAGCGGTGACTGAATAGATGGAATTTTCGAACTTTAAGAGTGATCTTTTTTTCTTCTTCTTCTTAATCAAAATGATATACAACGCTATGTAACGATTTCATGTGTTTTTTTTATGCAACGAAACCTATAATTCTAAAGCGATTACCAATTATGTTAGATTGTGGTTGGGATGCGCAGAGTGCGGTAATCGATTTCCTAATTTGACTTATTTCTTGATTACACCACAACCCATCCTAAATTGAATTTAATTTTCAACATCAATATCCAGGCAATGACATTTAGCGTAGGTCAATTGAACGTTCAAGATCTTTTCAATTGCTTTAATATAAAGATTACGTGCGTTAAGTTCTAAATAGAACGTTCCATGACAAATTTTATCATTTATGAAGACTATTTGATTTTTTTTTTTTTTTTATTTATTAATACTGTGACTTTTAACTTATTGAGCCATTTTGTAATTGAATATTTGATAATGAAGTGTTTATGTTTTTTGTTAATTAGTAGATAATTAAACAGGGTTAGCTTTGAAGTTTGAAAGAAAAAAAAAAAAAATTCGCTTTTAAACTTCAACTAAACTATCAAAAATAATATACTTTTTCTTTTTCTAAATACAAATAATTTAACCATAGAATATTTTATTTTAAACTTTTTTCAAAACACAAATTCCTTACAAAAACGGTTGGTTGGTTGTATTCAGATTATCTGGCGCCGTCAGCAACACGAGGGCTATAATGCGCCGAAACATTCGTCATTAGACAAGCCAACATACATTTACAAACACCCATGCCAACACGGGACTCGAACCCGCAACCTCGCGGTCTAGAAGCAAGCACGCTAACCACTATACCGTTTGGTCGGCCTTACAAAAACGACTGAATTTTCAATGTAAATATAATCCATTGTAAGAAAAATAGACTTAATCTCAAAACAATTTGAAAACTGGCACAGAGTATTTAATTCATTGAAAATAGAAATCCTCAGGCTACTTCTCCTTCCTCTAGGATAAAACCTCCAAAACATTAACTTCAATATTTTGTCCTTTTATGTATTCAATGCATCATTCTTCATGCAATTCCAAAATAACTACATTTCAATCAACAGAATTTAACTTTATGTTTGTATCAAAATATAGTCCACATAAATACCACTAACCCCAACTTCTCAACAACAACAAAGACGAAGTGTTCCGAAAAAAAATCTTGAATCCCCCCATTTCTCGATATATAAATCTTTCCGATATCTAGTCAATACATTCACACACCAAGAAATAAATTAGGTAATCAATCAGCCAACCAAATGTACAAACTAAGAGGTGATCACAGGTAAGTGAGCAAAACGTGATGCACCAAGAAAGGGAAGGGGGGGGGGGGGAAACCAGCAATGGTAGGTATTCCATTCGAAAAGATTAAAAGAAAAACAAGCGAAAGTTGAAAAACAAACACTCTATGTTATCTCAATCTCATCAAGAATTGCACTCTTTCAATGTCACAAAGCTCCTGTGGTAGTACTTCATCTGTCTCCCCCTCCCTTTTACGCATTCTGTTCATATAAAAGACTTCGTATCTGCATCCCCCTTTTTTGGTATTTGGCTCCTTCCGGATGATTTATCGCTGGAGATGACATGGCGACTGTATTTCTACAGTGCATCAAAAGGTTAAATAAAAAAAAAAAAAAAAAAAAAATAACAAGTTAGATAAGTTTTCATCCCCTTTTTTCTGCATTGCTTCTTTCTTGTATCTGTAGCTTCAGGGTTGCCAAAGAAAAGTGTGTTGATTTACCGATTGTTCACAGCAAATACTCAGGGTTATTTCTAAGTAACAGGACTCTGGTCTCTGAGTTTTCCTGTGATGGTAGAAAATAAGTTTCCAGAACTTAAAAAAAAAATCAAAATCTTACATCCCAGTTAGGAAAATTTTTAATTTCCGTGACACTATCTCTGGTAATTAAATAACCATTCCATTCGATCATTTTAAACGATGAGTTCCATTTGTCCAAATGTTAATAAAGAACTTTAAAAAATTCTTTTCATGACCAAAACATAATGCAATTTAACCAAACCCTTGAGTCCTGATAATATATATTATTTTTAAAATCAGATAAAAATGCTTTAATATTACTTGGTATAGAATAGATCCCTCGATTGCAAACTCGTTTCTGTAAAACATAACAGTCAAACATACGAATACGAATTTGAATGCAAGCACATCAATTAAGGTGTTCCAAATATTATTCATTAAAGAATCATTCGTCATGGTATATATGGTCAGGCATTCGAGAATACATAGGAATGCAAAAGATATTTGACCATGAAGTTAAACGCAAATAATATCAAATGGAATCGTTGAAGTTTTTCGTATCTTTAAAACTAAGAGTAAATTTCATTTAAGATAGATAGTGCATTTAACTCCGTGATTTGAGATGGGTACGCACACAAATTGCACAAATTAATTAATACAATTCGTGATTCCCATAACTAGGTAGCCCACCCACATACCAGCTCAAAGAGCAGTCATAACTAATTTTATACCACGTAAAATATGACCCATCCTTCCAACAGTCCATCTTGAAAACGAAAAGGTAAATAAAAGGAATTTATCCGTCTCAAGATTTATTGCACCCATTTCGAGATGAATATTTTGTGGTGAACTGAGAAATAAGAGGTCACACTAGCCGGAGGGCGATTGTCCTCAAATTGAAAATAAACCTTACAGGGGGGCATGTTCTTAAATCAAGGTTACAATGTAATGTTTCAATTCAGACAGCTCTATCAACTACTAGTGTCACGAAATCCACAGAAGCTAGTCGCATATGCAAACAAATACTTTATACGTCCATGCATCAAACCATACATAACCTTGATGTATTTGCAGCCAGTGACATATAGACTTTCTCCTCCAGGTAATCTTTACTTAACCTCTTTTTCAACATTCAAGTGACATTTCAAAGTTTTTGATCTCTCATTAGAGTTACTAATCAGGATATTCAAAACATTTTAAGTCGCTGAGCACGTTTTTCAATGTTTACGTAAAATCACTTTGTAGTTTATTGCTGGCTTTATTTTTCAATGAATAAAAAGAAATGTGTAAAGTAAATAACAAATTAGTGTCCCACTTATGTGTCCAACAATTCGCAATACCTTACAAATAAGGATTGTTTCACATTGAAAGTTCTACTTTAATATAGAAGTGGAACTGATAATTCGAAAACTTATGTAACGTTAAAACCGAGCAATTAAAATGTCGTAAGAAAATTACAGTTTATTATTTTCTGACATCCGACATGTAATGTTGAAAAGTAAAGTACTGCATTTTTTTATTTTTTATTTTTGCAGATGTAAAATTAAAGAAAAATCATATTGATCTTAGTTTTGGTATACTATGAAATTGCAGTGCATTAAATATTATTTCAATAGTGCAAATAACTCCCTGCGTTATATATTTAACTTGTATTGTTGCGGACGGGGCAAGGGCAGACATACAGCGAAGTGATTGTAAATGGGTTTCGTTTTTTAGTTTAAGGTACCAATACCAAACACCAATAATACTAGTAAGTAGACCTTTATCCTTAATCTAAACACAAAACAGAGCGATATCGTCCAAGAATAGAAAAACAGCACTATCCCTTTGAACATTACTATAAACATCTCCCATTGACAATACAAGAATCGCCTATAACAATACCAACCGTTACTAATGCAAAGACCATAGCAGCATACACGACCATTTCGAAAAAGATTCGGAAGAAAAACCCTCCCCATCGAGTGGTCAGAAACAAGGAATAAAAAGAAAAACATTCCAAATGACCACAACATCCGGAAGCACTGACCACCCCCGAATAAACAGACATCTGTATACCTCAGCCCTTCCATCTGTATAAACAGAGGAAGTTACAGTAGTTGCACTCCTCCAAGTCCTGCCTAATTACAGGTGAAAAAAGTTTCTTTGGAATAGCCACCTGGAATCGCAATGTTCTTGCAAGTTCTGCCAAGCCTCCTAAACAAGTTAGATTCGACAGACCACAATGTTCAGTTGGATGGGTATTGCCAAGCACATTATCGTCGCCGTGTATGGTCGTAAGAGACAGGGCAATCTCTCCCAATAATAAGAAAAAAAGCGGAATAAAATCGACATAAATAATTCTGTACCTTTGCTAAGGGAACTGGGCATACGTTTTCAGGGACCCCTCACCCCCACATCAATCGAATGAAAGCCGTGATTGTTGTAAGGCATAGAACGATTAAGCATTGTGCAGCAGAGTGGGATCGTAATAATAAAGAAATTGCGCTTTAAATTAGCTGGCACGGAAAGGGATTTTTACGTTTATATCTTCGATTTATGTGTCAGTGATGATAAGGTTATAAATAAGCTTCTTATTTATGTAGTTATATATGTAAGGGAAAAGGTTTCTTTTCTTTCTTCTGGGCTGCACGAAATTTCATTTCTTATGGGTCTAGGTAATAGCCAAATAAAAGTATTATAACTGTCTGGATCAGAGTTTATGGGCTGAAATCACGACCACGTAGAAAGGAGATGCGGGTTTATTGTTTTATTATTTTTTGACGATTTCATCCTGCCTTACCTAACAAGCTTGTTACTGAAGCTGTGACTATGATCTGAAACGGACTGAAAGGAGGATTTTGTCGAAACAATGAATTAAGGTTCATCCAAAAGTAATTCAGCATCAAGAGAGAGGAAATTTAGTGTATTATCCTAGATTATCTCGTCTAAGACTTAACATTTCAATTATGGAAATCGGCTAATTTTATGAGTCAGAGATTTATATGATTGATTCTTTTCAACTGCAATTACAGTAATGTATAAATCAAGCGCGACTCTTATTAGTGTTTTATTCAGAACAAAACCTCTTTTTTTAATGTAAAATATTCATACTCTTTGATTTCAATGACAACTTCATCATAAAATATAACCTCTAAAAGCTCGCGTAAAAACGAAAAAAAAAAAACTTTATTGTTTCTTTTTAACTGCAATTTGAATATCATAGAGAAGACAGCTAAACTATATAAATCTATTTCATCGCTTGAAGGTTATGACAACGTTTAGTATTTTCTAAGCAGCTCTTAATAGTAACAAAACAGTCACAAGTACAAAAACGGAATTTTATTCGAAAACGCATATGCCAAAATATTGCACAGCCCAATTTAATACCAAATTTAAGTTACGCTTATTTGTAAATGGGCCATTTTTTAATTATCAGTAATTCAAAAACACCAGCACAAATAGAAGTTTAAATCTTGCATGGAAAATAACTATATCCCATTACCGAAAAGTAAATGTTTGCACACGTTGTCATAACCACTTTGCTAATCGCCATCATGGCAACCATATTTAAAAAAAAAAAAAAAAAAAAAAAAAAAAAAAAAAAAAAAAAAAACGAAATGTGACGGGTAAATATTAAAAAGAATACAAACTAGATCGCAAGCCTCATTTCAAAATCCAATTAATGATACACTCCATAGAAAACCGTATTGAAATTGCAAGCGATGGAACGGAGAAGTTAATTTATCTATGAAAAACTGGCACAATGGATACCCATAGTTTAACAAAAGAGCAATAAACACATAATACAACAGACATTTTTTTTCTACAAATATGAGTAACAGAAACAAGTTTGCTGCTTTCTTGTGGAGCTATTTGAAAAAGCACTTCTCATAAATAAAACTCTATAACTCGATTATTATTTACATTCAATGGCTAAACAATGATTTCATTGTTGAAGTCCGGAAGCGTGCAACAATATAAAACTAGCCAACTGGAAAGCCTAAAATCTACCAATGCATCTCGTGACAAGGAGTATTATAATTTTTCAGAACTACATTTCGCATTAAAGCATTAATAAAGATAAAATGTAAAGAGTATTTTTTTATACATGCTACTACATTAAAGCTATTAGATCAATTAAATCTTAGTAAAGTGCATGCATTCAGAGTCGAAAATTTCGCAAATAATGGGAAATGCATATCGATACCTTTAGGTTATTAACTTGAAATAATAACAAAAAGTGCTTAGTCCTTGGTGAAATAGAACGCACTTATAGTTATAAATTTGCAAGCAACTCTTTGCTTCTCGTACTTTAATACATTAATACTTTCGTGATCATTTTCATTTCCCGGCACGACATGATATTAAAGTTCAAAAGCGGCACGAGCGGAGACAATCCCTAATTAAATGTCGCAATGCCGATTCAACATATACAAATATATTTCTCTAATTATTTTGGCCACAAAAGGAAAACCAGATTGAAATAAAACCCAAATTGTAAATAAGTACACTCATTTTCGCATATATTTAATCCTTCAAAATCCTTAAAATGATTTAAAAACTATTTGCTGTTACAGATCTTAGGGAAAATACCGACATTGTATGAACAGACAATGCCTTATTATTATTGCTTTAATGAATGAAATCTCTAAAACTTATTTTTGTAAATTAAACTGCCATCATACGTAACATCTGAATGAAAATATCCTCTTAATAGACTCTAGCAGTTACAGAAACTTTGCATACCATTAATAAATGGAACAATTCAACATTAATTCATTGAATGAAGAAAAGACGTTTGAAAAAAAAAGGTCACACAAATATCACAAGTTTTATTGAAGAGTATCTCATTTCTTTACACACGCCCTCTAAATGTAATTAGGGGAAGCCGCAACCTTAACCTTCAAGGGGCCTTACGAGCGTGTACACCTAAAAATACCCGAATCGAATACCGCCGAATCCTCATTAACAAACCTCCCCCCTCGACTCCTTCATTGTTTATTTTTAGGGAGTTTTTAAGGGAGAAGGGGGGCCTCCTGAACGCACCCCTCAAAAACCCCATCTCTGAACTAAGAATAGTTTTTCTCGCGGACAGGTAAAAACACTGAGATCTTGTGTGGCGGGGAAAACAACATAACATTCCTTTGGGGAAAAGTGGCGTAAGAGAAACTCGGCTAGTTACAACTCTTAATACGGACGTTTGAAATTTATTTGGTAAATTTTAACAGTACTATTTTTTACTTCATTTCCTTATTGGTGTTCTATAGCATATTAATATCAATCTTGGATGATTCCATGCCTCTTCATAGAAGAAAATATGGATTATAGTCAAAAGTAAAAACATCACATACTGTATAGCTATTTAAATAAAATTTATATAAATGTTGAATCGTACACATCAATTGGAAAACTGACGCCATTTCAAATTCTTCGTTTTGTAGCACTTACAGTGTGCCAAGCCCGTTGCCATGATTTTTTTTTCGGGGAGAGGGAGGGGGGGGGGGGTATGGTCAAAGATTTGAATAAATATATACAAGTTACACAAAAAAAGAAGGGAAGTGGTAAAACAAGATTTCACACAATTTCAGCGGGATTGTCCCGGGGGACAACAAAAACGTTCAATAAATTTAGCTATCAAGAAAAGAAATGGAACATGTTATCTATCAAAAATTTAAATACCTTATGACCAGCATATATTTATAAAAAAAAAATATTCTCAGAGCGTTTTTATAACGCCTCTATGGTTTCACTTCCTATAATAAAAACACAAGCAACGTTTTCAAACCATATGATCCTATTAGAACTGTAAACGTTCTATAAAGATGAGCTAAAGACTAAAAAAGAAAAGAATTTGACTTATCCCACTTCTCCTCGCATCCAGATTGTCGGTATAAATGCATATTGAGGCCTCCGAGGATTTCAAGGGCAAACGAATGTCACATGGGTGCACTCCTTCATCCCTCTTCTGCCCCCTTTTGAGGAAGAATGAATCACCAAAATAGAAGACCCCCTCTCCCACTTCAGAAAGAAGCCGAGGGGTCTCCATTCCGACTTTGAAAATAAAAACTACACTGAACACGAAATTAACGACTCCCAAAACCATTCCTTTGGCTTTGGATTACTCCCAAATTACCTCGAACGCTTATTTCAGCAAAAGGAAATACATTTTTCAAAAGATAAGTCTTGTGGTATGGGAATAACATCTTATATGAAATCTTCATCTTGAAGAAATTAATAGAAATAAAAAAAATTCCGAGGAAAGCATTTATCTTGCTTTCAAAATTTTGTAAATTTTAACTTCACAATAAGAAATAAATATATAAGGCGACATATGCGTTGTAAGTCAAGTAGTAGCCCAAGTGCACGTCAAGGTATGAAAGAGTCGACATGCTTAAAAGTTTATTGAAACTAATAAATGTAATTGCAATTCTTTCGATAATTTCTGTGGTTAGGTTAAATAAATCTTATTTTCAAGAATAGTTAAAACCACAGATCTAGATATACTCTTCAATGAAGTTCATGCCTACTTGAAATCTAAACTCATCAACTTTGGCATAAGAAACTACAGTAAAAACAATCACCTATAAGATGAACCTAGGTTAAAAACTGAACAAAACACAATGGATCAATAAATAATTCGTTATGAAATGCAAACAGCAATGACATTATTGATCAAACGTGGTGCAATCGACGTATGCCAACGTACAATTATTGACTTAGTCATAAATGAGGTGATCAACTAACTAAGATACAATAGGACTTTAATATTAATCAACTCGCATTTAAAACTAATCCCTATAGGGGCGTAAACAATCAAGCGCGATTGAACAAAAACAATGGAAAAAGATTTCATCCGCAAAAACATTAAGCACCACTAACAAGGTGCTTGAGGCTCAGAAAAAAATATTGAGGGATAAAAAAAATCGCTTTCGATTGAAGTGAAGTGTTTAATCCCACAAGACTACTATTCCCTTATGCATCCCAGAAAAGAAAAAAATACCCCACCGAGTGTTTTTTTTTTTTGTTTTTTTTAAATACATGAAGCTCAGCAAATAAAGAAAATCGGTGGGCTTAGTATTTTAATCCGTATAGTGGGAAAAAACACAAAGCAATGATGAATGCTCTAGAGTTGCAATTGCTACAGGTTGTAATAGATACAAGAAATGTTATACTTAGTCAATTAAATTGATTTTAACCACAGATTTAACAGTTCAAAGCGGCCACTGAATAAATAACATGCAAGATTTTGCTTTCGTTATCTATAGTATTTTCAATTATTTCGAAATTATTTCACTGGTATGCCGTCCCGTTAAATGAGAATGTTGCCTCTGAAAAATTGTAGATACTTAAAAAGAAATTAGTGTTTAGGAAAACTTAATAACTAGAATACATACAAGAATGTTTAAAGCAATTGCTACATGTTGAATTTGGTTAGAAGCAATATAATCAGGTTTGAAGCAATTTCTACAGGTATCAGGAAAGCATCTACGAATGTTTTAAGCAATTGTTCAGAAGAAAACTACACAATACCATTTAATGACATTATACTTATTCCTTAAGACTTCTTGTGCATTTACCTAAGATTCCAAATCATTCAACAACAACAAAAATAGCTCATTAATGATTGTTTGGACACATCTTAGCATGGATATATTATCTCTCACCTTATCACCAAGAAAAAGAATGGTCAGATTAAGAAAACCTGTGAAAATCATCGATGAAAACTTGTGATTCTGGTCGATCGTACCTGAGATAAAATAAAAATAATTCCACAAGCATCGATCCAAAGCGATGATTTTATCGATGACGATGCCCCCCTCCCCATATTTATTCAACAATCTGTCCAATAAATGTAATGGATTGCAGGAAATCCCCACCTCCCTTTCACCTGAATCTAACCCCCCGTATCAAAACTGAAGTCTGGATCCAAAATAAATTACATCGCTGTCTTCAGTCGCCTTACTTAATGAAGATTAAGTCTCGGTCGACACGCTACTGACTTTGCAATGGCCCATTGTGTTCGAGGCTTGTGACGACCGCCCCCTCGTTATTGCTGAAAGCCCTCCACTTTGGACGCTTTTTGAGGGGCCAAGGAATACTAACGAGAAAAATCTTCCCTGGCATAAAGGGTTGTTGTTTTTTAGTGAGGCTGTATAGGGAATGATTTAGGAGTCTTTGTGCTGAGAGATAAATAAAATGAAATTATTCATAAATGGAATTGAGGGGCTTGTGTCACGTTAACCAATGTTGTTGTAAACAATGAGCGATCTGTTATAATTAAAAACGCGAAGGGGTTAATGTAATGCTGGGATTCTCACGTTTGAGCAGTTGGATTTTAACTGACGCAGTTGAGTATAACTATTTTTGAAAACTTGTGGGAAAGTGAAAATGGAAAATGCAGAGGTTTCGTCATAAGGTGTGTTCGAATCCATCGTTACAGGCTTTTTCTAACAATTCAAATATTATTAATTTGAGAAATTAGACAGTTATATATTAATTTAACAAATAACATTTTAAAAAATCAAGTCGGGTATTGAGCGCTGATTTGATAATTTTCAATAACTTTGTGTATGCATAAAAAAATTATATTTTTTTTTATTGAATCAGATCGATATTTATAACTGCTGTATGTCCAAGACAATATCTATATTGTCTTATGGAATTATTTATCTTTAAATTTTTTTATTATATTTCTATTTTTTTTATTATATTTATATTTTTATTATATTTATATTTTTATTATATTTATATTTTTATTACATTCATATTTTTATTATATTTATATTTTTATTATATTTATATTTCATTATATTTAATTTTTTTTATATTATTTATATTTTATTATATTTAATTTTTATTGTATTTATATTTATTATTTATATTTTTAAAGTAAAAAAAAATAAAGATTGTTAATTAAATCACCTTGTATTCTCTTCATTAATCAAAACTAACTGTACGATCACAAGAGCTTTGAGTAATTACACCTCCTATAATTCCTTTAAAAATTTAAATTCCCATATTCGGGGAAGTTTTCCTCTTAAAAATTTAAAATTAATTAACAAGCTGATACTCTACAGATTAAATCTATAAGGAATTGTAGATAGGGGAAAACTGGATACTTGACTCAACTTATAGTTTTGGGTATTTAGTTTTTATTTTACTTTCCTTATGGGTGAACAAATGCCGTCTATTTATACTTCATTAAGTATTATGCAATATTTAGGAATATCTTTCTGAAGTATTAATTGTAAAGGTGGTAAAATATGAAAAATAAAAAAATAATAAAAACTTCAACTTGGTTCAAGTATCCTAATGTACAGGGATACTTGACCCACCTCTTAGGGATACTTGGCCCAGGTAATATATTTGGGAGTATACCTATAATTTAGAATTATAAATGCAACACTTTTACATAATACCTACATAACTCCCATTAATAAGTCCAAAGTTAATACTTGTCTATTCTTGTTCAATGAGATCAACACTTTTCATTTTTATTAACTACATAATATTAATCTGGTATTCACTTTTAATTTTTATTGCATAAAGTTAAGAATATTAGCAGTCTGCAGGCTATTTCTGTTCTTATACTAGTTGAAGAATATGAATATAACTCTATTTATTGAACTGCAAAAGTAAACTCGCTTTAAAACCCGGAATTTGTATTTTTTATAATTTTTCATTAAAAATTCGTGTGTATGAAGAATAGCCTGAATTTGGTCAGGTTTGTGTATCGTCAGGCGATTTGTGCATTGAACTTTATAATATATTTTGAAAAGAGAGTAAACTGATACACCTAATGGTTGTAGTCAATGTGGTGGGAATTATAATAGTATTATAGTATGGTATTATAGTAAGGCACGACATGCAGCTTTCAAGAATATCTATCAGTAACAATACCTTTTTATCAATTGAATATCTTACATACTTAACAAAATGGTGTAAGAAGAATAAAAACAAAAAAATCACTAAAACCTGACAAATGTATTCGAATAGTATCCCTATTTTGGGTCAAGTATTCCTAATTGTACATTTACTACATAACCCTAAAATGCAACCATTTGCAAGTAAGTGGATAAACACTATTATATATGTAATTATAGCTAAAAGTATGCACAAAAAATAAACAATTAAAAAAAGTCTTACTTTTAAGCAAAAATCTTTTAACAGCAGCGTTTACTACACAAAGATATTACTTTTGGAGCATGGAAATTAAATTTTTCTCATAGTTTTAAAACGGATGCAAAGATTCAGTTGTCATTTTCAACATGAAATTAGCTAACTGAAAGGTAAGAAGTAATATATATCACTTCCAAATAATAAAACCTTTCCAATTCTGAGAAAAAGGCATAAGGTCAAGTATTCCTAGATCGCCCTACTCAACAAAGGTAAAAATTCACTTGAAAAACAAACTAACATTAATACACATTATCGATATATACAGTAATACATTATGAGAAATTTATACGATACATTTTCAAGAAAAAGTTACAAATTAATATTAAGTGATTTAAAAAAAGAAAGAAAATAATTTCTATTCGAAATCAAATATTACCTTCAAACATTTGTTCTTCTTTCAAACATTCTAAATCAAAGCTCTTAAGGTGCTTAAGGGGATAATAAATTTTGCCTATGGTAATAAATTACAAAGAAAACATGTTTTAATTCAACAACTTTAAAAATACGGAATTCAGTCGAATAATTTATTGAAACACATAATTTAGTATCAATTGATTACGAAACCTGGTTTGGTTTACTAAAGAAAAGTTAAACGTTTTTCAGAGTTATAATAATTGAAGAAAAAGAATGCATGAATTCAAACCACGATGAGAAGAAAAGAATATTAATAAATGTAAAAATATTTGTTATAAGGCGAAAAGTAGAAGTGGCGTCAACTCAAACTCAATAAGTGTAACCTTAAATATCTACACGAATAGTTCGAAATAACCTGTTATGTAACCATTTGGGATAGGGAAACTATGATGTGGGTTTGGAACAATAGTTGGATATCCACTATTTATACCAATGAATAGGACTAAAATGAAAAATATATATATAGTCAAAGAAAGATGCACATAAAAGAAATGTACTTAAATTATATGAATATGCACTGCAAAAACATTCAAACTTGTGCTCAGTTTGAAATAATTTCATAGAATTAGGAAGCTAAAATGTTCAACAGTATTCGTGCAGGAAACTTAAGCAGTGATTAGAACGAAAAAAAGGCAGTAGATAGCTCTACTCAGGAGTAAACTACACAATGCCATTTAATGCCGTAAATAACATTGTACTTATTCCTTAAGTAGTGAATTTATATGCGCATTTTCCTGTTTGCTAACTGAAAAAAAGGGAGCAATGACATTACCGTACACCGCTAGAAATATCTTAAAAGTGTTATATACATTGTCAGCATTTTTCTCTCAGTAAAAAACTTGTCATTGTGTAGTTTTCTGCTGAATTACACAATTAAATATTAAAATTGCTCTCAGAAAAGCAAAAAAAAAATAATAAAAAAATATTGCTTTACTAATATCATAGCACTTGAATCGGTTGTTCGAAAATTTTACAGATGATTGCTATTAAATACTTTGGTAAAATTAAAGGCTATCATATAATAGAATCCAAGGATATTTTTATTAATTGAATTAGTTTTCTTCTACAAATCAACCCTATAAAATCGATTAAGCATGGTCGGGTTAGGAATACGATCATGACATAACTACATTTCTAAACAGATGATGATATAAAAATGCATCGACAAAGACGAATATAAACTCTAGAAATCGATTGCTTGTAAACAGAGATAAAACCATGGATACTTTTCTTAGCAAATATTTATTGTAATAATGAAATTAAAAAATGTAATTTCACTCTTTTGCTAAAAAAAGCTACAAAATTTACGAAATCACGACTTTTGTTTTTGGAGGATTAGCCAACGACCTAAAAAAATTAACAAGAGGTTGAAAAGTATTTTTTGGCTAATATTTTTTATAAAATAGTTTTATATTTGAGGTTCACGGTGATTTTATAATAAAAAGCTTCTTAATTACTTTAGACTAAACATCAAAACTAACGAAACTCCTAACCATTTTAGCACTTTGTAATTGTGACTTAAGCTTTTTTGCGAAAGAAATTTTGTAATCCCAGCTTAAACACTTGTAAAAGTTAAATTTTAAGCACATAAAATTGCTTCTACTCAATATATAGAGCGTTGCAGATAAGAAGAGCGAAAGAAATTCGCCATCCGAATCTAAGACCCTTCACATATTCTATAGGTATATTTTTCATGTTGAGTTAGGCCTTTTTTCTTATAAAAATTATGCCAAGTATTGGGACATCAATACATTGAAAACTTTTCAAACGCATTTTTCTGACAACCACCTTATGTTGAATTTGTCCTTCGTATCCGCAAGCCTCATGCATACTCTAATGAAAGTTGCATTGGTTTAGTTTATAGCTTGATAGCAAATCAATACTCTTCTTAATCATTAATGTTAGTAAATTTAGTTCTGAAACTATTAAGATTTTATTCGGCTGATTTACGAAATACAAAATAGTGCATTTCTTCCTATCTTTTTTCTTTTTTTTTCTTTTTTTTTAAATAAAAATCGGATTTCTGGATTTTTCAATTCTTAATTACCAATGGATATCAATTCATATCATGCTATGTCATTACCAATCAATCTCATTTGACTAATTTTTAATAAATATCAAATAATAAAATCGAAAATGGGAATTTTATCTTTCAGTGCACACATTTGGTTTCCTGAGGTGGGAAGTAGGTTCAATTTGATTTTTATGGCACAAGATCCAAAATTAGCTATGTTACGTCGATGACGAGTTGAACGGCTATAACAATTCGTAACCTTTGAAATCAAATACCATGTAAGTTGTTTTCGCTGAATGTATGCAGTTAAGTCATTTCCTAACCCGAGGACATGAGAAAGTATGGTCATAAATGGTTATGTTGAGTAGTTTTTTATTACTATTAGAACTAAATTCGAAAGACAGCCTTCCATCTAGGTTTTCCAGATTTTTACTTAACCACAGTTTTCGCAGTTACTGAATTTTGTAACTTCTGTAACAACAACAGAGATGAGCACGATGGATTATATTAGAGGTTACGAACGAAGGCAGAGTTCTATACAGTGCAGAGACAGGACTGCTGTCATTTAACTTATTTCATTAGGCCTAGTGATTTAGGTGAACGAATTAAAGCCTTCCTTTTAGGAGAATGTCCCATTGTCGAAACGGCCAAAGATTTGAGTCACCAAACCGACTGCAGGTTTCTCCAGCTGAACACATGGAAGTAAAAATGAATTGAGATAACTTTTTATTCGATGGTAGAAACAGTAAACTGCTGTTTTCAACTAATCAAGTTCATTTTGGTTTTTGGAAGTATGTTCTAGGTAGATTTCACTTACCCACTTCATTCATTGCTGATATTGAGGTTTAATAGCGATTGTCTAGAAATTTAAATAGCTGCCCTACATAGAACTCTTTTACAGATAACTTCAGTCAGCCGCTGAACCAATTGTCGGTCAACGAATTTTCGAAATTCGTTCTCTATCCATATCGCAACTTCGGATTCCCACCATCCATATAGATAAACAACTGGATAGACTGCTCCATTGTCAATGCAAAAAGAAAAACGCGCCGGGGATTGCGAAGCTGGTGGGATGATTAACCAATCACAGTTCACTTTAATAGTTGGATGGGAATGCGAAAAACCTTGTAAAGTGCTAGAGTAGATATTTTTTTTGCACATTATTACTAATTAGGATCTACTATTGACATTTCTGCTGTGTACAACCCAAAATTTTATTTTCAATCCTTGGAAATCCGTATTTTTTTTATCCTACAAAAGGTATCTGGCAATGGCTTCATTTTCCCAGCGCTAAGCAGTCTATCCAGATGTTTATCTATATCGATGATTCCCACCAATGAAACGTTTAAATTAAAGTGCAACCGAATGATGTGTACCTGAAGAAAGTGCGTGATTGCTGTAGATGCCGTTCTCCTGAGGTGGTGCCAGATTGAGGGGTAGGTGGGCGCTGCTGTTATTGTGCTGCTGCTGGGGCGTGTAGTAGGTGAGCGGCAGTGGTGAAGATGCGTTGCCCCTACCTGAAGAGGACAGGTGTGAACCCCCATGTCCGTTCATGTGATGTCGGGGCATGAGACTGCTCAGGGGTGAATGGTGGTTAGGTGTGATCGGGTGAGAGTTGCGCTGCTGGGGCGGTACTATATTGTCTGGGTAAGGTCCGTAGCTGCTGCGACGCCCTTCGCGCCTGTTGCCGTCTATGGCCGCCTGCAGCTCCTCGTTGGTGCTTAGTTTTTCCTTCACACACTCGTAAGGATACAGGTACTTCATATATCTGTTGGGAGAAAGGAAGAAAATGTAAAGAGTAAGCAGGTAAAAGTAACACACAGCAAATTGAAATGTCTTAAAATAAGACACAAAAGTATCTTAAACAAGTGGCACTGTTTTAAGACGAAAAATGGTGTCTTAATCTTTAAGACACATGAAGTGTCTTAAAATGGGGTGTTTTCAGACATTTGGAGTGTCTGAATTGGGGATATTTTCAGACAGTTGATGTGTCTGAATAGGTTGTTTATGGTACCTTTCAGATGTTGGACAAATTTTTACACAAACAATTAAAATTTTTACACAAACCAATTCAAATTTAATATTAAAAAGTTTTATTTAAAAAAAAGTAAAAATTACTGTATTACTACCATGTTGCTCATAACTTTTTGTTGACTATGTTACACTTTCCTGGTAAATGTAAGCATGAGATTGTAAAACAACAACTATTAATATATCCAAGTAAGAGATAGTAACAGGGACTTATTGTAAAATATATGCATTGGTATAGTAGACATTGTATTGGGGCTGAATCTCAAATAGAAAAGTTTTGGCTTCTAAGATTGTATCATAGTTTTCAGTTGCTTTTTTCACGTCAACTTCAAGGACAAATAACAAGCGTAATGTAAGCATGCACCTGGTTTATAGTACTATGCGTTGCACTGGCAAGTCTAAAAATGCTTCGGATACATTATATGGCAACATAAATTTATGGTAATGATGGATCAAGCAGTTGTAATCTAATTATTCCCCATTTGGGAATTTTACCGGGTTATAACATTCCCCTATAATAACACTACCCAACAGCAGTGATTATAACACTATGACGCTTCAATTATTGTCGAATAGCTGAAGCAGATACAGGGCATTTAAAAAATACCTCAAAAGATGCATAAAAATAAACAAGTAAAACAGAAGGCATTAGAAGTATGTAAGGAGATACTTCAAAATATAGAGGTGGAGCATATTAAATTTGAAAAGTATGTAAGTTCCACACAATTTTTTTTTGTGTTTCTGAAAAAGTTGGTTTCCCAAATTTTGGTATGCTCTTAATTCCTGTAATTTTGAGGATAGAACCTTTTTACAACAGTTTTCCCTGTCACTGCGACACTTTGTTAATCGGTTAAAATGCGTTATATGCCCCCTCTCCTTTTTTTTAGTGATTTTGCGTCAAATATGGTAACCTGGTGCCTATATGGCTCCATTACAACTTGGCACCCATTTTGGCAAACCTTAAGTTCAATTCAGTGGAAGTGTCGATACAACTTGGCGGCATTTTACAAAGTCACCAAAGTGGGGGGCGTACAACGCATTTCAACCGTTAATCGCTGAGAAGACTAGAGAGGGCATTTAAAAAACTTAAAAAAATTTAATATAAAAAAAAAAGCATTAGAATAAAGATGGCTGCTTCAAAATACAGAGGTAGAGCACATTAAATTTGAAAAACATGCAAGTTATTAAAATTTATATAGTTTTCTCGAGTTTTCTCAAAACGTTGATTTTTCAAAAAATTTTATGCTTCGTTTAAAAAACAATTAAATATGTAGAATTGAAATTTTTCACGTCAATTACATAACATAAAGTACATACAAAACAAAAATATTATTAAAATCTATGCAATTCAATTTTTAATTAGATTATTACTTTAAAAAATGCAAATTTTCATACGTTCAACAAACTAACGCATAAAAAACTTATTTTTATTATTTTGTGAAATCTGATATTTAATGCAGTATATAGACATTTATTAGAAATAAAACTAAAATAAAGTTTTTTTGCATTATAAGATTTTTTATGAGCTACCACAATTCAACTCACTGCGGAAAATTTTATTTAACCGAGTTTTATATAAGTGATTATAAGTAAATTATTAGCCTATTATTATGAGCTTTTTTGCTAAAATATTATTTTAAAATGTTTGAAAAACATATGTAGAAAAAAATTCTTCATTTTGACAAATATTAAATGTTTCAAAAATTATTTTGTAGCGTTGATTTTCATAATTTTATTGCTGCCATCGAGAACCAAGAATAAATGTTATTCAGATTATACCAAATCCCATGCCAAATATATTCCCATTAGTACTTGTAATATGCAACAAAACCAATAAAAATATAACTGAATGTAAAAACAGAAAACTTAGAATTCTGTGGGTGTCATTTAGAAATACTAGATCAATTAAAATGTATTATAAAAACTGAAAATAAGTGTATTATTGAATAACATTTACTGTAACACGGTGCCCCATTTTTCACTAATTCATTGACCTATTAAATATAAAGCCAATCTAAATAGTTCAAAAAGGGGTTCGCATTAGTTTCTTGTAAGGCAACGGCCTCAAGAAGTGCTCCATGTTGAATAAAGGAACGCTTCCAAAAGAATTCTTAAGCACAGTTAAACAAAAGCACAAGATTAAAGGATATTAACATTAAAGTTAAAATAGGAAAGTATTTGTTTTTTGGAACTACCGACTGTCTATTTCTGCCACTTAAAAAGAAGGAAAGCAACCATTTTAGAATAGTTTACAACCATTTTGTGTGTAATCGAACGCTACACAAGCGCCAAGTATGAGACGCGAAAAATACAAACAGTATTACTTTTAACCTTCTGAGGGTCACGGGCGTATATATCCGTCATTTGATCCCCAGTTTTTCCAGCAATACAAAACCTTTTTAAATTTGTAAATAAAATGTAAAATAAAATATTTTTTAAATCTTTTTATTAGGATGATAGTTTAAAACCTAGTTAAAACAAAATAAATAAAAAATAATTAAAAAAACTTATATATTTGGATCAAAAATAAAATTTAAAAATTATTGCAGGGAAAACAACTGTATAATTTCGCCCATTCCCTTGACGCTCAGAGGGTTAAATCAAGCAAGATTCTTTACACAGCGCATGCGCCAAATGCTTTTCGAAAAGCCCTTCTCTTATTTCATTGGTTAAAGAAAATTTTGAAGTTTCACTATATAGTCGTACATTTCAGACGTTTTATTGCTTCCTGTCTTAAAATCCAAATGTCTTATTTTGACCATTCCTTTGAGCGTTTAAGTCGCTTTTGGTGATATATTCTTAAAATACAAATAAAAAAATCTTAAAATACAAATAAAAAAATCTTAAAATACAAATAAAAAAATCTTAAAATACAAATAAAAAAATCTTAAAATACAAATAAAATTCTTAAAATAAAAATAAATTATTTTGCATATTGCAATTACGTTTATCTATTCCATTGTTTATTTACAGTGTTTCCTTCCACTGAAATCGTATAATTGAATCGGAAAAAATACCCCCATCATGAATTCCTGATGAAAAAGTCGACGACACCAAACGTGATGTCTTAAATCGTGTTTGGTGTCTTAGACATTAGTTGTTTTATTATGTTAGGTGTCTGAATCCCAAAATGTCTTAATATGGTGTTTTCTGTCTACATTTAAGACACCAAGTGTGTCTAAATGTGATTTCAGAAAGAATCAGACACGTGTTATGTCTGAAATGGATCAATGCTACGCCAATTAAGTCACTTAATGTGTCTGAAATGAATTTTTCAGACATTTTGTGTCTAAATTTAAGACACCAGCATTTACAGTGCACAAATTAACCAATACACATGCGGAATTTTAGTTGTAAAAGTGCATGTGAATTTGTCAGGTTTGAAATGTAAAAGGAAAATTTGTGTACTATCCAGACTACATTGCCAAATTTTCACATGTGATCTACTAATTGAGAATCCACTGTTTACGCAATCTCTCTTGCTGGTCCACATTTGCTGCTGTACAAAGGCTCTATATGCTACTCTCAGCCGCTGACGATGTTATTGTCAGACACTTGTATTGAGCATCTGCAATACTAAACGTTGGTATAGTAAAAATGGTTCGTAACCAGGCACTAGATTCTCTCAATTCTTTAATTTTAATACCTTTTTGTAAAAGACACTAAAGTAAAATGGTAAAACTACTAAATGAGCCTATCACCAATTGCAGATGTATAATCAAGGAAAGTAGCCGAGATCTTGGTTAGACAAAGTCAAAGAGCAGGAAATATTGCTGATTTGTATTATTGACACGTACATTGAAAACTGAATACAAACTAGATAGTGTTTGGAAGCTTTATAATATCAATTTTGATGAAAGAGAATGGAACATTCCTTGTTTGGGCTTTTGAAGGAGGTCAAGTTTATTTCCGAAATAAAAAAACTCAAACTAACCCTTTTTCAATAAGATTAATAGGTTCAGTTGTTGGAATATTTTAAAATTAACCTGTAGAAATGTGGAATATAGCTGAGTGAGAAAAAGGGTCCAAAATGAAAACTTTTATACCAATTGCTTCTCAGACACCATTACTTTGATAGTTTTTTCATTATTAATTTGATTCAATTGGTCTCAGATTTTAGACATACAATTTTCTACTCTTTTCGATTTCTTGTAAACTTGTTTAACAATACTTTATTGAGGATCAGTAGAATTTAAACATTTAAAGTTCAATTTCTAGTACTCCTCAATAAAAGATTGAAAAACAAATTTATGTCAGTTTATCTCAAATTCAAAGAAACAAATAAGGAGAATAAAAGTAACCCATCCCAGAGAGTGATTCCTCTTTTACAGCCATAGTGACAATTAAAAAGGCACAAATAAATCCACTTCTCGCAATTACTTCACCGTAATAGTCGCCAACCGAATCAACGAAAGGGGACCAAACTAATCCGCCGCCAAGAGCGTCGAAATCAACAGTTTTTATTATGACTGATCTCGTTAACATCGCCAAAGACGGCAGAAAAAAGAAACCACGACAAATTGATTTCCTTGGCACACAAAGAAGGAATAAAATAGTGTGGGGGGGGGGGGGGACTAATAAAGCAAACCAAAAAAAACAATCCGACAAGGGGTGAGGGGGGGGGGGGATAAAAATGAATCGAAATCCTTCTCCGCCGATTCTTTTAATGAAGTTTGGTGGCATTAAAAGCCGATCTTAAGTCCACCGTCACGGGGTATAAATTCTGATTTAAGACGTTCCGCCGAGGCTCGTGGGGATTTCAAATGGTTTCATTAGCCGCTTTATTAGCGCGGTATAAATTGGGAGAGCTGTGCGTTTATAATGGTCGCGGATGTATTCTGGCACGGCTTTATAATGGCTCTGATGAAGAAGTTACGAGTGTGTGATGTCCCTCGAATGGGGATCGTAAAAATAGGCCTAATTTATACCCGACACGTTATCTATCAGGGATTTTTTTCTAAAGTCTTCATCAAAGTCTCCTGATGAAGGCTTTTAATGCCATTTGTCGTAGACCGGGTTTAAAAGAGAGGTTTTGGAACGGTTCTGCTAGGTGGTAAGGTAAAGGTGTTAAACGTTCAGAAACTAGCTTGGTTATTAATTAGAAGAATAGTTTCATGCTTGTTGGGGAGTTCCGAGAAGTGATATTGAGGGTGAGGTGATCGTTAGTGTTACCATTTATTTGACATGATGGCATTTCTTGTCAGACGACAATTTTATATGCTTGGATGTAATATTTTGGCTATCTTAGTGGTACCAGAAAAAAATCGTTAGGTCTATGGGGCAGTAAAAGGTTCACAATCACTCGTAACGATTTTTAGAAGAAAGGGATTTTAAGTTCTCAGCGTTCGGTCATGTATGCTGTCAAATTATGAAACGTGTAGAATTTGACCCAATTAAGTAATCAAAATTTTGCAAGACTGCTATATAAGAATGGTTTTATGTATAACCACAAATTAGAGAACAGCTCCAAAATTAAATTGCATGCATCATTTAAAGTTCATGGATTAAAAAAAAAAAAAAAAAAAAAAAAAAAAAAAAAAAAAAAAAAACATCCACATTTAAGGTATTAACGTTAATTATTCTTTTTATAGCTGTGGTTATCTTTTTAAAGTAAAGTTTCTTTAATAATTATATTCTGTTGCTTTTCTGTTATTGCCAGAACTTTAGTAGATATGAATGTTCTAACGAAAGTTCGCTTCTTAATTTATATTTCATTTTTATTCAACAAAGAAACAATATCATTAACTGCAAAAGTGTCGAATCTTCTATCATGCCTGAAAAATAGTATTGACAAAAATTTCTTACATTCAAAACTTGCTGATTCAGTTAAAATAAAACCTATCCTCCTCAACTATTATTATCGATACTTTCTTTAGCTCTTCATAAAACACCGCCACTAGGGTGTAACACAAAGAGGCTCCAATACGACAGAAGTAGATGCTTTAAAAAAAAAAAAAAAAAAAAAAAAAAAAAAAAAAAAATCCCAAACCAATGAACTGATATAAAACTGTTTAACAAAGTTTACCCACCATCCTACCTAGTGATCGAGGAGGTGCCTAGAATCAAGTGAAAAGTGGCGAAGATGAGTGCCTCTCACACTTCTAACGATTCAAGTCACGCCATGCCGAGACGCAACATCGCCAACCTGGGATACATTGTCACAAAATAATCTGTCCACGGCTATCCGGCTGTGAAAAACAAGAGGGGGAAGGCTGTCCCATTTTCCCCCTAATCACACAAGAAACACGGCGAATTAACAAGCCCTGCGTGTCACCAAGTCCACCGAGTTGTGAACAAGGTATACCATCCAGCCGGTCGCCTACCTCCAATTCTTGTCAAATAAATCACTTTGTATCGTTTAGCTGCAAGAGTTATGAGCGTTCTTCCGCTTTTGCCTGCTCCAGACGTCTCGGCCTGTGGGACCGAGTCTGCTGTAATTGAAGAAAATTAGTTTCAATTAGGTATCGCCGATGAATGGAAATCGCCGATTAATATGCGTTCGCGATTGGCGGAAGGCTCCGCCTACTGCATGAGTCAGGAAAAACAATTGAACATTAAATTATGGCAACCGGACGAGAAAGATGGGATGAGCGGAAAGAAAACCATTTGAAAGGTTCATTTGGTAATGGAAATTTCGTTTTGGTTGCATCTGCACTTTTAATTATTTTCCTCGCAGTGGATACTGGACGACATTTGGTCTCATTAATTTTAGCTTTTAAATGGGAGTTTAATTTCATAACTCATCATGATGATTTACATCTATCCTAATCCAATCTAATACACTTCTCGTCAAGACAAAATATATGGGTTTTTTCGATGTCTTCCAAGACTGAAACAAATAATTACATTTAAATGGAATAGATTTGTTTATCAAGTGGAGTATATATAACTTTTAAAATATTATTACATTTATATAACTTTCGGATAGTTCATTTGTTTCGCTTGAATGATTGAGTAAAATTAAATTATCTTCTACCATCAGATTTCGAAATTTAAAAAACACGGAAAACGCCTTGCTCTGTTTTCCTTATTGTAGCAGTGAATATATCATTAAAACAAAGACGAGGAAAATTATTGTTAATCTACAAATGCATTAGCGCTTCAAAGTGACTGCATAACACATCCAGATAATTTAACCTTTCACATTCCATAACTATATTTCGAGCCAAAAAATCACGCAACAAACTTAATGTCAATTTAGAGTAAGAGGGTTTTTTTTTTTTTTTTTTTTTTTAAATCAATTTTTATTTTAATCTACACAGAGTAAGTTAAAATGCTAAAGGAGAATTAAAAAAATCTATTTTTTAAAATTATCTATAACTTGCCAAACTTTTGGCGATATCAAGGATAAAGTAGATTGTGTTTCCATTTTAAACATTGATAGAATAGTTCTACTGGAGGAAACTCGAATCTCTATTATAGAACAGAAACCAAATTTTTTTTTTTCAGAAGATTGGTTTGATTTAGTCAACTGATCCAATAAGAAACAAGCATATAAAAGTTTTTATCAACCTATTACATAATTTTTTATAGTAGTATCGAAATTTATAGTATAGTAATTTTATAGTATCGAAACCATGCAGATTTTCAAGTTAAAACTTCTTTGTCAATCAGTCTTGTATTTAGCCTTAGCAATAGCTATCAATACACTTCCGACAATTCTCATCAGATGATATCGTACATTAAATAAGTTTATAATAATCTAGATTCAATTGTGTGAAAGTATTCTGGTACAAGAATCTTGTAAAATAATTAAACTCGAGTCGTTATAAAAGCTAACTTATTCAATGAGCATCTAAGCTAATCAAACACCTTCTAGTGGAATCAAACTAGTAACAACTGATGACCAAAATCGTACTTCCAGATATATATAATAATAAATAATAATAAAAAAAAAGGAAGCTAAAGAGTCACGTCACAGTGTCGCGTGATAGCGTATGCAAGTCACGTAGAGGGGAAAAGGCGTGCTGGGCTGGATATTCATTAAAAATACTTACGCAGGCCATTAATGGTGATTTATCCATTGAAAACGTCGCTCGTCGTTAATGCAAGCGCAACCTGAGAAAGTACGTTTCTTTCTGTCCTGAATCGATTCAGACCGATACATAATTTAGAGAGAATTATTTAATGCCCTACTCGAAATATACGGGGCAAAGGGTTAGGGTTACCATGGCATCGCGTTTACCAAACACCGAATTTTCATTAATGCCCGACTTTATTACGAATCAAAGGGAAATTAGTCTGCCCTCTTTTTTTATTTTTTATTATTATCATTGTGCCGTCACATTATTGGAATGATTCAAAAGCGAATATTTTGAACCCATTATTAAATACAAATTGCCTAATTTAAGGGAGGCCGGTGCATTTTGATTATCTTTTCGAAATATATTTTATAGATCGTAATGCGGCATTTAGATCGAGGTACGAATGAGGAAAGTAATTTTGAAATTTAAAGAGAATCGGTATTGTCGAAAGATTGGTAGAGTGATCTTTGTGCTGTAAAGTTTAGGGACTTCGTGCTTGAAAGATTTGTACATTTGGGAATTCGAAAGCTTTGTCCTCTGGAATAAAATAGTGTAGATAATTTGTTTCTATGGAGAAAAAGGGTGAATTTATTTTTACTGTGACTTTATTTTTCAAATGTTTATTACATTTTAAGAGTGCCTTAAATAAAATACACTAAAAATGTTTTGATATAGTTTTAGTCTGTATTGCTTAGAATTTCATAGTAAGAGCAAAAATATAACACAATCAGTTGAGAGAAAAAGTTCAAAATTCGTATTAAATTAAGTATAACGAGTACCTAAAAGTATAATGTAATTCAGAAAAATCAATTTTTTATTTGGGAGCATTCACCTGATTGTCATTTAGGGCACTGTAAATTGGTAATCTCGTTAGTCTACGAGTTAAACGGACAATTAAGGACAATGGTAACTATAAACGTAGTTTATAAATCTAGCGAATGTCTTCAATTTTCAAAACGGACAGCAGCAGACAGAAATCGTCATTTCTCTTTCCAATATCTTTCTTGAAACGACAAGTATGAAAATTTACTACGTTTAATTTTGATAACGTAGGCGGTAGTCTGAATTGTAAAGTGATTTTTCATGTACTTGTTTTTTTTTAGTATTTCGGAATAAGTTTGTTTAAAGGTAGGTTTATATAATACCAAGAAGAAATGTGCAGTAATGAGTCTCGTGTGTCCACTTATAAAATTACTTAGACTATAAGTGAAAATGTACGATATGGAAAAGGAAAAAATAATTTATTTTTTAAATATAATGGAAGGTCTATCAATCACTTATTTTAATTAACGTCAATCAGTCAGCATTCCTAACTTCATGAAGCAATTCTTTTAATTCCATAAAAGAAACTGCCTCTACCCCACACACACACAATTCCCAATCACGGTTTACTCAACGCTAGAACAAATTCACTCTACCATTCTTATAAAATTCCCAACGCAACATAGTGGACGACAGCAAACACAACGCAAACTTTCCCCTTCCAAATGAAAGCAGCGATTCCAATTCACATCCGTTCCTTTCCATCCCTCCCCTCCCCCTCATCAGCCAACAAGCACTTTCCAAAAGGGGACATCGCAGCATATCAATTTAGAGCAAGACCCCACCACCACCGAGGCAACCACATAGCAACACACGCTCGCCCATTGTCCGGCAGTCCGGAAAATTTATCAATAACAACAGCGTGCCAACACAATGCAGGGGGGATGAAATATCTCGGACACAACTTAATGTTCGCGTTACTCGATTAAATCTGTTAATTACGCTGGACCGGGTGCTGTTGATCCAATGTCTAGAGGGGCTTTATGTGGTGGGGGGGGGAGGCCTAATTAATGCAGCAAGCTGGTCCTTCCCTGCGATTTCAAACCCCAAAACCCCGGAATTAATTAAATATTGATTAGAAAGCTTTAACTAATCATTGACTACTAGCCCCTGCTTTAATCAGTCGTTAATTAATGCTCAGGCGGCGATGTTGGTCGTCCCTCCGCAGCAAGATATTCAATGGAGTGGGGAGAAATTAAATTTTGGCCGATGTTGTTAAATTAGGGGAGGTGATATGGGGGAATGGGGGTCAGCAGCGTGGCATTGTTAACATACACTAAGAAGGGCTGCCCTTCCCCCTCCCCTAGGAGGGAAAGTATTCGGCCATCCCCAGAAGCAAACGGACAGCACGGCCCCCGCAATCTCGGGATTGTCAGCGAGATGTTAAAACTTGGATGCACACATAGCGGAGATGTTTGAAATGGGAGGGCATGCAGAAAGGAGCCAGCACTTCTTTAACAAGGAGGGATTCATCATTTGGTAAATGGGATTGTCACGGAAGATTGCAATCTGATGTAGTGTAGATACAGAAGTTGATTTTTTGGGTATGTATTGTGGGAACCAGTTTGGATTGTTGTTTCACGATTATCAATTACGATAAATGTCTTGTTGGTTTGATACCTAACCGAGCGTTTTGAAGTGGATATGTTTAGGGTCATTGCTAAACAAAAGACAAAGATTTGGGTTAGTAAATTTTCTAAAATTTCAATATTCCTTTCAATGAAATGAACATAGGGAATGAAAAATAGGGTTAAAATTGAATTATTAAAAAAAAATCTTTATATTCTAATATAATGCTATTACGAATTTTACACTATCTCGAATTATACTTGGATACAGGATGTTTTAAACTTTTTTTGCTAAGTAGCCATGAAATAATTTCTCTAGAGATAGGGACAGATAAGGAATAATATTTTTCAAAAGTTTAAGTATAAAAAAATTAAGTTTTTAAAAAAATTAGACAAATATAATTCAATACTCTGATACCTTTTGACATCCCTGATCACAAAAAGGTTAAACACGGTAGAAGTATTTAACATTCATGGCCTGCTTTTATACATCGTTAAAAAAAAGCAGGTTTTTCTAAAAATGTATCGAAGCAATATTAATGTAAGACCAATTGATGCTAAAACAAACAAACAATCCCTTTAAATTCGAGTTAGTACTCACACATTGATGCTTTCGTTTCAAAACAGCGTTAATAGGGTTATCGAAACGCTTAAAAATAATCGTACTAAGTGAAACACATAATTTAACTGTAAACACATAATTACTTGCAATTACTCCATATAGAGCTTTAAAATTGCCCCCACCCCCTCAATAACTTGATGACAAATAAGTAAACGATGTGAAAGTCAGATTTATATATTTTTTCGTTGTTATAAGGCTATAAATAGGTGTAAAATTAATCTTTTACAGTTTTTGGCACACTAAAATGTAAATTTTATAGGGGCCTCATTTCAATCAATTGAATTACGAAACAATAAACTGACGTATATGATGTTTATAATACCAATTAAATGCAAATTATACTTACTGCGTTCTTAGTGTAAAAGCAGCACTTGTGATGGAAGAAGGTAGATTGAGACCTTTTGTGATCTCTCTCCATATTTTTTTATTAATAACTTCGACTAGACCTCCTCTTGCCACCACTAGCCTATACAGTTCGTACAAGTCCAACACCTGTTTGGCCATGATAGGTATACGATTGACTGGTGTACCTGCAAGAGAAACAAAAAGTAATTGAAGACGTCACCAAGTACAAAAATATCAGAAGACTAATAATTCCTAGTGCAAAGTTTATGTGACATACAAAAATTTGCACAGCTACCCCCGTTTCCTCTTCTTTTTAAAGACAATCAATAAGAAATAACGATACTCTTTATTCTAAATGAGTGATTTAAGAGTACCGCCGATTGGAGATTTCAAGTTAGAATCTGCTATTTTTTAAAAATATTTTACAGTTTAAATCATTTTATGGTTTACTTTAGAATGTTCACCTTTCACAGCAAAGTCTCAGTGTACACAAATAAAGAAGGTGAACAAAAGGTAATATTACTGAGATTATCCTTTTTACAAAAATTTATTAGAAAATCGATGCTGTAAAATGAAAAAATAACAGTAACGTGCAGAATTATATATTTAAAGAATCGGAAATGGACTAGACTTATGATAAACATTCAAATGTTAAGAGAGCTATTAAAAGAAAGGATTCAGACTACGCAAGTCTAGTCAGTAAATTCATAATTCAAATGGCGGAAGCATCAGCCCTTGTTGATGAATTTGGAAAGCAATCCCTCATGGACTATTTTTGAAACAAGAAAAAAAGGCGTGGGTGGCTATTCTTTTGCTATCCACAGCAAATGGTTTCTACAATCCAAAAGAGAATCTTGGAATATGCATGTACGTTTTATCAGTGGGGATAAAACCTTTTCAATGCTATTTTTATTGGGGATATTTTTAACAGTTTTCCATACTATACACATACAGTGCAATAGCGCGCCCAGGTAGTTAAAAATAAAAGTCAATTGAAAGAATTGCAAGACACAAATTATTCTTTTCATATATGCACTATATATAATTGACGTCACAAAAGTAATTTTTATAACAAATCCTTAATTTAATTTTTTTTTAGAAAAGAAATGTTATATTATCAATAGTTTTAAACAAATTTTGGTCTTATGATATGCAAAACAATTATCTGTAATAATAATACTTCTCGGTACCGAACATTTTGTAGTTTTCAATTATAATTATCAAAATATTGCACTTTTAAGATCTCCCCATAAATTCAAAAACATTCAGTTATGTCACCTCTTTGCGCGATAAAGATCAAACTAAATAGTGTTCAGCTTAACTTCAAAGTTGCAACGCAATAAGTCAAATTACACAAGCCACACTTCATGTCAAAGTACTCTAAAGACCACTCTAATTTGCCACTTTATATTCAATAGCACTCCAGAAAATAAAAATCTGCACAAAAAGACAATTCTACCTGAATCATTACCCCCCGATAAATAATATCAATCGAAATCCGCAAACCAATGAGCAAAAGTTCCGAATCCGGTTCCGGGAAAACCATCCCGCCCTCCCGTACAATAAAGAACTCTAATCACAAGACAATCCAGGTAAAAATCTCCTCGACAGCTACACGGGACATATTTCATAAAACAACCTGCTCGCGTGGCGGTATCCTTTGAAGGAGGGAGAAGTGAAAAAATATACATGTTTCTCTCATTCCAGGTATTATTTATAAGAAATCCGTGATGTTTCCTGAAAAGGGCCCTCTGTGCTCGTTGCTAATGGGGCCCTTTTGTGCAGGAGGGGTAGTTTACGACCACTTTTCACATGATAGGCCCCCACACACACGAGCCTTAAAGAGAGAACCGTGCCGAATTCATTATTACGTAATTAACAAGTCCTTCTGATGCTAGGGAATGCGAAGTCGGGTCATATGTGTGGAAATAAATACTTTTAAAATGCTTGAGCCTGACTGTTATGGGGCATAACGAAAGGCCATGAGTTTATGGATATGGACCGAAACTGGAATGAAACCCGATTAGCGGGTGGATATACCTCTTGGGAGGCTTTTCAAAGGGAGATAGAGGGAAATATGTAGATACGTATATTATTTTAATGCTGAGCCATCGAAAGTTTACTCGTTCCAGGAGACATAAAAAAATACATCCACATTCAACAAGAAACCTACTTCGTATGATTATTATTGAAAAGCTTTAACATTAATTAAGAGGTCTACTGAAAAAAAAAAATTCCGATGTTCTCGTTACTTAAGTCTGAAGAACGTCCAATGGAAAGGAAACAGAAAACTCACTGATGATGTCTATTAACATATAGGCTGTTTAGTGTATCATGAATGAATAAAGTATTACATAAAACATCAGGTCTCTGAATAAATTAAGGTCCTTTAACCGAATCTTCCCAAAATTATAATTTTTTTTTTTAAGTTTCTTTTAAAAATTGCATGTTTTAAAAAAAAGAAATTGTTTCAAACTACTATTTTCCTATTTGTTGAATTATGTGTTTCTATGTGAAAAAAATATCTATTATTGGTTAACTTGAAATGCTTTCTCTATGAAAGTACACAGACTTTTCTCAAATTTATTTAAAAATGGAAAGTTTTTTTTAAAAAATTCAGTAATTATCAAAAACAGAACGTAATTTTGTAAAATATTCTTAGACAAACTACTGAATATATCATATTGTTTTATATCTTTGAAAAGTCCTACCTCAACCTTTTAATATTCAGAAAAAAATCCGCAGACGATATAAATCAAATTGTTATAAAAATGTAAAGAAATTAAAAACCATGTTATCAATTTGTGAGGGAAAAAGCAGATATAGCCTTTTCCTTGTTAATATTTATCACAGCCGAATTTCCTTAAATTAAGGACTGTTGTTTGTAATTTTAACACTGCGCATTTTTTAAAGAATCAATTTTAAAATATAACTTAAAGTATAGATAAAGATAAACTATCACTAAAACACACTTTCTTTATTCACTGCAATAATTTTAAAATGTATATTTTAATTACTATGACTATTACTATTGCATCCCATAATAGGAATAATGATTATAGAATTTGCCTGATTAAAAACTTTACAAACTAAATGACCAGAAAATAAAATCTGCATATTTCGAAATCAAAAATTGACTAACGAGAAAGTATTCAAAACCCAATATTTTATTTAAATAAGGTCTGATCTTATACAGGTAATTAAAAGCACACGTCAACTTCATTATCAAATGTCTTAATTGCATTCCGATACAATTCGAGAGTGAATAATCTTTAATGAAACACTTTAAATATTTAAATTCGATCGAGTTACCGCGAGGGATGTCTTCAAATATCTGTTAGAAATGCAACTGGAACAGCTCGAGGGACCTATTTGTTGAATGCAGAACAGATGTTATCTGATGAAACTTGTGAGCAAAGTAGAGCATTTAATTGTATTCCGCAAGCGTTTAATGTCCCAATTAATTAATGTTATGAGGGATATAAAACTTCTTAAATGTTGCTAATAATACGTTGGAAGCTTAAAGGCAACGATTCATCACAGATTTCTCCATCATTTTAAAAATAGCGTAAGCGTAACATAATTAGTGAAATAGCGTTTATAGAAAAGAAATTGGGGAGCGGTGGGTGAGGAGTCGGGAAGGGGGGGGGGGGGCAAGCCAAATAAAAACTTATTTCATATCAGCAAATTTTTGCTGTTTTGTCTCGGATTAGATAATTTAAATATTCAAAAGCTAGACGATTGCTGAGCTAGGAATTTTGGAAGTTAATATAATACATTATTGAAAAAATATATGAATCAAACGTAGATCGGTCAAATTTCAAAATGTAAATGCAGTAAATTTTTTTTGCTCTAATTTATTTATAATTAATTTATTAATCTAACTTAGAAAAATTATCGTAGTAATTGATAGTGGTTAATAATAAACAAAAATAAGAATTGGAAAAAATCCATTAAATAATGTATGAAGATTATACGCATAATGCATAGTTTGATTTGCCGGTTTGGCTCCAAGTAAAAAAAAAACTAGCAGTATTCGGTCCCTAATAGTTTCGATTAAGATACATCTTTATCAAGCCAAACAGAATTACCATTAGACTATTCGTGTGCGATCACTCCAAACATGATCCCAAGACTGAAAACCACTCGGGAACACGAAATGGTGAAACCACACACGACGGCTGTATGACACACAATAAGAAGAATGAATGAAACAATTTCGCATTGGCCAAACTTTAATTCGTGAAGGTGCTTATCATTTACCCCACACACAGCAATATACAAATGATACCTTTCGGATGATAATCCCCCCCCCCCTCCTCTCTCTTTCCCATCCCCCAACGATAATTATGGATAGTTACCCACTGGATGAAAGAACACAAAATAACTTTCTTTAAGGCAATTTGATATTATTTTTTTACTTGAAAAAGAGTAAGAGTGAACTTAATCGCAACTTATCATTTTCTAATAGGACGTTAGGTTGAGCATGTCATTTAATGTGTATATAATATGAGACACCGTGAGCTGTGATTGTTAATACTTATGTTTTTATAACTTTTACTGTTAGATTTGTTTTGATTCTTGCAAAGTAGGAGAAATTAAAAAGGCTAGCATAAAACATGGTTATGTTACATCAAATATATTAGACGAAAAATATCATGGATATGTTATTTAGGATCGTTCTAATGCATATCGTAGAAGAATTTGTAGGCAAAACTTTGTTTGCTAACGTGAACAAAAGGTTCAAAATAAATTAATCATATATTTATTAAAGTTTTTATTTATTACAGTTGCATCATAAAAGATCAGAAAGCATTTTTTTTTTAACAGTGACAAAACGTGGGGGAAAAAAGAACTCCCTTGCGTCTTAAACTAAGTAAAATATGCTATTCAATCTTATGTTTAAAATATACATGTTTCTCTTAAACTTCCATTCCACATTGTTGAAGACCCTTCTGAAGACATTACCAATAATACTTAGACCATTTTTGGGTGGCATGCAAAACTAGGACGAGCAATGATCAAATACGTTTAAAATTTTATCATTGTTCGACAAAAGTGTTCCTTGCCTAACTTCCAATTTATTCTTATTATGACAATAAAAGAATGGTAGTCAGGAGACATAAACAAAGTATCACAAGTATAGAAAACTTAAATGTATGTATCGCAACCGTAAATGGCCATAAGAAATTTCAATTCGTTTTATCAGCAGAAGTTTGCATCTCATGGAACTCTCTTCCAACCTTATCAAAAGAGATTAAGCATTGGCCCTGATTTATTTGGAATGTATATTGATACAAGCAAAAAAAAAAAAAAAACTTTATCTTTCTGACTTGCTGTAATTTCAGGGATTTTGTGATAGAGGCGGGACAATAAGAATAAGATGATATAAATCTTATTCCATGGATTTATATTTTGTTTTCCGGTACAGAATCCCAGTTTTTTTTTTTACTGCATTTGCTGTTTTTTTAGATCCAACGGGAAAGATAAGAGTTAAGATCTATCGATATCAACATTGCTTGTACAAGGGTGAAAACTAGAGTTAACGCCTTCATTCCATATCAGGTGGATTTCAAAAATATTATAACATCTACATTGAAAAGTAAAGTTGCACTCGTTTTAAATAATTCTTTAAACATGTGGGTATAGTAAACTTGGCATTCTTTATTCGAATCTTTGCTAAAAAAATAGATTAAGGCTTTTTTCAGAGATGACGCGGTACTATACTAAGTCAAATGTGACCAGTCAATATTTGTATTTAATGTAATGTGGCGAAGAGAAAGTACAGTACTAATTTTAAAAAGAGATTGCGTTATTATATAAAGAATTATAAACATAGCAGTAGATATTTAACTCGGCGAGATATTGCTTGTATATCGTGTATTTTTCTGGGACAAATTTAACTCTATAATGCCTACTTTTACCAATTGGTAACAAGTTCTTTTTCCATCTTCAATTCATTTAAATCGTGTACCCGCTTGAAAAATCCACACGATTTGCATTCAATTTAACCAAATAAACAGTTTTAGTAGACAAAAAAGATCAAATTTGGAAGTAGAAATGTCATACAGGGATTCAAAGCAGGCACGTAGCCAGGGAAAGGTGGGGATTTATCAGCTCCCCAAATTTTTCAGTTTGCTATCAGAACGCAAAAACTTAAAAAAACCAAATGATTGTTTATTTAAAATGGTAAATTTATTTAAAATGTTTTTAAATTTCTAAACATACGTAGGAAAAGCACTTGTAACCAAGCCCTTAGCCAGGATTTTTTTTCTTTGGGGGGGGGGGGAGGTATGGTTGAAGATTTAAATATATATAACAAGTCACACAAAAAAAGGGGAAGTAGTGAAACAAAATTTCACACAGTTTTGGAGAGGGGGCGCCCCCCCCCCCCCCATCTACGGCCCTGCTTGTAACTAAATATATTTGCCATTGATAACAAAAATTATTGTTCTAATTTGCTGAGTTATAATTTCATATCCCCTCCCAAAAAAAATTTCTGCCTACGCCCCTGATTCAAAGTACCATTTTATGATAATTATTTTTACAAGAATTAGTTTAATTTCAAGTCCCAAAACTGTTTATTAACACTAGAAAGACGGGAGTTTAGTATATACCTATATTGCCTGAAAGCAGTCAAAATGACTGCATTGTGAAAAAATAACTAATGAGCAAAGAAATTTGTTTAACAGTAATTTTTAATATATTTTATATCACTTACAGTCATATAACAAGTTATTAATAAGTATTAACAATAAAAAAAATGTATTTCAGTTTGAAAAAAAAATAATTTATACATTATCTGGACATTTTAGCCGTATCGATTACAGTATGAGATTATACACTCAGTAATTCTCCTTCCCATCTGAATTACGTTACAGCGCGTTCAAAGGGAACAAAGCGCGTGGCCAGGCCTGGCATAAAGATTCGAATAACAAGTACGAATAACAATAACAATAACTTTAGTTATTGAACAACTGCAACTTATCAAGTATATGTCGAAATCAACAATTTATCATGAACTTGCATGTTATCATGTTATTCCAATCCAGAGCCGAACTGGTCTTTTCCAAGCAGTCAAAATGACTGCTTTTCGGCAATATAGGTATAACACACATATATATACCGGAAGTGAAGGAGGGAGGGGGGGGGGGCAACAACAATGATTAATTAACCCATTTATATGTTGTAGAAAAAGTCACAAAATTATAAGAAGCTGTGTCATTATTTAAATAATTATTTTTGTAATTGAAATTCAAAAGCAGTCAAAATGACTTGCTTAGGCAATCTAGTGTTAAATAAGATTGGTTGTTTTCAGATTATCTGGCGCCGTCAGCAACACGAGGGCTATAATGCGCCAAAACATTCGTCATTAGACAAGCCAACATACATTTACAAACACCCATGCCCGACACGGGACTCGAACACGCAACCTCGCGGTCTAGAGGCTAGCACGCTAACCACTATGCCGTTTGGTCGGCTTATTAAATAAGAATAAATTTATTTGAAGAAAAAAAATCCTTTCATTTAAATATTTTGGAAATATTTTGATATGTGAGAACACCTTGTAGCCAACCTTTAAAATTTTGAAAATGTCCAATTAATATTCAGGAGTAAAATTAATCATTGAACACACATTTTGTCTCAATTCAATGAAAAGTTACTCAGATGTAAAGGTCGTCATACAAGAGTCTATGCATTAAAGTGTATCATTTTTCTATGTTTCTATAATATTAATAACCGTTTCACTCCATACCATTCAAGATAAGGATGAACAATATACAAAAAAGGTTGTTGTGACTGGTTTAAACTAAACTATTTTTTTTTTTTTTAATAATTTTTAGTATTAAAAAATTGTAGTATTAAACGATAAACAATGATTTTTTTAGACACATTTTAATATAAGATCTTATAGTGTAATAAATTTTCATGATTGAAAAAAAATTGCAAGTTATTAACCCTATTATAATGTATAAGCTTATCATAACATGTATTCATGGTATTGCCATGTGGCAACAATTAAAAGTAATTGAATAGATTAAAAACGATAATGATTAGATTTTTTTTTTTTTTTAAATATTTTCCCCTCACTTTATGGCTATCAAGGAATCAAATGTATTTTTTCCTCTGGAAACACAAGAAATCATGCATTGTTGGGTTAAATACATCTAACGAACATGAACTAAATATAAATATTGCACAATTTAAAATAAACATAATTCAATATATCAGTGTATGGAGACTTAAATACCATTTACTTAAAAATTACTTACAAAACTAATATTCTTATCAAAGCAACCATATTACTTGTTTTTCTGCGATTTTAAGATACCATCTAAAAAAAATTAGAAAGAGTATGTGCATATGACTTTTTGTTAAAAAAAAATAAAAAAAAAATTATGTTTTTTTTTGTGATACCCCCCCCCCCCCCAATGAAAAATAATTTGCGAAGTAAAATCGCAATTAAAGCTAATTTTAAAAGAAATCCACAATTAAAAAAGGCTGATATGGACGTTAATACATTCAATCATTTGTAATAAATAGTAAATAATTTGTTGAAACCACAATCTTCTGATTTCATTAATAACGACCAAGTCCTAGCAATACATTGATAACCTTTTAATTTTATAACATAACAAAGCTAACCAATCAGACAATGCCTCTGAACTCCATCATGTATTATGAACTTTGAAATAATAACACTCTTCAAATATTTATAATACCCCTTCATTGCAACTTAACCTTCAAATAACCAACTCGCCACTGCCTGGGACCGAAGTACACTAATGAGCATTACGGAATGGACTGGCCATTCCGCCTAGAGGCAGCTGCAAATTTAAAAGGGGCTCAAATTAAATTGGGATCAAACTTCTCGGCCGAGGAATCTAGTGATAGAACAGAGCAAATGCGGTTTTGGTGGTGGTAAGCTATTTCGGTCATATCGGGACCGATAAATCAGAGCGGTAAAGTAAAATGGTCATCGAGGTCTCTCCAGATTTGGGGTTACCCCTCTAGACGTTTGCACAGCTGGTGCGGTTGCTATTTTGATACCAAATGAAGAGTTGGGATGATGGGGGAGGTAAATCGAAGACATAATATTGCTCAGCTGCTTGGCTCCGCACCAGTTTCCTCCCCCCCCCCCCTCTCCTTCAACAAATAGCGGGAGATTAGTCCTGTTGAGTCTAGTCACTTAGGGGATCATCACATGATTGAAAAATGTGGTGATGGTTGGTGTTCAGAAATTTAATTTGTAACTTTTTTTAATGTATTTTCTTAAGTAAGTCGAATCATTTAATTTTTCAACTCTTGATGGGGTGGAGTTATTTTTCATTCGTAAATAGTAGTATCAGTTGACAGGAAACATGAAACAAACTGTAATTTTATCCTAATTGTTATAATGGTGAATTATGATATTGATTTCCTTCGAAAACTTAATGATATCGAGGTGGAGGAACCTCTGTTTAAATTGGCATTAAAATTATATGTTTAGGTAGATTAAATAACTCCAAGAATTTGTTTAACTAGAACCCAACTCAAATCATTAAAAACATTCAATAACAAGCGTTTACTTAAATACCATGCAAAATGAAGCTATCAACTCCCACTGCACTTGGCTAAACAATACATTTTGTCCTTTAATTAGTTTTCCTTAATTTTTATATTTTTATTTCTAATCAAACAACTCGGCAAGCAGGTAAATTCTAAAAGTCGTTACAACTGCCAATATACAGAATAATTCCAAACACACAAAATTTGCCTTCATCGACAAACAATGACTAAAGTATAATCGTCAAGTATAATACATTATTCTTACGAGACCGCACTTATAATAGTATCCTCCAACTTCATAACATCTCATTTTTAAAAAAGGTAATTTTCCAAAGCGCTTTAGAATTTTATTAACAATCGCAATGCATTCCATCTGCTTTACATCCAAATGTAAAGTACTTTCTCATTATCCTGTAAAAGTTATTTTTTCACTCTCCTAATGCAACCGTTAATTTCCGCTAAAGGTGACACACACACAACTTTATAAATTAATGGCGGGAAATAAAGCCCCCCCCCCTCTCCCCCACACAAAAAGAACGATTCCCTTATTGGCAGAATTAATCTGTGAGCAAAGCAAAAAGAAAAAGACCTCATCAGAAACGTGCTCCATTAAAACATTCTCAGACGGAATGCCTCGGAAAAGAACTTTTGATATTTAGAGGGGGGACTAATTTGATAAACGAGTAAATTTAACCCCCCTCCCACCCACTTCACATGTGGGTAGAACATTCGCGCGTATCATGAGGGAATAATTAATGATACGGTCAGCAGAACCTTAATGGACGTGTGAGATATCCTTTTATACGAATGCTGGCTTAGAGGAAAAATTGAAAAAAGGAGAAATATTTATGTATACACACATATATCCATATATATATCATAAATAAACCTCATCTACTTAAGATTCTTTAGCATACAGATTTAATTAAAATGCTTTCGAGGGTTTTTTAATTTCTTCTGCATATGGCCTGAACAGTAATTAATATTAGCTCATTAGAGTTTGTGGCTGCCGCAGCCAGCACGGGAAATTTACTTTGGCAAACAAGTAATTTTAATTATGGTAAGGTTCCTTCTCGTAAAATGTAAACAGAAAGAGTTAAGTGCCATCATAGGTTTATAGTAGGGGGGGGGGGGGAGAATGTTAGAGAGGGAAGACATTAAGAGGGAGGGGGGCAAGGAGAAAAAGAGAGGATCGATCTATATATAATTCATTGATATTAAAATCGCAAAAACAGAAAGCTCGCTTGTGTAGCTTTTTAACAACGCGGTTTCGTGTTTCCTGGTTCAACACTAATTGAATTAAAGTTGGTGTAGTGTTGGATAATTGCCTTGGAGTGAAATTAAATCATCTCAGCTTTTGCAAGGTGTGATGCACTCTATTAAGTGGGGATGGGGGGAGAGATAGTTTTTGCCGCCCTCTGAAGATAGATAAATCGAATTAGATTTACTCAGTGTAATAATAATCTTTTGCGGAGGAACGATAGATAAGGAGTACTTATTTTAAAAGATGGAATGAATAAGGCAGTGCTCGGTAATTATTACTTTTTTTCTTGTCCTCTCTTCTTTCTATACCGTCCAGGCAAACAATGTGTACACCGGGATTCTTCAGTTACTAATGCGATTTCATTTCCATCAAATTTCAATTATTATTTTTGAGTGCCAGCTAATTAAGCTTATTTCAATATCACGATTATGCAGGGACGCTGAATATTAAATTTTGAAGACATAATAATAAATCTAAACAGGTTTAAAAATTTATAAAAAAATGATTAATTAATTTTCGACGATACGTTGCGTGAAAGTACTTCGTTAAACTAAATTTATAACGGCAAGTATATCATTAAAAATAGTAGTTGTTTAATGAAGGAATGTTTAATAACAGTAAATACAATTAACGGTTCATTAATGTGTGTATCTTAGCAGCTAACTAGCTGGTAATGAAATAAATAATTGAACTGTACGGTTGTTTCAATAAAGACTAAAATCCAGAAATAGATCTTACAATGAAGTAAAAAAATTCCGTGATTTATATCAAATAGTCAATATAAAAAAAAAAATCTTAAATGAAAAGATTTAAAAAAAAACTAATTTGTATCTTTAAATTTTTAAAAGAATGTGTACTAGTAAAAATGTACTGAATTGTGGTTCAATTTACTGAATTGTAATTAATACTTAATACATTTAAAGCGAAATGCACAAATTATATTTTTATGAATTTTCTGAATACAAAATAAAATTTAATTTATTTCTAAAGCTATGAAACATTTTCTTTTAATTGAAAACCTGTGAATGCACTGATTATTTATCTCAAGTAAAAAAATTGAAACAAATCACTCAGCACATACAAGTTTCACCGTATGACTTTCATATAAATAATGTTTTGTTAATTTGAATAAAGAATTATTTTGAAAAAATTTAACATTTAAAAAAAGTTGCAGATTTTGATAAAATCAAGAACCCCACCAATTTAATTAGCAGTCCCTCAAGAACGTAAGGGAACTAAATGCTACACTTATTGATGACATCATCATTTACTTTAAAATTCAAGATAGAGTTTCCTCTAAGTCTGGGATACAGAAACATTACAATCAATCAACTATACTAAATTATTAGGTTAAAAGTGATAGCCAGTATTTGGCAGTTATAATGTTTAAAAGATTTAAATTTTCAAATACAATATCTGTAGAAATATAAAATCAAATTATGACATTTAGATTCAAATAAACAAATTAGGTTTGTTGAATTAATGTTAAAAAGTCATTAGACGAACGTCTTCTAAGTCACTATCAAACCGCACGGTAATAGAAACTATTTTATAAAATTTGAAGAAATGTAAAATTTATATTTTTAGCTACTTTTATCATTTAAAAATTTGGTCTAAATTGGCTTAACGGCCTAAATTTGCATTTTAAAATTTAATAAAATGGAAGGGAATACTGTGTTGTTTTATACATTTGGAAAAAATGCTATGTTTTAAAGTATTGTTTCAAGATATAATGTTTTAGCATCAAAATATAACTTTAGCAGTGTAAAAGCCCAAAGAACTGATTTTCGAAAGAAATAAAGAAAGTCACAGTAAAAAGTCGTTTGGTAAAATTCTTTTTCTTTTACTCTTTTCCTCTGTACTAAATAACTCTGAAATTAACAGGACTCTTTTTCTCTGAAGTAAAGAAATCTATTAACGTACCATTCGACTTGAATCATTCCCACGGGAGATAATTATCAGATTAAGTGCAATATAAACACCATCTAAAATTAGGTCACCCACAATCAGAGATGATAGTACTATCTCCTCATGGTAAAATACCAAATCAGATTGAGAAGATGACAGTACTATCCTCGTGTACTTAATCAACGGAAATTTTCAGTTAGTGTCCTCCAAACAATTAATTAAGGGTGATCATCAGTATAAGTGGATACAACGAATATGGTACTCTTTTAAAAGCGTCTGTATCTAATAGATTACTGCACATTAAGTTTTTAGATGAGCAATGAAACCTCATAAGGTACTGAAATATAACCTACAAATCATCTTGACCATAAAACTTTTTCACAAATCTTCACGAATAGTAATTTGTCAGATTAACTACTAACACCATCAAAGCCCCCCTCCAACCAGATTAGATGGCTGCCCTATCTTCATGGACCCAAATCGATGGACATTTTCAGTTAGCGTCCCCACAATTAATCGGGGGTGGGCATCGCTGGATACAATGAATGCCCTTTCAGAGGCGAACCGCAACAAACCTTGGTAATCTGAGACTGAGGATACCCCAATTGAAAGTGAGGCTGGAGAAGGGCAAGGCATCCACTCATTAATCCAACTACGCAGACACTCATACATGCAGTCATTGCCGCCTCCTCCCGCGATATTATCGTAATTCCCCGGCAACCCTTAATGAGGCACCTAATTACGCCTGCCGTGATCGTTAATAATCACTAATTACAAACAGACATGACCGTCCTGGTGCAATGCTGTTCCCGGCGAACAGGTAGAGAACGAGGTGATGCCGAATCTAAGAGAGAGAAAAAGCAACAATAAATTTATTTAGGCGGGGACTTGTCCCGCGTGTTGATCTTCTCGTTCGATGCATTCCACAACTCTTTTTGCTAGATTTCGATCGTTAGTTGATTTGTTCTATAATGGGAGAGAAAGGGGTAAAAAGAGAATTTGAAATTCAAATGTTTTGGTGGTGGTGGGGATATCTAATTGCGCGAGTAGTTTACGAATTAATGTGTTTTAATTCGGGGGAATAGGTCCTTTTTCTTTCAGATTGGTTGGTGGATAGCGTTAGAAAGATTAATGATGCATTGTCTGCATTCAAAATATCGTGTTAATTGTTTTAAAAATCGAGCTTTGTGGGCGGGAACTTTAGTGTTGGGAAGCAATCAATCCAATAATCGATTGTTTAGAGGACTTTGATTAAATGTACACTTTAGTTTTGTTTTTTTTTAAGTATAAAATTTATTACAAGTCACAAAATGTAAAGCACCATATTAACTAAATACTAATCTAAAGAAATTAAATTTTACAAAGGACATATTTTAAGCACCCAGTTTAAAGACGTGTTAATGAATAATAAAATATCAGAAGCATCTTAGATTTACTTCATTAGCTATACCATTCTCTTATCAGTAATCTATGCGCCTCACATTTTACCTCATTTTCAATTCGCCTCGTATAAGTAATTTTCTTATAATAAAAGGCGATTAATAGCTGTCTTATTTCTATATTCACCACAAAACTTCATTTATAGATAGAAATGACAATTTCTGAAATTATTTTAATCTTACAGAGAGAGAGAGAGAGTCCGAACCAAAAAGTACCAGAAAACGAAGATTTCTACTAGCGAAGGGATTCCTTCCACTATTCCGGTGGATTCACTCCCTTCTCTAATGCTGATATCAAAAGAGAAGTCAATCAAAAGTGTTGGTAAGTTGGCAAAAAGAACATGGTATAGAATAGTTCTTTGAACCCCCTATGGAGTGAAGTAGAGAAGATGGGGGGGGGGGGGGAGGTGCCTAAGAAGGCAAGAGGGATGTTTGAAAATCAGATGAAAGGGTTTGGGGAAAAGTTTGCCCTTATTTCCCCCTTTCAAGGTCAAATTTAAAACAGATGTTTACTTGCCCATACCCATATTACATTTCATTCTTTTAACTAGGATTTGGCCATTTGAGAGGGAAGGGGGGGGGGGGGGGGTGTTAAAGACAGAAATTGATTTTTCCTCTTTGGCTTCGCCTAATGGTCGGATCCATTTCTTGGAATTACCCTCCCCTCCCAACAGATGAACTCTTATTCATTTTTTCAACATTTAAAAATTGCATTAAAAAGTGTGCTTTAGAGAAATGTTTGTGATACATAAAACAGATGTCAGTCTTGTGTAAGGATATATTACAAGATTGCGTTAGGAGTACTATTTCGACTCCCCCATAGTTTTCGTTCAACGTTGGCGTTTGGTTTGGTATTGAAGGGATATACGAGATCTGGAAGTGTATACCTACAGATTCCTTAAATGAATTAAAAGATGGACAAAAAAATAATAATAATAATGCCAAATTAACAAAGGTGTAGTTTCCAAGAAGAAATTATTCTTTTTTACATAGTTTCAAAAATCTCCTGCTATGAAATCTCAAAAATTAATCTATTCCACCCAAACAATGGTTCACCCAGAAGAATACCTTCCAATCTCAGAAACATCTTTTAAGTCTTCTGTATCAAATAATAAAAAAAAAATAAAGACAGGACTATGTTTAAAATAAAAGGGACACACACAGCTTCAAGAAATCGCCAGAAAGCGAAGAAGGGAAGCAATGGGTGGCCAGAAGTGGAAACCCTTTCCGATTTCGAGAAAAGGGAAAGGCATAGAAGCTGACCCCTTTACCCTACTCGAATTGGCGCCGATTCGAAACGGGGGAGTTGACGGAGGTGGCGCCATCGAGTGGTGAAGAGACATTCCAGGACCACGTGCTCCGGAGATTTCCTTCTAGCCGGAGGACCATGTTATTGATTGACTAAAATTCCTTTTCCACCGGAATAGAATCACTTTATATCGCCTAGTTATTGGATGTAAACGATATTTTACTTCGAATCCTAAATATTTCTCTGACAGTGGAGTATCTAGCGGGGTGCAAAGGGTCAAGTGTGTTCTCCAAAATTTATTTTGATAAATTTTTTTAATTGTTCCAAGCGTTTTTTTATCATAAGCACCATTCTGATCAAGGTTTCGATATATTTTGTATTTGTGGAAAAATAAAAATAAGCATATGAGATATCAATCTAAAATTTAGGAACACCAGTGATATTTAAATTTCTTTAACATCAAGTCTAGTATTAACAAGTGACGAGTTGTAAGTCCCAAATTTAAATGTAAACAAACCAACTCATATTTTCATGAACAGAGCTTGTGTTTTCATGTGTATTCTTCAAATGCAACCCTTTTGTACATTACTGACGCGCATTCATGAGAAATAGGTCTAAATTTTACAAACCTTCGAATTTCGTTGCTGTAGTTGGCATATTTAATTTCAATATATTCCTCGATCATAATTGAATTTACAACAGGAACAACATATTAGAAATTTATATTTTAAATAAATTAATCAATCGTGACTTAAATGCTAGTAGTTTAAAAAGAATTTAATTGAATAAAAATGCCAATGGCATTATAATATCACTAATATAAAGTAGAAGCAGTAGCAAGGTATACTCGGAGAAATTTGGAAAAATATTAATGGGAAAATTTTTCTTGAATTATTAAAAACGCTGCAAAGTAGCATTCCCCCCCCCCCCCCATCTCCCTACAGAAAATCAAAAGTAAACTTTATGTAATAAAACGAATAAAAATTTGATGAAAATTCTGCAAGTATGAAATTTTCTTTAAGTAAGAACATTTATAAAATAAAATATACAGTTAAATTAAACCACGTGTTGGTCCGTTTTAACATTACCTGCCCTCTATACTTCAGCTGTATTGCCCCAAAATTGTAGAATATCAATCACCTTTCTGAAGGACTATCAAGTGGGAACCATTTGCGTGGGACACATTTGCGTTTCGAATGAGAGAAACAAATGTATCCTTAAAAACTTACAATGACCGTCGGACATGCTCACTTTTTAAAAATGAACTTTGCAGAGACGACCTCAATCAATATTGAAAACAAAGATGAAAAATGTGACCCACATAGCTTAGCATATTCGAGTCCGATCTATTCAAAATACCCGATTTTACGACACACAACAAAATCGTATTCGTACATAAATCCTGCTCTCAACAATTAAAATTCCTACAAGAGCTGTGGACAAATATTCATACAACACATCATCCCGACCCAAAAACCTACAATCCCGAGGAATCATTTCAGAAAACCCAGAGGAGCATTACAAAAAAATTAACAATGTTTCACTCTCACTTAAAATCGAAATTCCCTTGTTTCAGAATCAACAAACCAAACCTGAGTTGGCAAAACACCAAAACGAGGGGGGGGGCCACAACCCTCTCGTCCCCCTCCATTAAATAACCCCCCCCCCCGCCCTAAGTTCTGATATCACGTGACGTAACACTCCGTTACCATAGAGACTGGGGCTATAAAACGTCGGAATGACGACTGCATTAAAAGTGGGGGGGAGAGGGGGTCAAAAATCAATAAATATATTATAATGCGGACCGTACATATCAAAATTAATGGAGTTGATGCGTGCATACATGTCGGACAGGGGGAAGGCGAACCCATTTGTTGTGTGTGTGTATGCATTCGAAAGGAGTTTCTTTGTTTTGGAAGGGGTGTGTGTAGGGAAATGAGGCGCCGGTTGCATTGGGAGGATTTTTATTTCATTTAGTGGGGTTTTGTTTTTGTTTCAACCCTTTCGGGACGAGTCGTCGCTTTGCTGAGAGGGGGGGAGGGGGGCTTTTGTTCTCTTGACTCTTGGTGAGTTGAGTCAGTGGTTCGTGGGCTTATTCCTGGTTCTGAAATTTACTGTGTTTCTCTGACCACATCATTTGACGAAATATTGGGTCATTTATAACGGTACAAAGGATGAAGGCGCAACGTCAGGTTTTTTGTTAAAACTGATTCTCGTGTCATTTAGTAGCCTTTGAGGAAACTATTAGTCTGTAGCTTTTCATTTTGAAAAGAGAGGCGTTTAATTAAGAAAACACGTAGGGGAAAAAATGTCTGTTCAGGTAAAGAAAGTACGTTTCCTGTGATTTTTTTTTAAACATTGCACCCTTATTTCCTGTATTCTTCATATAGTAGTTTCATAGTAGTTCTTCATATGAAAAGTGCTATGTAAAATAAAATTGATGGCGAGAATACTAATACAGACAAATGATAATTCTTTTCGAATTGTTTCGGAATATCAATACTTTACAATTCAATATTACTTTAACAAGCAGCTTTTAAACCAATTTTTTTGTTTGTTAACAAAACCAATTAAAAACCCAATAATAACAATACATTTTAGCAATGTGTACTCCAACTGATGCCTCAATAATATTAATAAGATTGTACTTTTATAAGATTCTCTAGCACTTTCTTTTTTAATAAGATACATACTGGTTAAATATTTAACAAGAATTTCTGAATTATATTATTGTATCAAATTTAATAGTCATTAGGAAATATTGTGATCACCTATTCTTTATTTCATGTGATCTATCATTACAATAAACTACCTTTTAAAGAGACCAAAAACAAAAAGGCAATTGTGTTCATTTACAGTTGAAGAAACTTTAAAATTCTTCTAAAGAAAATGCCATCAAATACCTATTCACAAGTACCAAATTGTAATTAGAAATGTAAGTTCAAATAATAATAATTCTCAAATATTCACAGTTATAATAATTAATAAAAAGGTCAATCTCTAATATAGTACTGCCCAACAACCAAACAGGAGTTTTCAAAAATTAAAATCAATTGGCCATCGAGTAAAAACTAGCAGTAAACAAAACAAAAAAAAATCGTCGAACACACAAAAAAAAAAAAAAAAGCGCTCGTCGAAATTTGTGAAATGCATCCGAAAAAGTGACAGGTAGAGAAACAATGAATCGGAGAGAAAGGGAGGCGGAAAAAAAAGGAAAATCCTGGATCCAGAAAAGAAGCCCCACAAGTGGCCAATCAAAACCGCGGGAGAAACCCTTCGTAGGAGAGAACTGTGGTGGCCATCTGGTGACATGTCGCCAACACGACTGAGGGGTCAGACACACATTGCGTTATTTTAATGAGAGATCGCCATTTAGGTAAACACAGACGGAGATTTTTTTATTTTTTTTAACAGCCCTCCCCCACCTCATAGATATGAAATATTTTTTCTTATACAATACTTTAAATTTAAACAAATAAATAAAAAAAAAATTAAAAAAAAAATCTGTTTTACGACTTTGACTAGGAATAAGCTTTTGAATGTTAGTAAGAAAATTAAGTTTTGTTTGTTTCAAAATTTCATTGACCAGCTTATATTATTATTGTATCTACAATTTAAAATTGCAAACGTGTGAAAAAAAACAATGAAAAAGAGCATACGTTTCTAAAAGATCGTATTAAGTTATTTGATGCAATGTAAGACCGATTATCTCTCTTAAAAAGAGCATCCTAATCGAAAAACAATGGTTACCTTAAAATGAAAAATAAGACAAAAGCATTCACTGTCTGAATGCTTTTTTTTATGGATTTATGAAGAAACAACTATTTATTAGAAACTTTTATTTTACCTAATTTTAAACATAATGTATTACCCCAAACAGATGTCCTAATACTACTCCTTTATGATAAATGATAATAAACTACTTTTCTACTCAGAAAATATTGGTCACAGCTAGTATTACGTACCCAAGCCAGTGTTCAGAGCCTAATTTCCTCGAATGCATACGGACACGTGTCCAGAGTCCACTTTTTCAAGCACCTTACTTTTTCGATATTAAGTTACAAGTTCTTTCTATAAATGTTACCGTAAAATGGGGTGAATAGGAACAGCGGAGTGAATCGGAACGAAACTTCATGAAGTTACAAAAATATTATTACTTTACCAAAATAATGCATTTTTATTAATTAAATATATTTTTTTTACTTGTCTAACATGTTTGGAATCTTGGAACATGTTTTGTTGGGGTTTTCAACACTGTCCTTTTAAAAAAAAAAAAATCTGAAAGAGCGTGCATACAATCCTATGAGTTTTAACCTCTCCAAAACTTATCCGTAATTAATAACATGTACCAGTTATAGACTTAACTCATATACTTTTAAATAAGTATAAACACCTACAACAGCATGCCATACTTAATTTAACTTGGTTTAAAAAAAAAAAAATTATTTTACGAATTTTTATGTTTTGCCTCGTCTCGATTTTGAGATTTGTGGGGTGAATCGGAACACTTGAAATGTGATATTAAAAAGCTGTTTTTGGCAAGATTATGTTCCACACAAGATTCAACGACTGAAGAAGAGTCTAATTACTCCCTTTATGACAGCAATCAAGATTGCAGGCTTGAATAAATGTCAGAAGGGGAGCCTAGTTTCCGCATGGCAGAAAACCTGATTGTTGTAGTGGTTTTTTCTCCAAATGACTTCTTTATTTTTAAGTTATATGGACAAATATATGAAGACTATGTGAGCAAATTTTTACACCCACAAGATTATTGCTATGTAAGTGTGTTTTACAAAAAGCGTCCATGAGCGAAGAGATTTTCTTAAGCAAATGAGGATGCTTTTCTCCTTTCTCAAGATATTTTAAGGAATTTGCAGTCGTACGGCACGCAAACATAAAGTAGATAAAAAAATATAATTAATTTTAAAGACTATTTGGATGAGTTATATGAGAAGAGTTATGATTGTTTGACAATAATTGACAAAAACAAATTTTATCCGTTATATTAAATGATTTTTTACGATAATTTTATGTTCCTATTTACCACAATGCATTATTACTTGTTTTTTGTCACCCTGTAAACATTTAAATAAGATCAGACATAAATTGTAACGAGTGTTCCGATTCACCCCTTTCTGCGGGGTGAATCGGAACACCATGAAAAAATTCAAAATTAATTAAAGTCTAAGTTTTTTCAACATTATTTGGGTTGATCCTCAAAAAGAAGGTAAGACCCAAGTTTCAATGTCAAAAAAATATGTTCCTTAACGATTTTATTACAACCGATTTTTACATTGAAAGTTGAAAAGTGTTCCGATTTACCCCATTTTACGGTACTATTTCAAACTACATAATAACCCATTTATATTATCAGTTGTGACTGTAAAGAAGTTTGCGAGAAATTTTTACAATTTTAATATCTAATATTATTTAAGTTAACAGCAGAATGCTATTATGTTACTAAAAATATAGAATTTCTCCGTCTTGGTATTTGACACAAAGTTTTTGAATAATTCAGTAAACAGTATGAAAAGGAATAAGGTGCTCATATATTGAACAAAAAAAATTATAGCGCAATTTAAGTTTCTCAGACACTGGAGTGGTAGCCAACGAACTAGGTTATTTTTATATTACCTATTTAAGAACAGTACATATACAAGATCCCACATACTTTTTGAAAAGCAATTTTCATTCGATACCAAACAAAGTTTGCAAAAGAAAAAAAGTTGTCAAGTTTCAAAAAATGCAAAATTTTAAATATGATTTAATTTTTTTTTTTTTTTTTTTTTTTTTTTTTTTTTTTTTTTGAGTATTTATTGGTTGCCAGTGTGACGAATTACATTAAAATTAATTTTAAGTATTCAAGTTGTAATGTTTCTGGAGAACCGTAAGCAAAAACCTAAAATATTTATTAATGAATTTAGAGGCACTAAATGTCTTATATAAGTAAAACGCTTATATAAGTAAATGTAGCTTGTGAAACAATCGTACATACCTCAGAACCAGACGTGCTTAAGTCACAATTGTGTCACTTAACCACAGACAAAACTAAACTCGATTCCGTTTTGACTTTTTAAGTTATAACTGTCGTTAAACGTTTTGGAATTATTTATTTACTAAATTGCAATAATATGGTCCGATAGAAAACGAATTTTTAGGCATAACCTGCAATAAAACAAAAATCGTCAAATTTCGACCAGGAATCGTTTGTCTTTAAAGTACAGAAAAAACAATTTGAAGATTCTATGGAATCTGTAAATATACTTTAAAACTTCCTGTAACAAAATGTAGGATAGAGTGTAAAAATACAGAATAGAGAAAGATAACCTCCAATTTCAAAACTAATTATGAGTATTGAAAGACCTAAGTTCTTTAACAAAAACGTTGCTTCAGTTTTATATCAAAGATGAGATTGTTTTCTAAAAAAATCAGCGGGCGAACAATGGAGAATTGAGGTTATATCGTTGTGTTATTCTGCGTTCCGGCGATGATTTTGTTTTTGACTTGAAGGGCTTCTTGTTATGAGGCTTCCGAAAACTGCAACGGTATATATGAAAAAAGAAATCATTAGAAAAGTTAATTGAGTCTTAATCTACTTTTCTGTTTTTCAGAAGAAGGCGACTCGTACAAAGATGTGAAGGTAGGTGTAGAATTAGAGTTGTATTGTGTTTAAATTGTTGCAAATTAATTTTTAGTACCGCGATAGCCATAATATACGATATATTATAAAGGTTAATAATTTTGCTTAAAATAGATATGCAATAAAGATATGTTAAAGTAATTTTTGTAATAGCTGGAGTTAAAATTATGAATCTAAATTATTTTAGTTTAAAACGGGGTGTGTATATGAATCGTACTATTATTGCTTTAACACAATTATGTCTGGATCCAGTGGTTTGAATAAAAAAGTGTTGATTTATAATACATGGAGCAAGTAAAAAGTAACTAAAATGTAATTTTCATTTCGAATACAACAAACCGCTTATGTGAATAGGAACTTAAAAACAAAATTAAAACTGCCATTCTTTTTATTAACTACAACGTTCATATAATTGTTTTACATCATATCAAAAATATGTTAAATTCGTATCTCAACTGAAATGTGCTTAGAAAAAGCCATAAAACTGCGATTACATACCTTTCAGATCAGAGTTAGAGTTCAACTTAGGCAATCGGGCTTATAATACGTAAGAACAGCCACTTTGCGAAGTGGCCAATCATGTAGCTATTTATCAAACGCCTTTTAAAAATAGACGTCTAATTTTAGCGGTAAGGTGCTCGTAGACATCCTAGGTTCCACCACCAATGGACAGTACACCCAAAACTACAATTAGTGACTGCCCCCTTTCGAGATCTGCAACTCTCCCCCCTCCCCTAACTAAAGGGTTCGTGATTAATATTCATAATGTACGCGTAATGAAAGCTATTATGATGACGTGTGCCCGGATCACGTGGTTCCTGAACAAAATGGCTTCCACAATGTGGATGAATCCGCATAAAAGGGGGGGGGGGGGGAATGCACCGTTTCTACCTCCCTCGAAATTTCAAAGTATGTAACAGGGGAGAGGGAGCTCTTTTAAAGGAAGATGAGCACTTTTCCTCTCAATCGTGTTTTGTAAAGAATGAGATGGCGAGAATTAATTCGTGTGGAAAAGATACTTGGAGTCGATTCTCGTCACTCGGTTTGTCTAAGAAGAAAATAAGAATGGAAAGACGATTTCTAGGCAAAAAGGGGAAATAGGGAAGTTGCACCTATACACAGAAATGCCATAATATTTTTTTTCCTGGAACTCAAACTGAAATTTCCGTATATTCAGCAAAAAGTTTTTAAACACAATGAACTATGCCATCTTCCAATGTTGTCACAAAGTTTTACATAAATTTAATTATATGACAGCAGTTTGCCGTAAAACATTCTACCATCTTTTATTCTGAAATAAGAATGGGTCTAACCAATATAGCACACATCCTCCTAGGAAGTCACCAGGCATCCACGGGACTCTAAATTACTTCCTAGGGACCTCCGTGGGAGAATGTGTGTGCTATATGGGAATGTAAGCAAATGTTGAAGAGTATTGCCAAAAATATTGTATGAAAGCAAATAATATTAAAGCTACATTTTAGAAGCTTTCATTTTTAGTGACGAGTTTAAAGCTTTTTGTGCTCAAGCATTTTTCTTCCTTCCAACGAAATCTATAAATACTCCGTGTTTTAAGTACTATTTGATATATATTCAGAATAAAATTTGTTAATATTAAAGATGGCTCACATAAGTCAACCGTGATTATACCAATGTATAGTATGAATCTAAGTGAACAAAGCAATATTTCTTTGAAATAAAAACTCAGTTAAATCATAAAAATGTATTTTTATTGTAGAAATTTTAAAAAATAAATGCAAATATTAGAATCGAGTATGAGAAGTAGTGATTCACTTACTGATTCTTCGCACAATTTACAAATACCCATTCGTAGTGGTGGAAAAAAAAATTAAAAAATCATGTAAATAAACTTGAATAATTTTATATAGAAGTGAATTAATTTTGAAACCAAAGCATTTGCTAACACATGATCAATTATAGTTTTAAAAAATGTCTACTTTAATAGTTATAAAAATTTTAAGTTTCATTGGTGACTCTCTAAAAACTGAAACCCACTAATTATGCCTTTTGCTAAAGTTAATTTAGTGGATTAGAATGCTCCAAACCAGAGAAAAAACCCCGCCAAATTTCAAGTTTTCTTTTTTAAATTTCACAAATATACTTTCTTTTTTTAACAATTAATTAGGTTAAATCGAAGTTACACAATTAGTTAATTATTAATTGCTATAATTACAGTCAATATGAATCGCATATTTCCAAGTGATGCGCGATTAATTACATAATGTTTATTTTTGTATTTATTGGAATACTTTTAAAGGATTATTTTCATAAAACTAAAAATTCATGATCTTTGAGCCTAAAAAATGCAAAATTTCTAAATAAAATAAAGTTTTGTTAAGAAGTAAAAAAGAAAACATGTGCCAAGTGAGAGTTGAATAGCTTTTTGTAAATACTTTTAGCGTTGATCTCTCAACTATATAAGCTACAATTTTTAAAAAACGTCTGGTACGCCCAAAAAGAAAAAGCCTCTAGATTAAATTAAAACAGCACGTTCTCCAAAACATGGGCACAAGTTTTGGGAGGTTTCTTAAGATATTAAAGAAAATTAACAAAATCCATAATTGCTGCGGGTCGACGAATTATTGAACCGACGATAGGTGCAAGAGAAGAGCCAATGGGACTTTAAGTTACACAAGAGCTAAAAACAATGCATAAGTCCACCATCTGTAATTACGGCACAATATGCGAGAAGGAAGGGTTTTCTGCACGAGTTGCTTCAAGTAAAACGTTCAAAAATCCCTGGAACCGGAAGATGTGTTTAGGTCTTCCCAAAATATAAAACAATGGACTATAACTTCTAGAAGTTCTTTTATTAGATCAGTTGTTGTTTAATGTAACTTTATTTTGCCTGGATTGTGGGTGAATCAGTTTAAAGGCTACAACAATGGGAAAAAAAAGCTTATTATTTTTTTTTTGTTAATTGAATGAATCAAGATATTTTAACAACGAGCAATTCAAAAACAAGTTGAATTCAACAACCGATTTATTATTACATTCGGATTAATAAGCAATGGATCCCTTGATCTTGAATTCAGAGAGAGTATCAAAACAATGATCCTTTTGTAAAATACGCTTTCTGAGCACAAGATATATTAATGAGTGGTGGGGTGGTCAGATACAGAGCGGGGTTGAGTTGTTATTCATAGATTCAGAGGGAAGAAATTAGCAAACGACGATTTGTAAGGTAATGAGGAATTCTATACGGGAACAGCTGAATTGCGCGAGGATGAAAAAAATGGGGGAGATGAAAAGATATTGAAACATGAATGGCCAATCGTGCCTTGTCCGAAGCGGATGAAGAGGATTATATTGCACTATGCTTCCGGTATTTTTTTCATCGCAGACCGTCCATAAGTAATACTTTTGGGAATAAATTGATGCGAATTTAATCAGGACCGACGTTCATCTAAAATTTTATCCGAACGCATTATGGAGGAGGAAATTCGATGCCAGCAGACTATTGATGGAAAAAACAGAAGGGGTTGTCGGGTAAATTGAAAATAACAGCTCAAAATAATAAGAAAAAAAACTTGGATAAATGTGGTTTGTTACTGAGAGCTACAACAAAAGCTCTAAAAAGGTTTTTTTAAATGCCACTTTGAAAATGGTTGAAATGGTGGTATATTTAATAGAATTACGTAATTTGTCGCCAACTTTTTACCATGAATTTAACTGCCAATCTGCTTTGAACTGTGTTGTCAATTCTGATGGATAAAAATATAGTTCTCAATTGAGAACGCAGTGTAAATGACCGATGAAAACCGTATCTTGGTATACAAAAAGGTAATTTAGCACAGAAATGATCTTGCTCTAATCTTCCTAAATAAAGAGTATAAGGGAAAAACGTAGCAACATCTTAGTTTTATTCAATAAATGTAGCATCATTTGTCCCACTAGTAACTTTAAAATACAGCATTTTACCTTCCAGCAGGGGCGCGTCTATGGAAAATACACAGATACACGCAATAGAGTTAAGGGGTAAAGAGCAATCGAAAGATAAATGCAACAAGAAGCATATGCTTCTGGAGATAGTCCGTTTGCTCTTAAGATACAGAAATCAACTAGAAATTGAAACATTCTTATACAAAGCTACGCTTATTGACAATTAATTAATCTATACGCATGATACTGATAACTTATTTCAAATAATACAAACTACGTTTCTTTAACTCTTAATAGATGTTGAAAGAGCATTTATTTTCTATAATCGAAAGGGAACAAGAAACGGGTCAATTATAATAACTGAAATCTAAGCATTTCTCTTCCAATGAAGCCACGCTTCGTTGAGAAAGAGTAGAGGAAAAGAAAGAAAAATATATTATAACTTATAAATCGGGGCAACTTCCAAACTCACGTTGGCGTTGTATTGCTAAATCTATGTTTAGTCCGCAATGTCTATGTTGACTTTGGCACAAGTTCTTATCAAAAGAACCCCTTCCTATGCAAGCTTCTCTCTTTTCTTTTTTTTTTCCCATCGCCCAATCTATCCATCCGCGAAGAGCAAAGTAAGAGTTGAGATTCCGTTTTTATTTTAGTTTGCAAAAATCAGTTGAGAAGATAGCTAGGGAGAAGATCATAACGTTGTTTTATGTACAAGGTGGCCATTATTAAACTGATGCTAGAGCGATCTAGGGCTTGTAGAATCAACATATCTTCAAAAACTATGTTTACGTACTATTGAAACAATAAAAGGATACTTTCTAAAGAATAAAGATGAATAATAAAATGAAAACATTAAAAAAAGAGTTGAAATTTTCGCAAATGACGCTTCTAAGGTAATATATATAACAAGCATTCGAAACTTTATTGCATTAACTTTTGGTTCGAGTTAGTTTGAGTCAGTCAGTGAAGTTAACTTTCATATTAAGTTCTTAAAAAGCCATACTTCCATCTGATGGCAAAAATTCGATCTAATGTTAATTTTTTTTTAAATAAATATAATTTTACGATGGTATAAATAGAATGTATACATCTAATTTTATGGACATAAGTTTAGAACATAGAACATTATAGACATACACACGTTTCCTTTGTTTATTTAGATGAAAAAGATTGTATTTAGATGAAAGAAAAAGTTAAACATGCAAGTTTTTGTATTTAAATCACACAAAATAATTTTCCAATTAAGTAGTCGTAGTTTTGATTTTTTCTCTAGATTTTTTAGCTTTGAAAATAAGCTAGTGTTAGGTGGACACGTATTAACGAGTTTCTCGAGGGTTTTTTTAACAATTAATGTGTGTACTATGTTTTTGAAATATTGTTAACTAAAAATGAACATTAATCTTGTTTGGTTACATACATTAAACAACTGATAATCACTCGATTTCTTGATACATTGCATACTGAGCATTTATAGGGAGAATTGTGTCCTCATAAAATGTATACTTAATATATTTTGTTTACTGATTTAAAACGGCTGACATGCTACTAATTTACGGCAAACATTTTACAGGACAAATTTTGCCTTACAATATAAATCTATAAACCCAGGAAAATATTTTCTTGAAATGTGTAACGAGATCTCAAATGTGTTCTATCCTATAACATTACTTAAAGCAATTTTTTAGTTGTCCAAGCGTGCTTTATTTTATATAACATTTTTAATATGTTTAACATTGTTAAACAAACTAAATTGCAGCAGCTCAAAGTTTGGAAACATTACATTCTAAAACACAATTATGGATCAATAAAAAATATTGTTCAGCAATTTGCATTTTTTTATTTTTTATTTACCGGTTTTAGATATCAGTATAAACATAAGCAACTAATTTGCGAAAGAGACAACATCTCTCTGAATGCAACAAAAATACGTTGTAAAATCAAGTACTTTCAACTATGTTTTTCAGCTCGCAGTTACAGAACATGATTGTAAAACAGGTTACGTAGCATAGCGGAAACACATCATAAAGATTCAAGAGTGGTATCATCTCTGAGTTTTATCTGTGCAGGTCCATCGAGGCATCTTGAAAGGAAGATGAGGAGGAGAAAGAGTGCCAGGAAAGGTCGACGGGTGAGTAAATTTTATGGCAGTGTATTTAGTGATTCAAAGCGTAGAGCAATCACTAGTCGGTTTATTTTCGAAGGCTGGATTGTATCAACCTACTTCTCCGCTACGCCATCGCTTTTTTCGGGCATCGGCCAGGAATAGATCCGATGATGACTCGGATAAATCGGGGCTTCCGTCCGATTGGGCAACGAACACGTTTATAAATCTCGCCCCTCAGCCCACTTTTATTTATCCACCGAAATAAACCCGCGCAGGATCCTTTTAAATAAATATTAGTGCTTCAGACCAGGCGCCCCCCTTCTTGCTACGAGCCGCAGACACTACTATAAAAGACCAGGTTCCACCCTTCAGTGGAAGACCAGCAGAGTTCGATGCCTATCTGAAAGTGGAAATTAAGATCTTTCGTCAACAGGCGCTAACTCTTAAGATCACAAAAAGTGGATTTTTGAAAACATTACTTCATTTTTCAGTAGCATCAACCACGTTTAGCTGTTGGCGAGGTGGTAGAATGTATTCCATTTCTCTACAGCCACTGATACTACGAGAATATTTTCAACACACAAGTCATTTGTTAGACCTCAGAATAAGTAGCGGGTTCTTAATGTTAAACTGCTAAGTAACCAAGAAAAAGTTTATTTTCATCTTAGTTTCGGATTAAAAGAATAAGGTTCATTTTTTTACTTCAATCGGAGTCGAAGCATTCAGCATGCCAATACAAATCACACAAAAAGCAACCGACTGTCTAAATGTCCAAGACCAATTATATATGGTGGTATATTCAGGTCATTTTATGCATGTAAGTGATAGATTCTTAACACCGAAAGATTCGAATATTTGGATTCCACGTTGAGCTGTAGATCCACTGTATTTTTAATGGCGACCAAGGAGATAACACTTGCATCATGGTGTCAGAAATGGCTGTTAACCATACCAACTGAATTAACCATTTAGTCTATTTGCATGAAGTATGCAGCTTATACAAAGCTACTTTTCCTATCGCTAGTATAGAGTTTGCCATGGATATTTTCTACAGTTAAAACTAACGGCTCCGTGCAAATGGCAAATTAACAAAATTTTAATAAGAAATGCAGAGATGAGGTTGATGCGACTACAATTGTTCCATTTTTTTTTTTTTTTAAACAATTGAGCATTGATTGTCATTGAACAGTAGATAAACCTCTCCTTGAATTATTGCCAATCAGAAATATATAGGTATATAAAACATCAAAATTTTTCAACGCAATTTTTCCCCTCAGTACCAACCAAATACTTCAACATTAGAAGAAACGAAGAAAAGAGACAAGAATTTTATTGCTCTCCAGCGGTCGTTTTATACTTAAAGATAATTTATTTCAAATCATTTAAATACCAAACACAAAAGAGAGTTCTTTCTTTTATGAAGTTTCCATTTTAATTTGAAATTCCACAAGAGAAGATTTGTTCGCGCACTCACAAAAAACTGGATTCATAAACTGATTTTCCCCTAGCTCGAGATGCTGAGATTATCGATCAAAATATGGAATGAGTTTTTAATCAGACTCTAAACGGAGTAATAAAAATCGAAACGAAAAATCTAATAAAAATCTTTTTTCCTCTCCCCACCTTCCCATTTGCCATTAGAATGTCCCTAAAATATCCAGAGTATGCGCGCATAAATGGATAATTGCAGATCGCAATTAATTTAGACTAACAATCCCATGGAAGCCACAAATTCCTTAATATGAGTAAGAGGCCTGGCAGAGAAAAAAACTCGAAGGGGTAAATTATTAAAAAAAAGTAGAATAAATCACGAGAACATTCGTTAGGAGGTTAATTGTCTGCGAGGAACAACTGAGAAGAGCTTAATATTAAAAACAAATAATATTAAAAATCAGCGAAACATTTGTTATGCCTCCCTGACTTTACGAAAGCAGTGTCATTTTTTTGGAGAGGAGGAATCGCAATTTTCCAAACATAATATTCGGTGAAAATTTATAGTTTAATTAGTCAAGATGACGAGGAATTTTTTTAGTATTTTTATTGTTATTATCATTACATTATTATGCCCTTCTTATTTTATTTTTGGTTGTTGTTGTTATTATTAATTCTTTTTCCACCCGAACCGATTTGGTAATTTATGGCCAATTACAAGGGGTTGTGATTTATGCAATAACCGTGATATGACCTGCAAGTCCCTCTCGTAAGAGCATTTTATTGTTCCAAGAGAGTAATAAATTACCGAGTGTAATAATACGGTGATAAGAGGGGGGTTGGATAAGGAGCGCAAATTTCTCCGCATTTCACCCTTTTTTTTAATGAAGGATCAGATTCACACTATTAGAACGTCTAGTTTTATACGACGTAGTTATATTGAAATATATTTTTTTGGGGATAATGGTTTGTGAAGATGATTACTCAAGTTGCTCATTATATCAGAGGTATCGGGTTCGGCGACTGTCGCACGATTTTAAAGGGTTACCAATATATAGTGTGCCTTCTAAGTTTGATAATGACGATGGGATCACATCACCATCTCATCATTTGTTTGGGTGAGAAACGTTCGATATTAAAGGTTATCGTGGATAATGATTAGAATTAGACATTGGTTTCCACTCCCCATCAGCAGAACTACTAGCACTTTCAGTTTGTCATTACAATTAAGTCAATTTATTGTGGTCCATGCAACTATAACATAAATCGTATTGATATAATTGCAATATGATCAGGAAATATGTATAGGGCAACAGGATGTTTAAATCCATTGTTAAGCATAAAATTGTCCCTAAATATAATTACTTAAATGGATCCTCTATATAAAGAACTATAAACCATTGTCAAGAAAACCATTATGCGTAACTAAAAACAATGTACTTAAAATTAACAGTGTTGAGTTTATAATTGTATGGAGTTAACCTGGTAACAACGCAGGAGTGAAGGTCTCAATCTCTGGTGAGTTTAATTGGCAAAAGAAATATTTAGATATGTTAACACAAAAAACTAGAAACCAAAGTTCAAGGTACAGAAGATTGTAGTTCTAAAGTATGCTCAAGTCCTGAAAAACTATTTATAGAAAAATTATTGTATATTACATTAAACGGAATAGTAAAGCTAAAGACAGCAAATTAACATGTTGGCTTAGTAAAATTGACCTCTTCTCCTCTTCATATAGAACCAAATAAAGTTGTAAATCTCTGTCAGTATCTATGTTAATCACTCAATCTTTTAAGAATGTTGCGAGTCCTCTTTGCACAAAGCTATGATGGAATATTGTAATGATGCGATTAAACAATATAAACTTTTTTCATAAATCGTAACGTAAATAAATAAAAAAAAAAAAAAATGCGCATCATAAATAACAAAATCTCATTGACGTAAATTTATTTAAACAAATAGTAAAACATTTATAAGAGCACATTTGTTCCAAGTACTATCAGTTATTCCCTGACCATATGTTACATGAAATACTGTGAAGTGGGCGATACAATGAGAAGAGGTCATTTACACGTCTCCTTCCTGAACGGTATCATTGAAACAATAAATACGGGTTAAACTATAGTATACATATAAAAACATATAACCACCATTTACATCAAATAAATTCTTAGCAAGTTCGATTCTTAGTTTTTTCAACTTTTTTTGCGGCAGTTTTAGTGTTCTTTTCTTCCAAAATATTTATTAGTAGGTTTGATAAACCCAACTTCCCACTTTATGTAAAGATTGCATAAAAAAACTTTCATGAAAATTCATTTTTAATGGCGATATTTTTTACAATAAATTTTTAAATAAATTAAAAGAAAATAATCATTTTGATGGATCCTATCGATTTCTAAAAGGCAGCCACAGGGTACTGCAATATGGCAAGATTTAAAACATTGTTAGTTATTTAACAATAGTACATATAACACGTAAAGGTGCATACACTTTTTAACAATAAGGATTTTTTTAACCCATTACGTCAAGGGGAGGCAGACCAACAGAATCTTGGACAATAAGTGATTTTTTTTTTTATCACCCTGTGAAGCGATTAAAAGAAATAACCTCAAATCAAGTGTGTCCGCAAATCTCTTTCAGGTTTACTTTTAACATCAATGCGCAGTTACAAGGCTCATTAGAAAGGGTGTCACGCATGATCATTGCCATTTTCACGCATATGGCAAAGCGAACCATTTAAGATAATAACCAAGAGGATGATAAAAGCAACTCTACGAAAAAAAAAGAAAAAAAAAAACTCTAGGAAATAATTGTGCTAGCAAAATAATCATGAAAAAAAAAAAGACATGCCAAGTTTTCTCGCCTGTACCGCATGCCCAGTCACGTCTTCATAGATATTTCACACACAAAAAAAATTAAAAATGTCTCTACTCTGTTAATCAAGTATATAACAAAGTTCTTTTTCAAGAAAAAGAAAATAACTTTTAAGATTCAATTATTAAAAAGCGGATGAAAGCATCATGGATCTCATGGCTGGCTGGCTTTGTGAGGGAAAATAGTCAAAAAAACAAGTAAATTAAGAGTGGGTGCCTACTGCAAGGTGGTCATGCGCTGGCGAAGACAATTTTATGGCACTTGTGTATCAAGAAAAGGTCGCTGCGATTACGAAGTTCATTGTTCGATGGAAATGCGAGAATGGTAAAATTCGACACTTCGACAGAGATTGCAATGTCATGCATTTTATTTGTAGGCAAATGTTCTTTTTGCTTTGGAAGAAAGTAAAGAATGAACTTTTGATATTTTCTGTTATATAAAAAAAAAAAAAAAAAAAAAAAAAAAACATTTCAAAACAAAAGTACAATTTTGATTAATGTAAGATAACTTACACGATATCGATAAGAAAAATTTACAATTAAGCATACCAACAAACTTCCGAAAACTCTGGCTATAGGACCCAACACGGACCAATTCAGTGTCTCTTAGAAAACGTGCAGAAAGAATGACATTTCAGCAAGCTTGAGATCAAGAAAATCATGTAAAATAATATTTCTAAAAATAAATTAAAAATAAATATTTATAAATATAAATTGCAAATGAATAATATTTCTAAAAGTAAATTATAAATAAATCATAGTTCGAAAAGTACAGTAAAAATAATATTTTTATAAAGTAATATATCATTGTAATATATGCCTTACTCAGGAACATAGTTAGGGAAAGGAATATAGAGATGTATCCCCTCCCAAAATTATACATCTAGATCATTAAAATCAATTAAATTCTTAAATGGATTTCTAATTATTTTTATTTTAAGAGACATATAATTTTATAGCGTATAATTTTATTAATATTATTTTGAAATATTTTTTGGAAGTTTAAGTTTATATCTCCTCATGAAAAAGAATTTCTTGCTATACCCTTGGCCTGGCACGACAAACTTCCGAAAACTCTGGTTGCAATCGTGCAATTGTTGTTGCAGTAAAATTTCCTAAGATAAAAATGTTGCAGTAAAATAATATAAACTTCGTTTATAAGACTTAATGAATATAAAACAACTAAAATTGTTATTGCAGTAACATTTATATTTGCAATTATCAATGAAGCAAAATTCCTTGCAAACGATTCCAGTAACACTTCACATACTTTTGTCGCAGTGTTTTTAGTTTTTTTATACTTTGATAACAAGTCCGATTAATTGTACCCCTTGATAGATAAGATAAAAAAAAAAAAATAGCGTAAGTTTTAATCTACATGTTGGTTACAGTGGCATATATATATATATAATTAATGGCGATGTGTATAAAATATAGAACTTAAATAAAGTGCTAAAACTTTGAACTAAAATAAAGCGCTTGGAAATTGAAAACTTTTAAATGCCCAAAGAGTTTTCCGAAAAACTATAAAATGACCATTGACCTATCTTCGTCTTTTGATTTGGCATTAATATAACAAACATTCAATTTTTGCACCAAAGTTTACAAGATGAAAAAACATAGGCATATCAAATTACAGAAGAATTTCAAAAACTCTTTTCAATTCGTTCTTTCCTTCCTTGCGGTGAAAGCAAGAAAGAGAGGTGAAGATCGGTCGAGGAGTAACAAAATTACCACCCTAAAAACAAAAAAATATTAAGAGTAAAAATGTCGTGCAGTGTAGGGATGCAGTAACACGAAAGGAAATGACGTCGAATTATGACGTAGGCGGTGACATAGAAGTTGAGGAATTATCATCCATGCAAAACCCCGGCCCAGAGTTTTATTGCAACAAGTTGGGGACATCGGGCCATTTAAGAGAACTATAAAACTAGATTTGAAACTTTTTATTAGCATCCCACGCTTTTTTTTTTTTTTTTTTTTTTTTTAAATCCTCCATAGCTGGTTTCATGTTCAGGTCTTACTCGCACGCAGATGTTTCGTGTTCCAAAACAATTTTTTTTTCCAGAAAAAATTTAATGTTGATAAATTTCTAAATCTATTTTAAGAACATTGGAAAATTTTGAGAAATTCAAAAATTATCTTTTGTTTTGTCCCAATACGTAAAAGAGCATACTAGTACCGTCTTCAAATATATACCTTCAAATATTATAAACTTAAAGGCATGGATCACCCAATCTAACAATCTCTATGAAAAATGAAGAACATTTTTAATTTTAAATATTTACATTAACAGATATCGAGTTTGTATAGGACTTTTAAATGAACAAATAAAGTAAAAAACATACATTACAGGAAGAAAAAAAAATTCATAAAAAAAAAATGTAATCTGCCGAAACAGGACGTAGAAAAAGTTTAGTCACACTTGCGAAACAAATCTAACAAGGGTAAGATAGATTAACGTAGGGAATTTCTATTGATGATGTAGGTTAGTACCATAACAATTTCTGCAAGATTCAACACTAAAGAACAACTTGTCATTTACACGTGTCATAATTTCTGTACATGTTGAGCACTAAAGAACACGTGATCACATAAGCAAGTACCAAGCATTCTTCCTAGGTCGACCGACCCGCCCCACAATGCATCAACCTGGATCTGTTCCAATAAAATTAATTATTTTAGAAATAGAAAGGAACATAAAACAAATTAAAAAATATCACAAAATCTGGAATAACATAAATTATGAAATCTAAATTTTGTATTATTAAGTTCAGAAAATAAAAAGCTATTATTCATTATTCGATTGAAATACCAAAAATAATAATTGGACGGAAAATAACAATAGTATTGGTATTTTCTGCCCAACTATAAAATTTTATAAACGTAAACTAAAATTCTAAAAAGCACAATTAAACATCTGAAATAAGAAGCAAACATGATTTGTTAAAATATGTTACCATTCAAGTCAAATAAATAAACAAATCAATTAAATAACCACTAATCCCCTTATTAACACAAAAGAAGTAGTGCGTTACTTGAGTGTGATTTTTTAAGCTGTTCTAATTCAATTATTGACTCATTTCGAACTCGTATCGAGTCCTCCACGGCAATTTATTCTTTCACACACATCTACTTATCTAATTGATTACAACATATACTTCTCGATTCATTTTTGAAGGGATTTTAAAATTTAATTTTAATGCAATCTTGCACATAAAATTGAATATTATGTAATTAAAAAAAAAAAAAATCAATATTGAGAAATTTATTTCTTGATTATGTTTATTTTTTTATGAAGACAACCAAATTCTTTAAACAATTAGAGGGTGATCCAAAAAAACTAAAAGGAAATTGGAAAATTCTATAACTGACAATAGTAGGACGATGCGATTTTCACAGAAACGTGCAGAATTTTCTCCATAAAGGAAAATGGTTTTTTGCATCAACACATGGCTGTGTAAGTAAGTGCTTATTATAATTTAAGACGGAACATTAGCTTGTCACAGCCTCATAGACCCAATGCTTTATTATTTTATCCACAATATCTGCCAAAGTAGTTGCTTTAAAACAAATGAAGTTTTGCGTATAAAAGCATCAGGTATAGTAGGTATAAACTTAAGAGGAGTTGGTACCCTAAAATTTACAAATAATCGATTTTGGGTTTATTATATTTAATTCTCCCCTTCAAAACGATATCTCATTTGTAATAATACCTCAACTAGAAGTATTTTGAATAATTTTTTTAAGACAAAATTGCTAACTATTAGTGTAAGTAAAGTTTTCTTTAGAATTCATTTTTCTAAAAACTACATTTTTCATGTATCTTTTCCTCAGAAACTGCACTGGTCATCTTCCAAAATTTTTACCACATATTCCTTTTATTTATCTCTATATACTGAAGTGATATGCATGTGTTCTTTAAAAAAAAATTCTTTTTTAAGGTTATTTCGGAAATATATATATATATATATATATATATATATATATATATATATATATATATATATATATATATATATATATATATATAACAAATTTGAGTGACTTTCACAAAAACTCATTTTAAAAAAAAGTAAATGAATTAAAATCAAAAGCTAATTTCAGTGGAATAACAAGTGTCTACAAAATGCACTGAAAAAAAATTAGGCTTCTATGTCAATTACTTTCTGAGAAAAAAATACATGAAATATGCTAAATTAACATTGCCGGTATAGAGGGTACTAACTCCCCTTAAAAGAAAATAATTGGTGCAAACGGATACATGGAATTGATTCATTGAAAGATATATGACAGTTACACTGGCTCGTTTATATTACAATTAAAAAAAAAGTTTTTATAAGCTAGCTCTTGAAACTATTTTTTAATAATATTTTACTACTGTTGTTACACATGTACTTAAAAAAAAAAAAACCTCAATATTTTAAAGGAATACTTTGGAAGATATTTTTCTCAATGACATTATAATCATTAAAATACTCGTACAGCAGGGTTGGTTATATGGATTTTAATGGCACAAGAGCCAAGATTGGCCAAACTACGCCAAACCGTATATCAGGGACTAAGATGTAGGTACTTTTTTTAGCAAAATATTAAAAAACCTTTTTAAATGCTAAAATCAGAAAATTTAATTTTACTTGTTTGCTACATTTAACAACAAATTTAGAAAAATCATTATTTTTGTTACCCGAAAATTAGTCATCGACCTAAAAGAATAACTAACCTGAAGGTTGCGTGTTGTTCCAGTTGATATTCGGTATAAAATAGTTTTATAATTATAGTTCATAATGACTAATAAGTTTAGTTATGTTAGATTAAAAATCAAGACTGATAAAACTCGAATATATTTTAGATTTTGCTAAAAAAAATCAAAATCTTGGCTTTAGGTTTTTTTGTACCCCAGCTTAAACACTATCGAGAAGTGTTGATTTTTCAGTGACAGCCATTTTGCACAAACGGCATTAACACCACTGATCTGAAACCAGGTATCGACAATATTTGCGATTGCATAAAAAATGTCAAGTAAAGGGGTTGAATACGATTAAAAGTGAAAGATCCGCCAATTCAAAGAAGAGCGACGGGAAAGTCCATTGTGAAGTTCTATTATATGCAGAGCAGGTGTTAGGGAGGGGAGATGTGAAGAAGAGAATCGGGAATTTTTTTTTCCAATATTTTTTTTTAATACTTCCTGCTCTTTTTTTTTCTCTTTTTTTTTATTAATATTTTTTTTCTGCACGCACCGACTCTAATACACGCTGACGCTGATGCAACCACAGTGCATCGGGGGACAACTGGGATTACGGTGTCGGCAAGTAGACATACGTAGTTTGGTAGCAAAGATGATTAAATCTTCCAGTTTTCAAGCTGTTGCACCGACACTATCGAGTACTCTGGAACTATGGGTTGGTTGGATGCTTTACTGGCGTAAGGGCAACTCCTGGGCCATACTGCGCCGAATCTTGTTTACGGGTACTAGTTTTGTTACGGGATAAATTGTCGATCTTGATGCGAAATCCAATAATTTGTAAAAAGTAGTTTTGCTGCAAATGTATTTCCGAATTGAAAATTAAACAATTTAATAAGTTTTAAAAATTGAGTTTAGGGCTAATATAACATTGAATACTACGCTTAATAATGAATATTTTTAGTAGGTTAAATATTAATAATATCTATACATTTTTTTTTGTTAATTATATTTAATTATTAATGGTTCATGTTTTATAATAAAGCATTCAACGTTTATAAATAAAAAATAATAATAACGCAAATAACAAGAAAAGAACGATGAGAAATTTATCTCTAGGTGTTATGAACAATCCAAAAAGAAAAACATAGCAAATTAAAATATTAACAAGGGAATGAAATGATTCTTTTTAGAAGATCACAAAAAATATTCCTTTATTTATGGAATTTTCTGTAACAATTATTGTATTCTAGACAGTATGTTTGAGGTACATTCGATCGAGGGTTAATCATGTCTCCTATAGCATCTACCAAATTGTTAGTAAATTCGGGGGTTTGTTATTTCGATTAATTAGCTAAGTCTTTGGAATATATCACTGAACATTCTTTGAAAGTGTCGAACTCTTTAATAAGAAACTATTATCATGAAACTTCAGCAGTACCCGACCGCAGACACCTAGAGTGTTGAAAACAGTTGCAAGATACATTTTAAAGTTACCTACCTATATTAGTCCTAACCTATATTACAACTAATTAGTATTGCTATTTCCATTATGAAATGCGTTCGATATCCCGTCATAAAATACGATGCATTATGTTTGGATTGGTATGGACACTTTCAAAATATGCATATGCGTTGCACTAAACAATTTATAAATTAATTAGGGTTTTTAACAAGTTTTGAAGATAAGTAGTGGGAGGGGTGGGAGAGAGAGAGAGAGAGAATCCGTTTTGACTTATAACATCAGGATATTTTTTCTTTTTGCAGAAATCAGTTTTCGCTATGAGAAACTGAGCAATTTTCTGATAAGTTCGAAGAGGGCAAAATCTTAATCAAAATATCAACTAAACTATACAAAAAGAAATCCTAATTAACCTTAGATCATCTCCAAATCCTTGTATTTCTAGTATCAAATCAACGAAACCCACGAGAAGCGGGTAAATGAGAAAAAAAAGGTAAAGCAATAGGGCACTTTGAAATAGAAATAAGGTAAGTAACAGCAGTAGCAGAGGGAAATAATAAAAAAACGATAGAAAGAAAGATCATTTATAAGCCCTGTAAGTGCTTCTTCAGCAAGTGCGGTCGAGCGTGTACTGCAGAAGAGTAACCTATTGCAATTCATCAAAGAACCAATTACACGTTGTGGATAAATTGGCGCATTGGTGGCGAAGAATTGTTTTTAGAGAGGGAGAGGATAGGTTTCATACCCCCCCCCCCCCAGAGTTAAAGTTCACGAACCGGAAATCTATTTATCTCAAAACTAACATTGTCTCCCGTCCCTTTTCGTTTATTTAATAATTGCAGTGCAACACGAAATATCAGTCTCCTCAACTAACTCAGATATCAATTAACGGAGGTAAGAAGACGGATCTTCATTTGGAGAGGTTTGTTTTTAATGCTAGACGAGCGACGCTATTGAGTCGTCAGGTAGAAAATACAGGTTGCAGACAAAGTACAGGTTTATTGCCAGTTGTCTTCATTTCGATTATTACGCTTTAAGGGATAATATAATATCAGGCGCAGTTTAAGGGATAATATAATATCAGGCGCAGTTTAAGGGATAATAGTGCATCTGTACTAGGTGAAGATGTAATTTGGAAGCTCTTAATATCAATTTTTGGGGGAAATAGATTGATTTATTGAACGAAACCATAATTTTTATTTTTTATTTTATTGAGATAGTGGGTCAAAACTGAGATTCTAAAAATAGATTTTATATTACTTGTTCTTGTTTTCTTAAAATGTATCGATATACGTTATATAATTGATCAAAGCATTAAAAAGTGATTATAAATAACTTTAATAGATTATAGTGTAATACATATTGTCTTTATCACTTCAGAACTTAATTTGTTTTAGTTTAATATTAACAAATTATAAGATAATAAATAGATATACTTTTAAATTGCAATATTGCAAATTGTAAGATAATAAAAGGTATATATATATATATATTATAGTTTTGATTTTTTAACACCAAACCAAATTACATCAAAGTCTTAGGATACTTTACCAATTGATAACCATTCAAGTATTCGCCAAAACTTTTGACATTTGCTTTAAAAAAAAAATTTAATTAAAGTACTATTAGCAAATCCACATACGACAAACAACAATGAAAACGTTGATAAAAGTAACGAAAACAAAACTAAACAAAATTAAAATAATCTTAATTTGCAAATAAAAACTGGTGTTGCAAAGCCAGCAATTTAAAGTACTGCGTAGAAGCATAAGTCAGAAGACAAAAAAAAAATTCGATCTAAATTCAATCCTGCCCTTCTATTTAAGCGGTGTGTTTACTTTTACGAGCTACAGAAATCCTTGCTTTTATTTTCATTTCCACATTTTATTTTGGTTTTCTTCATCCGCCCCTCTTATTTCCATGTAAACCCGATGCAGCATCAGAGAGAGAGAGGAGAGGAAGAAAAGAGGCGCCGGGATCAATCCAAATATAGTTCGGAACTGTCCCGTCGAAAATCGCGATTCAAAAATACATTGTAATCGTATATCGCCCGCTACAGAAAAGAAAAACAGAAGGATCGAGGAAGAGAATAGAGTAAGAAAAGAAAAAGAGAGAGATGTGGAAATAAATAAAAAATGAACGACACAGAATGAAAATGCAGGAAGACGACTTGGACGAGATTCAAACTCTTCAACGTTGAAAGCAGCCGACTATAAGACTCTTCGGGTAACACGGTGATTATTACACATCATGTACAACAGTAAATGAAAATCGCAACCAAGTACATACATTCTCAAAGACCGGAAGTCATTTGGATCTAAATAGACGAGTATGTAGTTTCATTGATTAATGAGACAAAGCAAAAAAGTGCCATGTTACTCTTAAAAGTATAGTTAAAAGCTAAAACAATCCTAAAGAACTTGGCTCAAGTTTTTCAACACAGGATAATAGATTTGGTAAAGGAACCATAATGAACCATAGATATTTTAATACTATAAATGGCAGTTGAATTTCTGAATAAAATGGATACAAATTCTTCTAAATTATTCTTTTGGACTTCTTTTTGCATGTTTTCGTCCCATTACCTAATTTATTACAATTAAAAAAAAATGTTTTCAACCCCCCAAGCATTTATTTTGTCTACAAAACCAAAGAGTTAGCTCTAGTAGTATACAAAAATGACTATGGACCATGTGATAACTCATACGAAAGAGGTCATACGAAATTTAATAACTAACTTCATTTCTATTCAAATCAAGTCGTTTAACATCAAAAATACTTGGATAACGACTATAGCTTCTAGAAAACACCAATAAAAGAAAATCTTTATAAAGATATTTTCCGTTATTTAAACACTAAAGTCAAGTAACGGCACTAACCCTAGGCCACTGCTACTCAGAGACGTAACAAACAATTGGCAAAATATTCCGATTGTATACCAAACCAAAACGTAAATAGGGGCGTGCGATTCCTCAAAAAATCAACCTTTGAATGTCTAGAGGACTGCGACTAAAAGTCATCCATAACTCGAAACAATATTTACAAAAGTTAATGAAGAGAAAGCAAGACTGTCAGAGGCGTTTAGCAGGACGGGAGGAGGTGAAAAGACAATTCAAACTTATGAGTGGCAGAAGCGAAGAGCCGGCAAGAATGCAGTTTGGGTGCCAAACAACGAGCTTCCGAATTGGACCCGCACCTAGAATTCATGAAAAGAATCATCCGTCTTATCCATCTCTGACATGAGTTGTCTTTCACTCAGAAGAAGACACAACCTGAGCCATACACTTATTTATTGAGGCAAATGAGCATTGAAGTTGCATGATAGCGAATCCACGGCGGTAACAAAATCTAGCGAAAAGGGGGGGGAAAATACTCGCCGATAATTTTAATTATTCTGATTGTTAGTCAAACTGTATGGTAATTGTATTGTCTAATGATTGCAGTGACACTTCTCCTGATGTTTATAACATTTTAAATAACAATTTCAAATACAAGGAATTGACAATTTCCTTGGGAGTGATCCACGGAATAATTATCCATACATACAAGGTTTCTTTATAATACAGAGTAAATTTAAATATTTAATTTTTTTGAAAGCAAAAATCATTTGTTCAAAACTTTATAATAATCGGTCTTATTAAAAAATAAAGATGTAAAAATTTTCCAATTCCAAATATAGAGAAGATTTTTTTGTAAAATATAAAACAGTCAAACAACCAGTAGCAAACTTAATTTTTCCAGTCTGTTTTCTGTCCTCATCTAGGCCATGCAATCAAACGGTATTACTCAGCCATCCCTCAATATCCAAAAATAGGATGGATAATAAACTGCAGGCCAGAGCAATAAATCTTTTAACAGAGGTAGATTACGACGTGGAAATTGTATGTATAACATAAGCATCTGCTTTTAACAAGGCCATGATGGAAGATAATTAATTGGGATTCTAGCAATCAACATTTTTGAAAATTGTTTGGTTTGCGTGCATAACTTTAAAATTCAACTTTAAAATGTTGATCTACAATTCTTTTAAACATTAAAAAAGTAACAGTTCTTTTATCTAAATGCCATCCTATTCAATAAGATTACAAAAATATCTAGAAGTTAAAAGCATTTAGAAATAATACAGACAAGTTTTATTCAAGGATACTTAAATTAAAGGACCACTTAAAATTTATGTTTAAGAAAAATCAAATCAACCTCTCCTATTTTCTTTTTTTAATCTTTGTAAATATTTGTCAATTTTAAAATATGCCAATAAAAACACAAAACTGAAAAACTAAGTTTTACATTTACAATTTCAAAATAACAGCCTACATAAAGAATAGTTTTTAAGCTTGCTCCCCAATCAAGAGCCACCTAATGTTCTAGGCATTATCCAACAATTCCAAGGAGGAGGTATATAAAAGATAACCCACGTCCTAATGATAATTGATAACTTTCCATTATGCAAACTTTGGATACCTACCACTTCCATCCATCTACTATTCAAGACAAGAAAGAGAAAGACCGAAATAATAACGAAAAAAGTCCCCGTCAGCTGGATGATGGAGCAAAAGAGAAGATCTTCGAACAGAGCTAGAAGCATCAGCAACGTGTCTGCGCTGACTACACTTTTGGTATCGCTTTACGTGGAGAAGATTCAAGATAAAAAGGACCCAAGTGCGGTATAAAAGGCACCACCGGGACGTTCATTAATTTCTAAGGTGATTTATGGGGTAGAAACACTTGCCGGCACTATTAAACTCCCGTCTGCCACAGACCATGCCAAGAATTTCCAGAGAGCTTCCTCGCTTATTGTTATTATTTATATACATAACGCCCTCCCACAAGAGGTGAATGTAATTGGCGTTCGCTGCTGAATGTCAACGGTGTCTGGATCCTCCCCCATCAAGGAACGGCATGCTTTGGTAATGAAATTGTAATTAGTTTACAGCAAAGAAATTCAATTCCGAAAGTATAACCAGTCTTTCTTATAATTGCCTTCTTAAATTGTAATTTTCTATGGTTTTTCGAGAAAGACATGAAAGGAGATATCACGAGATATATTTCAGAAACCGTTTAAAAGAAAATGCACCACAATTTGTTTCGTAAAGAATAAAATCAATGAAAACCCACTACAGGCAAACATGCAAAAGAGATTCGACACTACTATAGCTGTCATCGTTTCTACAAGTTTAGTAAAACAGATTACCGACCCAGTATGATTGTATCAGAATGAGTTATATGTCCATTTAGTTTACAACAACGACCGTCTGCAGGTAAAATAATTTTGTCTACTAAAGGTTCCAACACAGTTCCTTCAACATAAGAAGTGAATGCTAACTTTTTAATCTTAAAGTTAGTGACCCAATTAGATTAAACCTGCTGATGAACTTTGCGAGTTTTCATTTCTTAAGTCAAACAATTTTATTTCAATAAGACATTCCAAACCATAACGAGGATTCGACTTAATTCAGATAAATTTTCCTTCGCTACATCAACAGAAACTTTAAAAACATCAAATAATCTGTTTCAACAGCAATTACATTTTTTTTTTTAAATACATATTTTCAATTAGGCTTTTTTATTATTATTATTTCAATACATTTAAGACTCAACTTTAATTGGAGCAACAAAATTATTTTTTACAACAAACCGACTAAATATGTGTTCAAAAATATTTTTTAATATCATTAGTAAACTATTTAAATTTTAACATAACAGCATGATAATAAATTTTGTATGTAAAAACGAAAAAAAAAACTTTTGAAGTCACACAAATCCAAACAATTGAATAGACAGTCATCAATTGAATACACAATGTGTATGGGCACTGAATCTGAAAGGATTAAAACTAATCTTCGACCACACACGGTAACACTTCTTTACGATGACGTAGGTCATCTGACATATCAAAATATTTTTACACGTATTTCTTACTTAACTTTAAGTAAATACTTTTATTGGAGGGATTTTCATTCCATGTAAAAAATATACATTTTAGAAAATAAGAAATGCATACTTAAGTCGCTTGTAAAGACCATTGTTGACATATTTTGTAAGAGTTGCAATAAAAACGAAAGAGAAGAAGAGAGAGAGAAAAAAAACAAGGACCTATTTTTCCAAAGAGAAACATACTAATTGAGTAAATTAAATTTTGTTTCTACAAGTTCTTAAACAAAAACTTGCTTTACCGCAGCATTTATTTATCAAAGCTACAATCCTAATGACTGAACCTCTAGCATAAAAACATAAGGTTTAGATACTGTAATGCAAAAAGTCGGAATAAGATGAAAAAATTAAAACTCCGATCCTATCGTGTATGTAAAACAGATTGCAAATTAAGGGACGGTCATCTAGGCTATTGAGGCAGGATTAAAACCACAAATCTTCCTTAAGGCAAGCGGCGAATTAAAATCTCTTCAATTTAAATATCAAAAGAGAAAACATGGCGACTCTTTCAAAATCAATCTCTGAAAAACAACAAAAGAAAAACTTTGTCAACCACAAAAGCTTACGGGGAGAGAAAAAGGTTGAAAATATATCAGAACTAAATTTTTTCATAAACCTTCCCCCCCTCCCCCCTGCATTAAATTCAAAAAGAATCGGATGAGTAACAATAGAGGAGGCTAATCTCTTTATCGCAAAAGAATTTTATTTTTGATTCGTAGCTTATTAATCAGGGAACAATGAGGGCTGATAACCTGCAGTGTCCGATGTTGGGGCGAAGTGGAGATAAGCCTGAGTTTATCATCAAAGAGTAAATCGGATTAGACCGATAATAATAAAGTGTTGCAGAATCCCGTAAGCAACACGCTATGGATGCAGGCGATCAAGCAACAACTTCCTTGTCGAATTCATTTTGATAGCGATTTTTAAGGTATCGGAAATCGTACAAAAACAGTATCTTAATAATTAAACTTTCAATTAATTTATCGAATTAGCGAGAAAATGTAACTTTACAGTGATGTCGGTAGTTTTCATCTTGCGTTCTCAAACCTTCAAGGTTTCTATCTGTCTTATAAATATACCTCATGAAAATGAAACCATTGAGTGTACATTTAATAAAATTTAAATAGATTTTCAAAAGACTTATTATTATTATTATTATTTTTTAAAGTTTTTTTATAAGTAAAATATAAATACCTAAACTTGGAGTAAAAGTTCAATATTAACTGTCTAGAAGTAAACTTTTTATTTTGAAATTATATTAATAATTATTGTTGTTTGAAAACTTTCTGAACTAAAAGTAACAATGGAATTTTTTTATTTGAAAAGTACTATTGAACTTCTGTCTTATTTCGTATTAAGAACAAGACATTATTTCCCATGAGACCTGTATAATTATAAATTTTTCTTACAAAACCGAGTTATTTCTTTCAATTTCAAAACAATAAGATCACCTTTTGCATATTGTTAACTATTAATATTAAATTACTTCGATTTTGCTTGTGGATTTGTTTAATATCCATGGATTTTACGTTGAAAGAATATGAAAAAACAGGCTCATTATGTTCATACAGAAATACGTTCACGTGGTATCTGTATAAACAATTTACCTTCAATATTCTTTATAACCATAAAAATGCAATTTTCAGATTGATACTACCTTTATGTAGGTTATATATATATAAAGGTAGAATCATTACGAAAATTTAAAAAGTCTAATTTTAAGTATTTTTAAAAAGTTTTATTTAAAAAGCTAAAAAGTATCCATTTTAATTTGGAACCTTGGACAGGACGTTGTTTTCAACTGCTAGACAGTTAATGGTTGCATTATAACATTTGATAATGAAAAAGTTGACAAAACAATAGTCAGATATAAATATTCGCATTTCCCTTTGGGTTATATTTCCCAAGTATGAAATTGCAATGCATCATACACGCTTGGACGATCTACTAAAATCTATGCAACTTTAATGATGATAGATGGATGACATGTTTACAGTAGAATGATCATGTAAGGTGGTATTAGACGTCAAACATTCAAATAATAGACTGTAATTGTTGTAATCTTTGTTTCATAGTATGCCAAAATCAAATTAAACTGAGGAAGGAGAAAATATTGGTTTTTATTTAGTCAGAAAATCAGAGGTTTTGAAGGGACCTTATTTATGCTTCAGAAATCACAAACTATCCGAATCATTACTTTTAGATGAGTGTAAATTTAATATGATTAATATAGTTAATTCATACATAAAAGTTTAGAAAACTAACACATAAAACATATAGTAATCTGACAAACGTGGTTTAATGGGATGTATCAGGAAGAAAAATATATTTTGTAAATCATTTAATTAAGTACTCAACAAATGGAAAACTTACAATTCTAAAATTTTGAATCGTGAAACCGTGTCAATTAAATGAAGTACAGAATTAATTTGACAAATAAAGAACATTCGGCAGCATAATTCGGTTCATTTAATTTTTAACTGAAAGAAAGTGCATCAAACTTAATTTTCCAAACCGTACAAACTAAAATAACGTTTAATATAATACGTTTATCACCTTTATATTTAAAAATGGTCAATACCCTTTTTTGGTTTGTTCATTACGATCCCCCCCCCCCCCTTTTTTTTTTGTAAATTTTGGAGTTATATTTATCACCACTCTTCTGATAGTATACTCATGAAGACAATAAAAGAATAATCCCAGAGTTCGGCTTTTCTGGAAGAATACCTTGTCAAAAAAAAAAAAAAAAAAAAAAAAAAAAAATTCATAATTTTGGGGAGCCTATGCTTTCATTATGCATACTCGTAGACAGTGGCGTATCCAGACACGTCGTTTCGGGGAGGGGGGGGGATTGAGGCCTTTTTTGTACAATAACATGATTTTTTAATATTTGATGCAAGGGAAATAGCAAACAATAGTTTAATTAACACAACTTTTCAGCAATAAATGAAGAGCAAATTAAACAAAGATTTACTTATTTCTTTAAGAGATACTCAACTTACTGATAATTTATTTACAATATTGTCCAATCTTATAGTTTTTTTTTTTTTTAAGTTTTTTTTTATTTTTTTATTTATTATCTAGAACTAAAAAAAAGTCGAAGTAATTTTCCTCGATTTTTTGGCGGGAGCTGCAGCCCTAACAACTCCCCCCCCCCCCCACCTCTGGTTATACCACTGCCCGTAGATTAAAATACAATTTAATAAAATATGCTGTCCAATACTGTCCCTTAAAGTTTTTTTCTTCTTCTTCTCTCTTTTTCTTTCTTCAAACATAGAATTTTAAGTTGAAGTTCCTATTCCAGACTTAGATTTCGCAAATTACAAATACATTTAACAACGCGAAAGCCACACTGCACCGAAACACTATGACAAAAAAATATTCCTAACCATCGGAGATCACTCAAGAGGTTTTTCAATAGACTTCTTGCACATTCAGAGTCTTATTTCCCGAAAGGCTTATAAGGCTGGTGCTTATGACCTCCGAATTTTGGAGGCCCCCAAAATGCCAGAAAATTTCTGAATTATCATGCAATTATCAATATTCTGTATGTATTTTAATAAATCTTATTAGTTATTAAAATATTAATATCACGACATTAATTTAATTAAGATGACAGTCCAATTAAGATGACAATCGAAATTACTATTAGTATTTAGATAACAACGATCATTGATAGGGGGCCCCATCTACTATGTCGTGCCTATAGTAATTGGTTTTCTAAATCAGACACTGTTCACATTTTCATCTCGAATAGGCACAAATTAGAAATCCCTTCCAAGCAGAATCAACAAAAGACTATTCGCCAAGTTTGCAGAAATGTTTATATATTTGAAATCAGAGGCAACAAAGCAACAACGTTGGGAATAAATCCCAAGACATATCGCATAGCACAACAATCTCCAAGCAGCAAAACGCAGAGGGGTTGGAAAAGGAAACCGAAAGTGAATTCAGAGAGAGAGTGTTGTAGTAATGGGTGAGGGGGAGAAAGTACCTTCCGCAATAGTAGCAGAAGGGAGAGAGAACATTAGCGACAAAGAAGCTGCGATGTCCCCTTTTTTTCGATTCCATTCTTGCAAAAGGGGGCCCCAGCGCGTGGCGGGGCACGTTCCCCGCACCTGTCCAGCACGTGGGGCTAGATTGTCATCGTCATTCAAAGAGGGGGAGGAAGAACGAAACCAAGAGTGGGTGAAGACTTTTTGCGAGAGGATTAATTGAAGGTAATGAGATATTTTGTTGCTTGTTATGCGACTGCTTCAGATTGAGAAACTTATTTGCTTGAGAGATTTATAATAGAAGCACGTAGTTTGAGGTTTGACTGGTTATTGCATGTGTTTTGTTGTTGGGTGTGCTGGTTGTTAATGATCTTCAGGTCTAACTATCGTCGCATACAAATTTTCCTCCGGAATAAAATACTGTGAAGAAAGATTTTGAATAAATATTAATCTTGCAATGGAACAAAAATTATTTAAAATACGGGAATTATGTTTAAATTTACATAATTAATGTTGGAGCTATGAAACACTTTTTTTCTTCTTTTCCCCTGTGTTTCTGTTGGATGCTGAACGAAAAGCGACAACACTTTACGTCAATGAGCCATTTTTAAATTTTCGTACTACATAACTCATCAAAATGTACATCAATACTCCTCCAGTGAACACAGAGGAAAACACCCTCCAAGATTGGTTTACAGAATAATTGGAGCAACATCAATTTCAATTGAAATTGCGGTATAGACCAACAACCTTGTTGCCAATGAAACTTAGAAGGTCGATCCGAAAGTAACCGATTCCGCAAACAGTAATGATAGAGCACAATGGGGAAAAAATGACATATCTGCGGAAATAAATGCGTTAAAAAGGGGCAAAAATGAGAATTCCTCCCTTTCCGATTGTGCGTTTTCTAGGGAACAGATGGTGCGCTCGATTGGGACGTTTCCTGTCTGAGTTCCGACTTGCAGACGACTCCGAGAAACACAACCCCCTCTTTTCCCCACAATAGGGGTCCCCCACAAAGTTACGTACTCCACTATCCTTAGGTTATGATCAATGATCAAATGAGCTGGAATTATTCAAGAGGATAGTAAAACAAATTAAACTACTTGTTAAGGAGAGCACTGAACAGAAATGACGAACTTTCATATTTTTATATTTTATTCTTTATTTCCTTCCAATTGCACTGTACGATATTTCCGTCTAATGAATATTTTTCTTTAAATACTAAAGAAATCCTTGTTTACTTTGAAACAAATGAGCACACCATCCAACTTAAAATGTATTTTTAGTTCATCAAGTCAACTTTTCCATACAACTTCTACAAATCCTACAGATACGTGAAAAATGCCAAATAAAAGGTCTCGTTGAGACGAGTTCCAATACGATAATTTAACACCGGAAGTCAGTGTTAATTGATATCTTCCCTGCAAATACAGATACCAGATAAAGACTTCACTAGCAAATTTTCTAATCAGGTTTGCTCGCCAACCTAGCGATATTTTTGTTTAAACAAACTTCAAATTGACAAAGTGTTTATTATACTGAGAAATATTTCTCGGGTATACTTTCAGGAATTTTTTACTCGAAAATAAAAATCCACAAAATTACGAAAATTCAGTTCCCTAACGAAACATATTAAAGTAATATACAGCTTTTTGACTACCTTTCATCGATGGTACATACACAAACCCTCATTAACCTTCAAAAAACATTTAATAACAGTAACAGGAAATAAAGACGTTGGCATCGCAAGATTCCGGTGAGATACAACGGTGAGTTGGGCGGCATCGCGTTTTAATGACTTGATTCCCAGAATCAAACCACAAAGAGTTGTGGGTTGGGCTCGATTACAAAGAACTTTGTCATAAAATGTTTACTGCGAAAAATATATTGCGAGTGAATTCGGTAAGGGAGGAAACAACCACCATTGCCATGAGCGCTTTTTTTTCCTTTTTTTTTCCGGCTCTCTTTTTCTCTTATTCTAAATTAGATATACTTAAAAACTCATCCGAGTGAAATCCCAAGTACAATTTTGGTGGTTACAAGGGCATGATCAAATGGTTACCAAAGATTCATAGAAGTGATATCGATACCTTTTTGTAATGTCGGCCCAGTTATTTTTTATTTGTGGTTAGGTTTGTTTTGGATACATCATAAAAGAAAATGGCTGGATATCAAAATGGTTATATTTAATGACGATAAATTGAGGATGTCCTGGAATAGAATTGATAATAATTGTGGTTAAGTTTAGATTTACGTTAGTCATAAAATGATCTTGTAGCCGTAGTTGTTAATATTTTAGAGATTATGAAAAAAAGTTCGATTGTGACAGTAACTAGAAGATCACTTCTACACACGTTTTATTACAATACCTTCAAGCCCAGGTACTAAGCATGATCAACTTGACATTTTATACTACTCTATTCAAGTTGAGGAGGAGACAAAAAGAGTGCCAATTTTGGGTTTTAATAAGCACAAATATTGCCAAGTTGAAGAATTGGGTGAAAAACTTGGGGGAAAAAGCCACCTTCTTATAAGTGCGTCGAAAGCATTTCATATACTTCAGATACTAACATCTGGTTGAATTTTGGAATTGGAACTCGTCGAAACGAGATCTTTCATTTTACGTATAACTAGCGTCTGTAGCATTTGTAGTTTGTCTGACAATCTTGACCTCAGATGGATAAATTATTTTCACTTTATTAGTGTAATATAGAAGCTAAAACGGTCCATAAAAACTTCTGCTCAAAAAAAAAATGAGTTTGCAGCTAATCGAATAATTTTTTTACAAACAAGTTAATTTACAAGATTATCCCCTAAATATAGAGTAATTGATTTATTTTGCAAGTAGAACACGTATTAATTTTAACTTTTTATTTGCTGATTAATTGCTAAATAACGGCAAAGGTTTTGTCAATCTAATAATTTTATTGAAATTGTACGATTTTTTCAGTTATCCATCCAGTTTGTCACCAAAACATCAAGTGCAATTAAGGGGCTCAGACGATCTTTTTATACACTCCCTATAACGACAACATTTCGTAATTCTAAAAAAATCAAGATCGAACCCGTGAAACTGAAACCCGTATGTTTTCTTTGGAAAATGCCAAGAAAAGAGAGAAGAAAAAAGATTACATTAGAAAAAAGAAACATTTTAAAATTCCCAAACGTCATTCTTGCGTATTCTCTTCAACTTCGTTCAAAACTGTCGATTGGCAACTTCCACTGTCTTCCATCCCCTCGCCAGAACCAACATCTTACATTGCCCGGGGGACAGCCGCATTAATCTGCTCAAAAACTTAATGGGGTACACTCATAATTTTTATTAACGACAAAAGCTGCAATCACCGACATCGGTCGGATACCCGACCGTCCAATCTGACGCCGCGGCCTTAATTTTTACGACGCTCGCGCCTTGTAATACCGGGGTTGTAAAGAAAGAAAGAAAGAGAAAAAAAAAGGCAGCACAAGACAAGGAGCCGATATTGATAATCCCGATGGGCCCGCCGCCGATGTATCAGGCCGATATAGGCCTTTAATGTGTGAGGAGAAGATACCGAAAAGCGGTATTAGGGAAGCGTACCTTGTAATCTTCTTGTCAAGACGCGCCATTACGCAGTGGGGTCTGGTCTCTTGGAGATCTACGAGTTTGGTTGGGGTTTTCCCCTCCTCCCATTTCTTGTTGTAGGACGAGTCGGAACAGAACTAATTTGCAACAAGTTGAGACGTTTTGGGATGTGGAATTGAGCTTCTGTGAATTGCAGGTGAAGTTGAAAGTTTGGATGTGGGATCTATTAAACGGCTTTTAGTGAGAGAAGATAATAATAGTTTTCTTTTTCTAATGATAAAATAATTTTTTTCTTTCTTTAAATTAAATTTTTTTATAAATATAAGTTTGCCAAAATAGAATAATAATTTTAAGGAGGTTAAAAAGCGATTTTTCACTTAATTTGACTTAAATGCTCTATAATATTGTGTAACTATTATTAAAATTAATTTATTAGGAAACTGAAAATGTGTAATTCAAAATCATTTAAAGGCGGAAAAATTGTAATATTTTGTTAAATTCGCATTTACAAAGTTATTGCAATTTTTAAATATTTAAGAAGCAGCGAAAACAATATTGATTTAAACTTTAAAATTCTTAACTTGTGCAATAAATATTTACAAGTTACTGGAATATACTTAATAATACATAATTAATTACACATACATTTAGACTTTTTATCTGGTTTCGGAAAAAAAAACTATATTGTTTATCTTGTTGAACGATCTTGAGAGTAAAAGACAAAAGAAAAAATCATTACTTTCTCTATACAAGTCAATTTTCATCCAAATGGTCTCCCCCCCCCATCTTAACTAGAAATATAAAAATCATTCTCAAAGAAAAAAAATAAAAAAAAAATTTAACATTTGTCACGAATGAACCAATCCTTGAAAGAAAGCCCAAATTTAAATAGAAATCCTTGCAAATCCATTTCACTATAATGGCCTTAGACAACTCAATACATCTTCAGGCCTTTCATCCCAAACAGCATTCCCCCTCTTCCCGATTTCTTGAATAACTTCCCTCCACCGCATTAATAAATTATTGTACAAACAGAACTCAGTGGGCTCCTTTCTTATGGAACGTGTAAGTGAGACTAAGCGAAGAATAAATCTCCCCCGGGAACTTAGTTGACCCCTCACGTCATATGATTTTGATTGGGTCAAAAGATGCCATTTCTTTTAGTAGGGGGGTATTCACCCCCTCATTTAAGCATTCTGCATTACGTCTGTGTGTGAGCATTTTTTTTTTTTTTTTTTTTTTTCTCATCAACTTCGTTTTCTATGCGCTCGGCCATTTGTTTCATTTCTTGGCATTCTAGGCACTCGAGCGTTGAAATGGAGAAATGATTGATAATGATTGGATAGCCACGCTATTTTTTTTTTTTTTATTAGTTATTAGTAGGGTATTTTTTCCAACTCAAAATGGTTATCGTTCTATGTCAAATGTGATCACGGGATTGGCTGTTGTTGTGTGTAATTTTTATGAGATTGTTTTATTTGTGTATACTTAGTCGATTGAAATTTTCATTCATTGATAAGCTGGGCGTTTCTCTCAAATGAGTTCATCCTTTAAGCAAGTTTGATTGTGGCAGCCACTTAAATGCATTAGAAACTGTTACCAAACTTGGCGAGAAAACTTGCCAACTAATCTCTAAGTTCCAATCTCTAAATACATAAAGTTATTGTATTTTATGTATTCCTAAAATTATTTCTATCTTCAGACTGATATATGACACATCTCTTCAACATATGTATAGTTTTACTCAAGAAATTGCAAAGTGACATCTGGTACTTCTATTTAATGTGGTAACTCGTCTCGAGTAGTTTACTTTAGGCATATCATGCGTATGTAACATTTACTGTTTTGCTATGAAATGTTGACCTTAGACAGCAAAGTCTTTGTAAAAGCTTTTTTCTACATGAATGTATTGTAGAAGCTAAAATTATAAATCTTTAAATAAATTTAAATGCTATTTTAATAAGTATTTTCTACTTCCCCGCTTTCATTATTTGGAAAATATAATTAAGATAAAATGCGACCTTGTAATTTATATCGCTAAATTAATGTTTCCAGGTCGCAAAAACTGTTTCAATTTCTAATCTTAATTATTTATAACTATTCGCTTTAACCATTTCCGCATGAGAGGTGATGCAGAACATGCCATAGCATTTATAGTAGTATTGGTTAACATACTATAATTATCTGATAATAGTTTTCGTGACAGTCAAAACAATACATTTCACAACAGCCACAATTCGATTGCAAAATCTAACCTTGACCTCAAACTATGCTTTAATGAAAATAGCAAGTTAATAAGCTATTCATATTCCATTCCTAATAGTTATCTGGATGTTATTTACCATGCTATAAAATCACAACAAATGGTCGCCAAATGTTTCGATTGCCTACAAGAACAATTCAATCCAGATTACACTTTTTCCACGCCAATTCGAGATGGGTCATCCGAAGTCATAAATGACGCGCGCTTCCTTCACGGTTCGCGTTAATTATTTAAGAGGTGGTGCAATGTTTGATTTCGGGACATTTCTAAACCGGTTTCGAAACCGATTCGATTTGGAAAACAGGCGCACTCAAGAGGCAAAAGGAAACCATCCCATCCTTGCCCAAACAGTTTGCCGAAGGTGGAGGGTGATCAAATAAAAACCTCGGAGATTCTCCTCACCAGCACCACACAGGCCGAATCGAAAGGAATATAAAAAATCTTTTTTAGGCGGCATTTGTGTACAGTCGACGCCAAAGGGTCATTTGGTCACGCTTTTACAGGCTGGTTCAACGGACGGTAACTAAGGAGCTGTTTCAGAAGAAGGTTGTCGTCACGTTAATTTGCGCTTTAACGTATTAAGGCCCCGGCACGTACTGGTGTGGTGGGCGGAAGGGTTACTCGTCTAAATGTTGATAAACTTCTCTCGGTTGATACCCTTGGGCTGGTTGATGAAGGCGCATCCACAATACGTTTTATGTTCTGCTCATTATTCACGCTCGATGACGGAATGAGTGATAATTCGAAAGAAGGAATCTGTTGCAGTTCAATTGTTGGATGGATTCAGTGGGCATGTCAAAATGTGGTGCAGGAAATAGTTTATGAAAACAGGAAATGAATTTTCGTGAAGAGGTGATTGCTTGACTTGAATAAGATTTCACGGCATGTTCCAAAGTGTGAACAAGCGACTGTTTTAGGAGTAATTAGCCTATATTTTTTATTATTATTATTTTTATTATTATCATTTGGTGATCTCAAAAAGACCAAAATATCCGCACAAGAAGATCATACGAAATATAAAAATGATTAACGTTCACAAGGAATCACTCTCAGACCAAATTATAGTAAAGTATGGCTTTGTGTAATTAAATAGAGAAGTTGCTAACAACAAATATCAACACTAGTTTTTAATAATTACAGCATTAGTTAGAAATGTTTACTTTCAGAAACGGACTTTTAACGAAACCATGAATAATTCACTTCGTCATAGCCCATTTAAAAAAGAATCTCCTTTTTCGATAGTGATTTCTTATTGTATCATAAACTTTAGTATATAATTCACGCAAGTGAAAATTAAAAAGATAAATTTTCCTATAACACTTGACCCAATAACACTTTTCATTAAAATAAACTGCGATATTTTTGAAATTATAGGTGCTTCTCTCAAATAAGCTTGTAAAATAAAGTTGAAGCAAACTTGATAATTGAAATAACTTCAAAGCTATTTGAATCGGTGAATGTAAAATTGGGCCAAGTCTAATGGAAAACTAATAGGCTATGACACCTTTTTAAATTTAGCGATTCATATGTAGGTATGACTTTGACAATAAAATTTCAAACCATTTCCGCAAGTCTGGTGCTTTTTAAAATTGAAAATGCGTTTATACTTAACAAACTAGAATGAAAGTAGAAAAAGTTCTTACCTCTTTTCTGCATATAGTTAAATAACTCATCCAAGAACTCTTTTCTCCTAGGATCATCACTAAGTTCATATAACTGAAACGGAAAAAAATAGGTTTAGAAACTTTTCCATGTTATTAACTTACTTCACTAAAAGAAAGTTCATTTTGTTTACTACAACATTTTTTGTTTCTTCTCCCCCCCCCCCCCCCGTGCTAACTACAGCAAGTACTTAAAAAACAATAAAAAAAATATCGATTAATTTATTCATTTCGAAATCAAACTATTTTTAATGAATAAGTTATTATATTCTCTAGCATTGCGTTTAAAAAAATTATGGAGCTTCCAAGTATATCTAATGTTTTGAAGTAATAATTTCTATCCTCCTAAGAAATTGAAATATCCAATGACAAAACTTTAAGATTCATTTTCAGAGAAATATTCAGCTTCATTTGAATTAATCCAATCGAAATTCCTTGCTAAGGGATACGAGGAATTTCATCTGAAAGATGCTATTCAAAATGTTGATTGTATTATAACAGATTCACATAATGAATCTAAGAGATTATTTACTATATCAATATTAAATGTTTCTCCAATTATAAGCCGCCAAACCGATTATTACCAATAATTTAGCGTGGTTAATCGAACAAAACTTTAAACATTCACGAAAATGATCTAAAATGAATAAAAATGACACCATTAAAAGTTAACATAATACCAATCGTGAGGATAATCCGACATACGCCATCCACATCAAAGTTCCGCCTTGTGATCATAAAATTCACTTCGTATTAATTCCCGTCTCGGAAAAGGACCGATGAACAAAAGACACTCATAAGCATCCAGTTAACTACCGTATGGGCGAGCATTAAAGGTAAGCAGCCGTCCCCTTTGATCACGGTTGATAAGTCCTTCGCCATCAAAAGCACATTCCGGCCAATTTGGGAATCGTCTAATGATAGTGTTTTCTGGGTGTCTGTCTTGAGAGCGGATAAATCATAAACAATAGTGGGAAAAATCCTCAAGAAGAAGCCATAAACTGGAAGACATTGAAGGTGGGATGAGCAGGACTTTGTGCCAAGCAGAGTTTGCATAAAAGAGTCAATAAAAGACAACTCTGTCCGGTTGGTTGTAGAGAAATTAGCTTCTAAGACCTTGCTGTAACATATGTCAGTTGGATCATCACTTTTGAGGGTTTTATGCGTTTAATGCATTTTTGGATTGAGTTTGATAAGCTCGTGCTTAATTATTTTATGAAGTTAGATGCCAATTAAGTTTTCTGGATGTAAAGTGATTACCAGATTTAAAGTCGGCCGGAACGGATTTTAGAACCAAGGAGAGTTTGGTTCAAGGTTTAATTGAAAAAACTCTGCTTGATTGTAAGAAAATTTATTTTGTAGTCAAAGTCCTTTTTGTTGCTGAAAAGAAATTCAAAAATAAAGAAGAAAAAATAATTTTAAAGTTAAAATTTTTCCAAGTAACACAAAAGACAATAATTTCAGACAGGTATTAAAAAATTATTTCTTGGATTCATTTCGTTTTAAAATGTTCATGATAGGTTTCAGTCTGTATAGTTAACTTCCATCCAAGTCCTTAAATATCATGTAAAGTATTAACTAATAGTATTTTTTATATTCTTTGGTCTAAATATTATGTAAACTAATTTTTACGAAGATATGTTTTTTAGAACATTATGACCATCACTTATTTTTGTGGGAAAGCATATATTATATTTACTGCTATTCTAATCGTATTTTTTAAAAAATCCATTGCTAGAAACTTTAATAATAATTCATATTGAAAATTCCACAAACTAAAAATATTGAAATAAACTTATGACTTTCAAAGATAAAAGACTTCAAAAAATACAACAGGTGAATTAATGTGACCAAACACGCACAAGTCAACAATAAAAAAAAACCGTTAAGGGTAAAAAAGCAGACGCGAAAGGAATAGTGGGGGTGGGTAAAAAGCCATCTATTTTATTTGGCATTCATCAGCAACCGTTGACATGCGATTAATAAGTACTTACTTTTTTAGAATGAAAAAGACTCGACACAGCAAAACGATCAGCAGGACAGGGGCGGTCGTATTTGGAATAAGTGATATTCCCTCCCGACCCCCCGACCCCCCCCCCCCCTCTACCCTAAAAAAAAATATGTATTGCATATGTATGTTCAATTGTGGGGTGGGGGACCAGACGAGACATAATTGCAGATCACTTACTCAACGACAAAACGCCCGGGAGGGGGCATCGCCGAAGTCAGCGAACGTAAATGAGGGGTAGGCATGCCCATTTTCAAATTGAAAAACCAACATGGCTAACTAGGCTTTTTCTTATTTTCTAATTAAATAATTTAGCGGTGGATTCGGTCGAGCCTGCAGGTGTTCGGATTCTGACTTCTGACGGGTTTGATATTGATGGTCGAAAGGAGGAGGACTTGACAGATGCAATGGAACAAGATGGAGTACGACCGTATCATGGAATTTTTTTTTACATACTATGTATGTGTATATAGATTTTTATATTTTGTTGGGAGCTGATGTTTCTTTTCTGTTTGTTGCGAAGTCATTCTTTATGCTTGTATCTAATTCCTCCCCCCCCCCCTCTTTTTTAATGTTTTATCTGTATAGTTTTTGTGGATGGAGGATTTATAGCTATTCGAATGGATTAATGCGATGTGTGGAGATACAGCTGGAATGCGCGCGTTTTGTTCTTGCTTCGTGTGTGTGCCCGCAATCATTAAACAGGCTCCCCCCTTTGAAAAGCAACCCGATAATAGATCTTTCTTTAGAATCTAATAAATGATGTTAAAGGGGGTCAAGGATAATCATTTATATAAGCAATCAGGAAAAACAAACTGAATTAAAACATCCAATTTATTTTGTGGTTTCTTTTAATGCAAGGACGAAATGGACAGATTTTATTTTATCTTTAATTGGCTAATCGGATTCTGATAGAGATAGTTTCAAGCATCGTAGGAGCAAATGCATAGTATTAGGTTATTTTATTGTGCGCATGAAATTAATGTAAAATGTGTACAATTGCTACGTTATATTTGCAAGATAAGAAATGCAAGAAGTGAATAAAAATTTTTTAATACCAACTTTGGAAATTGCTTGCTTTTCTAAAGGACGTATAAAATTTAATTTCTTTAGTTAAACAAGATATTTTATGTTTAACTTACGTTTTTTTTTATTCGACAAATTGCATTGCACAATTAACACCTTTCAACAATAGAGTAAGAAGAAAAAATTTACAATTTTGTGTCAATAGTGTACGATTAGTTTTTTTTTTTTTTAAACTAAGTATGGTTTTTTAATCTACATCCAAGCACAGCACTAATAATATTTCCAGAAACAATGTTTAAGTATAAATTGAATATGAATGTATAAATTCAATGTTTGTATTCAGTTATAAATTGTGTACAGACACAAATAACGAGTTTAAAAAATTCAAAATTTTGATCAAATGAAAAGTTACACTTTAATGTGTTGTCTAAATAAAAAAAAATTAGAATTGTTTTTCTTTCTTTTTTTTTTTCTAATTAGAACTTTTGAAAAACAGCTCATTTCCCCGTAACTAAAAAACGACACCAAAATATTTTAGTAATCGAAATCTGGACTATAAATGCAAGTTTTAAAATTTCTTGCTACATAAGACAAAATATTTACAATTTTTTTTAAAGAACTAATAAAGACGTCCAACAGCGCCAGCAAAACAAATATACATAAATCCAAATTTATCGAGAGATCAGAAGAAATAAAGTCTCATTAAGAGAATCCGATCTTTCTCTCGGTAAGAGACACTCGAAGGAAGAATCGAATAAAATAATCGGAAAAATGGAACCACTCGATCTCGTCTTATCAAAAATCAATGACACATCGGTGAAGGTTGGTGAGGATGATATCACGATCGTCATTAATGTCGATAGAGATCATTAATGAGGATGTCAAGTCACTATCATTTTCGACAAGCAGAGATTCATATGAAATCGAGTCATCATGCAAATCCGATGCTGAACGAAGAGATAAAAAAAAAATTATCAGTTATTATTTTTTTTCTTTGATAAAGATTAATCGCTAAACGGTCTCTCATTATGTTGTCTGCGAATATTACGTTTTATGTTAAGGGAATTTACATACACAAATAACAAACTATTTAAGAAAGCGAAGTTAAAGGCGATATTTAATTTTAATGATGTGACAACGAAGTTTTAGATGGCAAAAAGTTAAATGACATTGCACAAATGTACCTTGTTTAAAAACAATATCCTGTGTCAACATTCAACCATGCAGTGGTATACACTACTTCAATTTAATAAATTGCTAAAGAAAAATTCCTAGTCTACTTATGCTATAAATAACTCGTAATCATCCCTTAATTTCAGTTAAATATTCCGTAATAACAATGTACATCTTAACAAGAAGCAACTAAGCGCCTAATTGCAAACATATACTATTAACCTATAAAGAGTCACAGAAATGTAACAACTTTCACTGAAGTTGGAAGAAAGAAAAAAAAGAAGAAAAAACTAATATTCTGCACTAAAAACATTTAACAGACTTTTTTTTTAAACTAAGTTTGTGATTGTTATTTCCAAACATGCAGTAGAAAGAAAAACAATTCAAATAGCCATTACTATTTTTTTATGCACCAAAAGCGCTGGAAGCGGCTCCCTTTATGCACAACATCCCGATTTAATCCCGTGTATGTATGTGTACACTCTGTAATACACCGAGAGTCTCTTGACATTGACGGCGTCAGATGTGACGCTAATGCCGCCAGAATTGAGTTTGCCCCCACCGCAGGTAACGGATTAACCGCAATTAAACTGTCCGGACGCCAACAATTATCACCGCTGATCAAATTTACAGATGTACAATGTTAAAGGTGGCCCTCTCTCTTGTTAATTACGCGGATATCTCCTCGTGTTCCGCAGTTTTTGCGCATTAATTTGGCGATGGAAAATTGTTGCCTTCTAATTACAAGCACCGGAGGTTAATACGGGCTGTCACAAGAGAGTGCGCTTGCTACTAGTTCCTGGAGATTGACGTTTCTTAAAAGGCGCTGGGATACGCTGGGTGGTCGACAAATTATAAACCCTTCACCGACACGAGCTTTTTTGAAAGCTTTTAACATGCGGCGCTTTGAAACACAAAGTTGTTCTTCTCTACTTTATTACTGAAATTAAAGATGGTGTACGGCACAAGAATTAGGTTCCGGGTTTCGCAAGAAAAAAAAATATTTGACCACAAGTGATTGGGAAAAAAAGTAATTTATTGCTGACTTATAATCTGTTTGTCGCTTTCGAATTCTCCACGCATTGTAATGCAAATTCATTCGATTACGATATTTTCTTTAAATTAATAACTGTCAAAAAACCGAAATTAATTAAAAAATATAAATCTGTACGATGTTAATAAAAATTAAAGTTTGTTTTCCATTAAAAATTTGAACTTGAGATCTGAATCATATTGAACACATCGAAGATCTTAAAGGTAAAAATACATAATACAAAAATATCAATAACTTTATATAGCGTGTTTTTAAACACTTTCAAACTTACATCAATTGTCACCGTTAATTGTACTACATTTCACCTACACATTATCAGAAATAGCATTTATAATGATATTTCAGACGACTCAAAATTATTTTTTGCACTTAAATGACGAATTTAAATTGTGACACGCCACCTTTATTTTATTTACAAATACTTTTAACTTCAAATCTCTACTAGTTCTCATAGTTCACGAAAGCCAACACTGAAATACTCCAGTCTTAATAACAGAATCACTGTACAATACGTTTTTTCTTCAAATGAAGCAAGTAAATTCGGATCCATTAAAAAATAAACTTTTATACATTATGCGCAACAACCCAAGTGGTATCAAAAACTGTTGACGAGATATTAACAGCAACCAAACTAATTTGAAATCTTTTCCGCCCCCGATTAATACGTATGATTCCACTAATTCTGGTTCGAAGCCGTCCCTCTGAATACTTCATTCGGTCCAGTACCGCCTTTTGGTAGCTACCGGACCCACAAGTCCTACCTTCTTATCTCACCATCCCAGACTAATAAATAATAATTAAACCGAGGCCATATTCTTCGAAAACACTATTTCTACCAGACCCTGGTTGGACGGTGGGATATTTTTCTTTCTGGTTTTGTTTCTTTTTTAGCCGTGATTAATTTGTTCTGTCAGATTTCATGAAACTACTCGCTACCTTAAACTCCGCCTTTTAAGGTGGGTTTTAAAGACTGATGAATGGGCCCTATCATTCGTCAGTTGACTTATCTCACAGAAATCCGATGCTAAACTCCAAGGAGGGAAATTGACCGTTATTCTTCAAAGTTGAAAGAAATCGACAAGTGTGATGTTTTGGGGGTTTGACATCGAGATGAAGCAGTAGAAATTCAATGATTAGAAAAAGCACTAAATGACTTTGATTTTAAAATACACTTATAGTGAGTAGGCTCTCAAACACAAAAAGATTATTTTTATAATTCAATAAATATAATAAAATGGTTAAAAATTAGTAATATTTCAGTAAATAATTATTTCTATGGGAAAACGAGTAATAACTCAACTAGGAAGGAAAATTTACAATTAAAAAATTTACGATGTCAGTCTTCTTACTTATTTTCTGATGTATAATTAAAATTATAGAAAAATAATAGGTTGTTCAAATATGAAAGACAAATTATATTTAGAAAAATCGCGATGTCAGTTTCTTTACTTCATTTCTGCTGTATAATTAAAATTATACAAAAATAGGTTTTTAAACTTAGCTTTCAAAAACCATTCAAACATATTTTTAAAGCAATATTTTAGATAATAAAATAACTACTTTAGTAATAATGAAAACAACTAATAGCCTGGCTTCGTTAAAATCAACGTTATGAAAAACAATAATGTTTTGTTTCTTGGATAACCCACAAATAGTATTTACATATTTGTCAACTTAAGTTATTGATCCCAAGTCATAATCATAAAAGTGCTACTATATCAAAATGAATAAAATTTAAGCTAATGAAATGAAACATTCCCCTAAGCAAGAATTGATTTCAAAATCCAATGAGTTCCACAGTGACTACTTAATAATTTAATGATTAAAAGCGTGTTTACAATCTTAAGTTAATGAAGCAACTCACACTAAAAGCAATAATTCGAAGTTGCAATAATTAGAAACAAGTCATTAGGTAGGATGGAATTCGAAAAATCATCGATTGTAATCGGGCCGAAATTAACAATATCTTGAATTTAAAGAAAACTTGTGTACTTACTGGTAACAGGCGAATTCCATTCGATGCGTTGGCATAATTAAATTGTACATAAAGCAGTATTGATTAAAGGAATTTTTTTCAGATTTTTTAACTTAACGTCAAAGTACTTATACATACCAAAATGTGACTTTAAAACATTGAAATTTTAGCAAATGATGCAACAGAAAAAGAAACCAATTTACACGAAGTTTGAATATGAAATAACGCATGCATTTTTTTATTAACATAAGTGCACTTTTAGTGATTTAGGAACAAGATAGTCACATTTCGGTAACAGCATATGTTAAAAAGAAATCGAATCGTGACAATATCTTTGAATTTATATTTTGAATTTTAAAATTTCTTAGATTTTAAACTTAAATGTCTTACCGTTGTCATATTCAATGAACATTATTTAGCCTTGCATTATGCAACACTGTGTGTGCAATGTAGCTTTCTGTTCATTTACAGTATACAAAGAGTCGAACTGAATGTACTTCAAGCAAGAACAGCAGGTGAGTTTCGCGCGATGTTTTGAAACGGTATTTTGACAGCTAATGTTATCCTGAAAATGTGGCTTCAGTATGCGAGGCATAGAAAATCAGAGTCACTATCAACTCAAGTAATCCTATCAATAGCTAAATCAAGAGCACTTGATGAAAGATGTAAACAACTGTTCAAATCGCAGGACGTACTATATAAAAGAGAGTCTGGAACACTGGCGACTGTTTACCTAGTATCACGCCCCTTTGGTAAGACTCCAGACAGACGGAATTTAATGGTCACTTCGGCGTATCTAGTTCCCCTTCTTTACAAACAGATGCCAATTGCTGACAATGCAGCAGCAAAAAAAAAAGTGCAACAACTACAAGAAAAAAACAAGGGCATAGGGTTAATTAACGAAAACCCTCTCCAGAAGGACCCGGTCCAGGGACTCTGGAAGAAATTTACGGCTGTCTCTTGATAAATGGATGGACCACTGCATGATCGGACAACATCAATCTGAGTACGACCCCCAAATAGTCCCCGTCACGTTAATGGACCATGAGAATGAATGACGGGGAGGGGGGCGACCGATGTAGATCAGGTACCCCAACTCGTATAAACAAGAGTGTTGGGAATAGTCCACCGAATAAAAACTATTCCAGATTGCCTATCAGTCGAGGGGGGTAGGGTTTAGAGATTCTGTTCCCCTGTCAGGAATATAGGTATATCGGGGATCTGGGGGTGGGGTCAAGAAAGGGGTCTTTGTAACTCTAGGAGAAAACCAAGGTCGAATGAATCAACTACCCCAGATCCAACCCCCTCTCCGGACGGTGCTATTCCAAATCACTGTTTTCCCAGACTGTATAAGTGATACTATACATCGTGTTGACCCATCGAACCCCAGAGGGGAATACTTTATTATTATTTTTTTTTCCAGGGAGAAGAAAATAAATTGCCAACAATATTGGAATGTTTTCTTTTATCCAAGTCGACTTTTCTGAAGAACAGAGCAGTTTGACTTTTAATTGTGCTAAAACGTGGTCGTTTGCATTAAGAGAATGATGAACTTGCTGTCAAACTGCATTAACTATAATTTATATTTATTTGTTTGTTATTGTTTTGCTAAGTAAATGGGTTGCTTCGACAATTTCAAAGAAATTCTGTGAAAGATAAAACAAGAATTTAAAAACAATCACGCAATATCGATTATTAAACTTCAAATTTGATTACAATACACAAAAATATTCTAGAATATCCGAATTCCAATTTCTCATTAATATTAGGTTCCTATATTTCCTTCTTTAATTAAATAAACAAAAATATACAATATAATTCTTTAAAAACGGCCCAATAAGGAACATTGAAAACTTTTGATTAAAGACTCGCGAGTTCATTCTTCAAAACTACCAAAACAATCTCTAAATAAGTCCTATAGCTTCACTCTTTTGCCCTCCCTCTCAGTAAACAAAACATGGGGGTAGAACACGCTTATTTTTAGAAGATTCAGATAAAATCGTATATTTCTGTACTAGACTTACATTGAAAAAGGGCGATTTTTGATCTTTCACTTGCACGTGTGAGGACATCCTTCTTTATTTTTAAGGTCTGCGTTACGATATGGGTAATCAAGATAAATAAATAGCGCCCAAGGTGGCAAGGATGTCATTTCTTCCAAGCAGTGATGTACATCTGCCAAGCTGTCTTAATTTATGTGACATGTTTGAGTGAAGCTGTCATATCGCATTCAAAGCATAAATCTTAGCAAAGTCGCAGTTTATATTGCAAGAAAGGTTTATTCATATAACGAATGATGGTTCAAAGGTAAAGCAAAGTTTCGAAAAATTGCAATACTTATTGAAGTAACTAAAAGCAATGTCTCCTAAACATCGAGAAGTGCGGAGTGAATTATGGCATCTTTAAATACCATTTATTATTTTAATTTGAAAATACAATTAAAGACAAACTTTTTTTGATAATATCCGACTATGAAATGGGACACAATTCACTGTACATCATACTTAGTATACATAACTAGAAATAATTGAATCCAGGATATTTTTATACACCAGGCATGGAGTTTAGCACAGAGTCAGGAAATAAACTTTCTGGCCGGAAAAACAAGTTGTTATTCGTCAAAAATTGGCACAATCGCAAACAAATGAAATGGGGGGTATTATCCTAGTGATGAAGTAAATGAACGATGTTCCAAAGCTAAGGGAAATATACTACACTTTATGTCCAACTTAACATTTTCTCTGTAACAAAACAATGCACAACAATTCTTTTCTATTCCTATCCGAGACAGCACCCCCAAAGAAATATCCCCCTAGTAGTCCAAAATAGTATTCTCTCAGCCAGGAACCCTAACAAAGCCCCTCAAATGGTGTAGTATATCAAGGTTATAAAAAGATATGGTGGCATCGGGGCGTAATGTTCGTATTCGATGTATACACACGTGTCAGGGTAGAAAAGAGAAATTAGGGGCTAATTTTATAACACTCCCCCCGAACAGGCCCCCCTTACGAGACGCATAAAAATCTTTTTGAAGAACATTTCGGGAAGTGCGAGACTCACGTTTTATTTCATGGTCTCTGATTTCATTTAAAAAAAAGTGAAATCGAATATATTGGTTCCATTAGAAAGCACACAACTATTTCAAAGTTTTATATTCTTGCTCTGAAAATTTGTTTTAATGAACTAATATCGAAGTAGAATTTGTTTCGAATAAAAATGTTACAGGCATATATTATTTGGGAAAATTGTATTTTAGACCAGAAATAGTCAAACAAAACTTCAATACACTTTTAATATTACCAAATTTTTCTGATAGTATTTATTTAATACAAACTGAAATTGCACGGTATTGAAGCTGCATTTTCCTTCGAATTAAAAAATCTAAAAATATTTGATTCAGTCAAACTAATTCAATACGAAACTAACTAGTACATATGCAAAAGTTGAAAAACATTTCGTCTTGATTTTTTTTACTGGATGGTTGATTAATTCCTTCAAAAACATCCCCATTCATCAACAATAATTCCTTTTTTTGATATAATGTAAGAAACAGCCCCAACTTCAAGGTTAATTTCAACAAACAAGACAGAAGGAGCCGCAATTATAAATTTTTTTAGGCAACCTATCCCACACAAAACAACATAGCGGCCGAACAGAGTGGGCACGGTGCAATAAGCCACGTTTAAGTTCAATTAGAAAGCGCGCAGTAAATTACAAAATGGAAACTTCAGTGGAACTGGAATACCCCGTTTAAACTCTAATAATCTCATTAACGGAAACGGGACAGCAACTTATTCGAAACGACACAAACCGGGCTGTGGAATTTCAAAATGATTAATCGACAGTGAGTGGAATTATTCAGTGAATGACCAGCGAAAACCAATCATCGCACACCTTAATATTAACATCCATAGAAACTAATATCGATTCTGGCTCATTTTGATTTAGCAAATTCGTAATATTCAAGGGAAGAGGGATCATACAAAATGAAACTACATTGATTACAATGCAATTTTACATCAATACCAAGAGCGTTCCATATAGTTAAAAGCCAAATATTAAAAAAACAGCAATCATAAGGATTTACTCTTATAAATTCTATTTCTCTGCAACAATTTTTTTAATCATGTCATGTAAGGATCACAACATGAAAATTATTACAGATCTCCCACTTGACATCATAGCACATTAAAAAAATATCAATATTTAAATTTAAAATAAGATGACGTAATTTTTTCGAATTAATTAATTAACCAATCAAAAGTTAATCTCATTATTACTATTAACATAGAAGCAAACCATAGTAGTCAAACCAATTTAGGGTTATCAAAGTTTGGGGAGCCCTCAAGTATACGCTAACAGAGCCTAATAAATAAAAAAAAAAAATCCGGCATTGTCTCTATGCATACTCTCAAAAGATGTAAAACCTCTTTTAAATTAAACTGGAGATATGAATCTGATGTGTGGAAACGACCCAAAATGGATTAAAATAAAAAAATCCGAACCTCACATGAAAAACGGTCACAGCTAAAAAATAAATATTGTTTTGTATCTCCATGGTAAACTTTTGATTGCAATCCCATAAGCATTCCCGTTTTGTAATGAAACTTGTTCATGAGACGTGCAAAAATTCATTACTTTAATAATGAAACTTACTTTTAAAGATAAACAAATCAACTGAAATGTACCATCTTAGCTAGGTCCCATCTCAGCGTACGAGGTATAAATAAAGGTATATATTAAAAGAAGGAAGTATTTTTTTAATGCTTTGAAGAGATAAGTGTCGAATTGGCTGAATTCCGTAAGTTTACTACAATCAGAGTTGAATTACACACCACATATGGAATTCACATCCCTCGTGCTCGCGACCTCTAAATTTCCCTCTAGCATTTCCTTTACACTTGAGGGAGATATTCCACCCTCTTTGCGGATAACATTAGCACAAACGGAATTCCTGTCTTGCATTTCTGACATAGATAAGTGCGAATAACATCACACAGTTTAAGGGTACAATTTCATAAAATGGATAAATCCATATAATTTGAACGAATAGAGACATAAAGGTATCGTAATTAATTTTATTTTAGTTTGTAGCTTTTTTAATAAAGACTTACAAAATCATAAAAAAATTACAAATTCAAAATAATCACTAGTTACGATTTATAAGGCTTATAGCAGGGGAATATCTCTATATGTAATACAAACTATTTAGTTTTCAGTGTCATTTGACTAATTATAGAAATAAGTCAATCATATAGGATACATTTAATTTTTTTATTATTATTATTATTATTTTTATTTTTTTAATATAATCATCTACCAGTATGTGTTGGATTCGCCTTGTAGAGGTAGAATGCTCGTCAAGAATGAAAGAAGTCTCGCGATCGAGTCTCGTATGGCGCTCTGTATTCTCTTTTCAATCCTGATTGTTTTTTCTTTTTTTCTTATTTGATATAAAATGCAAAGCAGTTTCCCCTTGAAAGTCCTAGTGGAAGGCACATCCTATTTACTGCTCTTGATCAGACGATAACACTCGTGCAGCTCTTGAGTAAGAAAATCTGGCAGTATATAACACCCAGCAGTATGCAAATTTTTCCATGTAAGTAATAGCCGACTAAAATTCATAATGTCTAAAACTAGGGACTAGTGTTTCACATTGAAGCGTTTGATTTCAAAGATGCACAATCGATTCCGAAAAATGCTATCAGTGAGTAATTCAGTTCAATCAAAGATTACGAAGTCTTGAAAGTCCTACTGCAAAGCACATCATATCTGAATCTCTTGATCTGACAACAACACTCATGTAGCTCTTGCGTAAGAAATTCTAATAGTATACGATACCCAGCATTATACAAATTTTTCCATTTCCATCCACTAAATATCACTAGGTCTAAAACTAGGGACTAGAGCTCCACATTGAACCGTTTGATTTCAAAGACACAAAATTGATTCCAAACAATGGTGTCAGTGAGTAATTCAGCTCACACTACTAAGATTATAAATCATTGACCGATCAAGAACATCCATATAAGTGACGGCCAAAGGAGACCCAAGTGACAATTTATATCTACTAGATGTTTAAGACAAATAATTCTTCTAGACTACGATATCCCCCATTCCCCCATCCGTTAAGGGGGTTGTCGAGGAAAGGAAACGGAAATCCTCCCCCTTTTGATGGTCATCAATCCCATGGCTTTTGCAAGGGGGAGGGTGGCACCAAAAGAGGAAAAAAAAAAAGAGCCCCGTCCTGGCATTTGTTTACAAGTCCTAAACCGGAATTCCACAACGATTAGTGGAGGGTCGAGTTACACACATCTCGTCGCAAATAAAAGCGGACCGTTTCCTGTACTCCAATTAAGGTTTTCTGGGAATCCTATTAAAAATGGAAAATATGAACTAAACCATTTTATGATAAGCGTGAGTTAGTTCTAATTGTTGAAAATACTGTTTGGTTAAAATATGGTTCAAAAGTGTGCATCTCTTGAGCTATCGCTTTATTTAATTCAATAAAAACCAAATTGCTTAATCTTATTTTACCAGTGGTTTAACCTCGAACCGATAGTTTGTTGTTAACATGTGACATTTGACAGTTGTTTGTGTATATATATAATTAATTTAAAAAAAAAAAAAAAAAAAAAAAAAAAAAAAAAAAAAAACACTAGTTCACAGTTTACCTTCATTAGATCACGCTTATCTACTCTTATGCGTTCGAAACTTAAAAATTAGCAATTGCATATCTGCAAAAATTATTTACAAATAGTACTCAAATTAGTTAGGCAGAAAAAATTTACAAAAGTCGAGAATAAAGAAGATAAAAATAATAAAAAGAGCACAACGTTTCTGCATTAAGTACGTTATTGAATATGGATCCCTTAAGAAATGACAAAAAAAAAAAAAAAAATCAAAACACACCGCCAAGCTGACATGTCTGGCAAAATACAAAACACTTCTATTGTCACAAGACCCCAAAAACAAAACAAATTCAATAACAAAGATTGAGGATTACCTATTTAATCTATAAAAACGACTTGAAAAGCGAAAGGGACAGCCCATAAATGAAGCAATTTGTAATCAATTACCAACAAGAGACCATTCGGAATCCTACAAGGGGTAGTATGTCACCGCCCCTCCCAGAATAGTTTTCCCTCGACAGTTATCGTTTTGCTAATGACGACACCAAAAGCCCCGGCAACATTTACATTGTATTATCTTCGCTATAAGCCCCTTGTTCTTAAAGAGTCTAATCGACGATTGGAGAGGACGTTAAGATTTCACATGTGTTCCCGCCGTTCGGCAAAAAAACTTTTGAAGTGCTTGAAAAAACAAGAGATGCGTTGTGCTTTGATCAATGCAAATGAGAGGTATAAATGTAATATTCAGAAAAGCGTAAAACTTCTGGAACATTGGAAACCGCTTATTACTGACGCGTAAGGATTTATTGGGCATCAAATTAAAATAAAGAGTTCTTACAAAAAAAAAATACAAAATAAGGCTTTTTAAATCTCTACAGATGAAGATAAAAACGAGATATAGGAATTTTAATGTTCAAGAATAATTATCATGTTTCTTGTATAAGCTTCAAATGTTAAATTTTAGCTGCAATGTTGATTAAAATGTAAACAATTTCATTCCTTTAAAATTACAGAAATTTTTATATGAACTATTATACGTTATTTTATTTTTTTAAACTTTTAACCTTCTATGGCACAGCAGCGGAAGTAAAACAAATTGAAATTTTTAGGAATGCCGAATTTCGTCGAAAGTAGTATTTAATCGACCTTTACCTTCTGTACCCTTTAAAACTTTTAAAAATAAATAGTTAACAAGAGTGAAAACAGTCTAAATGGAAACAAGAGGAAAATATACTCAGCATTATTCTGAACTACAAGAATAGCTGAATAAGAATATATATATGTGTACTAATGTGTACCTAGAACAATGGTGTAGCCAGAAATTATTTCCGTTGGGGATTTTAGCCCAGATCAATCAGATAAAGCCTTATAAAGTCCACCAGAAACAATTAAATTTGCCTTTTTGAACCCATAACCTCCCTAGAAAAGCGAAAATTTTCGGGCGGGAGCAAAAAAAGCTGAAATCCTTTCAGTAATTTAATCAGACACAGATTGCGATTATTTATTATAAAAATTACACGGATTTTTTTTGTCTGATTCAACAAAAAGTAAAATAAACGTCACCAACTAATCCACTAATTAAAAAATGACCAACAATTTTTAAAGGACGCTGTTTTTATGGTTTTTACCCACAACACCCCTAAACCGAAACTTGTCTAAATCGACGCGGGTGTTTAACAAAGTCAATTTCAGTCACGCTCAATTCAATTAATAGTGATCAATAGCGATTTTCGCAAAAGTCGACATTTGGAAACGATTGGGAGAACTTAGGAAACCGCACTCCTCATTGTGGATGGAAATCAGATAATTAAATTTTAACGGAACATTTGGCTTTCTCGGCAATCGAACTTCCAAATAAATTCCATTAAAGTACAAGCAGATTGAATTAACGTCAATAAAGTACTGAAGATTGAATTCGTAAAATATTTCGGAAAGTTCTTACCCAAATAAAGGGTTAAATTTTCGTAGGAAAACTGTTTTCATATCTTATTATATGAGAAAGGACTAATATCAACTCTTGATTCTGGCATGAGCTATTGTTTACCTTTGACAGTACATGTTTTTCTAGGAAATTGGCCTGCGGCTCTGTAAGTACTACAACTCTTTACACCTCCAATGGTAAAGATAAACAAGCAAAGTTTCGCTCTTTACTGTACTGCAAAGCTTAATCACAAATGTATGGTAACCGAGCATGAAAAACCTTTCGAAAGTAATCATTTCTAACTTCAATACTAACGTCCCGAATCAAATTTAAATTGTTTTAAAATTATTAAAAAATTAAACGTTATCTTTACAACGTTGTTAAAATATAATAAAGCAGGCTTTTAAACGCGCTTTATTCTAAAAATAATACACGCAGTAAAAAAATTTCAGCAAATAATGTAACATTTTAGTTAAAAAAAAGTCTGTGATACTAATCTATTTATTACAAGCATTTACCACACAGCATACATATATAAATGTTGACAAAGAATGATCTATGTCGCATCAGTTCTAAACATAAATCTCGATAGCAATTCATTCAGAAACTTCCAGGAGGTTAACAAACACTGAAAACGTGAAGGTGAGAAAAATCTCAACTTACACAGCAGGATTATCATAAAGTGTATCACTGAGTTGCATGCATTTCCAAATTATTGGTTGTTGGAGGCCAAATGATTGACATCATGAAAGAGTTTCGAGTCAGCATTTAACCCGGAACATCGTGAATGGGAGGCGAAATCCAGTAAAGCGTGTTGGAAATAAAATTATTAAGAAAACTCATGAATTTCATATGAACTATGACCTCATATCAAGACTGAGCTCTCCCTCTATGGTATTACGTCACGATTCCATTTTAATTGCATTGGTATTAGAATCGCCAAACACTGGGAAGTTCTGTTTACACTGGGAAAGCAACTCCTGAAACTAAATGCAAATGATCCCTTACCACATAAATAGCGACAGAACTTGGGAAAATAAGATTGATTTCCTCCTAATTTGAAATGCAATGGCTTTTTAATATTTGACGCGTATATACATTCGGTGTCATACCTCAGCGGGATTCCTCAGCCTTTTTGCAAAGTGTGATGCATCAATTGAAATGAAGTGTGTCACTAGGAACATGTTTCGGACACCGAGCTTGTTTGTTCACCAAAATTACGATTTATTCGGAAATTTCACACAGAGATATGATCTGTTTGAGTGAGCTAAATTTTCAAAAGTCGAGGAAACAAATCAAGTCTATTTCAGATAAAGATTGTTCAGTGGATATTTACTACACAGAAAGCAACTCCAACGTTTCACCTGTCTTATAATCGATATTGTCTATTCTAAGTTTGACTATTTCATAGATGTGCTTCATAATGAAAATGAATATTTTACAAACTAAATATGTGAATAAATAAAACTATTACTTTCTGCATAAATTTTGAATGTTAATTGAAAATAAAGAACACCTGAAATATTTTTCATTTAATAATAATATCCCAATTTCTCATTTCATTTTTTATATTAAAATGGAATATTTACCTTTGGTCAAAATTAATATTTCAAAGTATTTGAAATGTAAATATAAAATGTCGAATATACACGGCATTAATGTGTAAGCAATTCCAAACTTGCTATATGTATTAAAATACTGGATACCAATAACACACATTTTTGAAAGAAAGATAATGTTTAAATTTTCTGCTATTTTCAATAAGCCATATTTTTAGTTTGTAAGTTAAATAAACACAATCTGCAGCAAAAACATTTCATATTTTAAAAACGATCATTTATATGAAAATGTTTAGAATCGAAGAAAGTACCAAAGAAAAAAAATCTAGAGCTTTCCATACATCAAAAACAGGCCTATCAAAAGACAAATACAAAAAAAAAGGGGGAAGTCTACTTTAGATACTAAGCAAGCGTCCTGCAAAATCTTCCATTTTAAAAAGAGAAATTCATCCCATACAATTTCTACCTGGTAAATAGTTTGACACGACTTAATGAATCAACACCCTTTTTCAACCTCCAATGTTTACATTGAAGCGTTAACGATATGGGCTCCAACCGCCCTGTCATCCAACCATTCTGACTCCGTGCTGGCTCCGAGCCATGTCCTTGGAGAAGTGAATTTATTTACGAGGGGCCGTCAGGTCTTAATTTTTAGTCTTTATTGCCCCCCAGGGAATAACGAGACACTGATCTAAATGTGGACTTAATTCTTGTAAAAACAAGACTTATTGAAAACATTTGAAAAGCAGCGGAAAGCGAAAGTCAAGCGCAAGTAACTAAGCTATTTACCTACCAAATTATGCAGCAGCCGAAACCATTTAACAAAAATAAAATAAATATAAAATTCTTTGTAGATAAATTTGTATTCAATAACTAATAATTCAAAAGAGGAAAATATTCTTCATGATTAATTCTGGAAATAGGTTATCTTCTTTAAATGCGGTATACAAGAGAAAAAAAGTATTTTCGTTTATATAGGAACTTAACAAAAATGGTTAGAATAAACTGGGTTATTAGCGAAGAACCAATAAAAAAGGTGTTTTTATACTTCTAAATCCCCTCTTGTGAATGATTATTTTGCATAAATTCGATACTTTCTTACAGCTGAAGCAACTTGGCAGGCATATTTTAACTAAAAGAACTTGAGTTACAGCAACAAGTGAACTAAGACTTGTGTTGGATTGCTACTCTTTTAATTATAGAAGCAATCAACAGTTATTATTTTTTCCTTTGTTGTTGTTTTTAATTCGGAGATATTGGCTTTAAGTTGGACTTTGCAGATTAAAGTATTTATCGGGAAACTGAATGTTCCAACGTGCTCTTATCGAATCTAAGGCACTAACACGGATTAGGAAGGCGATAGGGTATTGACCGCTGTTAATATGCAAACGGAAATCACATGTATAGAAGGTTTAGAACAATTTATTATTAGAATTAGAATGATTAAATTGAAACTTTGACTTTTTGGAAGGTTTAAATACGGGGAGGTTAGGATACAGAAGGAGGAGAGGATACACACTGAGAAGGGGTTGTAGTCTCCAAGTCGGAAGTTTTGCTGCAAAGATGATCCAACATAGTATGTACCATTTCTCTATCTCTCGCTCCAAGCACAGCCTTTAAATCTAGATTAAATTAAGCACGTATTTATCTCGTTATAATTGTAATGAATTTTTACTTATCATTTTCGGATGTTCTTTCTCAATGTCTTGATAAGTAACCTATGTGTGAGCAGTAATAAATTTATCTTTTTCTTTATTTGAATCTGAGTTGCTTCTTCCCTCGGTGTTACTTTGCATTTGACTCCAATGTTAATATTGTGTCAGCACGACGCCAATGTGGCCAGAGGCATCCACTAACGATCACGATGGCAGCCTAACTAATGCCTAACAAATGGTGCCATGACCTCTAAGAATTTATAGAATTTTGTAATACTTACGGATTGATAGAAACTCAGATTGAAATATTTTTTTTAGTACGGAAGCAATCATGAATCGCGATAGAAAGTTTGATTATTTTTCCATGAACATTGTATTTTGAGTGCTTTATTATGCTATGTATTAGTTGTTATTGGACAAGGTACTTAACAAACCAGCATTGGTCCGCAAAGGTGTATTATTGTCATATTTTATATATTGTATTAGTATTTTAAAATGCCTAATGATACTACAGAGTCAAGCATGGCTCAAACTCCACCAAATGTACAGTATAATTTGCCCAATGCAGCAGTCATTCAAAGTTTAATACCGGCATACGATGGTATCAGTGCTATAACAGCCAAATATTTTATTGACACGATCTCAAAATTAACAGCAGGATTAAATATTTCTCCGCAACAAACCATTCTTCTGGTTAAATCCAAGATCCGCGGAGATGCGCTTACTTCCCTCATCAATAATGAGGAATTAGCAAATGAGGACAATTGGGAGAATTTTAAATTAAAATTCTTGGAGTTCTTTCAAGAAACTCAAAGCCTTTCTTTAAGACAATCGAACCTTGCCCTATGCCAAATGTTACCTGATGAACAGGCAAAATCCTTTGCTTCTCGAATAACACAGGCTACTCGCAATTTTCTGGGTCCTGTTAACTTTGAATCTCCAGAAACGAAACAAATTTTTAATCAGATTCGTCTAGCTAAATTTATTGATGGAGTATTGCCCCAATATAAACAGCAATTGCTTACGAAAGACTTAATTGACTTCGACTCAGCGGTGAAATTTGTGCAGTTATTACAAGCAAATTCGGCTCTATTGCAATCCCAGGCCATATCTCATTTAAACATGCAAGCATGCAGCACTTCTAACTTAGCTCAAGCAAATGATAGCTTAACACATGAATTAATTCAACAATTATCTAAAGAAGTGGCGGACTTAAAAATTTCAGAACAGAATTTAAGTAAAAGAATAGATGCGCAAAACCTTCAAAGCAGGGGTAATTTTGGAAGAAACGTTAGGAATCAATGTCATATTTGTAAGAGGTTTGACTGCAACACAAGGCATGATAATCAAAATCGTTATTCAGGTTATAGAAATAATGGTAGGTTCAACAATTATAGTAGTAGAAGGGGTCAAATTAACTGGCAACAATTTGGTAGACCAAATTTCAATCAAGCGAGTAACTTTCAAATGCAAAATTCGGAAAATAGAGACTTTCAAAATTCGTTTAGATCAGACGGAGCAAACTGGTATCGGGGTAGGCACTTTCAAAATTGCGATAGAAGAGATTACAATAATCAAAGATACAATAATCCGTCGGTCAGACAAGAGAGGGGAAATTGGTCTTCTCCAAATAACCAAGATTTTGGTAGCAGAAGGAATTTAAATTAAAACGGAAATGCACTAATGAGCGTTCTGGTGTGTTTCCCGTAATTGATAAGCAAATACATTTCAAAGATAGAATGAATTTGGGACGGAAAATAGAGAGAACGCGAACAATAAGTAACATGAATTCGGGAAGGTCAAGTGTTAGGAATAATCAGGGAACTGATGATTTTGGTCGTACACAAGGGTATGAAAACGAGCTTGTTTCAAATAAAACTTACATTCATACAACACAAACCAAACAAAATTCACTCACCGAGAGTTTTTTACCTATAATAAATTTTAAAATTGCAAACAAGGGATTAACCGGTCTTCTTGACACTGGAGCATCCGTCAGTATCATAGATGTTAAAACCTTTGAAATAATCAAGAATATGGTACAAATCAGAAAGCTAACATCAGACATCACTATTTTTTCGGTATCGAAGCAAGCATTGGAGATCAAGGGATGTTTTGAAATTCCGATCACTATTGCAAATCAGAAATTCAGGCAGAAATTTTATGTAATCAATCAAACACTTTCAGATAGTTACAATTGTATTCTGGGGTTTGATTTTCTGAGGAAAAATGGGTTTACATTGAACTTAGATAAGGATATTTTAACGGGAGAAAAAGTCAGTATCAAAATTCGAGATGCTACTCAAACACAAGTGAACTTTGCTCACACTATGTCTTGGGCTAGATTGCAATCACATTATCGTTTAAAACCTTTTGAATCGAAATTGATTACACTGCAAATTAGTTCTGATATTGAAACGGGACAAGATGTTTTACTCGAACCGGTTGAAAGGAATAATGGAATCGAGATATCGCGTTCAATTGTTTCGGTGGATAGGACCAGGTCTGCTCAAATCATAATTAATAATTTAACCTCGCAAGAAATAAATCTGAATAAACATACTAAAATTGCAGCAATTGATAAGGACATTTCCGATGTTGAACTACAAAAGGTTAGACAGTTACGAAGAGCTCAACTAAAAATTTCGGATTTTAAATTGGAGCATCTTGATGCTAAAACTAAGGGGGAATTATGGAATTTACTCAATGAATTCGGGGATGTGTTCAGTAAGAATTTAGCCACTCTTGGAAGGTCAGATGAGGTAACTCCTGAATTTTCGATTGATTTAGAGCAGTTAAGTAATGGGAAGCAATTTCCAGTTCCCCAGGCATTAAGGGAAATTTTACGGGATTATCTTGACGAAATGTTAGATGCAGGTATTATAGAGAGAAGCGATTCATTTGTAAATTTCCCACTTATTCTAGTGAAAAAGAAAAATGTATCAGGTGTTGCGGAAAAACAAACATACAGAATTTGCGTCGATTTCCGCATGTTAAATAAGCTGGTTAAATATAACGCGCATCCCTTACCACAAATTCATGTTGAATTAGAGAAACTGGCAGGCGGTAAGCACTACTGTAGTCTGGACTTAAATCAAAGTTTTTATCAAATTTCTTTAAAAACTGAAGATAAACAGTACATGTCTTTTGCAACTGAATTTGGCACCTATAGATTCGCGCGTCTACCAATGGGAACATCATTTGCAAGCTCTACGTTACAAAAATTATCGGACAAAGTCTTGGCTCCTATTAAACATCTTAAAATTTCTAATTTTATTGATGACTTTGCCATGTCTTCGGAGAATGTTGAAGAAATGCTTTACAAGCTTAAACAGTTTTTCACACAATTAAGAAAATTCAATTTAACACTAAATCCTTCTAAGTGTGAATTTTTTTTGTCAGAGATAATGTTTCTAGGTCACATTGTGTCAGAACAAGGAACTCGTCCAACAGGACAGAACATTGTTAAGATCGCTAATTTTGCTAGACCAAGGACTTTAAAGAAGTTACGAGGATTCTTAGGATTAGTAAATTATTACCGAAAGTTTATAAATAACTTTGCGCAAATTGCTTCGGTTTTAACAGACCTCACTAAAAACAGAGGCAGATTTACTTGGTCAGAAGAGGCACAGAAAGCCTTCGATTATTTGAAAGCTTGCCTTGATAAAGCTCCAATTTTAAGTCACCCAAGATATGACAGACAGTTTATACTTTCGACAGATTCGTCGAAAAAGGCCATTTCTGGCTGTTTAAGCCAACTTGACACCAAAACTGGTGTGAAATTGCCAATCGCTTTTTACTCTAAGAAATTAAATGAGGCCCAAACCAAATATCCTATTTTTCGACTCGAATTACTAGCTCTCGTCGAGAATCTTCGAGCTTTCAAATATCATTTATTAGGGAGACAATTTATTGTTGAAATTGACAATAAAACCGTTACACAGCTTAAATCCTTGCAAAATCCGGCAGATGCTATTTCGAGACAACTTTTAAAAATTCAAGAGTATGACATAATATTCAAACTCATTCCATCTAAAGATAATATAGTACCTGATATTCTGAGTAGAGATTTCTTTTGCAATTTGGTTGATAATCAACATGTTATTAATATGCAAATTCATGTCCCTTCGTTAGTGGAAATAAGAGAATCCCAAATTATTGACTTAGAGTGTTCAAAACTTATAGAAAAAATTAAATACAAACCAAACACTATGATGCCAAGTGAAAGATTCTTTTGTATAGAGAATGATTTGCTAATAAAAAAATCAGGGAAAGACACGCCGATGGGGAATGTTATTGTTAAGCAAATTTTTATTCCGAAAATCTTTAGACCTAATATATGTGCTTTGGTCCACAATCTACATTCAGGATTCTTGAAAACATATCAAAATGCGACACAATATTTTTTCTGGCCAAACATGTATGCTGACATTAAGCATTATGTGGAGACATGTAAGCATTGCTTTGAATTTCGCAGTCCGAACAGATTCAAGAATACGCCTTTGCAAGATAATATTTTGGCGACTAGGCCTTTACAGTTCGTGTCAGTCGATATCATAGGAAAATTAAAAACCACGTCGAATGGGAACAACTATATTTTGGTTTTTGTGGATTATTTCACGAGGTATATGGCATTATATGCTTTGAAAACACAAAAGTCAACTGAAGTAGCTGATAAGTTATTAAACTACGTGTCTATACATGGATTAATGGATAATCTGTTAAGTGATTGTGCCAGTAATTTTTCTTCAGCAGTACTAACTTCTTTGGCAGAGAAATTAAATATTAACAAACTGTTTTCTACACCATTTCGGCCCCAAACCAACTCAGTAAATGAAAATTCACACCGAGCGATAAAAACTGCATTAGCCATTTTTGGGAAGCAAAATATAAGTTGGGACGAAAGTCTTGATTTTTACCAAATGAATTATAATTCCACTCAACATTCAACGCATAATTTTTCGCCATTCTTCTTAATGTTTGGACGTGATGCTAACTTGCCTTACACTGTTAAAATTGACAGGGATTCAAACGAACATAATACAATCCCAATGTATGTTCAAAAACGCATGGACGACTTTGATAAAATCCAAAATTCTGTCACACGGAGTTATCATGCTCAAAGAGCTAAGCAACAAGAATATCGTCTTAGAAGTGGAGCCATCGATCGTGACTTTCAGATTGGTGATCTTGTTTTCCTACATACTCCTGGTCTAGACAGGAAATACAGTCTTGTACGTAAACCCCTCTTTTCGGGTCCTTTCAAAATTTTAAAACGCAATTCCGCAGTAAATTATACAATTCAAAGTGTAGATAAGGCCAAGCCAAGAATTTTCAAGGTACATGCGGAAAGGTTGCTCCCCTTTACGGAGAGAAGAGAGGAACTGACAATTCCAAAACAGATAGACACGCAGGGTGTTGCGAACAAACGTCCCGTAGTCCTAGCGGATAAAATTTTCGGGGACACTGACAGTGAAACTAGTGATTTTGAGGATAATCTGCCACTGATTTATTTACAAACTACGAAAGGAGTTAATGAAAATCTATTCCAAACTGCACAAGACGCAACATATGATACAACACACATTCAACAAGACAGACAACAAGGTAATCATTCACACACTTTTCCTACACAACATAACAGTCAACCTTCAAATTCGAGAATTTCTTTACACAAAAACACAAATGAATATCAAAAACATTCTGATACGAACGATAGAAGTAGTTTCAACGAAGATTCAGATGACTCGGAACAAACAATTATTTATGAGAGTAATGATCTAGTGAATGAACAACAATCATCGAGCGATACTGTTATTTACAATGATACGAATAGTGCGAATAAGCCAACACATGGTTATAGATTGCGATCAACAAGTCGCATAGCAGAAAACACGGAAGAGAGTTCGGCTCCAAGACAATTGTTAAATTGGGCTTTGGAGTTTACAAAAGATTAGGGTTTTCTGAGTCAACTGGGAGTTTATTTTATTTCTACTACGGATAGCACATTTCATTGAACTTTTGGTTAGAAAATAAAGTTAAAATTTGCATGAGGTCACGTTTAAATCAATGAGAGATGCATAAAAATTAAATTTTTGCAAAAGGATTAAACGTTTATAAGTTGCGTTTGAATTACAGTTAAGTAAATAATCAGTCTTCTACTCAAATGTATGTTAAGCAAGATATTTTTGTATTGTAAATAAGCATAAAATTTTGTTGTTTTGTTTTCCTTTGCTAACTCTTCAATCACGAAGGGCATCTTTTTCCTGAAGAAACATTGTAAGTCACAAACTATGGAAACAGCCATACGATTGTCACCATGTATTGATATACGGTTCTACGGGGATAGAGTACTGACTTCACACTTAGAATATAATTTCTTTTCCTTAAGATCAATTGTTTTTCTTCATTAAAACTAATTTTAATTTTTTTTTCCTATTAAGATTCAGTCTGATCAACTAATCTTCTTCTGGAATTTCTTGTGTTTTATTTGGAATAATGTTAATCAATGTTCAGATCTTTTCCCTTGACTGCTGGCGGACAATTGAGATTCTGGACAGTGATTTTCTGATTTTTTTTTCCAAACTTTGTAATAATGATAAAAGACAAAGCGAAACTTTAATAAAAAAAGGGACAAAAAGGGGAAAAGCAAACTTTAGGGATGAAAGCTTTCACTCTTTAACGTAGAACGAATTTCAATCGTCATAAAACTCTTACACTGGAAGGAAGGTAAATAATTTTTTTTTTTGTATATGTTTAGATTTTTCGGGATTATATGCCCTTTTGCTCATTAGCAGATTAGTGGACACTACGAACTAAACGTTACTAGGGCAAGAAGGGAACAGGAATAATTGTTTTTTTTCTTGTACCTAGGTGAGAAGTGAGGAATTGGTCATTCAGGGTTATGACTCTTTGATTTGAGTTTTGCATAAGGACTCATTGCACAGTACATTTGGTGTTAAAGAAAAAAAATATTACTAATTAAGGGGAAAATTCCTTACTTTATTTTGGCTTGTGATCTGTAAATGTCAGATCAATTTGACGTTTTTTAATGTGTGGTCGGTTAATTTACTTGTCTATGAACGATAACAGCATGGTATTGAAGCATTTAAAATTTGTTTTGAGTAAATTATGTAGTTGACTCGATAAGATATATTGTATCTTAATTTTACTTTTCTTGTTCTTTTGGAGCAGTTAGAACTGTGTTTAAGAAAATTAATCTCTCTCTATGTATGAGAGAAACGTAATCTACTTCCTTTTTACGATTTTTTTTTTTACTTATATACTTATACTTCTTTAAATAATACGGCAATTTATTGCTTTTGCTTCCTGTTAGGGAATTTTTTGTTTGTTCTTTTCTAAATGGTTAGGAAATTTTTATTTTTTTTTTGGTCTTTTTAAAAGAAAATTTAATTTACTTTATACTTCTTTTCTTTCTTTCTTTCTTTTAACATCGTTTTTTTTATTGGCTGTGTTGGGAGTGAAGTAGAGTGATGGGTACAATTTCTTACAGAACCCCTCCTAGCACTAGTCCTACTACTGACGAGCTTGGCTGAGGCTAAAAACTCAGAAATTTGTCATCTCATGGATGGAACCTTCCAGTGCGCCCCAGCACCAAGGAAGATCTTACAAAAGATCAATTTACCAACGAATGCATGTGAGGTTCATTCATGTGTAAACTGTATCATATCTACAAAAAGCTTTCTTATCACAGACGAATTTGCACTTATAACACCAAGCAAATTCTTACTTCAGGCGGAACCTATAAACAATGATACTTTAGGTCACACTCCTAATGTGGGCAGTTTCTACGAGTGCGATAATAATTCATTATGCGATTGTGCGGTGATCGCATGCAACGGCGATTACGAGTTCTGCAAGACATTTACGTGTTCTAACTCTGCAAAGTGTAAGTGTAACCTAACGCATGAAAATACGGTACTTTTCCATATTGGGGAGGACCAGACAATTCGAAATCCAACTATTCTGAATTTAGAAGTCTGCTTTTTCCAAAAGAGCATGCCACAACACCACAGAAAACTGCTAGAACACGAAACTGCGACGTTTTCTCAGAATAATCTAACCATCCTTTTTAATGATCCCATCTTAACTTTACCCTCGGAGGGAAGGCTGATCTTGAGAACTCAGGATTACGAAATGTTAATCAGCGTTTCAACTGATTTACAAATTACAGTGCCATTTGAGATATTAGCTTACAAATCCAAACTCACTATCATATTCATTGATAAACATGGTTTATCAGTGACCGGAGAGTTCCAAACTACCGGCAAAGACTATTGTCGTTTAAATACATGCATTTTGTGTAGGGAGAATTTGCGAACCTTTTGGTGTTGGCAGAAGACTTATCAATATGTCTTCTGTATACTAATTTTGTTATTGACTCTTCTCTGTTTAATGACAATTAAAAGAATTGTCAAAACAATGTTCTGGACAATACGCATGATTTTTCTGCAAATTTTAGTGTTTTTGAGGCTATTCCGATTCTGTGCTCGTATATGCTTGTTAATGGGTTCCTGGCTGGGAAACACCATTCGGCACTTTAGTGATTCTTGTGTTCAAACTCTCGAGGATAAAGCAAAAACATCTATGACGAGTTTCAATCTCACATCACTTGTGATTTTGACCTTAATGCTCTGTGCACAAGAGGTGAAATCGGAATGCACCGACTACAGTATCATCAAATCAGATCTACGGAAATGTGAAAATATAGGTGCTACTGAACAAATTTGTGAGATCTTCACAACCGCAGACATTGTCCTACGAAATATTGGACATCAAACATGCCTCTGGTTTCACTCTCTAGACGAAAAACCACTGTTTTCGCTCCAATTAACCCTGCAAGCGGTCGAATGTCACTTTTCAACTAAACGAGAATACTATACTTTTCCTGTGGAAATCTTTCACATCGCGCAGACAAGCTGTGCTCAAAACACTTACTGCTCATGGGGACATCATTGTGTAAAGGAATCCTTTTCAGGACTCCACTTTGAATCAGAAACTCAAGAATCTAGAACCTTCAGCGGGATTTCTGCATGTCAGCAATCTTCCGTGGGAAATGGGTGCCTCATCAAACATCGCGCAGCGTGCGAATTTCGAAGATCCTACCTAGTTCCTGATTTACTACACAGCTTTGAGGTGTCATCAATTACAGGCTATTCCTGCTCTTACAACATCGCACTGGTTCACTCAAACAATGGGACAGTTTCCCATATCACACTGAGAGATCGTCTTCTACTTCCAAATGGTATTTTGGCAACCCTGATTGGTGCGTTTGATCAGGCCCAAATACACATGTCTGATTCACTAGTGCTAAGTGTTCAAGATCAAACTCTTGGTTTCTTAACCAAGGCCAGTGAGAAAAACAGCCCCACTTCTCTTATTGGTGAAGTCCAAGCTAATTCTTCTTTCACGAAAAATGTCATTTTTGACACTAATTTGTTTGACTGTGATCACTTTGAAAATACCTTACGCTGCACGGAAAGACCTCAAGCCATCCGCGTCATGATGCAAACCGGGGAGAATCAGCTACCATTAACTAAGGACCTCCATTCCTTCTACCTAGAGAGAGGTGCTCTTAAATCCAAACTATTGTCTTCATCACCAGTAAAAGTACAATTTCAATTCACGAACTTTAAAATTTCGGTGGAGAGTAACACAATTTGTCCACTGTTTAGTGACAAGCCCATTTTAGTGTCAGGATGCTACAAGTGTGGTATTTTGGCTACTATGGTACTTTCTGCCAAATCATCATGCAAGCCTGGTTTAGTCAGCGTTCACTTCAACAATCTCATGATTTATACCAAGGCTATCAATTTACTTGAAGATTTTAATGATTTAACTGTAAAATTTCTTTCAGATGTAAAATGTAGTGAGGAAAAGATATGTTTAAAATCAAGTTCTAATGTGCAATGCCGAGTTATTAACTTTTGTTTACATGAGCCAAGCATTCATCTATTGAAGATGCAGGGAAACTATTCAGAAATTTCCTCATCATCGGCAAATAGTGGAATATTTGATTGGATGCATTTCGGTTCTTTAAATTCAGCTTTCTTTTTGTTTAAATTAAGTAGTACTATTCTAATTACAATTGGGATACTAATTACCCTATTGTCAACTTGTATAACCTGTTGCTTCAAAAAATAGTTTTTTTTTCCATTAATGCAATGCTATAATCTGTTTGAAATATCTCTTTTTATTAGCAAAATGTAGTTATATATATATATTATCACCACTCTTCTTTTGGTGATTTTCCAGATAGGTGTCTTTTCTAGGTAGTAAGCAACTATACCGAGAGTTTTCAGTACATATAGGTTGACCAGGAAAGTTTAATAGTTATCGGAAGCTATATAGGTTACTCATTTATTTTAAACTTCCTACGGAAATGTTTTTTTTATTGATTGGTGCATAGTACATCCAGACGTATTTTTCCCTTAGGAGATCTGTAAGGGGCATCTTTGTCTTTACACTATATTTTTTTTCTTAAGTTAGGGATCTTAAATATACTTTTAGTTTTAGGTGGTGGTGTCTTTTATAACCAATTGTACGTCTGACATTATAGTTTAGTGTGTTTTCAAGGGAACTTATTTCCAGAGTTTCTTTTGTTACAATTAGAAGAAATAATTATTTAATTATGAAATTTGGAATTAAAGCCTGAGAGTTAAGAAATTTTGTTAAATCTGAATTATTTAGATTTGATGCAAATTACTGCTAATCTGGAAATAGGACTTCTTGGAAGTTTATTTTTCTTTTATATATTTGATGTTCTTTATTTTCTTTTTGTATTAATGTGTCATTTAACTAATTCACAGTAATGTGGTATTTTACTGTTCTCAAACAATTAATTTATGACGTGTAGTAGTTTATGACATATACGCTATATTTTGTACTGATAATGTCTTCTTTATCTTTCTTTTCCAACTATACTCAAGGTATGGTAAGGCTGGATTATGTATTTTTCTTTGTGTTGGAGAGTGGAGAGAGAGAGAGAGAGGGAGATCTTGCAGCAATCTTTGTTGGTAATATCAATTTAGAAAAGAAAAAAAAAAGCGTTTTTTTTTTTTTGTGTTCTTTGGTATTTACAAAAAAAAATTAATCAATTTTTTTTTAGAGGGAAAGGGGAAATATTTGTTGGATTGCTACTCTTTTAATTATAGAAGCAATCAACAGTTATTATTTTTTCCTTTGTTGTTGTTTTTAATTCGGAGATATTGGCTTTAAGTTGGACTTTGCAGATTAAAGTATTTATCGGGAAACTGAATGTTCCAACGTGCTCTTATCGAATCTAAGGCACTAACACGGATTAGGAAGGCGATAGGGTATTGACCGCTGTTAATATGCAAACGGAAATCACATGTATAGAAGGTTTAGAACAATTTATTATTAGAATTAGAATGATTAAATTGAAACTTTGACTTTTTGGAAGGTTTAAATACGGGGAGGTTAGGATACAGAAGGAGGAGAGGATACACACTGAGAAGGGGTTGTAGTCTCCAAGTCGGAAGTTTTGCTGCAAAGATGATCCAACATAGTATGTACCATTTCTCTATCTCTCGCTCCAAGCACAGCCTTTAAATCTAGATTAAATTAAGCACGTATTTATCTCGTTATAATTGTAATGAATTTTTACTTATCATTTTCGGATGTTCTTTCTCAATGTCTTGATAAGTAACCTATGTGTGAGCAGTAATAAATTTATCTTTTTCTTTATTTGAATCTGAGTTGCTTCTTCCCTCGGTGTTACTTTGCATTTGACTCCAATGTTAATATTGTGTCAGCACGACGCCAATGTGGCCAGAGGCATCCACTAACGATCACGATGGCAGCCTAACTAATGCCTAACACTTGGCAGGCGTTCAAAGTGAGATAGACAGGATATAATAATTCAACTATTAACAAAGGATTCTTTTGAAAATGCTTGCCAGTTCTGAACTCGACTATTTGGAAGACCTTTAATTTAAAAAAAAATGATGGTTTTGTGGGAAATGTATTACTAATTGTAATAATAAAATGTAATACTAATTTGTGTTCATAAATTAAATTTTTCCAACTGCACTCCAACTGCTGAATTTTCCAAAATGCCGATTTAAAATGAAAGAAAACAAAAACTTGTCCAAGGTATTCATTTGATAAACTAAATTTAAAACTAATGGAAAATGTTGCAATTGGTTCAAATGCTTAAATTCAATAATTTTCAACTTTAAACTTGATGTCCCTAAAGTTGACTTGAGGTAAGTAAACTTTAGTGAACATTTGTATTATATGTAGAAACACCTTCGTAAGAAGATTATTGGAGTACAGGACTTGCCACTTTTTCTGTCAGCCCATTATAATTTTGATTTCTTTGAGCATATCACTTTCCCTGATTTCTCACGACCTTTGGCCAATGTATCAATTTAAAATATTACGCTGCTAAACATATTAAAGTTATTTAAGTTATGCGGAAAGTGAACAACTAAATGGGGGAATTTTTTTGTTAGCTTATTTTAATTAAATTGTTTAACTCACTCATAATTTATAACAACAAAAACCGCGATCTTTTTATCATAAATTTATGTTAGATTTATTTTTTATTTTAATTTAACAACCTGTTTATAGCTTCAACCTAATTCAGTGTAATAAAAGGGTTAATTTATTCAACCCTTGATATTTACACCTCCATTACAGTTTCCAAAAATACATAATATATAATAGTTTGGTTCAATGAAACTTAGCAATCCTCTTACTTTAATTGTACACACTGCATATTGAAATGTCTTAAAATACGACACAAAATGGCACTGGATTCAGAAGGCAAATGTAATTTTAATTTAACACACGGGTAGTTCAGTGCCTGCTTAAATTCCCAGGGGAGGTGAAACGTGGTCAACAAAGACTAGTTTCATCATAGTGTATATCACAGTGTTAAAAGATTTCAAACCAAACTGTCTGAAATCTTTACCAGGGCGAATAAGGATACCTAGCCCATTCAGACATTTTAACTGTCTGAAAATGCTTGCAGTGTCAAACGACACTGAAGGCATTTTTAATACACATTTTTAAGACACAAATCCCTTAAAAATTACTATTCAACTTGGCGTCTGAATCCAGTGCCACTTTTGTATATTGCTTTAAGACACTTCAATTTGCAGTGCACTATTCATTTGTAACAACAATCAGTAGGTTCGGCAAGTACAAAAAATTTACTATCTTCCCTAATTTAAGGCCTCGCCATCAGACAAGCAACCGCAGCGAAAGCAAAGTCGCAATAGAACACATCCCAAAAGCAAGATCACTCTCCCATCAAGACCTGTCACTTTATCATACGACATTTAATTCCGTTCCGGTGACTCCCCCCCCCCCCCAACAAACTTGGCACACCTCCCACCACTCATCACCTATACGGATCCTAAATTTGAATCTCAGCCAAGGCATTAAACAGGAAGGGGATAAAAATCCCAACAAGAGAAAAGAAACCACGAAAATAAGCAGTTCTTTGAAAGAGAGAGAGAGAAAAAAAAAACTAGTACAAAAGCCGGAGATAACTATGAGATCTTTCCAAAAGGCATGGGATGGGGGATAGGGGGAAATCTCTGTTTTAAAAACAATGCTTAGTTCTCAGCTATAAAAGTTAAAACTAAGTATCCGAATTCACACGGCCACTGTACCACCAAGACGATCCGTCTTGGAGGATAGCTAGGAAGACGAATCGAGAGACGTTCTTTGGACTTTTCGAATTCTTGCATTTCCGGAGAACTACTTAACTCTTCAAGAGAGAGCACCTTTTTACACAAACAAGAAAGGCTCTTAACATTAAAATGTTTTTTTTTAATCACCCGGGCATTTTTCACAGGGGTTAGAAAAAGCGCAGAAAGTGTTATGACAGCGGCTTCAAGAGGGGAAAAAAGGATGCCATCTAAAAGTGTAACTCTTTTGTCTTCATCAGAGGATTAATGTTCGGGGCAATTGTTGTCTCTTGTTTTCACTTAGAGGACGTCTTATTTAAGGATTCCGATGATATATTGGACATGAAGTTAAGGAGGCAGCTTTTTTTTTTTTAAACCGACTTCAGGACAAACAAAATCTACCATTAAATAAAAATGCAAACAAGCCCTTTTGCTTAATCCTCGAAATTATTCAAAGCGGCATGTTTCATAAACATAGTGATTTAAAAAAAAAATATCTAAATATCTTATTCATATATATACATTTAAAGCTATAATTAAATGCTGGTAACCATATAATGTAGTTGATACTGAACTTTAATGAGAAACAAATACCTTACTGTTATTTATTCGACCTTATATTAACAAAGTCGACAGGATCTGAAGGGTCTAATATTTATACTTGAAAAGAAAATTAGACGGAAAGTAACAAAAGTTTCATGATTTGGATTTTAAGTGTTAAATTATTCAATATGTAAAGACAGCGTTTTTAATAAAGGTATAATATTTCATTTATGAATTTAAAACCCGAAATTCTAAAGAGTGAGGGGGATTAAGGTTTTTAATTTTTTCAGTCGGTTGTACAGAGATCTTTTCCGACTTTATGCATGCATTAATAATAACATTAAGAATCTGGTGGAAGAATCTAATTTTCACTTGTATTTCGTCTGATTAATGAAGGCGTGTGTTAAACAGAGTGGAATGAAACAATTTTTACAGGGACTGATAATTAATCATTAATTAATGCTGCATAACTAATTATTCTTAGGGAGTTAATTAACCTCCAAGATTACCCTTCCGCAAACAGCATTTGGTTGAATACGAAGAAATGAATTAATATTTGATATCATACAGCGTAGAAGGAGGAGCTATATGGCACGCGTTTCCAATCGGGACGAAAAAATTTATTTGTTTGAGATGAATGAGTGTGTGCGGGGGGGGGGGGGGGGGGAGAGAGAGAGAAAAAAAACACTGATGACCTTCCAAGAGTCAAAACAATAAGAAAGCAATGCTTTTTAAAAAAAATAATTTTCTCCTGGGACTAGAGTTAGAGAAACCTACGCTATTCCAGAGCTGCAAATTAGTTTTTTTCTACCCCTCAGCGCTTAATCTCTGGAAGCTCATTTTCGCCGAGGAAGAAAACACAGGCACACAATTAAATCTTTATACATATTTAAAGAATACTTAGATATTTAACTCTTCTTCTAAGTTACTGAAAGGGTTGCAAGATAGACTTGAAAAAGAAAAACTTTCCCCAACTGAGCTACAAACCACAGAATGTATTATGCATAGTCAATTGACTAAGCGAATTAAATTCCAGGTAAACAGTGTTATAGGCTTACAGTTTAAACAATAACGTTGGCTTAACCACTGAGAAGTTCTCGAAGACTTGTAATTAATTTTTTAAAGGCTGGCAATTTTCGACTTTTCTTGCCGAAAATTGAATTTTTACTCCTCTGGGGGAACAGCTTTTTTCGGCCTCCAACAGTTTTGTCGTTTGGAAAAAGGGTAGGATTTTCGTAATTCTTAACTTTTAAGAAATGAGAGGGGTTGATAATTAAAGATCCGGAATCCTCTCCAGCAAGAAATGCATTTAGAAACCTTTAGTTCTTAACGTGCACTAAAAATTTACAGATTTTGCATAATAAATGAGAATTATCTGAAACTCCCTCTCAAATGAACTGCAAACAACATGCTACTTAATGTAAATACATTCGGTTAGAGGCAAAAAAGGAAACATATGATGTCAATTGTAAGTCTCTAAGTGATTTTTTTCCCCCTCAAACCTAATTACTTGCCAATTGCAAATATGTACCACAAATTCAAACATCGTGATCGCAATTAAAATTAAGAGTGTAATAATATGCTGGTTTACCACGAATATAACTGTATTCCTCTTAACTTTTTTGCCTTAAATAATTTCGCTGATCAAATATTAATTGACAATAGTTGAGCATAGGCTGCGTATTAGTAAATCTATTTAGAATTACACAACAGACCATAACGTAATTCTAATGCTTCTAAAATTAACATACCTAATTATTTTAAACCAAATCCATGCAATAAAATCATTAACCCAAAAGAGGAAAAGATAAATAAAAAAAGAAATGCGCGTTAAAACTTTCATTGTTTGTGCGTTTGATCCAGAAACTTCGACCTCAATGCCAATTGCCTACCTCTAGAGACGTTGAAAAACAGAATAACAAATTTTGAATCGCCAACACCCCGAAAGAAATATAAGTAATGAAACTAGTCATTCTAGAAATCCTTGGCACAAAAAGGAAATGAAATTCTAATATTGGGAATTGATATAAAAAAACAAGCAGCAATAATAATAATAAAAAATAAAAAAATAATAATTAAAAAAAATAATAATAAACTGAGACATGCCTTTTTAAAGGTTTTAACCGAACCGATTGAATATTTTCTATCGCGGGCTATACAAGAAAGACTATACTGCCTGAATTGAAGTTATAGCAAGATCTGGACACTAGTCAATGTGTCAACGTAGTCCTTCTAGTAAGTATTTCTACAAAGAAAGAGTGCTCATTTGCAAATCAAATGAGAGTGCAAGAGAAAATTTAACCATTCTGCCCAACAACTTTTATTGGGTATACGAATTTTCGAAATCAAAGATGCCTGACAGTTCAGAAAGGAAATAGAATCCAAAAAACTCTTACATGCTGAGCGATCATGCAGCCTTGTAGATTTAAAGTCGGTCGGCGCTAATACAACCGAAGTTACAAAAGGATTAATTTCACAGTTAGTTAGAACCTTGCTCATTAATTAGCATATATAAAACTGTTTAACACATCTCACTGATTTTTCTCAAAACTGAATTTATGGAAAATGGCTGTTCTTATTTCAAGCTACAAGATGCGATGGAAGAGATAACCCTCGAAAAGATATGCAACACGGAACAACGACAGCTTAAAAATGAACGCGACAGCCGCTAACTTTTATTCTTTCACGTGTCTTCATCGGTATTGTCCTCCGGAACTTCACAAAGCAAGAGCTGAAGCATGTGTTTTTGCGTGTGTTCTCGGACGTGTTCCGTCACACCCTCTAATACCACACTCGGCATAGTTTGTTATTGATTTCTGGAATTTCGTGACGTCACGATGGGCATTCGAACGGCACGTGACGTTGGGCGTCAACCCCATTGTTAACTCGGATGGGGGAAAGGTAACAAAGGGTGGTGTAATTTTCGGAGATTTATAATTAACGCCTGAATTTTGATTTGGTTCGGCCATTATTCGAGAAATAGTTCCCCTCTTAATTGCGAGTCTTGAGGGTGCACGAAAATGGAGTTGGTGAGAGCCCAATTTTTAAGTAACTGGGGGATATCAGGAGTTGAATGGAAGTATACAATAAAAAAAAAAAAAAACGCTAGTGTATAAAGCATCGATTTGTCCGGGATAACGCTACCCAAGAGATTCTTAATGCATTCAATCAATAAACATCAGTGTGTGTTCTAAACTCGCGGTATTTTAGTATGTAGAAAGTGACGTGTTATCGTTACCCATTAGTTTATTATGTTTAATTATTCATTGCAAAGTACACGTAGCATAATTAAAACAAAAACAAAGTTTGGCATCTGTTTCGATAGAGCCAATCTAAATTCAACGTAAAATTAAATAATACTATGGACATTATTCAGAGAATGGAATGGACTCTAGAAGTAACACAACTTTTATCGCAAAATGATAGTAATTTCATCACATTACAGGGTGGAAACATAATTCAGGGAAAAAAGTTCCCTGATATCACCTGGCAGATTTCTGAAAAATTCTCTGATTATACGGAAAATTTTCTTTTTTTTAATTTTCCCAAATTTTCCAGATGTGTAGATCAAATAGAACATTTCTGCCAGAGAGATAATATGCTACTTTTTTAAAAATAGTTTTGGCAGTAACGAAAAGTTTAAATTATACCATAATATGAAACTTCTAACGATTACCACAATTTTCCGGGAAATTGGCGCCAAAATACGGATGAACTGTGAAAGGTACCTGCAAAACAGTAGAAAATTACCCTGATTTAAACTAAATTTTTAAAAATTCATTTACATTTTTCTGATTTTTTCCAGAATCAGAAAGTTCCCTAACTTCCAAGTTTTCCAGGTTCTGTGCATTAGATTTGATGCCTTAAGAAAAATTGTGCAACAGATTGTAAATATACCCTGGTTTTCAAGAAAAATGAAGCCACCTTTTAAAGATATGTGATCTATTACAGAATATAAAGGCCAGCAAACTTTCAAGAAAAATTAGCAAAGGAGGTAAGTGCAAAAGAGGTAAATAATATACTTAACAGGACACTAGAACTATATAAAATTAAAATACAGAAATAGAAATCACAAAAATTACTTTTTGTGAGGCTTGATAAAAAGAGCATTAATTAATCTTTAAATTATTCATTTTTTTTCAGCGCATTTAAAAAAAATAAAGGTTTTAAATTTTCAGAAAGAGATTGAATAAATGTATCATATGACAAATGTAATTTGGAAATCCCGCAGAAAATTTTTCAATAATAATATCAGCGACAGTGCACGTTAATGCACTTTGTCATACCTCCAGTAAATATATAGATTTAATGCTACCCACTCCAAAGCACTTTAACCCCCCACCCCACCGTCTCCTTCGTTTCTTTTTACTTTTACAAACAAAACAATCACTTTATAAGTGACTAGTCTAAGTCAAAAATAACAAAAGCTAAAAAATAAAAAAATAAAAACAGAACATCAAGGTAAGCTGCTGGTATTTATGAAAGCCTCCGAATCATATGGAAGAGTGGGGTAGAAATTATGAAAAATCGGGAAAACTAACACTCCCAGAGTCCCTTAAAAATAAATGGCACGCGAGGACAAAAGCAAATGTGATAATGACCCAAGCCAAGTGAAGAATATGAAACAGGAAAAGAATAAAAAACGGGAAAATTTACACTCGAAATGAAAAAAAATATAATGAAACTAGAGAAAAGGCAAAAAAAAAAAAAAGTCGTTCAAATTGAAATATATTCCGAGGACATGAATGATCGCTGCGCGGGAAAAAAACGCATACACAAACCGCGGCTTATTTAAGCCGAGAGTTGGATCCGAGCTGTCGTCGATTTAAAGGAAAGGCGCAACAAAAAAAAAAAATACTTGAAGACATTTGGTCACAAAGGGGGAAGGGGATGAAGAAAATTAAGAAGACCCGAGCAAAAAAAGGGTGAAAAAACCTGAAAGTGGAAGCTGTGCATTAAAAGAAGGAGGAGAAGAACATACTTGAAATGCCGAGAGCCACCTAATCCGAACAGCTATTTAAAGATAAAAACCCTGCTTAAGTCGGACTTCTGACACGGAGGACTAAATTCATTTTGTGGAGGAAGAGATAGCTGGGGCGGCGTAGAATATCGGCAATTAAGTAGTGTCCCCTTTCCTGCGAGTATTTTTCAAGAGGGATTTGTACGGTGTTATGGATTGGGCTGACGCGGGCTTTAGAACTTTTCTGACATGTTAGGGGAGATAGATTAATAACGAGTCATTCCGGCAGAGCTAGAGAGGTAAGATTTTTAATGGCGGAGATGAAATGGGATTTTGTCAACCTTCTTCCTGTTGAAAGCATTCCAGATCCGAGAAAAAAAATGGATAATGTCCTCTTGGAGGATATTTTACATATGCGGTATGGCAACAACAAACCCACACAAAATTCATCTTACTGCTGTGGCGTATCTAGAAATTCATTTATGGGACGTATATTGTTGCGCAGTGCTTCAATTCAGCGCAAGCTAGATTTGAATATTATTTTGCAATTATTAAGTACCGGAATGGAATTGTAACAGAGTTTCCATAACGATATATTTTAAAACAGTTGCAACTTTGTACTGAAGGTATAATAATGGAATCTATATAAAATTTGAAGGGAAAATAAAACATGACTTCTTTAATATTTAAATATATATATATATATATATATATATATATATATATATATATATATAATGATAGCGCCACCTATTAGGAAAAACTGCATTTTTTTTTTAATTTTAATTTTTTTTAATTTATTAAAAATGTAATTGTTAAGTAATGAAACTACGTGCATTTTATTTAGATATGTAGCTATTTTCTTAAGTTCTGAACAAATATTCTAACTTATCTAATATTCTGGGAATTATTGCATTAAGTCTATAAGAGGGGAAATCTAACGATTTCTCTTATACTGCGTTAATTGCGTGTACCTAACTTTCTCTAATTCAGTAAAAAGAAAATTTCCGAAATGTGCAACAGTATTTGATAACCACATCGTTTAGTTTTTCATGAATTGCGTAGGTCAATAACTTATTGCACAACGAAATTCATACTTGTGTCTCAAATAAGTTTCCTTCTAAATTGAAATAATGTTTCGTGGAAAGGAAAATGTGATACAAGCACAAGATTATGCATTTTAGCTTGAATACAATGATATATTGATTTGAATAGACAATTGCAAGCTGTCAAATGTATATGGCATTGAATTAAAAATTAAACGGTAACACACACTGTAAGTGAACATTTGGTCTTATTAACTATAAGAATACTTCCTTATAGGAAATGTCAAGAAAAAATGCACCTAGTATACTGTGACCTTAGACTAGCTCTTATTTTATTTGATCTGCCGTGATGTATTTCCTTATTGAATTAATATCCGTATTCTCATTAAGTTCTTTCATAACTTCGAATTAAAGTGAATTTATATGCATGACAAATCATTTTTAACTTTTGGATTTACACACAATTCAAAGAAGTTATGCCTTGAAATTAAATGTCTAATTTTAAAGTCTCTCTAAAAGTTGGGAAAGAAAACCTTTTATAGATTAAAATAACTTGCAGTCAGTCACGTTCATAATAAGCAACCAATCACCATTATAATACAGCACATTTACTGCATAACTTTGACCGTTTGTCTGGTTTTAGAAAGTTAACACCACACAAATTGTTTGTGTGTTTATGCATGTACTTTACTTAAATAAAATGTTGTTTTTTCTTCCCGAAATTATAAACAAATTATTTAATTTCTGTGAGCTTAAGTAAAATTTTCCCAAGCAAAATTATTGCATTAAATAAATAGTTTGAATTTGCAATAATTTTTGGTTGAAAAAAACAAACTAATCAGTAAAGATCTATTGAAGACACCGCATTTTATTTCGGAAAGTCCTAATTTTCTCGTCATCAGAGTCAATTATCTCACTTGACAATCGAAATGAAAGTGATTTTTAGGGCAATGCAAAAAATAATTCAAACATCTATCGAAACTATAAAAGTCTACATCGCAAGTTGGGGCTCACCCCTAAAAAAAAATCAAGAAAACACGAAACGACACACCATCCATTTATTTGAAGTATTTAATCGCCATACAAAAAAATATAAGAAAATTCCTAATTTCTCCGACTAACAAACTTCCCCCGAAGTCGACAGGATCGTTAGATCCCGCTTCCCCCCCCAAAAAATGACCGCTTTGCCCATTTAAAGCAACATTAATACTAATTGTTCAGCTGTTCACTTATCCAATAAATTAATTAACATTGTCCTACGTAAGAAGAAATGCGGATCACAGACGCAAGGCAATCCCCACGAGACTTCGTTGAAGCGTCTGCGGAAAAAACAACCGACGGAATTCAGACGAGAGTTCCAGTAAAAAGTACCAAGAAAATCGGCATCGTCTGGATCCAAAGAATAGGCTAATTAAATTAAAGAGGGAAGGGGAGTGGTGCCTTTTTATAAATGAGGATGAATTTTATGTTTGTGTTTCTGACATTTTTAAAGAGTGGATTTGCTACAAATCGATGTTGTTTGTCATTAACGAGTTTTGTTACCTTTAAGAAACTGTCCTTTTCGCCCTCTATCGGGGTAGTTTTCACCATAGGAGCCGCTTCGTGATCGGATTTCAGGGTCGAAATACGAAGACTGTTTCCAGGAATAGCCTACAATACAAGGATTATATCCATTAACCCCTTCAATCCTGTGCACATAGTATTTGTACATAAATGTACCTTGAATTAATTTATAATTTGTTCTTTTCAATGGATTTGTTTTAGCATCGTTAGCACTTAAATTTTAACATTTGAAAACTACCTTTTGCATACAATTTATAATTGATTCACTTTAATATATATTTTTGCCACTCCAATTTTATTTGGTCCTGAAGTAGTTAAAGTTACAATTCTAAAGCATCTTTTATCAAAAGTTTAATGGAACATTCAAGGGGAGTATGGATGTGGAATTTTTTTAAAAGTATGAAAGTCTTGAATTTAAATTACTTTGTTAGTAATTTAAACTGCTGCATATATTTATAAACATTGTTTATTATTATAGTCTCATTAAATATTTATCTCCATCGACAGTAGTATAAATTAAATCAATCCAATATGTATTTATACGAATAAATTTGGAAGAGTTTTATTCAGTAACATTGAATTCAAGATGGATACCTAACAATACAACACGTAAACTTTTTAGTGTTAATGTGATGTGAATTATAATTCAAAATATTTGAAGAATTTTAAATCGAGATCAAACAAAGTTATGACTTCCAACTCCTTATATGATTTCATAAATAATACCGTACTGAATCAAATACATTAAGCGTTAAGTATCCAATATTAGAAAATTAAATTAACGTAACAATGGAAAATATCAAATAAATCAAGCGAAAGATTTGTGCACTCTTTCTTCTAAGTGAAACTCAATACGATTTCTCATTAACGAAAAGGATCGAACTATGAAGGTTCTCACGAACAATTCATTCAAAATTATTTAATCAAGATTAAAAATACATTTTTACACAAGCTAATCTACAAATTGGAAAAGTGGAATTAAATCATGAATTACAGAACTTGAGACTCACAGAAGGACTCTTAAAACGAATTAGCAGAGTGGAAACTGTATCAAACATTTGGGTACTCAAGGGTAACAGGGTAGACAGTATTTTCAGCTAATCATCAGGGCCCGATCATGACAAGTTGGGGCCCAAGTCCCGAACCCTCTATTTTTAAAAAAGCTTGCGTTTCACGCTTTTAAACGGTTTATTTGAATAAATACACTCTGGGATACTAAAGACAGTTCAAGAACAATAAAAAATGATTTTTAATGTAAAAATTATTTTATACAAGTTATAAAAGATAGTCACATAGCTTTCGTGGGTTGATTACAGCCAAATGGTTTATAGCCAATTTCGGGGGGCCCTAAAATCATGGGGCCCAAAGCCCGGGCCTTGTGGGTCTAGGTGATGATCAGGCCTTGCTAATCATCAATACTGTCAAATCAATAATTTGCATCTAAATAAAGAGCTTGAAATATAGAAACTCTTTTCTAGCAGATACCTTGTACCCATTTAAATGAGCCCCTTAACAGAAATGTAAATGAAGTTATATAAAATCAACAACAATCACTTGAAATAAAAAAAAAGTTATAAAACTGACCAATGCTCTTATCCTTGAGGAATCAAAATATGCAATATGATAGAGACCGACACGAATTTTATTGAACTATGACTTATTTTCAAGTTTTAATCAGACCAAGGGAATTCCATGTTATCAAGATAAACTTTTTTTTTTAAAAATGCTAGAAATTGTTAATGATTGATATGGGAGAGAAATACAGACAAAGAATGATTGCAAGGATTTTCAATGATAAACATTTTATACACAAAATTAAAGATGGTTAGATGCAAGCGTTAAATTTATGCATGAGAAAAGGCATTCAAATTTCAAACACGGAAGACTTATTATAATTAAACAAACCTCTTTATGATTGATTGATAGTGGAATTGTTCAGACAGGAAAATAACTCTGCATAGTGAATTTAAAATTAGTTACAGTGGTTGAATGTATTTACAAATTTAAATTTTAGCAATCAGTAAAAAAAAATACGACTACCGTGATTTTTTTTTTTTTTTTTTTTTTTTTTTAAGGAGTGTATGAGATAACATTTTGTTTTGTGGATAGTAAAAGCATTCATTGGGTCATTAAAATTCTGTGGGATGAGGTTTAAAGAAACGATTGACATAATCATAAACTAAATTAAAAACTGTTAGCTGTTGTATTTGATGTTTATTAAAATGATTGATTATTTAGTAAAAAAAAAAAGGCAAGTATAAAATATATGTAAGTCTGATTAAAAAAATGTATTAGTTAAAAAGTATGTACCTGACTATAGTAATGTGTCTGACTTATCCTTATTTAACTTAATAATTTTTTTTATTTGTATTACTTTAGGGTGTCCCAAGTAAAAAAAATTAAATTATCATATACTTTCCTGACAATTATCTGAAAAAATGTTTTAAACTTATAAATAAATTAAAAATTTAATTATATCGTAAACAAAACTTTTATGAAGTTCATTATATTTCAAAAGAATTGAATCGGAAGTATTTTGATTTCTTACTCTTGTGAAAATTGATTTTAATTTTTGAACCAAGTCTCTTGAAACCAAGTCTTCAAATTTTCTTTTTTATATAGATTCCATCACAAATTCTGAGAGAGTTAAAAAAATTGCAAAATCACTTGTAATTTCTTATTTTCCCTATTTGACACCAAAACAAAAAATTGTGTAAGAGGAGCGAAATTGCTCATTGAAATCCATAAAACACGGTTACGGTTATTCTTAAGATTCTCAAGATGTTTTAATGGCTGCTTTATGAATTCAGGAAAAATAAGTCTTTGTTTGTCATGCATAAGTAACACTGAAAAGTAATAAACTTGATGAACTCTGCAAATGCAGCAAAGCTGGAACGAGGGGAAATATAATGCAGCTAATTATTATACCCGTACCAAGTTTTAATAAACACTCTCATTGAGTAACAAGAAACAATCTAGAAATCTCGACAAAACAGAATTTTGATTCGCAGAGTAAAACTTATCAACAGCATCAAGTTGCACATTCGTCGGAACAAAGAATTCTTCACAACTTAAAAGGGTGCGGTAGAGGCATTTCCTGTGTGCCAATATGTAAAAGGGGCAGGATCAGGCTGTGCGAAAATTAAAACTTGAGGGCAATGTATGTGCTCGGCAAAAACTGTACGCAGTGCACTATTTTGTATCGATAATATAAAAAATATTTTAGCTAATCGAATCTTTGAAATAGAAATCTGGTTTGGAAGGGATTAAGAGGGCTGAAACAATTCAGGGGGGAAAGAAAGTAATGTATTTGTCGCTTACAATGAGAAACGAAAAATAAATTGTTTTTTAAGTGGTCTCTGATGAGACCCACATAAGTTAGTATAGGGTGGTCGAAACTAAACTAAAGTTGAAATACAGCTTGTAGAAATAAGCAAATCTTCAAAAAATATTGTATGCACATGTGATGAACCATGGGAAAATGATAGTTGGTACATAAATGTTCTTTAGTTCACATTTTAACTAATGACGCTTTAAGGACAATTATTTGCTAAATATTTAAAATTCTATTGTATTGTTTTCTTTATGGCCTAAAACTTCATTCTCAACCTTCCCTGAAAGATTCTGGTAGCAAATTTCTCTGCAATTTATTTATTATGTCTTTTAGTAGTTTCAAGACTTTTCAAATAAAAATAAATAAGCCAAAAAATAATAATTTAGTTTGTTTGATATTTTCAGCAAGCTGAAAATGGATAAAAAAAGTACTGATAAGCCAAGGAAGCTTCAGTAAAACGTAAAAACTCCCAAGTTAATACAATAGTTTAATCTTATAAATATCTTATCAAAGCTCTTAATCAAAATATCCCAAGTTCTTATCAAAATATAAATCATGAGATTTCGAAATGTTCTAGATCAAGATAACGTTTCTAATTTGGTGGAATGAATCAATTAATGTAACATCTCAGATTCCATGAACCACATCGAACAACCATCGATTTCATTAGCGGTTTTATTTGTAGCATCGCTAACTCAAACCACATAATTGCACTCCAGAAATGGAAATGCCGATCCTATTGTATCACAACAATTCAAGACTCGTTTTTATACGGGCACTTCAAAGGTGACTCCCATCCAATATAAAAGGTAACACCAATAAATAGCCATCAACTTCAATTTCCTCTTCAGGCACCATTTAATGTCTCAGCTGTGTAGCATTTATTTTCTGTCCCGGCAACGGCGACATGGATGAAATCGAACATCAAGTTTAAAAGCGCATGGGAGAGTAATTTTTAATGGTAGACCCCTCGCTGGGCTTAGTCATATATCACGGCCATTTGATCCCGAGCTGTATTCACTGGGAAGATAGGTAAACAATTCAACCTGCACCTGGTCAGCCATTATTAACGAATCTATTTTCAGTTCAGCGCTGCATGACCGTAAAGAATGGCGTAATGAGTAATTGTGTGGGGACCATTATTATACTCTGAGTTCATTTCGGTTTTGTACTTTTTTATTGCTATGTCACCTGCAGCATTAGCCTCGTTTCGCCTTTTTATCACCATTGGCATAAAACAGATTTTGACTCAGCTATGAAGACACAACTATTCGTAAGGTGTAAAAAAAAATAAAAAAAATCTAGATTAAGCATTAATATAATACGTTGGTAAATTTGAAGTGTGTTTGAATGTGAAGACATTGACTCCGATTAGTCAAGTTCATTAGTGTCAAGAAAATAGTGAAAAATCAAAAATATTTGTTTTATTTTTAAAATTTTCTTTACAGTGACATAAGAATTTTTTTTATTTATTATCTGTCTACGTTTATTATTTCATATATTTGAGTAATTGGTAGAAAGGATTTTCAATGAAATTTAAGCATGTAGAAGACGTTTTAAATTAGAGCCTATGCAGTCTTTTATTTTGTCATTCCTATGGTTGAAAAATAAAATTATTTTAAAGATTTTTTTTTAATGCGTCTTTAAATAATTCACACCAACTTAATTTTAAAGTACTATAATACTAAATATTCGTCATATTTTATATCTTTGCAAAATTAATCAAAGTTCTAAAACATGTTGGCATCTACAATTTATCTCGGCAATTTATTACTTCGTTCTTTTTCAGATAGTTTGTGCTGTTAGCTGAGGAATAAACTTTAAGCTGAAAGGATAAACTTAAACCAATACATATTTACAGCTAGCCGTTACTCTGCTGAAATAAAAAAACAATAATGATACAGTCGACAAATCCCATCTTAAGCGCTTCTGCTTCAGAATTCGAACTGAACAAAATTGAGAGCTAGAAGATTTATTCCAGCATTTTGTCCTATAGTGCCTCCTACTAAGTTATTTGACTGAATACATCTTCAAGAGGGCAAAACTTTCTTCCAAAGGACCACATTTCTCTTTCATCAGAAAGGGTGAGAAATTCTTACAATTTTTATAAAACCACACTTCGCCCGAAACACTCTCTTGCCCATAATAATAACTCCTCCGGACGAAATTCCTGGACACTTGATTGATAGCATTTCCAGGCGGCGAAGAAAACAGTTTCGTCTTAATTTTCGTTTACACTCCTAAAGCAAAGCATTCGCAAAATCCGGGCAAACTGCAATTATTTCCGCTATGGCGCCTTTTGCCCGCTTTTAAAGATTGCCCCGGCTCGCTGCCACCCTCCGACGCAAAATCATCTTCACCCTTCTTTCATTTTACGGTTTATACTTGATGCTTTCATATGATAAATGATGTCATTTGTGTCTTATCCTCCAATCTGATTTGGTTTATCTATATTCGACGCCATCCCCCCCCCCCCCTTCCAAAACGTTGAAAAGAAGGCTAAGAAAAGGGGAGAAATTAGCGGAAGACTTGGGGGGGGGGATAGTGTTTAGATGTATTATACGAACAGAATATACATATTAAGAAGAGTAACGAATGGGGGGGGGGACTAAAAATGGAATGAAGAGGGGGGGGGTAGCGGAAAAAAAAGTTACCGATTTGTCGCGCTATTCATCTTTAGTTGCATTTGGTGATCAATACGCGAGAGCCCGATTTTGCGAGGAGATAATGAGTTGCGACATAATTGCGTTAGTCGGTCTGAAATGCGCAATTAATTACCGTTCGTGTCGGGTACATTGTTGGATTTCTTCCCCTAAAACGAACCAAAAGGAAAAGTTCATTACTCAGCCAGACCCCCACAATCAAGTAATCAACCATCAATTGCAGAATGAGGAGAGGGAGGGGGGGACCAGGTCTGAGAGTCTTTTTATAATAGTTTCGGGTCGTTAATGCCCGGGCAAAATCCTTACCCATGGCGTCGTTAATTTTCTCCAACTATGCCAAAGGGGTTTTAGAATCGTCAGTCACCAAAGGACGCGTTTTGACGTTTTCCCCCGTGGGTTTGGAAAATTTTACGATTTAGGGAATGAAATTTTTCCCGTTTTCAGGAGAGTGGGTGGATGGGGAGGGGTAAGTTTTGACATAGAAAATATGCGGGTGTATCCGATGAAGAACGCAGTTTTCTTAACGGCAGATTTTGCTGTCACCGGCCGACGAAATATAGCCTTTAATAGTCACTCAACGTTCGGATAAAGAATGGATTTCGTTAATTACATTCACCCCTTTCCCCTGCTAGCAAGAGGGTTAAAAGTGGAAAAATACAAAACCCGAAATTGCATGTCAAACTTTTCGACCCACTGACAGCCAAATTAAACGTCCCTTCTCCATGTGTGTAAAGCGCACACAACGCTGGTTCTAAATCGCTGTTTATGATTTCCGGATATTTGTTTTCGTCATTGTGCGCTTTCGGGAGCCGATAAAAATGCGGACAAAACTTTGCAAAATGAATCAAATCGCTCGATGGTGGAATATGGACAGTGTTCATTTTCTTTTGGGGATAATCAACTGTTTTGTGTTGCTACTTTGCTGGCGTTGACATCCAATCTCAAAAATGTATTTATTAAATTTTTGAGATACGTCAAAGTTGAAAATGTCGCAGGCAGCTATCCCATTACTCCCACCAATTAAGCACAATTAATGGAAAATCATTTCCATACAGGGATATTTGTTGGAACATTTCAATTAAGATTTTTTTCTAAGGAATAAAATCAAAATTCACAGTATAAAGTACTAACCAAAAGTTTTCAAAGAAAATATATTTTTTAAATCTAATCCAAATAATTAAATACATTCAGTAACACTCAAAACGCTAAAGCAATGAAATATATCGTAGGTAATTATAAACAGTTCAATAAAAATAACTTATAAATAGTAATAACTTTTCAAATATTGTATTACATTTTAAAACATGCCTACAAGAAAATATAGGGCCAAACTTCTTAAACCCTATAAGAACTTGTTTGATTTCTGAAACGCATTCTAATATAAAATATCTCAAAGCAATTTTTAGGTATTTTAAATTGTAATTATGCATTTTAATTAGTAATTATACTTTCTTCAGATCTATTCAACAAGGTCCACGCACTGAAATATCACTCAAAATTCCATCCATGATCCATCCTCCCAAGCGGCCATTTCTCTCTCCCAACACACATAAATGAAATCCTCATTTAAAAAGTCCGAATCCGCCATTTTAATGCACGCCATGCCCACCCAAACGACTGCATATGCAAATTTTTTTCGGATGAATCACGCTCTTATTAAACGATCGATAGGATAACCCTTTCCTTCCCTAATCTATCCCCTCTCCATAATTCCCCCTTTCCTTTTATATCACACGGCCTAACATCTCCCCACCCCAGCAACGAAATATAATAATAAACTGCGACAATCAAATTGCCCTGCGTTTGCACCTCACATTATGACGTCATGCCATGTAGAGGTACTGCCCCTAAAACAGGAGAAATGAGTCTCCTAGTAAAAATGTAAAAATTCGTGCATGGGTCAGTGATTTTATAAGCTTTGTTAACTGAGGAAGTTTGTCGAACACATTTTAAGATGCGTGAAAGGGGTGTCTTAACTGTGAACATTGTATTGGAGTGATCTGACTACTTTGAATTAAATTAAATTTTCTGCAAAATAAAATTTTAAGATATTTTTGAGAAGTTAGAAAGGTTTTATGAAAAAAATACAAATTGTTATTTAGTATTAAGTCTCTTCAAAATTATTCTGACTTGGTATCATTAGGTAAGTATATTAACACTAATGGGAATAAATGACTGGAGCTTGTCATTGCTACTTTCTCAAAATCCTTTCTATTCCACAATTGTACATTAAATTAAAGATTTACATCAAGTTAATATGATTATTAATTTTAATCCATCGACCGTTTGACACCTTTAACTCAATCAAAATGGACAAACTTCTGAAGCGAAATCTTTAAATCCGTTATCACATTACTCATGACTGGGAGGCAGAATGCGCTGCTAAGCAAGCAAGATGCTCCGCGGTCAAGCTTCACTCGAACCGGCGGGCTCTTCAAATTGAGCAAACAAAATTGGCGATCGTCACAGATAGTATAGTATCGCTTATGTGACTGTCTGATGGAAGTTTTATCGCTTTTCTCCCATTCAAGACACGAATGCAAAAGTTGTCCTTAAGATCACCCGGAAGGCACACCCCTAAAGATGTTTCAGCTCAGTAATCCTCATGTAGCCCTTGCACTAGAAAATGCCCAATACAACAACTATATCTACACAAACAGCAAACGTATAAAAAAATAACAATGTTCTTCAAACAATTTTGACTTTCATAGTAATGTCCCATTTAATTATCATTACTAGCAGCATTCTAGTGCTTTAAGTTCTAAAAACCTATCTCGAGAATCTATGACAAGTTTTCTTTAGAGATCGGTCGAAAGAGCTTTCTTTGAATTTATAGATTCTTTGAATCGAAGGTAGTATTTACTCTCTTCTATAAAGTTAATACGGAAGCACGATCTTAAAATTTAAAATCAAGAAAATCGCTTCCATAATGAACATTTTCCACTCACTAATCGACAAAGATACTCGAAACATCAGCAATTATTCAACATCAGCGTACCACGATTCCAGATCGTGACTAGAATCCCCAAACACATCGAGGGAATAAACATAAACAAAAGACCAAAAAATCGCATTTTGGCGTCAAAAAACGCTGATTATCAGCGTCGGTAAACTACATTAATGACCCGTAACAAGGCATTATTTTCCATCAAGCTCTGGTGTTCTCTTGTCTCATTTTTTCGCCCTTTGTTTTACACCGGAGGGAATTTTTTATTTTTGGCTATCCATCAAATATTCGGGTGTACATCAACCCTAAGGGTGACGATGAGTGGAGAGTTTGAAAAAGAAAGTAAAAAAACTATAAAAAAAAAAATCACAATGTAAAAATAGTAACTAAGCATGACCGTGGAAGATGAATGTCTTCCTGCAACGTCACCGCATCGGAAGGAAGAATAGCGAGACCAGAAAGAGTTGAAGAGCGTTTCTGATGTCACAATTGCAATTTGATTCATGGCGGAATAAATATCCACAGAATTAGAATTCGAAGGAAGAACGCCTTTTGTTTTCGAAGGGGAGGGGAAAGTTTAAATGTGTACAAATAAATTGCGTGATAAAAGTTGGCAACTTCATACTAATATAATTCTAAACCTTACAGGTGTGACTTCACTTCCCCGTTTTCTTTTCTCCATTTGTCCTTATATGAAACAAAACCATTTAACCAAATGACAATGTATATTATAAAGTGATAGAAAAACGCCAATTGCGCTGTAAAATTGTTCTTTGTGATTTTATTTACAAACGAGTGAAAAAGAAACATCTTTGCGTGTTCAAATTTGCTATAAACGATTCGATCGATTACTTAAAATGAATACTTAATTGTTATAGAATTACAAAACATCACAGGATCTAGAATGATAAGGGTAGTCAAAATTTCAAGATAGAACGCCTCTTGGGAGATCAACAAGATTTGAATTTATAGATTTTTTTTATAGGAGGACACAGCCGAAAATATTCTACAGCACTTTTTCCTTAAGCATTGTTGTGAAATATTTTAGAGTCTGTAGCAGCGCTAGGTAAGTGCACTTTCATTAATACGTTTATTTAGATTCCAATACTGGTCACTTAAGGGGTCTCAGTACCCTTAAAAAATTCTGCAGGCATATGAGAAATCTCAGTTTTCGAGTCAATATAACTTTTTAACCAAGCAAAGTTTAAGGTTCTGGTTTTTTACATTTGAAACTTTACACTATTGTTATTTACATCACCCTTAAACTTAAACAGCATTCAAATAATTATTATATATATTTGGAAATGTAAATCATAAAATTTTTAATAATCAGAAAAAAATGCAATTTGCTGCGCGCATGATTATGAAATAAATTATGACCCAAAGTGTCTCAAATTGGTTTCAAATAACCCATACAATAGCTACCTAGAAGTTATACATCATTTTAGTATATTTTATAAGGCTTAAGTATTTTTTATTTAAATAAAAATTCAAAAAATTAATTTTTTCGAAAAATTTTCACACAAAAATGCTCCAATTTTTTTTTGTAAATAAAAATCTTCCCAAATTGAAGTATAAGTTATAGAGTAAGTTATAAAGAACATTTGCAACAAATTTCAAGTTCATACAATAAATACTTTTTTTTAAATCATGCGCGCAAACTAGAAATTTACATTTTGAGAAAAATCAAGTTAAAGTTAAAATTTTACCTAAAGTAAATAAAATGAGATTAATTACCTAATCAAATTCTCCTGTACCATAAGCCATTCCTTCCTTCACCTACAGAGACTCATTTATTACAGCATTTTTTAGTTTTTTGGCTTTCCGAGCCTCTAACAAAGCACTGCTGGCTCTTTTTTCAGCCACAGCGACACGCGTTTGCTATGTGAAATACAAGTAGTAGTTATAAATATTTTTTTGTATATTTTAAGTCTAAAACTTTCAAGTTAGCTAATGTTGACTTCTCTTCACCATTATATATACAGGAAGCTGAATATGCAGCTAGCTTAGTTACTGTTATACACGGCCCAATAACTTTCGAACTATACTTCCATACGAGAGAATTCATGGATTCATTGGTTTTCTGTGTTCGACCGCCAAGGCATTACCATAATAGAACCACTTGGAATATATCTTTAAAAACGGGTTTAATAGTGTCAATAACGGCCAAAGGTAAAGTGTTCTTATGCTTAAAAACCCTCAGTTAACCGTTAGCTTCTGCAATGTTATACTTACACCAAGTCTTTTCACCTTTCGGGCAAACCCAGAGTATAAGCTCTTGGTCAGAGCTGCCTGTATGAGCCCATACAGCCGAAATAGATTGCCTCGTCATTAACGCTAATTGAATTGTCCCTTATAGCATTCTCGTAGTATGAAGTCAGTTTCTTGACGTTGGTTTCTGTTAGTTGACCTTTGCCGCCTATAGTTTTGCCATCTGAAAATTTCTTATTTACAAGAACTGACTTCATTTTTCGTAAACGAGTACCCATTCTTTTCTGTATGTGGCCCACGTATTCTACTATCTTAATTTTAAAATCTATCCCACATTGTTTGCTTTCTGAAACAGCCGCAGATGTCTTGTACTCTTTACACTTCAACCCTCGTTCAGTTTCCGATCTCCGAAAGATTCCATCGACCCCCATCTTTCCTGCAGATCCAAACATGATTTTTAGTACAAAATGATCTGTGCTTTGAAATCCAAGATTTATATCTGGGTCCAAATATACAACCTTTGTACAACTGGCATCCTTTGTAATGTGCCGACATTACCTTGACATCAATGACTTTACCCGAATCACTGTCAATCAACACACAGGCACCGACAAGCGACATGTGGCCTCGACTACTATCCCCACTAATAGCAACGGAACTATTGTTGTCATTAAGGGAAATTTCATCAGACGCAGCCTGTTTCAAAGAGTCTTCGGCAACTACCTGGATGACCTCAGTCAAATTTTTGTTGATATAGCATATGATTTTTTTTAAATGGGTGTTGATAAACTTATCACGTTGCAGAATGTTTGAAGAGAAGTCATTTCAGCTCCACAATATCTCATGGCTAAAGTCAATTTATTTCTGGAATGTTTTTATTTGGGCCAATCATTGAACAAGATTTAAATGAAGCCTCAGAAGTACAATGAACACACGTGACTGTGTAAGTAGAGTACTGTGACTGTGTACTTGTTGATTTCTCAGAGAATTTTATATGTCTATGATACAAAAAACTACAAACAGTTTTTTAAATTATCAAACATAAAAATATCAACAATTCTATATCCACAAAATTCAGTGGAAATATCATCATTCTTCTATGATAGAGTTAGCAGAAGGCATTTTTTTTTTTTTTTTTGCTGATAAGCTTTTAGAAGCATGCACTTTGATGAATGTTGTACTGCTACTATTTACATTTTGTAAGCATATTTATTACCGTTAAACTTCTTCTTTTTCGACCGCTGTCCTCATGATCTCTTTTAATGATAATTTACTCGCATTTTCATGACTTTAAAAAGCTTTCGGAATCAAAACAAAATCGAATCCTCAAAAGAACAGTCCAAAACACGCGCTCCAAAACAAAATAATAACATTAAATAACCAGCAAGTAATTCTAAAGTTTAGTTGTATACCTTCTGCTTGTTTACAAACATTAAAATAATATTAGCAAAGGCTTTGCATGTAGATTAAAAGTGAAATGAAACATACTATAAGCTTGAAATTGTATCGTCTGCTAACAATAAGTGGGCGTGGCATCGACTGATTTCTAAATGTTGGTTTAAACTTTTTCGAATAACTTCGCAAATAATTTGAGTATCTTCATAATTTTGGTACCAAAATATTCAGAATAAAATGGCTCATAACATATATTTTTTTCAAAAAATCTATAATTTTAAAAGTTAAGGGTCCTGAGACCCCTTAAGAGAAGAGGCTGTAGAATGTCAAATTCTTAGTTTTGATTTTGAAACTATACATGCACCCCTTTTTTAACTATCTCCTGACTACAAGTCCAGAAGAATGTAAATCATACGCGCAAATATATAGTAATGACTAAAATATTTATTATAGTAGTGAAGACTAGAAAAAATTAATTCTGCCTCAAAGGGTGCAATTTTATTTGATAAATCAGTTGGGTAAAGCTAGACTTAGAATTATAAATTATGAACTTATTACTAGATGGAAAAGTAATATTGCAAAATAACAAGATTAGTTTATCGCTAGCATTTATAGACGAAAACAAAATTATATCAACGTGGGAAAGGTAAATCTTTAAGCTGAATAAACCGGACTACACAAGCGATTACGTTATCACTTGAAATCTTATATCAAAACGATTGGACTGAAATGGCATTGCTCTCAGAAAGTCCAAATAGCGTTTATTGCCACGTGCGCAACAATCGCAATTACTTTTCCGAAATTGTGAGAACATTTTTAGTAATACAAAGATACTTTATTGTCCTTTACTTTAGAGGAAGGCTGCACTTCCTCAATAGTAATAAACGGGTTTGATGGACATAAAACCAGATGGATGGCACTACTGAAAATCAACAATCACACGGAGTGTATTTAACCCTAGATAACTAAAGTTAAAACAGTATTACTCTGTAACTAATCATTCGTCTCGTAGACTACGAATTATAAACGGGATTTTTTTTATATATCTCCTTCATTTATTTCAACCAATTAGTGTATTTTGATATTTCAGTTAAAAAAAAATAGCGTTTACTCTCTTGGCAGATATTAAAAATACAATGGGAACATCTCGAATTCGCAAAGCTGCCAGGGGTGGGTAGTCCATTAGACGAATGTGTAGATATCTAAAGTTAAAATTACATCCCAAAACAGATATCCTTTCTTTGGGATATTTTTTAGGTTGGTTGGTTGTTTTCAGATTATCTGGCGCCGTCAGCAACACGAGGGCTATAATGCGCCGAAACATTCGTCATTAGACAAGCCAACATACATTTACAAACACCCATGCCTAACACGGAACTCGAACCCGCAACCTCGCGGTCTAGAAGCTAGCACGCCAACCACTATACCGTTTGGTCGGCGATATTTTTTAGGATATCTTCAAAAATATTTTTAGGTCTTCTTGGGAGAATTTTAAGGACAAAATCAGTCAATTATTATTTCTTATATATATATATATATATATATATATATATATATATATATATATATATATATATATAATGTTTGAGGTTCATCCCACTAGCATTGAAATTTTTCATGGCTATCAGGCATCCAGAAAAGCTTTGCAATATTTTACATCAAACTTAACCATATTCATATTTTACCAGGTAAGGTTCATATTTAAAAGATAAGAAAGTGTCTGTGCTCAGTAAAGAAAATAATTAACGCAATCTTTTATAATTAATTTCACCTCATCACAATACAAATCCCAAAGATGTAAGATTCGGGAATTTACAGGTACTTTTAGTATTTAGTCATACATCGAAAACAGTCAGCATTCTGTGAACAGAGGGAAAAGTCAAATTTCAAACAACCTCGATTCTTGGCATTGTAAAAATAACATTGTTAATCCATTTCTTATTGTTATGTCAATTCATAAAATTTCCTACTGCTGTTGAGCTAGATATCTGGTTTGAGATCAGAGCAACTGTCTCGTATAATTACATTGAACACGCTATATGTCCTCGTTTTATAAACGAAAAAGCCGATGCTCCATGCGAACAATTCAGATGATGCATTGTTCGAATAACTTCTCTTGTTTGACAAAATTGGTGGCAATCTGAGAACCAATAATTTAATGATGTTAGAAGAAGATGTTTTATTTAATATTCGTTTCAGATATTGACGGATAACGTTTACAAAATTATTGATATAAAGAGAAGATTGATTTATTATATAGGTGTTTAGCATTCCTACACTATTCAAATTTTAAGCCCCTTCCTTGTTTTTATGTGCACAAAATTGCGAGTGGAAGTAATTATTATTATTATTATTATTTTTTAATTTCATTTAATAAAGTTATGTTTTGAACAGCACAATTAACAGATTACCGCTTAATCCAACAATAGTTATTTTCATAAAGATCTAGTTTTTTAAATAATACATGAAGATAAAAATGTATTAAAATTTGGAGAAAAAAAAACCATACAAAACATCATTAAATTGCTGTTTTTTAATACTGAGAAAAATTGAGTCTCTGATGAACATAATCATAAAATAACTGGGCTAATTGCTATTATGTAACAGCACTGCACGTGTTTAAGAGATTAAAAAGTGCAGTCAACCATAAAAATATCACCGATTAAAGGATTTATTTAAAGATGTACTTTACGTCATAGAATAAGAATTTGAGATCAAGCGTAACAAATACAAACTTGTAAATAGTTATTAAAAATTAATTTGACAGGTACTAACTGATGAAATTTCCTCTTCTAACTGAATTAAAAAAAAAATTTAAAAAAAAGCTGTTCAAATAGGTTAAGTACAGATAACAATTTAATTATTTGGTTAATTGATGTGTGCACTCAGCTAATACATTGCTAGCGCAAAAAGATATTCGGAACCACCACCTATCATTTAGACTCGAATCCAACTCCTTCGGCTCCAGCAATGTCTAGAGCAGCGGTTCCCAACCTTTTTAGTTGTGCGGACCACCTATTTTGTAAATAACAGACTTTGAGGACCACTAGCTAATAAAATATGTGCATACTTTACTCGCATGCTTAAGAAATTAGTAAATCGTACTGTACAAGGATTAAAAAATATTTTTCACTAAGAAAGGAACTTTATTGCATTCACTTTGTTGTCACAACTGTAAGAAAACTATGAAACAAGTTAAAAGTTTAAAAAAAAAAAAAAAAAAAAAAAAAAAAAATCAATGCGATTTTTGACATTATTTGACTCACATGAGAGAATCAATATCTCGTTTAAAATTGGGTAGTTTTAGCCATGCTGTCGAATTCGCGAAGTACCCCATATCGCGTTTACACCATCGAAAATAACTTTTTATCGAATGACACGATTGTTCTCATCTTTACCCCTGAAGTTCCTGTAATATTTATCTTGACTTTTAGATAATCGACCAGCATTCACGGCCCAGTACTACGCTACCCGTGGCCAAAGAATTGGGAACCAAAAGTCAAAACTAAGTGTGTGGAACATCGCACAACCTTCAATTACACTATAATACTGACATGGATTTGTGTCACCTACAGTATTTATATTTTCTTCATTCATTTAGTAAAAGTGGCCAGTTTGGGGAGATTTTTTACATAATTCTTATCTGTTTTTTTTTTAATAAAAAAACTCTCCGCCAAAATGATGATTTTGATCTGGGAGTTGGCGATATACTTATCGATAGATCTTTTATTATCCTTACTTATAAGTGAAACTGAGCAGAGAAGAAAAAACGATCGCTGATGAGGTATGCTCAAGGAAAGAGAACTCTGTGCTAAAGGCATTCGTTTTTCAACTTTTTACTCCCTTAAAGCATTTTTGCGGGAATTTCGGAGGTGGGGATGCTTAGAACACCTTAAGAGACATTATCACAGCGATTTTAACAAAATAGTTAGAGCCGTTTTTTAGCAATTACTGAAAAACATGATTTTTTCAATTGCAGCAACCCTATACGCATGCGCGATTTTGACGAAAACCTTAATGGTAAGTCCTTGTGCCATTACCAACCCGCACACCAAATTTGAACATTGTAGGTCAGTTTGCTCGTGAGTTATGCTGACCACGTACACACATACGCATTTTTTCTAGATCACCTTTTTGAAATCAGGATGTTCCAAAACGTGGAGAAATGTAAAAAAACAAATTTTTCTTTTGACCGAATACTATATTTTCATTACCCTAAGTATACATATGGGTAATTGAAAGTAAAAATGGAAAAAAATAAAAGACATTAATACACTTTTTAAAAAAAATTATTTTTGTGTCTTCTAAAAAACGTTTTTTTTAATTTTTTTTTTTATTATTATTATTAAATTATTGCTATGCCTTATCATTAAACCTTAAAAATTCCTGAATACCCATTCTTATTTCAGATACTCAATGCACAGTATTTAGTTCCCACCACCATAAAAAGAAATCCCCGGTTTATCACGAATTACTGTCAAATTATATCAAAGACAATCCGCCTGTACAATGAAACCAGGTAACTACGTTTACAGACAGATCGTCGGGGAGGAGTACCTACAATGAATTCTTGAAGACTCTTCCCCCAGCAAATCACTGGCTGTCGTCCGCTTCGGACCGCCACTTGTCAAGTGGCGCAACGCAAGCGAGGAGCACGAAAGAGTAATTTCCCTCCCATCGTTGTGTCAAACGACACTGTTCGCGTGAGAGAAGGGAATTGTTAACTGGGAGTTGCAAGGGCGGAAACCACTGATAGAAATATTGGGGATGGAGCAAATTTGCTTTTTGAGGGTATGTTTTTTTCATGAAGGGGAACTGATTATAACTTGCGAGAAATAATCTCGATTTTTATTTCCAATTGAGGTCTTTTTCAATATTATATACATAGACAAAGGGCAAGCAGGAGAAATGCCGTTTTCAGGGCAAATATTCAATTTCATTTTTAATGTGTTCCTTAATATTAAAATATATCAACACACTTTAAAATATTTTTGCCAAATTCCAATAGAAATTAAATACTTCGGAATTAATACTGCTTAAGAGATTTCGTTAAAATTCATTGTTCCACTATTTTGATAAAAGATTATAAAACACTCACTAAGCAACTATCTTTGAATTTAAAAATTTCACCATATGTAAATAGTGAGAATATAAAGCAGAAATATTGAAATAAAATAAATAAAACAAATTTTTGCAAAGTATGGCAGAGATTCACATGTAGTTGAATATCCCGCAAAATTCAGCAAAAGGACAATTATAAATAGACAATTCTGCTTTAAAACTTCACTAATTTTACAAAATTCTTAAAAAAAAGAGAAGAACTTTAAAATAAACAGAATATTTTATTTTTTAAAAATATTGAGGCGGGGGTAAGGAGATTTCGTCAACCCTCTACTCTCCTGACAGACCAAAACAGTCAACAAATTGGAAAGCCAAAATGATAAATTATCCATGCTCAGTTGAAAGACAAAGGTTACATAAAATGTGCGTCAAAAAATTAATGATTCGTTAAGCACAAAAAAAAAAAAAAAAGAAGAGGCAAAACACATCCCAGCTTTTTAATTCAATATATTTCTCTGTTCTTTCGTACGGTGTAAAAAAATAATTGCACCCATATGCTTCAGTAGCAGTGTGTAACTGAAATGCTAAAGCATCCAGAAAGTCTTTAAACAAATGGTCGGTAAGTCCCGAATATAGGAGAAAAAAAGCGTCAGATTCATCTGATAACACATCCAGAACATAATTTCTACCCTTGAAATGTTTGATAGACACCACATTCACACGGAATGACGCATGGAGAGAAATTATTGGTTGGAGTACTTGGCGTGAAGTAGAGATTCGGACCATTTAGTTTGGGTTTTCGATTTACTTATGCACGCACATATTATTAAATTTTGAACCCAATACTCAAAAAGTGTAACAATTATAAGGAGTTTAATGTAGAAAAAAATAGTCCGTAGGCAAATGAGAGTTCGTCAAATACTAAGAGGACTTGTAAGGAATGGCATTCAATGGGAATGTAGCAGGCTTTTTTTTTTGTTATTTGATTTTTTTAATTTTGAAGCATTTCCTCGTTTTTTTAAATAAATCCATTAAATGTTGCAAATATAAATAATGTGGAGTCGACATGGGCGTCCTCATGAATATTTGCAAGGGGGTGCAAGACTAAATTTTATCAAAATCATTAATTTTTTTTTATAAATGTTATGTAATAATTATGCATTATAAATGATACTCTTTTACAATAATTAAAATGCATGATATATATTTTTGAAAGAACAACCCTGTTAAAGAGTAAAAAATACAAAATAGTAAAAATATTAAAATATATATTTGTAACGATTTTTTTATCATCCAACTAGATCTCACGGCATTCAAGAGACAGTGTTTAGAATAGAGGAACTCGAAGATACAAAAATAGAGAAGAGAAACATTTTATTTCTTTCAAGTTTCGGATATAATAATAAAAATAAATCAAAATGAAACACGAAGGCAGTATTGGAATATGTTCAATTGAATTCATAAAATAGATTTCAAGATAGTATATCTAATGACTTAAAAAACAAAACATTTTCCTAGAATTTTGAGAACTACCCAGAAAATGATTATACAATGAAAAAAAAAATACTTCTACTCATCAGCCTCTAATAATCATAGACAACAAGCGCCAGAAAATCGTCACACAAGTAGCTATAAAAAACGGCATAGAAAAGAAACAAAAGACTAAATTAATAGGGGAAAAAACCTCATTGTAACATAACGTATATTATCGGCATATGTGCTTTTTTTTTTATCTTGGAATTTAAATCTTTTCACTCATTTTTTTTTTTTTTAAATTTTTAAGAGCCATGGGGTCCTTGCACCCTCCTGGGGGCGCCCATGGGAGTTGATTCGACTTCCAAGCAGTGTATAATAAATATAAGAATAAAATTATCCCGATTCATATTTATCTTTAGGCGATGACTACTCTGTTGCCCTCCATAAATGTAATGCAATATTTCAAGTATATTTTCTGTCGAAATACTGCTTCGAAACATACGAAACTTTTTACTAGATCCGATAATCATTAAAATTTAAAAATTTGTTTTTAAAAAAAAAATTACATTTCCCCTTTCCCTTTTAACTATTATCATTAAAGGATTCCAACGATTTTCAACTAAGTAATAATTTATTTCGTTTCCCCCCCCCCCCCCACCCTTCCCCTATCCCGTTTTCAGCTAATTGTGCTTTAGTTGAATTTAGTTTACAAGCCTGGTTGACAACAACAAATTAACTTGATAAAAAGTGATGCACAGTTCATTAAAGTTCAAAGTCTGCGAAAACAGGTCCAGTGCTCTGAAAAGGAAAATTGAGGAATTTTTTTATAGTTTAGATTTTAAAATTATGTCGCTACTAATATTTATTCACAACCCCGTATTGAGCAATTCAGCTAATGTAAAATATAATGAATATTAAATGACACTAAGGATAGAGGATTATTACTATTTTATCCAAAGCTTCTTACACTTCCAAACTATTTAACTAAAGCTTCTTAAACAACTTCTAAAGATGATTCGCTTGGATTCCTAAAACAAAAGCTCGCCTTCCGCAACTCTTCTGCTCAACGAATCTTCATATGCTAACAGGTGTTACTGAAATTCGATTTTTCTCAAATATATATTCGAAATTGAAAAAAACACTTCAATAATGAAGTATAATCCAAACATTTTAAATACAATGCACATGCAACACTAGAATAAAAGACCAAACGTGTATTTCGGGACACCCTATCGAGAGAGAAAATTACTTGTTACAAAAAAATGCTATTAACTTTTACAAAACCGAACCATCTGTGGTCGGTTCCACAGCCATCAATAACTTAGTGTGAACACGAGAAAGTAATATAAAATACATTTTTCTGTAAACAAAAGTTACGGAAAACAATCAAATGCGAAGGAGGCGATTAAAAAATAGTATACATCCTTTTTAATGCACGATGAAAACCAAACAAAACGGAGAAGGCAAAACTCTACAATTGCGTGTGAGTTTCTGGTGCAAACCTTTTTTCAGAGTCATTAAGTACGTAATGGAATAAAAGCAACGATGAAACAAAAAGAACTATTAAATTGTACACGACACACAAATTTCTAGCTCACACAAACAAGTGAAAATATTGTTTATTGTGACTAGCATTATGACCATTTACATTGTTTTGGTTCTCGAAGACAATTATCCATTGACACGCCATCCTTAAATTTCGAATCGGATTTCTACCTTATATTCACCATGGCATTCTGACAATGGGTAGTTTTATGTCTGATTGTGTACACGTAATCAAAATAATACCCTTTCGAAAAATGCGCACTCGCACTTGCCACTTACCTTAATGAAATAAAAGAGTTGGAGGCCAAACTTAAGAGTTGGTTTAATAGAGAGATGGGAAAGGGCCAAATATCTTTTCAATTTTTTTAAAAATATTTCCTAGATTCTTCTGTATCGGTATTGTCCCTCTACTCTTTATAACATCTATCAAACCAAGTTGAAATTCCTCGAAATATTTATTTTATTTTTTACGTTTGAATCAATTTATTAAAATATCGAAAGTGTTGCAAATAATCTTTTATACAAATTTAATTTTAAAGATAGGGGAAAACAAAAGCACTTCTAATAAATATAAAAATTGTTTATAAAAAAACTAGATTGATTTAATTAAAATTTGTTACGCTGTTTTGTTTAAAAGTATATTAGTAAGATTAATCTACTAATGGCAGCAACAATTCACGTTTTAGAATGAGTTAAAATGTAATTTTTCGGACTGATAATTTTTCGAACAACTTCATACAAAATGTTCCAAAAGTGACTTCATATTTTTAAAAATGAAAATCTCGAAAATATTTATTCACTGGATATTAAAACTACTTGTATGTTTATTGGACAGTCAATAAATTTCAGAAAATCCGACCGAGTTTTATTGATTATGCCACAAACACACAAATAGTTTTAATTTCCCAGGAAAAATATTTTCGAAATGTCCATTTTTAAAATTAAATAGTCACTTTAGGGACTATTTGTATAAATATATTTTCGAAACAAATGTTAAAAATTAAAAAAAAATAATAATAGTTGGCGTGATAGTATTTATTATGTTGTAGATTATAATGTAGACACACGATTGTTTCCAAATTACACAATAATAGCTAAAAAATCTTCCTCAAAGCAAATTGATTACTTTACAAAAGGAGATATCGCACCACCAATAACTACATTATTCCATCCAATCATACGTAGACCGATTGTTTTACGAAATCCAACAAAGTACACCACCAATTTTGCTAATTCAGACGAAACGTTCCAGCCCCATTTGATTCAATTGAAATATAATTATTCCAGAATAACGTCAGAAAACATGTTGCAATCCCCTTAACGCCATCTATAAAAGCGATTCATTTTTTACACGGAAATGCATCAAGACTTATTTAAAATGTCTACAGAATTTTCGAAGACGGTAATAGACCAATTATTCTGATGGCAAAGGAGTAAGAACGGCTCCAGGCGGCAAGGCAAACGCGCTTTATATCCAAAAGTAATAAAATAATAAAAATAAGTCCATTAAAGGGGAGGGGGGGGGGGGTCACTTATAAAAGCTTAAATGTTTGACAAAATAAGCTGCCTTCCTTTCTATTTTCCCAAAAAACTGACATGGAACGAGAAAATAAAGAAGCCTGGAACTTTCTCGCGGCTTTAATTCGTTTTTGTCTGGCATGTAATTCGTGAGCTTATGACAATTGTTCCATTCTATAACAGAGCATGGAAAGCTGAGTAGTGGCCCTTATTCAACGAAGCGTAGGGCCTCTGCTAAATACAGTAGCCTCACAACAAACTGGTCGGCTGACTTGTATAAGTGCTCCCGTGCCCATCAAAAAAGGAGTCGCAATTTAGAGTAATCAGTTACTTTATTTCTTTATATGGCTGGATTCAGGCTTTTTCCTTTTATCTAACCGATTCCGTGAGATAGCAACTTTTTGGATGGAGGTGTGACAAAGGTGAACTTAACAAGAAAGAGTGAAAAGAAACTTGGGATAGTTCAGCGACGTAGTGAACTATTTTCCTTGTCAATATTTTATTAAGAAATTGAAAAGCCTATAATTACTCTGAGTGCTGTTTTTTTTATAGCGTTGCGTTTTTATTTCATGGAAAAATTTCAGCATGTTTGCAGAAAAAAGTATAATTTGCAGTAAAATGGAGTGACAAAACTGCATTCTTTTTTGTACAAAATACATCTAGACTGAAGTTAAGGTATAGTGAAAAGTTACATTTGGGATTATTACGTTTTTTTGATATTTTTCTTTGTTAAACGTTTTAATTTGGAATAAATTTACCTTTTTAACATTACGTCTTAGTTTATAACCAGCTACCAATAAATATCACTGTACACTTTAAACCGAGCACAATAAAATTGATTTCTTTTTTTATAAAGAAACTAAATATTTTTGTACGTTTCAAAAAACCCATTTGCAATAGCTTGACAATCAGTTTCTACGAAATATTCGTATTGTTATTCCTAATAACTATTATGTTAAATTACTTTGGAATGATAAAAGTTATTTGATCAGAAGAGCCAATAAAAATGAGACACGTATAGATATTCAATGCACCAAAAAAACTTGGAATTGACTATAGAGTGGAAATCCAGTTTTGATATTTCTGTTTGATAGTCTAATTACTTTTAACCCTTTATTAAAAATTATTTCATTTCATTGCTTTAAAATACATTGTGACCAGCGTAAAAAGGCCCCGCGTTTCGGATTGTAGAACGTAATTCTGAATGACCGATCACAAATTCATGTTTCGAAAATAAAATATAAACTTAGATATTAGGGGGGAAAACTTTTGAAAAGAGCAATCTAACGTTTGCTTATTTTTTATGTTAAAAGCTCTATTGTACCGATTCTTAACAGAAAAATTATATAAAGAGATAATTACTTTAATTCTTAGTTAATTAAAAATAATAAAATGACTTAAATTTAGAAACAAAGTTGGTTCGAATGATTTTCTTTTAATTTTAATAAGTAGGATACACAATTATTTCACCGATTCAATTTTTAGTTAACTTTCTCTACTTCCTTCATTTTGATCGCCTTTTCAATAACTCAAACATTTTTTAAAGCTGAAGCAACTCAACTAGCCCTATCCTACAAGATTTAAAAAGAAAAAAAGAAAAAAAACTTAAAAAAAAAAAAAAAAAACTACCAATCCTCCTACAAAAAAATCCGCTCATTACCTTCACTCTCACCTGTTTGAACTGCTCCTCGTAGGTGTACTTGCTCTGATCCTGCTCCATCCCTCTCCCACCTCCAGGTGACGCCATCATCCCTCCTCCGTTGGGAGGCGTCGCCGATCCCGTCGACGATCCTCCGCCTCCCAGAACGGCCGCTTGCTGCTGTGCCGCCATGGACGCCACGGCGGCAGCCTGCGCCGCTGCGGCCGCCACCAAATGCGACGGATTGAGAAAAGCGGCCGCCGCCGCTGCGAACGGATGTCCGGCGGCGTAAAGGTACTGTTGTTGCGGCGGAGACGATGGGGAAGGTGTCGTTGACTTAGACGAGCCGTGGTGGTTGTTGTTGTGCGGAGACGACAGATACTCGTCCCGCATCTGTTGCTCGATCTCTTGCCGCCTCCGAACGCGGGCGATCATCTCCTCCTCCGGGCCGGTAACGTGGAGGTGGCTCATGGCCGTGACGCCGTCCTCGCCTCCGGACTCGTCGTCTTCGGACTCGAACTCGGATTCGCCGTTCAGGACGGGGTGCCTCTCCTCCTCCTCTTCCGGATTGGACTGTGGGGGAGAGAAGAGAAAGATGTAAACAAGGGAACGAAAGGGGTGAGGAAGCGAAGCGTTGCTATGGAAACGCGGACGCGATCGGGAGGTCGACCAATGGCCGACGGGGAGGTGACGCAATGGCAGAGTGCCGCGAACTACGAAGGGAGATGTCGGTACTCTAGCTGTCACTTGCAACCCTGAATGAGAAGTTCAGCGAAATCCCGCTATTTTCATTTGTATAGTAGCTACATTTATACATTAGAAGATGTTTTATTTTATATTTTTTTTATTAATGTCAGATATTTAAATATGTACTCTTTAAATACACATAAAAAGTTAATGAAAAAAAAGTATTTTTACCTTAAAATTCACAAATATTTTTCTAACCCAATATTACACTTGTGGTTGTGATTGAAAATTAATTTTAAAAAAGTACTTGAGATGATTCATCAATAAAACATAAACGTGTCTTATAAATAGGTTCATAAATAATAAAATAAAGGAAAGAACTTACATTTTTTGGTAACTGACCCATTTAAATTTTAGTGAACTCAGAATCGAGCAAACTCGTTGAATAAAAACTTAAAATAATAATTTTGTTAACTTGTGTTTAGTAAACATCCAAACAACGATTAATATATAGTCATACATTTTTAAGTTTGATTAAATAATTGCACATATGAAGCGAAAATATTAATCTCTAAAATGTTAAGATAGAACTGTTTAGAATGTTAAGATAGAAATGATCATCATACATCCAATTCACATTCTTGAATTAATTTTTTCAATTTTTTTTTTTTTTTTTTTTTTTTTTAACTTTAGATTGTATTGGTCAATGAAGAAATGACAACTTTTACAACTAAAATACAAAATTTACAGATAAATTTAATTATTCTAGGTATGCTTATAAAATCGATTTAACACACAAAATAAATAATATTAGGTACAATGAGTGTAATTACTGACGCGAATAGCATTTACGTCACTGTATGTAATCACAACAAAAGTGTATGGACATTAACACACGTAGTAAGCAATCTTTTACATTTCCTCGTCGATTTATGTTGAAATAGCCAAAGAAGTTACTCGATTTATAGTTCATTGTCTAAGTAAATTATTTATTTGCAAGCAGTAATTTCTGTTCATAAGCTATTTCCATAATACAACGCACTATCTTCAATCTATTACACAATACGTTTCTTAGTATTATTGCTTAGTAGACAAATAGAGTAAACCACTTTTTAAAAAAATCCAATAAACATCTCCCCAGCCGAAATATTTAAAAAAAAATATCACAGTAATAGGTGAGACGATTTGAATGAAATTTGGCACAAAGTTTTTAAATAAATAATAAAAAAGCAGATAAAATAAAACATTAAAAGCTTTAATTTTTTAATTGTTCAAACTTTCTTCAATTAGACATTTTTTCTCGTGATTATACTGTACCAGATATCGAATATAAGACAACGTATGAAGGATTAAAAAATTATAGAGCTTGTAATGAATTTATTTGACCAATAATTAATAAGAGCTTGAAAATACCTTTCTCCGACTGCTTTAATTTTGAAACAGCAGGCTGGAAAACTATAGTACAAAATCTACCTAGCTTTGAACTACCAAACGCACACAATACGAATTGTTATGCTATTAAAATGGCATTCTTTCCGCATTTCCAAGTCTAGTTAGATAAATGTACAAGAACATTTTCAAATGCTTTCATACTGTCACGTTGTATTTAATAATCATCTCTGCACGCTTATTACCAATGTTGACAACTATGTACAGGGTGACCATTTAGAACTGTATACAGGTGGCCAGTATAGAGTTATTTAGAGTTTGTACTAATGAGCATATATTCATGTAATTTGATATACATTTGCTATTTAAAATTTAAATTTGAAGCAAAAATAAATATCAAATCAATTTTTTTTTCTTTCTTTTTACCGCGATATCTGCGAAGTATTATTTTAAAGCAAGGGAATTTTTACATCAAGTATAACAATTATTTCTTTCACAACGTTTGTTAGTGAATGTTGGAATTAGTTGAATTTCCATACCAGGGTTAGCTACTATGACGTTCACAAAATATCATTAACAAAATTTGTTGGCAAAATAAGAAGTGGTTCTTTCATTGTTAATATTTTAAGGATTTTATAAGCCAGCTAACAAAAACTAAAATAAAGTGCAATAACACGCACCCAGCTCATTTTCTTTCAAATTTTGCTAGTGATCTTTTAATACTCTTGATATAGATGGTGTAAAAGTGCTTTGTTTTAAAAGCAATACAATAGATATCGGGGCCCAAAAATTAGGCCTTAAATATAATGGTCAGAGACGGGCTTTTTCGATGAAGTTTAGCTGGTAAAATTAAGGAAGTTTTACACCAAAACTACAGCCGACTTACACCCTATTTTGGTACATGCAAAGTACGTGGGGAAAAAAAAAATCAAATTTTTTGGTGTTTGTACTTTTTGAAAATAGAGAGAATAAAGCAAAAGAGGCATCAGATTATGAAAATGGTATTGGATGTTTGAGTAAGTAATGTCCGCTCACAAATTTATATCCAGAGAGGGCGGTAGAGAGCAATTTTTTGAGTTATTATTTAATTGTTCCCTCAATAATTCATTCTCTTTTTTTAAGTTCGAGAATTATCTTTACCAAATGACTTATCACTTCCAGCGCTTCTGCTTGCGTTTTAGTAGCTTGATTTTACGTTGTTTGTTCCGATTTTTCCTGCCGCTCTACCTAAATGATATGCAAACGGTCATGAAAGATAACAGGACAAATTAATTCCCCGGCGGGTTGGAGCACCGTCCCTATCTTTTTTTCATTCACGCCAAGCGCTGGCAGGGAAAATCCCGTCTTCGCCCAGCATCCCCTGGTCTTCAGAACGCCAATAATATTCCACCGGAAAACAATCCAATTTTATACATCTGGCATAATTCTTTTCCTCGCAGTATCATTTACTAAGATTTGAACTATTTTCTTTCAATTATTATTTTTTGAGATTATTTCTCCATAATCTTGGTACTACGCATACGAAGTTTTATTCAAACTGTTGATTTTTACCGCCTCTTATGGCTCATTTAAACTATAGTCAACATATACTTTGTGTATATTTATTTGGTTGGTTGTTTTCAGATTATCTGGCGCCGTCAGCAACACGAGGGTTATAATGCGCCGAAACATTCGTCATAAAGCCAACATACATTTACAAACACCCATGCCTTACAAGGGACTCGAACCCACAACCTCGCGGTCTAGAAGCTAGCACGCTAACCACTATACCGTTTGGTCGGCGAATATTTATTTATATAACATTTTTGCAATGGCATTGATAAATAAATTCATACAACACTAAAAGAGAATATTTTAGGCTTGATGGATAAAAAGACAATATATCCTTTAAAATTTTATACTCCGTATAAAACTTGAAAGTGACATAAGATTAATAAAAGGCATAGCAAAATTAATCGAAAAGTTAGTGCTACCGAACGAATTTTTTAAAGTTTGAAAGTGAGCAACGTGGCTCAGATGCGGCAACAGTGAAAAGAGGGAAAACAAAAAATATTATTTTTGAAATATAATCTTAAATTATCGAGAATGGAGCGGAAGCCCTACATGAAGGAAAAGTTTGATTTATAATTTATGCTAAGCAGCATCTAGCGGAGAGGCAAAATTAATTCCTTCAAATATTCGGTAAAACTTAATTTGCCTCCCGACCAAAACCATTAATTTCGCTTAACCAAGTGCCTCACTGCTTGCAGAAAAGACTTATGACTTTTCAAATCTAATAAAAGAGCATTCCCCCCCCCCCCCCCCCTCCTCTTGATGTTGTTTGCAGTTATTCGCACACTCGGTTAATTAAAAAAAAAAAATTCTTAAGTATAATCATGAAATGGAATTTTAGGAGAAATAATTTGAACAATAAGGATTCGTTTCTATTTAATAATATTTTTTAATTAATGAGGTTGGGCAAATCCTTCAAGTGATTAACTTATTTGTTAAAAACTCAATGAAGAATAAGAGCTACTTTATGCTTGAATAAGTTTTCATGCTATGAAAATAAATCTTTCGGATATTGTGCTTATTATAACAGAAGAAACGAAATAATTTTTGATGTTGTTAGTATTCTTAATTTCAAATAGTTCTATGGAAATAACTTATATCAAAAGAAAAAAAGCTTCACAGTAATTCTGATCATGTTCAAAATAAATTATTAAATGTGCTAATTGTATAAGATTTAAAGTAGAGAAAGTAATGTAGTTTGCTTATGAATATTTTTCAATAAGATATTGTTTTCATATTATAGAACAAAATGATACCTATAAGTTAAATATTTTTTTACTTTAAAAAAAACCCCATTACAATTGATATTTTGCAGAGAAACAAAAAATTTGCCAATTAAATTTTCTGATTTTTTACTCTGGATAAACGATTTTAAGATTGTCAAATTAAAGATTGTCTTAATTAATGAAGTGAAAAAAAGTTAGAAGCTTTCCCAGTATGTTTTATACTTCCTAAAGGGAAATCACATATTGAAATAATCTAAAAAGCAGAGAAAATACAAATATATTTTACAAAGAGATTAGGCCAATTTGATCTTGGAAAAAAACTTTTAAGGAAAAAAAACAATACAATCGCGGTTAAAATAACTTAACGCATTTATAACAAGAAAAATAACTGATTAAAAATTGCTCTAATTTTATATTTCTTCAGTTAATTTTTTGTAAACAGTGATAAATTTCAAACAGGCATAACTCGACAATAAAATTTAATATTAAAAAATAATAACCACAATCACCAATTAAACTGGTACCATACCACCCAGACGACATCAAATCATACTTCGAGATCAGAATCATAACAAAATCCCCGTCTCCCCCTAAACAACCTCCCAAGCAAAGCTCTTTCTTAAACACGAGGTGATTATACGATTCACACGCCCCATACAAGAGCGAGAAATTCATTTATTGGAAAAATCGGAAAGGAGGGATGGGAAGGGGGGAGGCGGCTCAAGCCCATAGTCCCACCAATAAACGATGAGCCCCCCCCCCCCCCCCCGTTTTCAAAGTTATGAACAAAAGCATCCAACTCGAAGTAAAGTGATGAGCGTTCGCGTCTATTTATTTTTCCATCTTTATATGAAAGCGATGAAGCGTGAGCGGGGAAATAAACAAGAAGGGGGTAAATAGTGGAGAGGGGGGGGGGGGTTGAGTTCACCCCGGCATTATAATTATTAGATTTCGCTGGCGACCGGAATACTGGATCTGGTAGAAGACTCGCGCTTTTAAGGAAAATTAACGGTACTCCGGTCCTTTGGTGCGAAATTATAATTCACTCGGAATATTTTAGCGAATTTATTATTTTCTTCTTCTTTTCCAACTCTTCGTTTGGGTGTAATTAAGGAATGGCCATAAATTAAAAGGTGATTACGATTATGCGGTTATGCGGAGGCTTAATTTCGCAGAGGGGTCACCCCCTCCCCCCACTTTGCACCCACGCGTTTTGGTGTACGACCCATGGTGAGGGGGCTCGAAAATAATAATAAATCGAGGGAATATTATTTGGAGAAGGGTGTAAGGTAATGTTTTCCACGACTGGTAGTGGGGGGGGGGAGTGAGAGAGAAATTTTCATGGTGTGAAAATGAACTTTGGATTTCTCGAAATTAATCCCTGACATTTTTGCTTTGGCGGGTGGTGGGTTAGGGTCTTGCCTTAATTGCTAGAGGAATTTTGGAGACGATCTAGATGAGTTGGGTTTTTCCTCGCCTTGCTCGAATGTAGGGAAAGAGATGGATTTCCAAATAGCAGAGTGCGCAAATGGAACTTTAATGTGCGGGCCTGAATCTTGTTAGTTGTAAAGTGGGTCTTTTCTTATTAAACGGTTTGTGTAATATTGAAGGGTATGTGGCTTAAATGATTAAAAAGTAACTCATATAATTTTTTATAATTAAATTCTTGCAGTTCAAATGGTTAGTTGTCGTTTAATAAAGATAAGAGTACAATACTGATCAGACTGACAAACTTTATCTCCCTTTATATCACCACCTAAGGAATGTAATGTTGGGATAGCATTTATTTCACAAAAGCGTATTTACAAGATGAAAAAGAGGAAGTTTAGTCCTGTGAATCTTTCAATTTTAATGTCAATTTTTGTAAAAATTAATAACATTATTTTTGCTCATAACGCAAAACATGAGACGCTAGGCAGTGATTTGTAAAAAAAACTAAATCAAGGCAATACAAAAAACTAAGGATAGAGTTTTAGACATTTCAACAAAACTTCAATTTGGTTTCGAGCCTAGGCTAGAATAAAGCTTTCATAAACCAACTTGAAATTGTTTATCGCTTCTAAGCTTAAATCTTGTATGTCTATTCTTATGCCTCCATATATAGATATGTGTAATACAGTAATCAAAAGGAGAAAAAAAAACCGTCGAAGATTGGTCCCTTATTGCATAACTCAATACAGGTATTCATCCGAGATTATTAATCGCGAATCAGCGATGTGAAATGGTGTCCTGCCCCAATTACGGCGACAAGACAATGCGTCCATGATCATCCTAATCCGATTACGTCATTATTCCGATGTCAAAAGCGGAGGAGGCAGAAAAAACGGGATACCGAAAAAGATCCCGATGTGGAAATCGCAGATAAGGTCACACTATTGGACAGAACAAAGAGGGGGAGGGAGAGAAACCAGGAGAGACGGGAAAATAAATAACATTCTCTGGAGAAATTGAACAATGAGTTCATAATCGGCAGCATCCGGAAGATATTCAGAGGTAACTTATCAAAGATCGACTGAGGATGGAAGATGCTGATGGGACAAAATGTAAGAATGCAAATGAGAGAATTGCATTTGATTTCACTTGCATTAAGTCAATCGCAAATAATATTAATCTTCTTTTAATTTAATAACTGCATAACCAAGATATTTTTTTTTTTTTTAAATTCCAAGTCTTCTCCTACAACTTTGCTAATTTCTTGCAGGGATGAGAATTTTCAATTGCAGTATTTTTTCAGTTATCTGCCAGAGCATAAATCAAAGATTAAACTGTGAATGCTTTATTAGCAAAATGCTAAATACTAAGACTAGAAAATGAGATTTAAATTTTTACCTAAAATATTTAGCCATGAAATTTTAAAATTCCCCATTTTTGTTATCCTCAAATTAAGTCATCCTAAAAGAACAAATAAGCTGAAGGTTTAAAAAGTAATTTTCCAGTTGATGTTACGAATAAAATAGTTTAATACATAAACTTCATAATGATTTTATAATAAAAAGTGTCTTAATTTAGGTTAAACATCAAGAGGGATGGAACTCGTAAACATTGTAGCATTTTGCCAAAAAGAAAATTGTGATTTGAGCTTTTTTTACTAAAAAAATGTTGTACTCCTCCTTAAGTACTGATTTAAATATTATTTAACAATTATATAATACTGTCTCACATTTTTACCTGGTTATAATAAAAATAACACGATGCAGATGTTAGAGTACAGAAGAACGAATCAAATGACAATTACCCCAATGAATGAAATAAAACTAAAATTTTAAATTGGACGGAGATTCCTTTTATCCTTTTGGTATTTTCACTGGATTCTTTACTTTAGTAAAATTTCATTTAAGAGGGGGGTGTAAACGTTAGAATTGACGTGAATGGATTTTACAAACAGCTTGCTGCAAAATATTAAGAAACGATATTTTTTTAGATTCAAGAGCGTTCTGATCAACAATGATAAAGCGATAATATTAAAAATTTCGTTAATATGTCGTTAATTCCTCGTTTAGTTTAAACTCAAATTACTTATGACAGCCAATGTTAATTCCTGCATTTGCTAAGTAAGTTCATAAGTATAATTAAAGAACCGTCCTTCGAATAAAATTTCAATATTTCATCTAATCTTCATTTCCTATAAATTTGGAATCGAAGAACACAGTAGCCAATTCATAAAAAATGAAATAAGCGTAAGGACTGAGTAATTTGTACAAACAATGTTTGCCAGGTATTGGAGATTTCAAAGCAAAACTTACAAATTAAAAGATTCTCTGACACATGGTTACACCAAATATAATAGTTGAATTGCAAATGTTAAGCAGAGTATTGGGAATAGCAGAAATATTGGTGCAAGCAGAAAGCAAGCAAAAATCAAATATGAATACTTGGTGAAAGTTGACAGTTAAAATTAGCCAAGAGTGGAACCATTATCTAATACAGAAAATTGTGAACAAATTATAATTTACTTTAAAAGTCGAAAAGTTAAATATAATCTTGTCAGGTTAAAGGAAAAAACATACAAGCGAAACTTCAACAAATTTCATTCCCTTGTCGTTAAATTTGCATACTCATACCGTACATTAGTATAGACGTGCAAACCGATTCATTAGCATAGTACGAATTTTAAACAATAAGGAATACCATCGAGACAATTCCTTCCGTTGTTGAGCAAACCTCGCTGTGTCTCAAAAAAACATTTTTACAAATAGAAGCTTGTAAGACTAATTGCAAAGCGTTCGAAAACGCTTGCTGTTTAAATAATCAGATGTTTTCCCTATGCGAGGGAAGTATTCCATTTTTTCGTCACCTGACCACAGAGACTGCGCTGACACTAAAGCAAAAATGTGCTTCAAGTTGTGAAACTTGTTATAGGTGAAAACATTTGACACAAGTGGGGAACTAATTGCCGAGATCGGCGCGCCACATGGCGCCAAATGCTGAAAACAATGGTCCTTGGCACCCCGAAAGCAAAACAAGGCAGTCACTGCGCAGAGTTGGAAAAATTTTATTGACGGTACCCACACAAGAAAAGAGAGAGAAAATGTCGAAAATTTTACAGGGGGTGGCTTTAATTAGTTTGAAAAATTAATTTTCTCTTCATTAACGCGCTAATTACGTTTCTTGAAGCGAGAAAAGTTTTACGCGGGGTTAGAAATATTTAATAAGAGCGATAAAAGTTAAAATGCGGTCATTTATTTATCGAAAATGCCTGTAACACGATACATCTCCCTCTTTTTCTCTTCGAATGCATAATAATCCCGAGACGGGGCGCTTGATGCAACAAAAGAGCCTCACAATTAAAATTAATAATAAATCGCGCAGTTACAGTTATTTCTGAGCATCACCCAGGGTATTAATAAATAATTAATTAGCAATAACCTATTAATAAGGAAGAAGAGCAGTAACAGGAGACGGCGTTGTTATTTAAGAGAGACTTGTTATTTTCCCTCCAAACTTTTGAGGAAGGAATTTTTAATTTGAAGACATTTTCTTTGCTCATTTGGTTCCCGCACACAAATGGCACGCATTTATAATTCACGCTATTTGATGTAGCGACTACATCGGATATTGGCTGGGTGCTGAATAATTAAGGCCCTAACCTACCCTGAGGTATTTAAATTAGCAGCTCGTATCAAAACGGCTATGACAAAAGTAGAGAAACTTAATTTAAAGCAATCAAACGAACCGCCGATGGCCTACGGGACTTACCGGGCATTTTAGAATATTTCGAAAAAGTTTTTTGAATATTTTATTCGGAGTCTACAAACCAACTAATTATTTTTATGTAACTAATCCACTGCATCCATTGTTAAATTGCCAGAATTTTTTTTCCCTTCCAAACATCCTGGAAACCTGCATGGGGACGAACTTAATAATTTGCAAACGAATGACACTGTCATTCGTTTACAAATTATTAAGTATTTACTTGGAAAAGCTTTGACGTTTTAATTTAAGAATGCGTTGCACTTCATGTCTTCCACTAATCACTAATTTTACTTAAACGAGGAAAATTAAGAATGCATAGTTAAAGCAACTAAAAGCTTTGATGCCCAATTCGGAATTCAACTACTAAGCCTGATACATAATTTGCGGTTTTTTAAGCTTATGGCTTAATGAAGAACAATATAGAATTACATACATCGAAGCGATTCAAAATAATTTTTTTATGTTTTCTTTTGCAGTCGCTAAACATATTTACTGATAATTAAAAAGCGTTTTCGAATTTATTAATGAGCAGAGGTTGGTGCTAGATATGATAGAGCAAAAAAATATATAATTAAAACTCTCTTGTAAAATGAATAGCATCGAGATGAATTATAATGAAATAAAATAATTTGTTTTGGCGTTGGAGGGAAAACATTCAATTTTTTTATTACCTTTTAAAATAACCGTTACTTGAAAAATGTTAAATTTTAAAATATATGACAGCACTAAAGAAGTACAGAACTATAAATTTTTAAGCGAAGAATTTTAATTTATTCGGGAAATCTAACCACTTTAAAAATTGAAGACATTTGACTTATTTAGCTGTTAATAGAATTAAAATATTTAAGGCATTCTACTTACATAGGAATTGAAACGCAAATTTGTAATACTTTTGAAATTCAATGTAAATTAATTTTAGTAGAAGAAAACATTTCCTGATACAACAAAAGGTAATAATAAACAAAGTTGCTCATAATCATCAGAATAACAAATTTTAGGTTAGCTTGGACTAAATAGTGCACGAGCTGTGTTCCAGTTTTTATTTCTGGTTGTGTTGTTTTAGTCTCTCTCGGAAAGGAAATTCATAGAAAAAAATAGTTTGTAGAAAGACGAGTCCCATTTGATGGTAAAAAAAATACACTTTCAAGCCAAAACATTTGTTTTTATTTTAGGGAAGGGGAAGAATTTGTACTTATGACAAATAAGCGGTGATTATAGTCATAGAGTATTAAAACAAGCAACAAATCCACTAAAGGTGCATTCTATTGGTACAAATTCTGCAGAAACGAAAAGCAAAAGTGGCACAATGAACTAGTTACCAAATACATCCCTCCCTCATATTTAAAAAAAAAAAAAATAAGAGGATGACAAAAACCACTCCGCCCTCTGTTAGATACCAACTTTGGTTTAATCCGTGTCATGTGGCAATTAAAATAACTCATCGACTCATAATGACGAAAGTTCTTTCGGTGTGTTTTGAAAGTTTCTTGATGATTAGGAAAACAAAAAAACAAAAAAAAATTGGCTACAAGCAACGGGTTAGGAGGTGTCAAGTAAAATACGAGGCACGACCGAAGTTAGCATGAGGTATGTGACAAGAGGAGCTCATAATCTCCTAAATAAATGATGGCATAAACTTCCAGTAGGCCATTACCGGACGGTCTGCCGTGACAAGACCTAGGGATGGAGTGGGAAAATATAAATACAAAAGCAAAATTCCACTCGAAAACAAGATAACAAAAAGAAAGGCTGTTCCAATGCTCTGCGTATGATATTTCCTATTATGTTAATCAATTTCTGCGAAGAAGAGAGCTGCTTTATGAGGAACCAGTTCAAAACTGCTGGACTTTTTTCCATAAAGTGTGCTATGTCTACCCCCCCCCCCCCCCTCTCCCCATCTCATCCAGCCAGATCCGCTTCCTTCACAAGCAAATGTAGATGGGGCAAAGAGTGAAGAAAAAAATAAAACTCCAATTGGAGGTTGAGAAAGAAAAGATATATAGATGAAGAAAAGTCATAAGTTGTCATTTAGGAGTCTTGTAACATAACGTCGAGGCCCAAATGCAATGCATAAGCATCGAGGTCGGGAACTTGGTGCTCAAAAGAAAAAGGTAAAGGGAATAAAAAAAAATTGAATTACTCGGATTCTAACTTCTTGGAATCTGGAGAAGCGCTGTAATGTTTTGGCACTTTATCCCTTTCATATTTGAAAAAGTAAATAAACGGATAGTGTAGTGCTTCTTTAAAAAAAAAATTCCAACGCAATGTGGATGTGATTACGTGAAACACATTCTATACCCATTTTGCAAGCCAAATTAAGTTTTTTTTTTTTTTTTTTGCTAAAGTACGTAGTAAAAGAGTAATTCTCGTCTTACCAAAAGAAAAAAGAAAAGAAAAAAAATTACAGCTGTTTCTAAACTTAAATGCAAATTAAGAGCAACAGATCAGAGATTTTTTTTAAAGTTCATGAAATTACCATCCAATGAAATTATTATGCTCTTTACATACTTTCAGCAATATATTTAAAAAGTTTTGGGTTTTTTTCAGCGCACTGCACTTGAAAACAAAAATATGTTCTGCCAAAATTACGAAAGAAAGTACCATTTTAAACATTTAAAAATATTTAATAGAGTAAATGACCAAAATTACATATACGCGTTTCAAATTTGATGCGAAACAATTTTTTGTTTTATTTTGTAAGCCAATTGGAAACGCGTACATGTAATTCTGGAAATTCACTCCATTAGATGTTTGTAATTGTGAATTTTTCCTGCTCTGTTTCAGTTCCTCACTTATGAGTGGAAAATTTCTTAAACGTGTATTCCACAGCTATAACAACAACAGACTCAGTATATAATAATTTTTTCAAAATGGAGTCGAAATTAAGAATTGCCATTCTCAAAAGAATTTATAAAAATGACTGGAAATACAAGAATTCAGTTAAATCAATTTTTTAACGCGCCAACGTCCGATCCTTGGCGACCTTCCGACCAAAAGGTAAACCTGAATGATATTATGTTCAAGTGTCCTCGTATCAAGTAACTCTTCCCATGCTGTGCGACAATGATTCCGGAACCGACTCTATGCAAGAAAATTGTTATTTCTAGCCGTTTGGCCGCTCCTACGCCTTAAAATAACGTAATTTTCCTCTTACTATAATTGCGCTGTCAAAGCAAATTATTACATTAAGTATACTGCGCTAAGGGGTTTCTGAGAATTTTTTTTTATGCAATGTCGTCTAACAAGACGTGTTTATACCCCTACTTTTGCCGAATACCGATAGAGAAATTATTTGGCACAATCGTAACTTTGCCCAGCAAATTAAAATGTCTTAAAATAAGACGCAAAAGTGTCTTAAATAAGTGGCACTGTTTTAAGATGCAAAATGGAGTCTTAATTTTTAAGAAACTTGAGCGTCTAAAATTGTGGTACTTTCAGACAGTTGATATTACTGAATTTGTTGGTTATTTATTGTAGAGTCAATTCGTGATGACTCGAATATAAGTCGAATATTCGTTTATCTCGAAGTTTTCATTAGGTCCCAGGACAATTTAATGTTTTTCAACACTAAATTATCTCCATACACAGTATACATCATATCAGACGAAGTTTTTGAGGAAATTTTACTATTGTAACATACAAAAAAAAAATTATATATATATATATATATATATATATATATATATATATATATATATATATATATATATATATATATATATATATATATATACTAATAATAAAAACGATTTTTCTTTTTATATCGTGTTTTACAATTTAACTTGTTACCGGGGAAAACCCTTCTGCATTAAAGCGTATAGAAAGTAAACGGGCTTCTGTCTTTACATTCCATTCCATATTTAAAGTGTGAGTCAATGGTGTTGGTTTACGTTGGCTTTGAATAATGTTAAAACGTAAATTGAATAACGCTTAGTCCAACTTAAAAAGTTAAATTGATCAATGAAACTGAACAAAATCTGCGATGTAAGAAACTCGATCCATCGTGTAAAGAAGTGAAGGCATTTCTTGGTGTCGAAGCTGCTGTATTAAAATGGTTAGAGACTTATCGAAACCAGAATTCCAAAATCCCTCTTAGTGGAATAATGTTAAAAGAAAAGGCGAAGACCTTTTCTCGTTTACTAACAGTTGAAGGATTCATAGCAAGTGCAGGATGGCTAGAAAAGTTTAAAGCATATATTGTCTTCCGGACTCCACATGAATAAGCAAAAGATGTCTGATGAAATATGCCTTGAATAGAAAATAACTCCCGAGTGACTTCCGATAACTCGAACTTGGGATAATTCGAAGAATTTAGCCAGTCCCTTGAACTTCAAGTTATCGCGAGTTGACTGTACCTTTCAAATGCTGAGGAAGCGTGCTTACAACATTCTATTTAAATTAATGCAATAGAAATGTGCTTGTTATAAATGACATTTTCATTAAAAGAATAAATTACTGTTTAATTACATGTTGCACACAACCCTTTGTTGATTATGTTTCACCTTCGTTGTGAATTTAAGCAAGGGATTGCAAAACATTTATACTGTACGATTGTTAATAATATGCAGGTTAGAAATGTAGTGTTGAACAAATGTCTATTTGATAAACAGGGTGTTTATAAAAAGATTGAACACATTTTGATGTTGAATAATTCATAAAATATTGAAGATATAAACAAACTTATCCCATTAATGCACAGAATAACTCATATTTTCATTTATAGTTAACGTTGCCACAGAAAATTTCCTTTTCTCATTTGAATATCATTTCTTTTGTAAATATCGTCTGCCCATGTTATTAATTTTATGTTTTTCTGTTCTAGTTTCTTTTGTAAATATCATCTGCGCGTTATTAACTGAATGTGTTCCCTCTTGGCCACCTAGATCACCTGATATAACGCCACTGGACTTTTTCCTTTGGAGATTCGTAAAACACATCTTTTGCAGGAGGAAAGTGTGGAATGTTCTCTATCGCATAGTCTCTATGAATGCTGCCATGGTTGCCGTACCTGGCGTGAAATTGACAACCGTCGTGATATTCTCCGTGCGACGAACGGCTAACATGTAGAAGTCCATTGACAAGGGCCATAAAACTTTTCGAATCTATCGAACCATTAGTGTTATCAATTTAAAGAAAGATAGAAATTTAGAGAAAACAAATATTATGAGCATTTCATACTGACGTAATATCACACTACGGTCCAAAAATGAAATTTTTTTTATTGAATTAAAGCAGTTATTTCACTTTCTACCTGCAGTGAGATATATTCTCATTACTACAGTAAGCAAATTTTATAAATAATTTTAAACAGAGATATTTAGTTAGTCATCTGTATTCTCTATGAGAGTTTATGTATTTTGGTTTTTGAGAGGCATTAACTAAAAAAAGGACAATCTTCGAAATTCAACCAAATAAAAATTCAGTTAATTGTTTTATTGATTTTAATTCGATCCTTTAATTGCAGTTTTTTTTTTTTTTTTTTTTACTTGTTAAACGTAAAGATATGTGTTAATATATATATATTTTTAGTTCAGCGCATTATTACATTAAGAGGTCAACACTTATATAAACATGAAATAATTTAATAGGCAAAAAAGTGCTCACGAGGCTCTTTTCTTTGTTTTATATATCGATTAAAATTGTTTAATTGGCATTTCTCCCCCCCCCCCCCCAATAAACACCACAGATCATAAATAACACTTTTGTTGTCTAAGTAAAAATTGATAAGCATGCATAGGTCTCCGAAAGAGTATCATCTCCAACAAAAAAAAAAGTTTATTAATAAAATTACATCTTAAATTGATACAAAAAGCCATCATAGATAATTATTGAATACTACCAAATACACTGTATGGGCCTTTACCTTTTATACTTGCTCCAGATAATAAACAATATTTGCAATATTTTATTTGCCAGCAATGACACGTTTTAGGACCTCCACTTCATTACATACTTCTTTTTGTAAAAAAAAGTGAATCTTTTAAAAGTAACACCCTAAAGTTAACATTTGCAACAAAATGCTATTTAGGCCCTAACTTTCAAAATGGCACCAAAAAGTAAACTTTTGCAGCACCACTTGGATCTGACTGTTGCTTATTTCTCCCTGCATGTTCCACCTTTGTAGCGACGCTCTCAGACGATGACAAGGCAAAAAGAATGATCTTACCGAAGAAGCGTGCAGTTCCATACAAACTTCCTTAAATTTGGAGAGATGAAATTATGTTTGAGTATTCCACTTCGAGAAGAGGAGCACTTTAATTAGACGAAAGGAATAATTTTAATTAGTAAATGGATCTGAAGTGGGCTGATTTTTATCCCCTCTGGTGCGAAAACATAGCGATGCAAAACTTCTAAAGTTTCAAGTCATCGAAATAAAAGTTTCTGGATACCGCGAAGTGTTTATTGATAACAAGTCTACTTAGAGAAGAGGTGCGAAGTACTTTTAATATCCACACAACGAGGAGATAAAGGGAAAGAAATAAAGTATTTAATAAGAATGCTTTAGAAATATTTATCGACTGAGGTATGATAGGGAAAGTACACACTACCATTATTATTTCAGGATATGTAGTGCGTAACTTATAAGATATATATATGTAAGTCAATAAGGAAGTTCTTTTTAGTATGACTCTTCCCTTATCAGTGAATTTGTTTTAGGTAAAATGTTAATTGAGGATGAAAAACTATTTTTAACGAGACATTTTTTTAAAAAGAAAAATTCGCACAATAAAGTACTATCAAAAGCTCCTTAAATCAGTATATAATTTTTAAAAAAATAAATTACTATTAAAAAAAAAACAATTTATCCACCAGTAAAAGTGTTAAATTAGTAAGAAACAATAAAATATTAATTTTTCAGCACCGATTGGAGTTAGAATAAATAAATAGCATAGCTCAACAATTTCAATGTCTTCATTTTTTCATCTTTTTATAACTTTTATACTGATATACTTTTTTTACAAGTGCACAAAACATTATTATTATTAAATACATCATTCAGAGAACTGGTAAAAAAAATATTTTGGTATATATCTAAATTAAACAATATATTCATCTTTAGCAAAGAGTGCAATTTTTCTCATAAGAAAAGGCAAGGCTTTAAAATCAGAAACCCAACTCCAAATCAAAACAAAGATCACGAAAAAGCACCCAACTTCGACCGCAACATACCTCCCGATAATTCAATCTCCACATATAAAAGATTTGAATAATGCCATTAATAGTCCCTCATCAGTACAAGCCTGTCTTGCTCTGCTTTTCGAGGGAAACTCTCAGAATTGCCTCCCAGCAAAGAACCACTGCAAGTTTTAATTGCCTTGTTTACATTATCGGTTTCGAAGAGGGGAGTCAATGAAACTACTGTCAAAGCTCGGCTTGTCCTTCTTTGTCTTTGTGTTATATTATCGAGGAAATTCTATTTTCTGGTATTTTAGTTGGTACTGCAAACAGCCAAGGGTGACTCAAAGCAATTGCGTTATCCAATCGTCATCCAAGTTGATGGTTTAATACGAAGAGACTTGGATCGCAGTCTTTTTTGGTGGAACAGACTGATTTTCTGGAAACTGGGATTCGATTAAGAATGAAGTGTCTAAAACGGATTTCTATCGATTTATGTGGCAACAGATGGTATAGGAATGGGCAATTAGAGAACTTCTATCATTGTCAAACTGAAATTATGTGTTAGTCAAAAGCAAACTTACTCAAGTCTCTATATAAACTGAAAATATTACTTCAATCTAGTTAAAACTATTAGTTATCTTTTGATGTTAATTGAGATAGTTTTGAAAGCATATAATTATAAACACATCTGACAAAATAAATAATTTTTCATGAATTAATTTTAAATTTGGAAGATTATGTATTTTGTTTAAACTTAAACCAACTAACTTTGTTTTACAATAAAATAAATTACTTCGTAGCATTTATAAATATGTCTATTTAAAAACGTTTAATGGCACATTATAATCAGTTTTAGTAAAATAATCCCATAAGACATTGTTTTACACATATATATTAAAACAAATTTCCGGTCAGGCAATATACTACTTGTAATAATCATTGATGCAGCTCTTTTAGAAATCCGTTATGCTACTTGCGTACGGCAGTAAAAACAATTTGCCTTTAAAAATTACTTCAAATGCGCCGTCCAAAGAAAAAAGATTCAAACCAAAACTGACACTGAAGACACTAGCGGCAAATCTCAAAAGCACGAAGGCGTGGCTGATAAAATAAAAAAGGAAACATTCTCTCCGCTTTCTGATCCACGATCTTTTAAAACAACCTTTTAAACATCGGTGGGGGGGGGGGGAGGCAGAAAGAGGGGCGGGTAACGTCTAAGAGACTCTAAATAACCGATTAGTAAAATCAACGATATATATAATGCACTTCGTATTGGAATTTCTAACTGCTTTGATTTGTCGTTCGTCTGGAGTAATTTACACAAGGAAAGAGATATGCTTTTTTTTTTACAACCCCCCTCACGTTTTCTCTTCTTTTAATTCCAGTTTTTCCTATTTTTATTCTCAGTTTTTTCCATTTTTTTTCCCCTTTCTCCCGAGTCCAAGACAAAAAGGGGGAGCAAAAGAAGAGGGGGAGAAATGTGACATCGTTATTTTAATTCTATCCGACTACTCCCTCCCCCCCCCCCCTCTTTCCACACGGCATTTAGGCGCGAAAAAAATCAATGTCTGGGAAAAACGAATGTTGGGGTAATGTGGCTAAAAGGTTAATAGCGAAAAATCTCCCTGTTAAATAAACGGCGACTTCACTCAATTACAATTCTATAATATTTCTTTTTTCCTTGCACATTTTACGCATTTATTTAGTTCTCGGATTTTTTTTTTATCCTTCTCCCCGCTCAATGATGCTTGATGAAAAAAAAAAAAAAAGATGAAATGAGTGTGTATGATGAGAAAGGAGAAAAGAAATTAAAAAGAATAAGTGAAATCGCTTCATTTTTTTCCCTCCCTGGCGCTTGTTTTATCGGTCTAAATTAGGGAGGATTGTTACGTTAATAAAATCGCCTGTTCTGCTCGATTAAATATCAGTTAAGATAGGGGTGATGAATAATACACGAGAAATCATGTTTCAACGATAGAAAAAAAAATAGGATTGGAAGCGGCAAATTGAAGACTTTTTTATTATTATTTTTTATTGACTTGAAATAATAAATCGCGATTTTTTACTGAATAAACTAAAATTTTGTAATCAATATCCTTATATATTTCTTTTTGTGGCGATGTTTTAAAAGATCATTAAGTTTGCAACAAAAAGTTCTTGCGACTAATGCAGCACTTAAAACAAGGGGGAAGGGAATATCTCACCAATAATATCCTTCATACGGGGTGCATATAAATGAATTATATCCCAATTCTGTTTGGTTTTATTTTAATAGCCCTGCAAAGTGCAACCTTGTAGTTAGTTCATGGGAACTCAAAAATAACAGTTGAAATTTCAGAAGAGTGCAACGTCGTACGGCAAAGCTTTATGCCCATTCTTTTGCCATGAGAAAACCGCTAATGGGATTATTTAAAAAGGGTATGCTGTGATTTGGTTGTTTCCACAGTTAGAAGAAGAATCTGGTGGTTTTATTCAATTGTGCACCCCTCCCATTGGTTCTTAGTTGTACGTGGAATTTTAAAAGACAAATTACCGCACCGGTGAATTTGTCGCTGATCACTCCAGGACGCTCTTCATCAATGACCTCTACCAAGCCCTGATATCACTTAGTGAGATGTTTTTATTTTCTGGATGGCGAGGTTTGTTTGTACGCTCAACGACCTATTTTTTGTGCACAATAACCTCTAATCAGGCCGGGACCTACAGTTTAATGTGGATTCCGAACTACAACGAGCATCTATGCCTAATTCAGGATCCGAACCCGGCACCTTTGGCATGCGAGGCCAAAGCGCTAATCCCACTGTCATCAGGTTGGCTGGTGAGGGGCCTACATCAAAGATCGGGAGTTTGTTTCACCGCTACCAAATGACTGTCAAAATACTCATATCTGCAGCCTTTCAAAGCGTCACACCAGACTTGCTGAAAAGAGTGTAGAATGAGTTATTGTATTGCCTCGATATTGTTCATGTTTTCAAAAGGGATAAACAAAAAGATTTCACTTTGTGTTATCTTTTAATAGCGCTGCAAAGTAGGGTATTCATTTATTTTTCTTGGGCTACATTCCTTCCCCCTCTTCTGGGGTTTCCTTTCATTTTCAAATAATTCTAAAAGTCACTGATCCGAATTTTTAATGACTTAACATCAAGAATAACTATTTTCATTTCTGTATTTCTTTTAAATATAATCGGCGTGTAAAATAAATTTATATGTTTTCCATAAGATGACTGTTGGTACATCACGAAGAAAAGTGTCACAACTCGCGCATTGCAATTTTTACAGGAAATAAAGCAAAGTGTAAATTTCAGACAATAACTGTAATCGTAGACAACATTCTTGGTAAATAAGAAGCAATTTCAATAGGAATATTTTATATGAGACCTCTACAATCAATTGATTAAAACTATCTTAGTATGACAATCCATATTGCTCCCCTTGAGAATCTAAATATTGAGTTGTTGAGCTCCTTCACTAGAAGAGCATTATATGTTAAAAAGTTACGTGAAATTAAACAATTCCGTGCCATCCGAAACCAAACCTTTGACAGCAAAAGCATCGCGTGTAAGGTGACTGTGAAACAAATTTGAAAGGGAAAAAAAACAATAACAATTCATCGAAATAAATTGTCAACATTGTGTTCGTCATCTCACACACAATAATAACCCGAGCCGCTGAACCGTGTCCGGCGGCCACAAGGAAATCCCGTGCTCGTAGCGACTGATTGTTCTCGACCACAACATACTAACCGCAGGAATAAACGATTCATTATTTATATTCCTCCGCGTTGGTATCCGCACCCACACACACAAACATAAAAAAGAAAGAAGAGTTTTATAGCGGCAAAGATTGCCCGACAACAGTTCAGTGAGGTATAGCAGGAGGATTGGTCAGTGGCTGAAAACAAACAATTGAACATGGCGCCTAAATGAAAAGAACATTTTATAAGTGGATAAAATTGCCCTCGCTTACAACGAATGTCAATTAAGAGAGAAAATGCTATATGGATTTTAGTTCTTTTTCTAAAGTATGAGAAGTTTCAGATAGGTTAGGTTTTTTTTTAATGGGAAATATTAACAATATTTTTTTTATCTGTAGGCTAGAACATACTTTAAGTGGAATAGGATGCGTGATTACTAAGAATAAAGTATATTTTAAGTTATTAGCGGTATTTGTTATACAATGTCTCACAATTAAAAGGTAAAACAATAAATGAAATTTTAGAGAAGTGATTGCAGTGACCAAAATTAGAGTAAGACCAGAAATATCAATAATACTTTCTATTTTGACAGTAGAAAATATCTGATGAGAAAAAAATTAATTTCAGATCAAAATGCTCACCACCAGAAGAAAATATGGCACTTTAATTGGCTTATATAGAAGTAAATTTCACTGAGTGAACCTTATCTGAAAAAGTAGCGAATGAAGATTTGCCTACTAAGTATCATCTTCGAAAAAGGAAGGGGAAAAAAAAAACTAACTTTTTAAAGTTGTTTCTTACAGTAATTTCCTCATGGTCTGAATAGAACGTATATAAAATTTCATGAAGATTTTATATATATATATTTTTTTATAATTTTAAATTAATTTAATTATTTTTTCCAAACTACTCTAAACAGGGTCAGTTGCAATTTTGGCTAACGTGCACTCTTCATAAGTATTCTAAGGGTATCGAATAAATCACTGACCCCTATTAAATTTTTAAACGTGATTAATTAAAATACGGTTGGAGATAGGAATACATCGTTTGCTGCATTGGTACTAGAAAAACAGTAAGTTTTGAAAAATATAAAGGTTTGGCAATTAGTTTTTATCTCAAAATCTGGTTTCTATTATTTAAGCTCAACATGAGTCAGTCATTTATTGGACATCTTGTACATTCTAGTATTCCATTTAAAAATGCATGCAAAAAAATCAAAGTTTCCTTAAATGAATTATTCTCTTAACTGACTGCCTTCTTTTATCCAAGCTAATTCGGCCCATGCTCGTCTGATGCACTTCTCATATCAAGCTGCCTTATTTTGTTGAGTTATAAAACAGATCAGAAGCCTATTGCCTGTATACTTTTCCCTTCACCGATGCTCCTCATGGATGATGTATGAGCGAATTATCCGATGGAGGAGACAAAAGGAGGAAATTAAAGGATGAAAGTGGGAAAGTTTAAGATAACAGACGCGTTCCACAGACACAGATTCCGTACGCGAGCACTATACGAAGCGTGCCTATCTCGGCCGTACTGCCTAGATAATGACTGAAGACAACGACGAACATCGAAAGAAAATAATAACGAAGGAAGCTGTCTTCAAAAAACAGATCACGTATTGGCTGGAGGCTCGATGATTGTCGGATTTACAAACGCGCAGTAATAATCTTCCCTCCAAGAAGTTTACACGACCATTGGCACAGAATACGATAACTGTTTCGGGTCCTTATTATTACTACTGGATTGGTAATGCGGAAATACTGTCAGCGCGCGACTGATAATATGTATTTTTCTTGTTATAAAGTAATGCCGTTGTTGTGTAATCGCGGATTAATAGCAATTTCAAAACCTCCCTCTTAAAGTGGGCAATTTGATGAAAGATTTCATATCTGGGTGCAATTTGTTGTAACGTGTCACATAAGAGTCTCATATACCTGCCTGGCTGTCTCCTAAAGTGCTTTATTGGTGTAATCCTTTTGATAACGGTAATGAAGATTAATATATGGTGACGCATTGGCGAATAGACATTAATAAATAAAAAATAAAACATTGTATTTTATTAAGAAAGCAATTCAAAAATAGTTTAGTTAATCCAGCCAGTATCCGTTTTTGTTAGAACTAACCTTTGCGACTATGATGTCAAATGATAGTTGGAATATAGAAACGTTTTGCTCGCATAATAATTTTAATCCCTGAGCAGAATATTCTAAGCAAACAATGAACGAATTGTACTCAACTTGTATGGCACTGCGGGTGGATAAGTCTCCAATTGTTGTTGAATTTCAATTGCAATTGGGCCAGTTTCCAACAGCAGTACGATATGTGCCGCAAAACCAGAACAGCCTATATAGCAGTAAATGTTTTGAGAAACTAAACAAATGTATCAATTGTGAAACGGTAAATAATTCTCATTCATAACCATAGGAACTATTTTCTTTGAGTTAAGAGATTTAGAAACAGAGTTATTCAACCATGAACATACTCATTTTGAGTATTTTCCTATCATTAACTGTTCTTATTTTCAAATATAAGTACAATGCACAGACATAAAAACATTCAATCTTTGACAGACGTTAAAAATTCAAATGGAAGAAACTTGCTCAACAGTGTCATAAGTACCTGGTACTGAAATCTTTGAAATATTCAAAATTTTCCAGTATTACAGGTTAACATCGTTTCTACATTCAGTTGTTAAATTCCAAGTCCATTAAAACTATCATCCAAAACATTCGTTATTTTTCATTTTTTTTATTCCGAAACCCAAATCACCGAATGCATATAAATCCCTTCTTTTGTATATATCGGATATCGATTTTTATACAAGCCATCCCATCCGAAATCGCCAATCAGTGCATCACCATGGAAGGGACCTTTTTAATGCGTTTTCCGACCCATTCCCATAGGAGTGCAGCAGGAAGAAAACGATGGGGAACATGACCGTCCTTTTAAACACGGGGATAATAGCGACTCATTAAATTCGAGCCATTTGTTTTGGAAATGAAATAACGAAGGCATGGGCATGTATTATACGCTCCGTAGATGTACTTTTGATCGAATGCGGGGTAAATGGATAGTGAATAATGTGGCCTTTATCTCAATACTTAAAACGGAGATCAAAATCAAAAAAATAATGGTAGTTTCTGTCGACTTTTTTTGTGTTACGGTTTTCTTGTGTTTGATTCCTTTTATTGGAGGTTTTTTCTTCGTTCGTTTCTCTATCTAGCCTTTGTATGTGTGCTGTATCCATATACACTCACAAACTGAAACAAGCTATTCTGTTTCTCTCTTCTTTTTTTTTTTCTTCAAATAGATGTTCGCCGTTTTATTATTATTTTTTTTTATTTATTATCATTATTACTATTATTATTTTCCCATGACTGAACCACTTTTGAAATCGAACAATTATCAAAGCCGAGTGCAGCTGAAAAATAATGATAATGGTAATAAAAAAAAATAAAAAAAAAAAAATCCTACGTGAAACATTTTCAATTAAGGTCTCGACTTTTTAATAGCAGAAATCCGATCGTAATTTTTATCATCGTCTCGTTTTAATCATATTCTTTTTTTAATAAAGCTATTTATAATTCCCTATTCGTAAAAAAAAAAAATCTTTTATTCGAAAATCGATTTAAAATGAGCAGTTTAAAAATAAAAGAAGAAAAATGTTCTTTCTTCAATTGCATTTGAGAACTGTGAGGGCTCTGTTTGTTTTCATCAAGTGTGGACAGATAAACATGGATGTTATTTAATGAATAACTAAAAGCAAAGAGTCATGACGTTCAACAGGTAAAATATATGAAAAATAAAAAAGTGAAAAGATTGACATCGTACATAACTTTCCACAATAAGTATCAATATTATTCTTAGTTTTAAGAAAACTTTTCAATAAAATGAGGTGCTTTATTTCAACTACAAAGTTATCCTTACGAAAAGATGATCAGAACGACTATTTCATCCCAAGATACTGTTTTAAGGATTTGTAGTTTCATAAAATAATTTCAAGACAAACTAATTAAACAATATAGTAATTTTTTAAACAGGTAAATTTTGAGTTTACCGTTTAATAGATTCCTTTAAAACTAAATCTCTTCATAACCTTAATTAAATCAATATGTACTTATTTTCAAACATAACTCTTAAAGTGTTTTAATACGTGAAAGTGAATATGTTATTCTTATAAAGAACAGTAATACAAGGATGAGAGTAATCAGAGAGCAAAAAGGAGGAAATCCAAAAGTTTCGTCAAAAAAGCCTGCGGAAGGAATACACAAAAATTCAACAAAACAGTATACAGGAAAAATGATTCAATAATTTTAAAGATACAATGAAATTTCTCATACTATATAATAATTACATTTCAAATATTAGGAACTTGTGAAGTAATCTGTGAGGAAAGGGGAGCTAAGAGGGAAAATCCTTTGTTAAGACATGAGGAAAAGTATACTTTTTGTAGGAAAAACTGGTTCGGATCAGAAAAATGAGGATCCTCGGAACAGGGACAAAGAGAAGGAAAATGTTGCAAAAAAAAACAAAAAAGGAGGAAATCCACCAAAAGAAGGAAAACTCTCATCCCTGGATATATATTATTCCAAAGTATCGCATTCTAATCCAATATTTAGTCATAAAAAAAAGAAACGTTTGTTCCCACAAATTTTTAAGCTTTCATATACTTACAGTTTTCATTTAAATATTGATTATGGGAAATTGAGAAAACAAGTTCAATCTGACGCGTTTCCCAAAACAAAGAATCTTTTAAAATTCCCCACCCAAAAATTACAAACGAAATATAATAAACATACTTGAAGACGATCCCTTTCAGTTCCAGTCGGCCATATTTTGTTTTCCTTCATGTAGCCCCAATGGAGGAATCCAGCACTTACTTCTGAAAGTAACCCAAACCAAATGAAGAGAAACAAAATGAGAGGAAATCTACCCACAGAAAGGGGAGTAGGAAAGGAGGGGAGATGAGGGGGGGGAGGATGTCAAAACTCGAGACAAGGGGTTTCGAGCCGCACCACAATTATCGAGGGGTCACGAACCAAAGGGGGAGGTCAAGGCTATGCACTCCCAAAAGAAAGAGAAACTTAAATGTAAAAATTGGAGCAGGTTTAAAAAATAAAAAACTACATCTAGCTCCTGAAATCGCACATTATTGGGGAAATGCTAAAAGGGGCTATTCCCTCTAGGCAAGTTTAAGGTACCATTTATTTGGAAAGTTCTTTATTGGGATTTAATAGAATTTTTCATCAATCGGTTTTGTATCTTTCTATGGTATTGCTAAGTAATAGTTAGCTATATAACTACTTGAGAATAACTTATCCTATCAGAGAAATGTGCATGCTAATGTATATTGGTATAATAACAAGATTGGTTTAATCTTTTATATTTCAATAGATTGTACTTTCACACCTCCATAAAAATAATATGATTAAAAGTTGCAATTCACGAGTAAAAAACATACTAAAAATTAAATGTAAAATAAAAATTACAGTGAAATTATTGGTGCAAAAGAATGATCTTAAATGCTAAAATTAGAACATTTGATTTAGCTCTTTTGCTACAACATTTAACAACAAAATTAGCACAATTACAATTTTTGTTATTCGAAAATTAATCGACCTAAATTAACCAACAACCTGAAGGTAGAAGAGTGTTATTCCAATCAACATTTGGTAAAAAATAGTTTTATAATTTTAATTATTTTGGATTAAAAATCAAGAGTGGTAAAAAACTCGTATGCATTTTAACATTTTACTAAAAAAGTTTTTTGCGACTTTACCTTTTTTTGCTAAAGAAATTTTGTACCCTAGCTTAAACACTGAGTGTGAATAATTCTCTGGGATTTTCATATTTACCAACACAAAACAATGCGGTAATAAATAAAATAAAAAATTCCAACCAATATCTTAAGCATTTGACCCTAAAAACATAATGCAGAAGTATAATTAATCTGCATTCCTTCAACAGTTCAGAGAAACGCCTATAGCTCTTACTGATGAAGCAACTCTCCCATATTATCGACAAGAGATAGCCAATTGTAAAGAGCCAACAAAGCATTCCATTAATACCAGAAAGGTGGGATTCGCAACAATTTCAAGAGGAATGATCTCTGCCTATAGAAATTTCAGTCCATTGAACGAATGAAACACATAAAGTGCAGCACACATTATACCACCAAAACAGAAGGGGGGAGGATGCAGGAGCAATATCGCGTAACAAAGCAGCTCCAGATTTCAATCGCTGATTAACCGTTGTTGCTCAGGAAAAAAGGAAGGGAATGGAATTTTTCTCGGGTCGTAAAAACCCAATTGGGTCTTCCACGACACTGTCAATAAAAAGAGAGATTTGCGTAGCTGATTAAGGCTTATTAACCGAAACTAGCATTGTGCCTTGGAGCTTCTTCTTCAATGGAAAAAGACATCAGTCGCCACTATGTAGCGTTGTCTTTTTAAAGGTGACTATCTGTGCCAAACAGGGTGGTTTAAATCGCCAGATTTGGCGAATAATCCTGCCTAATTAAAATATAAAGCGTACAATTTTCGTATTAATTTTGTGTTTATAAAGTAATGTATTTTGGAAAGCTTAACTGATTTGATAATGTATTACTTTTTACAAGCTGTATTCCTATTTGGTGTAAAAGATAGAATTTTAAATATTTATAGCTAGACCTAAAAATTGAAGTTGGATTACAAGCAAAATGTTGCAACTATTTTTAGGTGTATAAATACTTTTAGAGTTGATATATTGCAATATTTGTCAACAGCATTTTCTTAATGTTTCCCTGTCAACATTAAGTCAGAGACGACCTCAAACGCAATATCATGACATTATGAATCGTAATCACTTATCATTTCTTTATCTTAAACGCATATTGGAATGTGAGTGAGGTATTACATATAAAACTGACTAGTATAATCAAAATAGGGAAATATTATGATTAGACTTGCTCAAAGGTCATTTATTCAAAATAAATCTGGAAAAAACTGAAAATTTGTGGTTTCCTATTTGTTATCGAATAACAACATTTGATGCTACGTTTGCTTTCGAACATGTGTCAAATTATAGAAAAAGAAATCGGAAGCTTGCGCTTAACTAATTTAAATATTACAAGGTGTCCATACAAAAATATCACAGTCAATGGTACATTATAACAGTCTGATTTAGTATTTAGACTATTCACATAAAATCATAAATTAAATTGAAGGTAAACTAACCTAGTTTGTCTTACACTCAGGGATGAGAGGGATCAGAGAGCAAAAAGGAGGAAATCCAAAAATTCGTAAAAAAAAGCTCGCGGAAGAAATACTCAAAAATTCAACAAAAAAGTATTCAGGAAGGATGATTCAATAATTTTAAAGATACGATAAAATGTCTCATACTATATTATAATTACATTTCAAATATTAGGAGTAAGTGAAATAATCTGTGAAGAAAGGGGAGCTAAGAGGGAATATCTTTTGTTTAGAAATGAGGAAAAGTATACTTTTTGCAGGAAAAACTGGTTCAGATCAGAAAAATGCGGATCCTCAAAACAAGGACAAAGAAGGAAAATGTTACATAAAAAACCAAAAAGGAGGTTATCCTCTAAAAGGAGGAAAACTGTCATACACTACCAAATTCATAATTCATCATTTGTGTATATAAATTAGACAAATTAAATAGTATTAAAATTTATAACTGGGACATTCATTTATAGACCTACTGTATTAGAACAGTATTTTAATTTTTTTAATAAAGTATATTCTACTAAAAAAAGTTACAAGTTGGTCCATGCGTAATACAAATATGTCATAGAATTTCGATACGGTGTGGAAAAGAGGCGGTTACGTGGAGATAGCAAGTCTGAGTTGTATTTTTATAAATTTTGCAGTTGGGCACACAATAACAGCAAAAATTAAGGACTTTTAAGGACCTGTAAGGTTTTCAAGAACTTTTAAGCACCTCTAAGCATTTTCAAGGCCTTGAAAACAGGTTCAAAAATATTAAGCACTTCTAATGACCGTGGGAAACCTTTACATGTTTTAAATCATGCTCGCATTAAAGTTTTTTTTTTTTTTAAGTATGTTTAAAACTTATTTCATTAGTGATAAATTTCTGTATAAAATTCTACTTGGGATGTTATTTTTACTACAGAGGAGGACGAAAATGAATACAAAGACACTTCATGTTTTTCAAAAAGGAAAAAAATTGTTCAATTACGAAATCCTTCTTCTTTACACAAATGACTGAATGTATTAGTGGCAACATAAAAAAAAAGAGAAAAACTAGCAAAAAAAGCCTAATTATATGCGAGTTAAACAAACCCATACCGTAACCAGCGACAAGTTTTCAAGAAAACAGCAGGTGACATTCCTTTTATGCGGAACACACCCAAGAATAAATTGAAAGGTTAATTACGCTTAGCTGACGAATATTTTCGTGGTCCGGGTCACAAGCATTAACATCGTTATATTCATCGCAGCTTTCGATAATCCACCAATGGAAGAAGATTCTTCCCAACTCTTATATTCGATAAAGAACCTCATCACAGACTCCATATAAACCATAAATACCTTTTCCACCAGCAACAAATTGGCGCCTTCCCCAAATAAAAGGACCCCCAATTTGGCGACAAAAGCACCCCCTCCCCCCTCTCTACAACTTAAAAGCTCCGGGGCATACAATGCAACTCCCAAACATACTCCCACCCGAGGGATTAATCAAGATTTCATTAGTATCGATCCAAGGAACCCAACCTACTATCTTCGCATCTCTTATACACAGCGAGGAAAAGAGACTAGGAAAATAAAAAGATATGGCTGAGGCAAAGTTTTGAGGTCTTTTGGAAGAGGATGACAAAGGCAAACCTTAAAGACTCTTAATTTATGGCTCCTGTCGATGCAGCCAATTGTTGGTTGTTCTAGTTAGACACTGACCTTATTGGGTCTTCTTCCGTTCACAAAAGGAAGGTTTCCGTTGGATTTTTTTTTTCTCTTTCTTATGGGATGGTAGGGGGGATATATCGAAGCTCTGTTTGTTAACTTAAATGACGAAGGAATATCAACGGATATCATTCGGGGGAGGTTGGGAATAGGAGAATATCGCTAAAGGAAGCAAACCGGAGAGATATTTATTGACTCCTGATTTAAAAGGGTGGCATGCAGCGTATGTATTAGAGATTGGGAAGTGATAAAAAGTAACACTCGCATTGTGGTTCATGGAGAGGCCTTTATTGCGAACTAATTAGGACGCGTGATGTGATTGGGGATTGTGTCCTCTCACCACCTTCAGAAGTTTCCTTTATTATCTTCGATTGTGCTTTTTTTACTTATTCAAAAAAAAAAGTTAAGGTTATTGGTTTGCCATGAGAGCATAAAAAAGGTTGAAGGCTTCAATGAAATGAGGTTCGAATGTTGAGTTCTTTCATTTGAAGGTTTTTCAAGAGCTTGGAAATTTTACTTTAAAAAAAGGTTATTTCAAAGAATAAAACGACAGTATTTTGAATCAAGTATGCAGCCTCATTGAAAAATTTGCACTGATTGAAAAGTAATATAAAAATATCTTAAAAACCAGAGATTTAGCTATGGATGCTTTTTTGCAAAAGACTAAAGAACTTTCCTGAATGCTAAAATTAAAAAATTTTACTAGGATTATTTTTACCAAAACCATTCAGCCAGAAAATTAAAAAAAAAATTACCCTTCGTATGATACGAAAATTAGTCATTGAAACAAAAGAAAGTACTTGTCTTGATGATATTTGGAATCAAAAGTTATTTTTTAATTTAAAGTTTATAATGATTTTATTATAGAAAGTTTTTTAATTATTAAAGAATCTATTCGAATAAATATCGAGTCATGTGACCCACAACCATTTTTGTATTTTGCTAAAACTAAAATTTTGATTTTATCTTTTTTCCTAAAGAAATGTTGTTCTCTACACTAATAAAAAGACAATTTGTTGTTCGCAATTTAATATAACTCAAGTTTAGAAACCTAAAAGTGCTGTTGTTAGCTCAGGTTTGATTGGATTTAAATTGAACAGACACAAAAATATGTAATTTATCCGCGCTGTTTTAATAACACGAATAAATTGCAAAACAATAGTTAATTATACCAATTCTGTAGTTAACATCACTGCAAAAAATACTTATACACTATATGCAAAACATACGAAAAGTGTTGTTAATTAACTAGTAGTCAATGAATGATCATTTAAAAGTGTAGCTATTTAATTAAAACATTAATTAAAGATTACTGTTTTTTTTTTTTTATTTTATACAAACTCACGCGTGACTTTTAGCCTTATCAAGATCCGGCACATTACAAAGATAAAAAAAAAATCATTCCTACAATTATTTAATCTTGCTCCTCAGTGGCTTGTCCCATTCCAACAAAAGTACAAAAAGAAAAACATTATTACCCTTTAACTCATTTATTTCATTATATCTCGCTTTATATTTTTTTTATAAATTACAATTAACCTTTCTTTTCCATTCATTTATAACGTCTACAAATTCCAACATCGCGAAACCAATGCGAGATAAATTAAGCAGATAACGGACCACACTTATTGAATGCGGAGAAAGAAAAGAAGAAACAAAAGAAAAAAATCTCATCCCCCCCTCCCCTTTAAAAAATAATGGATCGTAAATACAACAAAAAGCAAAGAAGAAAATGAAACTAAAATACGAATTGTGACCTTTTAATCTGACTTGAGAATCTCGAGTCAAATGTATCGAGTGGGAAAAATGGAAAGGGGGAGGCAACCTTTCTTATCATTAAGTTCTTTTACAGCGGCGAAGAAGAGCTCTAACTGGTTTATTCTAATATTACTTTTTATTTTCCAGTTTGGCTGTGTTGCGGCAATTGGAGAAACAAAACACGGGGGGGGTGGGGGGAGGGAGAAAAAAAAACAAACAATAATGTGTTTCTCGCGTATCTGGAAAAAGATGACGCTGAACAGAAGAGTGGTATGAGTTGACTCCTTTGCATACCATTGCCTTTGTGGTATAATTTAGTTTTTATTAAATGGGTAATTTCTTTTAATATTAAAAAAAATTAAATGTAAGAAATAAAAAAATTATTAGTTTAAATAATTAGCGAGCATATATAACTAATACTAGTTATGTACTAGTTATTACTAATGGTGTGAAGAAGTATAGATAATTGGAAATACATCTATGCTTGCTTGGACCAAACTTTCATTACGGTAAAGATTTATTTTTATAAAAAAAAAATATGATTGAAAATTTATAAGTTAATGTTTTACGTGAGCGATTCCTTAAAGAGTTTTAGGTTTAAAAATTATCAATTTGTTGAAACTTTATAAAAGTACTATTATTTACTAGTATTGTACAAAGCTTTGATATAAAGCATTTTTGTCGCTGCGAAATGTGTATATACTTGTTTGACAAAACGAACTTTTTAATATTGAATGCTATATTAAAAGTATAAATATTGAAAAAAAAATATTGCGTAACTCTATCTATAAAAACTAAACTATGATATAGTAAAAATTAGCAACTTTTTTTTTTAATTCTCTCAAAGCAACCATTTCAATTACGGGAAATCAACGGGCAATCCATAATATAATTCCATAAGCAATGATGCTTTAGAAGATTTTTTCCTCATAATATAATTAATAACGATGCTTTCCATATCAACGTCGAAAATATCAGGTTTAACCCGTCTTTCTTTTAGCACAAAACCCACTTCAACTAAAACCTAATTTGAAATGGGTGTACTCTTGCATTTACATCGAAAAAACAACCGAAACAACGCATTCAAAATGGCGTGAGAAAAGGGAAGTCTGAAGTTCCACGATTCGCCCGGTCACGCCTTCCATCACACTTAAACCGAAATAAAGAGTCCGAAATGAAATACATATGTATAATACATAATCGACGCACCATCAGAAGTAGAAAAAAACTATTCAAATTTTAATATGGTAGCGCAAATTATTACATCTCGAAATTATACAGCGCCGTAGAACAAAAATAAAATTACAATCCTTCTAAATAATTAAAGACTGCAAACGCGATGAAAAGCATGGACTTCATGATAACTTCATTGTTACGTCTCACAATGGAAAGGGTGGGGATATTCTGTACCAAATGGGAGAAATTCGTGACAACATGGGCTATTACTAGGGCTGCTGCTGTTGGCCAAAAGGGAACATTTCGCCTTTTCAATTAACCGAACATTGCCTCTCTTTTCTGTGTCTAAAGTGGGGATTCGATATTGAAATCAGCGCATCAGACAAGATTTGAGACAGGTTAGGGTACAAGTCGTATTTGGTCCCAAAGCGAAGCTTTTTGGCTCATTGTCTTAACACACAAGAAAAGCGTTAATTTGAATTATTTTAAACAAATGTGGCCAATTATCAACATTGAATACCAACTATTAATTGGCAAAAATGAAGACTGGTGCCGTTTGGTAATGCTTAGATTTAAAAAGCATAAGCAGAAGAAACTATAAGGGCTTTTATTGTTGAAAAAATTATTTAATCAATCGAAGTTTTTATTGTTTTTAAGTGGAAATGGGGAGGAGGAGTAGGGGAGGGGGGGGGGGGGAATCAACTTTAAACACCTTGTATCTTTTAAGTTTAATTTCCATTCATATTTCGTGGTTCGGGGTTGTGAAAACAAGATCAAGTGACTATTACCGCTAAAACATAAAAATTACAGAACTTTATTAGAGCCATTATAATAAAAACTATGTATGTGAATATGGCATACCTTTAAATACACTACAGTACTGGTTACTTTGAAATTTATCCTTAACGTATACAAATATCCATTTAAATATTAAAAACAAAAGACGCCAATGTGGCGATAGATTTTTAATCCCATCGTATTGGCGAGCCGGAAACTTTTCGACGACAAAAGTATGGTTAGTTCAGTTTCAAGATTTGGTTGGGGAAATTGAATAATTAAGAATATACCGATATGGCTGTAGGCTAAATTTCATTTTAATTTCCCCACTAGTTCCTACGTTATTTAAATATTTCGGGCCGACAGACATACATCGAAAGGATTCTATAAGTCTTCCATTTTCGTCCTTAGAGTTCGGATCATTATTAAAAAGTGGGGAGACAAACTTCTGCGAAAGAAACTTCAATGTGAATTACACTTTTTTCGTCTTCAGATGAATGCTACCTAGATTAATAAAAAATTAATTCAAAGCAGCATTCGACTTAAAATTAGCTTCGTACATTAATGCTTAAGAAATAAAGAAATATTCTGCTTACGATGAAGCAGCAGAAAACGTACAAAATATGATACGCCTGTGCCCATCAAGAATTTGCGTAACCAATGTTAAACATCACCTCATTAGACGCGGAGCAAAATATGCTTGAATGACGTCACAAGTTAGTGGGAATGGCATTCCAACTTGAGTAATCCATCACTATATCATGTCAAGAAATGATTTATAAGGGACATCTTAAGATTGCCAGGGCTTTTTTTAAAATGCAATTTGCTTGCAGCTTGCGACAGAACTAATTCGGAGGGATGGGCTTAAACGTGTATTTTGGCTTCGAACAAACTCTTCATCTTGAAAACTCATACGAGAGGGAATCAGAATGATACTATTTTTGGCGAAAGAAAGAATCAAATCTAAATTATTTGAATTTTTAATATATCGTTTTAGTCTAGTAAACGTAACAGTTTTGATATTTATATGAAATATAATAGAAATAAAATAAACAGTCCGAAGTGCACATTTTTCTAAGCGAAACGTTGTTGTTTCTCAAGTTTAAGTTAAATTTGATACAATACAATTACAAAATTTGTTGAAAGGTTAGCTTTAGGGAGCTTTCAAGAGGCGGTGTATGTTAATTATGCCAACATTTCAAAATATCGAAGAAAAAACTAAGTGCGTGGAAAATCTTCCAAATTCCAATTACCCTATAATACTGGTTTATAACATTGCTTTGAAAACTTAAATCGATTAGTTTACTTACATTTTCTAATTTCCATTTAATGAGAGAGAAATCACCAGTTGGACTATAATTGTAGGATAATTATTTTCACGAATCACGCGACGTTGAAGCTTTGCATTAAAAGTAGTGGTCAATTTATAATTTTGGCTGAAAAAACTGACTCCGAACAAGCAATCAGTAGTATTACGACTGTGTATAAGCTTACAACAAATGTGGTGCAAAAGCTACGATCAAAATCATACATTTTTATTTTAACAAAAGAGATTAAATTTGTTTAGATGTGCATGCATCTTTTTTATTTATTTTGGTTCACGTGGTCGGACATGTTCATCATTGAATAAAGAAATTCAACTCTTATAGAATAATTATTTTAGTTGTTAAAAATTGCTTTCAGTCCATTGTATTTCAGCGAATTTCAGTGGTGGGGACGTTGAGAACACCTAAAAAGATGATTTTGAACAAAATTGATAAGAGTCGGCTTAATTCCTCTGAAAACACAATTTTTAATAAGGAAAAAAAACCCTCAGCGCATGCGCGATTTCTACAAAATGTTTATGTTTTTACTGACTAATATACCAAATTTGGACTTCTTAGCATGATCCATTCTGTGGTAGACCAAACGTAAGCACTAAATTTCCAAAAAAAAAAAAAAAAAAAAACACTTTTGAAACATGAAGATCACCATAGAAATTGACTTTTTTTACTCCAGTTCACCACTTTCATTATACTTTATTACATATACAATAATTGAAAGTAAACAACGCATTTTTTTTTTTTTTTTTGCTCCATAGACGTCTAGATATGAAGTCAATAAAGTGCACGCATTTACGTCAACAACAATTTTACATTTCTAAGCCCTCTAGAACTATAAAGAATATTTAAAAGGTTTGAGACTGCAATATAATAGCCAAACCAAGTAGCAACACAGTAGTGCAACAAAACCACGAAATAAGAAAAATTCTGCACGAAATCTTTATCATATTTCAGCAGACTGGCTATAAAACCATACACACTGCTAAAGGGGGAACAGAATATGCGAAACCCCATGTTGCCATTTATTGCTACTCCGTGCCTTTCCCCTCTTATCCGTTTTGATACCCCAACAAATTTCTCTGCCCGCCCAACTCAAAGACAGATCAGTCAAAGCGCATGCATGGGGTAATCTGAGGGGGTAATCTATAATTTTCTTAATGCTTCCATCTCGAGTACGGACCTGTGGACGCCAGAAACCTTACGTTTGGGTAGGTTGCCACGATTGCACGCCACGATGCCAAGTTGGCGTTGAAAAACGAATACGATTTCCAAGAAAAGAATCAGCTTCTGCATTAGACATTATTAAAAATAATCGACATGAATTCATACAGTGTCTCCAAGGAGAAAACAAAATTAACTTCCCCCGACATTTCCTAATCACACATTTGATAAAGTAAATGCAAATCATTAAACGCTAAATTTATTGCACAAAATTAATTTGTTTATAAATTTTGGTTAAAATATTAATGTTGAAAAAAGTCTTTTTCCCTTCTGGTAATATTTTTTCTTCTTTTTTTTTCAAATATTAATGGAATCAAATTATCCTTTAATTGCATTCATTAAAAAAATCACTTAATTCCGGAAATGCGATTGATAAAAAAAAAATGCATTTTAAAAAGGAAACAAATATATATATATATATATATATATATATATATATTTAATTTTAATTTTTCGTACACTTCAAACCTTTTTGTTGTTGTTTAAGCCTATAAAACTATAATTTTTATACATTTGAAAGTATTACTAAGTACGAACTAAATTTTACTAAAAAAAAAGTTCACATAGTGCTCTAAATTTTCAATTTTTTTTTTTAAAAAATGCATCAAATTTAAAATTCTACCTTCTTTTTCATTTTTCAATATTTTTTTTTTTTTTTTTTTTTTTTTTTTTTTTTGTAATATACTCTAATGTTTTAGGCATCGGATTAAGTTTTTGAGAAAAACGATAATTTCTGTACCTACATGTGAAAAAAGAGTAAAAAAACGTGCATTTTTCAACATTTAAATTTGTAAAACAAAAAGCTTTTAATTTATTCAAAAATCCATGCCTATTTTTAAGGAGCTATTAAGAATAACACACAAAACATTTCATTCATATTTGCTGAAGTTTCAGCATTTTGAGTAAGGTGGGAATTTCAAAAATCACGAACTGAGTAAAATGCGTTCAAAACATCAAAGCAGCTATTACAGTAATGTTAAAATCTCCATAAAAATATAGTTTTTCTGCAATTGCAGTTATCCGATCAGCTCAAAAACTCCACAGAATAAGGAAAGGGTTTCAAAGATTATAAACAAGCAAAAAATAAAATTTATATTTTAATTATTTTTTGTGAAAACAAGGGGTACCAAGTCCCCTTAAATAACATTCACAGTTCTAGGCGTAACTTTTTCTCATATTCTTTACATTACGTTTGATCACCTTACTTATATAGACACTTATTTAACCTTCATTCAACTAATCGAAAACAAGCAGTGCCATAAATGTTGATGGCAATGAGAGAAAATAGTTTAACTCCTTTAACTGATTAATAAACCCTCGTCTTTTATAGCAGTTGAGTTACTTTCAAGGTTCCCCCCCCCCCCCCAAATAAAAATATATTTCATTCATTACCAGTGTACAAATACTTTCGTATCATAAATTCAAAGATAAACATACAATTTTCGAACAAAGTGTAGAAAGAACCTCATGGAAATTTTTACTATTATTGCCAAACTACGATTTTTGCCGAATTCTAGAAGAAACCAAGCGGTGCCCGTTCGATAAGGAAAGGGGGCCATTATGACCCCTCGTCCACAACCTGTTCTTTAATCCCCCCTTTACTGCCTCTCCCTTCTAATATCAGAAAAAAGAATGGAGCACATCTATAGACTTGGTTTCCCAGCTGGTCAATCCGAGCAGAGAGATGGACAGGTTAAAGGAGAACCGCTCTCTTTTTAAGTGGCTACGATTTATGTTGGAAGGGGAGGGGAATCTATGTTTTTACTCGGTGGGCCATAAAAAAAGAATATTTTACTCCAGGGCACGAACACAAAATTCAAATTGCACGCATGGATTAAAGTAAAACACTATTTTGCAGCCGTCAAGATTTGTAATTTCTTGTTTCAACAGTATGCCATTAAAAGTGTTATCAACAACAAAGTATGATTTCTGTATATGTTCATCGTTTCTTTAGATCTACCCCTTTCGCAAAACAAAACAAACCTGAATAGTTGTCTAACATTTATATTACTATCTATAAACTATATCTTTGTATTTCATTTCATATGCAAGAGCTAGAAATGTAACCTGAAATTATAATTCATAAGGACGACATATTGCATAATAAAGCTACATTTCATTCGTAAGATTACAATAAAAATTGTTTTTCAGTCATTCCATATCCAACTGGGAACTGATTAAATTGTAAGTAAAATGGAGAAATCCATCAACAGATGAGTATAATTTCAACTTTTAAATTATTAAATTTCAATTAAAGAACCTTCTAAAAATGGCCAAATTACCAAAATAAATAATTTTAAAACCGGCTATGATTTCTCTGGACATTATGAATCCTTCACCCAATACAGCATAGCAAATGGTTATGACTTGGGTTTGAAGCCCTACACATTCTTTGAAAAGATATTAATTGCTACACAACCTCCAATCACATTCAATTACCAAGAAGAAAAAAAAAAGATAAAAAAATCCTCAACACAGACTATAAAACAACACTATTTCACAACACCCCTACATAAAATTTAAATTCCACCAATCCCATCCACTACAACACCATATATTTACACAAACATCCTAGTCTCTAATAAGCTGTCAAATGTACCCTTATCAGGTCACCCAAAAAGCAAAGGAATGCAAATGGATCGTATCACCACAAACGTGATTTTCAGAATCCCCCCCCCCCCCTAAAAAAGCTCTCCCCACCGGTCACCAGTCCATCTCCTCCCTAGAGAGGGGGGGGGGGATTGCAAACGAATTCCAGAAATCGCGGTCTGTGGCAAATCAACATCACCCCCCATCCCTGAAAGGGGTTTAGAAAGGGGGGTTGAATTAGAGATCTCCCTTAATATCTGACCTTCAAAAGGGGACCTTGAAGAAACTTGCCTTGAGGGGGCTACTCTATTTTTTCGCCTTGAGGGTAGTAGAAATGGGGGACTATTTCCGGAAGGGCAGAGGTAGCATTTAACGAGGGGGGTCCTTTTCTTCTGGGGAATTGGGAATGAAAGCTGATATCGACCCTGGGAGGCACCTGCGGTGGTGACACTGGTTTTGTAACAAAGGACACCCTTCCCCTTTGGTAAGTGTTTGCGATTGTTGGAAAAAAATGCCAACCTCGAATGGAGTGGTGATAGGGTAGACTCTGATGTAACTGATATCAACTCGCTTTGATTCATATAGACTTGTCTTGGTTCTTGAGAAAACGGTTTTTAGTGGTGGATAGTCAATCATGTTTAAGTAACCAGAGTCAAATGTACCCTTATCAGGTCACCCAAGAAGCCCAGGTCGCTTTGCAAATAACATTGTACATAAGGAAAAAATCGATTGAATCCGCAATGTTTAATTTTAAGTTAGGAACGACAATGAAGGTCTAGAGAAAGTTCATCGTTTGAGAAAATTCTTGCATAGCCTAATAAAAAAAAGTAGAAAATGAACATTTAAGAAAAGCATGATGTTATTATGGTATGTGGATTACGTATATTTTTCACGTTATAGGCAATTAATTTTTAGCTAAACTTAAAAGCGGACGACCGTGTGATACTGTACTGACATCGATCTATAATAAAATGCAACTCAGATCCTTTTATTTTGTTATGCTTTAACAATTTTTATACATTTTGGCTCGTTCCTTATAAAACACACACAATATAACTAAATAAATAAGCAGTCTTCTGTAACGATTTAAATTAGTCAAACGAACATATTTGTTTTGAAATACATTAATTTGCCTTTATTTCTGAGTTAATTTGAAAGACTAACCTAAAAAAAAACACTATTATTTAAATATAACTATTTTTTTAATTAAACTTTGTCCCTTAATGCATTTCTGGTTTAATGATTCCTACTCCGTGATTAATGAATACCCGCCCTCCCCTACTTAACAAACTGCGAAAGACACATAAAAAAATGAACACAATAGGAACATCCCAAGAACCGCATCGCGGGTCAGATTCCATTAAAAACATTTTAATGACGACCGTTTTATGTTTTTCCTTTCAAGAAAAAGTAAACAAGCAGAGACATAACGGGGGCTCAGCCCCACCAAAAAGAAGAGATAGGCAGGAAATATTTCAAAAACGCGTCATTCCTCCCTCCCTCCTTTGCACTACCTCGGGTGTAACTCTTCAACAAAGACTTCCCCGTTTTATGGGGTCTTGATTTCAAACGTCATTAAAACGCTCAAGAAAAATTCCATTAATGTAATAAATAAAATAAACAGAATGAATAATAAAAAAAAAAACGAGTGAAGGGAAGGCATTTTAACCCATTGTTACGCAATGTAGGTAGTTGTAAATGTTAGTAGCAACACCGTTTGTAGGCTTTAAAGGTGGAGTTGCAACTAGCTACGGATGCGTTGCTATGACAACAGCAAGCCGTCGGGCGTGTTCCTGCATTTTATCTGGGCATTAAACGTATTCAAAAGGTGGGTTTACATTTGTAAAAGTGTCTCACACCCAACTGCTGGTACCCCTGTAGTTTTATGATCCAGGGTGCTGCTGGTTTTAAACGTAGAATATTTTTTTTTTTTTTTTTTTTTGTATGAATATTGTTTTCGGTTATTTTCTTTGGAAGCCTCGAGGCCGCTGATGATGTCAACGCATAATGCCTTTTTTACGAAAAAAAAAAAAACCTTCAAAATAAACAATGGGAACGTCGGCCATTTTTATACATACCGTTTTATATCCTTCTTGAGCATAAAGCATTCCATCATCGCGTTAAATGTGTTGCATTTGTGGTAATAAAACTTTCCTTTTCACCAATTTCGATAAAGGCTTGACCCTATTCGTTTATCTTTGAAAATAATGTCTTTATTTTACTTGTGTGGGTCTCTTCCAGTCAAATATAAAAATAAATTTAGGTATAGTTTCAACTACTCTACGGTTTGAATGTCGAACTAAAACGAAGAAATCTTATTATGAGTAAGTTTTGCTTTGTAGAACTTTTATGTAATAGGATTTTCGTATTTTGTATGCAAGAGAACTTGGTCCAAAACGTCAACTAGACAAGCAAAATTAAACTTTGAGTTTAAATTATAGTTACAAAATTCATTCCAATAAAAAATTATCGATCACATGTTTAGTTCAAGATATTATTTTAACGTAAAAAGTTAATTATGTTTGATGACAACTATTTTAACAATTTTTAACTCAGTAAAAACGATCACAAAGCACTTGGAAAGAAAATATGTTTTGAGGTTACTGTTTTAAATTAAGTCAACATTAAACAAACAGACATTCGGTTTCAATAACTGTTAGCCGGAAGAAAGAAAGAAAAAAGAGGGGGGGGGGGGGGGGGAGAAGGAATTTTTTTTTTTTTTGGTTGTCAGTGTAAAAATGCCAATTAAAGTCAAACGAAATTCCTCCCTTTAGCATGTGGAACAGATCATTCAGAAAATAACTAGTAACATCGAAAACAATTAGAAAGAACTTAGATTCCATTGCTATTGAGGTTAATTTTGCACTTTTCATTCACTTCGAGTAACTGTTCTTGACGGTAAAATGCACACTTGTTGGCATAATGGTAAAGACATTAATCTTTCCACTAATGAACAAAATTGCTATTTTTAAAAATATATAACAGAAGCAAAACACAGGAAAAAGTCTTGCCAGCATAATATATATATTTTAAAGCATTCGTTTTTCATAAGTATTATCCACACAAAAAGTATTTAAAAAATATTTTTAGCAATCCATTTTTTATGTGACCAGTAGAACACAGTCAAATTGGTAAATCTATTTTATGATTTTTTTACCAACTTAACAATGTGTATTTTTGATTTATAAACGAGAGCAAGTTTTACAAAATCTAAAAACCTCAAATAAAACAAACATTTTATAGTAAAGCATAGCCAACGTTTTGAAAAGCACTCATTGTCAAGGTATAATATATCTACGTCATTAAAAGGGATTTAAAGTATGATGTTTGAATACTCCATTGGTAAACAGAATAAAGATGAGGCATTTCCTTATGATTTATCGGAACAAAACAAAAACCTTTTAAGAAAACTACAGAAGGCACACGTTTACATTGTATATCATGTGATGCTCCTCTCGGTCAAAGATTGCATTTTTATAGGACAATTTTGTCGAGTCTTTTCTAAATACAATAACGAATAAATATCTTTTTCCTTTGCCAAGCATTCATTTACGCATTTTTATAGTCTCCAATTTAGCGATATAAACTTAGACCCAAACATAAATGCCAAGATTTTACTGCCCTTTGTATCATATCTACAAAATTCATCCGACGGGAACTGCTAAAGGAAATTATTACAAATACGACACACTGCGCGTGGCGATCAAGAAATACGACCTTTTTGTTGGTTTTCGTCTCGGACGCTTTCTTTCAATGTCAACCAGAATGATGTACGGACTATGATGGCAAATTTGCATCATCATCGGCACGTCAGACATGTAAAATTGAAAGCACCGACCAATTCTGATGCACAAAGATTAGTTCGTATATTTCGGGATGTGTGTTTTGAGCTCCCCTTTTCTAAAAAAAAAGTAAGCGCTCTTCCTAGGCCAATAGGCCATTTACTTGAGAAACATGGCTATTTGAATTGATTTGCGTCAAAGAGTTCACGAGCTTGCATTAGCAATGAGCATAATTGACCAATTTCTACAAAGGATAAGAATTCAACTACACTATTTGGCAACTGCTTCATGAAAGCAGAAGAATTTTCGATGTATTGCAATGCTCTCTCTTTAGAAATGCCCTATCTGCAATTTGGTTAACATTCTAAACTTGTACTTCAGAAATGATGTCACGATTTAAAAAAAATTAGTAAGGCAATAGTTTGCAGCATTAAAATTCAATTCTCTAACTGAAGGAAATAGTTCAAACAAAACTTTTGACGTTTCAATGTATAGCTGGATGCCAAACCATAATGTTAAAAGCAGTTCTTAAATTTTAATTTGCGGATTGATTGTAAGTATTCTTACATTGGTTGAAAGCATCATATGAGCATTTTGATGGTTTGAATTACCTGTAAATGCGTTCCTCAAAACATTTTGTTGCAAAAAAAAAAAAAAAATACTACTTTAGTTCATGCAGAGGTTTTAGTGAAATATTTTGAAAGGTTTTAAGGCATGCAGTTGGTGTTTTTCAAACTTGCTATAAAAATAAAACCTCATTTCCACGAGGATTCTACAAAATCTAAATTTTGCAATATATATAAACGAATAAAATCTACTATAAAAATTAACGTGGTGCAACAGATCTTTTTGACAGAAAAAAATTAACAAAAAATAAATCATTATAACTGGGGCCAAACAACGTGACTGGCCTAGCAATCAGGTTTCAGTTACTATCACCAAAAGACATTAGTTGCACTTTGGGGTTCCCCCGTTATAACATCTAGGTTATTAGGATAAAATAATTAGGCCAAATAAGCAGTATATTATGCGCTGGTGATGCTTATTTTCCATAAAACACACGAAAGAGACATCCATTGCCAAAAGGAAATGGGTAAGACTTCAATCTCACAAGGCCCAAGGAAGAGTGTATGTCTCTGCAGGGGTGTCGCAGGATTGCGAAGGTAAACTTCCTACTTCGGTCCCACCCGTGAAGAATCGAAACAAATCCAAGCAAACATGTCACCCCCTCTCCCCTCCCTCACACCCTGGAAAACACAATATGATATTGGGAAATACATTCTGCTGACAGATAACTTTATCTCCCTAATTCATATGCTAACACACGTATCCTTAGAGCTCTGAATCCATCCTACCAAATTATGAAAAGCTCTTTTAATTTCACGTTATGATTCAATTTCAGATTTTCAGTCTCTGTTCTAAATTATTTTTATTGGCATAGTTTAAAGTACAAAATGGGCTCGAAGTCGCTTATTGAAGCAGAGCATAATTACCCCATACAAATGAGCAAGTTTTGAACAGTTTGAACTTAACCCTTTACCATCTCTTCATTCGTTAAAGCATGCCAAATACTTCCTTCTATGGTCGAACGCATCATAAAATGAGCTATGAAATAAAACATCATAGGTTCGTAAAACTTAATACCTTTGCTTATTATAAGAGATCGCTCGTCCGCTTAAGCTAAACACCTAATCAATTCAACAACGAGACAAACACGAATTAACCAACGAAACCCTACACAATTAACAATGCATCGCCAAGCAAACGTGAAATCTACAGAAAATAATCCCTGCAAATCCACCTTCACTAAAAACCAAAATATCTTACACGGTTGGAAGATCTGAACATTCGAGAACACATCCATACAATGCCGGACAACCACCTGATTCCCAGAAAAATACGTTTCATCATCTTGAGGACAACTAAACGACGTTTTCTTCCTCTGCACCTCCCCCTTTTTCGAACAAAAGTGGTATTCTTTTTGCACTCCCCCTCGTCGTCTCAAAGTGTCACTTGGCATTTCCTCTGGACGTGATGTCCATCCAAATAGCAGAAGGATTTTTATACTCAAAGTGTATAGCCATAGATTCAACCGCATAACATTGGGAGATTAAACCCTTTCGCATCGCTAACAGAGCGGTTTTCAAGAAACCGCATAAGTCTAGCGGAAGACTTTGTCGATGGAATAAAATTATTCTTTTGTGATAATTTTTATTTATTTTTGTATTAAAAGGTATCGTGTACATAAAGAATATGAAGGGTAAAAAAATAAAGAAGCTGAAGGGTAAAATATGAAATATCACCATAGATGCATTAAAAAAATAAAATATACTTCATCCTTCCTGAAAAAGTTGGTAATCTTAAATCACTCACATTTTTATGTCTCTAATCCAAAGTTAACTTCTTACAAGGTAAATATGTATCTAAAAAAACAACACGAAAACCTTCACTTTAAAGTTCATGGACTTAGGAACAAAAGTTTAGGTGACTAGTGTGCAAAAATATTATTGGCAAATAATACTAAAGGATAAAAACATCCACACATTTAAATTTAAAATCAGAACTTTTTTTCCCATAATTCCAATTGCTCAGTTTTGAAACACACAAATATATGTCCATTGACGTGTGCAATGGTCTTTAATCTTTATATTAATGTATAAATTCGAGGAGAATATAAACTTACCAAACGTTAGAATGTGCATGAGTTCTGAAAGAGTTTGTGAGCAGATATTTTATCAGTTCATTACTTGAAAGTATTTAAATCGTCAACCGAAGTGAACGCCATATTTCAAAATCAATATTCCTTAAAGAATACTCATTACGTTTTCTTATTCCTCGACAGCATGTTACGCTACTATATTTACAAATAAACAAATTAAAGAAAATACGTCGAATGATTTGGAATAAATGGTCTTTAGCAGTTTAAATCAAACAGTTCATTTCCTATCTAGAACTCTGATCAATGAAGGAAAGAACAAAATGAAAGGACACCTAATGTTCAGGCAATTAAGTTGATGTTGCTACACTTAAGTTAAAAGTTCATACCAATTTAAATTACACTGTAAAGGTTTATAAAGGTATTTCTAAACCTTAAGGCCAATATTGCAACAGCATATACTGTCTGTGTAGCAAGATATCAGCTATTTAATATACAGACTATCAGTTTATTTGTCAAGCGTCTATAAACGTTAAAATATTTTACTGGATTTAACATTTTTGAAGGTATACAATTTACGTGAAAATTTACAATAAAAGCACAGAAAATACTTGACGATATTTTACAATAACTTTCCTGTGTGTTGAGTTCATAAAAATTCACTGAAATGATTAATTTCTAAAACTTTTAAACAATTTAGGAAACTTTTTAGCAATTAGATTCCATCAAAGCTTAAATCGTTAAATTAGACCAGTACTCTAAGATTAAAAAACAAAATCTTCAAAATATCATTATTTTTTTATCATCAAAATATATTCTATAGATTTTGAAGAACATGGTCTAAATTTGGTGATCTTAGCAGAATGCGAATATCATATTTATTCCCAATTAATTGAACTCACTGGTATTACTTTTCAGTACAATTATTTATAAACTTTGAAAGCGTTTTTTTTTTCATAATTGTGTTTGTGAAATTAGAAGTCGTTTTTAAATTGCTAAACATTATTGCAAATAATCCTAGAGTGTAGATTTATTTTTTGAAAGAATTCTCCTTAAAATTAATGAACAAAAAGTATTTTTTTCCCCCTTCTTTAAATAAATGCCACTGTATTTTTTTTTTCTTTTTTTTCTTTTTCTTTTTTAAATATTTGATTTAGAAAACTAATTTCTTTTTGCTTATATTTTAGTACATTTGACAAAATAATTTCTAAAACATTTTCTTTTCATATTTTACAAATAATTCAACAAACTTCTGATTTCAATAATGTTATTAAAAAAAAAAAAATTTTAAAAATTAGACCTAAATTTATATATATAAAAAAAAAAAAAAAATGAAAAAATTATATAAAATGCTACTTCTATAAAATAAAAGTTAATTTGTACAAAAAAAAAAAATCAGCACAACTTATCTTATATTGGTGGTTTTCAACTAAGTACCAAATGTGAAGTGTCTAAATTGAATAACACAAAATTAAGCCCTTTGGTATACGGGTCTACTTTAAGGCACGTAAAATTGCTAAGGATTTAAAAATAAAGCATTATTGAAAAGACAACTCTGATAAGCTCCACTTCAATTCGCAACTTAGAGCTTTAGATACTTTATTAAAATTCCACATTTCTTATGAAAGCAGCAATGAATCTCCTACCTACATAAAATACTTTTGAAACGATTCACTTAAAAAAAAATCACACAAAGACTTTCACTGTTGCTTTATCAGCTACCTGATTTCACTCTCAGAAGAAGAAGAAAAAAATCAAATTTCAATAGTCGAGAACGTAATAAACCAGGAAATCAGGTTGAGCACGTGACACGAGTTCATCTTCACTCGAATTAAAGTAAGCATTTTTGAGACTGAATACATGAATAAATGAAAAAGCAAGTCGATTATTTACGGTGATGAGTCATCTCATATCACGGCCTTTTGATTAAAACCCGTTCCCGGTTAGTGAGTTTTAGCGAGAAATGTTTGGAGACATTTGACAGAGGACAATACTATTACTGAGGGCTATTAAGTACGTGCAAAATACGAACATCCTCGCATTGTGCAGGATCCGTATCCGATCCACATCCGATTTGATTTTTTCCTGGTTCTGTGATTATTATTCAACAATATTGTTGTCCGGCTTGATTAGCGATGCGCAATTAAAAAGTCGCCTTCATGTAATTTCGGTAAATAGCAAAAATATAATGATAATTTGGAGAGATAAAAACATGGTCCAATACCTTCCTTAAGAGCAAGTCTTAGCAAGGATTAGCCCTATACTCGCTACGTTACACTTTTTTAGCTCAGTGCATTTAGAAACTACTTTCTAAATGCAATGGGAAATCTAATGCATTTGAAATTCGGTGAGTAGGTACGAAAATGATCTCTTAATGAAATGACATAAATTGTTTTCATTTAATGCCTGTGTATTGAAAATTAAAATTGCAAATGACAACACCAAGTGAAGCCAATGCATATACATTGGCGTAAGAATTTAAAATATAAAATAAAATATATTAGACGCTATTTTTGTTATTATTATTATTTTTAAGGATACTGTTATGTTTGTGGATATAAAACTTATTAGGCTTAACAAAAACATTCTTAAATTTAAAAAAAAAAAAAAAAAAAAAAATTAAAAAAAAATTGATTTTAAGCATTTTTTTTAGTGTGAAATCCTTAAACAATAGGTAGGTGTGCGCTGTTGAAAAAATCTCAGAAACTACTGAACTGATCCTTATGAAATTTTAACCACATATTCTGTACACTTATCACTATATCCCGTACCAGAATTATTGCAAAATTATAATTTTTACTTTTCTTTTTTTTGGCAAAAAAACATGCAAAAAGAACACGTTTTTAATTTCTTTTGGTCCGCCATTCTGTTATTTTTGCATATAAATTAATATTAGAGATAAGGGATATAGCCGCTGCGCTGTCACACTAAACCTAAAACCATTAATTTTTTTTTTGTATCAAATGGGCCGTTGTTCAGATTTTTTCAACAGTGCATGCCTCCCTACTTTTTGAAGACTCCCGTTTACCTGGCATTCTCACACTAAAAAAGTGGTTAAAATCATTTTTTTTTTTTTAATTTACGAATGTTTTTTTTAAGCCTAACAAGTTTTATATCAATAAATTAAACAGTATTCTTTAAAAAAAAATTAATAAATATAGCATTTTTTTTTCATGCATTCAAAGTAGACAGAGCCCTTAAGTGATAATTTGTGTACCTACTTGCCAAATTTCAAGATTTTATACAAAGTAGTTTCAAAATGCACTGGGCTAAAAGATTCCAACATAGCTAGTATAGGAAATGATCCTTACTAGGACTTCCTCTTAACTACCTTTGTTTCAACTTGTTAGGTACGTGATGAACATCCGCTTAACATATCAACGGATTCGAGTAAGATTCTATTATTAATGAGTAGGTATAAAATCAACTGTTAGATTTATCGGTTTTCAGGTTCCTTGCACTCTCAGCTCTTATGAAGAAAATGTTGTAGTCTTAGTGCAGTGTTGCCCTTATGTCATCTGAAAATATTTATAGAAAAAAAACCTCGTTTTGTCGTGAAATTCTTATTGAGTATAACGACTATGTTTAGAAGGAATGCTTGTCACGGAGAATGAGAAAAGGTCGATGAAAATATTGATATAATAAGAAGGCAACGTATCATAATTAAAATGAATTGTTTCATGAAGCACGGAATTTACTGAATCGTATCAATCACTTGATGAAGTTTTCGAGAAGCAAAAATAACGAAACTCAAGTAATATGGACTAAAAATTGCTTCACTTCTTGCATGCATGGTTAATTTTGACAATTGAAAGAGAATCTATCCTTTCCGTGAGATAATAAATGCAATGTCTAAATATACGCTTCGAAACTACTGTAAAATTGCGCAATCATCATTCGGAAGACATTGTGATGGAAAGAAACATATTGAGATGCATCATTTAATAAAAACTCGCACAAATTATTTCCACCTCAAAAAACGTTGCACTCAAAAACGTATGACAACTTTTGAATACCTCCCTGATTTTTTTTTTTTTTTTAATTGTAAGAGGTCAAAAATATTGATTAGAATTTAAAACCATACATATCTTTGTTGTTGAACTAAAACAGAAATTGTGAAGGTATTAGCCATTGTTACATTAAAAGATATGCAACGTTTAATAAGAGATTAAAGAAAAAAAAATTAAGGACTTTTAAGGACCATTTTAAGAAAATTCAAGAAACATAAAATTACATTCTTTAGACATAAAAATACAAAACGGAGGCGGAGATTATCGGTGGTTGCTGAAAAATTCAAGGACTTTCAAGGACCGTGGAACCCTGGACATGGTTCAATAAATTTAACAAGCATGTAACTTTTAAACAGGCAATAAACCAGAAAAAAAAATTGAATTTCCAATCCTGAAAATTCATTACTGAATAATATTTATTAAGTCTTATGGATTTAGACACAAATATATTTTTCGGATCTATTTAAGACAGTCCAATGCGTATCCCTTAAATTTGTAGAAGTTACCTCTTCAGAGAGAAATACTACGCAATCAGCATTTCCAGTGTTAATCAGTATTTGAACAACTTTTTTGCACACCACTTTTTGTCTCTTTATTTATTTACCACAAAAGAATAAAACCTTACAGAATAGTGAAAATTATCTTCAATACTATTAATAAATTTTGGCATGCCACACGATACTTCGCTCACATTTCAAAGGGTTGTTTGTCCACATAAAAGAAAATATATTTTAATTTCCCAGATAGTTAATTCCATCCGTAAATTCACAGTGCTATCAAAAATAAGATTAAAAAAAAAGAAGTTTTCAGTATACTTAATAATATGCCCATATTAGAATTGAAACATATAAAGGTTACATTGTTTAAAAAAAAAAAAGGGGGGGGGGGTAGAAATAATCTAATCAAAGAATTAGATAGCATTTTCGTGGAATTCGCAATTTTTTAATAAAAAAAACTATTTTTTTTTATTTTTTCCTCATACAATTCCCTATTCATTCCACAAATTCCATGTTTGGCATGTTGCTGGACACTATTTCTAAACATACTTAAAACTGACTTAGTCTAACTCGATTTAAAAGATTAAGCAATATAAACTATTTCCTTAAAACTGCCCATTGTAAACCAGGAAAAAAGCAATCGAATACAAATGATACAACTCGTGCCAGACATTAGATTAAAAACAAAAAAATAAATCTTGATATCCTCTTTTGAGAATATTATATTCTAGTCGCGTCTTCCTCATTGATGTGGTACTAGAACCAGAAAACAATGCTTGTAATCGAGATCCTCTGGAGCCACAAACCATTAATCTCCCTTCTATTAATGGAGTTAGTGCTTAAGAGAGTGTGACCAAATGGTCACAATTTCATTACTTTGTCTTTTTTTATCGAATTTGTGATCATTCTTTGGTAGCTTCTTTCGCTTAATGTTTTCTTTGATTGATTTCAAACAATGTTGCATTCCGTCAGTGAAAAATCCAAATGACGCATTTGGACATAAAATATATCCACTCGATTGTGACTAATCACTAGACCACACATGCATAATGCTCGGTTAAATGCTTTTTTTTTCCCCTTTCTTCTTTTGAACGGAATTAAACTAGTTTAAAAAAGGATGTGTGTAAGCATAAAACCGACAGAAATAGCTTTGTTTGAACGTAAACTGTTAACTATTCAAGTTTACAAGTTCAAACTTCTATAGCTAGAGATTATTTTAGCCTGGCTGCTTACCTATACGATACCGTGATCACTAATAGCTAAACTTGCTCGACAGTAATATACTGAAGTAAAGAAGTAACAGTATTACAAAGTAAAATCTAAAAGTTTTTATTGTTCTTGAAATATAGTTAAAAAAAAAATCTCGCATTATTTCGAATGGAACGATTTTTTAACGAGAGAAAAAAAAAACATTTGTAAATGAGAAGGATTTTTTAAAAAGATATTTACAACTTTATTAATACGTTTAAAAAAAAAAAAAAAAAAAAAAAAAAAACGCGGTTCTTCAGGCAATATACAAAAACATAGTTGTAGTTACTAGATGTATAGACAATTTGTCAACAATCAAATTATCAAAAAGGATTTCTTTCAGGAAGATCATTGCGCTATGGCAATACAAAACCTACACTTGGCTGAAACCTCATCCGGTGAAAAGAACTTTGAAGGCAACTAAAACGCATCAACGTCCCATATGAGAAAGTACACGGAAAATTAACAGGCGCTCTGGCAATCAACCTGGGACTATTGAAAGTAAAAAGTTTGCAGAAAGCCGATGCTGGAAATGGAATAGGCACACACTTCAGCTGAGGCACTAAAAAGAAGCCATTCGATTTACAATTACAAATTTTGACTCCCCCTCCCCCTCTTTTATAAGGACCGAACACATGTAACTTTCTAAAAAATCCACCACAGTTCTAGATGAATGAAACTTTAGACATTAGCCAACCAGAAAATCCCAAGTAGCTGGAAAAAAAAATCTCAATTCAATCATACCAACAATAAATTGGATTTTTTCTACTATACCAAAACCAAATTTAGACAGAGGATGTTAACAAAATGTATCGGGAAAAAAATTATAATATTATCCTGGTTTTTGGATAATAATTCTCCGATTTTTGGATCGATTTTATTAATGTCTAAACATTTTAAATATCCACTTCCGAAAAAAAAAATTCAGACAATGCCCAATTTGGCCATGAAGAACCTAAATTACAACCGAATTATGCATTAGAATTTAGAACTCACTGACAATTCCAGAATTAAAAAGTTCTCTGAAATCCTTCCATTTCAGGACCTCTTTCCAAACTTGTAAACGTGCAGGCCATACCACACTCTCTCTAGAGCGTCATTTCATGTCTTTTTCACGAAAGGGAATGAAAAAACAATAATACGAACGGTAGAACAATCATTGGCAATTTCTTTCTCACAGATCTTTATCCTACCATTTCATGTGGCATCTTCATACACGAGATTCGGAGAGGCGAAGCGCGACGAATGAGTTCGTTCGAATTGAAAAAACCCAGACAACGTCTTGCCAGGTTAAGCGCGTGCGAGGGCAATTCTTATATTAAATATGTATGCATCGGATGAAGAATATAACACAGGAAATTGGTCTTTATCAGGGCACTTTTGTCCAAAAGTTATGGAAATCAGATAATTTTCGGATAAAGGAAAGAATTGAAGTTACTTTCCAAAGTCATTAACATTATAATAATTAGTTTATAACTTGAAGTATAATAATTTCTCTTATACGGAAAACCCTTTACACGACACTAGTTTGTTGTTTGAAACACTTGACAACGTTGAGCTACAAGCAAAATTAAGTTCAAATTAACAAGTCAAGATTGTAGTCTTACACAAAGGTCCTCAAGATTTCAAAGATCGGGGACTGACTTTTTTTAAAAGTTGATAAATCGCTACCCTCGTTTTCAATTATACCACATCACTCGATCATTGAACAAGCGTATTGAAATACTTTCAACGTTACTTTTGATTAACCATAAAAACTGAATTCCAATTGTAATTAAAATAAACTTCTAAATATATCTAAACTACTAAAATTAATTAAATAAGTAAAAATTACTAACAATCATCTCAAAGTCCTTAATGTAATTTACTCTTATTATATGGTTTAAGAGCGTGTATAATCAGAAGGCAATTTTTAAATTGCTTTTTATTTTAAAAGTTTCAAAAACTGTGAAAAATACTATTTAGTATTGGAACTGTCATGTTTTAGAAAATGACTCACCAGGTAGCCGCTTGTTAACATTTTCTATTTTTTCCCCCATTTTGATATTTCTTATAACTTTTAATTTTCATATGAAAGCCTTACACACATTTATAAACTATTCCCAACATACAGTTTGATAAACGTTGGTCTAATAAGAATTAAACTAAACAAATAAAAGAACCAGAAAGAATTGAATTCAAAAGACTGGTAAAGTTTTCCATTGCTAACTCTTCTACACTCCACTAAAAAGTTGTCCAAGAAAGCGTTGATCTCGCCTTGCAGGTACCATAGACTGGTATATTGTTGGTGACTATCAGTAAAATCGGTACCAAAGAATCATGAATTGAAGTGTGTATTTCGCAATTTTAAAAGAATGATTTAATTTTTTTTGATTTTTTTATTAATACTTTCAAAACTGAAGTTTCTTATCCAGAACTTTTATAAAGATTTAACCCTTACCAATAGAACGATAATCGTTTCAGATACATTTTGAAGCATTACCTCTCCAATAGCAACCATTCCAACATTTATTGACAAATCAATCAAATAAAGGTTTTTGTTGTTTTAATCTGAATCCCTTTTGTTTTTCATCATCAATCGATTCGGTCACGACTTCAGATAATGATCACATCTACACGAAATAGAATTAACATAAAAACGAAAGAGGTAAAAAAAAAATCGATTATATTGTTTTTGATCCACTGTATTAAGTGATACTAAAAGTACTGGAATTGTGGCCTAGTAAAAGGGAAGGTCGATTAATGATAGCCAACATTTACCAACCATAGCAATTTCCTGAACGCTTCTAAATATTCAAGCAGTAATTTATATTTTGAAGGCATATTGTTGCTAGGTCCTAACTGCAGTATTGGAATATTTGAAGACTGTTGTTTATTTATTGGTGGTATCTAAGAAGTAATTGTGCACAAAATGCATTGAAATAGGAAAGAAAGTGAAAGTGTTGTAAGGATACATTATGGGGAAAATTGATAAAAACATTTAAATGAAAATTTACTATTTCAAAGTCCAAGGCTTTTGCCAACTGACAAAGACTTAAAATTCTCATATCCTTAATCCGCCGATGTTCACCAACTTTAAGCCTAGAGGATAGAGAATTTCAATCTTATTTGGTATTACATGGTTAAATCTTCAACCCAACCTAAACTAACTTAGAAAAGTAATACCAAAAAGAATTACAGGTACACTTAAAAAAGCAAAACTTTACCTAACCAAAAAAGTTTAACCCCATGTAAAACATCTTTATAAATTAACTTAAGTAGAAATTAATGAACACAAATAATCCCATCTGTTCTTTACAGAAAAACATGGCGGGAATATAAATTTCTACCAAAATAGATTGTAAAGTGTGGCATTTTCAACATTCACTCTAAAGATTAAAAAAAAAAAAAAAAAAAAAAAAAAAAAAAAAAAAAAAAAAAAAAAAACATTAAATTGAATGCTCAAATTTAAACCATAAACTAAGTTGAGATTAGAAATTTCTTCAGAATTTTCTAGATAGGATCTAATAAGAATTCTATTTGCTCTTTTGATAAACATCTCAGTGGCGCCTAGTGGTCGCGAGGACAGAGTAATGCCTTATCTGGAACTGCCTCAAATCGGTATATCAAAAGACTGTCCATCTCTCCAGGTGGCAGAAGAAACTAAAGGGGAAAATTGTGGGGGGAAGCATTAGCCCAGATTCTCCTACCCGTAATTGGCAGTCCTCTAAATCGAAGCATATAGCTGACATTTCTAGGTGACCATTAATTCAGAAGCTAGTGGAACATCCCTCAGTATTTGTCCAAGCAAGTATTCAATGTCTCTGAAAACATGGCACTTCAAAAACCGTTTTGGTTATTGGACCTGAAAGGGGAAGTATGATAAATAGATCGGTGCGAGTTCTCACATTGAAAAATATTCGATTTTTCAAGGTTAAAGAACTATCGGACCAGCAGGGGACAAGCTTTGAACTAGGGTTGCTGTCGATGTATATAGAAAATTGAGGTAGGTTTAAGATATATTGAAATCTTAGAGGGTTAGTCATGGCATACTAAACAAGACCTGTTGTCAGACTTTTAAGGGAACTTTGACACGAACAAAGGTGTTCTTAAATTCTTCTCGTGGCGGTCATTCAAAAAACAGACAATTTGCTTGGAAAATGGTCGTAATAAGATTGGTTGGTTGTGTTTTATGGCACAAGGGCAACATTCGGGCTACACTGTCATAATAAGAACATCTACAACTAGTAAGAAAAGCGATTAAATTAGCTATTGGACTATTTTCGCTTATAAATTTCTCCTAATTATACGTCTAATGTCAAGACTAAAATTATAACACTGTCAGAACCTCAGCAAAACCAGCAAAAGGTTTTTTTATGTGATACAAAATTAAATCAAGCCAAACTTCTTCCAAATCAACGAAATAGGAATCTAATGTCTATACGAGATTGGTATCATCACAAAATTGGTAAAAGAAAAATTTAGTTTCCTTTAAAAGACTTTTAACCCCTATGCTAGTGTATGCGGACGAGGTTATCCATCAAATTTACAAAATGCCGAAATATTTGTATAAGCAGCTTATATTTCAGGGTACTCTAGCAGCAGTGAGTGTCCATACTTTAGCGACTAGGGGGTGACAAACTCGTCAAGCCACGAAGGCACCGAATTAACTATTAGAATGCTCTCTAGGTTATCTCCTACATAAGAATCAAGTTAGCACTGATTTCCCTGAAATATTTCTTCTGTAATACACTCTGAAGATATACAAACTAAAATATAGTTTTCGTAATGTCTTTTATGAAAGATCGTTTCTTGTCATCTAAACAAATAAATACGAATGATGAAAAATCCTTCAAAACAATAGCCACAAAACTCAGGACAGGATCCGCGAAATGACTTTAACAATACAAGGTGGCAGGACCGATAAAAAAAAAATTAACACGGCGCATGATTAATGCCATTCCAGTACTCTATAACAGAATGTTGTTGTAAATCATAGCAATACCAGATATCTTTAGTTAAAAAGGAAAAGAAAAAAAAGAAGAGATACCATGTCCAGTGGACATCTTATTGTGGAAGCCCAAAAGGGGAAATCTTATTGAATGACAGATACATCTTAATCCACGCCTCCCGAACCTTTTCAACCCAGTCTCTTGTCCCAAAGTCTTTTGTCCTGTATCTTTCCCCCTAGTTGCTATTGAGATCACCTCCGCGCAAAGCATTCATCACCCCCAGGCTCTTTGCACAAAATGGCCACTCAATGCCAGTTTACAGGTGAATATTTCTTCACACACAACAAACTTTCTCCTGGTAGAAAGGTGATTATTAGTTTTAGCAAAACGATCTAAGAAGATTTTTTTAAATTTATTGCTGCATTAAGCGATTTCAAGTAGCGACTTTTATAACCATATTGTGTTTTCTTGAAAACTGGTATAAGTATTGAATGTTCTAACAAATCAGATTAGTTTATAACCCAGAATATGACCATGGTAAAACTTATATATCTTGCTTTATTATTTAAGCTATTGACATGGATTATGTAGCAAAAACCTCTGAATTGAGTGTCAAAAATTTAGAAATTTAAACATGCTGCAAACCAGGTTCCATTTATTATTGGTATTTTCTTCGAAACATTTCAATTGAATCTAATGATTATATTTTTCACAATGCAAGATAAGTGTTTCTTCTATGTGTGTGAGGGAGGTTGGTTGGTTGTTTTCAGATTATCTGGCGCCGTCAGCAACACGAGGACTATAATGCGCCGAAACATTCGTCATTAGACAAGCCAACATACATTTACAAACACCCATGCCAAACACGGGACTCGAACCCGCAACCTCGCTGTCTAGAGGCTAGCACGCTAACCACTATACCGTTTGGTCGGCGTGTGTGAGGGAGGGGAGAGAGAATTCGCATCATTATAATAGAGGCATAACAAAAATAGTTTTCATTAAAGGGACTAATAAGGCTTAGTTAGGAAAGCGATCGATACAATTATTTTTTAATATTGATAACTTTTTGTAATAAATCTCATTTTATAAACCCAATCACAGAAGACAATAGGAAACGTTAACGACATCTAATTGCACAAAGCAAATTTCCAAATTAAGCAGTAAAGCATGCGATGTTTTAAATGAGAGGATTCCGAATATTTCAAATCAGTTACTAACGCAATTTAAATCTTACTACAAATCAATTGTTCAAGACTATCTGCCAAGCAATACCAGTAAAGCTAGGTAACCTAGGGTTTACTCACTAGCTGAAATTATATGGAAATTTTTTGAGGAATGGGGGAAAGTAAAAACAAATAAATCTTTCTTCATATAACCTTTTCCAAGTATACTTTCTCAGTACAAGAACTAAAACTGACCACTTCTTTCAATTCAAGTTACCATAACTGCAAATAGTTATAAACCAACATTAAAATACTTATAATCACAAAGATCGTTCGAATAATTTTGGTAAAACATTCTACACACAGAATACTTGGTATTTAGTATCCAACTATAAAAGTTACATGGGTTGACCGACCCATAATCCGGGAGAAGTGTGGCTTTTTCCCAAATCCATGAATATTTTCCTGTCAACATTTAACTGTCGAAATATACTAACCCTACTTCTCCCAAAAGAAACGGAGGAAATCGACAGGAACGAGGAGTCAAAATCCGAGATTCACAACCAAAACAAACACTTACCATGGGTGCATCCAAATCCGACTCTGGATGATCCATCCTATGGACCGGAAGAGGGGCTCTGTTTTTGACACGAATTTTGGCCCCTGGTTGAAATACAGCTCACCGAGAAATAAAAAAAACACACACGACCAACCACGCGGTGTTGGTAAACAAGTTCTCCAAACTTTTCAAAACACACACAAGTTTGTCTCTTTAGAGGAGCGCGTGACGCAGTGTTCGCTCTTCAGTGGCTAACCGCTCGACTGGCGGCTTCCGAGGAACAGCGTGTTTTCCGGAGTGCGCGGGACGGTCCCAGAATGCAGTTCGGCAAGGAAGCCGGCCTATCAAAAGCGACGCAACTCTGTCGTTTGGATAAATTTTATTGGACCAGATCTCCGCGCGTCTTGGGCGAATCGCGATCCGCGTATTAGGATGTTTATTTTCGGACTTGACCAGAAGAGAGAAAAGAGGTGAGGGATTTTTCTTCTTCCCCTCTCTTTGTTGGGAGGAGGAGGGAAGACAGTTCCTGGAATTGGTGAAAGTTGGAAAGTTTTGGAGAGCCGCGCCATCTTGTGTTGAATGTGGCAGTTGGTGAGGGACAGATTTGTGGGTTAGAACTTTTTGTGAAGATTTTTTTAATAAAAAAATATAGTGTAGGAGTGTATTCGTACAAATGGATGAGTCATTCAGTTGCAAAAGATAGAATGTCCCCTTTTGTGAGTTACACAAAAAAAAAAAAAAATATATACTGCTCTAAAGTTTCTCCTAATGAATTTTACATATGTACACCTGGTAGCTGTGTGCAGTTAAAGGTGTGGCGGGCTCGAATGCTAGAGATCCTGGATGTTTTTGTTTTGAGGCATGAATGTTCGTTGTGGTTCAGAATCACCGTTATGCTGCAGGTCCCGTTCTGATTAGCCGTAATCAGGGACCTACTGGGGCAAACAATCGGCCAATTGATTTTATATTTAGGGCAATCCAAATTTTCAATATAACCAGTAATAAATTTTTAACAATTAACGTATTTAAACATTCATATTTAATAATTATAATTTTGATAAGTAATTAGTTTGATTTATTAATTTATATATATAATTGAATTGTTGGAATAATTTTAATAATTACTGTAATACAATGAAATTTTCTTCGTCCCTACTATTTATAGCTTTAAGTAAAGTTGGTTTCCATGTACCATTGTTAGTTTATTGCAAAAACTCAAACAAAAAAATCAAAATAGCAAAGTAAAGAATGCCAATAACTATTATGTTTATTATCTAATTTTCTACTAGTTTTAATTGATAAAATTCGTTTTATCAAAAACACATAAAGTTTGACATAAATACATTTAATACTAAGAGTTTGGACAGAAATATATTGAATCTTTATCAAATCATCGCAAACCAAATGAAAAGAATTGAATTCTGAAAAGAATTTTTACAACTGAATTTAAGCTGTTTTTAATGAAATTAAAACTTTTCTTGTTATGTTATTTTATTTACAAATCGAACAATTAAGAAAACGGTACTTTATTTAACTTCTTTGAAACTTCTTTAGTTGGGAAATTCTTGTAAAGTTAGTTTCTTGTTAAGTTTAAAATTGTTATTGCTAAAATTTTGATTGTTATTATTAAAACAATAATCTTAATTACTGGGGAATTGCAAGTCTAAAAAGCTTTAGGAATTTGGTTTTACAATGGGAGTGAGTAAAAAACAAACAGAATGGAGACGGTCGTGAACGGTTCAAGAGTGCCCTAATCACCTTTGATTGATTTTGCTTGAGAAGGCAGCTGCGATATTCATCGAACTATTTCATGGTACAAGAGTTAAAATTGGTTTGGATAGACGCATCTTTATGTTCAATAGGACTGGGTTCAGTCTCCATGTTGACTAAGAGTAATATGGTCTGTATTGATCGTTGAGTTGATCGTGATTTCGGTCCAGAAATAGAGAAAGATTAGCAGTCCTAATGGTAAAAGTTTGCTCTTTCAACTTATTTACCAGCAGTGGTGCGGAGAGGAATTTGGACTGTTAGAAGGACTGGAAAATGTCGCGATAGCAATCGCCCTCTTGAATGTGAGACCGCTAGACATGGTATTAGTGAATTCTCGCCTGATAAGGCAAGAGTGAAAGGAACAGCAGTTAACGGATCAAGTCCAGTCCCAACTCTATTCATAGAAAGCATGTCCGACAAAACCCATACTATTCATTTGGAGAATCTTACTTGAGCTCATTGAATACCCTGAAACGATGTGTGAACCGGTTTTACTACGCCCCGATGTGTGGCCGATTCGTTAAAACTCTTATAGTATCCGTGGTTAGAAAAGTAAAATCTTAGTTAAAATTTAAACTTAAAAGCCCTTATTTTCTTTTTGTTATAAACATATATTAAATTTAATACATATAATAAATTTAGAACTATGTGCGCAGATTATCAATAATACTATGAAAGTTGTGATTTGTCGGGACTATATCTTTTCGCGGATGGATCCATCCTACACAGGGGCGTACTGGGACATAACATCGGCCCGGTGATTTCAGACTTAAGTCAGCACAAAATTTTAATCAAATCTTAGTAACTATAGTTAATAACAAAATAATTTCAATAATGAATTAATTTTAATAATTAAATAGTTTCATAATTAATATATTTTATTATTTAAATAGTTATATAGATATTAATTATTTAAATAGTTATTTATATATTAATTATTTAAATAGTTATATATATATTAATTATTTAAATAATTATATATATATTAATTATTTAAATATTTATTTATATATTAATTATTTAAATAGTTATTTATATATTAATTATTTAAATAGTTATTTATATATTAACTATTTAAATAGTCATTTATATATTAATTATTTAAATAGTTATATATATTAATTATTTCCAATAATTAAATAGTTTTATAATTGTTTTTAGTAGTTTTATTAATTGAATTGTTTTAATAATTAGTTTAATTACATCGAATTCCTTTTTGAGTGAACTTGGTTTCAATAAACCATTCATAGCTTGTTGTAAAAAACTAAATCAAAGAAATATAAATTGCAAAATAAATACTGTCCAGGTTTTTTGAAAATTGCATTCGAAATTATAATATATGTTTTACCATAAAATTTATAGATTAAATAAGAACTCGTAATATGATAATAAAAAAATCTTAGTGCATATACTTCCATGCGGCCTCAAGCGCATATCAGTTGTGACGAGACACAAGGCAAGTCATCTATTTTCTAAATACAACATTGAATACATTGGACTTGCATTAAAAAATTAAAGAAGTCGAAATATATCGAAAACACAAATGAAAAACTAAATAAAAATAAAAACTTCCATCTATACCGGACCGGCCTATTTTTGCAGACACTAAACGGCCTGGTGATTGCACCGGACAACCTTATAGCCAGTACGCCCCCTGCTGATCCTACAGCGTATACTCTTGGGCCAGGTAATGTTCACCAGTTCTCAACAGAACCACAATACAAAAATTTCCCTCAAACAGCGGGCGAAGTCCGATATTGGTAAATAAATCATCTTCTGACAGGTATCTTACCTATTATTATCACAGGGAGACGGCTAGAAAAGAAAGGGTCAGTGAAAATCTCCATTCTTGAAAACAGTGGTAAATGGTGTCGATTCTTAGCTTACTCTACCGTGCCTTTTGTCATTTCCTTTCATTTCGAATAAACAGAAATTCACTTACTTTAAGGATCTCTTATTGTTATAGAATGATTTCCTTAATATGTTTGTAACAACTGATAGATGGATGGACCATAAATCTGATTTCAAGTTTATGCTTTTGACAATTTTTACAATTGGCTTTCCTTCAAACAGCTGTGGAAAGAAATACTTGATATATATATATTTATCTCGTTGGTCAAATCACGGATACACTCGTCACGTTCTCACAAGTTCTCACACGTTCTCACAATTTCAATTATACGGTTACTTCAATCAAATTTGTTAACACAGAGTGGACGGAATCGTCTATATACTGGGCGTAACGGCTGAAAAGTGCAGAGGCGAATCTCCACGTGCGGTATTTTGTGTTTCAAAATTTTATTTCAGCGAAATAATGTGCCAATTTTTTAGATAATGGTTTATTTTTTAATTAAAAATCATTTCTTTCAATTTCCTAGTTTATATGTTAAAACAAGCCAAAAAATTTTCATTTCTAAAAAAATCTATTTTATTCTTGAGCCTACTAAAATTATATTTTTTTTTATACCGATCGTCCACTTTTTAAAAAAAGTGGCATTGGTAAAGATTGGGCATTCCGCGCCACCTCCGATTCCTAGTTTTTAAGCGATTGTCGAGTGAACTTGTGAGAACGTGATCGAGTGTAGCCGTGGTCAAATGAAGAAGACATTTTAACCCAATGCAACTAGAAAATTGTTATTGTTAAAATGGTGCGCACCTAACAATAAAATTGTACTAAAAAATATGCGAGTTGGAGTAGGTTAATATCCTTCTTACTCGTATGGTATTTTATTTAATTATGTTAACATAGGGTAATTAAAGTATTGCATTCGGTCCAAAAAATGTTGTCTTTCGCCCCTTTTTTTTTCCCCTTTTTTTTTTTTTTTTTTTTTTTCCATTTTTACATGTTTTAGTTCAAAAAATTGGTATAGAAAAAACGTCTGTATGTGTTTAACGGGGTCAGGATAACACCCGAACGGATTGGCCTACAATGTTCATCTTTTGCATACGGGTTAGTGGTGACCATAGGAATCTGTCATTATGGTTTTTGTCAAAATTGCGCATGCGCATAAAGTAGCAACCATTGAAAAAAAAAATTAGTGATCAAAATCACTGTGGTAATGCCTCTTAAGATGTTCTAAACATCGTTACTACCAAAATCCCCGCAGAAATGAGATAAAAGAGTAAAAAGTTGAAAAAGGAATATCTTTAACACACAGTTCTCTTTTCTTGAGCATCGCTCATCAACTACCGTTTTTCATCTCTATTGCACTCCCAAAAAAGGGAAATGTAAGAGATATCAAAAAGTTGATTGAAAATATGAAAACGATAAATAACACCATTCCACGTCGATTTGAAATACAGTGACTTGTATTGTAGTGTAATTGAAAGTTGCGTGATATTCCACGCCTCTAGTTATGGTATAGTATTTTATTAATACCTAGTTAGCACCATGCAGAATTGAAATAGATTCGAGCGAGATGAATGCCTTGGTGTAAACGATGCTATAGTCTGAATATATTTGATTTTTTATATTGGAATTTAAATCATGCTGGGTACTTGTGTGGTTATTAAAATGCTGCAAACTGTTCCATATATGTCCAATATAATTAATGATTTATCTTACGATTGATTGTAACGAAATTGTGACGAATATTGAAAGTTTATTGAAATTCAACTTAAATCATTATTTATTTTATTTTATTTTATTAAGTTACATTACTTTTTTTTATTGTTACTTTTTCATTTTTATAAGCCCAATTCATGAAAAATAATTATTTTATGCTTCTAAAGTAATCTTACATAATAATAAACTTACAAAATGGACAAAAGTACTCAATGTGTGGGCCAACTTACTTCATGCGTGAGGTGAGTTGATCAAATAATTTTATAGTTCCAAAGTTTTTATGAGAACTTTAATTATGAATTTGGCGATAACTCTTTCGTAACCTTGTTATTTGAGATTTTTCGAAGTTATGCAATGTCAAATACGACTAGAGCAAAATAATTTTTTATGGTTCCTTCCTCTTCAAAAGGAAAGCCTACAAGTGTCCTGAACTCCCTATCAGTGTCCCAAAAAGCTTGTTATTGAATTTATTTCTTTTGCTATTAAATCTAAGGCAAATATCAAAAATGATCAAAATATAGAGAGATAGTATAAGAACTCATGAACTGGTAGTGTGATTATTTACCTTAAATTAAAAGATTCATGTGTAATTTATTTTAAAAGTCACAAAATTTTAATTTTAAACAGCTTCTGTAAGGGGAAAAGTGACACTTACAAAAGTATTCTTGAGGTCAAATCACTTCGGCAAAAAATCTCACTCAATCCCCACAAGCAATTTAAAATCAACCGAAATATAAAGCATTCAAAAACGTGATGTGATCCATTTTGGAAGATCTATTTGATGTGGAAAATCAGAGACGTTAGCTAAATTGATTTACTTTATTTTCATATCTAAGGTAAAAGATAATAAAAGTCATTTTATTTAACAGAATTTTTTAATTAAAAATTTAAGACCTACTGTATCAAACAGATTTGATAGCATTGACAAGAGCGACTTAAAAAATTACTTTTCTAAATAGAGATAAGGTCCACTAAATTATAATTCGATTAATTTTCAAGATGGTGTTAACATTTTTATTGATAAGTTGAAATAACTTTAAGAACACTTTGTAATTGGTCTTTTCCTTTACAAAGAATGTATAAAAATTTAAATTTAATAACTTTTTAAACAAATTACCAATAAAAATCAGACTCTTTTTAAAATGTTTACCTTACTTTGAGCCAATTACACATTTTTCCAATTTACTCAGACGCTATATCTGAAATAGCAAAATAAATAAACTCCTTAACAACATTTTAGGAATCTCTGTATATATCCAAATATAGACAAACAAAGGGTGTGGAACAACTCATAACTTTCAGTTGTACTATGAATTAGCGTAATCTACAGTTTTCGTATTTTCATTGCTTTAAAACAAATTCCTAGTTTGGCTATGTTTTTGATGATAATTATTACATTATAAGAAAAATACAACCAAAAGAGTGAATTTAGCGATATTTTTTTCAATAAATATTACATTATCCTTTCTTGTAAGTGAAACAGAGAAGAAACAGTCATTGATGGGTGATGCTCAGGAGAAAGAACTCTGGTGTAGAGGCATTAATTTTTCTTTCTTTTACGCCTTTATTCCATTTGGATAAGAATCTTCGTAATTTCCAAAAAAATCCATTTTTTTTTTTTACCGAATCCAATACTTTCATTACCCTATGTTAATGTATGGGTAATTGAAAGTGAAAAGGATTAAAAAAAATCCACTTTTAAGAAAAAATTTCTTTTAAAAATATTGTGCTTGGTACCGAATGGAAGATACAAAGCGGACAATTTCAAAAATATTTCAAATGTGTGGCTTGGTATTATTTGTTTTAAGCAAAACACCTAACTAAAGAAAAATAAATGTCGCTCCCTTCATTCCACAACTTAGTATTTAGTACCCTGAATTTTTTCATTTAATCAGAAAGACTATGAATAATTTACAGGAAAGAACTATCTTCTCACCGACATTCTGCCTTTGATAGTATCATGCTAAAATAAAAACATAGTCGAAGTTCTTTCGAATTCAGACCCGAAAAACTGTAAAAAAAAAAAATGTGAAAAAAAAAATTTATATCTTCCGATCACGCATTCATCTCAAAGTTTGGAAAAAATACAAAAAATAACTATATTTCCTAATTTTTTTTAAAAATTCTAAACGTTATATATTTGAAAGGCAATAGTTTGCAAAGAGTATTGAAAGGGTGGTATAACACAGGAAAACACTATTCTATACATTTTTAAAATATATAATAATTATTAAAAATATTCAAAAATACATTTTTTTGTTAAAAAAAATTATTTTCCTATAAAATGGATACTAACGTTATTTTTTTTATATATTTTTATTAAAATTGTTTTATTTACTTCAAGCATTCACTTCAAGGTTTTAAATAAATACAAAAAAAAATATCCTTTTTCTATTTCTGTAGAATACAACAATCACTAGATTAACGAGGTACATTAGTTTGTATTGTGTGGAATGAAGTAAATAGAACTTGCAAAAAAATCAAATTAGTAAATATTCGTTAGTAGTAATAATAATCGTTCAAGTAATAATTAGTAATAATAATCGTTCGCGCATAACCTTTGAAACATTGATAAACACTGTGTTTTAGCGGGTTTCAATCTGGGTGGCCTTTCTCGTTGGCGCCTTCTATTCCTTTGCAGCTCATAAACTTACTTGCTTATTCATTGGATCATAGCTCACGTGGCTGTGTTTGGGACTGCCTTTAATACTGGCTGGAAATAATATGACATACCAAATTGCACGTTGGGAAACCACTACATTGGGATATATGCCTCCTACACTCCAATGAACTACCATTCACACGCCTATTTAAACACGTGGATAGTGCTATAACAGGACCAACATCTTTCAGTGAGATCAAAAATTGAAGAACTGTGAAAAATTTCCCTCGACTGATTTTTTACGTGTTGTATGTTCAATTCCCCAAGCTGAGATAAAAGTACTGAGCGTAGATCAGTTATATTTTCTTGATATTTTTGCCGCGATTAGATATGGTCAATGACTTGGCAGCTCGCAAACCCAATCCCCTTTCACACTCCAGATGGCTAACAACAGAAAGCAGAGTACTTAGAGTATATTCCATCAGTGAATGTAAACCATCGGATGTACTCAAGCAAGTGGTATTCTTTATTTTAAATTGTTCCATGCCACATTGATTTCGAATTTTTAAAAAAAAGAAGTTAATTTTCTGAAGGACCTAAGAACATGTATGAGGCAATTCGATTGTCTCGATACCTCCCTGAATATTTACTGGAAGCTTTAAAGTCAGTTATTGAACTAAATGCTTCCTTCCCTCACCCAAAAAAAATTGGTTTCGGCAATGATTTGGTACGAAAGGAGAGATGTAAGAGAACTGAGGCGTCGGGTTCTGAAATCTCGAGAACTTTCCTAGAGAAAGACTATCAGGAATTTCAAGGCAACCAAACTTAATTTTATTGCCACTGATTACGTGGAAGTAAATAATGGAATGCTTGTAATAGGACTTCTCCTTTGTTAAGAGTAACAAACGAACATTTGTTAGAAAAGACTGGCGCATCCGAGGTAAGACAGCTGTATTGGAAGAAACAAGGGAAGACTGGAAGATTGGCTAGTCTGGCCGAGCATAGTTCCAAAATACACGATTTTTCAACAAACAAACGAGACAAAACCACCATATAGGGGTTTTTCTCATAAATACAATATCCCAAGTTTAAAACTGTGCATCGGCGTATCAAAAACTCTTCTATATTTTATCCAGAATTAGACGAGATTGGCTAATATTGTTTCCCAACGACCGATTCACAACGTTCCACATCGGGATTTGCCTATATCTGGCGAAATTTGCCAGTTTTTTTGTGCAACTAGGTACCATTGAAATCAGACTTCTACTAGTTTCCCTGTTATTCACAAGCTGTGGAACGCTTATGTAGAGAGACAAGACAAAAAGTGGGTGGCGCAAAAGACGTTTGGACAACACTTTTTTTAAAAAATATCCATAATGCCCTCCTTTTATACAAAAGTTTCCTTCAAAGTGCATCACTGGGATGGAAAGCTCGAGAAAAAAAGTGAACCAAATGAAAAATAGTATGTTTTAAAAAAAAATAATAAAAATATTAGAAATAACATTAGTACCCATTTTACAGAAAAATCGTTATTTCTTACAAAAAAGGTTATTCATGAGTATTTTTAATTATTGATACATGCTTTAAAAATGCATAAAATAGTGTTTTCCTGTGTTATTCCTCCGTTTTACTACACACTACAAACTATTGCCTTTCAAATATATAACGTTTAGAAATTTAAAAAAATTTAGGAGAAATAGTTATTTTTTGTATTTTCTCCAAACTTTGAGGTGAATACGCGATCGGAAGATATTATTATTATTATTATTTTTATTTTTTCTTTAATTTTTTTTTTCTTAGTTTTTCTTATAAAGATGTGTATCAACTTTTTTCACCGCATGCGTTTCAAAAATAAAAAAATTAATTTTTTTCGAACCACCCTACTGTTTTGTTCCGAGAGTATCGTTCATGAACTGTTTCTGTTACGAAAGTTCGGCGCAAAAAAAAAAAAATATGTATATGTAATTGCCCGTGCTTTGTTCAAGTACGAGTCACAGTAGCACAAATACACTGGCCAATTTCGCCTCGACGCTAACCAATCCCGATGTGGACAGTTATAAACTGGCCGTTGCTATGGATCTTGACCAATCTTGCCCAAAGTTGGGTAAAATATATTGGAAGTTTCGAAATATTTATGCAGAGTTTTAAACTTGAAATAAGTGTTATAAGAATGGATGGAGGAGTAAAAAATATGTTTTGTGATGGTTTTGACGTGCTTATTTAAAAAAAAAAAAAAAAAAAAAAAAAAAAAAAAAAAAAAAAAAGACTCGTGTATTTTGGAACGATACTGGAGATTCGGCATGGACTGACCAATCTTCCCAAAGCCTCCGTTTTCGACATTGGCCAATACCGCCGTGATACCTGGGAGGAAAGATCTCTCTCTCACTCTCTCTCTTTTTCATAAATTTGAAAAGAAATTATAAAATATAATTGGTTAAGGTTGGTCGGTTGTTTTCAGATTATCTGGCGCCGTCAGCAACACGAGGGCTATAATGCGCCGAAACATTCGTCATTAGACAAGCCAACATACATTTACAAACACCCATGCCTAACACGGGACTCGAAGCCGCAACCTCGCGGTCTAGAAGCTAGCACGCAAACCACTATACCGTTTGGTCGGCATATAATTGGTTAAGGAAAATAGTAAATTTAAAGAGATTTTGGATATCTATATAGAATAATTAAAAATGGATTTCATTCAGAACGTTAAACAAGTTCTATCATTGTACTAATTTTATCCCTAGAAGTTGTCGCCTAAAATCTCATTAGTGAAGTAGTTAAGCACCAAATGATATTGTCAAACAAATATCACGTGCCTTTTTGTAATTTTCCTTCGATTGACACGAATAGTAAATAGTTTTAATACTGTTTGGCATTGACTACTAAAAATATTAATATTCATCGTAAGATAAAATGAATTAGTTAATTGATAAGTAGATAAGTGAATAATAATCTTCCTTTTAATAGGAGGAAGAGTTACAATATATATTTATATTATAACGTTATATAATTGGTAAGTCGGTGGGCGTCACAGTAATTTTCCCTCATAAAGTTCCTCAATTATTTAAAAAAAAAAAAAATGTAGGAAGTTAGAATGCATTAATTATATATATTTTTTAGATGCACTTGTGGATTGCAAATGAAAAGCGGGATGCAGTACATCTACACATATGATCTTCCATTTAATCAGTATGATTTTGGTTCATAACAGTCGCATCTTCATGAATCAATTCCAGTAATTCTCCTTGGAATATAACTTAACTTTTAAATGGGGTTCTACAACGACCACTCATTTATCCCCAATTTTGCCTACAATTCTATTCTTATTGTATTTATTACAAAAAACGTGCCTTAAAAGTATAAGCCCAGATGAGATATAGAGATAAAATTAAAAAGAAAAATATCTTTACATTTAACAGTAAATAAGTCAAATATAATTAAAATTAATTATTCATTAAGAAATAATATTTTATAACTGTCACATAATTACACCTTTTACGAATTTCAATATAACTTAATGTCTCGAAAACTCAAGCACTTTATAAATTTTTTGAATTTGGCGAGTGATCGGTTTATATTCAAATTATTTTTGGTACTAGTAGCAAAATCAGGAAACTATTTTTTATTAATTATCTATAATAAAAAAGTATTTGGAGTTTGCAAATGTCTGGAGTTCACTAAAGTACACATTTTTAAGATTGTAAACTTATTAAGCCCTAAAGTTCAGACTGTTTGTAAAATTTATAATATTTTTATTTCTATATATATATATCAAGTAGTTTCTAATGAAATTTTTTGTAGATAAAGCAAGATGTGGGTGGTCTGGTATAGCAAATGTACATACTGTAGTTTAAAGAATTGATTTAGCACAAAACATGCCAAATAAAAATTATCTCTGATTAAAGGCTTATAGGACATAAATCATAGGCATATTCAAAAATAAAAAAATAAAATTTCATACAAAAATTACTCATCTACATTTGCTTATCTTAATGTAGAGCCACAAAGAAAATTGAAAGGAATGAGAAGCATATCTTACATTATCGAGCGGTATGAAGTTATATTCAGTGGCGAAATAAATTAAATTTATACTGTCCTGATGACTGGAACTGTTGTTAGCATTATATAAACTATAAACCAAAGTGAGGTTCTGTCTATTTGTGCGTTTTGTTTAACGAAAGGACTCATTATACTTTCCTTTTTTTTTTTCAAGTTCCAGCACCATGAAATTTACAAAGTATATATTGTCTTTAGAAATCGTGCTACTATTTAAGACCGTTTTGTTCTTTCGTTTAATAGTTATGAGTTAATTAGAACTCACTAATCTCTATTTGTCTTCAATCAGTACAGTGAAACTAGTATTTTTACACGTAGGTTCTATGACAATTCAATCAGAACGATGGCTATATCTTCGGTTCTAATTATCGTAGAATCTTACGGTTTGCACCAAAATGTTTTGCTTACGATTTTCTATATATCTGATGCAATTTTTTTTTTTTTTAAGGGACCGTTTACGAAGTAAAAGTAACGCTATCTTCGAAAATTTTAATACGAAATTTTTTTTTTTTTATCATTTAATTCGATTACATCATTTACTCTAAATACCAAATTTCAATGCATTATGTTGAAAAACACGTCACTTATGAGCGAAAATGTTTCGACCATTTTTTGACCGATCTTCAGTGAGAATTCCCATAAAATGAAAGGTATTTTTAAGGTTCTACTTCACAGCGGGAGCAATCGAACGGTCAGTGCGCGTTTCAATCGTTAAAAAATACAAATACTAGTCTAAAATTGCATAGATTTTACTTGGATTTATAGTGTCATGTTTAAGATTAATACAAAAATAGCAAGTAAACGCAAAAGTAACATAATTTATTTACAACAGTAAAGATGTGCATTCTTCACACGAAATAATTAAAATATCGAAAACTGTAATTGCAGAAGTATAACGTATACTACTGATGATTAGAAAATTAATAAATATATAATGTAAGCATTAGTAAACAGTATTCAGCAATGCGTGATTATTTTACAGAAACATTTCACTATAAACACAAATGTAACTTGATCGTTGAAATTATTTATAAAATGAAAAAATCACATGATTCAGTAAAATTTTTAAAAGATAACTTATTGAAATTGCTTAAAAAATGTTCTTTTTAATAAATGTAATATAAGAAAGTAAATTTTTTAAAAAAAAAGACACTGTTGAAAACCACACAAAACATATGTTCTACGATTCCAAACACGTTAGACAGATTAAAAAAATATATATATAAAATAAAACTGCTTTGTTTGTATAATTTTTTTTTTTTTTTTTTTTTTTTTGTAATTTCAAGAAATTCTGTTCCGATTCACCCCGTTGTTCCTATTCACCCCATTTTACGATAATTGAACATTGTGTGATTTTCCACATCTCTAGTTTACCTTGAATTAATCTTTGATAGTTTTCAAAAGTCGTATACTATACGGTCCCTTAAAGTGTGAGCGTTTTTTACATTTTCGCTAAAAAATAGAGAACTAAAAGTCAAAATGGAAAGAAATTTTTTTTTTTTTTGGGGGGGGGGGGGGGCAGGGTTTAGACCATGGTAAATCTAATGAAAGCAAAAATAATATATGTTTATATTCAGAAAAATTAAAAGTTGTTTTATTAATTAATAATTAATTATAAAAAAAGAAATTGATGCAAAAGTTGATTGCTATTTATGTTTGGCCCTTTACAAAATATCTTTTGAAAAAAAATTACTGAAATATATTAATTATTTAAGTATTTATGGCCAAAAAATCAACTTTTTTATTTAAGATTAATTTATCATTTTCTTTTTATCATTTAAATTACAAACCATTCATTAGAAAATTACGAATTTTTTTATTTCGACATTTTTTTGGATGCTGAATCCAAATATGGGATAATATTATGAGGTTGCTATTGAAGTTTTTAAAGTTTGGTTCTGTTTTAATATGTAGATGACCCTTCATGACAAAAAAAAAAAAAAAAAAAAAAAAAAAAAAGACAAAAAAAAAAAAAAAACTACGTGCAGTTATTAAAAACCTTCCACGATTTACAACGCTACCTTTTGTTTGTTATTTCAACAATTAGAGCACAAGATATAGCCATCGTTCTAATTTTTTTTTTTTTTTTTGGGGGGGGGGCGGTTACTGTACGTTAGTTGGATTAAAGTTCAGAGACATCATTTAACGAAGCACGATTTTTATTCACTATATATAGATAAGTTTAACTTAAACATTATAAAACGCGAAGCAAAGGCCAACAGCGACCGTTCTCCCCCAAAGTTCTTGATCCTATTTTTCCCTTTTCAGTCCCCCCCCCCCCGTCCCTTTTTACCACCACCCAGGGTTGACAGCCGTCATCCTGGATTGTTCCTTTTTTGGCTCGCCCATCGCCCTAATGGCTACCAAGGCATACAAGTACTGACACACAATTAACTCAAAATTTGAAAGAAGATTTTTTTTTTATCCGGTCACTATTGATATTTTTTTCTTTTCTTTTTCGACTGTCATTTTTTTTTTTTTTTTTTTTTTTTTTTTTTGTAAATTAATAAACTAGTTTTTGAAAAAACATAATTTCAGATTTAACGCCTCAATTGATAGACTGTAATTCGTTTAACTAAAATGTGTGTGAGTTTTCAGAGTATCGTCACAAATGTCACTAAAACCTCTCATCCGTAGAAAAAAATAAGAAGAAAAAAAAACAAGTTAGGAACTGGATAGTGGATAGTTGAATTATAGACCTTTATAAATTGAGAAATATTTAACTAGTAAAATTTTTAGTAATGGGAAGTATGATTCTGTTAAGTCGAGCTTAAAATGGCTATTGAAGTGATATGTACTCAATGCGATCAGAAATATTTTGAAAATAGTTTTTGTCAATGAATTCATATTTTTTTAAGTTAAACACTGAAACAGTTAAAAGTTTTAAATAAGTAATTCTATTATACATTGTCATATCACGATTTTTTATTGTAAAACTTTTAAGATAGTCTAAACCATCTGTTTTTTAATTTTATATTAAAATAAATTTACAACAAAACAACAATAAACTAACAACAAACTAAACAAAACAAACTAAACAAAATATGTTATACATTTAGTCAAAAACAATTATATAAGAGATTTAGTATTTTATAGTAAACTAAAGATGTAATATTATTTTACTTTTTATAGTTTTCAAGAAATAGTAATCTTTATTTTATGACAAACTTTTCGGAAGCACCATATAACAATGTGATTTTGAGATTTATATCAGGCAAATTTCTTTCTCTTTTCCAAGCCCCACTTCGGTAACATCATAAACAGCATAATAACCCCTATTTCCTTCTTCTTTTCTACCCAAAGCCGACTGCTCCTCCGTTTTCTTACCACACACTTCTCTCTTTCAAATTAAACCCTCCTCCCCTTTTAGCTCGCATTCATCTAAAAACTAAGCATTATCCTTCTTATTATTACTCTTGGCTGATTATTATACATTTTCTAAACAAGTACAGCTATATATTTATAAATGTAGTGCAGGCTTAAAATAATTAAGCTACAATGGAAAAAATTACAGTAAAATCAATATGTACAATGTATGACAAAAATTAATAATCTAGGCTACGTAGTTATAAAATTCCATCCCTATATAAAGCAAAGCCCTCACTCACTGACTCACTCATCACTAATTCTCGCACTTCCCCTTCCCACATGTCCACAACTCTGAAAATTGGTACAAATATCAACAATGGTAAACAAAGAAAAAGTAAGCTATTCCGATCTCGATTAACCCACTTTAAGGGGTGGAAAAGGGGTTAGACGTTCCAAACGAGGGATATTCGAGAATGTCCCACTTCCCATAAGATCACAACTCTGAAAATTGGTACATTACCCCAAAAAAAATCAGAACGATGGCTATATCTTTTGTTTTAATTATTGAAATAACAAACAAAAGGTACCGTTGTAAATCGTGAAAGGTTTTTATTAATTGTATGTAGTTTTTTTTATCATGAGGTGTCATCTACATATTAAAACAGAACCAAACTTTAAAAAGTTCAATAGCAACCTCATAATATTATTCCATATTTGGATTCAGCATTAAAAAAGAATGCGAAATACAAAAATTCGTAATTTTCTAATGAATGGTTTGTAATTTAAATGATAAAACGAAAATGATAAATTAATGTTAAATAAAAAAGTTGTTTTTTTTGCCATAAATACTTAAATAAATAATATATTTCAGAATTTTTTTTTTTTTTTCAAAAGATAGTTTGTAAATGACCAAACATAAATAGCAATCAACTTTTGCATCAATTTCTTTTTTAATAATTAATTATTAATTAATAAAACAATTTAATTTTTTTTTTAATAGAAACATATATATTTTTTTTGCTTTCATTAGATTCACCATGGTCTGAAACCCCACCACAATTTTTTTCTTGACTTTTGTTCTCGATTTTTTAGCGAAAATGTAAAAAACGTTCACTTTAAGGGACCGTATAGTAGACGACTTTTGAAAACTATTAAAGATTAATTCAAGGTAAACTAAAGGTGTGGAAAATCGCACAACGTTCAATTATCGTAAAATAGGGTGAATAGGAACAGCGGGGTGAATCGGAACAGAATTTCTTGAAAAATTTTTTTTTACAAAAAAAAATATTATTTTATACAAACAAAGCAGTTTTTTTTTGTATGTATATTTTTAATCTGTCTAACGTGTTTGGAATCGTGGAACATATGTTTTGTGTGTTTTTCAACAGTGTCCTTTTTTTAAAAAAAATTTACTTCCTTAAATTACATTTATTTAAAACCACATTTTTTAAGCAATTTCAATAAGTTTTCCTTTAAAAATTTTACTGAATCAGGTAATTTTTTCATTTTATAAATAATTTCCACGATCAAGTTACATTTGTGTTTACAGTGAAATGTTTCTGTAAAATAATCACACTTTGCTGAATACTGTTTACTAATGCCTACATTTTATATTTATTAATTTTCTAATGATTAGTAGTATACGTTATACTTCTGCAATTACAGTTTTCGATATTTTATTTATTTCGTGTGAAGAATGCACATCTTTACTGTTGTAAATAAATTATGTTACTTTTGTGTTTACTTGCTATTTTTGTATTAATCTTAAATATGTCACTATAAATCCAAGTAGTTTCTAGGCAATTTTAGAATATTTGTATTTTATAACGTCGGGAAATGCCTCACTGACCGTTCGATTTCTCCCACTGTGAAGTAGAACCTTAAAAATACCTTTCGTTTTATGGAAATTCTCCCTGAAGATCGGTCAAAAAATGGTAGAAACATTTTCTCTCATAAGTGACGTGTTTTTCAACATAATGCATTGAAATTTGGTATTTAGAGTAAATGATGTAATCGAATTAAATGATAAAAAATAAGTGTTCGTATTGAAATTTTCAAAGATAGCGTTACTTTTACTTCGTAAACGGTCCCTTAAGAAAAAAAAATTGCATCAGATATATAGAAAATCGTAAGCAAAACATTTTGGTGCAAACCGTAAGATTCTACGATAATTAGAACCGAAGATATAGCCATCGTTCAGTTTTTTTTTTGGGGGGGGGGGGGATGTACAAATATCAACAATAATAAAAATCGAAAAAGTAAACTATTCCGATCTCGATTAAACAACTTTAAGAGGCGAGAAGGAGTTAAACGTTCTAAACTAGGGATATTCAAATGTCTCATTTCCAATATATTAACAATTATAAATTTTAGGGAAAATGTTAACAAAGGAAAGTTTCTATTTGTATAAATCAATTTGTCGGGAACGAAATGGGAGCAAACGTCTGAAGTGTAGAATATATGAATGTCTTTTGATTGCTAAAATGCACATGATAAAATTTCGTAGAGCAGCAAGGGTATTCAGCTAGTTTACAATAGTTCTACTTAATTTTAATTTAATTTATTACGATTCAAGAAATTCTTTGGTAAAAGCTTGTACGAAGAGTTTTTTAGTCATAATATTCTACTGAGTTAATGAAGGTAAGAGCTAACCGTGCCGTGATAACATCACATCTTTTCTAATCTATACTGCAAAAGGCAAAAAATATCTCTAGCTTTTAACAAAACTATTTATTCCAACCATTGTTGATTGGAAATATCATAAAATTTAAATAAATATTCAATCATAGTTAAAGAAATACATTTTTTTGTTTCCATTATTCATATATCCATAAACGATTTAGCAGTATAAATTTGCTGTAAACTGAATTTTAATGGATAAAAAAGTAAAACGTTACAATTAGCAGTTGAACCGGCAGAGAGATTTTTTTCAATAATTTTTTTTAAATAAAGCTAAAATATTCGCATATAAAAATAATTTTATCTAAGTAATTTAGAAAAAGCACCTTTATTCTATTGCAATTTGTGTGATTTGCAACAGTGTGTGATTTTGATTAGAGCGCGATTAATTTAGAATTAAGAATAAAATAGAATCAGTAATAGGCATTAATCTTAGGAATTACTCAAAAACCCATGTTAACACTAATGAAATTTGACATTTCTCAAGCTGTTCTTTTGCCACAGAATACGAGAAAACTTCTTTTCATTAAAAGAAGACCTAGCATAATCAACACGGATCTTGAGATGTTAAATTTTAATCAACCAACCATAAAAAGAAATGCATAAATGAAAAACACATAAATGTTAAAAAATGTTATGCTTATAACGTGAAAATTAAGAAATATGCTCCTAAATATTGCACTTGTTTCAGTTACATTGACAATTACACATATGCTGCAATATTAATTATAAAAAAAGCTAATTATTTGACTTATAATTAAAACATTCGTTATTAACAGCTTATTCAGAGTTCTTCCGTCGCGAAATTCTAATGTTCAATGACGTTATCCTAATACTAAGTCGAAGAAGAAAATTTGAAAAATTAATTTTAAAGATATCTCAAGTCCCAGAACAAAAGTAATGCTACAATCTAGATTTTTTATAATTGCTTGCAAATTATTTCTTATGCGCAAAATTTCATAACATAGTATGTAGCCATGCAGACATGATTAAGTATCAAAAGCACAAATAGATTTTTTGCTTTTATACGTAGAGAGAAGTATGTTATTAGATTACATACTTCTTAAAAACGTAGTCTCGAAACTCTTAACTAGTTAGTAAATTGAAAAATTGAAAATTAGAAAGAAATTACCGTCAAAATATTCAATGAACTCTGTATTTCAACTATGTAAGTTTGACAACTCATATCCTAAAAAAGAAGTATAAGAAATCACAAAATGTCTAACGAAACAATAGGCTATCCAGAAAAATAATCTGAATACTTTCTTTAAGAGATTAAAAATACTAAGTTTTATGATAAGGATTCAGGATCGGCGCATCTAAGACAGGGTAATTGGTTTGTTTTGGGGAAACAAAGTGTAAAGATGTGGATGGAATAAAAGTGCTTTCAGAAAGGTCGAATTAAAACGCAGACTTCAAATAATTAAAATTCCTTGATGGCTAAGATTGGATTGGATTTTCGCCCTGTAAGGAGTCAATTATGTAGGCGCTGCTTTTGTAAATAGCTCATGTTGTAAATATATCTAGTAAATTTCATCTTCAGATTCATTAAAATAGCTTAGCAATCAAGGAATTTTTTAAATCATTTGAAGTCTGCGTTTTAATTTTACCTTTCAGCAAGTACTTTTATTCCATCCACATCTTTACACTTTGTTTCGCAGAAACAAAACATCTGGCGCCCAACTGGGGGCGCCAGATGTTTTGAGGTGTCAGATCTTTACACAAAACACCAATAACACTTTGCATTATTTGTAGCAATTGCATAAACTAAAAACATTGCATGTTCATACAAGCAAAGTGCTTGAAACCATTTTATTTGCTTGGTAAATAAATGTCTGAATTCATTTTCTTCGAAAAAAATAAAGATCTCGATATAAATTAAGTAAAATGAAAGTCATTTTGCACTATACTCTCTGCTAATTATAATTGTCAAATTTACACCCGTGGGTTACTATATTCTCAATCATTGGAACAGTGCTCTGCGTCCTGTACATCAATTCTCCTCAAAAGAAACATATATTAAAACACGGTTGGGGCTCTCTTTTAAAAAATAATGACCTGTTCGCTCTAGAATGACAGGACTTATTGTGTTGCACAGAAATAGAGCTGCCACATTTCCATATTGTTACACTTCAGTTAACATTTGCACCATGAACCTCACCTATCTTACTCAAAACCTATTAAAAGAAACAACTAAATTCCTCACAGGAAACTTGGATTGCCAGAAAGTGTTACTAAAGAAAGATTTGAAAAGATAAGCAAAAACACTTCAACGACGTTAACAAGTCGTGTTTGAGAGTTATTCAACCTTAAAACCCCTTTGCACCCCCCCCCCCCCACACACTATGACATTTCAATTATTTAGGCGACAGCCGTTTGTTTCTCTGATAAATAACTCCGACCTTGCCCAATTCATCAACGGTGTTTCATGAGTCGATTTTTCTTCAGGGTGTTTATGCTCTTTCTAGATTTGAACGCTTTTAATAAAGATGAAAAAGCACGCACTGTCAATGAATTCCAATGGCCACAGAATTGACCTTCGCAGAGAAGCGGTGATGGATTGGACGTGTTCGGCCTTTCTGGGGTACTCTCACCAATCACAGTAAAAATGGAATTAAATCATCAAGAAAGACTTATTTAAAATGCTCAGAAGTGGATGGCCTTATTTCGCCAAAGTAGGATAAATGAATTCCTATCCCCACAAGCCAAATGCAATCTGCAAGCTCATAATTCGTCTTTTAATCTTGTGAAAAAAATCGGCGAACGATCCATCAAACCTATATTGGTACTCTCAAAGTTATAATCAATGGAAATTGAGCCTAGTATCCATTACTTCAAGATGAAAAATTCTTGAATGAATGTGGAATAAATATAACACATAAAACAGGAATTATGTATCAGTTACTTTTTGGGAGCAAAACCATTTTGTTTGCGGTAACTACCATGCCGTGAGAGAAATTTTGCTCTGTCCAACTCACGGGTATCTAATCTTCACACCAATGCCCCAAATTTCTTATTAGTACAGTTAAAATATGGTAATTAGCAACAACAAAAAATTCTTTCATTAATGAAACTGCGGAATATAGTTTCAGATAGTTTGAAACATTCATTTATTACGTATAATGAGTTTTGGGGGTAAAAACACTCATAAAAAAATACCAAAATAATTTTTTATTGCCCAAAAAGATACTAATTTATATAGAATTACCAATTGTCGTCTTCTTACTCACATAAACTATCAACTTCAAAGTCAGTTTCTTAGTTCATTTCGTCATGGTCACTCCTTCCAAGTTTCAAAGAGAACTAAACACCCCCACGGGCACACTACTTTTGACACAACCTCACTATTGAAATAAGTAGATTCCTTTGCATGTGCAGCAATTAAGCTTGAGTATTGCATCAAGGGCAACAAGTTTGTTTTTACAGGTTGAGTTCACCGTCTTGATGAACCCAACCTCAATCTTCTGGACGTAAGGTGTTGCTTGTATTATGCAGTATACTCTGGATGAGCTTCACTTGTGGAGTTTGAAAATAAGAATTGCAATAAGGCTGTTTTCTTCACTAGTGACTTTTGGAAGAAGCTATACTCAATGTTACCAATCTTTGTTCCGTACAAGAGGAGAAAAAGACTCTCCAACATTTCTGACTTCTTCCTGTGTGACATTCGATTCGGAGAATGTTCTGATGCAGTTCTTTCATGTGTTATCAGTTTATAGAAAACTAAATAACTGTTTTTGTTGTTCTCGTAGATTGTGCAGGAAGTAGCGCATCCACTGAGCATGAAGAATGTAGTGAAGAATGGGCATGGGCATGAAGAATGTCATTGGCCGCATGGCATGGGCATGCGGAATGTCCGCATGGGCATGAAGAATGTAGTCTTTCACATTAAGAGTATTGTTGCTGTAGGTTTGTATTAAAGTTTTTTATTCGTTTAACGAATCCTATTTTTGGCATTGAAAGAAATCTAGGTCTTTCTAGTGAGACAATTGCAATCATAATAATATGATACAGAAACACTACGGGAAAGGCAAAAGCAACTATTTAGGTTTCTATAAACTGATAACACAAGAAAAAATAGCATCAGAGCATTCAGACGTTGACATCAACGTCTTGGATGATAATATTAGGCACGAATCAGGCAGATTTCTCTCCGGCTGTTCCAGTGATGAGAACATTTGCACATACCATATGGTTGTTTCGCTAGAATATTGTGGCTATGGCGAATAAGTATTACTATCTTAGTAAAGAGGTTTTTTTTTTCGTTTTTTTTTTTCGTTGTGTGAATTTGACTGGAACTGCTCGTAATTGTAATAAATTTAGGTAGTTTCATCTAGGTGAAACTGTGTGAAATGTTTTTATCTGCGCTGGTGTTCACTCGTTTTGATTTTGTTTCAATCATCATCAATCAATACTATTTTCAGGTGTTTATACTGATATGCCAAATTCTGCACACATGAATTACACACGTCAGCATAAGTATGATTATTATTTATTACAGTCAAATGCGTGCAATAAAAAATACAACATCGATGATAAAGTAATCTGTTTCCTTCAATACATCTTCATTGTCAACATAGGGGAATACATCATACATATTGGATTTTATGTTCTTTCGCATCTCTGAATCAGTGAAAGCTATAGAGGACAGTAGGTAATCTCGTATTTTCAATAATCTGGTAAATTATCTGAAGTGTTTCTCTGAACTAACATTCTTTGATAGAGTTATTCAATCTATGTTGATTACTTTTTCATTTACCCTGAACAAGGAATTGACTGCAAAAAAGGGTCAATCATTGTCTGTTCTCTTTATTTTTAAAACTCCAATGTTTTTCATACTGAAATATGCAATAATCTTCTCACCAGTGTTTTTTGATACATAGTAGTTTATCAAATTATTGTCAGTACTGCCTGTCCCAAGAGAAATTACAATTGTAGCTGAATTAGAAAGATTGTTTAGTTACAACTGGTTCTATATTTTTGTAATGTCACTTAGTATCTCTTTTTACAGTCTCCCGATTATCTACGTGCTGCTCAGTTGTAAAAAATTTAAGGTCTGAAAATCTTAAAGTTCCCCAGTATTATGAGATATTGAATGTATCCTAAAACATAATTATTCAAGACATCCTCAGTGAGCATTCGTAGAACATTACCTCTCATTACGTTAATCTTCTAATTAGCAGTTTCTAAATGACCATATCCGGTGAAGCACCACTGAAAAATGTGTTGATTCTCCCTATACTGAAATATTTCGTTGAAAGTCAAACTGTGAAATATGTTTTTGAAACTGAACTGAGACTGCAGACAAATAATGCACAATGAATGTGTTCACTCTCAATAAAGTATGGAATCTTGAGTTTTAATCAAATGCATCAGCTAACTACAAGTCCTTTCTGTATTTCTTATCAGCGTTAACATTTCTAAGTATTGCATGCACAATTCGCCTGTGATCCTGATTAATACACATTCCAAGACTTTCATCACATTTTTGTCAGATTTAAAATGTTGGGTGCCGGTGAAATTTTTTTTTTCAGTATAGATTAAATTATTTAGAGTCATATTTCACCCCTTTCCTTGCTCACGTCTCCTCTTCACCTATGTCTATGTCCTTCAGAAATAAATTGTAGATCTGTAGCCAATAAGTTATGTGCTCTGACAATACGAAGCAAGTCCTTTAATGATGTGTTTTGTATTTATCTCATAACAAACTAATGGCATTGCATTCATTGATTATAATAAATTTAAAGTAAATGTTTAATTTTTGTTAATTTCATATGTTATTATTTTACTTCAAATGTGTGATTTTTTTTTTTTTTTTTTTTTTTTTTTTTTTCACCGCAAACTCAGAAAATCTTGGAAATGAACGGTTTCAAACTTTCTGAAACTTTTTTTTTTTTCATTCGATTAAGCGCAAAAATACATTAAAAATATCCCTGACTTTTTTTGTTATAATTTTGGAGATTTTCGAGTATTTTAAACCACAAAATCTATTATATCTTAGAAATGAGTGTTTAAGTCTATTTGGAAGTTGTTCCATTCTATTCAGCACAAAGAATGCGTGAAAATAAACACCTCATTCTACCATTGGCGAAAAATCTTTTGGAGGGGAATTTCCCCCTTCCTCCCATACTCCCCTTCCCCCTCGCCTTTCCTCTCTCAAAAAGTGCGTTCGCTTCCTTTAAATTTTCTGGACTCATTATTCTACTGCCGAAGTTATAACTTAATTTTGTGAATAAAAGATTTTTTATTTTTTTTAAACTGCTCATAAGTAAAAACAATTATATACAAATACATGCACGATGCACGTATCACTTTGTTACAACATATTATATATATTTACATACATTATATACTTGCATCGAAAAGTTGGGGAAAATTATTTCGTGCCGGAATGGAATTTAAACGTTATAATTCTTTAACTTATTAAAAAAAGAGACATTTTACTTTTTTGTGGAAAAAAGTATTATCTTATTACAATTAATACAGGTTTTTTAAATTTTTTTATTTTAATTAGAAAAGCTATCTATAATGATTCATTGCATCTTTGAGAAATGATTCAGCCTATTAGGGAGCATATATCTCATACTAATTGCGGTTACTTAATACTAAAGTTATAGTTCAGTTACAGCAGAGCTCAATAGCAGAATATTCAGTACTTCTGCATTGCATTATTGATTCCAGCATTTTCTTGAATAATTCAAATGATCTAATCTGAAATGCTTGTTCCTTGCGTCTGCAGCTCCTTCTGATTAACTACCTAATCAGCAAAAAGGCGTTTTTTTTTTGTTTTTTTTACAACTATGAGACCTTGTAACAAAATTGTATATACATTGTTGGAGTAATAAGATGCACTGTAAATGCTGGTGTCTTAAATTTAGACACAAAATGTCTGAAAAATTCATTTCAGACACATTAAGTGACTTAATTGGCGTAGCATTGATCCATTTCAGACATAACACGTGTCTGATTCTTTCTGAAATCACATTTCGACACACTTGGTGTCTTAAATGTAGACAGAAAACACCATATTAAGACATTTTGGGATTCAGACACCTAACATAATAAGACAACTAACGTCTAAGACACCAAACACGATTTAAGACATCATGTTTGGTGTCGTCGACGTTTTCATCAGGAATTCATGATGGGGGTATTTTTTCCGATTCAATTATACGATTTCAGGCGAAGGAAACACTGTAAATAAACAATGGAATAGATAAACGTGATTGCAATATGCAAAATAATTTATTTTTATTTTAGGAATTTTATTTGTATTTTAAGATTTTTTTATTTGTATTTTAAGATTTTTTTATTTGTATTTTAAGATTTTTTTATTTGTATTTTAAGATTTTTTTATTTGTATTTTAAGAATTTATCACCAAAAGCGACTTAAACACTCAAAAGGAATGGTCAAAATAAGACATTTGGATTTTAAGACAGGAAGTAATAAAACGTCTGAAATGTACGACTATATAGCGAAACTTCTAAATGTGTCTTTAACCAATGAGATCAGGGAAGGGCTTTTGGAAGAGCATTTGGCGCATGCGCTTTGTAAAGAATTCTTGCTACATTTTAACGTACTAATGTTTGTATTTTTCGCGTCTCGTCTCGTGTCGGCGTTCGTGTAGCGTTCGATTACAAACAAAATGGTTGTAAACTATTCTAAAATGGTTGCTTTCCTTCTTTTTAAGTGGCAGAAATAGACAGTCGGTAGTTCCAAAAAACAAATACTTTCCTATTTTATCTTTAATGATAATATCCTTTAATCTTGTGCTTTTGTTTAACTGTGCTTAAGAATTCTTTTGGAAGCGTTCCTTTATGAAATCAACATGGAGCATTTCTTGAGATGAAGCAAGTTGCCTTACAAGAAACTAATGCGAACCCCTTTTTGAACTATTTAGATTGGCTTTATATTTAATAGGTCAATGAATTAGTGAAAAATGGGGTACCGTGTTACAGTAAGTGTTATTCAATAATACACTTATTTTCAGTGTTTTTATTATAATACATTTTAATTGATCTAGTATTTCTAAATGACACCCACAGAATTCTAAGTTTTCTGTTTTTACATTCAGTTATATTTTTATTGGTTTTGTTGCATATTACAAGTACTAATGGGAATATATTTGGCATGGGATTTGCTATAATCTGAATAACATTTATTCTTGGTTCTCGATGGGAGCAATAAAATTATGAAAATCAACGCTACAAAATAATTTGTGAAACATTTAATATTTGTCAAAATGAAGAATTTTTTTCTACATATGTTTTTCAAACATTTTAAAATAATATTTTAGCAAAAAAGCTCATAATAATAGGCTAATAATTTACTTATAATCACTTATATAAAACTCGGTTAAATAAAATTTTCCGCAGTGAGTTGAATTGTAGTAGCTCATAAAAAATCTTATAATGCAAAAAAACTTTATTTTAGTTTTATTTCTAAGAAATGTCTATATACTGCATTAAATATCAGATTTCGCAAAATAATACAAATAAGTTTTTTTATGCGTTAGTTTGTTGAACGTATGAAAATTTACATTTTGTTAAGTAATAATCTAATTAAAAATTGAATTGCATAGATTTTAATAATATTTTTGTTTTGTATGTACTTTATATGTTATATAATTGACGTGAAAAATTTCAATTCTACATCTTTAATTGTTTTTTAAACAAAGCATAAACATTTTTGAAAAATCAACGTTTTGAGAAAACTCTAGAAATTTTAATAACTTGCATGTTTTTCAAATTTAATGTGCTCTACCTCTGTATTTCGAAGCAGCCATCTTTATTCTGATGCCTTTTTTTTATATTAAATTTTTTAAAGTTTTTTAAATGCCTTCTCTAGTCATCTCAGCGATTAACGGGTTGAAATGCGTTGTACGCCCCCCACTTTGGTGACTTTGTAAAATGCCGCCAAGTTGTATTGACACTTCCACTGAATTGAACTTAAGGTTTGCCAAAATGGGTGCCAAGTTGTAATGGAACCATATAGGCTACCATATTTATACCAAGTTACCATATTTGACGCAAAATCACTAAAAAAAAGGAGAGGGGGCTTATAACGCATTTTAACCGATTAACAAAGTGACTCAGTGACAGGGAAAACTGTTGTAAAAAGGTTCTATCCTCAAAATTACAGGAATTAAGAGCATACCAAAATTTGGGAAACCAATTTTTTCAGAAACACAAAAAAAAATTGTGTGGAACTTACATACTTTTCAAATTTAATATGCTCCACCTCTATATTTTGAAGTATCTCCTTACATACTTCTAATGCCTTCTGTTTTACTTGTTTATTTTTATGCATCTTTTGAGGTATTTTTTAAATGCCCTGTATCTGCTTCAGCTATTCGACAATAATTGAAGCGTCATAGTGTTATAATCACTGCTGTTGTGTAGTGTTATTATAGGGGAATGTTATAACCAGGTAAAATTCCCAAATGGGGAGTAATTAGATTACAACTGCTTCATCCATCATTAACATATATTTATGTTGCCACATAATGTATCCCAAGCATTTTTAGACTTGCCAGTGCAACGCATAGTACTATAAACCAGGTGTGGTAAGGGTTTAATTCGTGCATAGTTCGGCTGTATTTACAGTGAAGTTAGAAAATTAATTTGCATAAATTCTTTAACCATTAGATAATACATCTAAATTTATCTTCAATAGGTAAATGAAATGGATATTAATTCCCGAACCAAAATAGATATTAATTCAACCACAGTAAATACTAATTTTATATTTAACTTCTATACCTCCAGCCCCGTCATCTTTCGTGTTTTTGCGAGATCTGATTTTTGTTTAGATGTAATCCACCTCGCGTTTTGTTATGTCTGTGGTATGGTGTGTGCGATACATTCAATCTTATTGGTTGATAATAGCGAAGAAAATGGCGCTGAGTTTCGTCAAATTACTTTTTTCTCAGTTGTACTGCAAAGTAATCATAAAAGCACCAGAGAACTTAGGAAAATATTGGCTCCTGATTTGTTAAAATATTGTAATATTTGTTCGCATTTCGTTTGTTAGAATCCGTCCCAACCCCTATTTCGTTCTAATGACTTTTTTTGACCCCCCCCCATAGTTCTAATGACCTGTTTTTAATAGTTATTGCTTCTATTATCTCCTGCAAATCGGTAAGTAGACGTATATAGTCGTATAATTCAACAGATCCTAATGATTTTCGTCAGGCAAAAAATCTGTGACAGTATATGATTCAGGGAAAGGGAATAAATTATTTTTGGGCAACATTTTTTTTTTTTTTTAATTATTATAATTTTTTTTTTTTTTTAATTATTATATATATATATATATATATTTTTTTTTTTTTTTTTTTTTTTTTTTAAGATCATACACTTTTTATAAATTAAAATTTTAAAAATATTTCCTTCGATTTTCATTAGATGTTTTAATTCCTTACCGTAACTTCTTAATCCGAAATAAACAAAAAAAGAATTTCTCTAAACAAATATTCAATATAATTAAGCTTTCCTTCAAATTATTTGCTTTACTATTTTACAATAATACATAAAGATAAAAAGGGAAAACATGAAGTTTCTGCAAGAACTTCGGAATCGCATTATCTACTCCAACAAAATATCGCGAAAAGAAAATATAGCAAAAAATTAGCCGAGTTTTACGACTCTGAGCAAAGTTAAAACTACTCATAGAATTTCGATAAATTTAAATTTTAAATGAGATAATAGTTAAATATAGACCTTAGGAAGAAACATACCTCATGTTAAAAGTAAAATTGAGACAAAAAGTTAGAAAATGTACACGTTAATTATAACGTTTCTGTTAGTTACAGAAAAGAGCAATGCACATTTTGGACAAACGTCAACTTTCGATAAATCGCTACGGCATTTGGGATCTCAGATTAACATTATAGATACGGTACAAGGTTTTACATTTAATAAAATGAAATTTAGGCGAATTTTTTTAACATTAGTTATTAAAAAATACTGGGGACTAAATTCCCTTGAGCCTCCGAATTCCCATCCCATACTTCTAATTCTAGCCAAAAAGTGAATTTCCATAGATTTACTATGGAAGCACTCAATCATCTTACTATAGAAACAGAATTTTAAAGCACTACTGGTTAAATTCTATGTAATCCTATTGATCTTATGGAGATCTTTAAACTGATATATGACAGGTCTGTTTCATTTATAGACATAGTGTAAGGAATATTAATTTGAGTTCCGGTAGTCTTTTTTAATTGCTTTTTGATATAATTACCAGTTTTACTGTGGGAAATAATCTCTATGAGTCCTTTCATTAGGCATATAACACTTATCTGTGGCATTTGCAGTCTTATCTAGGAATGTTGACCTCAGAAAGACGGACAAACCGACAGATCCTTCGTACAAACTTATATCTACATTAATGTACGGTATAAGTTAAAATGTATAATTGTCATATCAATTCCTTGATGAAGAGTTCATAGTCAAAATGTCGTAAAAAACTTTTCAACATTATTGATTCTGAAAAATGCATGATTTTATACTAAATTTTTAGATAATTTGAGTACTAAAAATTATCCACTACTTCACGAACTCGTAAGAGATGACTGCATGCTCATCCGAAACCAGTTCAGTTTGTTATTTATTACAGCGATAAATGTAGAAGTGAAAATAGAAAATGCTCTAGAGCCAAAAGAGTTTATTTGAAAATCAATTAATCTGTACAATTCAAAGTTTCGAAACATTATTAATACCAAAATTTAAAAAAATTGACATTTGTAACAAAGTATCAACAAATCCACAATCCACATTTATTTAAAAAAATACAATATGTGTGAAATATATGTTTAATATTATAACCCATAAAACAAATTTTTATGTATATAACTCCTTTATATGCAAGGCCAATTTTTATATTCATTTACATAGCGCCGTTCTGTTGTCAGCGTTTGAATTTAATTTTAAATATTAAAAAACATCTCTATCAGCAAAATCTGCGGCAAACTACGTTTTAAAATTTATTTATTAAAAAAATTATGCGAATCTATGCATTCGATTTAATATATTCTATTTGTACTGATTAAAACAATTTTGGCAAACAGGAAAGCGTTTGAACAATGATCGGTTAAAATTCTTTCACTCACAGTTTTATTACGCAACATACGCATTCCATAATAAACTTAGGCATTCACCTCCAATTATCTTTTATTTATTCTGATTAAAATAATTTTTGCAACAGGAAGGAGTTTCAACGATAATCGGTTAAATGAGATTTATTAATATAACCAAACGATTATAAAACGCGAGTAAAAGCGCCCTTTTAGTGACACTAACAGCCGCCAAACCTTAATAGAATGCATTGTCATCGACATCGAATCTATCTGCCAAGTTTCAACCCGATCAGATGACAGCAAGTGAGTTGATTAGGCTTCCGCAGATTTGACCTGCAGCCACAAACAAACAAAATTGAAGTTAATATAAAGGATTTAAAAAAAGTTATTTTGAATTCGTTCATGGAATAATAAATTTAAAAGTTCAGTTAACTCGGCATGCGTATTCCATTACAATATAACTAACCGCTGGATGTCAACTTTGGAAAGTGTACACAAATATATAATCGAAGTAAATAAAAATAGCGACAAAAAGGGCACAGTACCTGCAGCATCTTATAAATCATCTAGTATGGTGATCACCGATTTGCTATGAAACATTAGGATTTAGTAATCAGTTGAATCTAAAAAAAATAATAATGTTTCATAATACATTACTCCGCCCTAAAAGTGTGACTGACATTAATGACAAAGTACATTAGATATGCGGAAAACAGATGGGGATAAAATAGCCGAAATAACGTAAATAGTACAAGAAGGCTTACTGTCATGGGCTGAACCAAAATAACTTTTTATCAATGAAGGTTGGATCGCGAATTAATAGAAGTATCATGAGCAATATTGAAAAATGTGGAATTGCACTGAAATAACATTAATATTCATCTTAGATATTAAAAAAGTATTTGTATTTTTACAATATCCATGTTAAGGATTTAATGTGCCATTCAATGATAAATTTTAAATGATCTCACTTAAATATTGCAATTGTGGACAAAACTAAAATGATGTTTAATTATAAAGTGCAAATGGATATTTAATTTAATATAATAAAACCAAATACATACAATTAAAAACATGATACAAGTGAAGATATATAACTCTGAAATTTATCCTAGATATTTAAAATGCAGTTGTTATTTTACAGTCTATATTGTTGCACAAATTGTCTGTATATAATGTAAATAGTGACGTATTATTTTAAAATTCTATTGTAATTTATTTTTATCTTATTTTATTTATTAATAGCGATTATACAAGTTAGAAAAAGGTGGCAACACCTAAAGCAATCGAGAAGTTTCGAGATATTTCTTTTCCGATTAATTGGCTGGAAATTTCGAGAATGTCTCACGCGCTTGTATATAAAAGACTGGAGAACGGGAAAGTTTTCAGATTGACTTCGGACTTCGTTGAAAGCTGATCGCTTTGTTTACCTATTGGAGTGAGCTTGTATAATCGCTGAATTCGAAGTTATTTTTGTTGAAGCTTGTGTTGAAGCTTGAGAGTAATTAAACTGTTGCCTGTGAATAAATTTTTGTGAGTTTTCTGAAGAGAGAATAAATACTTTTAAACCGTGAAAACTGTGCCATCATTGCCTCAGTGGAAAAATTCATAACAGTTACCGATGCAAATGATTAATTCAATGGTGAATTTTAAAACGCTCTTTTAAATAACTGAAAGATTTTTTAGGCAACAAAATACTAAAATAGTATTATAATCTGCTAAACTTTTATCTAAAATAATATCTGCTTTAGTTTTTAAAATCTATAAAGTTTATTTATAAAATACAGTAAACATTTTCTACCTAACTTTGTCAAACTCACTTTTTGCAATTTAAATATAAAACTATTGTCACTTTTATTAACACTTTATTGTTATATATACTATTTAATAGTATTTTTACGATTTTCAGAGCAGGTAAGCCTTAATGTTTCCTTTGAGTTCGAAAAAATATAAACAATTCTGTTGAAATACGTTTTAGTAACTAAAAGCTATGTCGAATTCAAATTCGTCAACTAAATAACACTCCTGCAATAATCTAGCTAATGACCTTTATTTCCTTGTAAGTGATTACAAAGCATTTTATGATATTCTCTGAACAACTTGCAAAATAAATCTCCCAAAAAAACAACTAAACATTGTACAAAAAGCCCGCCAAGTAAAATAATCAGTCATAAAAAGTTGTGAAATCTAATGTTGGAAGACAAGCTGCGGCGTTTAATTTCTTTGGGTACATGTACTCAATGAATTAAATTGGAATTATTCGGGGAAATCCCATAGGCAATCAATACTTGGCAAGCTAGAGTTATTTCGTATTAATCTCATTTTATTTGCTTCAGCTACTTTGCACCCATTGCACTGAATTGAGATTAATTCTATAAATACTCTAGCCTGCCCAGTACTGATTGCTTATGGAGATTGTCCCCAATAATCCCAATTTAGTTCATTGTGTACAAGTACCCCAAAGAAACTAAACGCGGTCACTTGGCGGCCAACATTAGATTTCACAACTTTTTATAACTGATTATTTTACTTGGCGGGCTTTTTTTACAAAGTCTAGTTCTTTTTTGGAAGATATCAATTCTTTTTGTTGTGTTTGTTATGTTTTAAATGAGTAAGATACGACCGATGGATATTTTAGCGTGAAAATCATATCGTCACTCTAAAAAAAAACTTCTTTGACATCGGACTTGGCGGCGGAACACGGCCGCGTTCCTAGATAAATCGAATTTTCAAATCTCAATTTAATATGTAAGAAGATCTATTCGGGTTTGCAACCATTCAAGACATAAACGGGGACATTTCCCTTTGCGACTCTTAATAGTCCAGACGATTTTACGGTGCAGTGCAGCTTTTGTGTAGATCTCGCGAACAAAAAAACAAATTAAATACTACCAATTTAAAATAATCGGTTTTAAATAATAGAATCACAGCGACGCTTAGCATTTCTGAGAGGCAAATGCATTCAACAAGGAATGCGCAGCACAACGAACCGTCAAATGACCCACGGTTTGGCCGAGCTCCTTATAGTTTGGTCATCGTCCACTTGTTTTCCGATAAATCCAAGCAAATGGAACCCGATCACGTATTTAACAACAACAACAACAACAAAAAACCCTACAAAAGTAGGCATTTAAAAAACTGTGATATCGACCAGTGATCACGACATCCTTAAATCCATGCAATTAAATCCTTCTCAGAATCGGAAGAGGACAGCAGCAGAGAAGATGAGAGCCATCACCGGCTCTCCATCAGAAGTGAAGCATGGGATGGGCGTGGGACAGATGACTGATCCGAGATGGGACAGTCTCTTGTCCATCCAAACATATCGGGGAACAGGCACGTGTAGGGATATACCCTCGCTGTTTAATGAGGTCGCGAAGATTACTGACTCACAAAAAAGGCTATCTATATAGTACTTGTATATTTCACATAAACTTCATATTTCTCACAATTTTTTGGGACAAATCTCTCGATGACGCAGGGACACTCAAGCTCTTTTTATTACCTGTAAAAAGAGAAATATTCTTCAGAATGACCAAAAATTTTGTTAGAATATACGTAAAAATGGAAAAAGTGGTATGTTATAAGAATTTTTTATTATTTTTTATATTTTTTTAACAGCTTTTTGAAAATTTAGCTTTATGGTAGACCCTGTACGTTTGTGACGATTTGAATCTACTACTGAAAAATATAAATTGTTAAGTTTATCCCCTATGCTCCCAACACTTAGTAAAATAATGAGAAAGTAAATACGTATTTGAAATTTTTTATATTGAAATATTTCTTACTTCAATTAAACTTTAATCAATATCAAATGTAATCATATATACGGTATCAAAAATGGAAAGAAACATTCTGTGGGGGAGGGGGTTCAAACATAATCTAAAATTTGTCCAGAAATTTTTTAATAGGTAACACAAACTTTGAGTACTGATCACATACACATTGGCCTATATTCGTAGGCGTGATCATATTTAATATTGTAACATCTGAAATATATATTTCTATGTATATAAAACCTAATTTTAATACACACATTTATAAAAAGAAAAACCTTAAATTATACTAGAGCAAAACATTTATAATCTATACCCTTAGAAACTCTTTTAAACAGGAGATGCAAGCATTTGTTTATGTTCAATCGACTCAAATTCGATTACAATATAATATAACACCAAATATGAACATATTTATATTTAAATGATCTTGATTATTCAAGTAATTTTGATAGAAGATATAAAATTTTTACGAAGTTATAAATGCATGTGCTTTGGATTTAAATTCTTTTAAAATGTCGTATAATCAATGAATTCAAGAAAATCATGAACCAAGGAAATTAAATAAAATGGCAATAAAATTAAATATTGAGATGTACATGGCAGCAGAAGTAAAACTAATAAACAAAATTGTCCATCATGCAACAAAATTTAATATGTTCTACTATATAACAATCATTAAAATTTACCGTAACTTTGTGAATCAACTACAATCTCTAACAAATTAAGTTTAAAATGATCGTCCCCCTTAAGCAACCCTAATTGACTAACGAAAATTTTTATCAGTTTGAAATGTGAATTTTATTTTAAACTGACACAAATTCACGATTAAAATTCACTCTAGGAGGAAGTTATAAAGCATTTAAAAGCAATAGGGATTATTTTATCGCCATTGCTTTTAAATGTTGTCGTGAATTATCAGTTGTTACTCACCAACATTACTTCATGTAAACATTTAAATTTGTGTTATTTATTTAATAACTCCTTTTAATATTATAAACTCTCGATGCATTGGAATTGGGTCTAACTGGGTTCTAAGTTGAGGAACACGAGACATGGAGGTTGCACTTGCACCCCTCCCCCTTTCAGCTCTTGAAAATTAAAATTAAATTGGGAAAAAAGCGTAAATTCGAAAAGGGGAAAAAGCACTTATGCCATTTTTAAATTATGGTTTAATGTTACAATATGCATTTTTTTATGTCTTCAGTTAATTTCCTATTTCGTTTTTTAGCATTGCCATTTCGAGATGGTTTCCAGACGCCTGTTGTCTATTGGAGATTGGATAAAAGAACTATTTATTCTTTTAATTGTGTAATCAATTATATGTTTTTCACTCAATTACAGGAAAACGCTTTGATCCATTTTCTCAAACAATTGTTCTGATTCAATTTTTATTTATTAATAATCAGATATAAGACCTTGATCCATATTTTTAGAATTCAATTAAGTTTTGGGACAGTCACTAAAAAAAGCCGTTTATTAGCTTTTACTCATGTTCTACTATCCAGATACTAAGTTTCATTCAAATACATACAATTTAGTGTTATTTAATGACTGAAACCTTCCTCTATAAAGATTGACGAGGCTAAATCTTCGGAGGGCTAATTAACCCACTGCCGCCAATCGAGTTGAAATTTAGCTGATAGATACGTTGTTGTAGATGACAAACTATTCCATCGAATTTTGTGGGCAAAAAAAGTTAATAAATATAGTTCGGAATGAATGTTTTCTTGGTAGTGATCAAATACTATGAAAACTCGATCGAACTCAATAAATTATAATTGAGACATAGAAATAGAAAATGACCTAAGTACCAAAAAAATTTAAAATCTTTTTTACGGAAAAATGTCCTAAAGACCAAGCTAAACAAAGTGGAGAACACCCAAAGTCTCCAATAGCAATAGTTCAAATTCAATCTGGTACTTACTAGGCCTTAAGTACCAGTTGCGAGTGTTTTCCCTTTTTCGGCTCTCCTGAAAAATTTTCTTTTTTGAACTTAGGTCGTTTTCCATTTCTAGTCCTCAATTGCATATAAAAAGTGACAATGCATGTAAAGGATTCATATTGAAAACTTTGTTTATATGAGTTATTGTGTCTTCTGGTTCTTCTTTTCCAAAAACTGTCGTATGAATAAGGCGAAAACTACTTGAAAAATAAAAAGCATAGAAAAATAAGAAAATTGCTAAAAAAAAAAAATTTTTTCCTCATTTTTATTATTTTTCTTGTAAATAAAATCTGCCTAGGAAAGGATTTTAAAAGTAGTGAATTTTGTATTTACTATCAAAGTAAAAACTAATGCATACTTGTTAACATTTCATTGCGAAATGCAATCAACATTTCTGAAAAATTGACTATTTAAACAAAATATTTTCAGTCTTTCACCTCTTGCAAATAATCCTGTCAGCGCTCATGGATGCCACAGACATTTGTCGTATAATTTTATTAGAATCGACAATTTTTCTTTTGAAAATTTTATAGCGTTTTTCAAGCAATTTCACGGCACAGTGGAAACGCTAGGTATTCAGCAATACAGCTTCTCATACTACTATTTTAAATTTAAAAGGCTATGGGCAATCTACATGTCAGGGAACTGGCATCGGTAACATAAGTAATTGTGTCAAGAATTCCTACTTGAATTTGCTCGTTTTCCCGATTTTTCTAAGCAAGGTGCAATTAAAAAAAAATTGCTATAAGCATGCATTGAATAAAAATTATAACAAATTCTTGGTGAGTAATACTGATTTTTTCCTAAATAGCCCTTCGGCTGTCAAATGAAATTATTCCCTAAAATTATATTAATGGTGGTTTGCTAAAAAACAAAAATCTACAATGAGTTAATTTCTTCCGTGTTTTTTTTTTTTTTTTTTTTTTTTTTTTTTTTTTTTTTTTTGCATGATCACACCAATTTTTGCACAATGAAAGTTTTAGACGAAATTTAGTATCAAGTCTCATTCATCAAATGTTTACAACACACTCTGATAAACACACACAAATAAAAAATTTCAATTATAAGAAAAAAAAATCCTTGGAGCTCATTATCAAAATTTTTACATCGGCATTATATGAATTCTAAAAAAGATTCAATTTTGATATTAGGGTGCAACAAAACTATAGGTTGAATTATCTTTATAAGAAACGAGTTCATATATATCATTCAAAGAAGTGCCCATTCAATATTTTTAAATATTCGCTTTCAGTTAAAATTTTGTTTAGATAAGACTATAAAAAATACAATATTAAAAGAGTGTCTGACAGTAATTTCCTATCAAAATATTGCTTGAGAAGCTAAAATTCCTTTTTAGATGTTTTTTGTGATTTATCACAAGATTTCGTTTGGACAAGAGGCGTAGATACAACATTTGTAGAAAATAATATATTTTAATCTTTTTTTAAAATTAAATCTAAAACAATATTTATAATATCATCATTCGGGTATTAAAAAAATGGTAATGGTACCACAAAATCGACCCCGATTTTTTAAAATTTAATCGGACTAACAATGCACGCTGATTCAGAAAACGCAAAAAATCTTGATGGCGTTTCTCTACCCATCAATTAGTTAAACTAGAAATAAATTAAACCTTCCGGAAATACGGTATCACTTTTAATGAAACAGATAAGGAAAAAGTAGATTTGGTTAGGGGACTCAATTGGGTCCTAACGGAGTTTTAGGTGAGGAAGGATCTAACGGAATATCAGGTCTAAGATCTGGAAGGTCAAAAATTTTGTTCCTTTTAACATCTTTAATAGTAATATAACGTTTACCATGACAATTATGAGGGAAATTATTCACAAAAATGAATATAAATTACTAAATCTGCACTTTTGTTTTAATTTTCTAATTCAAAGAATATTTTGCCAATGAATAAACATCTTTGATAATTTTTTTTTTTTTATAATTCGCTTCTATACTAACGTAGCTTTAAGATTAATTAAAAAGGGTGTGCTGATTTAGGATTCACATGCATGTTTAAATGTCTTTGCCAAAAATAGAAATTGACGACTATTTTCGTTGCTAAAAATGTTGCTAAAATCAGCAATTGGGCTTAAAATTGCCAAAGGATCAAGAAAACACTACATTTGAACAAGTTCTTTTTTTTCTCTCTTTCTTTAATATATTTTAGAACGAAAAAGTTCAGAGTCTCATAAGACGATAATCTTTGAATGTAAATATAAGTCACTGAGAAAAAAATTTAGTATTTTTTTTAATCTAAAGAAATATTTATCAATGTCTTTCTCCATGCAATAGGCTAAGTTTATTGATATAATGCTTATGTATTTGAATTTAAGGATTGTTTAACTATTTCCAGTCTGACAAATTTTTTGACTTTGCGAGTTAATAGGGAAGAATATTAATGCATATATTTATAATAAAATTGTATTTCAGTCTTCCAGTTCTAAGTTATTTGAATAATAAATTAGACTAATTACTAAAAGTTCAAACCTGAATTTTTTTTGTCCTGACCAATAAATTGTCCGGTCGTTTGGAAATAAGATCATATGACCTGCCTACCTTTCCTGTAAATCATATAATTGATATGAAAATTGAAAACGAGTGAATTCCAAGGTGCTGGGGTTGCAAACCCCAGAATGACAGCAAAATGAAACACAAAATTACATTTTACAAAATGGTTTTTTTTTTAATTTTTTTTTTTATTTTAAATAAGATAACTTTAATAGTTTAATTTTACTAAAATTAAACTATTAAATATTGCATTTTTCCTCACTCTGTAGCTGCAATGGTAGAAAAATAAAATATCTCCATTTTAAGTCATTTTCATTGTTTAAATTACATTTCATCTTCCATTACAGCAATTAATTGATATTTAGCAAACTTGAAAACAATTCAAATCCATTTTAAACTGGCTGTATCAAAATCATGAAGCGGTGACAATCAAATCTGTCCCTCAGCGCTAATATATCTACTTTTAAAGGTATATATCGTACCATGCAATCTATGTATGTAAAACTGACATCGTTTTAAAAGAGCATTAAAAAAAACACAATTGGATTCTCATTAAAAAAAAAAAAAACATTCAAAGAAGATGAAACTGCAGATCTCTTAACCTTAACCCTAATGTATCAGCATCAAGATTAATAACATAAAAGAAAACAAATATTTCCAGAAAGAGGCGCCCGTCAAGGCGATGCCCCAAGTACGCCCCAAATAAGAAACAAGCGTCTCCATCAGATGGCAAGTATCAAATTATAGCCACCAAACAAGGTGTTGAGCGATGCTGCCATTCTCTCCAAGGCAGAAAAAGGTGGATTGTAACGAAATGCGCATTTAAATCAAAAGACTCGGCCCTATTGTATCCAAAGTAGCACCCAAAGCATGGTAGGAGTAGATATTTATTTAATATCTAATGGAAAATAATAGGTAAGGTGTCGCCCTGAAAAACGCGCGAAAAAGTTGGCGGCGTGGGCAATGCATCATCATTTCTCAATCAAGAGAACTGAGATTTGGATGGCTTTTTAGGGAGAAAACACCCTAAATTGCTCACGGGTCCTTTGTTGCGAGAGGATGACTCGCTGCTCGATACATTCGATGTGTGTGGGACGCTTAAATGCCGTATCTTGTGCTTGCTTTAACGCGTCGCACCCATTGGCGTTGTCTCGATAGACGTTGATTAAGTGCATTAATTACCATATATGGGGGCTCATTTGGAGAGATGTCGGTGGATCAGAACCGCGCATCTCTTGCTTTCACTCGATTCAACTTCAATACTGCTGCGTGGTAAGATTTTCAGGCGCAGGATTTAAAAGAGCGATATACTGCACCAAATCATCATCAGACCTATATGAAATAACTAATGCCTTCCGGAGTGGTCTTTCAAGCAGAAACTGGCCGAATTTGTATTCCGAATGTGAGTAAACACGGAACCTTCCCGCCAAACGGCCCCACAACTAACACATAGTCACGATCGCCACTATGCCAACTCACTTTAAAACTAGAAAATGAAAGCTTGCAAAGCTATAATTCCAAGACATTTGCATAAACGAGAGTTTTGTCTCCCAGCAGTAAGTCCAGTATATTCTGCGTAGTGCCACAAGTGATTCCACAGCGGAAAACGATTCTATGATTTTAATTATTTCGTTACATAAAAACTGAGAATTTAAATAGGAATGTCTTTTCTCATAGTATGTATATACAAGGCGATAGCGACGTGAGAGATGTTTTGAAATTTTGGAAATTGATTATTCATATGGAATATGAATAATCAATATATGGAATATAAGCTCATGGAATATAAACTCAAGAGAGTAATATTCATGAAAACAATTAAAGGAGAAATTGATTATTTGTAATGATCATTCGGTTAAAAACCAAGCCTCAAACGATCGATTCTCAATTTGGAAAGGTAATAACTTAATCAGGGCACTATTGTAACCGTTTACCAATACATTACGTGTGGCTCATAAACAACGTTTCAATAATATCCATTTCCATTTGACCTTTCATATTCTTTTGCTAGAAGCTAAGAAATAATTTTATAATTCATTTTCAGAAAAATTCTTTTAAAATTAAACTCAATTGTAGCGAAAAACTATCCCACTACTGCCGTATTGCAATTCCTAAACTCTTATGAAAGTATTTTGTAATTTACAGTGAATACTAAAAGATAAAAAAAAAAAAAATCCCGCTTAAAAACACCTTTTTAGAGCACCCTGTATTATTGCACAATCAAATTACAGTTAACCAACGTCAATCCGAATTACGTCGATAGGCGGCTTTCATTTCAGTATAAAAAATAATATCCAAACAGGAAAAAGATGAGGCTATGACGCTGTCTGGAATATTTTTACACTGCCATTGTGACAATAACGATGCCTTAAACATCGCCTTCCAAGCACTTTTACTATTCATAAAACAGGCCTAGAAACACTCAACACTGACCCTCGCGACCTCATCTTTTCCTTCAGTCGAGGTAAGAAGAAGATCCCTCTAGTTCTCTTATTTTTACGATAATGTCTTGGGCTCAAGGACCTAATAAGACAAGAGAATGTTCGCCTATTTGACACAAATGAAGCTTTAAACCACTAAATTCGTCCCATGGGTAGTAGAGGGAGCATTTGTCATCCCATAAGTGTCTTGCTTGTGTTTGCTGTGGGTTAAGAAATTGCATTGCAATTGTGTGAAAGAAATTAGTATTCGCGCAGAGGAATAACTGTGGAATAAATTAATGTTTTTTTAATCGAAAGTTATTTTTGTTGAAATTGAGTATAAAAAAAAAGAAGTATGGATTTTCAATTCGTATATATTTTTAACTCTATTCTTTTTAATGATTTTTTCCTGCATGCCACTAAGTCACGGTTTCACAGAATACTGCGGATACTTGAGTATATTTAAAAATCAAGGAATTGGATGTAGCAAATTTTGAAAACTTTATGAACCTATTTAAGTAGGAAAAGCAGGTCGGTCGAACAAAATATCAATCTTGCCCGAAGAACACCAGTTTCACTCCGATAATAATAAAATTATCAATAATAATAAAAAAAGGAGTTCGTCTATGCGTGTATATCAGTCATAGAAACAAACTTCCACTATTTGAAAATTTCTGAATTTTGAAATAAAAGTTGTATTCTACTGCTAATTTTGTTTCTGATAACATTAGAATAATAAAATGTAGTTTTTTGTTCTATATATATATATATATATATATATATATATATATATATATATATATATATATATATATATATGTGTGTGTGTGTGTGAGAGAGTGTGTGTGGGAACAAACAGTCATTCTCCCCTCTCATTGTGACAGCGCCCTCTGGAGTGAAGGAGTAGAAGCACTGAATAAACTCAAAATCAAACACTTCCTGTAGATATGCTGCGCATGATGCACGCACCCATTAACCTGTTGCAATATCTAATTACTTAATAAAACAAAGAGGCCAATACCTCGTCTCGTCACTTTCTCCCTGCCGGTACACCCATCTCCACATATATATATATAAACTTTCTAATTAGCATACAACTCATCCCCAATTTAAAAAACTTCAGCTAGATGGCAACTCTAAAACCTTGGCTATTAAGTTGTTTGTACTAAATTTTTTAATAAATCGAAAGATAAAAAAAAAGGGGGGGGGGGGAGGCATTAAAGAGGAAAATAATTTGATTTCTCGAAGATTTTTTTTTATTATTATTATTGTTTTGTTTTTGTCACAGGGAATTGTATCAATGGAATTTTTTTTTTTTTTTTTTTTTTTTCATGAAGTAGAAGGAGTTTGTATTTATGAGTAAAAGTTTCAAAATGTAAACGATGAACTTGCTTAGCAATGAACTTTTTAGTGAACTCAGCCTAGTCCACGAAGCGTCAAAAGCTGGGATACATTCACAGATCTCAGTAAAGCGGGACCATGCTGATAGTTTTATGATATGGCAAACAACATTCCAAGATACATGATCCATTTTATCCATTTCTCATAATGATATAACAAGGCATTCGGTGTTTCTTTGATATTTTCTTACTTTTCCGATAAAGGTAAATGTCATCTTAAGGACATTTCACAATCCAATAGCAGATCTTTGTTTTACATGGATTTTCAACTAAACTGAGAATTGCTAAATCATTGTGGGATTTCCTTAACACGTGTTTAGACCATTTTTAAGCATCAATGATTTTTTTTATTGAAATCATTACAAATCAGATAATATATTAGTTCAGAATAAAAGTCTATTTACTGTACATTAAACAATAATGAAGAAAAAATAAAACATAATTGTGGACATTTATATTTTAAAGCTTGTTTTTATACAGTCAAAATAACTCTCTAATCCACTATCACAGAGGAACAAAGCTACCTTAAAAGCGATTGAATAAAAGCAGTTTAAAATTTAAGAACGATTTTATTTAAGGTACACATACAATCATATAGTTAATACCTTATAATTTCGTTGATGGCCTATTCTTTAGGTTTTCATGATTAAATATTTAAAATTTTTGACTTCGAAGATAAAGTTTTTTTATGCACTGCTTCTATTTACCACCATCTGTAGGTATGGTAGGGGTCAACTATTTTTCATTCTGTTTTTTTCAACCTTGCTTTTAGTACCTCGCTAAGTGATAAGAGAAAGTTAAGGTCTGCTTAAATAGCTTCTTAAGGTTTTTAAAAAATTTCAAACACACTAGCAAAGAAAACTAGAGGTGTGGAACATCGTATAACTTTAAGTTACACTATAATATTGGCGTGGATTTGTATCATTTACTGTTTTTATATTTTCATCATTTATTTAAAAATTAGGGGTGTGGAACATTGTACAACTTTCAATTATGCTACATTACTGATGTGGATTTGTCATTTACCATTTTTTTATTCTCATAAATCGATTAGAAAAAATGGCCAGTTTGGTGATATTTTTGCGATAATTCTTTTATGAGTCTTTTATAAAATTAAAAAAAAAAAAACTTCGCCAAAATGGTTCTTTTGGCGATATACTTTTCGATAATTCTTATATTATCCTTCCTTATAAGTGAAACTGAGGAGAAGAGAAAAAACGATCATTGATGAGCTATGTTCAAGCGAAGAGAACTCTGTGTTGAAGGCATTCGTTTTTTCACTTTTTACGCAATTAAAGCATTTTTCAGGGAGTTTCAGAGGTGGGGTTGTTTAGAACACCTTAAAAGACTTTATCACAGCTATTTTTATCAAAATCGCTGCAGCCGTTTTTCAGCAATCATTGAAAAACATGATTTCTTCAATGGCAGCTACCTCATGCGCATGCGCAATTTTGACGATAACCTTAATGGTAAGTGTTACGTCACCCCTAACCAGCACACAAAATTTGAACATCGTAGGTCAATTTGTTCGGGATTTATGCTGACCACGTACACAGTACACACAGAGGGGCATTTTTTTTTTTTTATAGAGAAATGCAATAAAAAAAAATTTCGAAATTTATTTTGACCGAATACTATACTTTCATTACTCTATGTATCAGACGAAACGGTCGTTTCGCCGCCAACCTTAAAAAAGGCAGAAACGACAGTAAGTATCTATTCTCTGCATAACTTCCAGCGAAAAAGCCGAAATTGACTATTTTCTAACGCGCTTACGAAAAATAACATAATTATACAAAAAATACCATAGATTCGTCTCGGTGATATCTTTCAAAGAAAAAAAAATTGAGTACCTGGGACAAAAGATAACGAAGAAAAAAAATATTGAAAATTCCAAAACGAAATAAAAAAACGAGTTCTAGCCCGATTTTGATGTAAAAATTTAGACAAACGTACAGCCCTAACTAATCTATAGATCTTCAAACGGATTGAATTATAGGATGCGGAATGTTTCAACTTAAAATCCTACGCTGGTTTGAACTTCATTAAATAATTCTTTCTATTTTTAATTAATTTAAAACCACTTTTTTTCATTTCATAATTTGGCGACAGATAAAGGCAATCAGCTTGTAATTGAGGTTCAGATATATATGCCAAAAGTTGCCAAACAGGTTTACTATCATTTGGAAGTTAGTTTTTCCGACATGTTAGGCTTAAGTGAGTTTTAACGTAATGTTAAAGTATAGGAGAACGAATTGGACTATAATTATATGGCTTATAACATCTTTAAAATTTAAATAATTTAATTTTTGAAGAGTTAGAATTAAAGAGAAATATTTGTTCTTTAAGTTGCATGTGTTATTTGAACTGTATGACCAATTTAGAGAGAGTTAACTTTCAAAAACATTTTAATTTCGGGAAATCTCCATTGAAAAATGAAAACAATCACATTTTGTTGCAAGATACTATGGGCAAAATATAAATGTGGAGGTTATACGAGCTGACGTCACAGTCAACTAATTACAGAGGACTAAATGAACCACGCATTGCGATTGGCTAATGGAATTTGCAAAAATGTCATTCGTTTTTAAAGATGTGTTCATTTTTACTTTCCGTTGTAAAATGAAATTGTAGAATCATATATCATCAAAATTGTAATTTCATAGTGAATTTTAAAATTGTTGTTAAGAAAATATTTTAAATTTTGTCAAATATCAATGGGTTATTATGTGAACCAAAATAATGCTTGGTATAATAAAAATAATTTATACTGCAATATTTATTAGACTGTAAAAAAACTTGTAATATTTATTTGTAACAATTTATTAGTATAAACTTTCAATGGGATGCACGCTCTGGCCTTGTAAGTTAAAGGTGCCGGATTTGATTCCTGTGTTAGGTGTGGATGTTCGTTGTGATTCGGAATCCACGTTAAGCTGTGGGTCCCGGACTGATTAGTCGTTATTATGCACCAAAATAGGTCGTTGTGCTTACAAACTAACCAATCGAGCTGAAACTTGGCAGACAGGATCTTTGTCAATGGCAACGTATTTCTTTAAGTTTTGGGAGTTGAGTTGCCATACACAAGTTTCTAGTACTCGTTCGTGGTAGATTTTGATGGTTACTGCCGTCCGCATTCAACCAATTTGTCAATTTTCAAGTAGATTTTGGCATGCAAGATATCATTGAACTCAACTTGAAGAATTATGAATATTCATGGTACCAGGTGTACCATAGGTGGTACTACTTCTGGTTTATCAATTTTGAAGATAAATATGGCATGTTGGGTGTCGTTAGGCTTGTCTTGAAAAATTATGAATGTTTAAGGTACCAGGTGTAGCATAGGTAGTACCACTTTCGGTTTATCAATTTCCAAGATAAATATGGCACGTTGGACTTTTGTTTTGATGAATTATGAATGTTTAAAGTACCAGGTATGCTATTGGTACCACTTTCGGTTTATCAATTTTAAAGATAATTATTGCATGTAAGGTATCGTCGAACTCAGTTTGAAGAATTATGAATATCCCTGGTACCAGGTTTACCATAGGGGATAAATAGAAAAACGATGAAACGGACAAATTCAAAAAGAGAAGTCGTCAGTGTTTAAAAAAAATTTATGATATCCCCCCAAAAAACACTTTGGAAAAGTAGAAGAACCACCAACCTCAAAAACACAAAAAACTTTCTTACAATAAAAAAATCATAAACATGATGAAAATTTTCAGCCACAAACACAGTGATATAAAAAAATGGCCAACCTCTGATTAGAACTCTGCCGACCAAACGGTATAGTGGTTAGCGTGCTGGCTTCTAGACCGCGAGGTTGAGGGTTCGAGTCCCGTGTAGGCATGGGTGTTTGTAAATGTATGTTGGTTTGTTAAATGACGAAATGTTTCGGCGCATTATAGCCCTCGTGTTGCTGACGGCGCCAGATAATCTGAATACAACCAACCAACTGATTAGAACTCTCGGTTGTGACTCGCTTACGAATGTATGCTAACTTAATTTATTTTTAACATTTAAGTTCCGCTCCCATAAAAATTTACGCTGCTTGAGGTTGGCGCCCGTCTTAATTACTAACCTTTAAAACCCCCCCACACATAAAAACTTTCCAAAATGTATGTATCAACCAAACAAAAGCTTACCAGAAACACTTTAGTTTCCTACTTAAAAAATTCTTAATAACGATTCAAATGCAAGCGTTTGAGCACAGTTTCTCTATACTATTTTGAAAATTACACGAGTATGAATATTTACACCACTTTGTATTTCCTACCCATCCAAATGAAATCATAAACTCAAATATTCGTGCAAACATCCATAAATTAGTTTAAACGCAAGCATTGTTAATATTCCTATGACGGGCGCCAACCTCAAGCAGCGTAAATTTTTATGGGAGCGGAACTTAAATGTTAAAAATAAATTAAGTAAGCATACATTCGTAAGCGAGTCACAACCGAGAGTTCTAATCAGTTGGTTGGTTGTATTCAGATTATCTGGCGCCGTCAGCAACACGAGGGCTATAATGCGCCGAAACATTTCGTCATTTAACAAACCAACATACATTTACAAACACCCATGCCTACACGGGACTCGAACCCTCAACCTCGCGGTCTAGAAGCCAGCACGCTAACCACTATACCGTTTGGTCGGCAGAGTTCTAATCAGAGGTTGGCCATTTTTTTATATCACTGTGTTTGTGGCTGAAAATTTTCATCATGTTTATGATTTTTTTATTGTAAGAAAGTTTTTTGTGTTTTTGAGGTTGGTGGTTCTTCTACTTTTCAAAAGTGTTTTTTGGGGGGATATACATATACTTTAGTACTTTAGGGTGCGTCTTATTTACCACTACAAAACTAATTTTTAAATTTTTAACGGGACATTCTTTCAAATGATTCCTTTTGGCAAGAAAGCACATGTGTAAAAAATTTGAGTGATTTAACTAAGATTTAGGGGTTGCTACCGGCAATTGAAATTACCACACCACTATCATGGAAAAAATCAAGTTTTTTCACTTTTAATTATACAAATGTGAAAAAAAAGAAGAAAAATCTCCATTGCCCAATCAGTTCAGGGTCTGCCGATGGTCGAAAAGTGTTCACTGGCAAACACCCTATATATTTCGTGGAGGGAAAGGTTCTGTTGTGTTCTATCGGTTACCATGCCAACGCGTCGTCACAGCCGAAACTCTGTTCCAGGGACACTCGGCTGCCCTTCGGAGAAAGATCACCAGTATAGGTTGATTGGAAGCATTCCCCCCCCCCCCCCTTCCGAATTGAGTATTGAGGCAACGAGTTTACTATTTATTGGATTTTTTTAACACCTACTGAAGAAATTGGATCTTCATTTTAGAAAATTATAAAATATATAATTTTAGTTTTGAATTAATAAATTTAGATGCAGCCCGGCTGTACTGGCTGTAGTGTACGTATGTACGCCGCTGTACATATAATGATTTAATAACTACTGGCTGAACAATAAAATATTCTAGTAAATACATGAAACAAATTAATTGCAATGCTTGCTTAATACAACATTTGCCAGATTTTGAAAATCTGGTAGCAACCTCTACATATCATTTGATTTTAATAAAAAAAAATTGTGAATTTTTTCTCATCAAATGAAACAAAATGAGGGGGTGTCCCTTAAAAAATTAACACCTTCGAAAATAAAACGCTCCCTAATACTCTACGTACACATATGAGTAATTGAAAGTAAAAAAGGTTTATTTAAAGAACAAAAAAGAAAATTGGCTTCTTTTTAATTAAACTTTACAAACAGTTATATTCTTAAATAGATATTTATTATTTTAAATGGTACACCATAAAATATTAATATCAAAATAAATATAATCAGTTTTTGAAAATAATAATTGGCATTGCTAAATCACTAGAACTCTGTGATTAAAATTTAGTTTTAAAACGAAAATGTTGGCCATACCAAATCAGTAGAAAGAAATGATTGGAAATGTATTAAGGTAAGATAGCATATAAAAAATAATATCACATAAAATAGTAATAGCACATAAAGTACTAATAAAGAGGAAAAAACAAAGTAAATAATTTTGTTATTTATAGAAAAAAAATTGTACTCAATGAACTTTTCATAATTCTTCATAGTTACTTCTCAATGACGATGCAAATATCTAGAACATGAGGAAATCGTAGTGAACCTCTCATATTGCCGTTTGGGCTTTGTCCGATTCCTAAATCGAAGAATAAAGCAATGCTTCTATTACCCTAACAAAAGATTACATTTAATCAAGAAATCTTAATAAATTAGCTGAAAATTGTTTTAAAAAAATACTTACATATTCAAAGAGATTAGGGTTTGAGCGAAGGCGAGCCAGAATACCTTTCAACAACGTGCTATAGTGGATGGTACTCTTATGAGTGATGACAGAGGATTCTGTATTTAATACCTGTGATCTCAGAATTTGCAAGATTTCGGGTCCAATAGTGAATAATTTTGATTTCCGTGTAAAAGCAATTAAATAGATTTAAAAACAAACAAACATTGAATAGGATTAAGTTATAAGCCGTAACAAACTTTTCTGCAAAATTGCTTTTATACATCCGTGTGCTTCCGTTCGTAAAGTTTTACGGTATGTCTATTTCACTTAAAGCAACCTTATTAAAACTCCAACTCCATTAATGGATTCATGCGTCGTTTCACTTAACACCTAAAATATTCCGAAATATCGAGTAAATCATCATGTCTGTTTTAACCTTCCTGCATATAAAATCCAAAACAATTGTCTTACAAAAATACCTTACCATTGACCTCACAATCCCAGGCCAGATACACTGAAACAGTCACAACAAAAACATGTTTTTCCATCCTGCTGGAAAAATACACCACGCTCCTAATAATAAATGACAAATTTACTGCAATCAAAATTCAAATGTATTTCCTCTCCCTATTTCCTAGTTCATTAAGTAGCTTAATATCAGTACCCACTGCCTTCTTTGAGGAAATACTCCTCCAGAAAACATTCAATTAAGTTTCGAAATATGGAAAATCGTTCTACGAATATTTGAACGATGAACTCTTGATATACGTCAGAATCAAACAGCATAATCTCCATCATTAAGGTATTGTTTCTCGAAAATGATGGGGGAGCTCTTACACTTGACAAGCTTCAATGGAAAGTTTTGTTATTAGCTTTTGTATCGTTTATTGCCCATGTTTGCGACAATGACATTAAAAGAACGACAATAAGTTGCGTGAAATACTTAATCTTTTAGGTTCCATTTCAGCGAATTGTTTCGAAATGTAATTGAATGAAATACACGCATATCCTCTTTAGATTTCTGGTATTATTAGGTCATTGCGAAATACAAGCATCAATAATTTAATTGATGATTGCTCGAAAATGCGGAATGAAAAAGATCTTAAGAAATATTCCATATCGATTCGGTCTACCTACAAGCTTTTAAACTTTATTTTAAATAAATTGTATAAATTTTCAGTAAATTAAAGAAACCAAATTAAGAAATGAATAGATAAATAGGAATAAAAACAATTGAGTACCGAATTAGAATTTAAATAAATATTGCTTCATAAATGTAAAGTTTATGCAAATAGTATCTGGAAAAAAATAGCATACAAGTATACAACCCACAGGCAAAATAACCTTACATACCTACAGGATTGCAAGCAATTCTTTGAGAATTCCTTTACTTATTAAAAATTAAACTTTTTTTACTGTAAGAAAGATTAGTCTCTCATATTGTAAAAACCTATATGGGCCTATGAGGCTAACTGTTGTATTGTAGACCATTGACTGTGCATAGCCAAAACTCGAGTAAAATATTTTTCACTTCAGAAGTTTTAGCGCTTAGGTGTTACTTTTCGACAACGTATTAGGATCAGTGCAGATATCTATTTGATACTATTGATAGTTACAGAATGCACTGATATAAGCCTCTGAGCACATTCACTTCCATTGCTACCACTTTTCGTACAAATTGTGACTTCACACAAAAAACCCATCCAATCGTTGGGCAACGGCAAACAATAGAATTGTTTACCAACCACTTCTTAATGGGGGCCTAATGCTTCTGCAAAAGGTGAAAAAATAAAATACACGAAGGGAGGAAAAAATACATTCGATAGTATCTCGAACGCACTCGATTTCAATTCTTCAAGTATTAATACTCAGTTGAAGGACCACTAGAACAAGAATAAATATTCGGACGATCGTAAGAAAAAAAAAGGAAATTAAATGAGGGGGAACGATATACACCCTCTCTCTCCCCCCCCCCCCCCCTTATCATCCGTGAGATCGCTAACATCTTCAACTGCTGTTATAGTTCTCAGGAAAGTCAAATGCGCAACAAAAGAAAAGGGAAAGATCAAAAATGGCGTAAAAAAAATCTCTCTCCCTCCATCCTTTTAAAAGACCTCCCCATTAAGAAGAGGTCCTCTTCGTGTTATTCCGAGTGTGGCTAATGTGCAAACACACGCTAACATTCAATTACTGTTTTTGTTTCTTCTGCAAAACGTCGAACTTACAGTTTACACACACCTACACATGAATCATTTGTTTCCCAATAAGAGCAAGTGTGTGTATGGGGGGGGGGGGGGTGTTTAGTATGGAAATAATTTTGCTCCATGAAGCATTTTATAATCAGCCATAAAAAAAATTCCCACCTCGAATTCGAGTGTTCGTTCCACAAAGTAATAAATGAGTAAATAAAAAAATTATAATAAGTGCTATATACGCAACGTTGTAATTTAATGTCCTTGATGAATAACATCTAGTCGATATTTTTTTAAATAATTTTTCTTTGTTGTGCTCTCTTTCTCCCTAGAATGGAGTGGGGGGAGGGAAAATTAAAAGTGCTTACTTATCAGGAGCGTAACTTTCGTGACTGTGTTTGTTTTGATTTCTTTTAGGCGAACAATCGTACTTAATACGATGCTGCAAGGGTTCATTAAATACGACGGGAAGGAGAGGTTTAATTTTATTTTAAAAAACAAGGAATGCACAAACTGTGAATTAATGCGAGATTTAGCGGGAGTGGAAAGAAATTGCAGAGTGTTTTGCGATTTGGCTTAAAGAAGAATCAGTTTCTTATCAACTGGACAGAGTTTTCTTAAGTCGTTAAAAAATATCTGTAAATTTATTAAAAAAAAAAAAAAAAAAAAAAAAAAAACATTACGATATTGTTCTTAGATATCTCCAACGTTTCCTTTCTGATCTCCATTTTTTTTTTTTTTTTAAAGATTTTTATTTAATTTCCAATTTGTAAAACAGTAGATTTGTATTTTATGCTTCGAAATTACTTTGTGAACAGAGTGATACCAAATAAAAAATAAACTGGACATTATCAAATGAAATAATTCGATGGACCATTAAATGATGTGGACTTTAAATTGAACGTAATTAAAACAATTAATTTTTAATTAAAAAATGTATAGGATTTCAGTTCATTCCAATAAAATGTATTTATTAAAACGTTTACGTATTTAAAATATTACAGTTTTAGGTAAAACTACAACTAATGTAATTTTACAAGTCGCTAAAGTAAAAAATTTCATACTTCGTGAAGATATTTTTCTTTCAAGCTAGAATAGCTTCTAGAAAAAAAGAACTTTATTCACCTTGAAATAAACAAAGACATATAAGCGATTTAAAAGAAGCTTTATCATTAATTAATTCAAATTTGTTAAAAAGTTTAGATTAGGTAAGTGTGAAAATTTTGCGAATACTTGGACATTTTTTTTTTATAATTTATTTCCCCATGGTCTCCATTCCCCCATTGTCATGCAATTTTTTCGAAGTTGATTTCTGTCTGCGGCATCAGACTAAAGAGTGTTAGTTTAATAACAGCCACATTGTATAGGTACGTATACAATTGGCCATCCTTACTCATCTTACAGCTTTAAACTATTTCACATGGAGACATCAAGCTACCCTTACCATAAGTCAAGCCTTTCGTATACAGGACCGCAGGGCAGCAGACAGGGGGGGATACCGACGTGACCCCCCTCTGAAATTGAAAGGAAATCTCGTTTAATCACTTCTCCTTTTTTGTATAACTTATTATGTGTATTTACATTTAAATTATTCAGGTCATAGATGTATGTTTGAGTCTCTTGATTCAGAAAAAAAAATACAAATGAAAAAGGAATAAGTCTGCTTTATGTCGTTAATTAAATCTTTGACCATACCCCCCCCCCCCTTCCATACCCCGAAAAACAATCCTGTTTACGGACTTTTGACAGGACATTAGTTATAGTGAACTTGTTTTGTTTTATTCCTACTGTAATGAAAACACTAAAGGTTTTAGAATATTTTTTATTATTATTATTTAAACTTTTCTGCAAGAAAACAACCTTTATATGAAGTATTTACAATCATTCCGACTTTCAGTGAGTTTTTAAATCCCCATTCTTGTTTTTGCTTCCTAAAATAAGCAGAGGGTCTGAGAAAGGAGTTCCAGATCAACCGACACCAATTTGAAAATTATAGGAAAGCATAAAAAAAAAAATATTAAAGAAGGGGGGGGGGGGGGAATATGCCAAATTTTATTCGACGCTATGAGTCAATAAGTCAAATCAAAGTTTTTGTTGTGACTCACTGTGACCACTCCAATGTATAGTAAGTACGCAGTTACCATCCTTACGACAACACAAAGAGAAACGAAGACTTGCACCACCTTTCGCACAGAGCCGCAATTAACACGCAAGCGGAAATAAAAAAGGACAGAGAAAGGAGGATAATACAAATAAAAAGAAAGTGGGGGTTGTTAATGCAAGGAGGGAGAATCCGCAGAATTAATTTGCTGTCAAGGCCATTCGCCATACAATGCTTGTTTCGCGATACCGAATCATGCTCCAAAGTGAAATAATGTCGGCCGTTATTAATATTACTATCGCGGGCCTGCATTCCCGAATAAAAGCAGGTTGCGACTCTTGAAGAAGTTATTCGGCGGGGGACAATAAAAATATATTTGCTTGTCTACGGTTTCAAGCTATTTCAATTAAACAAAGCATTAAAATGGCCCCACCAGAGTTGTTCCAACTTTTATCCGGGGCGCACAAGGGCGTATATAAAGACCCCCCCCCCTCTCTTTTTCTGCGTTGTTGTTATCGCCGTCTTTATTTGTTGTTGCGTGCGCGGCGATGTGCGAGATTGCCGGCGTATAAGCGGAACAAAATGCATATTAATTACAATCAAAAATAAATTACGCCGTTGAAAGAAAATTTATAGATCGCAATTGCGTACTGAGAGAGGGTGGGAGGATGGGGGAAGGGGGTGCTCGCTTGGCATGTATAAATAAAAGTGGCGATGCATTTCACCCGGAAATGATGTATGGGACTATTTCTGACGTGGAGAAATAATGGAGTTTATCAACAATTTTAGCTATTTTAATTGAAGCGTGCCGCGTCGGCGTGTGAAGATATAGAGTCGAGCTGGGCCGCTCCATAAATCACGGAATAGACTCAAAAATACGAATTCCGAAGGGGATTTTAATTTTAAACAAATAATAACTTAAAACTTTCTCCCGACCTTTATTATTCCAGGGCGATCAGCCGCTGTACTTTTACTCTTTGGCAGAAGTTGTCTCCTTTTAGAGAAGAAAAAAACTCCTCACAGTTCGAGATTTCTGATAATCGCGATTGGGTATAAACTGCCAGAGAAGGTTTATCAACAGAGTTTGTGGGCGATGTTAATGAAGTTGGGGCGTAGTGCTAAAATAATGTTTTTCAAGTGATAAGAATGGGACGTTTGTAATAAAATAGATGCTTGCCTTTTGAGTATCGTAAACAGTTATGACTGTAGCATATTTATTTGACTATAATGAATTGTAGTTTATCCATTTGGGATATGCTAAAGTAAAGTAGTATAAGCGTATGTCGGATATTTTCTGAAAGAACTAAACATTAAAAGAAACAAATTTAGTTTATACATTTGCAGATATAAAGATATGTGAAATTCATTTTACTATCGAGAACATTTAGTTTAATAAAAAAATTAATGTAAACGAGAATCATTAAAGTGATAAATTATGACATTTTCTCTCAATCAAAGTTTTCATATCCTTCAAAATTTAAAATGTGATTTTCACAACATATCATTAATAAACAGATAATGGAACTATGTAGAAAACTAATTAAGTCGCATAAATTATTTGGAGAATTATTTTTAAATTACGTATGTGATATTTCAAGAATTATGAAGTTGGGTTAGAATTATATTGATAGTAAAACGGATTCATTATTACCGAATATATTAGATACAAAAACAATAATCTTACTTTCAATAATTTAATATCTTCATTCAAATATCAACTATGTTATTCAAAATATTTCCCTCCTTTCATTTTCAACTAAGCAACAATAATTAACGAAAAATCATCTTCAATTGCTAAAATACCTATGAAGAAGGTTCAGAAAGTAAAAAAATAATAAGATTTAATAAATTCAGGGCCATGGTGTTTATCAAAAACCATGAATGAATAGAGATCATTACGCCAGGGTAGGATTTTTTTTAAACAATTACTGTATGAATGTTTGGCGTACAAAACAAATCCTTAATTAACAAGCCGAACAACCAATTATACTTAGAAATTGTAACAGTACATCAAAAGACACATCTATAATGACAGTACAGATAAAATATGGCATTTAAAAAAAAAATTGGTCCGTTGATGAAACTTGGCAAAAACGTTTCATTTGTCATGAAAATGAATAATCAAAAGAGTCCATAAAAATATTTAGCAATGAAGAGTGTATTTTTTTTAAATTTTTTTTTTTTATTTATTTATTTTCTTTTTTGGAGGGAGGGGGGGGGGGGATTAGGGGTTTTTATAACTAAAAAATTAATTTTGGAGCAATCTAGGCATGTGATACCTATTTTTAAGAATTCTGTTTTTTTATGCTGCCGAGCCATCGTCTTATTTTTCTGGGTGACGTCACGAGACGAGGCCCATGCCATAACTGTTGGAGCCCCAAACAAACATTCACTTCTTTGCTTCGCAGTTAGCTATTGCTATTGAATGGTGAATTTCTTTGCATTCTATTCTTTTACTACTTTAAACGGCATTTCAATTATCTGCTGAAAAAAGTCCGAATATATAAAACTAGGTAAGTGATCACCATTTGTTATTCTTTATATTTTAAGGATTAAATTTTTCTGTTAACTTGTATTATTTTGTTAAATGCTTCCACCAAAGCATATAGGTACCAGTAAGCCTGTCGTTAACTTCACAGTTTATTCTTTTGTTTGTAACTTAAAAAATGTTGGTTTTAAAAAATATCAAAAACATTTCTTGATTTTAGTGCATAGAATACTAGGACATCACCAAATTGTTATTAGCACATGGTTACTTAAATGTATACTTTTAGAAAATTGTTACTTTTCAAAACTTTGCCCAAGTTAAAAATACACAAGCATATTTTTCAAAATCCTCATATACTACTAAGTCATATTCACTACTAATATAACTTATGTGGAATAAGGATGACTATAATATTTATTTTTATGGAAAAAATTATTATTTACCATACTTTATTTAAATTGTATTCCCTTGTTTGGATTGATAATAGAATACTAATAAAAATATTACTCAACTAAATTTACTTGGCACAATTTCTGGAAATTATTGACACGAGGCATATAATATCCATAGCGTTGGGTAGATTTAATGTTGCCTCAGTTTGCATTTTCACATTGATGTGATTAAAATTGCTGAATTCAAGGTTTAAAAAATACATACTTTATCGTGTATTGACCATGTATTGTCAAAACTTCTAGTATATAGCGTCGCCAAGGGATATAAACGACAGCACATATGGTAAGAGAACTTCAGATTCAAGGAGAGATTAACGAAGGCGGATTGCTAGGTGACTGACTTCCGGATCTGAGAATGCACGCGAGACTTTATTAAAGGCCTAACAACCTCTCTTGAAACAACTTAAAATGCTTTAATTAACACAGTTAAAAGGCAAAACTGACTCGTTATTGACCACAATACATCCTCCTAGACACACCCAACCAAAACATACATACATATATTAAGGTATGGTTCGAAAAAAAAAAAAAATTATTTTATTTTTGAAACGCATAAAGTGAAAAAAGTTGTTACATATCGTGACAAGACAAACTGTAAAAAAAAATTAAAATAATAATAATAATATCTGCAGATTGCGCATTCTGTAAGAGTCTGGAGAAAATACAAAAAAATAACTATTTTTCCTAAGTTTCTTTAAATCTCTAAACTAAATATATTTAAATGGCAATAGTTTGCAATGTGTAGTGATAGGGTGGTATAAGACAGGAAAACACTATTCTACACATTTTAAAAACATTTATAAGCAATTAAAAATATTCAAAAATACAAAAAAATATTTTTTTGTTAAAAAAAATTATTTTTCTATAAAATGGATACTAAAGTTATTTCTTACATATTTTTGTTAAAATTATTTTATTTACTACAAGCATTCACTTCAAAGTTTTGAATAAATACAAAAAACACCTTTTTTCCATCAATTTGTAGAATACACCAATCACTAAATTATCAAGGTACATTAGTTTGTATTGTGTGGAATGAAGTAGATAGAAGTTGGAAAAAAATCAAATTAGTAGTTATTCAATAATATTTGTTTCCGTATAACCGTTGAAACATTGATAAAAACTGTGTTTCGGCGGGTTTCAATCTGGGTGTCCTTTCTCGTTGGCGCCTTCTGTTCCTTTGAAGCTCACAAACTTACTTGCTTATTCATTGGATCATAGCGCACAGGGCTTCGGTTGGAAGTGCCATTAATACTGGACGGAAATAATCTGACGGATCAAATTGCACGTTGGGGGACCACTACAATGGGATATATGCCTCTTATACTTCAATGAACTACAATTCAGACGTCTATTTAAACACGTAGATAGTACTACAACAAGACCATAATCTTTCCGTGGAAACACAGATAAAAAATGGAAGAACTGTCAAAAATTTCCCCTGATCGATTTTTTATGTGCTGAATATTCAATTCCCTCAAGTTGAGATGAAAGTACTTGGCAGCTCGCAAACCTAATCATCCCCTTTCACACTTCAGATAGCTAACAACAGAAAACAGAGTACTTAGACTATATGTGAGTAAATGTAAACTATCGGATGAGCTCAAGCAAGTGGTATTCTTTATTTTAAATTGTTACATGAAACATTGATTTCGAATTTTAAAAAAAAAAAAGTTAATTTTCTGAAGGACCTAAGATCATATATGAGCCAATTCGAATGTCTCGATACCACCTAAACTCGGTTATTGAACGAAATGCTTCCTTCCCTCACCCAAAAATTTTGGTTTCGGCAATGATTTTGTACGAAATGATTTCCTGTGCTATCCTTTCACTACACATTGCAAACTATTGACATTCAAATATATAACGTTTAAAAATTAAAAAAAATTAGGAAAAATAGTTATTTTTTGTCGTTACTCCAAACTTTGGAGATATTATTTCGGTAGATATTATTTTTTTCTCTAAATTTTTTGTACAGTTTTTCTTATCAAGGTAGAAATATCAACAATGTAGAAGTGGCCAAATAAAGCTGATAGTGGCAGTGGCGGCTTGTAGGGTACAACCAGTATAGCCGGGCTGCATCTAAATTTACGTGGCGTACAGCCAGTATAGCCGGGCTGCATCTAAATTTATTACTTCAAAACTAAAATGATACATTTTACAATTTTCTAAAATGAAGATCCAATTATTAAGGTAAGTATAAAAAAATCCGATAAATAGCAAACTGGTTGCCTCAATACTCAATTCACCAGAGAGAGAAAAAAAAAAAACTCCTATCAACCCAAACTGGTGATCTTCCTCCGAAGTGCAGTCGAGTGTTCCTGAAACGCATTTCAGCAGCGACCACCCAACAGAGTCTTTCCCTCAAGATAATGTGCAGTGAGACAGCCAGTTCAGCAATTTTCCACATCGGCTGTCCTTGTGAATTCAATGAGCTGATTGACTCCGTTTGAGAATCAGCGTGGGTGAGCGTTAGAGGTAGAAAAACGAACGTTTCTAAAAATCACTCCAAACGGAATGTTAAGTTAACCATTTTGAAACATAGAGATAAAGTGTGTGTATTATTTGAAGCTCCTTTTGGAAGATGAAAAGAAGATAAAAAACACCAACTACTTAAAGAAGATGGACCAACATCAAAATTGTCCTCCATAGAAAAAAAAAAAAGGGGGGGGGGGGATTCGTCTCAGCCTGGTCGTAAGTTTCATTAATCTTGGCATGTTATTTTCTCGTGGTTATGTGGCGGTTTTTACTTAAAAAAAATTATTTGTTAACTGTCAGAATTAAAAAGAGAGTTTGGAATAGTGCTAGATATGGTGAATTAACCACCATCACACGAGCATTTAAAGTACACGAGGGCTGAATCGAACGTTTAAAAAACTCTTTAAACTTTGAATTGACAAGAAGTGAAACTCAAATAGTTGGCGCATTAAGGAAAATTCTCAATTTTATATTGTCGAATTTAACAAAAGGGTAGCTCTCAGGATAGACGTTTCATGCAATTACTTATCAAATCAGTATTGTTTTTAAGTAAACAAGGACTCACATTTAGAGGCCAAAACGAGAGATGTTTTTTTAATCAAAACTAGGGGGCTCCGCCTCCTGCTAGCTAACCCCCGAACGCGCCCGCTTAGCAAACCAAGGGATCGCGCTTCTCTCTCTCTCTCTCTCTCTCTCTCTCACACACACACACACACACACACACACACACACACACACACACACACACACACACACACACACACACACACACACACACACACACACACACACACACACACACACACACACACACACACACACACAACTCCTTAAACCTTAACTGCCCCCAACTTCGAGAAACATACACATTAACTGAAAAACTCGTAGGGACCCCCCCCCCCCCCATAAAACAACAACATTCCTTTCGACCAAGTTCAACAATTTTTTTTTACACACGCAAATCACAACAAACTGATTCACAAATTCCGAATATTCAAAACACTGGCCGACACTAAAAAGCACATAAACAATGGAAAACAGATTTAAACTTAATACAATGCCTTTAATATACAATGTCTTCTACCAATAGCAGATATTTTTTCATTTAAACAGCTTTAACCACAAAAAAAAAAAAAAAAAAAAAAAAAAAGACACACCCTAATTTCAAAATTACAAATGCAACACAATTTACATGAAAACCATCTCAAAACGATTCAAAATCAACTAAATAGATATATTATTTATCGCACTGAAAAGAACTTGCTAACACCAGGACATAAGCAATGCAGATTGTTCTTACCTATAAAGCAATATAGAAGAGTATATAATATATACCAATATTTCCATAAAACCTACCTTTGAACACAACACCGATTCACAAAAACATCAATGACGTAGATCCATGGCGTAAGAGGCTCTCAATTCCGTGATAGGCTGATTATAGAGTCGGGCTGATTTCGAGATATGAGTTCAAGAGTTTTTAAAATTTTAAAATTGAATAAAAAAAAAACCTAATCAAAATTCAACATTTTGATTTCTTTTGGAACTAAAAGAGTGCAAAAGCTACTTATGTTTACAATTTCATAGTTGTCTGTGCACCAGAAAATTTGAAAATTGAATTACAGTACAAGACGTTCTTACTTTTTTTTAATATAGAGAGACTACACATAATGATTTGATTAATTGTTCTTATTTCATAATGTTATGTTATAAATGTTATTATTTTGTACAAATTGAAAGAAAACTTCGATTTGAGTATTAAAGATTAAAGAATTTGCTTTCATGAATGACTGTGGAAAGTAGGGGAGGGATCCTTAAATATCCTTAACACAGAGTTCTTTTACATTGAGCATCGCCCATCAACGACTTTTTTTACTCTGTTTCACTTGCAAGAAAGGATAATGTAAAAATTATCGAAAAGCTAATCATAAAATTAGTCATTGCTTTTTTTCCCCCAAATGTATGAATTGACGCCAAAAATATCGCCAAACTGGATTTCTTTTTTTACTCTCAATTACCCGTATGCTTACATAGGACAATGAAAGTATTACATTCGGTCATAAAGAAAATTTCAATTCTTTTGGCATTTCTCCACGTTTTGGAACGTGCCGAGTTAAAAAAAAGTGGTCTATAAAAATGTGTGTGTCTGTCTGTAATCAGCATAACTCTTGAACGGAGTGAACTACCATGTTCAAATTTTGTGTACGGGTTAGTAGTGGCCATGGGACCCGTCATTAAAGTTTTCGCCAAATATATAAGGTGCTGTCATTGAAAAAATCATGTTTTTCAGCAATTACTAAAAAACGTGTACTACTGTGAAAATGCCTCTTCAAACGTTTTAAACATATCCATCTACGAAATGCGATAAAGGTGTAAAAAGTTTAAAAACGAATGTCATTAGCATATAGTTCTTTTTCTTTTGGCATTGCCCAACGACTCTTTCACTTTCAAGGGAGGATAATGTAAGAATTATCGAAAAGTATATTGCCAAATTCGCCATTTTTGACGTGTTTTTTTTTTTTTTTTTTGGTTTTTCAGGTGATGGGAGGGTACACAGACCCTGATCATCGCCTAGGCCCACAAGGCCCAGGCCTTGGGCCCATGATTTTAGGGGGCCCTGAAATTGGCTGTAAACCTTTAACTTCTGTTAAAATGAAAAGAAGTCATGACGAATTTTTTGTGAGATCAGCAAATGTCGACTCTGAAGTTGTGAATAATGCTGCAGATATTGTGGTCACACATATTACAACACATTGTGGTAGTGAAATGCAATGCTATACATAAAAAAAAGTTTGTCTTCTTTTGATTTATAAATTTGATTGTTTGAAATTTGTTTCTTTATTTGCAATAAAAAAAAAAATAAAAAAAAAATATTATCATTAATTCAACTTCATCTATATTTAATGTTAATTCATTTGATTTTGTATCAAGCCTATTACCAATAAATCACGCAATTGAAAAAGGGGCCTCCGAATGTATCCGGGCCTTGGGCCCCAACTTGTCATGATCAGGCCCTGAGGGTACGTAAGAATTATCGTCAAAAATATATATCACCAAACTGGCGCTTATTTTTTAAATGAATGAAAATATGAAAACGGTAAATAACACAATTCCACGCCAAATTTATATGCATTGACCACAATTACTGGAGCCGGCAGAATTATTTTCAGGGGAGTGCAGATGCCACACAAGGCGGTTAAGTTGTTTTTGCATAAATCTTAATTTTTTAAATAGATAACTAAATGAAATTTTAATTAATCATTCTACATTAAATTTTATCGATTGAATACATTTAAACCTACATCATGCTTAAGTTTTTACCTAATTTGTTCTCCTTTTGCGTCATTTGTTCCTAACTTACATTTCTAAGCATTATAGTTCAAATTAATTTTAGAGCATTTGAAATAGATATTTTTAAATACTAGTTAACTTTAACTTAATGGAAGCTTAAGCAAAACTGTATATAATTAATACACTCATAGCCTCAAATAAAAATGTATATCTTTATTCACAAACACAATAAATGAAAACAGTCTCTGCATTTATATACAGGATGCATTGTATTAGTGTATAAAGAAATATTTCATGATATAATGTGAATTTAAAGTCAACAAAGTCGCAAGGACAAAATTTACAATACTAAACAATAACACTTGCGAGTAAATATTTAAAATGATGAATCACAGATAAAATCTAATTTCAAAATTAAACAAAATATTTGCAAAATCCTTATATATTTATTTCAAACGTAACAGTATCATTGACTTCATTAAGAACAAAACAGCAATAAATTCATTGATTAAATTATACTTCTGTACCTTGAAAGAACATCGACCAATATCGTTACATTCAGCTTTGAGAAACAAAGAAAAATGTGAGTACCATTTTTATTTTTAATTAAATTGTAAGATTCTTAATAACTCAGAAAACAATGCAACTACACATTGGTTGTTCTGATACCGGGTGCCCAAAAATGACAGACGATTTGAAAAAAAAAAAAAAAAAAACTGAAGGCGATAGAAATGTACGGTTTGCTGCATTCAGTAATCAGGGAATTTATTCTTAGCAATTTTCAAAATTAGTTACAAAGTTCGTCAACAGATGGCGCTGATGACTAGGAAAACTACAAAAATGTTTTCAAAATAACCACCGTTTGCTGCTTGTCAGAAAATTCCAACTGAAATGTTTTCACGGGCGTCTGCGAATTTTGTCCTCATACTGAGCCACGTTGTTGTTGAAAACGGTGGTTATACATAAATAATATGACACTTTTGTATTAAACAGTTTTTTAATTATTAATTAATAAAACAAGTTTTAATTTTTTTTAAATAGAATTTTGTTGTTGTTGTTGTTTCCTTTAGATTTATCATGGTTAAAAACCTCTCCAGAATGTGTTTTTTTTCATTCCATTTTGACTTTTGGTTTTCAATATTTTAGCAAAAATGTAAAAAGCTCACTTTAAGGGAATGTGTAATATAGATTACGTCTTGAAGCAAGCAAACGTTCGGATTATTCCCCGCTATTAAAATTGCCTCAAGATCGGGCAAAACATTTTCGCTCATAAGTGACGTGATTCTCAACATAATGAACTGAAATTTGGTATCTAGGGTAAACGAAGTATTCTAAATCGAATAAAAACGTAAAAAATAGGAGTTCGTATTGAAATTTTTAAAGATAGAGTTAAATTTACTTAATATTGAGCCCTCTAAGATAAATATTTTGATCCAGACATATAGAAAATCTTAAACAAAACACTTTGGTGCAAACCGCGAACTGAAGATATAGCCATCGTTCGTTAACTCCCCCCCCCCCCTTCTTTTTATGGGTACAGTGCGCAAAAAAAAAAAAAAAAAAAAAAAAATCCGATCGCTAACTACATCTTCTTTTCTTTCTAATAGATGAAAGGAAAAAAAAGGAAAGTACCGTTGCAAGCTGTTGAAGATATTTTATAAAAGTATAATACTTTTTTTCCCTTCAAATTTTTAGTCATAAATTATCATACATATAAAAGTAGAATCAAACTTTAAAAAGTTCAACGGCAACCCCATACTATTATTTCACATTTGGATTTAGCACCCAAAAAACGTTGGATTACCAAATTTCGTAAATTGCCAATGAATGATTAGTGATTGAACTGAGGACAAAAAAAAAGGTCGACTGATGTTAAAAAAAGAAAATGTTTGAAAAAAAAAACCGGAAATGGTAAATAATTATTATATTTTATTCATTTTTTTTTTTTTCAAGAGATAAGAACAAACATAAACACGCAACTTAGATATAAAACAGTTTTTTAATTATTAATACATAATTTTTAGTAAATAATTTCTTAAATTCTTAAATACACTTGTTAGATTCATCTTGATCGAACCCCCCCCCCCCCTTTCCAAAATTCTTTTCTTTTTATTCTAACTTATAGTTGTAAAAATATTAGCAAATTTGGAAAAACATTATATAATTGGGTAAGTATACCAACATGCACGAATATCGACAAGTGTGCTCGGCCATACATTCCCCTCCCCCACCGATTAACTATGCTTCTCAATATTGAAACAAATCTCAAATACGTGTTCGCTTAGGTTTGACAAGGTTTGTTCATATTTCAAGGTACAGATTTAAGTATCAAAACATTTTTTATGCATAAAACAAATTCTTTTCTAAATGAAACAAAACAAAAATTCGTACAAAAATCACAGTTTATAAACTATATACAAACCATAAACTATAAGCCATTTAAGGGAAAAAATTCTTTCGACTAGATACTTTTTTATGAATTTAATGACGATGTGACAGTCAATATCCTCTAGAGACCCGAGCATGCAAGGAGATTTTTTTTTTTGTGTTTTTCTTTTTTTAGTGGATCAAATAACAAAAAAATAAATGACCTAAAAAAAAAATTATTGTGCAAAAAATTCAAAAGTGTGTCCATTTAAGTGGACACCTGGTCTCTAGACGATATGATCAACATAACTGTTTCATTCATAGCTAAAGAACGTAAATATATATATATATATATTTTAATAATTCCAAATTAATTTGTTTATTATTTCATGTAAACAAATTATTAATTTTACAACATTTATGAGTAACATTTTATGAGTAACATTTTATGAGTGGATAAAATATTTCATCATATAAAAAAAAATAAAAAATCAAAGCAATAGTTTTATTCTTTTAAATGCATCTTTAAACTGCTTGAAATTTCCTGAAACAAATCTACACTTCATATACTTTAGAGCCATATCGGTAGCCTACTTCAAAAATCGCATATTCTGCAAGATACATGAGATGTTAGAATTATGATCAATATCAACATTTCTGACTTTACAAAGAACAGTAATGAATCTTTCAAAGGAGTTAACAACTGCCAAAAATTCACAAGATTAGGGATTGCTTGAAATTTACAGGTAGATAAAATAAGTCATTTTAAGAGAAACTTGTTTGAAGGAGACAAAGATTTCCAATGTAATTTTGTTGAATAGTATTTTTTATTTAGAGAAAACAATAGTTGCAAATACTAATAGTAATGAGTGAAGAGATAAGTTTCTTATTTGAGGAAGTATACTTAAAATTAATGCTTCTTTTAATGTACAAATCTTTTTTGGATAGTCATACTTGTGAAACATAAATCCCAATAATTTTTTCTTTATAAATACTTCATCAAATATTTTTCTTCCTTATATATATTTTATTAAAACTATATTTTATACTTTAATTGAACTAATACCACATCAAGTTCTATGTATATAAAAATTATATGCATATATTCAGTAAAAATTAAATTTACTGCTTTTTAAATTGAGTATCAGAATACGATAGTTTTACTGTATACATATTTGCATTTATCTTTAAAATATTTTTTACTTTCTTCATAAGGAGCATAGATATTATGGAAATATGTACTATTTTTACAAATCATCCACCCTTATGGATTTTTAAAATAAATCTTTATAAAATACAATATAATTTTATTCTGTATATATTCCAATTATCAATCCATTTTTTATGTTCCTATTTGAAAAGAATTCGTTAAAATAACCTAGAAAGAGAGGGGACACATATGCTTTAACATATTTATAGTGAGATTTTCATGCAGAGTAATCAGACAGCCATCACATTATACTTCTTAAATTAAATTAAAAGTATAAAAATGTACAATAATCTAATTTTTAATTTATTTAAAAAAATATATACTGACACCATCAGAAATATAAATGAAATCACTGAATAATTATATTATTTTACTATTTAAATTCAAAATCAATAGCACATATTAAAATTAGAATATAAAATTAATATAGTATATTTTATTACTTAAAAATATTAATTTAAAAATAAATTTTAACGTATACAACTTTCACATGGTGCAGATTTTATACATGCACGTCTTGAGTAATTTTAAAGCTAATACAACATTTATGACCAGCAGAAAAAGTAATGGTTCTCAAAATAAACTGTTCGTTTAACTTTGCATTTGTGTATGAGAATCAGTTCCAGGCTACGTAGAAAGATAACAGAAGTATGCATGTTAATCTCTATCCAATGCTCATAATTACATATATGAAATGAAATATTCCAAACACTTCAATAAAAATATGTGTGAATATTTAAGTATTTTAACACATTTTGGACAACAATATTTGGATTAAATATGTTTTTGTACCTTCCATATATAACAGAACATACTATTTGGTCATCTTGAAAGTTAGGCTGGTTAATTAAGGTAGGATATAAAATGTCATGATCATACGAATTTCTCTAAATATATAGTGACAGCTTAATGCACCCTGGAGTATCAATATTTGCTTATTTTTTTGTTATTTTCTCTGTATTTATATATACTATACATATATTCGCATGTGTCGCCATTCTTAAATACACTTAATATAAAAAAAATCAAGTGTTTAGTCATTATTTTTTCAATTAGAAAGAAGGTATTTATATATATATATATAGTTAGTATTTAGATGTTTCATTACAATGGAAACATTTTTAAAAATGAGCAACTAAACTGACAGAAGGAAATTTGTTTCAAAGTACAATGAAATTTAAATTATACATTAAAGAGTAAGGCTCTCATAAATAAAAATCAAGATACTTGAATCGACACTGCAAGGGACTGCTACAAAAGGTGCTGTGCTATTTTAAGTTGTCTACATATTTTCTAGTTAAAGGTTAAATAAAAGCAAAACATGGTAATCTTTTACAAAAATATGCCGATAATTTATCACACTACAGAATTATATACTGGGTTTCTGCCAAAATAAAATGTTAAAAATCCATGACTCAAGAAATCAAATCACAAAAAAAAAAAAAAAAACCTATATGAATTTTACTAACACGAACATAAAAAGTAAATCAATGTATCATAAAATGATTTTTATAAAAATTTATTTTAAATTAAGTAAAAAATCCTTGTTTCAGTAACTTCCAAATCAGAAGAAAAAGGGAAAAATAATTTTCCATTCTTTGATATTTCAGTGTTAAAAAAGCTAATCAATCTTTAATAATAAAGAATAAGTCATTAATAATAAATATCATCAAAATCAAATGTTTTGATATCAACAATACAAAACAGAATAAGGAAGACGGATTGATTGATTTATTGGGTGGTGTAAGATTTTTGCTCCTCTACTGGCTGCATCATATCATTATTCCTGAGTTGAAACAACTTCTATATTAGAAAACAAAGAGGATCATAAATCTTTCATTATACAACTGATGAATTTCATGAGAGCAATAGTTTTATTTAAAGCACCTTCTGAGAGATTGAAAATTCAGTTCAGAAATGTTTCCGTAGGCCGCGGTTTTTAACTGTGACCATTGTTTCCGTCAAAACGTATATAAAAACAAATGAATTTTCGATAAGCTGAACAGCGATCTTGGAATTAATGACGTCACAGTAACATGATTTTACTTAAAATATTTAGAAGTCCATGAAATGCACTGCATTTCCATGATTTATGGCCATATTTTTGCTCATAATCATGACTTTCCATCAAAAAATTTATCCAATGTCGAAATTCATTGCTTTCCATGACATTTTCTGACCTTCCATATGTGCGGAAACCCTGTATATACACTTTTAAAACTTGTATAGGGGTAGCTTAATTGGGAAAAAATCTAATTGAATGAAGTGTTCCCGAACCACTAATATTTTGTGTGTGCTTTCTGTGGAATTTTTCTTGAAAAAAAAAAAGTCTTTGTCTAAACTATGAAATGTGGACTTTAAAACAATGTATAAAAATATTGCAGCTTATTTGTACATTGGAAATCTAACATAAAATACTATAAACTCAAACATAAACAACTCAATCATAATAATTGTACTAACTAAATAAATACTTTTAAGGTTGGACAAGCTCATGTTGTGTTACTTTATTTAATAGTAATTGATGTGACATTTTATAACATCTTCTTTATTATGTAACACAGAAATTTGAAAAATTCCCCTCACATTTACATAGAAACAACACTTTACTATAAACTACTTTTAAATTCTAGAATTATATTTCAAAATAGAAACTTTTTAAACTACAATTTGTTGTTATATAATAGAAACATGAATAATTTTTTACAGAAGGTGACTTAAATATGAATTCAGATATTTAAATATATTAATGAATAAAAGTGTGGGTGTAATGAAGACAGACTGGTCAGTTATCTATTCCAATTACTATAAAAAGCTTTTTTTCAATAAAAAAAATTTCTAACAATTCTTTCTAACTATTCTTCTAATTAAATAAATTCAGATAGAAAAATTATCTTTCAAAAATTTAATTCAATTAGGATTGAAAGGACTATACATGAGTAAAAAATAATTAAAAGGGAATGAAACTGTCAGGAACCACTTGACTTTTGAAAATTTTCCACCAGTAGCGAATGTTGTTTGGGATTTATTTTTTGTTTCCATTAGACCTGAAAATTTTAAAATAATATGATATCCTGTAACTAATTTGCCCATATCTTAAGGAATTTTAAGAAAGAACTTTTACTTTCTTTAAAGCAAAAGATGTATAAATCTCTAAGAAAATATTTCAACCGTTTCTGGCTTATCTATATATATTCATTGACTATTATGAAGTAATTGTGCGTTTTGGTAGGACACATACATTAAATATATACATTTCCCCCCATAAAGTATTATTTACAACACAACTACATAACTCAGGAGGCTTCGTGTGACTAATATTTATTGTGTACTAATATTTGTAATTTCAATAAAGAGAAAAAAAATTAACTAAAAAAGGTAAAAATGTATTTGCATGAAGTTGACTTCTATCCTTTAACCAGGCAATTAATGACTATCATTTATTTAATGCATGTAAGGTATGGTTGCTTGAGGTTGTGTATGGTCAGGTTATATAAAAGATGTTATTAAATGGAATCAAAACTGTACAATAGAACTCATCTAGCAAAAAATGTGTACCAAAAATGTAGGCTCTACTGTCATATAACAGAGAAGAGGGTATGGTATGTAACAGAAGAACATAGTGAGATAAAAGAGCACCTTTTTAGAAATGCATACACAAATAATACTCTAGAGTTTGAGTTATAAGAAGAAAACAAATCAACTAAATAATCTAATATAAATAACAAGACATAAAGCATATTTCACTGATCTTTTAAAATGTTGTACTATCAGTTTATAAGAAACTGGAAGAATTGAACTATATATAGAAAGCATTTTTTTTTTCCAAAATGAAAATCACTTGGAACAAAAATATATTGCAATACACAAAGTATACATACAAAATGTACTATATTGTAATAATCTGCAATTAATGACAATATTGGATCAAACAGATGAAAATATCGTCTATGAAAACAAACATATCATAGTATGCATTTTTCTTTCATCCGATGCTGCCAGATTAAAATAATAACGTGAAATACCATTCGGTTAGTGCATACAACTCACAAGTACTTAAAATATGATTCCTTATATTTGTTTAGTAAATATTTTAGCTCTTTTTATACGAATGATATGAAATTTATGTAGATGATGTGTCGAGTAGGAATGATTCCTTAGGTTCTGTTTCTGTAATTTCAAACTTTCACAAAATATCCGCAACACCTTTGAATAGCATACAGTAATCTTTCAGATTAAAACACAACTAATAGACATATTTGAAGGGAAATAGATTTTTAATTGTTCAAACTGCAAAGAAAGTAAACATGAGACATTAAAATAAGAATAATTTATCCGGTATAATTGAAATGAATCGACTGAAATTAAATGTATATAAAATCGTAGTAACTATTACCTTTACTAACTGTGCCATTCGAAGAGCATGCCAAGATGGTCTTAGTCCAAAACAAGCTCAGCAGATATGGGTGACACATTCAGCTGTGGTTTATTGTGCAAGTCTGTCGATAATACAGATTCATCAGTTACCAGTGTTTGGGTGGATAAAGGAAAAGGACATTTCTTAAAAAATCTGTCAAGCTCGTTAAACAGTTCTCCATTGATACTAGAATTTCCAGAGTCCCTCTGGGTTGGTGTCTCTGTCACCACACTCAAGCTAGCTTTGCTCTGATCAAGTGCATTATCCAAAACAATATCAGAGAACAAGTCTAAGCAATCGTTCCTCTTCAATAAGGTAGGCATCTGATGTACATCACTAATAACATTTTCAGTACTTCTCGAAATTGTTTCAGTCCTTATCCTTTTTGTTGGATTAGCATGTAAAGAATTTGGAGATGAAAAATTTACGCTTGAGGCAGATATGTTCTTTGAACCAATTGACTTCTGCAATCCATGCACTTTAGAATGATTGTTCCTGTTGATTGTAACAAACCCTTTGTTTGAGACATTGATATTGTTTGTGAAATAACGACCACCATTGGTTAAGTCATAGGAAATGGAGAAATCAGTACTGTAGGAGTTAGAAGAAGAAACATGAGAGGTACCAAATGTAGCTTCACAGTGTTCGTGAACATTGGATGTACCAAAATTTGCACCATTGAGATATGAAGCACCATTAAAGGTATCAAAATTAGTATCATTGCTATAAAACTTATGCGACAAACAGGTATCAGGGATTGTGCAAGAAGGATTTACATTGCAAAGTCCATTGTATTCAAATCTGGAAGTGGCAGATTTGTTGCTATAAAACCCGTTTGAATATACTGCTGACTCCTCTTTAACAATTGGTTTCATACTGGTATCCATATTTGTCAATTCATCTGCATTTAGAATAACTCTATTCATCAATTTATCTTTACTAGGACAAAATACATGTAAGGGTTTGTTGAGAGAACTATTAGATTGCGTAAATGAGGATATTTTATTTACCGAAATTTTATCTGAATTTGCAGGTTTTCCATCATTTAGCTTGGAAGTATCAGCTTTCTGAGATAAATTGCAGTCTGTTTTCAAGTTATTGAATTCTTTCACACTTATGCTATCTGTATTTAGCAGAGTATCTTTTCTCCAGCAAAAGCTATTAATAGGTTTCTGAATAGAACTGTAGGGTTGCATAAACATGGAAACTTTACTTTCTGAGAAACTATTGTTATTGGGTGCTTCAGGAAATGGGAGAGTTTTATCAGTAGGATAAATAGCATTAAGATTGGACTGAAAATTCTCACAATTGAAATCTAAAGAAGTTTCTCTTAAATTAAACTGGGAAACATTAGCAGATCGAGAAAACTCTTGATTCATACACTGGTTGAAATCTTGAGGTGTGACAGAAAAGCCTTCTTTATTCATGTTTATTCCATTAAAGCTTTTACTTTCATTCAACATTTGAGGCCAGTCAGCGATGCAATGCTGGTTGAAACTCGAAGCTGAAGTTTGTAAAGTAGATAATTGATTTTCAACTAAACATGGCTCAGAAAGATAAGTGGTGCTTTCACTTTGATATGTTGTCTGTTGAATTTCACCAAAAAAACCTAATTCTGATGATATATTAGAGTTGGGTAAGCTGCATTTAAGTATATTATTTTCAAAACTTTCCCCACTAAGAACATGTCCTTCATCCTTAAAATTAGAAAAATCATTTATAGACTGAGTAGAGCTAATGTTCAGTGTAGCTGAAGAGTTAGGAGAGTTTTCAAGGTGATTACTTTTCACAAAATATTCATGAATTAATAGTGCATTTTCTGAATAAGGCAAAGAAGAGACTTGTTCTACTGAATAAGGTTCATTTGAATTTGCTGAATAGCTAAGAGTATTTTCGCTACTTTGTTCTGCAGAATTTGAACTGGGAGAAATGTTTAACTTTTTTTCCTGTCCATCTTTAGTTTTGGAATCTGATATCTGGGGAGCAAATCTTTCTTGAAACTTTATTAATTCTCTTTTTCCTTCTTCCTCACTGAAAATATATAAATTATTATTAATAGTAAATCCTTTTAAAATACCAATAGGTATGTGAAAGCAAGATAGAGTTTTGATTACTCCATAAAAAAAAATCAATAATATAATTAATATTTTATTTCGATGCACTGAATGACCCGCCAATTTCACTGCCCAACACCTTTTACTGGAAGCAACTCAGCAGAATTTTAACCCTCTCATATCTGCACATTACAGCATACCTGAGAGCTGAATTTTGTAAGGACAGCCACTTTAGTAAGCCCCCTTAGTTCAAAGTCTCCAATTATATTGGTTGTCGAGATAATCAAATTCAAAAAAGGGAGAAAAGGCATATTTTGAGACCAACTAGGACACTCATTCACTGATCATCAATATACTAAGGTATTTCTAGCAGAGCTAGAACTATGAAATTTGGCATTTTTGCAAGGTTTAGCATGTATACAAAGGAAAAAATATCAAGATTGAGGTTTTCCCCTCAATCTTGATATTTTTGAGGGTATCTCCTGAGGGGGCAATGTTATGATCGCCGATTGTTAATTTTTTTTTCCTTTGCCAACATTTTTTGCATATCTGAATAAACTATTTATTAAAAATAATTTTACACTATCATCATTCACATTGAATGCATAAATATTTCATGGACTGTGGTCCAGTAAATTGAACTTCCCAAGAAAAATCCCGCTAATTGGACTTTGTTGAGAATTTTTTTTTATAAACTTTCTTGAAACCAAATAATAATTTAAATTAAAAGATTAAAGTAGTCGACTAATCCTAAAGCTCTCATAATTGACCGCCAACAAAAAATTCATCAATAATTGACTGTGTAATAAGTACTCAAAAAAGATGTATACTTAACTAGGGGTGTAGTAGATTGGGGAACCAGGGGAATGGCGTTCAGATACCTTTTTAGAAGAGGGAATGGCATTCCCACTCATAAAAAGTTTTTAAATTTATATAATTTTTTTTTTTATTGACACTAAACACAAAATCAATCAAGAGAAAGTTCTTTCGTGAGAGCCATGTTTTTATTCTAATCCAAAAGTTCAGAATTGGACAGACCGCACTTGACTATCCATCAACAATCTAACACATGCATCATATCACCCCTCCCCCTCTCACATAACCTTATGCGTTAGTGGTTGAATTCCAGACGTCAAACTTATATACTTCTTCATGAATGTGGACCAATACTTTCATACACAATAACGTACCAACTATCTACATTTGTAAACAACAAAACAGTGGTCTGGCACAAATAGTTCTTTGTGCCCTTTTCATGTCAAATATTATTACTCCTCCAATTATTAAAAAACTCTAAACAAATTAAAAACAAAAATACAATTATTTTATTAAAATTGTTTTAACACCGATTAAATAATTTACTTGTAAGACTTGACTGTGAGACTCAAGATGTAAGGTATGTGTAAAGAATGATGACATTTTATAACACGCAATTATGTACAAATGTACTGATCACAAAATTATGCTTTTTGTATGCTTGCCAGATATTAGGAAAGCCAAACATACGTTATTTGAGCATGACAAATTATACATTCATGACAAATTATATATTCATGACAAATTATATATTCACCTAGATTTTTTTCAATCAATTCATAAAAATAATGAACAGGGATGGAAAATAACACCAGGAAAGTGCATGTGACACACTTGCATCTTCCTAGCTGATGAAATTTAAAAAAAGTGGAAAAAAGCAACAAAACTCACAGGAAAAAATAAATTGGGAATTATTTAATATTAAAATTGGTCAATGAGAAGAGAAATAGTTTTGAGAGATCATGATTTGAACAAAAAAATGTTTCCTTGCTACCTTCTGCAACTGCCAGCATTTATGCTAATAATTATATTCTTTATTCAAAAAGGTGGATGCATTCACATTTGTTGATATGATACATTTCAATTTCCTTAATATAAAATTAGTAATGATTTTGAGAATGGGTATAATTACATTGAAAACGGACTGTGAAATTGTGTGAAAGCAATTCAAACATATGTTAAAACGCCAAATTAAACTGATTTTCGGTTTGAGAATGGGAAACTTTACATTTTTAATTATTTCAAAAATTTATCAGCAGCTCTTTGGAAATATCTCATAAATTTTGCAGTTTGCACCCTTCCCTCATTCATACTATAGACGATTTTTCCACCTAATCGCCGCCACAGACAAATGGCAAAGTGAATTGGACAAATTCAGAAACCAGGAGTGTCCTGAGTAAGTAGTAAGCATACAATTGAATATCCCCCTTTAAAATTGGAGGTAAGGATTGGGATGGTGCATAAATTAATATCTTATCAAGAAATTCTAAATCGACATATGAACATATGTTGAAACGCAAGAGTAAACTGCTTTTTGGTTTGGGAATGAAAAAGTTTACATTACAGTTATTTAAAAAATTTATGAACAGTTCTTAAAATCTGTTTTTCCAATTGAAATTCGTTGAGTTGTTAATTTTATTTTATTAATGAAAAGTAGTGAAGTACTTTATCAAGCAAGGGGAACTTCTCTATATTTGCATTTCGAGAAGATCCCCCCCCCCCACCCAAAAAAAGCTGTCAATCCTGCACCCATTGCATGTAAGGCATTATCTGTGTCAGAATTAATAGATTTCTAACAAAGAAAACGAATATGAGTGCTAGTGCGATGATGAAAGTAGGATGTTAATGAATTTTTTGTACCTTTTTCCTTTTAATAGTATATACTGAATATAAAACAATTTATGTTTGCTTATACATTAAATGAAAAAAAAAATAGTTATTAGTTTTAAAAGAAAAATTACAATTTAGTTGTCTATTGCACCTATATGAAACCCATAAAAGAAACGGCTATATGAAAATACCAAGTGAGCAATAATCATCTTTTCTTTACTCTCCTCCTCCTCCAAAAAAAAAAAGTCTTTAAACATGCGACCTAGCGTTCCTCCACCTTTTTATTTTACACTATGCCACTGTACTTCCTTTCAACCACAGGAAGTTTTCTGGCAAGTTTTAAAATTATGCACACGAAACATTTTAAAACTAACTATCGATATGTAAATAAGTATTACATTTAAAATTAGTTCTGTAAAAAAAGAAGTGAAATCCCAACAAAAACATCTTTACAAAAAGGCAATAGTTAAGGCTATGAAAAGTATTGAGATCTTAAGTACAGCTGTTGTAAATTACAGGTAATGAAAATTAGTAAGATTTTCTTCTCGAAGTCGAAATTCCCCTTCATAGGCCAAAATATCCTGCTACAAAAATGTTTGCGACACTTTGCCATTATGAGTCAGAGCAACAACACAATAAACAAGTTATACAGAATATGTAATGGCTATGTGTCACAAACATTTTTGTAGCTGGATATTTAGACCTATGAAGGGGAATTTTGACTTTGCAAAGAAAATCTTACTAATTTTCATTACCCGTAATTTACAACAACGTCAAACTTGGCTGTACTTTAGATCTCAATACTTTTCACGGCCACAGCAATTACATGAAGAATTTAGTGCCTTTTTTACAGAGATAGGGTTTTTTCAATTTAGCTTCCTGAAAGATCTAAATGGGCTTTTGGGCAAGGTTAGAACCCCTAAAACTTTTTTTGCAAATATATTTTTGATTGAAATTTTATGAAAGAGAACCCTACTTGATTAAAAAACAGGTAACGGAATGACACTTCATACCATTTCTGTAAGTCTGTCCATGTAAGTCTGAGAAAGATGGGATACTTTTTATGCACGATTAAATAGGACACAAGGATAAACAGATAATTTTGACCTTAACAGATTGATTACATTGGTTATTGCAGTGATTCTCAACCACTGTGCCGCGGCACTTTAGTGTGCCGCCAAATTCTTAAAGTGTGCCGCCAAATTTTAGAAATGTATATTTGTAATTAATCCCTTAATAAACAAAACTGTTGTTTTTGTAGTACATATTATATTATTTTATTTTACATTCCAAATTATTATCATAAACTATTTTACACAGTGTATAATAGATGTATTACAGTGTATTATAGGTAGGTAAAGAAAACAACTTTTAAACTTATCTTTTTCTTGTGTGCCGCCAAATTTTGAAATCATTAAAAGTGTGCCGCGACAAAAAAAAGGTTGAGAATCACTGGGTTATTGTATAAAATAAAAGTAAAAAAGTAATATATAACACATCAAAGGAAACACATTTTTCAAGGTAGGTAAGTATCTTACACAAAATAGTATGGTATAACTAGAAATATATGCACATATGACTGTGAAATAAAGGATAAAGCTTTTTATTTCTATTATTTTTATTATTAGTATCAATATTGAACTTAATTTATATTTAATAATGATTTACAGTTTTTGCAGGCTTTAAACCATGTTTTTCCTGTTTCAGATTGCCACTAGCATTATTAATTTAATAATAAAACAATTTATTAGAAAACATTCATGCTTTTTCTTGTATGCATTTATTTTGATAAGGATGATTTCTTATAACAGACATTTAATTAGATTTAATGATATGAAATTTAAAAATTAGAAGAAAGACCATTTGCCTCTAATGGAAAGGGAAGTGAATGAATACAATACACTTATTCAAAACAAATGGGTATAGGTCAAACAGCTAGGAATTGATTATTTTACACAAGGACATAATCCTAAATTGCTAAATTATCAAGCATCACCCTATATGGCATAATCTGTAAACTTTTGTTAAGTTATCATCAACAAAATTTATTAAAATGGAAATGAAAATATATAAAAAAAGAAATACCTCAGCCATCTATTTAAGCAGATAAAATGGCTCATTTCAGTAGTATTCTCCTTGTATACAATCTGGCCTTTACTCTGTAAGTAAATGTAGGTAGAATCAATTATCCTTAGTCTGTATGTTATCAATCCTGATCCATCATTACTTGTGAACACTAAAATGAGATAAGTTAAAGAGTCAAGTGGAAGTCAAAAACCATTTCTTTCATACTAATAATGCTAAATCAATTTTATCTATTAATAGAACACACAGCTTTGAGGATTAAGAGTGATCATTAGTCTCCCCCAGATCGGCAGTCATTGCACCAGGACTTAATGTAAATTTTAATGGAACATCTTACCATCCGAAACATTGCTTTACAACTTTTATAATTTTGTGTTACTAATAATAGAAGTTGTTAATTTCTTGTAGTAAATTTTATCATTTAAAAACATAGTTTTAATATTAGTTGATTTCATGGTTGGCAGACGTAAGCAAGCGTTATGATCCCCCCGCCCAACACACATAACATTTTAATCTGGATAATGATTTTAAGAATGATTGAAATTTCAGTCAAAGAAGCATAAATTTACTATGTTTGATGAACTACCAGAAATATTGATTTTAAGCTACTCTCCGAAATTCTTCGCTAAACCCTATAAGGTATGACAAATGTAACTTTTTTTCTTTTTCCAATTTCAACTTTGCAATCCGGAAATATAACTCATGTGTTTCCATGGTTTCTGTGCATGCTATTAACAACATTTCTTTCAGCCATTCGCATCACCTATTGCACTTCCGCTTAAACTTTTTTTAGATTAAGGTTGGGAGCATATTTGTTACTTTTAGTTTTTTCAAGAAATCTTCAGCAATTGATATATTCTTAAAGTGTGGACTAAATTTATTGGAATATTTCTTGCCCTTATGATAGGATACTACTTGGGCATAAAGCACCGTTTGAAGTATTAAAATTTTTTTGGATGAATATCTGGCTTTTGAAACAGGTTCTGGAGGAAAATCGAGGAATTTTCAGGATTTTAAATTATTTTAGGAATTAACGAAACATTTAAATACAATTTTCGGAAGACATGAAAATTTAAGGAAATATTATGGAGAATGTGACCCCTATAGTTGTATCTGTGACAATGTATACAATTTTAACTAATATTGCACCCATGATCTTTCTCTTAAAGATGGCGAGTGATTTTCTTGTGATTTTGTCAGGGCCCAGGTTTTCAAATCATAAGTGGGTATAGGTCTAATAATAATTTTATATAAAATTATTTTTATTTTCAATCATTTGTATTGAAGATAATTTCTTAAGACTTTGATTGGCAGTAAATGCATGCTGTATGATTACTATATAAAAGTATAGCTCTGGTTATTCACATTTGACACAACACTGAAAAAACAATCAACAAGCTCAAATTTGCAATTTTTCATTAGTAGAAATTTTAGGTCCTACTCATTGTGAATTTTTACAAATATTACAATTGAAAAATTTATATCTAAGTCACAATTATGGTGCCACCTATTGGGAGAAAATGCCTCTTGCATGCCAGGCAGGCATTCTACTTTTTAGCTGTGAGCTCAGCATATTTAATCAGGCTTCCTTGCTATTGTCATGAGTGTAAAAATTTAAGTTGAAGCAATATTTTGGCAGAGAGTGTTATCAGGAATATACTACATTAGATCTAGAGGCCGGAGCAAAACTGACAATAACTATGAATGTCAACTCCCATTATTTGGATTGGGTTTTCATAATGCAATAATTACAATAATCATAACAAAGGTAACTGAACAAATGAAGATTGTCATAATTGCAAAGAAGAAACATCTTTTGTGAGATTTCTTTCAAGAAAACTGTGCTTCAATATGAGAAAAACTGGAACACTCAAATCGAGCTGATATACAGCAATCAGAATGAATTATACTGATTTTAAAAGCAAAGCCCACTTGAATGTTATCCTGATTATTGCAGCTCTATGGCAAAATTGAGCAATTGTTGAATTTTTTGTTAGTTTTTAGGACATCTTTTGTCTTGCTCTGATGCTTCTATACTAAATTACAATATGTCCAATAAAATCATTTTGTTAGTTTCTGCTTAAGTTTGTAAAAGGAATGCAACATATTTTAAAAAATAGGTCTTTTATAAAGTAAATCATTATCTAAGAATAAGTGGCTAAGTATATGGATGTTGTACTTAAAAAATATATAAGTTAACAGGATATGTATGTTCAAAATATATGCATAATAATTTTTTTTTTACATAGCATTGTCAATATTTTCAGAATTTTTCAATTATTTGCTTAAAGGCTACAGTATACATTTAAAGAAAAATATTTATACATGTAAATTCTAAAGCAAATAAAAAATAATTAACTTTTTACAGTAAAATATTGCAGAAAATTCTGAATAAACCAATTTTTTAACCAATCAACACAATTCATTTGAACAATCAATTGTTGAATGCCAAATCAAAACTCCATTGAGATTAGCATTTTGTTCAGATTTGTTCTCAACAAAATAAACATAATATCTATAACAAAATATTACACTTTAGGTTTAGGTTAATAAACCGTATTTTTATAGTTTAAGTTACAAAACTTCTAAACATAAATACCTTTTTGGATCTTTTCTGCTTAGTTAATTAATGAAGGCACAAAGGCTTTTGAAAACGGTAAACTCACAAATTACATAAAATACAATGGAAATGGTTAATAAATTTCAATGCTTTTTTACAGTAGCAATGTAATTGTTAATGTCTGTTTGATCATACTGCATAATTCTTGAGTGCATCTCCATCCTTTTCCTCTATCATTTTATATTCATTCTAAAAAGATCCCATCGCCTAAGCAGCAGTGTGACAGAGAGCATTATTTCACTAACTAATAATACTAATAGCTTTGGATACCACCAAAAATATAGAATAAATATTGTTTGATAACAACTACAACTCATTGTGAATATTTTTTACACATACAAACACTTACTGAGTTACCGATGAAGGAACAATAATTATTCAGTTTCGTCAATAAGATAAGAGATAAATATCTTTAAAAATACAGTTAGCATATTGCAACAATACATGACACATAAATAAATATATCACACATCACATAGGAATATTCGAAAGTGTTATTTTTAATTAATTGTCAGGATAAAATAAACCCATTATAAAGTTGAAACACAGTAGGGTGAAATGCAACAAAACTTATTCTTGTTTGTGATATTTAAAATCAATTATTAATTTAGTAGTAACTAATCTTAGCTTAAACTATGATAAGAGGAAATTACACCTACTTGCTTTCTGAGCAAACAAAGCAATTGGCACATCAGTATCAAGTATGTATTTGTAAGCAGACATTCCTTGAACTTCACGAGGCATATAACCAGTGATTGTTGCAATTCTATAATAAAACAATAATTAAATCATTTTCTAGTGGATAATTATAAGAAGTTCTTTATAAAAATCACGTTGCACACAAGAAGTAAAATTAAAAATCAAGAAGACAAACAGTATAAAATTTATTATTATTATTTTTTTATTTTTTTATTTTTTTTATTCCACTATAAAAATATTAACATTATTTGAATGGCTTTAAACAAACTGTAGGCAAGCATAATAACAAATGAGTGACACCAACCTTTTATTTGCATAAAGCAGGCTAATCGTTAAAATGTAGGATAAGATGATTTCAACAAAGAATGATTCTATATTTTCAATTATGAACTTAATAAGACTTTGAAATTAGCAATTTAAATAATATATTCATTATATCAGAACTATGATTCATCAGCAAGAAAAATTACAAGAAGAATTGTAAAATGTACCTTTGATCTGCATACATTATTTCACCCTGCAGACCATGAATAGTAAAGTAAATGTCTGGGTGAGTTAACAGAAATGTTCTGTTAATCTTAGGCTGCATCTTCATGGGCTCAATGAACATCAATATAACTGAAGATATACCAAAATCTTTGTGTTTCACTAAATCAAAATAATAATAATAATCAAGACAAGAACACCCTTGATATACTATTATATTCAAGCAGTTAAAGTATTACACTTCATTCTTGCATTTGCTTATAAAAGGGCATTTTAAATAATTTTATGCATAGTTAAAAATACATTCTTTACAAAAGGGATCATTCAAAAATTAAAGTTGATACAATATTTTACATTTGACATGAATAAAAAGTATTCCGTTTTACAATAAAATTGCTTGAAATACATAAACAAGGGCTTTTCTTGTCCCATATGGAATGGGAGTTTAAACTTTTTATGAAACAAAAAGGAAGGAAAAAAAATTAAAGAAACTAATACTTTTTCGGAAAAAATTGCTATACTTATGGCACTTTATTTAGTTTTCCTTATAATTAAGCTCAAAGAAAAAATGAATTATTAAACAAATTCTAAGCCATTTCAGCTAATTAACAGAAATATTGAAGCAAAATGTTTTGATCTTAAATCTTTTTGAAGACCAAGAAAATTTATTTATACATTATTTTATTTATAAATTTCAGATAAAAGTCATATATGGAAAAGAAAACTTAAATGTTGGTGACAAATAACACGACTTGAATGAGCTAAGTTTTCCTTTATCTAAAGTTACTGAGCTAAAGCAGCAAAACAGGATTCCTGATATTTTAAGATAAAAATTTATTTTACTAGCTTTTGAGTTAAAAGGACTTATAAATGGGACAGAAATTCTAGGGTTAAGGGAATAAACCTCAAACTAAATTTTGAACATTGTGCATGTGTATAAGTAAAGAAAATGGTTATCCATAAAAAAAAATCTTCAAAATTTATAAATAAAGGGACACCCTATAAAAGTCACATTAAGTCAATACAAAATAATTTGCAAAAATAAACAATTATTTCATATTTAGTAAAAAATTAACACGGTAGGATACACAGGAAAAAATTATTTATAAATCAGTTAAAAGACACACATAATATGCTATTACACTAGAACAGCAGCCATTTGTATAAAAGGTTGTGTTGGAAAATCTAAGGATACATTTTAGGTTTTTCAAGTCCAATGGACCAAAAAAAAGAAAGAAAAAGAGAGAGAGAAACCACAGGTCCAGCTAAGAGACTAAAATAAGAATGTTTTTGGCGAAGCGAATCTATGCAACTCGTACTTTACTTCTTACCAATAATTACTTGTAAAATTTTAATTTAGAAATTGTTAAGTCTTCCTAAATTACTAAATATACTTAAGTCTACAAATTTTATCTTCTACAATCACTACAAGAGTTAACGCTCATCACTGACTGACATACACTGTAATACTGCATCTTTTAATTTTTTTTATGTTGATGTGATATGCAAGTTACATTATTATTGTCACAAATTTTTTTCTCAGAGAAATGTTTCAATTTAAACATAAAATTTTTTCACAATTATAATGAAAGTGGCAACAGTGGAGGAAGGAATTATCACGAGAAAAAAATTGTTTTTATAACAACGTGCAAAAAATTAAACTTTTTTAAATCATTTTGAATCAACGGAGGAAAAAAGGATTTTTGAGAGCATTTGTCTCAAACTTTCAATTTCTCCTTTTCCAATTGAAAAATGTTTTTGGCCAAATTTTGAACTTAGTTTAATTTAGGAAGTGTTTTTCAATACAAAAACATAATTTGGACCCATTTGACTCGCAATTTTTTCTCTCATTGAAATAGCATGGACGACACTTGGAAATTTTTTTCAGTTTTTGAAAAAGTGAATTTCTGATTCGAACCCTTTTTAAATCTTGATGAAAGCAGCACTTTATTGCGAGGTGTGTGGGAAAGTAACTTTTTCACACTAGCATGAAAAAGAACTTTCTAGCACGCCTCTTGCTCAAATATTATATAGTCTTGGCATTGAAATGACATATTTTCAGAAGAAATTCATTGACTCGAGCAGTTGCCAACATTAATAAATATATGTATTACAAATATTTTTGCACGCAATTATAAAAAATATTGTATGCAACACTTGGGGGAAATACTTTTTCAAAATCGGTATATTATTTGACTCGTGCTATGCTATAGTACTCGTCAAACAAGCGTTTTACCTCGTATGAAAAAATATGACTTTCTCCACTAGTTGCGTAAATAACTTTTTGTAAGATTCTGAGAAATTACTACACGAGCTACCATGCAAAAAATCTCATAAAATTTTTTTCCATTTCAGCAAATTTTTTTCACAATTATGATGAAAGTAGTAACAGTGGAGGATGGAATAGTATTGAGGGGGGGGGGGGGGAATGGTTTCTTTGTAAGAGTCTGAGGAAGTGGAAATAATTTTTTTTTTATTATTATTTTATATATATATCAGAAATAATTTTCATCTACTCAACATTAAAAGAAAAATTAAATTTCTAATAAATATTTAGTGTATATTAAATTAAAGTGTGTGTAATATTCCTCACTTCTTTAATGGGCGTTCTAAGGCGCCTTACAAGTTTCTAGTGTAATTATACTAACCAAGGTATAGTCAAGTAATAAAAGCATCTTCCTGCAGTATATTTTTTTATACGGATATGGTAACATTGAGTTTTACGTCCACTATTTAAACAACATAAACAAACAATCTCTGCGATTTCCATTTCATTTTGTAATTTTTTCTTCTAAAACTGTAAGTCAGTATTTTGATGTGAAGATGGAGGGGGCTGGGTGCATGGCCTCATTGTTGCTAAATGTGGTAGTAACATATTTCAAGATAAAGATGTTTGTTAAGGTGGGCCGACAAAACGTTTTATTTATGTTTCAAATTCTAATGGTGCGGAAAAGTTGCGATTTGGCTCCAAATGAATGAAATTTTTATTTTTATTGTGTCTTCCACTTGTGCATTTTAGTTAAAATTCGAAATAAGTGGTGAAAATCACTTATTTTTCTGTCTAAAATTTAACACATCTTTCAACTGCTTGAGTTTAGCACAAGAAGGCATCAAAATCCCATTTAGGTTTTTACAAGAGCGAATAAAACCGTGAATTTCTACAACTGCAATCTTTGTGTGGGTGGGTAGAGATGAAATGTTAACATAGCCCCAGTCAATCATTTTGAATATTCATTTGCTTGAAAATTCAGACATGGAACCTTGAAGTATCTGACAACAGTCTTCAGTGAGAGATTGCTTTTTGTGGCTAATTCCAAGTTCTCGTACGTGGGGTCTATTGTCCATGGAGAGAAGAAAACTCTAAAGATTGGTTAAAAAGACATTCTTTGGTAAAAATTAAATATTAACTGAGCAGCAGTTAATCATTTCGAAATATTCATTTATAGGTCTGAATCACCAATTGACATATCTTTTAAGAAGTTTCTCGTAGTAGATTTGAAGAGAATTGAATGTGAAATACCAGAAACCGACAGAAAAAGCCTAAGTAAAAGTGAGCAATATTTTCTCGACATATTGCTTACCATACGAATTAGAGATTGTTCAAAAGGTATGTAGGTTTGCTATCCAGACAAGGGCGCCGGCAGAAAATTTTGTCAAAGGGGGCAATTACTATCGAGAGTTCTGGTGATTTTAGATTTATGCCGACCCAAATTTTCCAATACAATCATCGATTAAATTTAAATAATTATTATTAATAATAAAATAATTTCAATGATTAATTAAATGATTAATTTTAATAATTAAATAGTATTAATAATTAAATAGTTTCAATAATTAAATAGTATTAATAATTAAATAGTTTCAATAATTAAATAGTTTTAATATTTAATGTACTTTATTATATAAATCTTTATGTTTAATAATTAATTTCAATAATTAAATACTTTATTTCATTAATTAATTTTAATAATTAAATATTTTATTATATTAATTAATTTTAATAGATAAATTGTTTTAATAATTAATTTAATACATCAAATTTTCTTTATCTACTCCTGATACCTCGTTTGAATGAATTTGGTTTACAAAACCAACCATAGATAGTTAATTGCTAAACTAAAACAAAGAAATTTGAATTACATATTAATGAATGTCCAGGTATATAACTAGTATGTTTATTAGAAAACGACATAAAAAATAACCTATGTATAACCTTAAAAGTTATAACATAAAGTAAAAATTCGTAGTACAATAATATATAAATTTTAGTACATCTATTTTCTAAACACAACATAACCTATAAAATTAATGTGATTTTCCTGAGCAAAATTATTGAATTTGCTCATTAGTCAATTTTTTTCGGCTGTTGATGTCATCACTACAAGAGTTACCTCCACTTTTCGAGAAAATGCACCCCCCTTATAATTTTTTTTTGTAAATCCAAACAAGATGCTAAACTGCGAACAATTTGGTAGGCAATTACAGTAATGGACTTATCGATGTCTGCATTAGACTTATGAATAAACGATAATCAAAAATTGACACAAAAATCGTAATTTTATCACTAACCAATTATCACTAATACTGCTTAATCCCGATTACACTGCAGACTAAAAACTCAACTCAAATTAAAAGAAAAAAAGTATTGCAGAATCATGTAGCGCATTCAGTCAAGTCCCAATGCACCCACTATCAAAAGTGTAGACTGGTCAGTTTGTTTTTGTTCTCTTAGCCCACATCCATATAACTTTTATCAGGGCTTCATCTATCTGTTGTCTTGTTTGAAACCATCGCCTTGCCCACCCCATGCGAAACACCTTCAAGCAATGGTTTGGAGACTGGGTGTAGAAAAGAAGAAGATACCCCCTTACTCTTTATGGAGCTGTTCTTGGTATGTGTAATTAGTAAAACCTCTGCTTTTAAAATTCCAACTTGTGATGCAATCAGTTTATGGCGACCCCCGCGCCCTGACTAAATATTTTGGTGAGGGGGTAGTAGCAGGACATAGATAACACCTAACATTACTTTGTACCCCGCCTCAACTAATGCATTTTTTAAGCATTTAAGCATTTGTACTCCATGCATTTTTTAAATTAATGCATGAAATTAAAATTAGATATTGGTGGTTTTAAAAAAAAAATTAAAAAAATTTCCAATGTTTTGAAAAATCCAAAACATTTAAAATGTTATTAAAATATTCTTTCTTCCAAATACTTTAATTAAAGAATAGAAAGGTTAAGAAATTTTTTTATAGTTTAATAGTACTAATAGAAATTCAGAAAAGTAGCCAATAGAAACTGTAAATCAAAGAAAATCTAAGGGAAATTAAATTTTTTTAAATATATATAAATAAAATAAAAATTAAACTAAAACTTACCCCTTAATATAATCTAAAAAATCTTTACCCATTACATTAATTCTTGGAAATGATTTTAATACTTCTTCAAAGTGAGAAGAAATATCCTCCTCTATATTGCTTGAATTATTTAGTAAAACCTATATGAACCCTGCAAATATTTTGCACCAATATGTTTTAGCAATAAGCAAGTACCATTAGTTTCTATAATTGTTTTGAGCAGCAAACTCAATAATCGACAGAGGGAATTTTAAATGATAAACTTTTTTTCATTAGCAGAGTTTTTCTTTTTAGGTACTTTTGTTTTTCTTTGTAGGTGATTTTTATACAAATTAAAGGAACATTATAGCTATTGTAATATGCAGATTACATTCATACAATTTTGTTATATACTAATGGTAAAGATGTGCATCTATCATCAGCTCTTTTTTCTTAAGCACACACAAAAACTCACACTTTATTCATTTACAAAGTTTGTTTAATCGTTTTCCAACAATAAACTTGTGATCTTTTTGGAGGAAGAGGGGGAGTAATTGGTTTTTGCAAAAGAAATTAATGAACGTATAATGAGATTCATACGATATTGGTTTGGGGAAGTATTCTTAAATGAGGGCATTTCATCTTTTAAAGTGAATTGTGGAAAATAATTGCTAAGTAAAATATGTTCTAAACATTAAATGTTTCATATTTATTCATGAATTTTTTTATATGAAGGTACTTTTCCCAGAAGGGGGGGGGGGGATATTGCCCCCTGGCCCCTCTTGCAGCACCCATGTATCCAGACCTATTTTCTCATGAACGATGGTTGACAAAGGCTAACTGTGCCCTTCATCTGTACATTAGCACACAAGATCCTTCCTTTAAACTCGAAGGAATAATTCATTTCATCTTGAGTGTTACATACCAGTATAGTTTTACATGAAAAAAATCAGCTGATTCTCTCAAGGCGCTCATAACTTGTTCAAAGCAATTGTAACTTCTTGTTGCATGAGTGATGAGCTTAATGATATAATTGATCCAGTTATTATATCATTAAGCTGAAGGAATGTCAGTTTTGCTCATCCCGAGAATTTGTGCTACTCTCCGTGATTGAATATGATAGATCCCATGTATGAGAACTCGGGCTTAGAAGACTTTTTGAAAGCCAGGAAAAGAAATCTGTTACTGAAGACTCTTATCAGATACTTCAAGGTTCCATGTCTGAATTTTCAAGCAAATGAATATTTGAAAAAATTGACTGGGGCACTGTTGACATTTCATCTCCACCCGCCCTCAGAAGAATTGCAGATGACAAAATTAATGGTTTTATTCGCTCTGGTGAAAAATCTGGATGTGATTGATGCCTTCCTGTGCTACACTCAAGCTGATGAAAGACGTGTCAAATTGGTGACAGAGACAGCAGCCAGTGTCTGCGGAGCCGAATCAGGAGTTGGCAAAAGGAAATCTACCCTGAGGTTGAGAAATATTATACCAAGCTTCACTTTCAGTTTCCGAACAATCCATACAATTTCTAATGTGATTTCAATATGTTATTTTTGAATTATGTCGCAAAAAAGCTAAATGTTTTTTCCAGCGAACTATTATGTTATGACCACTACTCCCAAAAATATATTAACAATATAAGTAATAAGTTTGGCCAAACAAGTTGGAATGATTAATTCTGATTTCCTCAAATTTCGTTAATTTAGCATTTTTTCTTGAAAAATGGTAATTCATGGTCTTATGTGAGAACCAACATTTTAACAATATTTTTACAGATTTTAACACGTGACAGTCTATAGTTTTAATCCGGCCCTATTACAACTCGAAATGACCATTTCAGCTTGCTTTTAAAAAATTTGAAAAATAAGCAATCTTTATAAGTTATAACAAATTTCAACTGAGATGCGTGAGCGAAAGACGTAATGGAAAAAAATAGGTAAAAATTGTTTTGTTCATTTGGAGTCAAATCGCAACTTTTCCACACTATTAGAATTTTAGACAAAAATAAAAACATATTTTCGACCACTCTAATGTCAATAATCTTTTGGATGCAGCAGGGCATATTTTAAGGAAATTTGACTGTGTGGGCAACTCTAACTTTCTCGGAGGGGGGGGGGGGGAATTGTAAATTTGCAGTTTATGTTAGTTGAATAATCGTCAAAAAAGAGTTGGGGTGTAAAAATTGGAATTACGGAAATTATTGATAATGGTCGTTTTGTTCGATAGGAAAAGAGTGTAAGGAACGTAAACTCTGTGACTTTTTGAGCTATTTTAATTTCATTCATTATAATACAACCATTCATTTTCTTTTTAATACAACTAAATTCAAATAACATTGTCTTTTTCAAAAAAAGATTTCATATAAAACCTCTCTTTGTAGAGTCCAGCTTCTGGTTTTCTTTCTCTTCGGTTTTTAATTTGCAGAAATTTTATGACGAATGGCCGCGGGTTGAAATAGGCCGTCCCGCAGCCATTTAGAGCGATATTCAATCTTTTGTTTATTGTTGCAAGTTTCGTTTCGGCACGATGGTCCGATTTGACTATATTATAACTGGAAACTACCCGCTTCATCTGCATCGAATAGGGAGTTGCCACGATAAGTGTTCCAAACAACTTTTTGAGTGGCCCTTTGGATACGACGAACATTTTCTTTAGTCTTGTGGAAGTGCAGGAACCAATGTCCGAATTCGCTGGGAGAGTGGGAATTTGATCAATGAGCGGCCAGCTTTCACATACCGAATCCGCAAATTCAGAAACTTCATTTGGAAACAGGTTGGAAAGTAAATTTTCTCCGACGGAGATTATTTCTGCCGCTGATCCTGCAACACATAAGGCTTTGGCGGTTTTTAAAGTTTCGGCCTGTTCGTCATTAACTCTATCTTTAAGAAAATTTATTAATGATAGGACAATTTCTTGTCTTATTGGTGCTACCATGTGGCATTTTTTTACAGAAAAATATTTTTTTTTTATAGAAACACATAACCGCTAGAAAAAATTAGGAAAATGTACGTGGGCAATTTTAATTGACTGTGGGGGCAATTTTATTTGACTGTGTGGGCAATTGCCCCAAAAAACCCCCTTAAAATATGCCCTGGGATGCAGACAACAGTTATCCCCTATGTGAATGGACAGCAATACTTATTCCTTTTGTGTTTAAGCAGTTCAAGAAGACGTCATGGTAGATTTTCTACTCCAGATAATTCTACTATCTAAATAAACCCATAATCAAAATGTTAACAAAGAAATAATAGTATAATGAGGAGAGTTAGATCTCATGGTTTGAACAGTACAATACAGGTTTCATGAACACTTACAGAGTAGCGACTGGTTTTCTATTTTGTAGAATGTTTTTAATTTTGATGGACAAATTTCAAAAACAATTTTTGCTTTTACATTTATTGCTTCTCTCACAATTCCTCCAATAGGAGGAGAGTAGGGAGGGATGAGAAATTTTTTACAAACATATTTCTTATAAATTATCTTCTACTGTTACAACATTGAAACATTCAGAATAACATTTTGAAACATATTAATACACTTGAAAAATACAAATATGATGCTAACAGCTAATATATTATTTTTATAAACCAATTTAAGTTGTAAGAAATTTTTTCCATCCCTCCCTTATGATGGAACATGTTTTTTATAGTTGAAGTTCAGTCATAATTTCCACAAATATTATGAAAAATTGAAAAAGACAGTTTTTCATTTTTCTACCTAAGGTAATATTTACCTAACATATTTTGAGAAAACCAAATTAAACAAAAAATTTCTGTTTTTGACTAACTAGTTCTGCTCACTATCTTTCGTGGATGCAACTTAGCCATAATATCTTCTTGGTCAATGATAGAACAATTAGTTTCTTGAGGGAAGATAAAGTTTTCTTCATATCATCCAATATATTTCTTCATATCGTCATATATATCATCTTCCATATCATCCTCTTTACTCTACCAACATAGTGCACAAGAAATCCTTGTTTGAAAATTTAACAAAAAAATTATTTAAAACTATATCTTGGGTTACCTTCCTCCCAATTTATATCTTGTATATTTTTAGGCATATTTATTTACATTAATATCATTGATAGGTGTCATGGACAGATAAATGATTCCTCATGATATCAATCTCACTATTCATTTTTTTTTTTTTTTTTTTTTGCACTCTTGTTATTGTTTTCTTTAAATGTTTTGAATACTTTATTTGATTAGTTACACAATGCAATCCCAAAAAAGATATTGTTACAAAAATAAAATACTATAAAATTTGAGTAGTCAGCATAATTATTTGTCTGGAGGCATTATAGGGAAACTTGAAACATATCCCATCCCTCCCCATATATAACATTTCAGTAAATTAGCTTTTTGATAAAAACATACTGACTTAAGATTTAAATTAACTGCTAATTCATAAAAGTTATGTTATTGAGCCTACAAAACATTAAGATTAATTATGTTAGAAACAATGAATTAGATTTAAAACTTATTGAAAATTTGAGTATTTATTTACTTTTGTGTTGCAAAATACCCTTTTTATTACATGAACTCAAAATAAACCTGAACAAAACTGATTCTTAGTAATAAATATGATAACATGGTTTCTCTACATTGAGCAAGATTCAGAAATAAAAAGCAATATTTCTTTTAGGAACAATTGAGGACTAGAAATGGAAAACGACGCAAGTCCAAAAAAGAAAATATTCAGGCGAGTCGAAAAATGATCTCATCTGATACTTAAGGCAATGGTTAAGTACATACTTCAGATTGAATTTGAAATATTACTACTGGAGTTCGCTCTTTGGGAGTTCTCCACTTTGTTTAGCTTGGTCATTAGAAATTTTTTTCGTAAAAAAACGATTTTCGATTTTTTTTTGGTACTTAGGTCATTTTTCATTTTTTGTCCTCAATTGCTGGTGTTCCATCCATCCATACTCTCCCTTAAGTAAATATGCTTAAAATAATAACTTAACTTTTAATTTTTAACCTGTGAACAATTATGTCTAAAAAGAAATTATCAAGGTAGTTTGATAGATAACTAAATTTTCTGTTGTTCTGAAATTCAGTACATATTTCTTTTTTTCGTTTTTCCCCCCATCTCTTTTATAGTAAACTTAACACTTTTTAATGCTTATTGTTAATTTTGAGATGTTGAGAAAAGTTGAAAGCATACAAGATCTAAACTGTTTGCATGGAAAGTTGAATTCGAAATAATTGAATCTATCTGTTATTTTTATAGTTACAAATGGTTATCACTGCAAAACACTTGTTGTAGCAAATAATTTTTGAAGAACACAGAATTTGGACAGTTACAAAACATACTAGAGGCACATTTTTTTTTCTTTCCAAAATTGACAATCCTATATAAAAATATCAACAAAGGCAAATTGATTATAATTATAAAATTTTGAGCATTATACTTCACAGGCAATATTCTTCACTTACCCTTTTTGCTTCTTTGGGATGATTTTGAATTGGATAACTGATTATCTGTACCGTTATAATGAACAGAAAGCTTGAAAATCATCTTCCTGTATTTTACTTCGGTAGAGCGTGGAAGAGGTCTTTGCTGTAGGTGTAATTTTATCACCTTTGTGGAATTTTTTTCTGAAATATTTAAAAACTATTTTCAATTTCCCAATGCTAATGTGTAATTTAATAATAAAAAACTTTTATTTAATAATTTTTTAAGATATAAAAAGGTCATTAACATTTTGAAAACTATAACTCAAGAAAGTGGTTTTATATTTTGAATTTAATAATTAAATATAAATAGGAATTAAAAAAAAAAATGTTGAGAATATTGTAAAATTCAATAAAGTTAAAAGATTTGAAACATCCCTAAAAACGTTAAAAAAAAAAAATGGAAAACGCTTTCATTTGCTACTAGTTTGAAATGAACTGCTGAAATTGCTGTTTTCTAAAGCTTTTAATTTGAATTAATTTGAATTCAAATCAATATACTAAATAGGAATTCAGTAATTTTATGAAAATAGGAAATAATTTGATAATTTTTAAATTTGTTTTCCTTACAATATTCAAATTGCATTTTGAATATTGTAAGGAAAGCAAATGCAAAATTATAAGATTCTACAAAATATGTAACTTCAAATTTGGTAATTTACTTTGATTTCACAAATTTCTTAATAAACTGAGATGGATGTAATAATGAAAAAGTGTGATACTTTAAAAACTATGAAGTAATGCAATAAAACAAACACACCTTTCTTGCTTCTCAAAATAGCAGAACTTATCTTTTTTTCAAAGAAAGCAATTTCTTTAGAGTTTATAAAGTTGTAGATAGACTGCCCCATAATATTAATCTGTAAATAAAAAATTCAGTTGATAAATAACTTTACTGATTGAAATTTGTACTATTTTTCACATTACAAAATAATGTTCATTCAAACAATGGCTATATCATTGGTTTTAAAAGTTGTAGAATATTACAGTTAGTACCAAAGTGATTTGCTAATGTTTTTGTTATATGCTTGATACAAAATTTATTTCTCTGCAGACTGTTTACTAAGTAATTGAACTCTAAAATTTCAATGTGAACACCGATTTTTTACCTTTTTATTCGATTTAGAATACTTAATTTAACTTGAATATAAAATGTCAGTTTATTATGTTGAAAATGCATACTTTATAAGCTAAGGGCAAATCTCAATATTGAAAAGCGTTATTATCCCCAAATTAAAGCAAGCGAAACAGACACATGTTTCCAGACATTAAGAGTATTAGTCTAGAGTTACTCAGAAACTACTTAGATTTATTGTGTCATGTTAATTTGTTGGGCCATCATGTTTAACAAGAGGCTAATACAAAATTAAACTAGGGGTGTAGGACATTGCACAACTTTCAATTACACTATAATTTGACTTCGATTTATGTCATTTACCGTTTTTATACTTTCATCATTCATTTTGCAAAAGTGGCCAGTTTGGCGATATTTTTTGCGAGAATTCTTGTATGGGTCTTTAAAAAAAAACTGTGCCATCAATAACCTGCACACCAAATTTAAACATTGTAGGTCAACTTGTTCGGAAGATATGCTGACCACAAACACACATTTTTTCTAGATCACTTTTTGGAAATCAGGATGTTCCAAAAAGTGGAGAAATAAAATATATATATATATATTTTTTTACTAAATCCTATACTTTCATTACCATATGTATGCATATAAGGTGTTCCATGAAACAAGGGCGAATCTGTCAGTCTCCAATTTTTTTTTTTTTTTTTTCAATAGAAAGCTTTGTTATTGAAGAGCAAAGGAATACAACAAGATTGTTTATTCGGCCTTTCCTGTTTGAAACTTTGGCAAGTAGAACTTGGGCACTAACGTTGTGAGAAACAGCAAAACCTTTCTTTGAGTTTTTTTTTCTTGAAATAGTTTTGGCAGATTCGCCCTTGTTACATGGAGCGCCTCATATGGTTAATTGAAATTAAAAAGTAACTAAATCAGAAATGAGTTTTATTGTAACATAATAAACAAAGTTGAAGATGGGTCAACTTAACAAGCAGTCCAGCAAAGGACAAAAATTACAGAAGTTTAAACGTATATTAGTGTTGATAGTAAAATTGACAACTGTAAAATGTTATGTCATGGTTTTTATCTGACATTGATAAAATGCTTGATACTAATTAGGTTATTTGTTTCACTACCAAAGAAAAAACAAGGATTAAAATTTTTTATTTAATTAATAAAACTTCTTTTTTTTAAGTTTGTGTATATTTTTCAGCATTATAGAACATTGCATACAAATTCATACTTATCAAATCACTATATTATCTACAAATGATATAAATTTAGTCCCATTGCTATAGGAATTGGCTATATTTTTAACTTAAGGTTGTAATCTATTAAATAATTGTCTAATATACGTGCTTTTGCATAGTTCTGAAACATTCATAAATTTCCCAGCGACCCGTGAGGCTATTTTTTAAAAATCTTATTATAGTTTCAAACACAATTTGGTTGCATCTTTTTTTTTTATGGTGCAATTGGAAAATGATCTAAATGAAAGCTATACTGCATCACAATTTAATAACTCCTAAACTATTACACTAATTCCAATTTCAAACAAGAATGGATTAGAGAAGTGTCTTTTAAAGGGAACTTCTTTGCATTTCAAGTTTTAAATGGGAGGTACCTCAAATTTTGAAAACTACTAGTACTTGAAAAGTATCATTCTTGTTGTGTCTACTTGAAAATAGACATTATGCAGCACAGACGCTGGGAAATGAATCAGAGGCGTCTCACATGTTAGGCACATGTGATCAATCACAGGATAGAACTTACAAGGAATGAATTTGATGCATACCACCTAAAACTTCTGAGTCATAAAATGTATAGCGCATTTCGATATTTGTTTGTGACTATCTGAATCTAGTAAGTGAAAAATATAAAAATTTACCAGATATATTACCAACAATTTGCAAAGGTAAAATAAATACTTAAAATTTTAACATTGAAACATTATTTTAATGCAATTAATATCAAATGTAATCTAGCATACAGCTTCTAAAGGTAAAAATTTTTACATTTTTGTTAACATATTGAAAACTGTATATTAAAATGGAAAACAAAAATTTTCTGGTGGGCTTTTGAACATAAAATTTAATGAAAGCAACAACAAAAATTTTAATAAAAAAATCCATAGTTTCTATATAAATTTTTTAAAATCCACTTGTTAATTTACAATTATTTCAAAAAATGTTTAATGCAAAAGTTGTAAGCCATATATGTTTGGCCTTTAACAAACTATTGTCTGGAACAAAAATTATTAAAGTATATAAATTATTTAACAATTTATGGCTAAAAAGACAATTTTTCTTTTTAACATTACTTGGAAGATTATGAAATTTGCCTTTTGGTTTTTTTTTGGGGTGATGAATCTAAATATGGCATAATATTACGGGGTAGTTCAATGACAATCTCATAATAAGTTTGGTAAAGTTTTAATATGTAGACGTCCCCTTAAAACTAAAATTATTAAAAACTTTTCACATATTACAACTGTACTCCCCCCCCCCCCCCATCAATTAGAATACATACCAGAAGCAGAATAATATATAATGTTCTGCAACGGGACTTTTGACAGTTACAAATGTTCTGCAGACATTTTTTCAAAATTTCCTTTATGACATAAAAGAAAAAACCCATAAAATTAATACTATACATTTATTGCAAAATAACAATGACGAAAAAAATTATTTTTCAAACCAAGGCATACATTCAAAATTTGTAACTTTATCAATGACTTTCAGCAAGAAAAGCGCTCCAGAATGGGAAACAGACACATGATTGATCCCCCTATGAACGCGGGGAGTTTTTCTATAAGAAACTGAAGCTCGGGGAAATGTTGTTCCAAGAAAATTGGGGGGGGGGGGAGGAGAAGAGTGGACAATAAAGTCGTTTTGTTCTGCAGAACATGTCATCCCGTAGGTGAAATTCTTTTTCTCACTCGCGGGCATTTGTTTAAAACTTAAAATTGTTCTGCAAGGACTCTGATTGTTCTGCGACGTACGTCGCAGTTTTAGGCACTTTCTGCTTTCGGAGAATACATGATATAGCCTTGTTGTTGCTGCTTTTTGAGTACTGCACAAGCATAATTTTATGGATAAGTAGCTGAAATAGTATAAATTCTTAAAAAGAAAAAACTTTTCAGGTAAAAAAGACTCAACAACTATTCATGGAATTTTCCATGATATTTTATAACAAATTTCAAAGTAAAATTGTGAAACTAAATAAAATTAATGTTTTTCTTTACTTTTTTTGTACTTTGACCTTCAGGTTGGAATTTTTGTTTCTGTGCAAGTTTTCCAAGATTTTTTCTTTAGACTTTAAATTGCCATTCTTTTAGATTTTAATGTAAACTTGACTACACACAACAATGGGCCAAAAAAAAAGGTTTAATTTGTGTTTCAAATTCTAATAACGCGGAAACGTTGCGATTTGGCTCCAAATGAACAAATTTTTTTTTTTTCAATCACTTCTTCAGCTTGAGCATCTCAGTTGAAATTCACTATGAGTGATGAAAATAGCTTATTTTTCAAAATTTTTAAACTAAAGTTAAAAATGTAATTCCAAGTTATAATAGATCAGGATTAAAACTATAGACTACGTGTTCAAAAATGTAAAAATATTGGTGCTAATCATGCGCAATGAGACCATGAAATATCATTTTTATAGAAAAAACGCTAAAATTGGTAAAGTAACGAAATTTATAGGAAATCAGGATTGATCATTCCAACTTGTATGACTAAACCTATATTATTAATAAACTTACGGGAGTAGAGAGGTCATAGCATAATATTCCACATGTATAAATATACATAGCTTTATTACAACAGAATGAAAAAACAACATATTGAATTCGGATTAGAAATTACAAAGAATGTTCAGAAACTAATATATACTGAGATTTCCAAGTGAAACTTCATATAATATTTCTCGACTTCAGGGTAGATCTTATTTTGCAATCACTTCATCAGCTCCTCAGACACTAGCTGCTGCCTCAGTCCCCAATTTGATGCCTCTTTCAACTGATTGAGTGTAGCACGAAATAGCGTCAAGATCACATCTAGGTTTTTCACTAGAGCTAATAAAACTGCGAATTTCTTCATCTGCGATCCTTCTGGAAATGAAAAGTTAACCGAGCTCCAGCCAATCATTTTGAACTATTAATTTGTGGGTCTCGATCTCGAACCGACATATCTTTTGAGAAGTTACTCATGGTAGATTTCATGAGAATGGGAATTGAATGTGAAATACCAGAAATTGACAGAAAAATCCTAAGTAAAGATGAGCAGCATGTTCTAGACATATCGTTTGCCATACAAGATGGTAATAGTTGAAAAGATTTGTCATTTCACGATCCAGTCCTATTTTCCCATGCACAATGTTTGACAAGGACCAACCAAATCCGTCGTCTATTAACGCAAAAGATAGAGACGGTTCACTTTTGCATGCACCGTTTTCCACGCACATTTGCCTTGATTGGCTGAGCCAAAACATCGGCATGACGCATGTCCCATTGCATACATAAAAGCTTCCTGGTTTGAAGGCACTCTCTCTTAGCTTTTCTCAGCTCTGTACCTTTGAGCTGGTGTTGCTGGTTTTAAGAAGTCAAGTCTTTGGGTTACAGCTGGCCAGTAGATCCCGTAGACCCTGGTATTTTATAATCGCTGAAGACGGCCACTGAAATTGAAGGAAGTTAGCTATCGTTGCCATTTTCATCTACTGGACATGAATCTTAAGGATGACCTGATGAGCTGTATCTTTTAAAAATAGTTAATCCCCACCTCCAAGTGTAGCAATAGTTTGTTTATACTTTTCAGTCAAATAAATTCAATCTTTAAAACCACTTCTGTGTCATTCTTTATTTACCAGGGGGCGTTATAAGATCATTCATTTCAACTCAAAGAAATCGTCCATTTCATCTTGAATGTTACATGCCAGTATGGTTTTACATACAGAAAAGCAGCGGATTTACTTAAGGAGCTCATAACTTGCTCAAAGCCATTCTAACTTCTCGTTACATGTGTGATGAACTTAAACGTATAATTGACCCCAACATTGAAAAAATGCCTTTTTTCATCTAACCATAGAATTTGCTTCTCACCATGATCGAGGACAATAGAATCCATGTACGAGTAGTCAGGCATAGAATAATTTTGAAATTCAGGAGGAGCGATCTCTCACTGAAGACTGCTGTAAGATACTTCATGGTTCCTTGTCTGAATTTTCAAGCAAATTAATATTTCAAAATGATTGACTCGGACTCGGTTTAGTTACTGAACAACTCATGTAATTGCCAATGTGATCTCAATTTTTTAATTTTCTAACTCAATTTCTAATGCAACCTCAATATGTTATTTTTCAATTTTTTTTTAATAAAGCTAGATGTCTTTTACGAGTGAAATATTTTGTTATGACCTCGACACTCGAAAATATATTAATAATATTTTATCAAATCTCCAATATTACTAGACTACTGGCGCCACCTCGCAATTTCTATACTCATCGCACATACGTAAGGTGGATACGATTACCACGATGCGGTTTTTTCTGATGAAGTATCGGGCATGCGCAAAAGTAAATGGAAATCGTCTCAATCGGCCTGATGTCGACGGTTTCATTATGTTTCTATACAATATTGGGAACATCGTGCATATGCAGGGCAGGGTGGATAGGATTATCACGATGTGAGCTTGCTGATGAAGTACTGTGCAAAAGCAAATGAACTTGTTTCAAAAGGCGCGGTGTCAAAGGTTTCAATACGTTTCTATAGTATCTAAGGAACACAGCGCATGAATCGTGGCACAGTTCTTCGTTCTTGAAGTGCTAGGCAAGTATCGTTCTCTCATCAAAAAAGATCGTGATGCATCGGTTTTGAGAAAATAATGACACCAGTTTGACGATGTTGATTTCACACCGTTTTTTGCCGATGTATCAATGCATCGCCCAAGCCTAATTTCCATCACCCATAGTGAATTTTAATTAAGATGCGCAAACAGAAGAAGTGATTAAAAAAAAAATAAATTGTTTTGTTCATTTGGAGCCAAATCACAACTTTTCCGTGCTATTAGAATTTGAAACAAAAATAAAATATTTTTTTGGCACACCCTACTATACACACCTTTTCAATCCTTTGTTATTGCATTATAGCTTTGTTGGATCTCTTACATGTCACTATTAGAAAAGAACACTAATAAACAATTAAGGGGGGGAAAAAACACCACTTACACTTTGGTAACCTATATAATCTTCAATGCACTTTGAACAAAAAAGAACGGTACCAGTGAAGGTGGTTACAATAACAAAGCCGCCAACACTCTGAAAGCCAAAAAAAAGGTAATTTATAATATTTTATTTTTATCATTAATTTATAAGGCACATAAAATTATAAAAAAGATTAAAATTATAGGTAGAATAATAGTAACAAACATATATATATATATTTTTTAAGAATACGTAATGGGAGTTTTTTTTAGGTTTTTTTAGGTAATAGGTTTTTTTAAAGAACTATAGTCATACAAAGGTAACAAACAATGAAATATTTACATTTTTAAACTTAAAAATTATCTTATTCCTATTATGTAATAAATACATTAGAACTCCAATTATTGGGATGAGTTATACGAGTCAAATTAAGAAATAAGGAAATCAGCAGAATCTGTACTTTAAACTTTTATTTTGCATTATTAATTTTGCGCATAAAAACAAAAGATTTTATTGGTTAAGAATTGTGTCAAACATATCCGAGAATAAAACTAAATATATTTAAACAAAATACTTTAATTTGCTTTCAAAGTTATTTTGGCAAAAATTTCTGTATTTAAGGGACTAAATTGGATATGGGATAATAAAGAAAAATATAATCTAGCTATTTAGTGAATTATTGGTACAGTATCGATGAGTTTAGTAATTGAAGATAGTCATTTCATAATGTGATCATAAAGGAAATAACTAGAATGCGAGTTTACAGGGTGGCCCCAAATTTCAGGAAAAAATGTTCACTGACGGATTTCTAAAAAGTTTCAATATTTTACAGCAATTTTTTTTCTTCAAATTTCTTCAATTTTTCCAGATATTTAGATCAAATAGAAAATTTATGACAAAGAGATAATATGCCAATTTTTTTAAAAATAGTTACGGCCGAAATGAACAGTTTAAATTATACCGTACCATGAAACTTCTAACAATTACCACAATTCTTCAGGAAAATGGTGCCAAAATACGGATGAATGGGGAATTGTATTTTCAAAATGATAGAAAAATTCCCTGATTTTTGCAAAATTTAAAGAAATTCCCTGATTTTTTCCAGAATCAGAGAGCTCCATGACATTTCCAGGTTCAGTGGCCACTAAGTATTATCTACCTGATCGTTGGCAACCTTTTTACTGGTAACAAAATGTTCACAATTGCTGAATTTCTTTCCTGGTCCCAAAATTTTTTGAAAAGTTAAATAAACTATTTATTGAAAATAAAAAAATCTCTGCTTATTTGAATACATAAATATATCATGAACTAGGGTCCAGTAAATTGAGCATTGCATTTGAATTGTTTTAGAAGAGTGCTTCAAAAATGTTGCAAAAATCACTCCTTCACTGTATTGTTGAGAATGTATTTCGAACTTCTTTAAATTCAAAGAATAATGTAGTTGACCAATCCAATAGTTTAGATAGTCAACCACATACAAAAATTCTTCAATAGTGGACAGGAAAATAATAAGAAGTGCAAAAATGTTCCCAACCTTAAGCCCATTTGAAGTGGGAAAAACATCAGGGCAAAGCACTTAATAAATGACAAAATTTGGAAAATAAATAATTGGCAAACTTTTTGTTATAAACTAGATATTTTAAATTTCAATATTTTATTCATTGAAAACTTTTTAACTATAGTATGAATCATGTATAAACTTAAAAGAAGAGCAATTTTAAGAACAAATATGTTTTTATTTCATAAGAAATTGAAATAAATTTCATGGAATACACTGCAATACATTAAATTGAATGTATTGTTACTTTTCAATTTTTTCTATATGAATTATTTGCTTGAGTTCAGCTAATACATCTTCTACAATAAAAGTATCAAAAATAAGAACTTACCTTTTCCATTAACTCTAAATAAGAAATAATTGAAGAGGGCAAAGTTGGAATTTTGCTCTTGAAATTCTTTGGATTCAAACAACCTTTAATTAGGAGAAAAAAAGATAAAAATTTTTAAATAGAAAAAATAAATACGGGGACTCAAAACATATTAACAACTTATTAATAAAATTTCTATTCAACTCAGAGCAGCATAGATGTCACACCGACTTTTTGCCGTGAAAAAGGCAGATTATATTATTCATACTGGACACAGCTTGTTTTAAAAAATTATAGATGATGAGCATACACGAAAGTTAAGTGCTTCCTTCTTAAAACATAATGGCACCAACATCAAATTCAGTTGATTTTACAAAACATATTGTCAGGTAACACTTTGACTTAATTTAATAGATTTTCACAACAAAAACAACCGTACCATTAATATCAAAATTTGCAATAGAAAAATGATTATTTTGTGGATATTTATACTCTACATCAGATGTCAATAGATAGAAGAAATGCTTTTTTGGGTAAAATATTAATATTTTGATATCTTCTACTTTTTTAAATTAACTTTGGCAAAGAGTCAATCAATAACTAACCTTCTACTTACCAATATTTAACCTCAATCTTTATATTTGGTATTTAAAATTTTTTAACTTCGGCCTACTTACAGCAACAATATTTTGAGACCATAGATCCTAGCCAAATTAAAAATCAGACACTGAAATAATGTCTTCTGTTTTCTTTTAAATGCAATTACTAACAACTATATATTTACTCTGCTAATAAGGTTTAAATTAGGCAAGAAACCAGTGCTATATTCTCAAGTTTTATTAAAATAGTTTATTAAAACAATACATTTAAAAAAAAATTATACATTTAAAAAAAAAAAAAAAAAAAAAAGTATCGGAAATCAAACGTACCATTGAAATTGATAATTTTTTTTTCCTTCTTCAAATTTTCACACAAAATAAAATGATTTGGGGAGTTTGCGGTGAACTCACACTAGAAAAACACACTTGTTTAAAAAGAAATATTAGAGAAAACGCACTAACAACTGCCTTGCTTTATTTCTAGTGAATTGATTAGCAATTATTATAGAAAATAAATTGTTGAAAAACCGGCTATTTATTCAATTTTTTTTTTTTTATTTCGATTATTTAATGAAATATTTTTTAATATTAAAAATATTTACAAGTATTTGTTAGAAGCATCGATGGTTAGAAGTTACATTCTGGTTTGTAACTACAGCATAAGCCAGTTGTATACCTATTTACCTAATTGTTTAACGTGTATCAATTGGGGTAATGACAAAAACAAAGCACTGTAAATAATTTGGTGCATAATTTCATTTCTTTAATAGTAATGGTGTAACCTCTTACATTCGGATAATGGGAATATGACGTCATTCTGATATTTTTTGCGTCGTCAATTCGTTCTAATTCAAGCGTTTTTATCAATCGACACTGAATGACGCAATAAACTACAATAACAGTGGCTTGGTACAGTAAGGATTGTTCGACGGCAAGAGTTCGTGGGTTCGTTCGAACCAGAACGCCAACATCCAGGGGTGTAGTGGAGCGGGAACGCGTGGGAACGGCGATCCTTTACCCTATTTATTACGCCTATTTATTATTTTTTTTTATTTCATGACATTAAATGCAAAGTCAAGAAAGAAAACGAAAAGGTTGTTTTGTGAGCACTTGATGTTGTTTTCGATCTGCAACTTCAGAGCTGAGCAAACACTTGAAAGAAGCGCAGCAACCCACACATACGGCCATTCCATCAACCATCCGACACATTCATAAGACTCCCCCTCCTCCCCCCCCCCCCTCTCCCTCTCCTACATGGTCCAATGTTTCAATACTCCTTCATTAGAACTATGATTCATCCAATGACGATTATCTTCTTCATCATCTGTATTTGTGGATGAATTCCAGACGTCAAAGTTGTATGGTTCTTCATACACAAATTTACGCCAACTCTCCATTTTTAAAGAACGAAACTGTGGTTTGGCAGTTCTTTGCGCCCTTTCCTTGAAGAATGTTTCCCTTCTAATTTTAATGGGAGCGCTAATCGATTTCTTAACAAAAGTTATGTATTTTTTTTTTTTTTTTTAAATTGCCCACATGTTTTGAAATCACAGAATTATGCATTTATATTGGCTTGCCAGATATTCGGAAAATCAAACTGATACGTTGTATGAAAATCACAAAATATATTCAAAACAGTATTGATTTTGTAACACTCCTGCTTACTGTAACTCAATACATAAAAATAATGGAAATGAGTGGCCTCAGGAAGGTGCATGGGAGGCTTCTTTCATTCCCCTCCCTAATAGTTGCTTACATTTTTATAAAAGTGGAGAAAAGGGCAAATTTCACCGGAAAAAATAAACTGTGTGCCATATAATAATAGATTTTATATTTGTCATTGTGAGAAGGGAAATAGTTTTGAAAAATCAAAGTCAGGACAGAAAAAAAAAAAAAAAAAAAAAAAATCACTGCAACCTACAAGTAGTACTGCCGAAACTCATGATATTGAATGTATTATTTTCCAAGAAGTGAAGGTATTCATATTTTCTTTGAGGTTATATATTTCACTTTCCTTAATATAAAATTGCTAATGGTTTTGCAAATGGAAGGAAAATTGCCCCCGATATTTTTTAAATTGTAGTGATTTTGATGACAATATCAATATCATATATAAAAACAAAAAACAGAAATGTACTAAGGAAATCTATACGTCTATCAATTGATGAGTCTGCATTTGGTTGGTTGTTTGTACTCTCAACGGCCTACTTTTATGTACAATGATGGCTATTCGGGTCGGGACCTACAGCTTAACGTGGATTCCGAATCATAACGAGCTTTCATGCCTAGCACGGGATTCGTACGCGGCACCTTTGGCATGCAAGGCTAGAGCTCTAACCACACAACCATCAGGTCTGAATAGAAACTTGATCTCTTATGGGAATTTTTTTTCTGATTAAAAATTGTTTAAGAAATCATGTAAATTATCTGTTGAAAATGAATTATTGATAATCTGTTTAAAAATTGTTGCAAAAAATCTATTTAAAAATTTGTGTCAATAGTATGTTTGAAAATATCTTCTAATCCATTTATAAAGTGTCAAAAAATCTGTTAATATGGGTTGTGCAAAGCAAATTGTTAAAAAAGCCAGATTACTTAATAGTTTTAAAAAGATATTTAAATAAAAAAAAGTTTAAACACAAATGTTTTTCTTTTCAATTTTGAGGAGCTCATTATCTGTTTTGAGACCATTAAAGTAAAATCAAGAAAGTTATTTATTCTTAGTTGTAATTTTCACTCAACACCTCCACCCCACATTCACACAGAAAAAAAAAATATATACGTTTGTAACGACGCGACATAGCGTTCCCATACCTTTTTATTTTATACTACACCACTGCCAACATCATAGGCGTACCCAGAGTTGCTGAATGGGGGAGGGGGGTTCCAAAAATTAAACACCAATGAAAAAAAGGAGAAGAGAAGATGGGGGGGGGGGGGAGTAAAAAAAGAAACAATTTCATCTTATTGAAAAAGTTTTCAAATCACTGTCCAAACCTACGGGACAAGGAGAATGGACAATGAGGAACTTGCACAAGTGAGGAAAATGAATATTTTTTGCATTTTCTAGTGTTATCCAACCAATATATTTGAGCAGTGCAATTATTTTTTTATTTTTATGCTTTCAATTAATAAAAAATCGAGTTTGAAATCAGCCGAAATCAAAGCAAAAGTCACGCGACCAAAAAACGCATAAAAAACCCGTGACGTGGTTACGCATAGATAAAGTCGAAAATCAGAGGAAAAACCTCACTCATTCCTCGTCCATAACAGGTTTTAGACTGGTTCATTATCTGCGCGGAAACCAGATTTGCAAGTTTCTCGCAAATCACACCAACCTGTACGGAATATGGCAATGGCCTACCAACGCCAACTTGGGCAGAAACATCACGATTACCATAGAAACTGCAGGAACCCTTGACATCATAGATTTTGCTGAGTGTTTTGATCGGACTGGTTTTGGCTCGGTTTTGAGGCATTTTCTTTTCTTAATACTTAAATAACTAATTTTATTAAAGAACTTTTGTTTAAATATTACAATCAGAAAGAAATTCGAAATTCTCCGAAAAAATAAACAAATTTCATCGTTTTTAAAAAATGCGAGAATGGTGCATTTCTTTAAGAATTCCTTTCTTCAGAAAAAAAAAAGGAGCAGGAAAATGTTCTTAAACAAATGGAAATTGAAAGGATCTCATATAATTGTAAAATACATGAATGCAATATTTTCGGAGAAACTTTTCAGGCGTAACAAACAAGATAGGATCAGTGTCAGAGGCGAGATCCTTTCAAAATATTTCAAACATACACAGCCAAAATTAAGCATTAAAGAAACTTCCGTAAACATTCAAAGATATTTTTTTCTTAATAAATATGTCCCTTAATGTTTATATTACATTATGGTGTTTAGATACATAATGATAATTCGATAATCAACATCGTCAGCGTTTGTAAACCTGCGGATATGGAGAGTCCATTTCCCCAGCTTCGGACGGGTGTAGCGCGTAGTTATCATCAAATGGTAAGTTTGCTCTTCTGGTGAAAAATCCATGTATAATCTTGCAGTTTGGTATAGCTTTTGATTACTTTAGTAAAACACTGATCACTGAATAATATCAATAATGAAACTTAATGAATAATTTGAGTACCCATGCCTAACACGGGACTCGAACCCGCAACCTCGCGGTCTAGAAGCTAGTACGCTAACCACTATACCGTTTTATCGGCAGTCATAGGTTAGGGATCGACCGTATAGTTTATTCATGTATCACATCTTATTAATTGATACTATCAACTTTTGAATTAGAGGTATAGAATAAGTAATCACCCTAAGTAAAAAAAAAATCAATCACCAAACTTCCACCATAAGAAAGCAACCTTAGGACGAAAAGGTGTGAAGGATACTATCTGATTAGATCAATGAATAAAATATAATTTTTCATCAAATTTTTTTATTAAATATAACTTGGTTCCTCCTCCAGCAGGTCAATAATTGTCTTAAATGTAGATAACTTTTTATTGTAAAAAAATTCAATTTCCTCACCAAATGTGGAAAGTTTATTAGTGCCTCTCTAATTCCATTCCGTTTGAAATCAGTTCTAGAACAAAACTTTATAACACAGACATTTAAATTCAGTCTGCAAATTTCATGATCGACTTCGATGGAAAAAAAAGAATTTCTACCAATTAATCATTCTACAAATGATATCAGCCAGAGGACGCGATATAGAAGCTGCAGCTCCACTTAATTTCTGCCATTTCATTAATATGACTCACATTTCAAATTCAGTAATAACGTTCGCTCTTTCGAGATGGCCAGATAGGAAGACTTAGCAGAATGTGGTGTGGTACATCGGAATATTTCTAATAATAAGTGTTACCTTATGTGTAAAGACCAATCAAATTTGTTAAATGCCAAAAGTCAATCCCGGAGGAAACGTGAGATTTAGAGGAATTCATTAGAGGAATTTAATTTTTTTAAAGTAGGTTAGATGATACTGAAATTTAGGGGCAATTTGCTATCGGCAAACAAAACAACGTGATCCACAAAGTTCGTCAAAGACGATTCCGCAGACTATTTTACTTTTTGTTGTAAATTTAAGGAACATTTGTAAATTTTCATCATCGACAAAATCAAATTCTATAGTTGATCAAGGTTATAATAACAAAAAGGTATTCGTAAGTAAATAGACTAACTTGACAGTAATAATTGTGGATACCAAAAAATAGATGTGTACATTTCAAGTATTCCTTTGATGCCCATTATTTTGCTTTAAAATTAAGCGACAACTGGTTATAAATAAGTATTCTATGTAGATTGGCAATGCAGCAAAATTTTGTAATTATTAAAAAAATATTTAAAAAAAATAATAATAAGATTGGACATGTGCAAAAAGTAGAGATCTTGAAAAATATCTTAATAAAAATTTAATTATAAGATTCACAGGCAATCAAATAACCCGAAGATGAACAGTCGTAAACGGTTAAACATTTCAATACATGCTTAAAGAGGGTATTGCCACAACTATAGTAGCCTGAATAAATGCAAATGCAAAAAAGGAACAACTTGAGATCTATTAAACATATAAAATTGAGTGCATACTTAAGTTGAGTCTCATGTGTGCAGCTGCCAGCCTGAGGACGCTAACTTTATCCACAGGTTTCGATGAGTTCTTCACCATGGGTACTAGATTAGCTAGTTCAGAAATATAACCATTTAGTTTGTCACGGCGCTGTTTTTCGGCCTGATTTCTTTGAAGACGGATTGTACTACTAAGGAAGAGAAATTAATTGAAAGTAAGTTAAGAAATCCACAATTTTTTTTTTTTATGTAAATGGCAATATTTTACAATGGATAAACATTTAGTTGAAAACGATTGGATATATAACTTTGTTGGTAATGTTCAATATAATTAACATTTCAAACTATTAGTAGGGGAGACCTTTGTACCTAAGGCCGCCTTTTTTCAATGCAAAAAAAAATTTAAAAAATGAGTCACTGAGCCGTTTAAAAATATTAAACTGATGTGAATACATCGTAATAGTAATTACTTCCCATTGGGATCAATATAAATATTTAACATAATAGATTCTGTCAAATAGAACTTTTTTTTTAAAAGAAATTTCACGAATGGGCCTAGATAAAAGACTTCGTTGTACCTAGATCCAGTAGCTGATGTACCTAATGCTATTCTCTTTAAGTGAACAAACATACACAGATGAATTTTATAAAAGAAACAATATCAAGTAATTATCAGTCATTGATTTATCATATAATAACTATGATAAATTGCAATGTGTCAAATTATTAATGAATTACAAGTATTTTCATAACTTGAAAAACTGATTTAAAAAAATGAGCTGCATGCATTATCGCTTTGACAGATTTTGGTTTTGGCAATTTGAACACAATAAACAACTATGTGGCCCTAGGTACACGACTTGGTAATTTCATATAAAATATCTTTTAATAAAAATGCACATGGAGAAAGGACTTATTTAAATACATCTCATTTAGAACTGTGGAGAGCAGGGGCGCGCACCATTAGAGAACCCCTCGTGGCGACTCCTAGCGGTAGGGAGAGGTATTCCTCATTCTGATAAGAGACAGATAGCTGAACATTCTCGATGTGAATATACGTAAGAAAGGCGCTTGTGCCAAATGTAGCATGAAGTGTGAGCAGGAAGGAGTTATTAAAGCTGGATTCTACACTCAACAAGTGTCCCTTCTCTGATCGTCTACTCCCACAGTACTTAACGTTACAAACACAATTATTTTCTAGAATTCAAAGAAAAGTATTTGACTTAACTTTGTAAAACAATAAAAGACATAAGTTGTTGTTACTGCAGACCATATAAAAACGTTTTTCACTTATAACTTTACACCACTGAGCTAAAGAACTTGCCACAGCTTTCTACTCTAAGTTTTCAAAATTGCTGCCAAAAGAGCAATGGACAATTCCCGCATCTTATAAAAACGAATAAAATTGATATATATTTATAAAGAATTTCTTTCGGATTCTAAATATTCAAATAAAAGTTCTTTAAAAAAATTAGTTATTTAAATATTAAGAAAAGAAAATGCGGAAAAAACCCTCAAATTGCGATCCGCTCAAAACGCGCCGATTTTGAGAATGACGTCAAGAACCCCGAAAGGTTCGGTGACGTAATCCCTTCGCTCCTTTTGTTATGGTGAGGTTCTACCTAGTGTCAGCTATATACTCAGTGGTTTCTAGTAGTTGCCGTTTCTCAAATATTTTTGGTAGCCTATTTTGTAGGTATTTGTTTTCTATTTAATAGCAAAAATGGAACCTGGTTTTGTAAGAGGCCAATCGGACAATTTGCCAAAAATTTACTCGACAATGATGACTGTCTATTTCAGCAAGAATATGGATTTTATAACAGCGGAAACCCGTGGCGTAAAAGTCAATGAGCAAGATTCCCTGCTTTAATTAACTTGAATGGTTTTGTTGTTCTCGGAATAAAAAGTTTTGTGGGAAAATATTGGTATTTTTTCGTTAAAGGGGGCCGTTGTCAACATCCAAGTCCGGTACGGATTCTGCACAAAGGTGATTTTTGCCAAAAAATGGCTGCCCCGCCATTTTTTTTAATGACAAGTGAACATAATTTGGCGTGGTTTTATGTAAACAATTCTTGGCGCAGAATCCGTACCGAACTTTGAATTTTATCCCATTACTTTGCACTTGATGTTTACAAAAACTTAAAATAGCTGTCCTAACATATAGCTTGTTTTAAACTTAAAAGGCAAACATTCTTTAATTTTCCTAATATAAAAACTATCATAAATGTAACTTATTTCAAAATGATCTTCACAAACATAACGTACAGTCTTTGTCGACAGATACACTGGTGTGCAAAACTTAAGCAACAATGTAAAAATTTAGCAGATAGCCATGAAATTGCAGAAAAGGAGGTCTGGAGATTAGTACAATGAACGCGTAAGTGAGTAGAAACGTCATGCGTACACAGCAAATTGAAATGTCTTAAAATAAGACACAAAATTGTCTTAAACAAGTGGCACTGTTTTAAGACGAAAAATGGTGTCTTAAAATGGGGCATTTTAAGACGTTTAGACTGTCTGAATTGGGGATATTTTCAGACAGTTGATGTGTCTGAAAGGGTTGTTTATGTAACCTTTCAGATGTTGGGAAGCTAAAAACACATGTATTTAAATTAAAATGCAATAAATTAGCTTGTGTTAAATTACAAATTTTTATTAAAAGAAAAGTCAAAATTACTGCTTTATTACCATGTTGCACATAACTTTTTGTTGACTATGTTTCACTTTCCTGGTAAATTTAAGCATGGGATTGCAAAACAGCAACACATCAACTGTTAATAATAGGCACACAACTATTAATATATTCAAGTAAGGGATTTGGGACTAAATGTAAATATATGTATTGGGATAATGGACATTGTAGTGTGGCTGAATCTTAAATAGAAAAGGTTTGACTTCCAAGATTGTATCACAGTTTTAAGTTGTTTTTTACAAGTCAACTTTAACATCAAATAACAAGCGTGATGTAAACACTTATAGTAGTTGTATTGGCAAGTCTAGGATACATTATGTGGCAGCATAAACTTATTTTACTGATGAAACCAAGCAGTAATAATCTAATTATTCCCCATCTGGGAATTTAACTTGTTTATAACATTCCCCTATAATAACACTACATAATTAATGCAGTATACAGACATTTCTAAGAAATATAAAGCAAAAAAACTTTATTTTAGTTTTAAGATTTTTCTACGAGCGTAAAGTCAACTCGCTGCAGAATTATTTTTTTAAACCGAGTTTTAAATAAGTGATTATTAATAAATTATTAGCCTATTATTATGAACTTTTTTTTTAATACAGTCAACTTGCAATAACTCGAAGTCTCGTAAGTTGAATATTCATTTATCTCGATGTTTTCATTAGGTACCAAGTATATGCCTTGAATAAAAAAATAACTTCGGATAACTCGAAGAATTTGGCCAGTCCCTTGAAGTTCGGGTTATTGCGAGTTGACTGTGTAATTTAAAAAAGGTTTGAACAACATGTACAAAATATGTCTTCATTTTGACCAATATTCAATGTTACACAAGTTATTTTGTTACGTTGATTTTCCTGATTTTAATGCTGTCATCGAACACCCAGTCCCATTTATATGCAGGTTATATCATAAATATCCCCAGATGTAATTATGGAACACAGAAGATTCATTGATGAAATAAAATTCAAGGACACAATAAATTTTATCCAGATTATATCAAATCATGGCAAATATATTTTCAAAATCATCAGTACTTGTAATATGCAACAAAATGAATAAAATTGTAATTGAATGTTAAAAACAGAAATTTTAGAATTCTGAGAACAGTATCAGTTAGAAATAGATCAATTAAAATTTATTATAATTAAAACACTGAAATAAGATAAATAATATTACATAAACCAACTATTTCACTGGAAATGAAGCCCTTGTGCATATCAAAAAGATCATTTACGAGTTCGAGCAATTTCGTACATATTGTGAACAATAGCTTAACACTGGTCAAAACATTTGACCACTTCAAGCATATAATTATTTCAAGTTTGAATACTGTTGTCTAATATCCCTCAGTGTTCAATTAATGTTTTTTGTAGAATAGTACTCTAGTATCATGCAGTTAAGGTGCACAGTTGCAACATTGCTCGGTTTAGATATGCTGCTAAGTGCTATTGAGTCTGAAGTAATAATATTAGAGAGCAAATTGAACATAGGCTATACCATTCATCCATCAGAGTAGTATTTATTATACAATAAGCGACAGCAAGTGATGCCAACACTTCTGATCTCACTTTTGTTGCATTAGATTAATGAGGAATAAATTTCCTGTAAACCCCAATTGAATATTAAAACACATACACACATTCGGGTATGTGAGAAAACTCTAGCAACAATATTTGATATTTTTCTGTTAGACGGGTACCAAAATCCGCTAAGTCGGAAGGTTGACATAGTTATCGCCAAGCTGAAATGTTTACACGAAAATAATATTTTAAACTCGTGGAATTTTATTTTTATTCTTTAGTTTGGGGGGGTTGCCTAAGCAAACCTTATCACAGATGGGAAGTTATTAGTTTGAATGAGTTATCGCTAAAATTTGGTGATTTTTATCTGGTACCCGTCAAAACAAAAAAAAATTAAATCAACGATCAAGAAGAGGTTAATATTGGCATAATACTCAGGATCTACTGAATCAATTTGGATAAAGTTTATGTTTATTGGTTGAATTTTTGCTGAGGATACAGAATACACTTTAAACGCAGATAAAACTGCAATTACATACAAAAATGAATTACGTCATATTGCCGTCTATGCTTTATTTATGTCAATACTAGCTGCGTACTCATCGTGGCATAATAGGTCTTCGAATTTGACAGTTCAGGTTACAATATAGGGTGGCAAGCATAAAAGCTACATTATTTTCAAAACAAAAGTTTGGAATCAATCATTTGACATTTTATTTAATAATCTGAAACGCAGTTGATTTTTGAATGTGGGGTCTCTTTTACGCTGGGCACACTAAATAGTTACTACAAAATAAACACCATAAAAATAAAAGACACTACTTGTGATTGTTATAAAAAATGATTTCAATATGAACCAACAAATAATAGTTTTAAACATTTTGGACATTTTCGGTAAAACCGAAACTCTTGCCAAAAAGAAGCTTTAGCCACACTGTTATTAATAATTACCGCTAAAGCTGCATTTTGGCGACAGTTTTGGTTTTACCAAAATTGGAAAAAGGAATAATTTGTGTAATTACCTGGAATTTTAAATAAATAATTTGTGAAAATACAAAAGTGTATAAAGTTTTGTTGGCATCCTTTAATGGCAATGGTTTCCTTTTTCTTATTTCTGAGCATTAAATTGCTTAGGGCTTCAATCATCCTTTCTTTGAGCCAATAGAGCTTTTTTACGAAACCGAGCTGGCAGCCAGCAAAATGCAGAGCTGATTTCGGGAAACACAATATTCTATAATTTTTTTTATTCTAGTTAATATGATACTTTTCTGTTAAAGTAGGCCGTTGGTATTCCCAAGTACAGTACGGATTGTCTGCCAAGATTGTTTACATAAAACTGCGGCAACAACAAAAGGTAGTGGACTGGGAGACCTAGCTGGTAGTGGTGTCTTCATTGAAAAACCTGAGCAAAATCTTTCCATCTGCACTGTAAAAAATAATAGTTCAACCTTTCACCACTTTTATGGTTTAATCTAGCGAAGCTGAGAGATTTCACCAGAAAAGTGGTTCAATTCAATTCGAGCTACTTTCTCGATAAATGAGTTGCACCAAAATTCCGGTGAAATGTATTGATCCCATCATGCATTGCGCGGTTTTGCTGGCAATACAACATGGCCGAAACTTCGCACTCGTAGAACTCTTTTCGTGTTGTACTGTCGAACAACATATTTCAAATCAAAGGTAAGCTTTTTTTTATTGCTTACTTTAATAATAATTTTGTTTGCAAGTTCCATCTGTCTAATTCTATCATTTTACTTAATTTAATAATGTGTAAACAACTAGGCCTATTTATCTGAAGCTGACAGTTCTATAGTGCTTTAATATTTGGTAAACAATTGCTTTGAAACTTGAAATATGTATTGTAACTTTAAAAGTTGCATAAGTCATAATATGTTTTCGATGTTAATAGTTTAGACGTTAAAGTATTCATACATTTTACAACTTCCAACTTTTAGATATTTTATCGAAACATTTTAGTAATGAATTTTGAAGCTAAACATATACAAATTGGATCACTTTATTTGTGAATGTTTGCATCGTATAAACAACAGCAGGATCAGTTTCATAATCGGTATTTTTTAAATACGATTTAAAATCTTGGGTACTTTTCCATTTCGCGGGGACAGGCGATAATGTCGCCATAAATTATGCAATTGACGCCAAACAGAATATCCCCGCTGGTAACTTTTTACCGCCACATTTTGAAAACAAGACGCTGCCATTTTTAAAATAAATTAAATTAATAAATATAATCTGCTTGGCGAGATTTGCAGCATTATCAAAAAATTTTATGTGTATACTGTGCGTTGTCGCAAATAAAGTCTGCTTGGCGACATTTGCGCCTGTGAAATGGAAAAGTACCAAATCTTAATGTTTACTCTTGCTAAAATTGTCAAATTGTGTGAACCATGTAATATAGTATTAATTTTCCTTACACTTGTTCTATATTTTTTTCAGAAAACAGATCTTATTCATTTGTGGCGACATCAAATAACAGATAAAACTTCTGTGCACTTGAGTACTCTTTTGCACAGCGGTAATGCATCTGTCTCAAGACACAATGGTCCCTGGTTCGAGCCTCGTCGCCCTTGAAAGCTTGCTAACGCTTTATTGGTGTCTTGACTGTCAACGATCAAAAGTTTCACTACACACTCATAGCCGGATTATTCAAATACCAGTTCCTTCACAGCGATTTCAGCACATTAACATTGATCTGGTTGGACCTCTCCCACCGTCTGAAAGATACAGCTATATCCTCACATGCATGGACAGATACTCCAGATGGCCTGAAGCAATACCAATTACAGACATCCAAACCGACACAGTCGCTCGTGCTTTCTTCAACCATTGGATTTCTCGCTTCGGCACTCCTTCTATTGTAACTACTGACCAGGGAAGACAATTCCAGTCTACACTCTTCTCTTCTTTATCAGCACTACTTGGTGTCAAGCTCATCCGCGCGACCCCATACCACTCTGCAAGCAATGGAATGATCGAACGTTTTCATCGCTCTTTGAAACAAGCGATAAAATGTCACCGCAATCCGCTGGACTGAAGCACTACCACTAGTACTCCTTGGACTGCAATCAGCAGTCAAACAAGACCTTGGTTGCTCTCCATCAGAGTTAGTGTATGGTTCGACCATCCTACTACCTTCAGAATTCATCTCACCATCTGCGACTCCAGTCATCGAGACATCTGAATTCCTCCGTCTTCGTACATGTATGCAAAGCCTGTCACCAAAGCCAGCTTCTGCACACATCAAACACATCCCTTTTGTCCACTCAGCACTCAAAACTTGTTCGCATGTCTTCTTGCTCAGAGACCGCATCAGAAGAGCATTAGATCCACTTTACTATGGACCCTACCGAGTACTGGAACGCAACGCCAAAACTTACACCCTCGACATCAACACCAAATGTAGTGTCATCAACATAGATCGCCTCAAACCAGCCTTCTTCATTGCTGATGACTTCTTAGACCCAACTACTCCATCACACACAGCAGCCTTTTCACCCTCACCTACTTTATGCGTTCCATCTAGTGCTCCAGACACATCTCCCACCCCTAGTTCCCTAGAACCCCTCCCACCCCTCATACCTTTTACAACTTCCAACTTTTAGATATTTTATCGAAACATTTTAGTAATGAATTTTGAAGCTAAACATATACAAATTGGCTCACTTTATATGCGAATGTTTGCATCGTATAAACAACAGCAGGATCAGTTTCACAATCGTTACTTTTTGAATACGATTTAAAATCTTGGGTACTTTTCCATTTCGCGGGCACAGGCGATAATGTCGCCATAAATTATGCAATTGACGCCAAACAGAATATCCCCGCTGGTAACGTTTTACCGCCACATTTTGAAAACAAGACGCTACCATTTCTAAAATAAATTAAATTAATAAATATAATCTGCTTGGCCAATCTACACCCAAAATTTTTGCGACAAATCATAAAATAAAACACTTAAATAACTGTGTGCGCGTGTGAACAACAAGAATGCTCTTTATTGGCGGCACTTAAAAACCGCCAAATCTGTAGCTGCAGTGCCGTTAATACGCAAGTACCATTTTAATTTACATAAAAGTCAATTTAACTTGAAGCTTTTGTAAACTTAATATTTAATACTTCTATATTAAATTACTGGCATGTATTGTCATTTTTTTTTGTCAATAAGATAAAATTTGTGCCTGTTTAAAAACATTTACTCTTCCATTAGTCTGATACCAGATAAAAACCACCAGATTGTAGCGATAACTCATACAAAGTAACAACCTTCAAATCTATAATTCCTAAAATAAACCGTTATGACAATATAGGCTTGCTTTCTAGGTACTGATCTATTAGACGGGTACCAACTAAAAATTGTCAAACTACAATGATAACTCATCCAGACTAACAATCTTCCAATAATTTATAACTCCTATAACAAACAGTTATAAAGTTTCTATAGCAACCTTATAACAAACCTTTCACATATAGGCTTGGTGATACATTTACGTGTCATTTAAATATGTAAACATTTAAGCTTGACGCCAACTGGTACCTGTCTAATGGAAGAATTCCGTTTCTTATTGTGCATGTGAAATATCCTATAGAAGTAAATTGACTTATACTACTACGTAACTAGCCTCCCTGATAGCTGTGGGGTTTGAGCTCTGGCCTTGCATGTCAAAGATGTCTGGTTCGGGACAGTCTGGGTGTTCATTGTCGTTCAGAATACACATTATGCTGTAGATAATTAGCTGCCGTTGTGCATGAAAACAGGTCGTTGAGCTTATAAACCAACCAACTTCTACATAACTGAAAACTAATATCAAGTCAGTAAAAACAAACTGAAAAATTTATTGTTTACATTTGCTAATTATGCTTCACGCAGAATATTTTTTTAAAATTTATCGAATTTCAATAAAATTACTAACAAAAAATGTTTTGCTGATAGAATTGTTGAATTTGTTTCCAGAAAAAAATCACTACAAAACTACATATTTTAAAAACTATAAACAAATCTTGAAACACAAACTTGTACAATTCTAATTTTGTATTAAATCTGAAGTGTTATTTTCCTACCCACTTCTCCAAACTAATTACTAAATTTAGTTTGATAACTTCTTGGTACATGTGTTATGAAACTAAACATCTGTACTTTAAAAATGTTGAACAAAGTGCTAAAAACTTATTAACTTGTCTTTGGTTACATATCACTGGCACTATAATTCTTGTAGACATGTAGGACAGCAAGATACGACTAATTATGCCAAACCATCAAATAAGAATATTTATTGTTAAGATAATATAAGATTACCATGATTTCTATGTTTCGAAAGCACAAACTAATAGGCTTAATATAAAAATGATGTATTTTAAACTAATGAATAGATGAATTAACATTTTTAAAATTGTGGTAATTATCAGCAAGTCTGAAGATTTATCGTATTTTCATGTTTAATACCATTTTACTTGCGGTTATTACTAATTATCAGAATGTATTGATATTTTACCTTGTAAACAGTTTGTCAATAAATATCTACTGTTTCTTTATAAGTACAATAGCAATAATATTGTAACTCTGAAGAATTCATTTTTTTTTAACCCTAATGAATGTAAAGTTTTATGGTTTGGCAACAATGGCATATTTTTTTTTTTTTTTTGATAACTTGGCTGTTATAATAAAAATGTGTTATTGTTCATTATTAAGGTATTTATAGTGTGTGATTTTTGTAAATTTTTTGGTTTTGTGCACAACTTGATAATTAGCCATTGAATAAGAATGTTTTTTTGTATTCTAGCAATAAACTATTTTGTAAATAAGAATAATTTTTTTGGAAAAATGTGTATATATTGTGCTATTAATATAATATTAAAAGATTTATCTGCTCTAATGTATAGAAAAAAATAGTGATTTATTGTTAATGTTATTTTTCTAAATGTAAAAACATTTCTATTGCAAAGCAGTTCTTAGTAAAAATGGTTTAATGTTGTTAATTTACAAATTAGTAAATAAACACTAAAAAATATGTTGTATTATGTGAAAGAAAGCAAAATTATTTAACTACAATAATTTACTTACTTATAGATTTGTGTTAAAAGAAAAATGAACCTATATAAATTTTATTATGTGATATCTCTAGTCGTAGAAAATTATTTGTTTCAATTTTGGAAAGTCATGGATTTGTGACATTTTATTTTGGCAGAAACTGTCATTATTGGATTTTCAGTTGTGTACTCAATCCAATAACAGATAATTTAATTCCTCTTAATTAATAGTCCTTTTTCTTTTATGTTTGATTTTCTGCATTCTAGAAAGGAACTATTTTGTAAATAAAAGTTATTGGTGTGTTGAAATAATGTTGTGTGTTAAATTATACTATTAATAAAAGTTACAAATATTGTTTGCTGTAATGAACTCTGTTCTTTGCCAAACAATAATACTGATTTAATATGGTAATGCTATTTTGTCTAAGTTAAAAAAATGATCTTTGCAAAGTAATTTTTAGTAAAAATGTTTTTATCTTTTGGTAACAATTTATCTAATGGCAGTTCTAATGATAGTTGGTTTGTAAATAAATTTGGTTGGTTAATCTAAGGCAGCAATAAAACATTCAGTTAATAATAAAAGAAAATTTAACTGTCCCTTATTTTTTTATTTTTTTTGTATTCTAGAAAGAAACTATTTTGCAAATCAAATGTTCTGTGTGTGTTAAATTATACTATTAATAAAATTTTAAAATATTGTCTTTATTAAGAAAGTGAATTTATGGTAGTGCTAGTTTGAAATATGAAAAAATATCTATTGCAAAGCAGATTTGAGAAAATAACAGTCTAACTTTGATGATTAATAAATAGTTAACAGACACTGAAAAATACACAATTCTCCTTTTCAAATAAGCTTTTATAGATTTACATACTTTATCAAATCAACAAACTTAAAAACTCGGTAAAAAGTTGTAAAATCAAACTCCAAAAAGTAACGAAAACTAGATTCATAAAATAGTGGAAGATAAATACAGAAACTGACGAAAGCTAAATGAAAAACTGGTAAAAGCTAACTACAAATAGTGGGGAAAGCTAAATCCAGAATAGTAGTGAAAGCTAAATACTAAAAGTGGTGAAAGCTAAATCCAGAATAGTGGTGAAAGCTAAATCCAGAATAGTGGTGAAAGCTAAATCCAGAATAGTAGTGAAAACTAAATCCAGAAACTGGTGCAGGGAAAAACGTGAAATCTGGTTCAACCTTTCACCATGAATTTCGTATATGAAGTTGAACCACAAAAGTGGTATATCATTTCACCAAATAGTGATTGCAGCTACTATATTACCAGATTTCTGGTGAAACCTAGCACCAAATTTTTAACAGTGTGTCTCCATAACCCTGATTTCACTTCAGTCTTTAAAAGTTAATTAATCGCAATTGAACAGGGCATTGAAGCTATAATCAACGAGCGTGACTTTGGAGATCTCTGGATCCTTTCGGACAGTCGCAGCTCCCTTCAACATCTACACAATTGGACTAAAGTTGGAGACAAAACAAGCATCTCCATCCTTCTTAAACTTCAACTTATTTCAAAGCGCCACGACGTTCATTTTCAGTGGATACCATCCCACGTTGACATCTTTGGAAATGAGCAAGCGGACCGCTTAGCTAAGGAGGGTTGCAGTCACTCAACACCTTCCTCTTCAGCTCTTTCATACTCGGAGCATCAGTCCAAAATCAAATGTCATCTCTCCAAAAAGTGGAAGACCCCTCCCTCTCATCACTGGTATGCAGCCAGAAACCGGGCTCTTCACTTGTATTTATTGGTGATAGAGCGTCTCAAACGGCAATTTCCAGATTGGCAAGTGGACACACGAAGAGTCTCTTGTATTCTGAGGGTAGAAAATCTTACCCTGTATGCTCCAAATGTAAAGCTCAGCAGGCCTCTGCCGAACATATCCTGGACTGCTTGGGTCTTTCCAAAGAGGACTTATACGCTACACCACTTCTTGTCATCGACTTTTTGAGGGTCAACAATTTGTTGGATCTGGTCTGACTTCGTAAGACAGGTGGAGGATAAGAAACAACAACAACAAACTGCGGCAAATTATGGCAACCACAGGTAGTTAACTTATTATTAAAAAATGGCGTCTACTGACATTTACTCGCGAAAATTACTTAGATGCAAAATCCGTACCATATTTGGAAGTACCAACAACTCCCTTTAATGGAAAAGCACCGATAATATAACATAAACTAACTTTTTCAATGGAAATATAGCCGTTGTGCACATCAAGAAGATAGGTTTGGTTGATTTGTATGCTCAGTGACTTATTTTTATACACAGTGACGGTTAATTAGGGCGGGACCAACAGCTTAAAGTGGATTCCAAACCAAAACAAACATCCATGCCTAACCAGAGATTCGAACCCAGCACCTTTAGCATACGAGGCCAGAGCGCTAATCCTACAGCCATCAGATGGGCCATCAAAAAGATCATTTAGAAGAGCTTTATTCTTTACTGCAGTAACTTGTTTCTGGAAGTAGATTCTTAAATAGAAGTGTAAGACCTGTAATTTTGCATGTCATTGACTGCACTTCTATTTCCAGTTTCATCAAGGTTTCTTTGAAAACTGTATAATATTCCACCATATTCCATCGACAGTTTTTTCACTCTGGTCTGATACGATACAAAAAAGTCTTCAGGCAAATAAGCTCAGTTTAAAACAAATTTCTTATCGTAGAAGGGTTTCTGCAAAACTTCCAACTATTGTGTGGATTGAGCCGAAAGTTGTTTATATTATTACAGTACCAAATTAGAGCAATCTGCGGTATTGCAGCTGCTACACTTCATTAAGCACCTTGGAGGAGAATTTTTACAGACTTGCAAGTATGGACGCAGTTTCTTTTAGAGTATTTTGCCAGAAAGAATCGTTCTCCAAGCAAGTTCTTTTGGCACAAATGTAGCATTTCTTTGGCGAGCGTTTTTTTTTTTTCGGAATTCAACGGATATTATTTCAGTTATTGTGTTTGTAATTTAGAGGAATTTTCTGAATCTGCAACGTTACAAGTGAAAAACATTACGAGTTTCAAAAGTAAACAAACACGTTACGGCGGAAGGATACAAGTAAAGTTTTATTTTTTATATATATAATATTCCAGTGACAGTTTTTGCTTGGTTTTGGCATTTTTTATACTGATAAATAAAAAAAAAAAATACAATTTTTATAACTCTAAGTTTTTGATTTTATACTTAGGTTTTGCAAACTTTCTTAATGGCGTGAAAACAGGTCGTGAAAAATAGTTCTCCTTTTAATAGTTACATTTAAAAAACTATGCACGTTTACTTAAGATAACTTTGGATTTCTGTGAAAAACAACACTTTTTTGGGGATCCTTCAAAATTTAAAGGTATTCCTTTTACTTGGTAAATGAACTTGAATGATATAATTGCTACGGCATGATCTGTCTGAATAGAGAAGCGTCTGAATTCCGAAATGTCTTAAATTGGTTCGAAGTGTCTTATTTTCAGTCACTTGTTGTGACTGAAAGCAATTTAAGACCCGTGTGATGTCTGAAATTCGAAGAAGTAAACCACCTTTGTGCAAAATAAGTCACCTAATGTGTCTGAAATGAATTTTTCAGACATTTTGTGTCTAAATTTAAGACACCAGCATTTACAGTGTATGCAAATATCAGGAACGAAACGTCAGAGGCGACGTGAGCGTACGTAAAACGTGTGATGTCGGAGCGCGCAGGAGGAAGGACGGAGACGCAATTCAACATATTCGTTGCAAGTGCCAGTGAGTCAGTTCGTCAAATATGTTAGAAGAAATCACCTGGACGACTTCACACGTGGAAGAATGATCGGAAAGCTGGAGGAGGGGCGTACTGTCACCAGTGTAGCTGCAGAGTTCGGAATCAACACAAGTGTCGTTTCGCACGCTTAGAAAGCGTTCCAAACCACAGGTACAGCTGTTAGAATGGTTGGTGGTGGCCGCCCGAGGACGACAACTGCAGAGGATGACCGATATATCGTCCTTCAGGCAAAAAGAGGCTGACAGCAGTCAGCAAGTGCCATTGCTCAGCAACTCTGAACAGCAACGGGGCGACAAGTGTCGCGGTTTATTGTGGCCAGACGCCTTCACAAAGAGGGCCTATTCGCCCGCTGTCCTGAACGCTGCCTCCCGTTGAAAGTTGGCCACCGACGCCACCGTTTACAGCGTTGCAGAGAGCACAAAAACTGGACAACTGATCAATGGAATCGTGTCCTCTTTACGGATGAGAGTCGGTTCAGTACCGGAAGCGATTCTCAACTCGTTTTGATATCGAGAGAGGTCGGGACCCGGTTTTATCCCAGTAACATCAAGGAAAGACACCGTAACGGTGGTCCTGGAGTTTTTTTCTGGGGAGGCATTATGCTGAACGGGCGAACTGAGCTCCACGTTTTCGACAGAGGGTATGTAACCGGGATCGCTATTGTGAGGACGCCGGGAGGGATCGCTATTGTGAGGAGGTACTCCTTCCCCATGTGCGTTTGTTCCGAGGTGCCATTGGCCTGGACTTCATTTTTATGGATGACAATGTACGGCCACATCGTACTCTTGCCGTTGAGGAGCTACTGGAAAGTGAATATATCACTCGAATGGATTGGCCAGCGTACTCCCCAGATTTAAATCCCATCGAACACGTGTGGGATGCTTTGGGGAGACGCATTGCAGCAAGCTTACATCCTCCGGAGAACACCCAACAATTCAAACAGATACTGATTGAGGAATGGGCACTCCTACAGCAAGAAATGTTGCACCAGCTGGTTCTGAGTATGCGGAGACGGTGTGAAGCAACCATTGCAGTGAGGGGGGGGGGGGCATATCCCATATTAAGGGAAAACTGCTTGTTGCTCTTCCTCTTGGATAGACAATCATGAGTCATGATACTATGCGTTCAATAAAGCTTGTTTTTGTTTGATTCCATACCGTATGCATTGCATTCCTTTTTCAGCGCCGATACTTTCGTCATCCTTTACGTACATAATACTCTCCCTCATTTCTGAATTTCATGTCTCTCAGATGATTTCTCATGGAGTTATGGCAAAAAACCCACCTGTTGCTTAAGTTTTGCACACCAGTGTACTTTCAATGTCCCTCTTCATTGCTTGGCACCACTTTCTTCGAGTATTTTTATTCCGTGGTACGTAAATGAAAATTTTGTCAGGAGTTGTTATGGTTGTGCTTTTGCATATTGGCACGATACAATACTTGTAGAAAATCTTAGACATTTTAAGAAAAAAATCAATCAAATAATCTCAAAACAAAATGACGAGAAGACAAGTATATGAAATTTCCATGATAACAACCGCAGCCGCCACGTGACCTATGGAGATATTTAGGATGCGATGACGTCACAATGGAGTCGCAAAAAAAAAGGTCCGTTTTCCCGCAAAAACCTAACAGACAAACTTAAAATGCTAATTAAAAAAAAAAAAAAAAAAAAAAAGCGTGGAGAATAGAAATTTTTGCGTTAATGGTCATTTCGAGACATTTCGAGTCGAATTAAAAAAAAAAAAAAATGCGGGAATTGTCCATTGGATGTTGCCAATTAACCAAGTGAGTAAAAAAAACTTATAACTAAACATTATTCAATAAAAGTGGGGTAGCCCTAGGTACATGGTGGCCCTAAGTACACAAGCCTTCCCTATCCGAACGAAAACAGAATAGAAATGTGCTAATTTTGTGTCTGTTATCTGTGTGTAAAAAATCTTGTCAAGAGAAAGCAGATACCCATTTATAAAATATATGAATAAGAGGCAGCAGGAGTGCGGCATTTTTTACTAGTATGCTTGTTTTTAATATTAGTTCTGCTTTGTAATTAACGCTTTTGTATGTGCAAAATTAAAGTGTATCGAAATAAATGTACTGAGAATTTTTTTTTTTTTTAAATATCATGACAAACACTTTGAGATACCAAGGCACTTAGCTTAGAAAAACAGAAAAACGTGGCCCACTTTCGCATTAGTTCTCAAACCTAGGTCATAATTGCTTTTAACGGTATTTACTAACTGATAATAATTTAGATAAATATAAAATTATCAATTTTGAGTATGACTTGGATAACTTTTGTCAATTTTTTTTTTTTTTTTCATTCCTGTAATGTTTCTCAAACTTGAAACGAATTATAAGGTGACATTAAATGTAGTATTAAACTTCGGCTATCTCTATCAAAGTATATCAAGCATGTTAAAGTTTTAGTCATTTACTGAAGAATTTTTCATAATTTAAAGTCTTCGACTGAAATTAAATTATTGGCGTACCAAAAATAACCTAGCGACTCACAACCAGTGGGTTAGAATCCACATAGGGTAACCTTAGCCAACTTGATTTAGGTAGGGCAAAATCCATAAATGTGTACTTTCATTAAATAGCCTTCTGGATAAAAAAAAAATTATTATGGAGAGTGTTTTAATTTGTATTGGTAGCAGAGTTAGTCCTAAAAGAAGATCGAACTGGCTGACTGCTTAGTAAATTTAAGAATGAGGAACTTGCACAAGTGAGGAAAATTAATATTTTTTGTATTTTCTAGTGTTATCCAACGAATATATTTGAGCAGTGCAATTATTTTTTATCTTTATGCTTTCAATTAATCAAAAATCAAGTTTGAAATTAGCCGAAATCAAAGCAAAAGTCACGTGACCAAAAACTCATGAAAAAACCGTGAAGTGGTTACGCAGAGATAAAGTTGCAAGATGAAGGAGAAACTATACTTATTCCTCGTCTAAAACAGGTTTTAGACTGGTTCATTATCTGCGCGTTGACGTTTCACGTAAAAGTGGCTTTTTCCCACCAAATCGCAAAGTGAAAAACTAAATAATTTTTTAACTATCTATCCGAGATCAAATTTTTGAAAGAATGGTATTGTTTTTCATGATTTTTTTCTCTACTTTTATTTATAAATAAAACCAAAAAACGTGAAAGTTTCTCATTAAAAGAGTCGCCCGACTTGCTGTTCAAAACTGCATTGCAGTTCTTTTTCTCTTCTCTTACCCATATCCTGTTTAAGAAAATGTCGTAATGGATCATAATTTAAAAAAATATATTTACAAACTGAATTTAAATCCTCAACTGACACTTCCTCCATCTTTAAACAACGTTAACAAGAGCCCAATCAAAAAAGCTTTATGTTTTAATTTACACGGTGACTATAATTAAAGTTAAAGTTTCAAAACGCTGTAAAAAAGAACCAATGGTCAGAATGACGTCGAATTTGAATAAAATACTATCGAAGAAGGGGGGAAACGTATGGCAGAAAAAAAAATAGTTCAAAATTTTAGCAATAGATGGCACTAAAAGCATAACTTTAAAAGGTTCGACTAGACGACTACAAACGACAAATGAATCGTAAAACATTGGCTAAGGTGTAAGTTACACGTTAAACCAACTGTGCTGTTCAGTGTGCATGACTGTATAAGTGTGATACTGTTAGTTACGTAAGCCCATCCACCACGGCAAGGTCGTATCACATGGGATGGGAAAAATCGGTTTTTAATTGTCCTGAGGCTAAAAGCCGCAATACAAATCATCAATCAAATTGATTTTTAATTTTCATGAGACTGGGACATAACATGTTCAATATGCTTTCCACCGTTTTCTGCAACAAGTTGAAATCGAGAAACAACATGTTCCACAACTGATCGAAGTGTCTCCGGGGTCAAGTTCAGAATATTTTGTGCAATGCGTGCCTTCAATTCAGCTAAGTTTGCAATATGAACACAACATCTTTCAGATAGCCCCAGAGCCAGAAGTCACACGGATTAAGATCAGGTGATCGGGACGGCCAGGCTGTAGGGAAATGACGGCTGATAATTCTAGCTCTTCCGAAATGGCGCTCCAACAGCTGCTTCACTGGATTTGCAATGCACCATCTTGCATAAAAATAATCCCATCGACAGCCCGCTGTTGAAGAGCTGGAATGACGTGGTTGCGCAAAACACACTCATAGCGCTTACCAGTGACGGTACAGGTAATAGGACAGAAAGCACCTGTCTCCTCGAAATTAATATGGCCTATGATAACGGATGCCGTAAACCCGCACCACATAAAAACCTTTGCAGAATAAAGCGGTACTGTTTGAATTGCGAGTGGATTTTCTCTTGCCCATATTCGGCAATTCTGTGTATTGACAAAGCCTTGGAGATAGAAATGGGCTTCGTCTGTCCACAAAATCTTCCATGGCCATTCATTATTCACTTCCATGCGAGAAAGAAATTGTAAAGCAAAAGTCTCTCTTGTTGGCAGGTTAACAGGAAGCAACTCCTGCACATGGGTAATTTTGCATGGATAGCAATGCAGGATGTTTAGAAGAATTTTACGCAAAGTGCTCACAGGCATGTGAAATGTTCGGGCAATTTTCCGTGCACTGTGGCTACTTCTTCAACTGTCGTCGAGTCAATTTTCCCCCTCCCTCTACCAGATTGCACATCAAAAGAACCTGCCTGTTCGAATTTCTGAATCATTTTATCCAGACCCACAGAAGTCATCGGACCAACGCTTTTTTCATACCCTTGAGTGTCCGGAACTTCTGCAAAGCAACTGATGTACATTCATCGTTCTTGTAAAAAAGAAATACAAGCAGAGCACGATCCTCCATTGAGACAGTCATGGTGAACTTCTCAGAAATGAAATGAGGAAAAGCCGTGTACCCGGGGTTTTTATAACAACTGCAATAAGTCGTGAGCATGACAGGTATTTTTATATACATTTCCCGACGCTTACAGCATCATCAATTTTGACAATATTCGATAATAATTCCTTCTTCGATAATATTCTGTTCAAATTTGACGTCATTCTGATTAGTGGTTTTTTACAGCATTTTGAAACTTAAACTTCGCAGTTAAACTTCTTATAAATCGCCACTGTCTATAAAAACGATGATTGTGCATCAGTTATTTGCTGTTTCTCGATTTCAATTTGTTGCACAAAACGGTGGGCAGCATATTGAACATGTTTTGCGCCAGTCTCAGGAAAATTAAAAATCGATTTGATTGATGCTTTTTATGCGTTTTTTGTCCTCATGACGATTAAAAACCGATTTGAATTATGCTTTTTATGCGGTTTTCGGCCTCAGGAAACCGATTTCTCCCATCCCATGTGATTCGACATTGCCGTATTCCTATTCTTTGAAAAGGACGGGTCGGAATATCATGTGGAATAAGTGGTTCTTTGCATTGGGACCTTTGAAATTTTTCACAGCTGCTACACTTGGAAATTGTATTTTCAATATCCTGATTAATACTTGGCCAATACATCAATTCTCTGACCCTACTGTAGCGTATGTTAGGAAAAAGAACACAAACCTCGTCATTAAAATCCAGTCGAAGAACTAATTTATTTTTTCAATTTTTGCATCAAGTAGCCACATAAATTTTTAAAACTCAAAACGAAATATTATGTCTAAGGATTGCAAGCTTCTTATATATAGTTTTGATGTTACACTACTTTTATACTTTTGAATGCCCAAATGGGATTCATGGATCAATAACAACATATCTTGACTCAGTATCTTAGGTATAATAATTTTATCATTTAAGAACCCCAATTCTTCTATGCAAACAATATCATTTTTCCGTTTGTAATATTTTGTCAAACTTTTAGGCACCTTGTTCTAATCTGTCCAGCCATTTTTATAATATTGACTGATTAGTTTTAACTCTTCATCCTCCACAGTGGCTTTCTGAAACTGTTGAAACCTACTTCCACCTCATAGGTAATAATTTAGAAATTGAATGTACAGTACCCCAAAAAAACCCCAGAACGATGGCTATATCTTCGGTTCTAATTATCGTAGAATCTTACAGTTTGCACCAAAATGTTTTACTTACAATTTTCTATATATCTGATGCAATTTTTTTTCTTGAGGGACCGTATACTAAGTAAAAGTAACGCTATCTTCGAAAATTTCAATACGAACCCTTATTTTTTATCATTTCATTCGATTCAGAATATATCATTTACCCTATAAACCAAATTTCAATGCATTATGTTGAAAAACACATTACTTATGAGCGAAAATATTTCGACCATTTTTTGACCGATCTTCAGGGAGAATTTCCATGAAACGAAAGGTATTTTTAAGGTACTACACAGCGGGAGAAATCGAACGGTTAATGTGGCGCGTTTCACGAAGATTAAAAAATACAAGTATTAGTCTAAAATTGCATAGAAAGTACTTGGATTTATAGTGTCATGTTTAAGATTAATACAAAAATAGCAAGTAAACGCAAAAGTAACATAATTTATTTACAACATTTATTAAAGATGTGCATTCTTCACACGAAATAAATAAAATATCGAAAACTGTCATTGCAGAAATATAACGAATACTACTGATAATTAGAAAATTAATAAATATTAAATGTAGGCATTAGTAAACAGTATTTAGCAAAGCATGAATATTTTACAGAAATATTTCACTATAAACATAAATGTAACTAGATCGTTGAAATTATTTATAAAATGAAAAAGTCACATGATTCAGTAAAATTTTTAAAGGATAACTTATTGAAATTGCTTAAAAAATGTTGTTTTAAATAAATGGAATTTAAGAAAGCAAATTAAAAAAAAAAAATTGATAGTTTACAGAAAAAATAATTAATAATTTAAAAAACTAAAAAACACGCTTTAATAGAAAATCAAACTAAAAAGTAGAAAATAATCAATAGATTAAAAAAACTAAGAAACACGCTTTAATAGAAAAGTGAACTTAAAAGTAGAAGATAATTTTAAATAAGTTTGAAATAAGAAGAGTGATTAACAAGAAATATTTATTTTATCGTAAAAAAGCGTGGGGTGCTTTTTAAGATATTTTCATAATGGCTCTACTTTTACCAATATCTGTCATTAAATATTTACAAAAATTGACATCAAGCACCCCACGTTTTTTTACGATAAAATAAATATTTCTTGTTAATCTCTCTATTCTTATTTCAAACTTATTTAAAATTATCTTCTACTTTTTAGTTCACTTTCCTATTAAAGCGTGTTTCTTAGTTTTTAAACTATTGGTTATACGACAATTGAACGTTATGCGATTTCCCACACCTCTAGTTTACCTTGAATTAATCTTTGATAGTTTTCAAAAGTCGTCTACTATACGGTCCCTTAAAGTGAGCGTTTTTTACGTTTTCTCTAAAAAATCGAGAACTAATAGTCAAAATGGAAAGAAAAAAATTATGGGGGGGTTTTAGACCATGGTAAATCTAATGAAAGCAAAAAAATATATGTTTCTATTAATTTTTTTTTTAATTGCTTTATTAATTAATAATTAATAAAAAAGAAATTGATTCAAAGGCTGATTGCTATTTATGTTTGGCCATTTACAAACTACCTTTTGAAAAAAAAATTACTGAAATATATTAATTATTTAAGTATTTATGGCCAAAAAACCAACTTTTTTTTTTAACATTAATTTATCATTTTCTTTTTATCATTTAAATTACAAACCATTCATTAGAAAATTACGAATTTTTTTATTTCGCATTCTTTTTTAATGCTGAATCCAAATATGGAATAATATTATGAGGTTGCTATTGAACTTTTTAAAGTTTGGTTCTGTTTTAATATGTAGATGACCCCTCATGATAAAAAAAAACTACATACCATTATTAAAAACCTTTCACGATTTACAACGGTACCTTTTGTTTGTTATTTCAACAACTAGAACAAAAGATATAGCCATCGTTCTGTTTTTTTTGGGGGGGGAAGGGGGGGGGGGGTACTGTACCATATTCAACATGTCGGGATCATTCGACACATTTTCCTTGATGTATGCCCTAGACAAAGTGTCTGCAACATACATTTTGCTTCCCGATAAATATTTTACCGTGAACTCGTATTTCAACAGCTTCAGATGCATTCTTTGCAAACAGGAAGAAATTTTAGAAATTGGTTTAAGTACTATCGACGTCAAGGGTTTATGGTCACTTTCGACAACACCCTTACAACTATAAGTCAAATTGTGATATTTCTGGAATGCAAACCCTATGGCCAGCAATTTCTTTCCAATTTGTGCATAATTTTGTTCAGCATTGGTTAAGCTTCTTGATGCGAAAGACACTGGGTGACTCTCTTGCAATAAACATACCCCTAGCCCATCTTTTGAACAATCACATTAAAGAGTTATATTAGGTAAAGATTCATTAAACACTTTTAGGACTGGTGTTGAACTAATTAATTAACATTTTGATAGTTTTAAAGCTTGTTTCCTGCTCTGGGCCCCAATCAAAATGCATGTCATTTTTTAGCAAACTTCTTAAAGGAAAGGTAACTTCTAAAACTTTTGGTATGAATTTAGAAAGAAAATTAACCGTTCTAGGTAATCTTTTTATGTCACTCTTACTGGATGGTTTTTCTAGTTCGGCAATAGCTCTAACGTGGGCTGGATCTGCTTGTATCCCAATTTTGAATATTAAAAATTCCATACACTTTATTTACCTCGGGTACCTTAAACTGAAATTTACCTTCATTGAATTTAATGTTATTTGCTTTAGCCCTTTCACAAACCTCTATTAAAATTCTGTCCATGCTCCTTTTCATATTTACTTGCTATAATAAGATCATCATAATAATTTCTACCCCATTAATATCTCCAAATATTTTCTGATTTTTATTCTGAATCACCTCAGAAGCAGAACAAATACCCAGTGGAAGTTTATTAAATTCAAACCTACCAAAGGGCGAGTTAAAAGTGCACAACTCTGAACTCTGGTCATCCAGTGATACTTGCCGAAATCCATCTTTCAAATCTAACACAGAGAAAAATTGCTTGCCTTCTAATGTGTGTATTATTTCATCTGTCGACGGAATTAGGTGATGTTCACGCTTAATTGCCTTGTTAAGATTTCTAGGATCAATGCATACCCTTAATTTACCATTCGGTTTCGCAACAACCACTATACTATTGACCCAGTCTGTCGGTTTATTGACCTGGGATATAATGCTCACTTTTTCTAGTTCACCAAGAGTTATTTTAAGCATTTTGTGTAAAGATTGGGGTACCCTTCTTGGGGCATTAATTACAGGAGGTACATCTGGTTCTACTTCAATATGATGCGGTTCCCCAGGAAAATGTCCCAATCCCTCTTAAACACACTTTTATATATTTCAATTACTTTTATTTTAGAGTCTAAAGAAATGTTTTTAATATACTTAATTAATTGCAATTTTTTACATGCTTGTAAGCCCAAAATTGGCTTGGCCTTTACATAAAAAATAATGAATGTAAGCAAAACACTAGGATATTTTTCAGTACTGCAAACCAGATCTATAGAACCAACAGGATTTAGCTTATTATTTCCATATGAAATTAAGACAGCATCAGTTGAAGTAATTTTAATTTGAAAATTTGAATTTAATGTTTTGAAAATACACCATGGTAAAACATTAACCTGAGCACTAGTGTCAAGTTTAAAAGACACATGATTACCTTCAACTATCTTAAGCCATTCATTAAACTTAATAGAATGAATATCATGCACAAAGTCTATAAAAAGAACATTAAAGTCACTATATTCAGATGACTGCACATTACAATCACTAGCTTGAACCTCATTTACAGTTCTATAGTTATTTCTGGCAGCTGATTGCTGAGTCTTACCTTTACATACAGCAGCAAAATGGTTTTTCTTTTTACATTTATTGCAGAGTTTATGAAATGCTGGACACTGTCCTCTGATATGTGTTCTTCCACATGCCTCGCATTCCACAGTATGGGATTATCTTGATTGATGTCTGTTTATAACATCAACATTATCCGGTGACGATTCATTTATTGTTTCCGTATGTCTTCTGCTAATCTCACAGGTGCGAACATTATCTACTGCTTTTGGAAGTGCTAACTGCGGCTCTCTTAATAGTCTCTCTTGTAACGCAGAGTTAATTACGCCTAAGACGATCCTGTAGCGGATGAGGCTGGTCTCCTGGACCCCGAAGTTGCACTATGCTGCTAGAGTATTTAGATCCGTTAAATACGAGTCAATATTCTGCCCTTCTTTCTTTAAACACGAGAAAAATTTAAATCTTCCAAATACTTCGTTACTCTCTGGCAAACAATAGCTATCAAATTTCTCAAGAACTGCATCAAATGTTCTTTCAGTAGCGAACATAAAGGTACTGTAAATACTTTCCCCTTCGTCTCCAATTAAGCTCAGCAATATGGCGATTTTGATTTGCTCAGTCTTCTCATTTTCCCCAAAGCTAACAGGAAGTTGTTGATTTTTTTCCCCATTTAATTCAGTTTTCCTTCAGGTTTCCGTTAAAATTCGTGACCCAAGGCGGTCTGAACATCTCCATTTTGATAGCAAAATTTTCAACAAGGGAACACTAAAATCTTCACAAGGGAACACGAAAGTTCTTCACATGGAGCAAGAAAGTTCTTTTCGGGCGGTCATTAAGTTTCATGGGTTCTTATAATCTATTTTCATCTGATTATTAAGTCTGACCCCACTTCTGACACCATGTTTCGAATTTTATTTTTAATTAAATATCGAATATTTGATACAATAACAGTGATTTACCTAGAACGTTGTCAAATAATCAGGAAATTGATTATTGCAAACGATGCATGAGTGCAGACACTTATTTAGTCGTTCAAATAGACACTTAGAACCAAGAAGAGAAAACACGCTAATATATATAAACAATTAAAAAAAATCATAAGGATGAAAATACAGACCAAAACATTATTGATAAGGTTGTCCAACATTTTATGGGGAATCTCACGTTAATCATACATAAATTTAAAGTTTGTTGAGTGCACAATAAATATTAATATTTTCCGCAAATTTTTTGTGAATCTTGTCATACAAAGAAAAAATTCGATGGAAAGAGACCTCGAAGATGAGTTTCAGATTTGATTGTCACTCTGAAGCAAATGAATTGTATTTTTGAAATAATTCCATAATGATCTTTCATTTAATACACAATGTCATATAATTTTTTTTTTTCCTCTTCCGAAAAAAAAATAAAAAAAAATTGCATTTTTTCAATCAAGAAATGTTAATAATTTCTTTATATATGTCGTTATACTACTAGAATTACTACTCTGATTTGTACGATATATATACTATATTGTGTAGGGTTATAATTAAAAGATTCAACCCTTTTCAAATAAGCATACTATTCCTTTTTCTGTTAATTGTACAATGAGGCGATGCTCATCAAAACAAGGAAAGCATGTCCAAGCATGAGAAACAAATAATATATAATACAGTTAAACCCCGTTAACATGAAGACGATGGAGCCGCCATTAAAAAAAAATTTGGTTATTTGAAAGTTCTCAATTTCTCGTTTAGATGCACTGGACTTTACTATTAATTGGATTGAATACTGAACTTTTCTACTATTTTACCGAGTTAATTCCCTTGATTATAATAAAATACATCAGCGAATGCGGCCTACTACACTCTTATAAAACAAATCACATTTAGATCCTAGACAAAAAATGAGATGTCTTTCGTATGGTCGGTGCTAAAATCACTGCACAGTGTTCGTATTGAAAAAAATATATTAAAACTGGTCTCGATTTATTTACAACAACCCTAATTAAAGTGAGAAAAGAGGAAAATTTTAGATTTACATATTTAGGATTGTTTCCTAACTATAAATCCGGAGGGGGGGGGGGGGGGAGAGATGGATACAGTGAGTGGTGTAATTCAAAAACTGGGCCAAAAAATTATGTACACGCGTAATAATTAAAAATATTTATCTCGTTTATAAGATAAGTAAATATTAAGTAGTATATAAGTTAGTATTGAGAGAATATCTGATACAGTAATAATTAATACTAATTAATGTGGCAAAAGTGATTTCTTACCAAATTGATTCATCTGAGTTACAGTAACCATCTTGACAATCCTTATCTCCTATTACATTCCTTTCGCTCTCTTCAGAGTCCATCCTTATTTTCCCTTCAACTACTAGAACTACTGAAATGACAAGATAAAGCATGTTTATTCATCAAGCTAAGCACACGTAAATATTTTCTTTATATATATACCCCCCAAAAAAACTTTTGAAAAGTAGAAAAACCGCCAACCTCAAAAACACAAAAAACTTTCTAGCAAGAAAAAAAAAAAGCATACACATAATCAAAATTTGCAGCTACAAACACAGTGATATAAAAAAAGGCCAACCTCTGATTACAGCTCTTGGTTGTGACTCACTTAACAATGTACGTTTACTTAGTTTATTTTTAAAATTTAAGTTCCGCTCCCATAAAAATTTACGCTGTTTGAGGTTGGTGCCCGTCGTCGGAATTTTGACAATGTTTGCATCTAAACTAATTCATGGACGAATATTGGAGGAGGTATGATTTTATTTGGATGAGTAGGAAATTTCAATGTAGTGTAAATTTTCCAGTTCACGTCAATGTAATTTTCGAAATGGTATAGAGAAATCGTGCTGAAAAGCTCGTATTGGAATCTCTGAAGGATTTTTAAATTGTAGAAAACAGATGTGTTTGTGGTAAGCTTTTGTTTGATTCATACATACATTTCGGAAAGTTTTTACTGTGTGGTGAATTGCAAAGTTTAGTGATTAAGACGGGCGCCAACCTCAAGCAGCGTAAATTTTTATGGGAGCGGAACTTAAATTTTAAAAATAAACTAAGTAAACGTACATTGTTAAGTGAGTCACAACCAAGAGCTGTAATCAGAGGTTGGCCTTTTTTTATATCACTGTGTTTGTAGCTGCAAATTTTGATTATGTGTATGCTTTTTTTTTTTTTTTTTCTTGCTAGAAAGTTTTTTGTGTTTTTGAGGTTGGCGGTTTTTCTACTTTTCAAAAGTTTTTTTGGGGGGATATCAGAGCTTTTTTTAAGACAGTGGTAACATTTTTTTTTCCTTTCTTTTTTTTCTCCCTTCCCCCCCCCCCCCCCCTTCTCCTCCTTTTTTTTCCATTTCATCATTTTTTCTCTCTGTCCTTGATTTATGATGTACTTTTCAAGTTCTTCACTGCATCGTAGCATTTGGCGAAATGATGCAGCCAAACTTAACTTTGCGATAAACTTAAGTGATTTGATTGATATAGGGTTTTCGAGGATATATTGTGCATGATACTGGTTAATTTCAATAACAAAGTATCATATTTATTAATGTTGCATAGTTATGGATTACATTTCCACTTCTTGTTAGGTATACCGCCCTCAACAGCAGATTCAAATAAGTTCTAGCATTTTCCGTCTACGCTTACTTGTATCGAGAATATGCAATCAGCGAAATCCCTGTAGGTCGACTCGGCGAAAAACGGTTCAGTGCTAGAAGTGTGCAAAGATACGCCAGTCAAAGACTTATACTTATCTTCCGCATTAGTGCACATTGCAGATTTTGTGAGCAGTATCTTAAATTTAGACCTAATCAAATGCAAGTTGGATCGCAATGTTTTACGTGCTCTTTACGAGACGCTATCGCCCATTTAATTAGCTTATCTACAGTCAATTGTGCATTTTGTAAGTCAAGTTTATCCGTTATCTATTAATTTTGTGACGAAAGGCGCCTTAAACTTTTCAGTCTCTATAATGTATGACAAGTTTTTTTGGTCGACTATCTCACAAGAAGCTGAACAAGAAACTTCTGTAGGGACATAAGTATCATTTAAGTTCAAAGAACTTTCAAAATTAGAAACAGCGGAATCCTGTGTAATGTCGATTCCCTTTCGTTTTGTAATTGAAGCAACACCTTCAAACAGACGCCTTTTGATAGTTACTTTTTCTTCTATGCAATTGGCGATTGATTCGGAAGCTTTCCTTTTTGTGTAAATCTGACGTTTTTTTTAGCTTATTTTGCTGCGCTTTTGAAGGCATATTAATCTAATTTGATGAAACAAAATCAAGTTGTAATGATCTCTTACCTAGCATAATAGTTTTAAAACACTTTTCAAGAAGCAGTTCGTTCAGTTACAGTGAAAACCAGAGTTACACCCAATTAGTAAATCTTATACTCTAGTAAAATCAAAAATACATTGTGAAAACACATATATCATCAATTAGAAACTGAATGAATATTATTGTCACGTACTTTGATAATTATTAAGTTTTAAAGAAAATCTTTTTCCAATTCCAACCAAGAACCAATCGCAATGTGAATAACAATATATTTTTCCAATTCCAACCAAAAACCAATCGCAATGAGTGTTTCACTTAGTCCGGTTCTAATGTATTGACTGTGACGTCATCTTTTATTATACTACGAATTTATTCCAGTATCTGGCAACTAAATATGATTATTTATATTCTTCATTTATATTTCAACATTTCAACGGATATTTCCCGAAAATAGAATGTGTTTGAAAGTTACGCACTCTAAATTTTCACACAGTTCAAATAACACATTCAATTTATAGAAAACATATTCCTCTTTACGGTCATTCTTAATTAGCCCTAACGTGGCAGCCAAACTAACGTCGAATAAATGACAAACCTGTTTGGCGACTTGGCATTTAACCTGAACCACAATTACAGGCTGATCGCCCGTATCTATCGCCAAATTTTGAAATGAAAAAAAGTGGTTTTAAATTAATTAAAAATAGAAAGAATTATTTAATGAAGTTCAAACCAAGGTAGGATTTTAAGTCGAAACATTCTGAATCATATAATTTAATCCGATTGAAGATCTGTAGCTTAGTTAGGTCTGGACGTTTGTCTAAATTTTTACATCAAAAACGGGCTAGAACTCGTTTTTTTTATTTCATTTTGGAAATTTCAATATTTTTGTTCTTAGTTGCTTTTTATCCTAGGTACTCGATTTTGTTTTCTTTAAAAGTTATTACCAAGATGAATCAATGGTATTTTTTGTATAATTATGCGAAGTTCCGGAAGCACGCTAGAAAATAGTCAATTTCGGCTTTTTCGTTCGCCTGATTATATATATATATATATATATATATATATATATATATATATATATATATATATATATATATATATATATATATATATATATATATATATATATATATATATATATATATATATATAATTTGTTTATAAAGCATTTAGTAAAACTTTAAAGTTAATTATGAAGTTTTATTGAAGAAATATTGGACGATGCCATAATTTAAATAGACAGACAATCGTGACAAGCTCCAATCCTTAGAGGTAATTCGATGAAGCAGGTCTTGTCCTTCAAGGCTAATTTATTTGCTGTTTTAAAACACGATTTTATTTCTAAAACAAACTGGCATCCATAGAAAACTTTTAAAGTCCTAATTGTAACATCATGTTAAAGCTGTTATTTCTAAGAATATATAAAACTCACAAATTAGAGACAAAATGTTTTACTGATACATATGAAGTCTTGAAATACAGAACGTCAAACACCACATAGATCAAATTAAGAAAGATAATAAAATTTAAAATACGCCAATGCCATTTTTGTTGAACTATACATTTTTGTTATAAAATAGGTATTTCATAGATAATTTTCTTAATACTGCTATTGTTTTAGTACGAATACCCTTTACGACTACAATTCGTGAATTTTTTTTGCTAAGATGAAAATTTAATTACTATAGCAAGTACTCAAATTACTTCGTCAAAACTTCCAAACTTCAAAAATATAGGAAAACTATTCAGCATATTAGAACATATTTTGATATAATAAAATGAAATATTTATAGTTATTACAAATATTATTTTCTGAAAGGACTTCACCTTCGACTTAGACTCAACGATAACTTAATATTATTGATACAATTTAGAATTAAAATCAGCCTTGATAAATAGAAAAAAAGCATTCAGTTTGCATATTACCTAATTCACATTTAATAAAAAATTACTTTTGAAGGCATTTATTTAAATAAGCTAAATCAAAAATAAAAATGTTATTTTTAAAAACAGAACAATTTTTTTAAAACTATTAAACTTAAATAATTAAAAAGAAACGTGACAGTATAAGAAATGTAAATATTTGAATCATGAAACTTACAGGTGACACCAAATAAATATTTTTTTGCCTCTCTCCCCCCCCCCCCCCCCGTCTATTTTATATCGTTTAACCTTATACCTTATCTATATTTATATCAATGCTTTTGAATGAACATGATAAAAAACTATCAACGATAGGAAAAGCGGAACAAAACAAACAACTAAGTAAAATCTTAAAGATTCTAAGAGAACGATACAGTTGTATTGTCGACTTAATGATTTTTCCTCCCTTTTTTTTTTCCCCCCCCTCCCCCCCTTATACATATGGTCATTCAAAAAATAAAAATGCTAATTTCAATATCTTTAAATAATTTAAAATATTTTCAATGTTAGATTCGTTATCGAAGGAAATAAAAGGATATTATTAGTCCGTAATTCACTATGAAAATTTCAACATTTTCTCCTTTATTATTTTATTCTTATATCAAAGTTCGGTGTGAAAAATGTACATTATAAGGACATCAGAGCCCAACAGGGTGTGTAAATACTTAGACTTTTGGAAGCCTATCACACTATACTTATCACTGTTCACTTCCATTTAAACCATAGAGGAATAAATAATTTAAAGAAATATAAGGTAAATGTACTAATTAAGGCCATACAAGGTTTTATAATCATTAATTTTCTTTTGAAAATAAATTTTGGCTTGAAGCTTTATGAATGATTTACTAATTTATTCAAGAAACTGGATAGTCCTGGATCCTGAGATAGAATAACTTTAGATGACTACAATTTTTTTTATATTATTAATTATAACACACAGCACACAACTAGAGAAATTAAGCAATATGAATAATGTTTGGAATCAAAATGAAAATTTGAAAAAGGTAAATTGTAAAATATTAATTTTCTACCTTCCTCATTTAGATTTCTTAGCCTTTTGTATCTATGCGCTTCAGCTTTAGTCTAACATTTCCAATTAAATTCGCTTTCTCAGTTTTTGCATTGATATTGGTTATAAAAATAACCTATGTCAAGAAAAGCAAATATTATATAGATAAAAAAATCCAATTTTGAGAACAGAAAACAAAACTTCATCAACAAACTAAAAAAAAAAAAAAAAAACATCTATGCTAATAATAAACTGAAGATATAAAGTTAAAATAACACGAAAAACCCCTGATAAAATAAGTTTCCCCATAATGAATGAAAAGGAAAATGGCCCAAGAAAATCATTAGTGTGTCTTAATTAGAAATAACAGTAATAAAAGACGAATCCCTACCCATTAAAAATTAAAAACACATTTAATTGCTAAAACTCTTCTCTAAAACTCTTTTTAGCTTAAGGTCTTAAATTATTCTATCAGTTATTGTAGAATTTCGAACATAAACTTTTAATTAACTTTAAAAATAAGACTGGATCGATATTGAAGTAATGTTTTTAATTGTTGACTGTTTAGATAAATAAAGTGGATTCTTTCTTTTAAAAGAATTTTTTCAAAAAATTCCTGACAGATATCGATATTTAGACAATAAATCGAATTTATTTACAAACAACGAAACGATAAAGCTATGCTTAGATAGAAAATATCAATTGTTTCTATACTTTATAGGCTGAAAGACGACTGCAAGTTTAGGTACTCCCATGGGAACCGCCAGGAGGGTGCAAGAAGGTGCACTAGCATCCCCCTGGCTGTTGAAAATTTTAACCCAATGACGGTCATGGGAATGGGAGAAATTCAAAGGTTGTTTTCCCTTCACTAATTTTTAAATTATATTTCTAATTCAAATACATAATTTTTTTAAATAACTTTTTATTTACTTTGTTTTAGATAGATTATAAACTAACATCCTATTAAAAATATTAAAAAAAATATTTTATTTGAAATTTTATTTATAAATTTAAAAATGCTGTGTATTGATGAAAAAACTGGGGATCAAATGACTTAAATGTACGTGCATGACCGTTAGTGGGTTTTAAAAAATGGGAGGAAAGGTGTAAATTCCATAAGTCATATCAGATATGCTATCTTGAAATCTATTTTTATAATTCAATTGAACACATCCAATACTGCTTTTGTGTTTCATTTTAAATAATTTCTTTTTAACTATTTCCAAAACTTGGAAGAAATACTCTTCTATATTTTTGCATCTCTTCGTGTTTGTCTGTTATAAACACTGTATCTTGAATGCAGTGAGATCTAGTTGAATGATAAAAAAAAATCGTTTATATATATAACTTTTTTTTTATTATTATTATTTCTGTTTAACAGGGTTGCGCTTTCAAAAATATGTACCATGAGTTTTTTTAAACTATTCTCAAAGAATATAATTTATAATGCATAATTATTAATTTACATTTCTAAAAAAATTAATAATTTTGATAAAAATCTAGTCTTGCATCCCCCTGCGAAATATTCCTGGTGGTGCCCATGGGTACCCCCATCGAACATCTATAATAATAAAACAAGCTGTGTGTCTGTCTGTGGCTCTATAGAAACCTACTTAAAATTGGAGTAGAGCTCTGAGATTTTCAGCATAAGTAGTTTTGGCCTTCTAATTGTATACATCATAAACAGAATGTTAAAATTTTAAGTAGTTCTTTTTTAATTAATTAATAAATACGTTACAAAACGATATCTAATAAGGCTACAGCTCTGAAATTTTCAACATAAGTAGTTTTGGCCTTTTAAAAAAGAGAATTGAATTTTTTTATTTTGTTCTCTTTTAATTAATTATTTTAATTAATTGTTTTAATTAATTAATAAACATTTTATAAAACGACTACTAATAGGGCTACAACTCTGAAATTTTTAACATAAGTAGTTTTGGCCTTCTAATTGGACTTTTGAAAAACAGAATTTTAAATTTTTATTTAGTTCCTTTTTAATTAATTTTTTTAAATAATCAATTAATATTTTACAAAACGATTTCTAAGAGGGCTACAGCTCTAAAATTTTCAACATAAGTAGTTTTGGCCTTCTAATTGGATTTTAGAAAAACAGAATTTTAAATGTTTGTTTAGTTCGTCATTAATTACTTTTTTTAATTAATTAATATATATATTACAAAACAATTTCAAATAGGACTACAGCTTTGAAATTTTCAACATTAATAGTTGTGGCCTCCTAAATGGATTTTTAAAAAACAGAATTTAATTTTTTTTTTTTTTCAATTTTTAAAAAATTAATTAAATATTTTACGAAATGATTTGTAATTGGGCTACATTTCTGAAATTTTCAACACAAGTACTTTTGGCCTTCTAATTGGACTGACAAAAAGAATGTTTAAATTTTAATTTGTTTTTCAATTAATTTTTTCACAAAAAGCGACTTCGAATAGGCCTAGATCTCTGAAAGTTTTAACATAAGTAGTTTTAGCCTCTAATTTTGCTTTCTTCAAACACGTGTTAAAATAATCTTAAAGGAGTGTTGTATTATTGTATTAACGAATAATTTTTTTTTTCTTTCTTTTTTTTTTTTTTTTTTTTGACAAGGGAGAGGTTTCTAATATTAAGTCCTAACGTAGCAATTAGATTTTAGAGAGTGAATCGAGCTTATGCTTACGCAGCAATGAACCTTCCAGCGAGCTAAGCGAGCCTATGCTTGCATAGCAATGAACCTTTTAACGAGTGAAATAAGCCTGTGTTTATATGTCCATGAACTTTTCAGCGAACGTTGCGAGCCCGATTTTGCGTAGCGATAAACCTTCCTGCGAGCGAAGTGCCAAAAATTGGGTCCTATACACGAATGACAAATTTCCGCAATGCGAGGAATTCAACAAAAAGATGGCTCTCTGGATAGACGCTTCATGCAATTACCCATCAAAGCAGTTTTGTTTTTTTAGAGGCAAAACGAGACTAGATATTTACATTTAGAGGCAAAAACGAGAGATAATGTTTTTTAATCAAAATGATACAGGATAATTTGATTAATTGTTCTTATTTTATAATGTTAGGTTACAAATATTATTTTGTGCAAATGGAAAGGGAATGTTATTACTCAAATAATAGTTCGTAGTCACTGGTACATAGTTTATTGAAGACGACGCTCACACACGTAACTACACACACAGGATGTATTTCGTACATCTTGAGTAACTTAAACGTAAAATAATCGTATATTAATTAGCTTTTAGAATAAACGTAAGCCAAAGACAAAACCAAAGCAGATCCAAAATGTTCTATTCTGTTGATTCACCAAACATAAATACAATACAAAGCGAAAGTGCAAAATGTTAAACGAGTGGCAACAAACTCCCACCTTTTGTACTGCAAATAAAGCTTAATGCAATACAAAACTACAAATGAAAAAATTTGGCAAACAAATGGTTAACTATTACACATACTATGACAACTACCAATGCACTTCCAAGTAAACTATAAATGTACACTAAGGTAAACAATTATATGCATGACAATGAGTTAAGACAAATAGCTCTACGACAAGGTTTAGTATCAACAATGAATAATGCAAATAACGGTAAACACAAATTTTAGAATCATTAGCCCTAACTAAGAAATATTTGCAGTCTACAAATCCAAACGTTGGCGTGGAAATATTCTTCGACCACTGCGAATTTGTTTCTTTGGCTGAGGAACCTCTGCCATAGGAATGAGAGTCTCAATCTTAGGAATGGGAGTTTTTGGAATAGGAACTGCTGAAGACTCCAAATAGCTAGAGTCGACATTGGCTTCTCCATCTTTCTCATTTGCTGCTATGTTAAAGGGCAAGTCACAAATGGACATCTTGAGAAGATAGTCTCTGCAAATGTCTAAAAAGGTAGCCATTTGCAGCTCACAGTTTGGAAACTCTTTAGATACTATCCTTGCCAGGATACAGTTCGACAACACAACCTAATAGACAGTTCAGTCACTTAGTGTCCTCACATCCAATGAGAACAATTTCTCCCACAGAAATTTCCTTCTGCTTGATCTAGATTTTGGCTTACGCACAATTTCATCTAAATATTCCTTCTGGAAGTGTTTTCGTAAATTCTGTCGTAAACTTTGTACATACCGCACTCTTTTCAATAAATGCTTGGAGTCGACAATGTCCAAGTCATGTGTTTCTGATCCTCTAATGTCTTGTATGAAAATGAGCTGGAGTTATTGGTGTCATTTCATTTGGGTAGTCTGAAAGGTAGGTGAGTGGTCTCCCATTGACGACACTTTCAGCTTCGCACAATAACGTGAGAATCTCTTCGTATGTCCTGCAAGCTAGGTCCTGTACTGAGGCAGTCATTTAAGGAAGTATATACTGAACGTTTGTATGAAGCATCAAAGACTGGAATGATTTTCGTTGTAGAGCTTGACAATTTGACGACTGGATTATGTGGCAAGTAATGACAAGCTTTGGAATCAAGTTCCAAAGCTTGTCATTACTTACATTTCAATTTCTATCACCTCCTCTATGATGTTATCATTCTTCCATTGTTGTAAGACACTATTATACAGTTCGTAGTTATTGTTCTTCAAAAGACGTTTAGTAACCGTACGAAGTCTAGCTTCAGCCTTGTCGTATCCATCATAAAGGGGAGGATGTCCAGCTAGCCATGGAAGTGCTACCTCATACCTGTCACTACTTTTCTGAATTGTCTCTTGGAAAAATGCAACAGTTTCTTCGTCTAGCTCCTTAGTGGTTTTTCTTTCAATTGGATGCCCAACGACTTTAAGTCCCATATTTTGTGTATCTCCGAGTGATACATACTTAACGATACCACATTTATACTGTTCCTCTTTCCTGGACCTAAAACACTCCATCCGAGCTTCGTTACTGTTATCACAGATTACAAAACTTCGATTTTTCCTGTTAATATTCCGCCAAGAAAGTCAGCACCGATGAGCATCTCGATAGGAGAGGTCTCTGGACCGACATCTGTTAGTTCAATAACTCGAAATTTTAATTCTCGTATCAAATCTGGATCGCTCATAACAAAGTAAAATTTCATTAAGATAGAGAAATTGAAAAATCCGGATTAAACCAAATAATAATAATAATAATAATACTAACCGGCTTCTACCCTCTTGGGTGCTTTGTGTATCCCATTGAAAATAATTCGGTCGCTGCTCATGTTATTTAAAATAAACTTCCTAAAACTATAAAAAACTAAAGTGAATTTAATAAAATTTTACAAAGCTAAGTAAGCATAACTTTCGGCTATGTAGCGTGTTATGAAAACGTTGTTTTGTAGATTTTTGTAAAAAAAAAATATTCACATAGTTAACATCGCGATGTATCGTGACATCGGGATGCTTGCTTCCCGATATATTACGATGCAGAAATGTTAAGATCGCCCAGGCCTAATCGATACTCTCAACATTGATGTCATAGCTACCATGTCTTACTTCAAAAGTTTGCTTACCCCCAAATTGTCCTTGAGACAATAACTCTGTTCCTGAAGGGTTCAACCGTAACTCTTTAACTACATTTTTGGTCACATATGATAGCTGTGATCCATCATCAAGTAAAGCTCTGACGTAATATTCTTAATTTCCATTTCTTAACCCTCTGTCGGGCGCAACCGGCCTGACAGGCACAGCTCTGACGCTTTCGTTTCCCCCTCCTCTCATAGAGAGGTAGGAATCTGCCTCAGCTATTGTCCGAGAGGCGACTGCAATTTTTGGACCTCATCGAACATCATTCTGAATTTTTTTATAGAAATTGGAGAAAAGTGAGTAGATTACGAATCCACTGGTCTGCCGTGGCAAAAATGGCCGAAACGGATAAAAAATTAACTTGGAATGAGTTGAATTCAAATCCGATTGCCAGATATGTCATAACTTGTCAAAAAGATAACAAACTTTTTCATCTGGCAACCCACTGCATTTTGATTTTCAGAGTGAATATCGGCTTCGGAACTATGCACTACAGTGTATAAATTTTACCAAATTTTATGTCTTTGTTACCCTGATAATAAGACACTTTAGTTTAAAGCTGAAAATTTCTTGTAATGTTTTCTAAACATAAAATGTGTTCTTTTTTTAAACAAATTTCATATTTTTTTTTTCTTTAAATATTCCTATAGTAATCATTGATCACTTTTAGAATACTAAAATTAAAAGTAATGATTATAAATTTGCGATTCTTTATATGCGCCTGTCAAGCATATTGCGCCCGAACTCGTCGGGTTCAATATTGAGCCCAACTTAGGGTTAAACGTAGCAATAGTGTTTTCAAATATATAACCTTCGTACCCTTACCTCCCCGTAAATAAAGTTGACGTATTCATTCCCATCTTCGATTCAGTGGGGAATCGAAACTTATTTTCTTTAGGCAGTTCTGGGCACCAGATTACGTAGTGTCGCTTTCCACACACAAGGTAATGAATACCACTGTGACAGTTTTTTGCCAAATGTCCAGTCTTCAAGCATATCAAGCAGCAGCGTCTACGTATAACAATTGATTTTCTTTCTTCTGTATTCATTGAGACAGCTTTATGACAGTCTTGACTGGTATGACATTTCTGGCAAAAAATGCACTCAATCTTACTAGACTTTTTAGAAGAAGATGTTAAAGTCATTGCTGTTGGTTCGTCTTTGCTAGAAGATTCCCTTTTATTTTTAAGTTATTATCTAAAAGTTTTTTCGGCTAAAGCCCAATGTTCTTCACCTTCTACTTTGCGACGAAAAAATGACATCAACTTTTCCAACAGTTCCTCTTTCGTAAGTTGAACGGTTTCTTCGTCATCAACCTCACTATTTAACGAATATCTATACCAAGCTTTTAATACAAGACACGACTCTACAACCGGATATAGCATGGCAACATAGTTTTGCGCAGTGACGCCGAATGTTTCTAGAACTTTTAAAGAGGAACCGAGCTTGTATAAATCGGAAAGCTTAATATTGGCGCGGTTGTTTACCAAAGTTAAAAGATCCTGAATAAGCACATCAATTAATAAATCACGTTTGCCAAACCTGGACTCGAGATGTTCGATAACCTTTACATAATTTTTCTTAGAAGGTGGATAACTTTCAACTATACTGCGTGCTTTCGAAATCGGCTTCAAAGATGACAGAAGATACTGAAATTTATCCTCTTCTCGTATACAAGCATCTTCATGAATGCGACTACTGCGTCCAAAAGGCAACTCAAGTCCTTGGCATTAGGTCGTATTCTTTTAATTCAATCTTTGGAAGCTTCAACTTCCCAATCGTAGCTGTGCCGACCAAACGGTATAGTGGTTAGCGTGCTAGCTTCTAGACAGCGAGGTTGCGGGTTCGAGTCCCGTGTTGGCATGGGTGTTTGTAAATGTATGTTGGCTTGTCTAATGACGAATGTTTCGGCGCATTATAGCCCTCGTGTTGCTGACGGCGCCAGATAATCTAAAAACAACCAACCAACCAATCGTAGCTGTATCAGTTGGCGCAGTATCACAGCTACTTAGTAGTAAATGGTTGTTTGGTTGGTTGTTTTCAGATTATCTGGCGCCGTCAGCAACACGAGGGCTATAATGCGCCGAAACATTCGTCATTAGACAAGCCAACATACATTTACAAACACCCATGCCTAACACGGGACTCGAACCCACAACCTCGCTGTCTAGAAGCCAGCACGCTAACCACTATACCGTTTGGTCGGCCTTAGTAGTAATTAATGCTCATATTCTGTTTTAAGTTCAATAAATCGATCTACGTTTCCATTTCATCATATTCCTTATCGCCTTAATCAACAAGTTCTAATATTTCAGCATCAGCCTTGAATAAACGCTCGGCTTTATCCGCTATCTTATTGAATATAAAGTCAAGTTCCTTACTTTCGATTTTTTTCTTGCACTTTTTTCTCAAACTGATTACAAGTCGTGGGAAATAATCTTCGTAAATTCGTTCTTTCTTTCCATAACTTCTCAATTTTGTCGTATTTCAGGGCGACAACCGTATCTTCTTTGGTTTCGTCGTCAAACATATTCGTTAGCGTATTCAAATCAGAAATAAAAGTTCATAATCGCGGACGTCACTTGTTATTACTCAAATAATAGTTCGTAGTCACTGGTACATAGTTTATTGAAGACGACGCTCATACACGTAATTACACACACAGGACATATTTGGTACATCTTAGTAACTTAAACGTAAAGTAATCGTAAATTAATTAGCTTTTAGAATAAACGTAAGTCTAAGACAAAACCAAAGCAAATCCAAAATGTTCTGTGAACGGTATAGTGGTTAGCATACTAGTTTCTAGACCGCGAGGTTGCGGGTTCGAGTCCCATGCAAGGCATGGGTGTTTGTAAATGTATGTTGGCTTGTCAAATGACGAATGTTTAGGCACATTATAGCCCTCGTGTAACTGACGGCGCCAGATAATCTGAAAACAACCAACCACATTTTTTGCTGCCAAAATGGCTCTTTCTGCCAGCCACGCATGATTTATGTATTGTGTACTAAAATCGGGGAATATGCAGTCAATGAGAGCATTTTGCGAATCAACGATTGTGCAGAAATTAGCGGGCAATTTTAGTATGAATCCAGTATATTCATAGACAACAACTTTTCCATCGCCGATATCTAATAATTGGTTCGAGAATGTGTCAGCGGATGGATCTTGTAGCATTTGGACACGCATGTTTATTTTTGGCTGGACTTTTTCAACGTTACGCCACAGTGGCAATGATTTCAAGCAAGTGTTGATCTCACCAACGTACGTTGAATGTGGAATGACGAGAAGTGTTTGGTCTGAAATTACCTGAAAGGAATAACAGAGTGCCACCGAATAGTTTTTTTTTTATATCTTTGAGTGTTCTGTTCAACGCCTCAAGAGAATATTTGTGTGCCATAGTGCATTCATCCCAGATGATAATTTTGCATTGTTTCAGCACTGTGGCCATGGACGATTGTTTTTCTATGTTGCACACTGCGTCTTGGTTATTTTGAATATTCAGTGGCAGCTTAACCAAAGATACTATAATAACCCTTCGGGTTAAAGATGGCAAGCTTCCATAGAGATAATGTAAAATAGTTGAGAGCACATGACGTCATTGCAGGGTTTCTACATTGGCAAGCTTATCGCTCTTTTTGGTTTCACTTGGCGATTACATTTTATGGTTTCCCAGAAATCTTTTATCCAAAAAAAGAACAAATCTGCCTAGCTCATTAAACTTTCACTTAAAAAATTTACACACCCAACCAAATTTTTGTTAATTTATATTTTTAACTAAAATAATTGAATACTTTTTCAAACAATATTAATATTATATTGAACCACTACAGCAAAAGTTCCATCCTGTAATGCAATACGAATCCTAATATTAGATTTGGGGTTTTTACAGCATATTCCAATATTGGTGAACTTTTAGTAAGTTTTCGTAATAAATATGAACATCAAGAATTAACAAAATTACTAATTACAAAATTATTGAAACACATTCTAGAAGAAAATGATTTTGATAAAGTATCCATGCATTCTTCGAAGCAGTACATTAGGAAACTAAAAAATATCTAGTTATTGAGTGCAAGAATTTAAAAATGACTTGCAACTACAAAAACCAATATCATTTAGCATGTACTATAGTTTAGAAGAATTTACTAACAGTTGACAATGATCATTTAGCTTTATTAATTCATAAAATAAAAATACCGCAATGGTAATTGAGATTGGCGTCAAATTTCAAAAAATCATAATAAACACATAATAATTGCGTGTATTTATGTAACTAACAAATGATAAACATTCTTTCAAGCGATGTCAAAGTAATAAAAAAAGAAAAGTACATGAAAAAAACAACTATATTTAACATAAAAACTAGCCTGCTGAATGAGACGAAAAAATAAAAACAAACGATTAAGAACACTAACCATCAAGTTTCATCACAACCATCAACACTGCAAAAAATGTCCTGTTAAAATTCTCTTACGAAAATTCTATAATCTTCAGAGCATTACCGAAATTTATTGTGCACAAAAGCGAACAATTTGAACAAACTTGAATAAATAATATATTACTTTGCAAAGTAGAATCCTCCATTTTTGTTCTGTTATTTAAATCTCCCACGGAATTCGACGAAATAAATCTGATGTTCTTATTTGTTTGTTTGAAAAGCACGATCGCCAAAGTAAGAACAAAGCTCTGCGCATGTCTGGAAATCAGAGCAATTTGGCGAAAGTTTTGTGCTCTCAACTATGAAAATCCGCGAGATGGCAGCACTTACGTATCGGCGAAGCTTGCCTTCTTATAGTTTTAAGTTCTTTGGCTTAACCCTTTGCACTCGAGCGGAGCCTCTCAGGCGCCACACGATTGGATGGAAAGGACCGCTAAGTTTGATGAGGAAATTTGATGCAAGGCCAATGACTGTGTTTAGTTTCTATGAAACAAATCCATAGATGCAGGGCCGGATTTAGACTTGATAAGGCCCTAAGCTATTTGAGATATGGGGCCCTATATAAGTCTAGATATTATATATCAGTGTCAAATATGATTTTCACATACCTAGAAAGTTAAACTGATATACAATTAAGAAAATAGTGAAATAATAAATCTTTAACAAAATCATTTTTATTCCTAGCAAACTTAAAAATACCAACTCTAGTAAAAAGAAACAAAAATTTGGGGGTCTTGCATTTGATTGACTAGTCTTGTGAAATTCATACAGCAAGTAACTCCACGAATATAACATTACCATGAATTCAAACTTCTCCATTTTATTCAAAATGTTTATGGATTGATTTCTTGTTTTGCCCTTCTATGTAGTATTAATATGCAGCTACTGTAATGCAGAAATTATTCCATCATAACTATCAAGTATTGCACTTGTGGTCATTGAATGAGTATTCCCAACTAGTCTTTGACAAAGACTTTGGAACTTTTGAATCATCTTTGAAGAATGACAAGAGTACTGTCCATCTATATATAGATGATGAAAGGAAATTATGTACTCATCTGTAAGGTAGTTGTGCACCATATTAGCCATACTTTTCCCTGTGTTGCTGCCCATCTCTAGGAAAGTTAGAAAACGTTCAATAGGGAGCCCATCATCTGGTAAAACATACCTCACAATAACAGTGAGCTGATCAATATGGGACCGGTCTGCAGTGAAATGTACAGATAAACTAAAGTACCATGCAGTCCTTAAATCATCCAATATTGAGTCTCTTACTTTATTTCCAAGCACAGGATAGCAGAAGAGCGATTTGAAATACATAAAACAAACGATTACATTAAAAAAATAATGTTCCGAAAGTAACCATTACATAATATGAGTTCTAATTTATACGATTAGGAGGTTTTAAAAGATCAAATATTGCTGTATTAATTAAAATCATGATTCTAAATTTACTCGATGAAAGATAGTCTAAAAATGCATAGAACTTTGTATAGCAACGGATTGCTTAGCCTCACTTGACGATCGTGACGTCACCACTTACATCGTCCATTGCTCACTCGTACAATTTTTTGGGGGCCCCAAGAAAGTCGGGGGGCCCTAAGCTACAGCTTGTCTAGCTTATACGTAAATCCTGCACTGCATAGATGCCAACCGAACCTAAACTGTCTCGAGTTGCTGGTCCCTCCGCTCGAAAAAGCCTCGAGTGCAAAGGGTTAAATGCTGAATGAGCTGTTCTGCCTCCATCCAATAAAGTTGCTGCAATGCCAGATGATGCAACGGCCAATGCGATGCCATTATTTGATCGTATTTCGGCGGGAATTAGCGAAATGGTGCAACCTGGTGCGCGCACACACACAATACACCGTGTCCCACCGAAACTGCCAACATAAAGCGGTCGTAAATAATTTCTTGTTCATGAGTCAGTAGTGGGACAATGCGAGTAACAATCGCTGCTATTTCTGCAGTATCGTATTGCAGTTCACGATTCAGTTTGGTGTCCATTAAATCAGATGGACCGAACTCATACCGAAATGACTGAGTGGTAAATTGGCAATGACAACTCAAAGATCCTCGATAGCAATCAACGCTTCATTGTGCATAGCGTCGCTAAATGTAATAGTTAGATCGTTGCACCGTGTAAGAATTCGATGCAGTATATCGTCATTGAATCTTTGTGCTTATCCCATAACGTGTCTGCTCGTCCCGGGAACATGTAGTCAATACTATAGCGAATAGCAGATGATTTTGTGTCGCTGTACAGCCCAATGCTGCTTCAGCAAGCATATCGTCCCAATGATTCTCGTCTTCGAGCAAGCCGAGTGCAAGGCATGCATCTTTATATCCTTGCGTCTTGCTGGCATTGTTCACTGTAATACATTCACGCAAATAGACAAAACTGTTGTGCTTAAATTATCGGCATACCGGTTTTCATCTGTATTTGTTCTTTTAGTACTTTACCAACATTTTTATTAGAAAAAACCGTTGACGCTACTCAAAAAGACAAAATCACTTTTTTTAACAGGTGATAGAATATGGCTAATATTGCCACTTAAAGCGTAATAATAATGGATATCAATGAATGAAATAAAATAAATATAAACAAAGTTCACGCGTGACAATTCAATAATAATAATAGTTAATGAAAAGACGAAGTCAGATTAAATTTGAATAGTTCAGCCACAATACAAAATGACGCGACGCTTCTTTTTTCTAGATAGCGACACCCTAATTACCTAGCGGTATGAAATATACTTTACGACCTATTCTCATACCTACCAAATATACATAAACAATTTCATAAAAATCGGTCGAGCCGTTTCGGAGGAGTGCGAAAACAAACACCGTGACACGAGATTTTTATAAATATAGATATATAACACATATGATTGTTAAAAAAAAAAAAAATTAAAAATGGCTGAAGCAACTCAGAAGATGAATAAAAAATTATATATGCCTTATCTTTGTAACGTAACAAATCAATGATTGTAAGTTAAACCACAAGATCTTATCGTTTAATCGTCCTTATGTGACATTTAGATTGCAGTATATGTTTGAAAAGATAAACAGTTCCGAAGATTTACAACTCTGCCGTATTAACTTCACTGATTTTCCTCAACTGTGCTTGCATGGTTAACTTCTCAACTCACACTCGTTGGGGGAATGATGCGATTATGTAGATCCCTTTTCACAGCCCTTGCCCAACCCCCTTGGGCACAAAAGAAAAAAAAAATGATGGGATATTTCACAAAATCGAATGTAATCTACATCATAGGCTAAGAAGGATTAAATTATTTAACACCAATCTTATATATGGCAGGACTGAACAACTAACGAGGTATGGCTTTGGTTTCAGCGATCAACAATGGACCATTCCAGCATTTTTTAAAAACGAGTGAAATTAGTTTATATTTATAAAGAATTTCTTTCTTATTCCAAATATTTAAACAAAAGTTCTTTAAAAAAAATTAGTTATTTTAATATTGAGAAAAGAAAATGAGCCAAAACCAGTCCGATCAAAACACTCAACAAAATCTGGAACGACCATCGATATAAATAAACAACTGGATAGACTGCTTAACGCTGGGAAAATGAAGCCTTTGCCAGTTGGTTGGTTGTATTCAGATTATCTGGCGCCGTCAGCAACACGAGGGCTATAATGCGCCGAAACATTTCGTCATTTAACAAACCAACATACATTTACAAACACCCATGCCAACACGGGACTCGAACCCGCAACCTCGCGGTCTAGAAGCCAGCACGCTAACCACTATACCGTTTGGTCGGCGAAGCCTTTGCCAGATGCCGTTGGTGGGATAAAAAATACGGATTACCGAGGATTGAAAATAACATTTTCGGTTGTACACAGCAGAAATGTCAATAGTAGACCTTAATTAGTAATAAATAAATATATATACTCTAGCATTTTACAAGGTTTTTCGCATCTCTATCCAACTATAAAAATGAACTGTGATTGGTTAATCTTCCCACCAGCTTGCAGCTTCGCAATCCCCGGCGCGTTTATCTCTTCGCATTGACAATGGAGCAGTCTATCCAGTTGTTTATCTATATCGACGGGGACGACAAGAGATCCCTCCGTTTCTATGGTTATCGTGAGGTTTCTGCCAAATGATTGGCGTTGATTTGATAGACCATTGCCGCATTCCGTACAGGTTGGCGCGATTCGCAAGGAACTTGCAAAACTGGTTTCCGCTGCTGCATTTCAAACCAAGATGTTTTGGGATTTCTTGACGTCACATTCAATTCGAGCCGAATGAATCGTTTTCTCTCCAACGTCTAACAGGAGAACTTTGATTGCAAATTAAAAAAAAAAGAAAAAGTGCATGGAGCAGAAAGTTTTGTGTTTATGGCCTTTTCGAAATATTTAGAATTGAATAATAATAATAATAATAATAATAATAATAAATATGCGGGAATGGTCCATTCAACTTCTCTTTTCTCATTCATTAGAAGTAGAAAGTTTGGTAATCGATTTTTCATGAATTTCCGCTCCTAAATAATTAATTTGCATCTAACTCTTATCCAGTCAAGACTTGTTTTCAATTACTCCTTGGGATGTTTATCAACTTTTAACAGCAACGATAATGATCTGGCGATTATTTTTCAGGATTAAATTGATTCGACACTTTCCTATATAATTTTAGGTTCGTCACTACATTTTATTGATACGCTTATACAAAGGGTATGTTTTTCTTTAGATTCATTTTAAGACAATTTATTCAATAAAATCAGAAATAAAAAATTACTTTGGTTACAAGCTCGTCCACTTGTACAGATTTGTAGAAATAATTATCGCCAGATTGGAGAATTGTTTTAAAATTTTTTTAACGAAAATATAAAACGCAAACGGTAAATTACGCCAATTCATTTGACATTTCAACGCAGTGACCAGTATTATAGTGCAATTAACAGTTGTGCGATGTTTCTTACCCTTAGTTTATAATAGGAATGCTGAAATAAATTTTTAATCGATTTTCTTCACTCTGTTTACTTTCAATTTAGCATTAAAAGGAAATCCTTAATCCGTCGTTAATTTATTTACTACTTTCCCTGTTGCCGTTTTTTAATTATATCTTATCCTGTTTCAAAGTACCTGCAAATGAAGTCTTGACGAGATTAGTAGCGTTTTTAAAATGAATTATTTTTAACAGCTTTATTTCACACTTCAGCTTTTTATCAACGAATATGGGAAAAACACAAAAATATGTGTTCAGTAATTTTAATCTCTATTCTAGAAAAATAAATAGCTTTTAATTAATAATATAATGAATTTGTAGCACTGTTCAACTTAAAAAGTTTTCCTGGTTACAACACATGATTTTAAAAACTAATGACAATTATTAGTTTTTTTTTATTAGTTTAAATTTATAGTAAAAATGAAGTGCCACAATATGTTGTTATAATTGAATCGAGACAAATGCAGATAGTATAAGCTGGTATACGTTAAACTAAAGTAAAGTAAATGTTTCATTAACCGAGGTTCGTTATTAGAATCAGCTTTCCAGACACAAAAGTTGTATAGTTTAGAAGTAGGATAAAATATTTATCTTCTTAATGTCAGGCTTTTGACTCATAGAATAATGTACAATGTTAATAAAAAAAAACGTTGAGAAAGCCATTAAACTATCTTCAGTCTGTCACGAACATATTACGGAGCACTCAAGTTAATCACTAAAAGTCCCGGTATTGTTGTTGATGGATAATCCCTGGAGTTATCGATTCCGTCTTTTGTATTTTACTAAAAACAAGCTAGCCAAAAGATATTTATGTACCAGACCCTCATTTTTTGTTTTCTTACTGGAAGTAATAAGTGGGATTTTTTCCCCCTTTTGCTTGCACTGATTTGACCCTATCTTTTAGATATTCGTACATGGGCGCCAACTACACGGGGACAAAGGAGGCGATCAACCCCGTGCTGTTTTCCCAACAATGGTGGCAAAAGTATTTTTTCGCTCCCGCTCCAAAAATCTTTAAAAAGGTGTTTTTCCAACACAAAATATTGCAAAAAAACAACAACATTCTATAAAGTTATAAAGAAAAAAAAAATTGCATAAAAATAGAAAGTAAACACACTATTCCATAAGAACGCTGGCACGAGAATGAAATAAGAATGAAGTAAGCGTAGCATCTCTTTTGAGAAATTTCATAAAAAATATATACTTTAAGGTACTGTAGATGGAATTACTGATACAGGCTCTTTTTTCATTAATTAATGTTCAGAATTATTAAATTTGCTTTCTTCATTTTAGTGCAATATCATAAAAGTATATCTTTTAAAATAATGTATGATATTGAAATAAATTACTTTATAATGATGACTTAATTGGTTAGTGCTCTTACTTTTCCCATAAAATGTTTCTGAACAAATTTTAAACTTTGTTACATAAATCAATTGCCCCCCCCCCCCCCCCAGTGATATGGATATAAATTCAATATATTCAGAAAGGTAGATCATGAAAAAAGTGGTGTCCAGAAATCTTGGCTAATTTCACTCCCACTCCCCCATCGAGTTTATCCACTTCGTATCGCCCCTTGGTAAAAGTGAAAAGTTGGGGCTTGTGTATTCGTATCTTGCTCTTTATCGCAGGGAAGAAAAAAAAAAAAAAAAAAAAAAAAAAATACTATTCAGTTTTGAGAAACAAGCATCACTTTTTGAGTTTAAATAAAATGACTTGTAAAGTTATAAATATCCCGTCTCTTTCCCGGAAAAATATATAACTTCGGTTATTCTCTCATTAAAAACTCTTATATAAAAGCAGAGCTTTCCCCACCACGAACGTTGGTAGGCTCATAGACTGGCAGAAGAATATGGAAATATATCTACTCCCCGAAAAATAATTCTTTAATCTCATTAAAAACCATAAAAGGAGTATTATACTATATGTTACAATTCATATTTATTCAGACTTTCTGCTCAGATGACTCCTATACTCAAATTCACTCATTTGATGCAGGAAAATGCTTTTTTAATACTTAGTAGCTCTACGGATTACTTTTGACCTGATCGCGGACCATCATTTATCCGCAGACCAAGGTTTGGAAACCGATTATTTATATTAAACCCATAAGCGTGCCAAATTATTTCCGAAAATAAAAATAGCATTTATAAATATTTTTTTTTTCTTTTCAAAATAAATCTCGTGTATATAAAGAGGACTGCAGCTAATCCTATTTATTTTTCTTATCTTAATTTTTTTAAACTTCAATTTAAAACAAATAAACAAGGAGTGTGGAACATCGCACAACTTTCAATTACACTATAATACTGACGTGGATTTTCGTCGTTTACCGTTATTATAATTTCATCATTTATTTAACGATCGTTGATGAGGTATGGTCAATGAAAGAGAACTCTGTGTTGAAGATCTTCATTTTTTAACTTTTTACGTCATTAAAACATTTTTATGGAAATTTCGGAGATGGGGATGTTTAGAACACCTTAAGAGACATTATCACAGCAATTTTTATCAAAATCGTAGGTCCCATGGCCACCACCAACCCGCACACAAAATTTGACTATAATAGGTAAATTTCTTCGGGAGTTATGCTAACCACAGACATTAATTCTAGATAACTTTTTTTGAAATTAGGATTTTCCAAAACGGTTTTTTGGACCGAATCCTATACTTTTATTACCCTATGTATACATATGGGTAATTGAAAGTAAAAAGCGTTATCTGACGATTTCTTTGTAAAATAATTTTATGTTAAACTGTGTGCGTGCATGCAAATAGCTTCGGGTTTGAAAGAGATAAATTCAGTTTTTCCAAAGGAGGGAAGGCGTGATATATTCATAACATCCGAATATGTAGGGAAAAAAAGCCATTTGATTATTTGTGTAAATCTTAAAACAGAATAACTAATCTTCAAAATGTAGGAAAACTGGTTTCATCTTTTGACTTTTTAATTATTGTTAAATGAAGAGAAAATATCAGCCGCAGACAACGTACAAAGTGATAAATGAAGTATTTTATGCTGTCTTTGTATATCCCCTTAAAAATAAACTCAACATCATTGGCGGATCCAACAAGGGGGAGATTATTCATGGACTTCTCACGTTTTATAGTGCGCTTTGGATGAAATAAATCAAGATTAGATAAATCCGCACTAAAATTTTTTAATATTAATGTTCTCATCTCAAAAAATGGAGATGAAAAAGTCGAGGACGAAGCAAGACAACAAAACAAATTATAGTTTGAAAATGTTTAATGGGATAGATTGTTCAGTCTATCATATGTAACAATAATTTATCCTGAATCAAATAGTTGTAGACAACTCGAATTTATCGTCGTAAATTCACACGTAGTCAACCATTGTGTCGCCTTTATGTTATTGAGACTTTTTACCTCTTTGTAACATATTCTGTATAATCAAAGTTAGTTAAGTTATCCCATGGTATAGTAATATAACCTAAGAGCAACAAAATTTACCTAAACTATTCAACAGCCACCGCTCTCTCCGTAGTAAAACTCTGCATTCATCCTTGCTCAACCTGCATTCAAAACTTCAGTTAAGAATTATCTCTACGAATCGACAAGTAATGTTAGTGCTTTCTCTGGGAGGGTTAAAACCAATGAAAAGTCTTACTAAGCAAAATCAGTCTGATAAGCATACCGATAATAAAGAAGCGTGAGTTTGTTGTTTTCAGATTATCTGGAGTCGTCAGCAGCGCTATAATGCGCCGAAACATTCGTCATTAGACAAGCCAACATACATTTACAAACACCCATGCTTAACACGGGACTCGAACCCGCAACCTATCGGTCTAGAAGCTAGCACGCTAACCACTATACCGTTTGGTCGGCAAAAGAAGCGTGAGAGAGTATACATCCCAGTTGAAAGCGATGAAGAGCTAAACTCATAAGTTGTGATAACGATGAAGCAATGCATAAAGCCGCAATTAAATAGCACGTGTCATCTTCAGACTGTCCAATTTTGATACCAAGATGAAAGAGATTAATTTTGGAAACATAACTTTATAAGTATATAATATAACCCACAAAAACAAAGGTTTTGATATGAATCCTTTATATACCAATTTTTATGTGCAATTATAATTTTTTGAGTTTAGATTGAGTTTTCATAGTGTTTGACCACTGAGAACAAAAGATCCATTCCGAACTATTTACTAATCCCCTCCCCCCCCCCCCAAAAAAAAAAAACTTTATTGAATACAACAAGCCTATTTGCCAAGATTCAGCTGGATTGGAAGACGAAAGAGGGGAAATTAGCCCTCCGAAGATTTTGCCTCGTTAACGTTAATAGGGAATAGTTTCAGTCATTATGTCATTATAAATCAACAAATTGAACATTTTTGAATTAAGCTTATTATCTGGATAATAGAACGTGAGTAAAAGCTCATAAGTCTGTTGTAAGGCAATTTCGAACAACTGCACTGTTAGAGTAGTTAAACAATAGAAAGCAGAATATTAGAAACTCTATACCATCTACAAGGCCGAAAAAGAAAAGATCGCGCTTCAGTTTAAGCAGTTTTCTGGAACTTACTGCGACAATTTTTTTATCCCCCAAAACTTACTGTAGAATTAGCCCACTACTTCCAAGTTATTATTGAATCTATGTATTTCAATAATGCTAAACATATAATCACATTAATGTGCAATTGAAAACTTAATTTACTAGTTTACTTCTTACTTAAAAACATAATTCAAATATTATTTAAATCAGAGTTGTTTTGTATTTGAATCAAGGTCTTGAATTTCTAATTAAAAAATTAATACAATTCTTATTTAAAACAAGGTAAATATATAGCTTCCCCATTACACCCAGCAACAATTTTTGATGTTACAAATTTCCCATAACCTCAGAACTGAAAAGAATAGATTGGAATAAAATCTACCTTTAAAAATTTACTTGTTTTTTAAAATCAGAAGGAAGACAATTTATATCATTTTTGGCCATTAAACTCCTACATGATTTTCACTTCCTTCTATTATATCATAAGTCTTCGCTAGGCAACGAAATCTAAAACAGACCACCAGGTCTCAAAAATGCCTTCCGATCATTAAAAAACAGCAACAAAAAAATAAATGAAGTTAAATAGGAATATATCTTTCAGTTCATTAATAGCTATTTTAAATAAATATCTCTGATCTTCATGTTAGGCTCTATCACTCAAATTTTTTAGTTGTACATACATCGGTTAAAGAAACTAAACTCAAACAATAGAGTCCGTCGTAGTTCATTAAACCACAAATGGAAATAAGTTAATATCTTCAGTAAAACTCTCTTCAGATAGTCGCTTGGTATCTTCAGCTTTAAGTTAGCTTACTTTAGTTTTTTGGGTGAATAAGAAAGTTTTTGTACAGAAAGTTTGACTTATTTATAATAGAAAACACTGATGATTATATTCTTCTAGTTCATGATTTTTATAATAAATAGAAAATGAGTCGAAGCAGTGATTACACATAAGGGGCCGTTCAAATATTACGTAAGTACCTGGGGGGGGGGGGGGGTAGCGATTTGCTTATTTTTGCTGACAAGTGGGGGAGGAGGTATGAGTGATGCTTACGTAAGCATTTAATAATCCCTTTATTTCTAAAAAAAAATTGAAACTTACAAAAAATTTCACTTTTGTACACCGAGTTCTAGGATAAGTGACTTTCCATTCAAATCGATCTAAGGGATTTAAACTTACGTCACATAAAAGTGACGTACTCTGCCTTCAGCCAATTACAATAAAACATTGATGATGCAAAATACTGCAGTTTCAAAATGAATAAAGGGGATTCCCCTCTTTTGGGTGTTTGGAGACGTGAATCCTACATTAAACCTAACTTATGTGACAGACAATTTTTGTTTTTGTTTCGCTTGGCGACTGGCGGGCGCCTAAGATGGAACAGTAGTTGGTTTAAGGTTCAAGATTCCAAATTGAGTTGTATTTTGAACAAGTTTCTTTTTCCACTGCAATCCTTCTTGAACTTTTTGAAGATTAAGCAAATATAGTTGCTCTGCTTTCTGTTTGCTTTTTTAAAAAACAACAACATATGTCTTCATTTCGTGAAATTTTATATAAAAAGCTGTTTCAAGCTTTTAAAAAGTCTACATCAAACAAACCCTTGAAAGATATTCAGGATATAAATAATGAGGTATGGCGTCATTTTAAAAATGCCTCTAAAAATGACGAAGAACTAGAAGTGTTGGTGTTAAAAAGAGTCGAAGAAGAGTTGTGAAAGGCAACTAGAAAAAATTAAGTTAAAGTTCATTATTTGTATTGAATCCTAACTTTTTTTAGATTATTAACGTTACAAAAAAAAAAAAAAAATATATATATATATCAGGAGCAGGGGGGGGGGGTTACCGTATGCTTACGTAATTATAGAGGGGGGTATGCGATTTGCTTATTTTTGCTGACAAGGGGGGAGGGGGGTCAAAAATTAACAAAAACATGCTTACGTAATATTTGAACGACCCCTAATAGGATAACGATGATAATTTCATCACACTTAAAACTTTCGTGATTTCAAGCGCTTAGATTTATTTGAATATTCTTAAAATTCTTCTGGTGTCGGAAAAAATTTACCCGTCTGGCCAATTTTCTCATCTTGCAAAATGCCTTGTCGACCAATTTTTCGGCTGTCAATGTGGAGGGGATTCTGCTTCGCAGGCAATTTCATCTCAATTTTGTACGAACACGATCGACAGTATTTGTGTGTCTGACAATACATCATTTTGTTTATATTTCAAAAACAACAATGGAATTTATTTATTTCACTTCATACTGGACACTACTGTTATTTCTCTTGAAGGTGAAGGCCATTTCTAAGCTTTCTTCAAAATTAAAACTTTATAAGGTGAAAATAGCATAGCTTCTTTCAAGTAAGCTTCTTTATTTTTCCGTGACATACATCTCAAGTTCAAATAAGAAAAAACTACTTGAATGTTGTAACAAAAAAAAAAAAAAAAAAAAAAAATCAGTTACTGTAAGACATATTATCTGACTAAGAAACAACACCAAGGGGCGCAGTGCGCAGTAGGTTTTCTAAAACAATTAGGTATTAACACTATACCGTCCGGCGACACTACAGTGGTGTCGTACGTAAAGAATCGCTCTACGGCCAGAGACACCAAGGTGATGGCGTGCGCATGGTACCTCCCAGTGACCTGCAACAGCACTGTAGCATCGTTTGCATTCTGTTGGTGATGTATGGAGTTTTGTTAAAGTAACAAAGAGTTACATACGTCAGAAAGTTTTTTTTTTTTTTTAATAAGTATTTGTGACCTTTCATCATGGCAGGCGAAAGAGAAGATATGATTATTTACGATGAATGCGCTGACGACTTGTCTGACGTTCCAATCCACTTTGCCGATTGGGAAAAAGATATTGCACCTCTAAAAATTGATAGTGAAGCAGAATCTTCGGAAGATAGTGAAATACTTACTAGAAGAATTTTGCGAACGGTACGGTTGCCAACTAATTCGGATGAATCAGACGAAGAAGACAGTGTATCGTGGTCAAACTTCGATTTGCCGGGGACCAATAATAATTTGAAGGGTTGGTTATTTGGTTTGACGCTGGATTCTTGCTCCGCAAGATGCGTGCTTATTCCAGTCTTCTTCCACAAAGAAATATTGTTTTTACGAGATTTTTTTTTTTTTAAAAGGAGGTTATATAATTTTCACTTTTTTCCTTTCTTTTTCCTAAGATTACACATTTCTTGTTTGGAGTTTCTGTTTAAATTAATTTTTCAGTCTTCTCTAGAAATTTGCAGAGTGCATCGATTTTCTTTTGTCCTTGTTCGGACCAGTCCATAATCCAATCGTAGCACAAAGGGATGCAACCAAGCCTTTTTCTCATGTTTTGTCGTTGGGTATTGTATTTGTTACATTCGAGGAAGAAATGTTCAGGGGTTTCCGGTTTATTGCAAGAGCAACACAGAGGAGAAGTGGCAAGGTTGAATCGGTGGAGGGATGCGTTGAGGGTGGTGGACTTGGTTTTCAGACGAGCAAGTTGAACGTCCATAAGTCTGTTGGGGGAGTACTTTTCTAACAAATTCGATGATGGTTTGATCCAGGGAAATCTTTTGGAATAAATATTTTGGTTCCAGTTGAGAATTTGTGCAAGGGCATTTTTGCGTTTTATTTCTTTAATGGTATCTTCCGGGGAGATGAGTGAACAAATAAAGTCTTTTGATGTCGCTTGTCGTGCTGTTTGGTCTGCGAATTCATTTTCCGGAATTCCGATATGAGCTGGGACCCAAACTAGCTGACATGTGTCTATTGTTGAGGATAAGTTATAGAAGGAGTTAGAGAGGAGAAGGCTGACTTTGGGTGATTTAAGATTAAGATGTTGAAGGGCAAGAACGTTCGATTTGCTATCTGTGAGAATAATTATTTATTTGCTTTATCTTTAAAATGTTTCAGGGCAAGATCAATTGCCAGAGCTTCTGCGGTGAATATAGAATTGAGGTTTGGAATTCTTCCCGAAGCGGTGATTTTTGTATTGAGGTTAACCGCTGCGATAGCAGTTGGTTGGTTGTTTTCAGATTATCTGGCGCCGTCAGCAACACGAGGGGTATAAGCGATAGCAGTTGAGTCGTAGGTTTTAGATGCATCTGTAGAGATGATAAAAAATTCGCCGAAGTGATCCTTTTTATGCTCTTCGAATAAGGCGCGAATGTTGTTTGGTGGTAGATCTGATCGTTGGAAAATGAGGTTGTCAGCATGAAAGATAATATTTGGGGGTTGCGATTTAGGGAAGATGGCTGTTATTATGTTTTTGTTGTCGATATTTAGGCTATTCAGAAGTGACAGTAGTCTTTCCGACAGTGTTTTTTGGTAGCTGTTATGTGTGTTGAGGTTCCTAATGTTTCCGAAGATAGTTTCTAATGTTTCCGGGGAAAGTTTTCCTAAGGCAAAAGCGCGGATGCAAAATATATCGGTGAGGAGGTTATGTCGATCCAGCAGAGAGGAAGCGCCAGCCTCCATCAGTAGAATAGGTATTGGCGTCCAGCGCGGTAGTCCCGTTGCGACACGAAGAGCTGCGTAATAGGAGGTTTCAATGGATTTTTTATCAGTTTGGCTTGCCGAGATCCATGTTTGGCAACCAAAGTCAAAAATACTCCTAATTGTACTATTTACAATTTTTAATTTGAAGGGTCTCCGGGTCCAAACGTATTTCCCGAAGATAAACAGAACTTGAAGGATATCGTAGAATTAAATATTGGGAACGATTCATTTGAATGCATTAGCAGCGAAAGGAACAAATACTACAATGAAAATTGCCATAGAAGGAAACTAGATTTAAAAAAAAAAAAAAAAAAAAAAAAAAAAAAAATGCCGAATTTGTCGGCGTTACGGCGTCGGCGGAAAATAGTTTGGGTTTGCTATCCTTATAGGAAATGCAAAAAAAGCCAGGATGAATGATTATTGGTCAACGAATCCGTTAAAAGAAACTCCAATATTTCGGAAAACGATGCCCCTTAACAGATTCAGACAAATATTATCATATTTATATTTTTCCGACAACAATAATAAACCGGAAAATGCCGACCGATTTTTTAAAGTACAACCCGTAATTGATTATTTTTCAAAAAAGTTTGAAGACAATTTTAACCCTAGTCAAAACATCTCAATTGATGAAGGAATGATACCATGGTGTAGACGATTAAATTTTAAAGTTTACAATCCGTCGAAAATTACTTAATATGGCTTACTCATTCGGATGATTCCAATACGGGATACATTTCCTCATTAAAAATATATTCTGACGATGGACAGCCTTTAGCAAAAACAGTGATGGAACTATTGACACGTTCTTATGGAAAATGGCATCACTTATAGATGAACAATTACTACAACAGTGTAGAGCTTGCGAAGAATTTGCCGACCAAACGGTATAGTGGTTAGCGTGCTAGCTTCTAGACCGCGAGGTTGCGGGTTCGAGTCCCGTATTAGGCATGGGTGTTTGTAAATGTATGTTGGCTTGTCTAATGACGAATGTTTCGGCGCATTATAGCCCTCGTGTTGCTGACGGTGCCAGATAATCTGAATACAACCAACTTGCGAAGAATTTACTTAGAAAATTCGAGTTTGTGGAATGATACTGCTACATAGATTGGTTGTTTTCAGATTATCTGGCGCCGTCAGCAACACGAGGGCTATAATGCACCGAAATTTTCGTCATTAGACAAGCCAACATACATTTACAAACACCCATGCCTAACACGGGACTCGAACCCGCAACCAAGCGGTTTAGAGGCTAGCACTCTAACCACTATACCGTTTGGTCGGCACGGCTACATAGAGGATTTCCAGAAAAATTAAAGCGCGTAAAACTCAATGTGTTTGAAGCTTGCAATCAAAGAAAAGGTGAAGTACTCGCACAATTATGGAGAGCTTCGAAAACCAAAATGATTCGAATGATTTCTACGATACACAATGCCACTTTGATTGACATTGAAAGAAAATGCAGAAAAACCGATTATACAATAAAAAAAACCTTGAAAGTGTATTAGACTATAAGAAATACATGAAGGGAGTGGATCGGGCAGACCAATATCTGAGTTATTACCCAAAATACAGAACATCTATAAAGTGGTCAAAAAGGTTTGCATGTACCTGTTTCATTGCGCTTTATTTATTGCATTCAGGACAAGTCCTAAGCAAAACTCGGAGGTCGATACTACATCGCGTGTGTCCCATCATGATGCGGCCGACCAAACGGTATAGTGGTTAGCGTGCTAGCTTCTAGACCGCGAGGTTGCGGGTTCTAGTCCCGTGTTGGCATGGGTGTTTGTAAATGTATGTTGGCTTGTCTAATGACGAATGTTTCGGTGCATTATAGCCCTCGTGTTGCTGACGGCGCCAGATAATCTGAATACAACCAACCAACCCATCATGATGCGATCAACAGATTTTTCGGTCAGCTAAAGTAACACCAGCTAATACTCTTTTCCGAAACTAACAGACGAAAACGAAGAAACTACCATGTATGTTCCAAAAAACAAAAAAAGAGCAACAAATTTACTGTGCAAGTCTTGTGGAGTTGCGTTACATCTTGGTGTTTTGCTTCGTATCATCTAAAAGAAAAATACTAAGTACCAAAGAAAATGTAAATAAAGGAATATATAAAACAAACACATTTTACATTTATTTACATATGTATATCTTCGAAATTTCTTGATTGGTTGGTTGTTTTCAGATTATCTGGCGCCGTCAGAAACACGAGGGCTATAATGCGCCGAAACATTCGTCATTAGACAAGCCAACATACATTTACAAACACCCATGCCAACACGGGACTCGAACCCGCAACCACGCGGTTTAGAAGCAAGCACGCTAACCACTATACCGTTTGGTCGGCTCGAAATTTCTTGAAAATAGGGGGACAGGATTTAAAACTCATGAGAACTAACGATGAGATTAGTAATGTTTGACAATTTATAATCTCCCGATAACCTCAAAACTGCCTGCGACAAGCGAAGTAAGCTTAATTAGTGCTGCCTGCGCAAAGCGAAGAAATTTTTATGAGGCATGCGGACGGCAAAGAGTTAATATTAGGGATAATTCAAAGAAATTTTAGGCATGCTTTTTCTCTTAAAACTGACATAGGCTCGTAACACAGACATATTTTTTACGTAACTTTATTTTCAATATTTGTGCACGATTTGAACAACATATACCTTTTGCTTACTTGCATCGTCCATAAGGCTTCCACTTAAGCAACTTCCAGATCGTAAAATGTTTTCTTACCTTCAGTTTTTTTCACGACGGCACATGATTAACTCTCAAATCGCGGAATAATTTATTGCAATGTTTCATGCTCTTGTTGTGGGGGAGAAGGGGGGGAGGGGGGTTTGAAGCGGGTGCGTTCGGCCTCTTTCACAGGTGCGGATGCGAGTGCGAAAACGCGGGCCCTCAAACGTATGCCTTTTCACACGAGACCATATCTGCGGACATTTCGCACGCATCTTTGAAGAGTTTGATTATTATTTTCACCCAGTGAATGCAGTATCTGGATAAGCCTTGTTTAAAAATATTTAGTTATTTTTTAAGTTTTACTTTATAATATAAGTGTAAAATTTATGTATGGATTAAAGTAGGTTACGGTTATTATTTATTCTTTATTCTAGAAGGAAATGGAGCGATAGGCGTTTGTTGGATCATCCTATTAATCAGGGCCGACCTAAGGAGGGTGCGATAGCACACGTGTGATTTTGAGAGGGAAGCCGAAACGAAAAAAATATTTAAAAAAATAATAATATGATCATATGGAAAAAATGTAAACTAATAAAACCATTTTCCGCTACTAATGCTAGGAAGGTCCACTGCCAAGTGAAATAATACAGGTTATTTTAATCAATTTTCTGTAATATATATATATATATATTTTTTTTTAATTTTCATGAATATTAAATCAAAACTTTTGTTGTAATTAAAAAAAAAATTGTCTTATTTTCCGACAAATCTATAAACAGAATAAAAGAATTTTAGAGCTTGCTCTTTACAGAAGTACAGTACACCATGCCCATTGAAGTTTGGAAAAGTCCGTTAAAAGAAATAGTACCGTAAAATGGGGTGAATAGGAACGGAACTTCAGGAAATTACAAAGAAATTATTATTTTACACAAATAAAGCAGTTTTATTAATTGTAATTTTTTGTATTTGGCTAACATGTTTGGAATCTTGGAACATATGTTTTGTGGGGTTTTCAACGCTATCCATTATTTAAAAAATTCTGAAACAGCGTGCATACAATCCAATGAGTTTTAACCTCTCCAAAACTTATCCCGTAATTGCTAACATAAATCTGTTATAGACTTAACTAATATATTTTTAGATAAGTATAAACATCCACAACAGCATGCCTTACTCAATTTAACTTGGTTTTAAAATTTTTTTATTTTACGAATTTTTATGTTTTGCCTCGACTCGATTTTGAGATTTGCGGGGTGAATCGGAACACTTGGAAAGTGATATTAAAAAACTGTTTCTGGCAATATTATGTTCCATACAAGATTCAACGACTGAAGAAGAGTTTAATTACTCCCTTCAAGACAGTAATCAAGATTGCAGGCTTGAATAAATGTAAAAAATAAGCCTAGTTTCCTCATGGGAGAAAAACCCAATTGCTCCAGTGGTTTTCTTTTCTCTAAATGACTTCGTTATCTTAAAGTTACAAAGGAAAGCAATCCATATGTATGAAGACTCTATGTGAGCAAAGTTTTACACCCACAAGATTATTTCTATATCAGTGTGTTTTACAAAAAGTGCCCATGGAGAGATTTTCCGAAACTAACTGAGGATGCTTTTCTCCTTTCTCAAGATATTTTAAGGAATTTGCAGTCATACGGCAAGCAAATATTGAGTAGATTAAAAAATATTATAGTTTTAAAGACTATTTGGATAAGTTAGGAGAAGAGCTGTTATACTTTCAAACATATGATTTGTTTTGACAATAATTGACAAAAACAAATTTTATCTGTCATATTAAATGATTTTTTAATGATATTTTTGTGTTCCTGTTTACCACAATGCATTATTACTTGTTTTTTGTCAGCCTGTAAACGTTTAAATAAGATCAGACATAAATGTAACAAGTGTTCCGATTCACCCCTTTCTGCGGGATGAATCGGAACACAGTGAAAAAATTCAAAATAAATTAAAGTCCTAATTTTTTCAATATTTTTCGGGTTGATCCTCAAAGAAGAAGGCAAGACCCAAGTTTCAATGTCAAAAATATGTTAGTTAACGATCTTATTACACCCGATTTTTACTTTGAAAGTTGAAAAATGTTCCGATTCACCCCATTTTACGATAATGGAAGAAATCATTTTAAAAAATAAAAATAATGATAAAATACTAAATACTTTACTATTTATTAGTTTTATTTTTTAATCCTTTTAAAATGCCAAATTCAGGTATTAAGTTCCTGCCAATTTTAGTTATAGAGCACTCATGTCACTTTCGGACTTTTTTTCTTTCGATACCCATTTTCATTAAGAGGAGCTAAAACTCATTTTTTGCACACACAGCATTTTGCTCTTAGGCCGACATTGTAGTTGAACAAACAGCTAAGATAATACCAATACTGAATAGCAGTATTAATATATAGTCGGCAGCTTTTACTTACCGATGTGGGATTCTCATCCAATTTCCAAAATACCGAAAAGTGGTTTGAAACTTAAAGTGGAATTAGGACCTTTTCACTCAAAGCCGATGTTATGTTTAAGAAAAAAAGTTTCAACACTAGTATACATTGGTAAAATTTTCCTAAACTTTTTAATAAGATTAACATTTTTTCACACTTAACAAATGTTAGAAAACTAACACATCTGCATAAAAATTATTCATTTGAGGATTGATAAATTAAAAATTAACTATAGAATATAATCCTTCACCAATCATAATTCAGTTTGTAATTTATTTAAAATTTTAAATTTAGCTACAAACGATACACGATGATTTGATATAAGAAACCGACTAGAATTGAAAATTTTATTGAAATATTTTGCTATATAATTTTGTTTTAAAATTATTTAAAACTACCAACTTTTTATAAAACGTCAAGATTCAAAATTAAGTTAAAATTCAATCATTGCATAGATGAGTTAGATCCCAGTAGGTTTTTTTTAGTCCCGCTTATACACTTTAAATTACAAATAAAAATATAATTAGTTAATTCAAACTGAATCTATCGATGGAAATTGCGGAGATATACCGACTTCTGCGGGCCCGCACGAAAAGTTGAACGAGATTTCAAAGTGGCGGACCGCTCCCTGTACCGTGTGAAATGCTCCATTCAAAATACATTGGCTAAGCTTTTTGCGGGCCCGCACTCGCATCCGCACCGTGTGAAAGAGGCCTTGGATTTTGAGCGTTGCGTTGTTTTGAAAAGTGATAAGCGCAGTACATTTGCGGTGCCTAAATTATCGCTGTACAGGTGAAGTTGTATGTACTGAAGATGTTGTTAAAACTTGACAACGAGTTCACTGTTGTTTAAAAAAGTTTTGTTAGCCTCTGAACGAAGAATAAATTATAGCTTTTATTTTGTAAAAGCTGTGCCATTTTGTCTGAAAAAATTCTTAACAATATGCTCACTTGGCGAATGTTCGAGGGTTCACTGGAAGACACTCCATAAGATAACCTTAGAATTGCGTTTATAAGCCAAATCAATATGAATTCCGAATCATCCTACGTAAATGAGTGTTACCTTGGCTTTTTAAACCGAAAACCTTCTAACAAGGATGTGATGAAAATTCCAAGTTATATTTATTTAATGAATCCACGAGTTTATAACAAAGAAAGCTAACATTTAAAACTTTCTTTCGTTGGATCATAGTGAAAAGTCAGTAGAAAGTTTCCGTATCCAAAAATAGCTCATGCAGATAAAGTTGACCTTGATGTGTTTGCTCTACATAAGGCGACCTAGAAACATTATTTCTGGTCACGCGTTTTTATTGTTGGCTTAGTCTTATCACGCATTCTAATTCGCCTAAACTCAACTTCTGAATAAACTATTTCAATTCCTTTCATTAAGTTAACCCTTGTACAGTATTATCAGTTACAACTTACAGCTTAACCCTAGACCTAAAATCAAATCAGTGTTACTCTGTACCTAATTATTCGACTCGTATATTCGAATTAAAAACAAGTATATATTTCCATTATTTATTTAAAACAAATTAAGGTATCTTAAGAGAAGCATAGATAAATAGAAATAAGCAAAAGTTAATGTTTCGATGAGTAAGAACTTACTGCTATAAGAACATCTGAAATCCGCTAAACTTGAAGTCTATTAGAATTATAAAATAGACGAATGAGTAGTTATTTTAAGTTAAGAAAAATGAATTAAATATACTTACCAGAAAACTGTTACGGCTTTGAAAATGGATCTTCCATGTCGCAAGCGATATAACAGAAAACTTATCATATTTTCAGTCGGTGAACAGCCATTCAGTCAGGTACTAAATGTATAAACATAAATGTCTTAAAATCGTGATGTCTTATATTAAATCATTTAAAACAATTTTACGGCTCTCTAAAATGAAAAAGTTGGTTGATTTTTCACGCTAAGGTCTATTTTGTTACATAAGCTACTACAGCTGAAAAAACTGGAATCTAATAAAACGAGAATATCAGACACTAGAACCTAACTCAACATTCCCAATAACTGGCATTTCATGAAGAGATCCATTTTGTTTAAATTGTGAACAATCTTTAAAAATCGTTATATTTCAACTGCATTAAAAACAAGTACTAATTTAGAGTTGAAATTTTAACAACTTTTGCGTACAATTTACTGTTTAAAAATTCCTAAAACGGAGACGAAATGAAACTATTTTTGACTATTGATAAGTGAAATGTCTTGTAAATCAGTAAAAAATTTAAGTAAGGTGTACTTTATTTTATGACGTGTTTTTATATGTATAGGAAATAAACGAAAACGTACAGGAAAAAATGCATTAACAAACGGCAGACTTAAAATATCAAACTTAGACAATAACTTTATGCGGCAATAACCTTCAAACAATATGCAACAGAATATTATTTTCCAACCTGCACATGGGTGACAAATAGCTTATCATATAAAGAAGATGACTTAAATTTATACAATTAACAGGAAGTGCTTATTTTCCTCAAAGTGCAGTCAATTTCTCAATACAGGAAATTTATTAGAAACCAAATTGAATGATTGTCCATCTGCACTTAGAAAACTAGAAGATAAATACTTCCTCTTCTCTAATAAAACACACAGAGGTACCTCTACATAAATCTTCTTATATCGTCTTTTCTTTCTGTAATATGGGGCGGTCAAAAACAGTAGTTTTATTTCACCATAAACATTCTTAATGCAAGAACATAGATAAGGGAACAAAATAAAACTAGGTTTAGAGGGAAGACATGTTAAAAATATCGCCAAGGAAAGTAACACTTATATGATAGTGTACCAAAAGTGAAGAAACTATTTCAACCATCCATTAAAGTATAACCATTGTATGGCAATTTCTCGGCCCGAATGGGATATTGGACAACAATGTAAAGGCAGTGTTTAGTTCTTTTCTCCTGTGCAACCGTTGTATGTCACTTCTAAGTAATTTTGAGGTACAGTACCCCCCCCCCCCAAAAAAATAGAACGATGGCTATATCTTTTGTTCTAATTGTTGAAATAACAAACAAAAGGTGCCGTTGTAAATCGTGAAATGTTTTTAATAATGGTATGAAGTTTTTTTTTATCATGAGGGGTCATCTACATATTAAAACAGAACCAAACTTTAAAAAGTTCAACAGCAACCTCGTAATATTATTCCATATTTGGATTCAGCATTAAAAAAGAATGCGAAATACAAAAATTCGTAATTTTCTAAAGAATTGTTTTTTAATTTAAATGATAAAAAAGAAAATGATAAATTAATGTTAAAAAAAAAAGTTGGTTTTTTGGCCATAAATACTTAAATAATTAATATATTTCAGTAATTTTTTTTTTCAAAAGGTAGTTTGTAAATGGCCAAACATAAATAGCAATCAGCTTTTGAATCAATTTCTTTTTTAATAATTAATTATTAATTAATAAAGCAATTAAATTTTTTTTGAATAGAAACATTTTTTTTTGCTTTCATTAGATTTACCATGGTCTAAACCCCCCCCCCCCCCATAATTTTTTTCTTTCCATTTTGACTATTAGTTCTCGATTTTTTAGAGAAAATGTAAAAAACGCTCACTTTAAGGGACCGTATAGTAGACGACCTTTGAAAACTATCAAAGATTAATTAATTCAAGGTAAACTAGAGGTGTGGGAAATCGCATAACGTTCAATTATCGTATAACCAATAGTTTAAAAACTAAGAAACACGCTCTAATAGGAAAGTGAACTAAAAAGTAGAAGATAATTTTAAATAAGTTTGAAATAAGAATAGAGTGATTAACAAGAAATATTTATTTTATCGTAAAAAAGCGTGGGGTGCTTGATGTCAATTTTTGTAAATATTTAATGACAGATATTGGTAAAAGTAGAGCCATTATGAAAATATCTTAAAAAGCACCCCACGCTTTTTTACGGTAAAATAAATATTTCTTGTTAATCACTCTTCTTATTTCAAACTTATTTAAAATTATCTTCTACTTTTTAGTTCACTTTTCTATTAAAGCGTGTTTCTTAGTTTTTTAATCTATTGATTATTTTCTACTTTTTAGTTTGATTTTCTATTAAAGCGTGTTTTTTAGTTTTTTAAATTATTAATTATTTTTTCTGTAAACTATCAATTTTTTTTTTTTTAATTTGCTTTCTTAAATTCCCTTTATTTAAAACAACATTTTTTAAGCAATTTCAATAAGTTATCCTTTAAAAATTTTACTGAATCATGTGACTTTTTCATTTTATAAATAATTTCATCGATCTAGTTACATTTGTGTTTATAGTGAAATATTTCTGTAAAATATTCATGCTTTGCTAAATACTGTTTACTAATGCCTACATTTAATATTTATTAATTTTCTAATTATCAGTAGTATTCGTTATATTTCTGCAATGACAGTTTTCGATATTTTATTTATTTCGTGTGAAGAATGCACATCTTTAATGTTGTAAATAAATTATGTTACTTTTGCGTTTACTTGCTATTTTTGTATTAATCTTAAACATGACACTATAAATCCAAGTACTTTCTATGCAATTTTAGACTAATACTTGTATTTTTTAATCTTCGTGAAACGCGCCACATTAACCGTTCGATTTCTCCCGCTGTGAAGAACCTTAAAAATACCTTTCGTTTTATGGAAATTCTCCCTGAAGATCGGTCAAAAAATGGTCGAAATATTTTCGCTCATAAGTGACGTGTTTTTCAACATAATGCATTGAAATTTGGTTTATAGGGTAAATGATGTATTCTGAATCGAATGAAATGATAAAAAATAAGGGTTCGTATTGAAATTTTCGAAGATAGCGTTACTTTTACTTAGTATACGGTCCCTCAAGAAAAAAAAATTGCATCAGATATATAGAAAATTGTAAGAAAAACTTTTTGGTGCAAACCGTAAGATTCTACGATAATTAGAACCGAAGATATAGCCATCGTTCTGGTTTTTTTTTGGGTACTATACAAGTTAATAATAACCCCGTGTCATGGCCGATGGTAGGATTATTTGCAGAAGGGCGCAGCTCGCATACAGAGGGGGCAGGGGTGAAATTTTTGTTCAAGCAGTGATCTTTCAATATTGATAATTGGACTTCTTACTGAAATATTAATATTTAAATTCCACATTATACTTATTTTTTTCGGTGAATTTTAACACTTTTCTCTGCTTTTTTTTTTTAATTTTCTAACTGCAGGGGGAGCGGGGGGGGGGGGTACAAATGCACTCTCTCAACTCTGCCTGAATCCTTTAACCCTGCCTTAATCCTTTAACTCTGGCTGATTCCTTTAACCCTGCTTGGTCCGTGTGCACACTTTTAAGCAAATTAGAAATATTCTTTTTCAGTTTTCCGAATTAGTCCAGACAAACCAAATTAAAAATACGGTGAACATAGACAAAATTGCAACAGAAGCTTTTTTGATTGATTTTTAATCAGTTATCATTGTTGAACAACATATCCAAAATCGGACAAAATTCATCCATGGGAACACCCCGAAAAATGGATTTCAAAATAACGGAGCCGATCAAACGGTATAGTGGTTAGCGTGCTAGCTTCTAGACAGCGAGGTTGCGGGTTCGAGTCCCGTGTAAGGCATGGGTGTTTGTAAATGTATGCTGGCTTGTCTAATGACGAATGTTTCGGCGCATTATAGCCCTCGTGTTGCTGACGGCGCCAGATAATCTGAAAACAACCAACCAAAATGACGGATTCCATGCCACATGATGGAGATGTCCAAGTGCAGTTTTTCCCGCTCAGCACCTCCTTAACCATGATATTTTAATCACGGATGTTAGCATTAGCACAACAAAATGGTAGGTTATTGTTCTTGGGATTGCATGGAGCTTTTAGTAAAAAGGAGGATATAACATTTTACAGGTAAGAACTTAGTCCATTTGTGTGTGTGTGTGTGTGTGTGTATTATTATTTGGGGGTGATCAATCTTTATAATGTGGTGTAGAAAGAAGTTTTGTAATACTAGGAATCCTTGAGAACAAGTAAACTCTGGTTGGAATACCAGCGAGTGATTAGAGTTGTGCGAACCTTGATAACTGCTGACAGGATAGGTTTTTGGGAATTGCACTTATATGCTATGTTTGAGATTCTCCCCATAATAGCATCAGCGGGTCATTAAATTATCTCAAGTCACTCTACCTATACTTGCAGAAAATTTTTCAACTACCATCTGAAAATGCAAAGGTCCATAAAATGTTTGTGGAAGGTAAATTTGTGAAAAGAAGAAGTGACAAATTATGGGGTGGACTTGAATCAGATCTTGTAATAGAGCAAGTACTTATGTGTTCTCTGAAAAGCAGAGGAGGACTAACGAGAGGAAGTGAACTTACCGAAAATCAGAGGGCTACATGACTGTTTTATTTTCAATGCCCGTTTATTCAATTTACAACTTAGCTATGCAAGAGCTTTTAGGGGTTTCCCTATAAACTAATGAACAACACAAAAAAATGAGAGACAGCAGACAAAAGAGGGATAGCAATGACATAAAAAAAAACTGGTCAATTTACTAGAATCCATATCCCCATTTAATTCTGACTGTTCTCTACGTAACAGCCGAAGAAGAAGTTAATGTTGACGAGTTGCACTTATTTGGTGTTAAAATCGTCTCAGAAATGATAGAGAAGGATGTATTTAGGTATTCTGCTAAAAGGTCAGATAAAGTGAAAACTCTAGGATCTGCTGGCGCTTTCTGTAATAAAGATGATTCAGAATACAAGTGGATCCAGCACTACTTTTCTAAAGAATGATGGCTGTTACCACTTGTGCTGATATGAATCTTGTTGATATTATGCGTTATGAACTTTGTGCTTACCCTGGAGCATCATTTAAATTCCAAAGCCTTATGAAAAAAAGCAGACAAATCACAGTTAGCAGAAGCAATTGTCAAATACACCAAACATTTTAATAGTGAAGAATCTGACAATGTGGAAAGTACGGAAAGGTACATTTTGGATGGAGGATCTCTCTTGCATCGAATTTCGTGGTGCAACAATGACACGAAAACATTGTGATGTTGTATGTTGAATTTACTCTTAAAACATATGGAAAAACTGTCGTTGTTTTTGAAGGCTACATTGGGTCCCTTACAATCAAGGATGAGGCTCACAAATGATGGTACGCAAGGACCAGTAGAGATGTTAATTTCAGCCCATGCATGAAGTTCGCTGGCAAAAAGGAATAGTTTCTAGCCAATGGAAAGAACAAACAAGTCTTAATTGCCCTCATTGGTGACTTGCTGAAGAAACAAAGTTGTACTGTTCATAACGCAGACGGGGATGCTGATGTGGGCATTGTTCGTACCACAGTTTCATCTTCAGAACACGGTCATACCACTGTGATAGTGGAAGATACCAATCCGCTGGTTCTTCTTCTGTACCATGCCAAGGATAAGGGATTCAAGCTAAATTAGTGATATAAGACATGGATCAACTCCAAAGCCAGTATATGATATCCACATCATACAATCTATATTCGGTCGTGAAAGCTGCAATTTCTTGTTGTTTCTGCACGCTTTCACGGACTGCGATACCACATCCAGAATTTTTTCAATTGGGAAAGCCTCAGCATTTCGCAAAATGATGAAGGAGGCAGAGCTCCGCTCTGTTGCAAAAATATTTTGTTTTGATTCAAACCAACATTCAAATATCACTGTCGCTGGTAGAAAAGCAATGCTTCTTTTGTACAACTACCGGTTTTTAGATTGCACATACCAACTGCGCATTCAAATGTTAGTAGCGAAGGTAACTACAGCAAAATCATTGTTACTGGAACGTCTGCCCTCGACCGATTCTTCAACAAAATATCATAGCTATCGAATCGAACATACTTACAAATAAATATATGGAAATATACTAAACAAAGAATCAAAACAGAAGAATGGGGTTGGTATGTAAAATATAACTCATACTACCCAATACTCGCGCGACTTACCACGAGCTCCAGATTATTTATTCAATGTGATAAGATATTCCTGCACAAAAAACTGCTCTACATTACGATGAAGATACAAGCGTAATGTTTAACAGGCTGTGGAACGTGCCAAATCAACGCATGTGAAAACCACAATAGCTATATGAATATAATGAAAGCGATGAAAACGATTAAACGTTTTTTTTTTATTTTTTTTTTTTTTTATTTTTTATTTTTTTATTTTTTAAACCTTTTCTGACATTAAACAAACTATTAGGCAACAATGTAAGATATGGTTGGTTAAACCCCGAAAGGGGTGGAGGAAAAAGGACTATGTGCACGAGCACCTGCCTCCGCGTGCAAAAATGTACGATATGTACATTGTTTAAAATACATCAAGTATAGCTGTATACACTCTTACCTGTAAAATGTAATGTCCTCCTTAAAAAAACAAACAAACTTTTATGCAATTTTAAACGCAATAACCTACCATTTTGTTGAGTTAAAGCTAACATCCGTGATTAAAATTTCATGGTTGACGAGGTGCTGAACGGGAAAAACTGCGCTTAGGCATCTTCCCAATTACATGGCATGGTATCCGGCTTTTTGAAATCCGTTTTTCGGGGTATTCTCATGGATCAATTTTGTACGATTTTGGATATATTGTTCAGCAATGATAACTTATTAAAAATCAATTAAAAAAATTCTATTGTAATTTTTTCCATGTTCGATCACAAATTGCCTGGACTAAATGGCTGGTTGTTTCTTAAAAAATGAATGGTTCAAAGGGAAAATCAGGAAACATGCTTTCCTTTGATAATTATGATAGCAATTATTCGGGTATGTTTTGTTTTTTCTAAAAATATATTATACATTTTGAGCTTCAGTCTCACTGACAAAACCTCGCATACGAAGTAATAGTCACAACATGTAACAGTTTCATATTTCTGGTTATGGTTAGTGTTTTAGATATGTAACCGTTCATTACCTACTCTAACAAAATGCTTTTTTACAGTTAAAAAAGTGACATTAACCTAGTTCCGTAGGTTATTAACTCATCACAATCACTAGTAAAGTCACAAGTAGGCACAAAAAATTAGTTAAGCCATTTTTACCTCCATGAATGTTAATTTTATCAGTCATTACAACAGATATTTAGGTGAGGAATTGAAATGAATCCGATGATATTACTATGGTGAAAGCGTCACGCAAAATAGGTACACAAGTTAAATAATTTAAAGCTTATTTTTAGCAACGAAACATGTTTTATCTTCTTGACTTATATAATTAATTTCAATTCTTCAATAAATTTCAAAAGTATTGAAAATTGAATCAATTGAAAATCGTGTCAATTTAATTATATATTACAGGAACTGGAAGATCAGTGCATCATCCAGAGAAATTACCAGAAATATGGGACAATAGATACTGATCATCGGCTGTTCAATTAATTTACCTACATTAAGGATAATAAGAGGAAATTAAATTTAGAAAGATATTTTCGTGTTTCATGGATACCAGAAATCAAATAAATTATCAAACTCTCTTATCACAAATCTATTTAAATAAATTGTATAAAAGAAACTATGAATTAGAAGCCAATTAGAGTGAATTCAATATCTCCTCTATTCAAATTATAACTTTTCTAGGAAAACCTAATGATCTGAATTTCAGAAACAGCCTACTGTAACTGATTGACGTCATTGCGACAGACTTATTCAAATTAGGATATTGAAACACAAAATCTAATATTTACTCCCTCGTTTTCTATAGCTATTTTCAGAATATATAATCGCTAAGTTGTTTTTTTAAAAAACACTTGTCTTCACTCTTAAATAAGAGTTCTAGTTGAATATTCTCTTACATTCTCCTGTTACAATTTTACAGCAGTGTAATTCACATGTGATGAGACTGAATTTAAACGTCTCGTATTTCCCAATGGACAATTTCCACATTTTTTTTTTTTTAATTTATAATTTTTTTATTCAATTCTAAATGTTTTGAAAAGGCTATAAACACAAAAATTTCTGCTCACTGCGCTTTTCTTTTTTTTGTAAAATTGCGATCAAAGTTACCTGGCTAGACGTTGGCGAGAAAACGATTCATTCCGCTGGCATTGAATGTGACGTCACGGCTTCGCAAACGTCTTGACTTGAAATGCCTAAGAGGAAACTAGATTTGCACGTTTCTCGAAAATCGCACCAACCTGTACGGAATATGGCAATGGTCTACCAACGCCAACTATTTGGCAGAAACATCACGATGACCATAGAAACTGTAGCAACCCTTGACGTCGCGGATTTTGCTGAGTGTGTTGATCGGACTGGTTTTGGCTGGATTTTGAGGCAATTTCTTTTCTTAATATTTAAATAACTAATTTCTTTTAATGAACTTTTGTTTAAATATTTGGAATCAGAAAGTAAAAGAGGCATTACCACAGCGATTTTTATCAAAATCGTTACAGCCGTTTATTTAGCAATCATTTAAAAAATGATTTTTTCAATGGCAGCTACCTTATGCGCATGCGCGATTTTGACGAAAACATTAATGGTGGGTCACATGGCCGCCACTAACCCTCATACCAATTTTGAACATCGTAGGTCAATTTGTCCGGGAGTTATGCTGACCACAGACACACACACACATTTTTTCTAGATCACTTTTTTGAAATCAGGGTGTTCCTAAACGTGGAGTAATTCAAAAAAAAAAAAAAAAAAAAAAAAAAAAAAAAATCGATTTTTTTTTTTTTTTGGACCAAATGCTATACTTTCATTACTTTATGTATATGGGTAATTGAAAGTAAAAAGTAATTCGCCAAATTTCCATACTTACATCAAATATTATTTAAAACCATTACACACTAGAGATATGTAAATGTTCAAAACTAAGTGTTAAAATTTCCTCAGTGAGAGCATTTGTCATTATACAAAAAAAAAATATTAAAAAAAAATATTCAAAACTACAAATGCACACATGCAAATATTTTTATATTGTCTTCTTCTTTCAGTTGCTGAATGTATTACTTTCAATTACCCATATGTATACATAGGGTAACGAAAGTATAGCATTCGGTCAAAAAAAGAAATCGATTTTTTTTTTCTTCTTTTTTTTTTCACTTCTCTAAGTTTTGGAACATCATGATTTCAAAAATGTGAACTAGAAAAAATGTATGTGTGTCTGTGGTCAGCATTAATCCCGAACAAATTGACCTACGATGTTCAAATTTAGTATGCGGGTAGCTGGTGGCCATAAGACCTACCATTAAGGTTTTCGTTAAAGTCGCGCATGCGTATTATGTAAAAAAATAAATTTATGTATATTTCGCATAAGGCAGTGCAATAGTTTGTCTTACTTTGCTTTCCTGCAATGTGACCCTTAATGCTTAAAAACGAGTTTTACAGCGATAATGCTGGGAAGCGAGTTTTACAAAGAGCAGGCCATTTAACATTATGGCAATTGCAATCTCGCCAAATTGGTGAGATAGAACCAAGTTGGCGACGGTTTTGGCAACTAATTTTGGTAGCCAAACTTGGCAACCATTTGGCGAAATTTTCGGTCCCTATGTACATGTATAGGACTTTTCGACTACGATCAAGAAAGTCCTCTAAATTTCTATCTCTAGAAGATTCACGAAGTATTGACTTCCTATATAAGGCGGCCAAGATAACGGGGAAGTTAGTTGAGTCAGTTAGTTGACTGGAGTTACTGAGTTAGCTGTCTCACAGCGAGCATTCAGATAGTTCCGAAAGCATTGTCTTTTGCGGCGATGTTTAGCAGTTGTGTTGTCAAGTTTTTAACTGCTGTTTTGTGCTCTATTGTTGTGTAAAGAACTGTATTCAGTCTACTAGAACGAGAAGTTCTGGAGTTGTAAGAGAATCTGCGAAGAGGTATTTAGGAATAAATTTCTGCAAGTTTTGATCTGCCTTGGCTTCAAATCTTTCAAACCCATCCACGCAACAATATTTTTTTATTTTTTTTTACATATACAAGAATAAAAAAAATAACGCCAAACTGGCCATTTACTCTAAATGAATGATAAAAATATAAAAACGGTAATTGACACAAATTCACGTCACACGTCAGTATTATAGTGTAATTGAAAGCAGTGCAATGTTCCACACTCCTAGTTTTTAAAGTGTCCAAGGGGGACAGTGAGTTTTCTAAAAAAAATTAGGTAGGAATTTTAGGGACAAATATTTTAGGAACATTTTAGGGCTAATTCTTAAAAATGTAGGGATATTTCTTTTAAAGCTGACGTAGTCTCCTAACAGACATTCTTTCCAAAGCATGTTTGAATACCAATAAAAATCTGCCAATTTTTTAAAAATTGAACAATTAATAATTAAAATATCAGAACAGATTTTTCCCCTGCAGGTATATTTAGGTTTTTTTTGCTGGTTTTGGAGGAAAATCGGGAAGTTTTTGAAGTTTTTAATTTTTTTTTATGAATTATCGAAACATTATCGAGTACAATTTTAGGACTTTTAGGGATACACAAAATGTTTTAGGAATATTAGGAATTTTAAGGCGAATGCGACCCCTGTACAGTGTCTTGAGGTTTTGGAAGCTTCCAAGAGTATATTTCTAAAATTAATGCAGTTTTTTTTACCATAGTATACGTTATTATACATTTATCCTTTTTAAAACAACTTTAAATTTTTAGCGAATGCTTTTGAAAAGTCTAAATCGAAATAGAGAAGTACAATGAAATTATTATAGCCTCCTATAAAAATGTAGATAGTTAAAAAAAAAAAAAAAAAAAAACTATTGAAATATGTTTATTAACTTAAAGGAAACGATGGTTAGGAAAAAGTTGCTTAAGAAATAGAAGAACCAAGAAAATTATAAATTTGTTAAACCAACGCAAAACACTCCGATATGTCGTTGTTTGTGATCAGCGCTCTCGCCTTACATATCAAAGGTGCTAGGATGGAATTGTGGGTTTGACATCGATGTTTGTTGTGGTTCGGAATCCACGTTCAAATGTAAGTCCTTTAAAAATAGGTCTCTGAGCGTACAAACCAACCAACTGTAAGTCCCGGCTTGATTAGCCATTACTGTGAAAAAATAAGTTGTTGAGCGTACAAACGAACCAACCGATATGTCGTTGAGAGAACTAAAAATAGATCGAAGTAGCAACCAACTATTAAAAAACTATCAGTTTGGAAATACTATATCAGGTGCACGGCAGTGCACCATCGAGTTATAAAGGGGTGGAGAGAGCAATGGCAACCTACGCGTGAACAGTGAACACCACACTATGTCACGTGATTTGTTTACGCCTAAATGCAGTTTTTTCTGCTCAGCACCTCCCCCCCCCCCACCCTCAACCATAGCATTTCAGTGGCAGATGTTAATCGCGTTGTCATTAAATAGTCAAAATGGTATGTTATTGCTGTCCCTGTCATTATAAGAAGCTTTTGAAGAAATGTGGAACCTATATTATTCTACAGGCAAGAGTTTAGTCAAAATTTTTAAGAATATGTATTTAGTTTTGATTGATTTTTGTAACATGCTGGAGTTAGTGGCGGCTCGTGCACTACAGCCAGTGCAGGCGGGCAGTATCTAAATTTACGAGTTCAAAACTAAATTCATATATTTTAGAATTTTCTAAAATGAATATCCAATTTCTACGTAAGTGTAAAAAAATCCGATAGACATCAAACTTCTCGCCTCAATACTCAATTCCCGGGAGGAAAAAAAAAACACCGTTTCCAATCCAGGTGATCGTCCTTCGAACGGCAGCCATGTGTTCTTGAAAAGCGTTTTGACTGCAGCGTTGCCATGGTAACCAATGGAATCCAATAGAACCTTCCCTACAGCGAGGCAGCCAGATATCGACTTTCCGACTTTGGCTGCTCGGAATTTCTGCTTTAAAATTTTCTCTAGATGGAATTTTTGCAAGATAATGGTGTTATCTGGTGAGTCTGAAGTACTATTTTGTTCTGAAAATAAATTTGAACATTTAACCTTTAACTGCTGTGGTTAGGTGGTTTGAGGTTTTTGGTGCAAGAGCAACACATGGTCTATATTGCGTCAAATAAATTGGTAAACATCAATTTAAAGTTTAAGAAACATAGTATCAGAATTTTTTTTATAAAAGTCAAAGATGAGATATTTTAGAGGGTGGAAGCATTCCACAAAAAATGACTTGCGGTCTGTCAGACAGCTTACAGCAGTTAAAGGTTAAAACTCATTATCTAAAAAATCGTGCTTTTGGCACGTGAAACTTTAATTAAACAGTGATAATTGAAGTTTGATATAATTTTTTAAAAAATGATTTGAGAATTCAAATCTGCATTAACTATGAGATGTTTTGAACCTCTGTCAAATTGATTGGAAAAGAAAATGAATTTTGGTAGATTTTTAAATGCAAAAGTTTTTAGAAAATTTGCGATTTCTTTCTACTTTCAACGTTAAAAAAATTGCATTAAAAAAAACTATATTTACTAATTGTTTGCTTGCAAAATTAAGAATATTTGCGTTTTAATTATAAGTGTTACATTTTGTATCGCAAGATGCCTTTTTGTTTTCTCTAGATGATTTTTTAATTTCCCCAATTTCATCGAATAATTGTTTTAGCGCTATAATAAATTTAATTTGATTGAAACAAAATAGTGAGTGACCTTATAAGGGGCTGTTAAAACCTGAATTTATAGTTTTCAGTTCTTAGTTAAATCATTGTCATTTATATTTTTAACAAAGCAATTTCTAATAGGCTGAAATCTCTGAAATTTAGCTCCGAAATTTTCAACATAACTAGCTATGACCTTCCAATTTGACTTTTGACAAACAAAATGTTAACACTTGAATTAGTTTTTTTAAATAGATTTTTAATTAATTTTTTTACTTAGGCGTAGGCTTCAGAAATTTTAAACATAAGTATTTCTGGCCTTCTAATTTTGCTTTTCACAAACACAATGTGTTAAAATACTATCAGAAGGGGTGGGGGTGGGGGGTGAGATTAAGCTGAAGTAGGATCTTCTGAGTATCCCAAAGCAACTGAAAACCATAATGTGCAATAGGGTGGGCCGAAAATGGCCAAACATTTTTTTCCCCCGGAATCATTTTGGGAATAGTGTGAAAAAGTTGTCTAATGGGTCAATTAGAACACACACAAAATTTCGTCAATTTTGCTCGATATCTAGCCGCCCCCCTCTGCCACTGAAAATGTAAAAAGTGACACAAAAAATGCACTTTTAAGCCCTTTTATGGAAAATTTTGGATTTTTTTTTTTTTTTTTTAAACCGGCTTTGGTATAGCATGGAATAGTTGCTTAATGTACCAATTGAAACACACACAAAATTTCGTCCATTTTGCTCAATATTTAGCCGCGCCCCTTTTGCTTTGAATAAAAATGTGCCTAAATGTCGCAAAATCGTAATAGATTCGACGTTAGGGGGGGATAATTTTTTTTTTTCAAAATAGGTCTTGGAATAGTGGAAAAAAGTTACCTGATGGATCAATTAAATCGTACAAACAATTTCGTAAATTTTTTTCAATTTCTAGCTGCGCCCCTCTGGCATTGAACATGTCCAAAAACACACAAAAAATTCACTTTTAAGCCATTTTTTGGAAATTTTTGGAAATAATTTTTTAAAAATGGCATTGACATAGCACAGAATAGTTGCCTAATGTGTCAGTTAGAACTCACAAAAAATTTGGTCCGTTTTGCTCAATATTTAGCCGCGCCCCTCTTGCTATAAGCAAAAAAGTGTCTAAATATGTTAAAATCGTAAGTTCAGACGTTAGGGTGGACCAAATGTTTTTTTTTTTAAATTGATCTTGACGTAGCATGGAAAAGTTGCCTAATGGGTTGGTTAAAACACCCACAAAATTTCGTCAATTTTGTTGAATATCTAGCAGCGTCTCTCAGGCATCAAAAATGTCCAAACATACAAAAAATGCACTTTTAAGCCATTTTTTGAGAGATTACTTAAATATTTTTTAAAACCAGCATTTGCATAGCACGAAATGGTTACATAATGGGTTAGTTACAATACACAAAAAGTTTCATCCATTTTGATCGGAATCTAGGGGCGCCCCTTTGAGTAAAAGTTTAAAAATAAGGATGAAAAGCAGCGTACTTTGAATGGGTCACTTAGAAACCACAGAAAAGTGTCGTCAATGTTGCTCAATATCTAGCTACTCCTGGCATTTCAAAAATCAAAAATAATATACATGTTAAAAATCAGAAGAATACTGACTAGTATAATATTTATATTTAGAAATCAAGAAATTTAAATATTATAAAGTAAAAATGAGTGAACATAAAATGCTTATAAAGTGTAGTTTTCAGAATAGTACTGTCCCTTATTATCAAAAGTTGGAAGTTCTCTTGTTGCTTGAATCTTAGCCCGTATATAACCGTCTTTTGCAGCATCACCACAAACTTTCTTTAAAGCTTCAGATATGAGTTTAACACATCTCTCGACTGCTTGCGTGTGACATGGAAACTTCTCAAATGGTTTATAGGAACTTGTTCTTGCCACATATCTTCCAATCCTTTATCTTCTCTATACATTGTAAGCGGTGGTTCTGTTATGGTGTACTTTGACCAGTCGATGAGATCAATGTAATCAACGGCATTAAAGTTAAGTTGGGTAGGTTATGAAAAAGCGTACCTATGTATAATATACAAAGGTACCGAAAATTCAACCGATGAGCTTCGTATATAATCGTAAACTTTGTGATTCTGGTTTATGCACCAATGTGATTCCAGATATAAATAAAACCACATTTCACGGTGGGGATAGACATGATTTCTCTTTCAAGAAAGTTTCCTAACCATGTCAAGAAAATTACAGACAAGAATAATTTCAAACAATGCACATCTTGCCCATCCGGAAAATATGCTAGCGGCAATGCTAACGAATTCTCAATAACAAATCCGGCAATTAGCAGTGAGGTGAATCCTGAACATCAGGAATAAGAAATCTGAAGACATACGATTTTTCAAACCTCCTGAACTCAAATTTAATGCCGTTGATTTCATTGATCTCATCGGCTGATCAAAATACACCATAACACAACCACAGCTTACAATGTGTACAAAAGAAGAAGAATTGGAATCTAGGGGCGACATTAGATTCCGTTCAAAATGAATGAAAATTTTTGTTTGTTCTAACTGACCCATTATACAACCATTCTGTGCTATACAAATGCTGATTTAAAAAAAATTTAAGTAATCGCTCAAAAAATGGCTTAAAAGTGCACTTTTTTAATATTATGGACATTTTTTATGCCAGTGAGACGCGGCTAGATATTCAACAAAATTGACCAATTTTGTGTGTGTTTTAACCGACCCATATAGACAACTTTTCCATGCTATATCAAGACCAATTACAGGGTTCCCACGGTCCTTGAAAGTCCTGGAAAGTTCTTGAATTTTTTTTAATGAAATTTGGTCCTTGAAAGTCCTTGAAAAAAGGATAAGGTCCTTGAAAGTCCTTGAATTTTTAAGTGACCAACAACAGTGATGTAGTGTAAAATAAAAAGGTGTGGGAATGCTATGCTGCGTCGTTACAAACAAATATATATATTTTTCTGAGTGTGGGGAAGGGGGGTGGGGGGGGGGAGAGTGAAAATGACAACTTTAAATAATTTTGCTAATATTACTTTAATAATCTCAAAATAGCTCACGAGCACCTCCAAAAATTAAAAAAAGTGAATAAATAATAATTGTGTGTTTCGACTTATTCTTTTATACAAATAATTTTTTTAAATTATTAAGTTATATGGATTTTAAATAATTTGCTTTGCACAACCCATTTTAAAAGATTGTTTAACACTTTATAAAGGATTATAACACATTTTCAAGCATATTATTGACACAAATTTTTAAAAATATCCGAAATATCAGAGATGCCTTGCATGCAATGGGTTCGGATAAATTCCCAGATTCTATAGCTCCTCGAAATCTGTTTTCAAAATGAATGAAAAAGATTGTGATTGTTGCAGAAGTTGATTAAAAGTTTTATGGCTTTTCTCCTTTTCAAAAAGAAAATGTAGAGAAGTTCCTCTTTCTTGATAGATCCTTCCTTTCCAAATTTGCTACATTAATAAAATAATTGAAAAATTCAAATCCATCAGTCGATTTAAAATTTCTTGATAAAATATTAATTTGTGTACCATCTCAATCATCTCTAATTTTAAGCGGGATATTTCAATGTAGACTCATTACTTGCCTGATTTGTTTGGGACATTCCTGTTTTTTATCTTATCCAGTTCGATTTTGTCATCTTGACAGTGGTGACGGTTGGGTGACAATAATAGTCAAAAATGGGTATAAATCGGAGGAGGAAACAAACTCTAAAATATATATGATATTGCCATCAAAATCACTAGATTTTAAAAAAGATCGGGGAAATTTCATCCCCTTATTGCCGCTACTGTATTTATTTTTAAGAACTGCTGCTACATTTTTGGAATAAATTTGGAAATAACTGTAAGTGTAAAACTTTCCCATTCTCAAACCGAAAAGAAATTTAATTTTGCATTTTAAAGTACATCTGAATTGTTTTCCTACTTCTTCGCAGCCCAATTTCAATGTATTATACCCATTTGCAAAACCATTAGCACTTTTATATTAAGGAAAATCAAATATACAGGACCAGCCTAGGAGTAAAATGCTATGTGTGCAAAAATGAGTTTTGGAGCCCCTTACAGAGAAAATGGGTACAGAAAACACTTAAAAAATGGTAAAGAGTGCTCTATATGGTATGGGTGCAAATTATTAAAATCGTAGCGTTTTCTCCACTAATCAACATTATTTTAAGTCAGCTTTTATTAATGAACCCACGGATTCAATTTTTTTTTTTTTTTTTTTTTAATAAAAAATTGTAATAAAATTATTTTTATAGGAATTTAATAAAATACATGTTATTAAAATTACTGATTTTTGCTACGTATTACTTTTTTTAGTAGTCCTCTACTCTTAGCGCAAGCCTTGGAACTCCTTTGCAACCCTGGGTTGTGAAGGGCTGCAATTCGGCTAATGTAGCATTATCAGTACTGCCAAGTTAAAGTGAAACAAAGTTAACAACTGTTCAGTTCTGTCACAACAACATAGCGGAGCGCTTGAAGCCAGTCTCTTTACTGTACACTCAAGCAACATTTTATGTGTTGAACTAAACATATTTGTAAGACTCTGTGCATGTCTAAACTTGGCGACCGCCAAGGAGATAACTATCGCCAAGTGGTCCAAAACGAACAGTAAATGGAAAATCCCCATAGAGAAGGAGAGGACGAACGAGACGGAAGGTGGAAGCGTGAAGCTTGGTGTGTCGCCGGCTTTCAGAACTAAGCAGATAAATGGACATAGTGAAATATATAATTTTTCTAATAATATAACCTCTTGTTTTCGTAGCTTGTCATGTGTTGACGTTGTGTGAGTGTGATTTTGAATTAAAAGTGTTCGTTAAGAAACGAGACTATTTCTTTGAGTGAACATTCCCTTACCTTTGGTGCACATGTGTATTGGTATATGAGATAATATGGTAGTTCTAACATTGTGATTTTAAAAAGAATGCTCAGCTACGACCAACTACGGTCAACAAACCTCAGTGGCGCAGTCGTGTACGATGGTTCCTGTACGCAGAAGTTACAGAGCACGAGGTAAGAGCTTTGTTCGTTAAGCCCAAATATCTGTTTAATTATATATCATGCTTATAAAATAATGATAGTGTTTACACATTAAGAATTGTGATCTGATGTATAAGTGATATTGGGTGTGTTGAAAACAAATTTGGCTTTGTGGTGAAACTGATGCAAGCTATTTGTCAGATCCGAAGAGCGAACAAAAATGTTATTATAGATTGTTTTTAAATATAATTATTATGATTACGGATTAATAATTTGTAATAATTTACTATCTGTGAAAGCTATTAATGAGAGTTGCTAAAGATTGTTTTGGTTTTGGAATAGAGCTGGCGTCAGAAAGTGCCATTGTCAAAACAAAACAAAAAATAAAAACTTAATGCAGATTTGAAATGTGTTCTGTGGATTACGCAACATAAAGAGAGGTAATAAATAAATAAATTAAAAAAAAAAAAAAAAAAAAGGAGGAGAAATGGTTGGAATGATCCTCTATGTGTTTTTTCTTTCTTTCTTTCTTTCTTTCTTTCTTTCTTTCTTCTTTCTTTCTCAGAAATAGTGAATTGGTGATGTATTTTTATTATATATTCATTTGGAATCCGATGTTTTGTTTTGAATCTTTTGTGAACAGTAATATTTTTATATATTAGTTAAACAAAACAAAAAAATGCATCATTATAAATTGATATAATTTGATTTTGGTAAGGCGTTTTAAAGGGTTTAGAAAATATACATATTTGCTATTAGTGAGTTTATATATATATATAACTAACAGATAAGCCTTTTATTATTGTATAAGTATATAGGTCCTTGCCGTAAAGGAAATATAAGGAGAAAAGCCAAGGTTAAAATAGGTCAATAATGAGTATGTTGAACTTAGGAAATATTTTGTAATAAATATTTAATTGAGTTTATTGTTTAAAATATTAATGAGTATTGATTTGTGTATAACCTTGCGAGTTATGATATTTTAGAAATACATGTTATTTTAAGTATTATTCAGAATTGTTTATTCTAAGGGTGATTGCAACAATAACTAAAACTGAAGTTTTATCTCCTACAATATTTTGTTGCAAGTCAAAATACAGTGGCGGAGTTTAAGATTAATTCTGCTTCTACTGTATGTTAACGAATTGAATATAAGAATTGTGAATGGTTTGAATTTTTGAAAAATATTAGTCATACATCATTGTATTTGAATAGTAGTTTGAATTTATTTTCAAAATTCTTTTGCCATGTCGTTCTTGGGTAAGGGTAGGAAAGAGGACTTGATCGAACTGGCGGAAGAACTGGGAATAGACGTTAGTACAATGAATAAAGTGATTGAAATAAAAGGGTTAATCCTTGAAAGTGAAAACTTCGACGAAGATGATGCCAAAGTTTTTCTGGGCAGAATTATCGAAGAAAGAATTCGGCGGGAAGCAAAAGAATACGAAGAACGACTTCGTCGGGAAGCAAAAGAATACGAAGAACGACTTCGTCGGGAAGCAAAAGAAGAAGAAGAACGGATTCGTAAAGAAGAACGAGAGGCCAGAATCAGAAAAGAAGAAAGAGACTTCGAGCTTGAAATGAAAAGACTGGAATTACGACGTAGCTATTCTCCCGTGGATGAAGTGGCCGAACGATCGAACGAAACGAGATCCAGGGTGCAACTTATGCAGATTACCCCGAAATATGATGAAAAGAAAGATGAAATGCAGTTATACCTAGTAAATTTTGAACGTCGGGCAGAGATGGCGGGTGTAATTAAATCGGAATGGGTAGCTTATCTACTGGGATTGTTACCAACAGAGATAGCTAATAACATAGCTCGAGAACCTCCTGAAAAAGCAAATAACTATGACTTCATTAAAGAAATGCTGTTGAAACGTTACAAGTTAAATCCTGAAAAATTAAGGCAGTTATTTTTCCGACATCAGAAAGACCCAGAAGAATCCTGGAGAAGTTATACACATGCACTGAATAATTACTTTAATGAATGGGTCAATGAACTGGAAGTACAGAATTTCGACCAGCTGAAAAATTTAATGGTGGCGGATCAACTCAAGCGCAGAGTGCCAAATGAAGTAAAGGAGCATTTTTTGGACAAATGGAATAAGATGATCGACCCTCTAGAAGTCGCAGAAAAAGTTGATGAATATGAAAGTTTGAGAGACGGATTAAAGAAAAATGCATTCCATAATAAAGCAAAGGATAGTTTTAAATGGCATCAAGATGATAAAAATAAATATAAGCCGAACGGAAAGTTTGAAAATACCAGAAACCAGCAAGTTACTAGTACTACCAAGTATAAGGAGAAGGACAAACCCTTTGACAAAACGAAGAATCAAGGATATTATCAGAGGGATAAAGGGGCCAGAGGATCTAAACCTACCTGTTTTACATGTGGAGATTCATCACATTTTGCACGAGCTTGTCCTACTAATAATAATAACCAAGGGACGCGGAACAAAACTGAGAACATTTGTAGTAATTTGGTCACTACAGAAGAAACTTTAGAAGACAAAGAAGTATTATCGGCTCGAATTACGGTGCCAGCATTGACTCCGGTCAAAACGAGTTCAGTAAAGTGCGATGAACTGACAAGAATAGAACTGAAATGCGGTTCTGCTATATTCGATGGCATTTTGGATACAGGTGCACAAATCTCAGTCATCAGACATGACCTGATTCCAATTGAAGATGGTGAAGGGCAAGGGTCCGTGAAGCTCGTATGTGCTTTTGGTTTAGCTGAAACAGCACCATTAGTGGTTTTCAACATGAAAGTGAATGATTCACAACACTGCGAAGTTCCCGTGATCTGTGCAGTTTCCAAAAAATTAGTGAGTGATATGCTGATATGTCCTACAGCATACGAGGCTCTGAACGAAAATATCCAATATCATCAATCAGTTGTCCCTCACATAGTGCAAGAAAACGAACTAGAAAAGAAGTGCAGTCTAAATAAAGTTACCGTAAATGAAAAGGAAGAGTCATCCGAGGTAAATAGTTTTATTCCGTCCAGTGAAGTAAAGGAAGGATGCAAAGAAAATAGAGCAGAGTTTATAAAACTACAGCAGGAAGATGAATCTTTGGCAAATATTTGGGAGTTTGCAAAAGCACGTAGAAACGGCTATGACGTGGACGATGGACTACTAGTACACTCTGAGTGGGTGTGTGGAGAAAGAATCCAGCAAGTTGTTCTGCCAACTGTTAAGCGTGAGTTTGTATTGAAGACGGCCCATGAAATTCCGTTGGCAGGACATCTTGGAGAAAAGAAAACAAAGGAGCGAATAAAATATTCATTCTTTTGGCCAACCATAAAAATTGACGTAAGGAAGTTTTGTGGAAGTTGCAAACCATGTCAAGTCAGACGGACTGTAACTTACAGAGATAGGATCCCAATCCAGCCAATTACCAGACCAGACAACCCGTTCGAGGTTTGGAGCGTTGACTGCATAGGACCGTTAGAACCCCCGTCCCGGAGAGGACATAAATATATAATTTGTGCAGTTGACTTGTGCACTCGATGGGTTGAAGCTATTCCAACCAAAAATATAAAAACCAAAACTACGTGTGACGTGTTGATGCAAATTTTCGCTCGTACTGGATTTCCAAAAGTGATATGTACAGACCAAGGAACGAACTTTACTTCAAAACTGACTGGTGCTTTTATGAATCTAATAGGAGTGTCTCCAAGATTCTCAACACCGGGTCATCCCGAGAGTATGGGAGCAGTGGAAAGGTGGAACAGAACTTTAAAAGACATGATGAATAAAAACATCCAGGAATATGGAAACGAATGGGATGTTCATCTTCCACATCTTTTGTTTGCATATAGAGAGGTCCCACATTGCACAACGGGTATTTCACCTTATCAGTTAGTATACGGACGGATACCCAAAGGACCAACTGCATTGCTGAAGGAAGTTTGGACAGGAGAGAAAGCTGTTCCAATGAATGTTTCCCCATCTGTGGAAAGGTATGTCGAAGAATTGCAAGGCAAACTTAAGAATGCTCATAAAATTGCAAATGAGAATGCTGAACTAAACCAGCAAAGTTATGCTCACAGGTATAACTTGAGATCACGAGAAAAAACATATCAAATAGGAGATAAAGTTTTGATATTGATACCCACATCTTCTCATAAGCTATTGAATACGTGGTCTGGACCAGCTACTGTAGTGCAACTTAGTCGACCACATTCAGCTATTGTCGAACTTGATGATGGTTCAAGGCGAGAACTACACTTCAATAAAATTCGACCATATGTGACACGTGTTCAACACATAGGGCTTGTTTTTGAACAAGACGAAGATTTTGGACAGTTGCATGTGGCTCCAACCGAGCGAGTTACTACCACAAAAAGTGACGTGGAACAACATATCATCAGGGAAATGACAACCCCATTAAACGCCAGACAACGTTATGAACTGAGTTCCTTACTTTGTAACTACAATGATGTATTCAGTACTAAGCCTGGAATAGCAAAAGTAGATGGACATGTTATTAAGGTTACAAATGACTGTTCACCCAAAAGACTTCGTCCGTACCATATTCCAGTGACTCTTCAAAATGAAGTGGATCGTCAAATTCGAGAACTTTTGGAACTTGGTCTTATTGAACAAAGTGATAGTGAATGGGCACACCCTTTAGTGTGCGTGGCTAAAAAGAACGGTAGTGTGCGTCTGTGTGTAGATTTCAGACTTTTGAACAGTTACACTATTCCTGATGCATATTCGATGAGCCATGCTAATGAACTTTTATATCAAATAGGGAATGCACAAGTGATCACTGTGCTTGACCTCACGAAAGGATATTGGCAGATTCCTATGAGTGAGAAAGATAGACATTACACTGCTTTCGTAACTCATACTGGACACTATCAATGGAGAGTTATGCCATTCGGAATGAAAAACGCTGGCAGCACTTTTCAAAAATCCATGGACAAAGTGTTAGCTCCTCATAAGGACTATTGTCAGTCTTATATTGACGATGTTGCAATTTTTTCGGGATCATGGTCTGATCATTTGAAGCATATCGATAAAGTGTTCCAGACTTTGCGTCAAGTGGGTCTCACTGTAAATCTGGAAAAGTGTGATTTCGGGAAAACAGAAGTGAAATTTTTAGGACACGTGGTGGGTTCAGGAAGACATTCCCCTGATCCAGAAAAGGTAGAAGCTATGAAGAAACTGTCGGCACCAACTAACAAGAAGGAGTTGAGAACAGTGTTGGGAATAGCAAGTTATTACAGGGACTATATTCCAAATTTTGCAAGCATTGTGTTACCCTTAACTAACTTGACTAAGAAGAGAGTTCCCAAGGAAATTCCATGGAACCAACCAGAAGAAGAAGCCTTTCAAAATTTGAAAAACCATTTAGTCAAAATGCCTTCCTTGTATACGCCACAGTTTGACAAACCATTTCAGCTTTACACTGATGCGTCCGCTAATGCAGTCGGAGCCTGTTTGTCCCAACTTGACGAAAATTGAAAAGAACATCCAATAGCTTTCTACAGCAAGAAGCTTACTCCGTGCCAAACCAGATGGTCTACCATAGAGAGAGAAGCCTATAGCGTCCTAGCCGCACTCCAGAAGTTTGACACCTGGATTTTTGGGACTGATATCGAGGTGGTGTCTGATCATAACCCACTTTCTTACCTTACCCAGGGATTACCACATGGTGCTAAACTTGCACGTTGGTCTTTGGCATTGCAAAGATACAATTTCAAAATTACCTATCGGAAAGGAAGCAGGCATGGAAATGCAGATGCACTTTCTAGATTTCCTTAGATAGAAAATTAATTTTTATAGCTTTGTAATGGTTGCAAAAGTGTATATAATACATTAGTATTTTCTGTTATATTAGTATCTTTGAATCTTTAAGTACTAAAATTTGGGCTAGCGAACAGGCTCTTTCTTCTACTAAAGTGTTTTATATTACTTAAACATTCTTCTTTAGCAGCATAGTCTCTAAGGAGAGCTATGTGCTCTTTAAGGAGGGACATGTAAGACTCTGTGCATGTCTAAACTTGGCGACCGCCAAGGAGATAACTATCGCCAAGTGGTCCAAAACGAACAGTAAATGGAAAATCCCCATAGAGAAGGAGAGGACGAACGAGACGGAAGGTGGAAGCGTGGTGTGTCGCCAGCTTTCAGAACTAAGCAGATAAATGGACATAGTGAAATATATAATTTTTCTAATAATATAACCTCTTGTTTTCGTAGCTTGTCATGTGTTGACGTTGTGTGAGTGTGATTTTGAATTAAAAGTGTTCGTTAAGAAACGAGACTATTTCTTTGAGTGAACATTCCCTTACCTTTGGTGCACATGTGTATTGGTATATGAGATAATATGGTAGTTCTAACATTGTGATTTTAAAAAGAATGCTCAGCTACGACCAACAAACCTCAGTATATTCAAATTCACAAACATTCAAAGGCGAAGTTAATATAAAGGATTTAAAAATCAATACTATTTTGAACATATTTTTTCCATGTTCAAACAAGTTATCAGTTTGATTTTCCCAATATCTGGGAATAAAATAAATATTTCCCAACATCTGACAAAATATAAATATTTCCCAACATCTGACAAAATATAAATACATAATTCTGTGATTTCAAAACACCTTAAAAGCTAATACAAAATATGAACATTCTGCTCTTGCCTATCTGGATTTTTAGCACTAACCAGTTTATTCCGTCAGAACCGCAGGTTTGCTTAACTTTTTTGGATTGTAAAAACCCCCATCTTTTACTGTCATTTGTTTTTTAATCTTGAACGAATTCATTTCTTAGGTACGTTGAGAGGTTAACAAATAATTTATTAAATCCGTGATATAAAAATTTTTAAATAAAAGTTACATAACTTTTGTTGATAAATCGGTTAGCGTTCCCGTTAAAATTAGAGGAGGCGAAATATTCTTCAAGGAAAGCGCAAAGAACTGAATGTGCTAGGTCACAGTTTTGTTCTTTAAAAATGTAGGTATTTGGCGTGAATTTGTGTATGGAAGTTTTAGACTGTATATACGACGAACCATACAAATTTGACGTCTGGAATTCTTCCACAAATACAGATCATTCGTTGAAGAGGATAATTGCTATTGAATGAATCGTAGCTAAATGTAAACATATATCAGTTCATTTCTAATGAAAGAGAAATGGCCATGTGTGGGTTGCCGTGCCTTTTTCAAGTGTTTTACAAAAACTTGGACTTGCCTGCTCAGCTCTGAAGTTGTGGATCCCAGACGAAAACAAGTTCTCACGAAATGACTTTTTTGTTTGCTTACTTGGCTTTGAGTTCAGTATTACGTATCGAGAAAAAAGAAATTTTAGATGAGGGAATGTCGTTCCGCCTTCTAAAAAGGTAAAGGATCGCCGTTGCCTCATATTCCCACTCCACTATACCCCTGACCACCGATAAACTCCGTTTTGTAATTTTACGTCTGATGTATTTAAAATTATGGTCCTTAAATTTTTCTAAAAAGGTCCTTGAAAGTCCTTGAATTTTTTTTCTTCAATAAGAGTGGGAACCCTGAATTAAAAAAAAAAAAAAAATTGGGTCCACCCTAACGTCCAATCTTACGATTTCGTGACATTTAGACACTTTTTTGCTAATAGCAAGAGGGGCGCAGTTAAATATTCAGCAAAACGGACCAAATTTTTTGAGTGTTCTAAGTGATACATTAGGCAACTATTCCATGCTATGCCAATGCCATTTTTTAAAAATAATTTCTTAAAATTTCAAAAAAATGGCTTTAAAGTGATTTTTGTGTGTGTTTTTGGACATGTTCAATGCCAGAGGGGCGCGGTTAGAAATTGAATAAAATTGACAAAAAATTTTGTGCGTTTTAACTGACCCATTAGGTAACCTTTTCACGCTATTCCAAGACCGATTTTGAAAAAATATTTTTTTTTATCCCCCCAAACGTTGAATCTGTTACGATTTCGCAACATTTAGGCAAGTTTCAACATTAGGCATTTTGTTCAAAGCAAGAGGGGCGCGGCTAAATATTGAGCAAAATGGATGAAATTTTGTGTGTGTTCCAACTGATACATTAGGCAACTAATACATGCTGTACTAATGCCAGTTTTTAAAAATAATTTACAAAATTTTCCAAAAAATGGCTTAAAAGTGCATTTTTTGTCACTTTTTACATTTTCAATGCCAGAGGAGCGCGGCTAGATATTGAGAAAAATTGACAAAATTTTGTGTGTTCTAATTGACCCATTAGGCAACTTTTCCGCGCTATTCCCAAACCGATTTCGAAAAAAAGGTTTTTTGGCCCACCCTAATGTTCAACTTCCAAGACTTGAATTACCAATTTTTGAGGGACATTTTCTCTATTCGATTTCTTTCAGAGACCTATTTAGTGCTAGTGAAATGAGTAATAAAGCATTAAGCAATGCGCTAAAACTAAAGTATATAAAACTATCGGGCTATCATAACTATGAGGGCGAAGCTGCATCACTTCAACAGGCCATTCAAATATCCCAAGACATATATGATAATGTCTCCTGGGTAATCCTTTGCGAAAGGTTTGAAAACAAACTAGAGATAATAAATTCCGCATTGGCAAAATTGTTTTATCAACCGTTAAACACATTAATCTGTTACGGGTTTAAGAAAATTAATTGATTGCACCACACAATGTCTAGATAATTTAGAAATTATCAAACAACCAATTGAACATTGGGACACACTGCTTATCTTTTTAAAAAAATAAATTATACAGTGAAACATTACGAGTATGCAGGGTGTCTACCAACTTTATCAAATACAATTTCTTGACTTTTCTTGACCTCAGAAGAAAATTCCTTGACCTTTTCAAAAAAATTTGCAACCGTTTAAATAATCAATTTGTCAAAAAAAAAAAAAAAAAAAAAAAAGACAAAGGCAAACCATAAAAATTTAATACTTTTAAAAAGACAAAAATCAGAGATACAATACAACATATTTAACCTATATTAAAGCCACAACTATGAATGTTCGTGCAGTTATATAAAAAAAAATTGTTTTTTTCCCCTCAAAATTAACCTTTTTCTTCTTCTCTCGGATAGAATTGTATGAAATATATTACCAATATAACAATCGTTGCTGCATTAATTTGCTGTAAAAAACTCACTTAAATGCTTAAAATTCTGTCTTAATCACACTAGAAAATTAGAGGAATCCACGTGAAAGAAAGCAGCAAGAACAATAAAACAGTATATCATAAAATTTAGTATTGTGAATGATAACACTAAGCAACCCCAATTTCAGCATTTTTTTTTAAAAATATATTTTAGCAATCTCAATATCTAATAACTGGACTTCCTCCTCCTATAGGAATATAACAGCAAACAATTCACTTCCTTTACATGTGCTTCTGTCAGAAGTGTGACACATTACTCGGATTAATGCCCATATAACTTCTTCATTAATGATAAAAAGAATTTCTAGTAGATGAAAAATCTGACAAAGTCGAAGTGTTTATAGTTGCTTCACATTATTTGCTTGCTTCAGCAACAATAACATTTTCTTGGGATGGTAATAGGATGCTATTAGTTGCATTGTTGGATGGAATTACATGTGATGACAAAGACTGAAAATTAAGCATTCTTTGCTTGCCTGTTAAAATTACACAGGCTAAGTCTTGATGTATTTTTGATGAGATAACCCCATTTCACTATGACTGACATCAAATTTTGATTAGCAAAATATACAATATCCTTTATATTTGGCCAGTAACACAGGCATTAACCACTTGGCTAGATCTTTATCGGATTCCATCCAGTTTTCTCAAAAAGGACATCAACAACCAACAGTAGGTTTGAGGCCCAACAAGGCTGTCCATTTATATTTCCTGACAATATACCGTATATATACTCGTATGCAAGTCGAGAATGTGGGCCAAAATGTTCACTAAAAAGTAGGGGGTCAACTTGTATGCTAGAGAATGAAGATTTAAAAAAAAAATGTCTTAAACAAAAGGGATACCAACTAACTTTCGGCGAAAGCGCGGAAATCAAGCCGCGATTTGAAGAAAACCGGAAGTCTGTTCGGCTCAACTGTGTCGTTGCTTTCCAATAATTTTTTCCGAACTAAGTTAATACTTTAAAGCAAAAATCAAATTAAATAAAGTAATCTTTAATAGAATAAAATATTCCAAGATGAATTTTTGAGTTTGCTTCGTGATTCAAAAGTGCGGGAAGTCCGTAAAATAATCGAAGTGACGTTGCATCGTAGGTTCTTATTCCTCGTGAAATAAATGACTTTAAACAATAAAAAATGCATAATTTTTCACTAACTATATAAGTAATTTTAGTACGGGAATTTATTGCGAAATAACGACAACTCAATTAAAAATTGCGATGTAGAGTTATAAAAAAAAACACAAGCAAGTGCTGTTAGGCCGATCGGCAAAAGTTTCAGGGAAATTTTTTCACCTATCATATTTTAGTTTCGTGATTCTTGCTGATTAATATTTTATAAATAAGTTAATAAAATGTTCTTGCCGAATCGCAGATTTTTATCGTAATTTTTCGTGCCGAAAATACAACTAGAAAAAGTTACGAAACTCCTCCATTCACACTTTGCCTGTCGATCCTGTATAGCAAGTTCACACTTGCATACCGCAGAAGTGCACCACACATAGTTCTACGAATATTTAAACTTTACTAACTATATTTAACACTCAAAGTTAGACCACATTTAACAAAAATAAACTCCGGAATCCCGAATTTTTATAAATTAAAAGGGAAAAAAAATAGTTTTGTCGTTTGTATGACGGGCCGATAAATGGCCGATTTTAAAGAAAGGAATGGTTGCAAAAAACGCTATACGTTCATAAAAATTTCGCGTCATTTTGGGGGAAAAATTACCTTTTTGAGCAATTGTTTGTCGGCGAATTTTTTGACGATTTTTCTTAGGGAATTACCGAATTTTTCAGTTTTGCAATCAGAGTGAAAATTTCGTGACCTCTGCTCTGATTTCTTGACTTTTTCGTGACTTTCTTGACCTTTTTGCGATTTCGCGACTTTTTCGTGACTTTCTTGACTTTCCTGACCGGTAGACACTCTGGTATGGGACATTAGAAGCAACTAAAACCCTTCTTTCTCGGAATTAAAATCATTCATAAATAAAAGAGTATCTGCTCTTGCTTCACTTCCGGTTGTTATAAACAAAACTGGCTTCGGCGCCTGGGAGAAAAAAGTAGGTCAGAAAGGGCGATTTTAGACATACCAAAATGATGCAACCGCAAACGAATTAACATATAATTCCTAATGGCTGTTTCAACTGTAAATCAAACTCACATTCAATTTATAATTGTGAGGATTTTTTAAACCTTTCAATAAGTGACAGATGGAAAAGAATTAAATTAAATAAAATTTACACTAATTGTTCACGAGAGCGACATTTATCCATAAAATCCTTATCAAACAAAAAATGCAGCCGCAATTCATTGTTGCACAATGACAATCATTTAAAAAAATCCAGTGAGATTAATACTGAACAAATAAATCCAAATGTAAACGTAGAAATTGAAAATTCGGTTGTAGCTAATAACAACGCGATTGCTTCTGTCACTCAAGGAGTGCTTCTACCAACGGCTGTTGTCGGCGTTGAAGACACCAATGGCATAGCCCAAAAATGCCGCATATTAATTGATTTAGGATAAAAAACTAGCTTCATTAGAGAAAGTTGTGCTAGCCTATTAAAATTATAAAGAAAATACATTAACATAAACGTTGCCGGTTTGAGTTCATCCATCTGGGTTTCGTCGAGTTGTACAGATTCAGCGACTCATCAGAAAGGCATTCTCTGCAGTCATCTACCTGCGTTAAGTCTCTCAACAAGGAAATATTACAGTTCAGCTGGTGGCATCGAAGACAATAGAGTGGCGCCTCTCAGAACTGTGTCTCTGTCAAGGTTGGAGCATTGTGGAGCTCTACTTCTTGCAAGGTTGATGGATTTCACTGTGAAAACACAAGGCATCCCTCCGTCACAAACACAGTTTTGGACAGATTCTACTATCGTTCTCTACTAGTTGTCTGATAGTTGGCTGATTATCCAAGCCATTGGAAGACATTTGTCGCCAACAGAGTCGCGAAGATACAAAACTTTTTCTCAGTTTCACAGTGGCACCATGTTAGGAGTGAGAACAACCCCGCTGATCTTGCTACTAGAGGTGTTTCAATTTCATCATTAGCTCCTTCTTCGTGGGTGTGTGGATGTGATATCTTGCATCAACCCAACATACATACTGTTGACCAAGCCTTATAGCTTGAGTTCAATATACACAACGCTAGGAGTACCTTGGATCACAGCTGGCTGATGACCGCGAAGAAGGGGGACCGTTCCCAGAAAAAAATGTGAGGTTTAGATAAAAGACGTATTGTGTACCCACGAAGAGCCAGACACATAAATTCGAGCCAACTCTTTGAACTTGTGAAAAGCATAACAGCTCTTAAAATCCTGGCGCCCCATATAAAAAGTTGGAATCTCAAAAATTGACAAGGGGTTACAATAGGTTCCATTTCTATCGCAGCGCTGGCCCAGGTGTCTGGATGTGGGGGAGAGATTTGAGAGATTTAATAGCCAGGGGGGCTTACAACCAATGGCAAGAAAATAGGTGGGTTTAAAATTTAAATTTAGGCTGAGTTCGGAACTCTATTGGTCTGGCAAGCGGATAGGGAATTAGCTTGGCTTCCTGAGAGATTGGTTACATTTGAGTCTTGGAAAACGGTAAATATCGGGACTTAGACGAAAAGAAGGATTATTATTCTAGAGGAGAAGCTAATTAAGTTGGACTATTCCGTTGGTTAGAGAAGGCCTTGAGCGTAGAGATCACAGTGATGGCGAGCAATGACCAGTTCTCCAGCCGATACATCAGAAATAGTAAATGATGTTTCATGATTTCCGATCACCCTCTATACTCTCATATAATCACTAAGTTGTTAGAATTGAACATTATGGTTGTTTGGTTGTTTTCAGATTATCTGGCGCCATCAGCAACACGAGGGCTATAATGCGCCGAAACATTCGTCATTTGACAAGCCAACATACATTTACAAACACTCATGCCTTACACGGGACTCGAACCCGCAACCTCGCGGTCCAGAAGCTAGCACGCTAACCACTATACCGTTTGATCGGCATTGAACATTATGATTATCGACATTATTTAATCCAGTATAATTGTTGATCTTAGTTAATTAATTGGTATGAAGTTTTATGGACCAATGTAATCTGTAGAATATTGTGAGGAATTTAATAAATTAATATGTTAGTTAACGATCAGTGTTATACTTCTTGTGTTGTTGTTAATTAATCAGGTTTTGGGTTCCACTATTACGAAGGCCAGAATAAGGTAATCTGACTTATTGAAATTTGAGTTCATTGAACTATTTCATTTTTGTTAATATGTTACGGAAGAATATGGTGCAAATCCTTACTCAACATATATCAACTACTTCAATCATGTCAGCAGATGAAGTGTTCTTAGAACAACGTAACAGTGTGTCTCATCTAACCCACACTAGCACAGCCTTTTCCATGTCAAACGAGGTATTTATGAACTTAATTTCTAAGTTTTCCTCTCTTACAAAGTTGAAACGTGTAGTGTCATTCTGCCTGCGATTTATCCATAACCCTCAGAACAAGTGCAAGGATTCTCTCACAACAAATGAGCTTAATCATGCAATGCAAAATCTTGTGAAAACTGTTTAAGCTATTGAGTTTACAGAGGAAATCAACTCACTTATAAAAAAAAAGCCTCTTTCATGTAAGAGCAAATGTCTTTCTTTTAATCCATTTTTTGACAAATCAAGTTTGCTCTGGGTAGGCGGCCGCATCAGACATGCTGTAATTTCATATGACCACAAGCATCCCGTTCTGCTGCCTAAACACCAAAACATTAACTGAGCTCATTATCAAGCATTATCACATCACTCTTTTGCATGCTGGACCACAACTTGTGCAATCCTGCATAAAAGAACAATTTTGGATAATTTCTGGCAGAGACACTATTAGACATGTAATTAGAAAATGCATCAGTGTTGTAAAATCAGAGCTACCATTACAAATAAAATGATGGGTGTTATTCCATCTGCTCGCGTATCACCCGCTTTGTGCGTTGTGGTGTGGATTAATCATGACCCTTTCAAATCAAGGTTACAAAAGGACGAGGTGCTCGTACTGTTAAATCATACATAGCGCAGAAAACGGGATGGCCAAGTGTCACACATATTTTTGCAGCTAGATATTCAGGCCTATGCAGGGGAATTTTGACTTTGAGAAGACAATTTTACTAATTTTCATTGCCCGTAATTTACAACAACTTTAAACTCGGCTATACTTTAGATATCAATACTTTTCACGGCTACAATCATTGCATGAAGAACTTGGAGCCTTTTTACAGAGATGTTTTTGTTGGGATTGAAATTTTTCTAAAAAATGCATTTCACTGTATCAGCCTGAAAAATCAAAATTTGGGCAATTTCCATAATTGGGACCACTGGTATAATTTATGCTGCTTCAAATATGCTTTCGTGATTTAACTAATTTTAAAAATTGGGTCAGGCATTTTTTGTTCAGTTCGTTTTTCTGTTACGGAAAAATGGGGCTATACCCCCGATTGATCTTTGAACAGATGCCCGAAACGTATTGACAAATATTGGAGTTAATTCGCACGCTCAATAATTAGAATCAATTTCGAAGGAGATAATCATACGAAAAATCCACTTTAGCATTTTAAGATACATCACGCACAAGGTAGGCTCCAAAAAATAATTGAACTAAGCGATTGTGGTCGATTTTCATGAGGATAGGGGAAAAAATTATATTTCCTGAGAATTGCCGATTGGTGATTGTCACAAAATGTATAAACGATGAAGGTAACTATATATCGACAGTGGATAATTTGTAATGAGAGTATATCAGTAACATGTCAGTAAAATATCCAATTTAGAAAGAACCCGATCTTGTAGCACTAAACGCTTTACAATAACAAAAAAAGGCAATAATAGCCCTACTTTATAAAATTTCTGGAAAACAAAAGCAGCAAAAAGTTAGAATGTCCTGTTGATCTCTCACACATATCATCTTATTTTATTATATTATTTGGAAGTATTTAGTAAACCAAGAACATGATCTATTTTTAGGTGGAATATTTTCCTACAAAAAAGCTAAAAGAAAAGAACGACAAACGAACTTATCAACGTAAACCACCCGCCAGAATTGTTTGGTACGTGACATTTTGTAGAAATCCACTTTGGATAGAGATATAAAACAACGTAAAAAATATAAAATACTCTTTAGAAATAAAGTAGTACGGTTCCTACTGACATATGAATAGATGAATTAGGTTGGCATAGTGAAAATATTGCAAACGATATTGACATTATTTCACCGATCATAATGCATTTCTTAACAGTTTCAGCATCAAATCTTGGAAAAAATATGATGATTAAGAAAAAGGCATAGAAGGAAGCCAAAGCCGAAAAGCGAGACAACGCGAAAACACTAATCTATGGCTTCATCAGGTTATTGGTTGAGTGCATAGTAATAACCCTTTCAATGGAGAATTATTTACGACATAACATGGTGTTGACATATATCTACCAACTAGACATACCTGTAGTAAATATTTGATACAGAAAAAGTGGCGTGTTGGTAAATTTTATTATTTATACAGGCACATTGTGCAAGATCTTTTCAGGAAAATTTTGTCGGGAACATTCGTAACATGTTCGGATTAAAAATATGAACATTCGCAATGTCATAACAAAATTCTACCAATGTGCATACAGCAAAATCACACAAAGAGTTTTCTACAGAAAAACCAAAATAAGCAACAAAACTGCAAAGCTTATAGCGTCAATTTAAAAATTAAGAGACACTTCTAATGAAAAATACAATTAATATGTTGTAGTTTTGGAGAAACGACCCTTTCTACATGACATATAGGCAAAATTTCTGCTATTGCGATCTAACTCAAATGAATATTGATATGGTTTCTCATTCATCGAATACCTCATTAAGAATTTTAAAGAACTTTATTGGATTGATCCACAAGTAACAGAATATTAAAAAAAAAAAAAAAAAATGATGATAATTCACGACTACTATAACCCTTTCAACAAATACGTATGATCAGACTGGTATTACAAGGGGATCCAAATATAACTTTACATTTGAAAATTCGATAACTAATGAATACTTGAGAGAGTTTTCAACGAAATAATAATAAAAAAAAAATCATATAAAGTAAATAATAATTTTCTTTTATAAACACATATTGCACTTTAAAGAAAATTCGCAATAATAATCAGCTTACTTCAATAATACTGGACATTTGCTCACAAATACTCACAGCGTTGATGAAACTTTGACTTGACAGCGTTGACTTAGTGGATGAAATTTTTTTTTTTCTTTGTGGAGATATTTTTGCCAAGCATTTCTACAATAATCGTATCACTGTACCCCTGAGTTGAAAGAAAATGTTCATTCCTTTCATTCTGAATTTATCTACAACTCAGGAGTATATTAATTTTTTTTAAAAAACTGTCAAATAAAAGTTAAAATTGGGCTTACTGTACATGCGTGGGTTACAATCGGGTTAAAATGTAAATACTGGACATTTGCTCACCAATTCTCACAGGATTGATGAAACTTTGACTTGACAGTGTTGCCTTTGTTGATGAAAAACTTTTTCCTTGTGGAAATATTTTTGAAAAGCATTTCTACAAAAATCGTATCGATGAACCCTTGAGTTGCAAGAAAATGTTCATTCCTTTCATTCTGCATTTATCTATAACACAGTGGTATAATAGTATTTTTTTTTTATCCTTGTCGAATAAATGTTAAAATTGGGCTGATTAGATTCGTGGGTTACAATTGGGTTAAAATGAAAATTGTACATGTATGGTATCCGGACATGACATGCCACAATAAAAATTAGTGCACGTGAGCCGTTTTAGTTTCAGTTAATGTCACAGTCCAACTTATTTGTAATTGAAGGCTTCAACAATGGAAGATTCAAGTCATTAACTGTCGCCTAATATTACATGCTTTATCGACAATTACTGTTACTAAACTTGTTTTTAAGAGAAAAAGCAAAATATTTCAAGGTATAAAAGTTTACTGGACTGGCTATCAACAATTTTCTTTTTCATAAAAAAAAAATATTTTGTTTATTTTTCAACAGAGGTCAAAACCGAACATGTACGTAAGTAGAATTCTAATCCTCAACTATTTATACTTTTTACGTGCCACCAGTATTGAGGAAAAACTACAATTTTAAGGAAAGTTTAGTAATCATAGTAAGTATAAACATAGTAAACGCATGTAATGTCTTAAAAAATGAGTAATAACGCAAGATTTTTTGAAAATACGCTCCCAAGAGAAAACTAAATATATTTTGTTGATCTCTAAGCAATGACTAGAGATAAATATTTGGCTTGCGATCAAACTGGATTATTTTGCTATAAACTAAATAATTACAAAATATTCACAAAATAATATAACCCATAAAAACAAACTTTTTAATATATATCCTTTTTATGCATTGCCAATGTTTATGTGCAATTGCAACTTCTTGAAATCGGATCGAGTTTTCATAGTGTTTAACCACTAAGAACAAAAGATCCATTCATAACTATTAACTAACTTTTTTTTTGGCCTAAAAACTTGATTGAATACATTGTCATGTACAACGAATCTATTTGCCAAGATTCAGTGGGATTGGAAGACGGAAAGTGGGTTAATTAGCCCTCGAGGATCATCAACCTTAATAGGGGAAGGTTTCAGTCCTAATATATCGCTAAATTGAACATGTTTTAATTAAGTCGGTGACTGGATAATAGAACGTGAGTAAAAGCTGATAAGTCTGCCGTAAGGCAATAGAAACACATACCTTTTATTTATTTTGATTAAAAAAAATTTGTCAACAGGAAAAAGTTTCAACAATGATCGGTTAAATGGGATTTATTAGTATTCCAAAGCGATAGAAGCGTGTGTAAAAGCGACCATTTAGTGAGAGTGACAGCCCCAAAATTTGACAGAATGCATTGTCCTCGACATCGAATCTATCGGCCAAGTTTCAGATCGATTGAATTACGGCAAGTTGGTAAATTAGGCCTTCGCAGATTTTCTCGGCAGAGACATACACACCCACACACAAAATCGAAGTTAATATAAAGAATTTAAAAAGTCACTTTTTGACAAACATATCTAATCATATGAACGTTTTTAGCCATTTTTTTAAAAACATTTAGCACACACACGTGCGCAACATATTTCCATAGAACATACTGTGTAAATTGTTCATATTTCTGTAATTTTATTGGACTAACAAAATTGTTAAACATTTTATGTCTTTCAAGAAATAGCATTTAATATTCTGTGTATTTTCATTTATATGTTTAACCCTCATTATTAATTATACATGCATATATATTTATTATAAAGCCATTTTCTGGCAACTTTTAATAATTAAATTTCGGTTTATGATACTATGATATTCTTCACTTCTGTTTTTAGAACTTCGTTGTGTATATTTTTCTATTTTGTCAATTGACCTGTCCCTTAAAACGTGTGTTTGGGTAAAATGCAATTCCTCTTTTCAGTGTCTATGGACAGCAACGAGAAAAAAACATCACAAACTTTTAAAAAAAAAATAAAATATAAATATTTGAAATTTGCAAGTATTTTAAAAGCGCAGATTTATTTTAAATTAGCACATTAATTAGGTACATGAACAACCAGCCATACAAATTGTTGAATCGATGTTATTATTATGTTTTTGAATTTAAAGCCGGAAATTTTTTATGACCAAATAAATGCAAAAGAAATATAAAACAATAACATATATTTGAATGGTAGAAAACATTTTACAATTGGTTTTGATGATAGTATTTTTTCAAAACATTGAGCAGGACTAGACACCTTTCTTCAAAGACATATGGGCCATTTTACGGAAATTCAGAAATTTGACCAAATTTTATAAAAAAAAAATTCTTCAAAAATTTTGATACTTACTAGAAAGGGAGATATAATTAGGAGTAATAATAATATATTCTAGATTAAAAAAAAATAATAGATTTTTTTGTATTTTTTGTATTTTTTTTTAATATTATAAAAACATGAGGTACGTGAGGTATAAAACCCTGTTGAAAATTATTTAATGAAGTCAAACTTAAAATAAAAAGTTACAAAATATAAGTAGCATTGCTTTTACAACTGGTTAAATAATAAACAACTTAAAAAGAGACCAAACATTTTAGTGCATATTTTAGATTTTCGCAAGATTTTCCGAAACTATATTTAGACTATATTTATTTATGAAAAATAATCTAAATAGAAGAGAATATAACTGTGTGGAGAGTCACCTGATGCAGAACAAGTTATTTTATTTTTTTCAGTACTAATATTACAAATAAATAATTTTAAATTTTGAATTCTCATAAGATAGATGAAGAAAAAAAAAGATATTTTGAAGGAGAAAATTGTCTTATTTCTCATCTTAATTGACTTCAATAAAAATTAGTAATAATCAAGAAAGTTAGTTAGTCACTAGTCACTTAAAAAAAAATTGGGGGAAAATCCAGTTTTGAAATATTTGCTTAGAATCATATTTATTTAAAAAATCAAATTTCCTCAATTTCAACTTCAAAACATTTTAAATCAAATATACAAAGCAAAAGTGAAAAAAAGAGCCTATAATTTATGTTGTTTATTGTTTTAAGATGCTTTTACAATATATTAGACTGCTAATTATGTTCAGGAATATACATATCAACAAAATTAATGTACCATCATTATCTTTCATCAATGGACAACTAGTACCATGCATGTGGTGAATTTTCCGTTAGAATTTTAATTCATAATATTTGTAAAACGAAGCTATTTCATCATATACTACAAATTCAAACAGCTATTTTATAAATTTAATATATAATTTAAATTCTATTAAGTTCCACGGATGTGACATTTTTCTGTCAAGTTTAATAACTTGATAAAACTAATCATAAATAACTAAGTCAGTAGCTAGTTCATTGCATCTAAGCAAAACAACTGCTTAACACTTAATTTCTGAATCAAAACAGTATATTACTACCAAATGTAAAGATTTAATGACACTTTTTGACTTATAAGTGTTAGAAATGTGTTCTAGAGCATTTTCGTAACCAAAAAATGTAGTCTAAAGAATTTTAAGTTTATTTAATGTATAAAATAATACCCTGGTATAAGTCAAAATAGTAAGTAGGATAGTAAGTAAGTTCCCCGGATGTGACATTTCACTGTTTGAGAGTAAAATTTGAGTAATAATAAAAATACTTTATTGCAATTAATTATATTTTACTGTTTGAGAGTCAAATTGGAGTGATAATTAAAATATTTTATTACAATTAATTATACAGGGTTCACACTCAAATCACAGAATGAAAATGACTTTTAAGGACCTAATTAATGTTTTTAAGGACCTTTAAATTTTTGTTTTCAGGCATCATGACTATATATAAATTTTTTATAAGGTATATTCTACCTAAACAGTTACAAGTTGGCGCATGCGTAATACAAATACGTCAGAAAATTCTGATACAGTGCGGATGAGTGGCAGACACGCGGGGATAGCAAGCCAGAATTGCATTTTTGTAAATTTTCAGTTGGACGACATACACAAAAAATTAAGGACTATTAAGGACCTCTAAGCATTTTCAAGGACTTTTAAACACCTTTAAGCATTTTCAAGTACTTCCAAAGCCTTGAAAACAGGTTAAAAAATATTAAGCACTTTTAATGACCGTGGGAACCCTGTTATATCTGTCACACTAAAGTTGTTTATACTTAAAAAAGTATTTTTATTAGTATACTTTTTATAATAAACACCAGTTACACAAATTCCTGATTTTTCGTAGAATGACTATATGAAATATATGAAACACCTAAAAATCTTAATTATAAGGTACTTGGAAAACGTTTAAAAATATTAATTCCAATAAGTTACACACAGTACTATAAATTGGGTAAAATTGTTAAAGCCAAATAACGTCATATAAGTTGTTTTGTAAACATTCACTAAACATTTTTAATGGTACGTGATAACAACGCTTCCCCGGTTCATTTGAAACAAGCATCATTGAATTTCAAATAATTTATGGCGACTAGATTATAATAAACGAGTTTATAATTGTTTTCATAACAACGTGCAAAAAAAATTAAACTTTTTTTATTCATTTTGAATAAAAAAAAGTATAAAAAATAATGTATGCAACACGTGGGAAAATATATTTTCAAACGTTTTACCTCGTTTGAAAAAGTATTACTTTCCCCACTAGATGCACAAATTACTGTTCTTTTATCAGTATATATACGCCGCATAAATACAAGTATCTAAAATTACTAGAAACTCACCTATTGAATGTTGGCACAAAAGTGGTTTTCAATCCAAAACACGAATATTACAACTAAAAATAAACAAATCGCACAATTAATAAAAATTATATATTGCATCACAATATTTAAGTACAATTTGAATACAGTCAATCAGGGTAACATTGAACCACATTTTCAGTATTTTCTTCTTCCCCACTTATGTTTTTATAGTATTTTCAGACTTAACGGCATAAAATGGAAGAATAACCCGAAATTAAATTTTAATTTACATAAATTAGTAAATGTTGATGATGAAAGCACCAAATAATAGGAAAATAACCCGGTGCAAAGTTACCCTGGCATTTAGGGTAACTTTGAACCACTATCAGAAGTTTCAGATAAAATACCTTTTTTTATTCAGTCTAGGACTATTCAATATTTGAACGAGTAAAATTAAGTTTCTAAATATTTGAAACATCATCAGCTGCAGTTTTCAACACCCCTAAAGTTTGTATATTTTAAATAACACCACAAAGAATATATTAGGTAGGAACAGTGGATGATGAATCAAATGAATATATTGCAAAAAAAACTATTTATTGTTCAGTTTAAACATACAAATATAGTGAAAAAAACAATCTTCAGTTCATTCACTTAAATATAAACCCATTTTATCAATTAAAAATTGAAAAGATAAATAGAAAATAATAAAACTGATAGGCCGCCCTTATGCTACTAGTTAAGTACTATGGTGTTTGCAAGTCACAATGTGGCACAAATACAAATATTCTATTGTTAATGTTAGAAATAGTTTGACAATATAAAAAAAAAGTTCAAACTTCATAAAATTTCACTTTGGCATTCTTCAGATTGATAGTTTTGCATCAAAGAAAGAATTATCGATCTGGAAAACATCTCGTCTTCTAGCTGAAATAATAATTTCTGGAGATAATTTTTTTAAACACGCCTAATTTTTCATACCACAGATCACCATTGATATTGGGCCAATTCCAATATGCAACAGATTTCTTCATGAACCACCAAATATCACGTTGTCTTTTAAGTCAATTTGGTCTGGGTCAGTGGTAGAAGTGGGGAAAAAAAGGTGGGGGGACGGCCAAAAGTTGGTGACAAGTCCATCCCCCCTCCCCCTCAACTATAAATTTTATAATTTCGTTTCAAATAACAATAAATTTATAACAATTACATAAATAACAATTAACTAGTATAGAAAGGAAACAATTTTCAACATGAACAAGGGTCCAAAATGTATTGTTATTTTAATGAATATTCTGCGATTTAGTCTTTTTACTTGGAAGTAAGAGATGAAGTGAAGTAATAATTCAACATTATATACATAACTATTTATTTAGATTTAAATATTGCCTCTAAATAAGCATACTTTCATAAAATTAAATTAATAAGGAATTCTAAGTTGTGGTTTTTTAAATACTTTGTCTTTATATTTTTTTCTAGTTCCTCCAAAGTTAAAAGTTGACCAAGTGAAAATACCTATATCTTTATACAAAGTAGTATAATACATTTTTATAAAACTATGACATAAATAGTTTTTTTTTCAGTGACTTAAAACTTTTTCTCAGCGTCATTACATTTCGCATTTCCCTGCATGCTTGGTATATTTTTTAAGAAGAAAATCTCTGCTTAACTAATTTTAGTACTATCTAATTTCCCATGCCCAGTATTGCTTAATGTTCAAAAAAATTTATAAAAAAAAAATTAGTGATAAAAACTGAAAAATACAGTCGGGAATAAATAAAAAAAAAAATTATACAATATTGAATTACATGACTCGGAAGACAGTGATAAGATGAATTTGTTTCAATAATTTTGGCAATGATAGTATGCACAAGTATTGATCGTGCATTCAAAAATTGAAAGTAAAAAAATTGCGAAATGATATTTTACCTTCTTAAAGGAAATGTTGCATTTTTCAGCTTTCTCCTTTGGCTTCATGGATAATTTTTCCTGCACATTTATGAGTTTTACTGGTTTTGCGTTTAAAAATCTGCTTTCTTAAGGACTCTAGTTAGTCAAATTCCTTGTCTCCATGTGGCAAAATGTTACACCCTCCCCATTCGTTAGATTGTTCCAAACCTTGTTTGTTTTTGGTTCCAAGCTTTTAGCAGGCTTGTATATGTTGCATCCAAGTTTTTGTTCTTCAACTTCACAAGTAAGCCATGGATACTCGTTAATTTCTGAAGGTGCGTATCATGTGTCCAATACTTTGGGTAGTCATTACTACAGTGGCGTTTTTGCTTACTGTTGCTGCCACATGCTAGATTCTCTCTCCACGTGGTCTCTTCAACTTGATGCACTTGCACATTTTCCAATGCTCCTTCCTCAACGTTCTGCAGTGTATCGGAGTCATTTTTCTTACAGTTTTGAAGCCAAATATACCAATCTCATCTTGTTTTGTACTTGATGGATTACGAATACAAATGCCGTTTAGAATCAGAAGTACGAGTTAATGGTTAAGTTGAGGGAATACACGGTTTTCTACTAATAATCAACAAAACTCAAAATATTTTAAAGTAAATGGTCGAGGACAAAACAAGAAATTATAGTGCAATAAATACGTCTTTTTCTATCCACTCCTTAATAATCCCAAATAACAGGCACCGGAACACGCCACGCATTTCCAAGAAAAATGGACTGAATCTATTTTAAACAAAACAAAAATGAAAATATAAAAAGTAACAAATAGCCAGAAAAAGCAGAAGTAATGAAAATAAAAGGTTAATAATAATTTTTTTTTTTTTTCTCCCTTTCCAATTTTTAGACGGAATGAATGTTTTTTAAAATTCAGGGAATGGATTTCGGTAGTTTTAGAAGTGGGGGGATGGATTTCAGTGTTTTTAGAAGTGGGGAGACGCGTGGGTATTTTCTGGACAAGTGGGGGGACGCGTCACCCCGCGTCTACCCACACTTCTAGCACTGGTCTGGGTACATTTCCCCATCGTATTGAATAATTACGTGGTTGTAAACTTTGCATATGCCATAACCAAAATCTAAAACCCTTGCATGCTTTGTGTATAAAATTCCTTTCTGATTAACGTGTTCAACAGCCACCACTTGAACAATCTCTGATTTTTCAGTAACATTCACCACAACAATTTCAGCAGTATAAGCCTCTATCATATCCTTATTATCCAACTTTCATCTTCTCCGAAAATGATAGTGTTGCACATACACTGTCATCTGCATAATCTAGTTCAGGTTAGTGGTTTATTAGCTCAATGACCTACAGCTTAACGTGGATTCCGAACTACAATGAACTTCCATGACTAACCCGGGATTCGAACCCGGTACCTTTGGCATGCGGGCCTGAACTTTAGCCACACAGCCATCAGGTGAATCATCTGGTTTAGGACTTATACTCCTGTAGTCTACCAGGAGTTCATATAGTAGAGGACTTTGGACGATCCCCTCTCATGTCCTCGCTATACAAATTCCTTTACCATTTATTTTTTGTGCATAGAAATTTTTCACTTTCTCAACTGAAACGCTTTTTACAGCCATCACGTAGGAAGATTTTTTTTTTTAGTTCTGTGAATTACTGCGAGATCATTATTTCTAATATTTTTAGGTACTTCTTGAATTCACTTTCAATATTTTCTTTTTATCGGATTTAGCATACAAGGGAAGATTCCATAAATTAAATTGCATTTGTATGTATAAATATATTTAAAAGCAAAACCAAAAATAAATCGGAATAAAATATGAATTATATGAGCAGTGTATACTATACATTACACACTGTCATCAGCCTAACTTTGAAAAGCCTCAAAGTTACACTGAATGTGTGGTAAAATGATAGTTCCTTAGTTTTTTGCTTTTTATCAAATGTTAGTAAATAAATAACCATCAGCTACTAACAATTTCACAATTTTCAGAAAATTATATAACTGATAAAGTAGTAAGTTGATGCTTACTTGCATAAATTAGTTGATTTACATCAACTTCAAATAAGCATTAAAATGGAACTTGTAAACAGTACTTCAGAAAAACAACTGAATGGCCAAATAAATTATGTACTATTTTGCCAATTCATTTTCTAAACTATAGAGCAAAAATCCAATTTCACAATCTTGCCAGCATTTTGCAGCAATGGATCATTAGCAGCTCTTTAAAACCAAAAATACTGAAAACTAGGAGGTGGCGCAAAGTTATACCCTATGGCTCAAAGTTACCCTGAATGACTGTACAGTAAATTTAATTTTATTTTTAAAAATAAATTGAAATTTCAACATACAAAACTTTATTTTAAAAAAGTGATTTAGAAAAAATGTCAGTCTGGTGTGTACGTGGTCAGCATAACTCCTGAACAAATTGAACTACGATGTTCAGATTTGATGTGAGGGTTTGTGATGGCGCAAGGACCTACCATTAAGGTTTTCGCTAAAATCGGGCATGCGCATAAGGTAGCTGCCATTGAAAAACACTGCTAAAAAAATGGCTCTAACGATTTTGTTCAAAATCACTGTGGTAATGCCTCTTAGGTGTTCTAAACATCACCATCACTTCTGAAATTTCCATAAAAATACTTTAACGGTGTAAAAAGTTGAAAAACGAATGCCTTTAATACAGAGTTCTCTTTCCTTGAGCATAACTCATCGACGATCGTTTTTTTCTTTACAGTTTCACTTATAAGAAAGAATTATAAAAGAATTATCGAAATAAATATAGCCAAAATCTCCATTTTGGCAAAGTAGTTTTTTTTTTTTTTTTTTTTTTTTTTTTAAGACACATAAGATTTATCGCAAAAAAATATCACCAAACTGACCATTTTTCTCAGTGAGAATGATGAAAATATAAAAACAGTAAATGACACTAATTCACATCAGTAATAGAGTGTAATTGAAAGTTGTGCGATGTTCCACACCCCTAGTAATTTATACCCATTTAATATTCTACAAAACTAACCACTGGTGGAAGTCAAAGGATTGTCTGTAGTAATAAGGTTCGAAAAAATCCATAAAAGTTGGACCAAGACAACTGAATAAAATGGAAAACTAATGATTGACCAAAGCGTTAATCTGTTCTCGTGACGTCACCAACCATTAGCGCCACCTATTCCCTAGATTCTAAACCCTTTTCCTGCACACCTTCTAGCTCGGAAATTTTTACATTTTCCCGAAAAAGGTAAACATTCCATTTTGGAAGGTATTGAAGTCTTATATAATATATACCTCAGTCATTGAGATTTTTATTTAAAAAAATCTTGATGTTATATCTGTCTGCCCGCCTACGTCCGTTTCTGTTTCTTGAAAATTTTACTTCTCATCACTCTGGAGCTACAAAACAGGTTTAATTTAAGCAACATCAAGTTTATCAGTCATAATATATTTTTGGAATTCTATGTTTGAGATATTTTAATAGCATTGAGTTTATACAAAAACGTGAGATTCACGAGGTCACCAATCGCAAATTTTAGACAGATTATGCGTTTATTGCAAAATATAAACAGTGGCAGCTCATCTATCTGCCTGAAAAAACCATTAAATCCTCCATTTATTTTACTACATAAAAAAAAAAAGACATTTTTAATTCTCTATGAATTGGAGATTATTTTCCATCTTAGTTGTGGTAAATCAATTCGAAATATTACTAAATTAAAACAAGGTTATTAATAAAAAGTGACGAATTTAATTAAAATTGGTAAGTGTACGAACATTTTGGAAATCCCCTGTAGATGTACGTGTGTTTAGAAAGATTTCTCTTATATAGTAAAATGCAATATTGAATCATAAAATCTATAAAAAACACGAGTTTCTCTTTATACATTGTTTGATCAGTTTCAATGTTATCAACAGAATTCAGTTTTACCTTTCCAAATGTTCCCCACAATTTAACACTTAGAAAACTAAAAATGGAAAGGAAGAAATGGCAGAGGTCGGAGAAGTAGTAGCATTATATAAAATAAAAGTATTATAATCATGCCAAGAACTCCTGACTATTATTTATTAGAAACTATTGTAACGCACAATAAAAATACTTTACTCCTCGCGATAAACATTTGACGAGTCAATATTTATTTAAAAGCTAGGTTGTATTTTACTTTTGAGAATGGTTGTTGTTCAGACGACCTAAATGCACAAAAAGAAAGTTACAGGACAATTATATTTCGACAATGTTAAAGGAAATGAATGTCGACATTTGTTCGCTAGATAAAAATATGACATGACAATTATTAAACAAAAATAGATAATATTCCGAGAAAATAAGTTTCCAAAGTGCTTAAACAGGAATGTAAAAATAAATAATGTCAGTATTTAAAAAAAATCATTCGGAAGTAGGAGTTACACAATTTACAAATACGTACTCATGTTTTTTTGAACATTATCTTCTAATAGACATATGTACATCTGTAAATTTGCCACAGTTCATATTAGTTGATCGTGAGAAAAACAAAGATGGAACAAAAGAAAAAGAACCTTTTAACTGTAGAGATTATACACGATAGTTTTTGATTCTATGTGCAATTGCAAAAGAGAAAAAAAAATTCGATGATGAAAAGATACTATATTTTAGGTTTATAAATCTTAGCATAAAGTTTTTTCGTAAAAGGTCTTTTTTTAACCAAAAGTCTGCAAAATCCAATACAAGTTCACAATTTTCACCACTTCATTCAATAGTTAAAAGTTTATTTACTCAGGAGAGTAGAACCTCCCTCCTTTAAATACAAATATTGTAATATGGATAAAACCTTTTTTGAAGTAAGACTGTTTTTAAGGTAAACTTACCCCTTAGGTGACTTATAAAAAGGGAAGCCAATTCATAAAAGATGAAAAACAGGATACCATACAAATACGAAATCCAGACAGAGTAAATATTAGTTTTTGAATTTACTGCAGAAAAGTGAGATTCTACGTATTTTTAAGTTCGAACCTCTGGAAAGTCATAAAAGAACACTTTCCAGTTACATACAAAGGGTTTCTACCAGAACATTCTCTCATGCTGCAGAGGGGGAGGAACAAGAGGATGAGAACGAAGATGAGATCTCTTCATATGATGAATTGAAATGTGATGAGGCAACAGGAAAACGAGTTGCTTTAGAAAACACAGGGTGGGAAAGATAGGCTTCAATAGATCGAGATTGCGTCTCAAGATGATTCATTAAACGGGCATGTTTGTTCGATCGAAATGACCGGTCTGTTTACAGAAGTCTGAAGGACCCTCCAGGCTCAGAGAAACGAGCAGTGCAGTGACGGAGACGCCAAAGATATTTTGGAAGCTGTAGTGTGTAAAATAAAAAGACAGTGGAACTCTATCAACGAATATCAAATTGAAACAGAAAATTCCTACCGGAAGTGAATTTAGACACTCTCATAAAAAAAGTTTTCACTAAAATCCTTTATATGCATTGCCAACTTTTATTTGCAATTTATTTGAGCGATTTTGAGCTCAGATCGAGTTTTCATAATACATCATTACGAAGAAAACCATCGATTTAATGTCATTTACAAACATTTTTTTCACCCCCAGTACTTGATAGAAAGCATTGTCATTGACAAAGAGTTTGTCTGCAGAGTTTCAGCAAGTTTGGATGACTGCAAGTGGGATGACTTATTACTCTTCCGAAGGTTTTGCCAGCCACAAATGACTTCTGAATTTTAGGATTTTTATAAACCTTAAAATGGCAGGGTTATTCTTATCAAACATCTTTAACTTTAACAATGAAAGGTCACAGTAATTAAATATCGCTAAATTATACATGCTTGAATATGATTTGCCTCTGGATCCAACGTAAGGAATTAGAAACGTGTGTAAAAGCGGCCTTTTAGAGAGGGACCCCAAAACTTGATAGAAAGCATTATTATCGACAACGATTGGATGATGACCAGCAGGTTAACTAGACCTTGGAAGATTTTGCCTGGCACAACAAACAAACAAAATCGAAGATGATAATAAAAAAGTTAGTGGAATACCATTTCACGATATTTTTCACCTTTACATTACTGGTTGGAAAAATGATGTTAATTGTTTCTAAACTTTAAAACATATAATATATTTTACTCAATTAAAATCTTTATCAAAAATGATGTGGCACATCAAAAGTGAGAGAGCCGGGCCGTATGCACCCACAATTTAATATTAAGTTTTTATAAAAGTTGCAATAACTTCTCTCCCCATGACATAATTTTAGAAATTTCATATTATTAATTTGGATTACACACAGTAAATTCTTTATTTGCAGGTTCAGACGTGGCCATTGGTTCACCTATTGTTTTTTAATAATTAGTTGAGCTTAAGAGAAGTAAAAAATCGCATACTCCTCTTTTGTCATTTTACGCTTTAATCATTTTAATGCTTTATGCGAAACAAAGATCATCTTGAATTTATATAAATGACTTGTGCAAAGTTCGAACAATCTGATTTAATTAGAGGAACATTGTTTTTTTAAACTTATAATAACTTTTAAATATTAATGAACAGCAGAACATCTAATCACAATGGGGATGTGCATCTTCTAAAATAATTGTGCTTGCCACACCAAAATGACCCTAGAATTCTAGTTAATTTAATTTTTAAATTTTAAGAAATGTGGGGTAATGAGGCCTAACCACAAGATATGTGGCTTAGAAATAACAAAAAAAAAAAAAAAAAAATGCAGGAGTGTGTGAGTTTAGGATAAAAGAAAATCATAGACTTCTTCTATCGTATAATTCCAAAAAAAATGATATAGCTGAAGTTGCCACATTTTGTTCTTTCCAAAATTGCACTTTTTTATACCTTACCGATTTTTCGATTTGTTCTAATATTTAAAAACTATATTCAAGCAAAATATTTTCGAAACTTAATATATACATGTTGACCCATTTTATAATGGTAAAAGTAATGTGCATTGCACAATTAAATTTGTAGTCACACAGAGAATGTGGACATAAAAAAAAAAACCTCGTGAAAGTCAAGTAAAAAGTTGGTAAACAAATAAAAAGACGGAGAAACAAATAAAAAGACAAACTCTCTCTCCTATAAGTTACGCCACCGGTACTCTACTTCCTACTTCAAGGACACGGTGTTTGTGACTGCTTCTATTCTGAAGTCTATTATTGGTGAAGTAATCACCTGACTGAATGATGTAACATTTTCCCCTTGGCACCTTTTTCGAGCGGGCCACTACTTATTCCAAGTGTGTCGCCATTTGGCGAATTCATATTCAGAAAGAAGTAAGAAAGCCATGGTTAAAAGGAGGAAGGTATTGGAGTTATTGGATGAAATTACAGTAGAAATTATCATTCCTTTCAACATGTATAGGAATAGCAAGGGAAGGAGGGGGATGGCTTTTCCCGGTGGCACTTTCTGTCTTTTGAAAATTGTAATAAAGGAGATTAAAAACGGTAGAATTCATAGTGCAAAGTAGTGTCTCACGTAGAATAGGTTTAAAATTATTAATTTTCAGTGAAATTAATGTATTTTTTTAGTAAACTTTTCTATGGAAATTAAATTAATATTTATAAAAAAACACAATTTTTTTTTAACTAATCCTTAATGCGCTTCCACACACTGTGTGAGCTTCGCAACCTCTAATAACTTTGACGGCGCAATTTACGTTCACTTAAGAAGTAAAACATTGCAAGATAGATGTATGATATGGTAGCTTACAAATTTTTCAAAAAGCACAACAATTTATTTTAAAACTTATTTTTTTTTTTACAAGTTACATGCATACTTATGTCTACAAATTAAGGATAATTCAGCAAAAGTGGAATAAAATTTGTCATAAGTATCAATAAACATGATTTAGAAAATGATATTTCCCAATTAAAGACTTGTCTAGATGAAGTTAACGTAATTACAGTGGAAAAGTGGAATTTAATTATCTTTAGCGCTCTTGGGGAGCTTATTAAACAAATTCAACATATTAAACCTAAACACTAAAATTCCTTGCCACCAAATCCTTATCTTGAATTGGCATTTACCACATGTTCCCACCTTTCTACAGATCCTCTGATGTCCAATATTACTCATAAGACTGAAAAAATTATTTGCAATAAACAATATCTGATGTTAAAAAGATTTGGTCTTTGGGTGAAATATGTCGAATTGGTTTAATAAGCCCCCAAGAGCGAAAAAGAAAATTAAATTCGGCTTTTTCACTGTAATTATGTTTAATTAATCTAGACAAGTCTTTAATGGTGAAATATCGGTTTCTAAATCGTGTTTATTAATACTTATGGCACATTTTATTCCACTTTTGCCTTAGATAAACAATTAAAAAATATGAATATAGCCCCTATAAGTAAGCCAAGTCACTCCTCTAATCAAAATTTCCTCAAACATGTGTGGGACGCTTCTACGATATGCATTGTGTAAAGATTTAATGGATTGGGAACTTTTCATCACTTGCAAACAGTTCAAAAGGTGGGACGAACAATTTAGCCACTAGAATTCATCAAGAAACTCATGTTAAGTATGAGAATACAGTGCCAAGTAAACACTGATCACAAGCGAGATCATATCTCACACTAAAAGTCAACTCCATGAGTTGCGTGATTTTTAATGTAAATGCACCTGTACAATGCACATACTAACGGTACTCCATTCTTTTGCATATGCTCCCACTGTACACTTTGCATTGCAATTTGCGATTGAGTTGCTTTACTTATAGATAGGTTACATAAAGATGTCTCTTTGATGTGAATTTCATGTGTCTATGTTGCTCCACTAAGATGTTATTAGGGGAAAACTGAATTATCCTTAATTTATGGACATGAGTATGTAATTATTATTACTACTTAATTACACGAACTAAAAGAGAAAGAAAGTAAGAAGTATGAGTTATTACTGACACTAGCTGCACTAAGTTGTACAAGGTTGATCGGAATCCGATAGAGATCCGACTAAACAGACGATCACAAAGGTTTTTATCTGAAGCATATGCCACCTTAATTTTTACTTTAAGAACATAAATAAGAATATGCTACCTAAAAATATAACGTAGCGTCAAAATAGCGTAATGTCGCAATAGTATAAAACGTACCAATAATTCTTTTATAAAATGTAAAACAAATATAATGATTTTTGTTGGAAGAAAGATAAACGGTTGCCATGGCAAGTAATTAATCAAGATGCAACCATGTCAGTCATTAATGGCACAATATAGACCAGTGTTAGCCACTGCATGGTCCGCGGGCCAGATACGGCCTGCGACAGATTTTTCTGCGGTCTGCCGGCCGCACAAAAGGGAAAAAAATCAAGCTTCATGGTATGAACTTTTTTTTACATAATTTTAATTTATCTAAAATAGTATGTGTTAACTACGCAGAACAGAGTACTACACTATGTTTCCGAAGAAATCTAATGAAGAAGCTTTCAGCAAGATAGTTTTCATCAAGTATAAATACAGGAACAACTTAATTGAGTCTCATTTGGACAATTTATTAAGATTGACTGTATTGACTGTAACTGATTGAAATACTACGACAAATAGTAACTCCTTCATAAAATAACCTGTTTGATTTCGACCTTCATCATCTCATAATCGATATCGACAAAATAGGGTAATCTAGAAGTACAGTTCAAATACTTTTATTTAAAAATAGGTCAACTCGTATTGTCATGTTGAAACGAAAGATTTACTTCTATTTTAGACTTTGATTTATTAATAATGAAAATTATTATTTTTTGATTATTTGAAAAAAAGAATCAAATATCAATTGTAATTTTATTAACATAACAAAAATGCAAATAATTTTTTTTCAGTTCTCTGAAATGCTATAAATTGTTAAATTGATAATAATTAAAGATACATACATTTGTGTATCCGGCCCGCGAAAAGCTCCAACATAAGTCATTCGGCCCACCTCTAAAAGTTAGTGGCGAACGCTGATGTAGATCAATGTGAGTTGTCGAGAAATCTTTGGCAAGGAAAAAAAATTGGTAATTTACAGGATCATCAATCGATAAGAACAGGATCGTCGATCTATAAATTACAGCTAAGAGAATGTTATAGGAATAGGTATATGGATGGTATAGAATTACAATTTCGCTTTATGACCCATATCTACAGCTTACTACTCGTAGGGTCAACGATCCTAACACAATTCTGATCTGTTCCAGTATGGAAAAACCAATATATACTAACAGTTTTCTGAAGCTGGTGTTCGCTACTATCGTCTAAGTAACATTCGTGACAGATTGTTAAGGTTAACTGTGTGTGCTTAGCGTGGAATTAGATACTAAAGGCTGAAGTACCTACCTCTGGGTGCTAACTAAACTTTATGCACAAATTTAGAAGGACGAAAACCTCAGTTTCATACGCACGGTCACGTGCTTATTCTTTTATGCAGCATGATAGTCCCTCTATACAACACATCTAACCTGGCGCAACAAGACCTTCATGGCGAGACGATTGTATTATTTGATCAACTAAATCGCAAACTTCAATAGGGCAAGTATCAGATGCTTTATGGAGACGCCTAACCGTACTTCTGATCAGGGTTGTAATATAATTTTTTTTTCTTTTCTTCACGATCAAGGTTTTTTCAAGCTTCACGATCGTAGCGGTAACCTCAACTGTAAATGGGATTTTTTTTTAGTTATAAGATGCAAATTCACAATATTTTGCATAATTTACAAGACAAAAAAAGCTAAATACTCTTAATTTACGTACTTGTTCACTAACATGCATAAAGATGTACGAATTATTATTAATTAGTTTTAAAAAAAAAGTGGCGGTACTCGTACCAGCTCAAAAAAAAGTACCGTTTATTCGTATGTATTAGTTGGAGCATAAGGAAGCACAAAGAAGCACAAGCAGCATAAGGAAACTCAGACTAAACTCAAAATTCCCATACAAGGAAAAACAAAAATTTAGATAGGTAATTTACTAAAAAGATTTGATCATAGAGATAAAGTAGAAAGACATATAGTGTTACTGAATTGTCTCTAAATATAGTTGATGGTAGATTAGAATGAGTTACTCTAAACGGCTATTGTGGGAGGGATCTTACACTTTTGTTGTTGATGCATCAGGTAATAAAGTCAATGTAAGTGAGATCTTTTTTTATATTGGGAAGCCTTAACTACTTTAAACTATTCACTGTGACGAAAACGGTCGAATATTCATAGGCGCCAACTTCTCACTTTTACCACGGGGGCGAGTCGGGGGGAAGGGGGGGGGGGGGATAGGGCCGATTTTGAAAGAATTACTATAGGCACAACATAGTAGACAGGTCCCCCATTGACGATTGTTGATTTTATTTTAATATTAATGACAATTTCGATTACCATTTATTACCATTTTGATTAAATAATTTTTGAAATATTAATATTTTAAAAACTAACAAGAGTTATTAAAATATTTGCACATATTTAATGACTATGATCAAGTGTTCTGAACAGATTATAGATATTTACATCATAATTTAGAATTTTTCAGGCAATTTGGGTCACGGGCCTTACAGGCCATGAGGTGCGGAGATTTGCCCAAGATTTCCGGACATCACTTTTTTCTTAATCTACTTACTGAATAAATTGAACTTACCTCCACCCAAGAAATAAATTTTTCTCAAACTGTTTGATTCATGTAACAAAGTTATTTGTTTAAAATTAGTTCAAAAACATTTTGTATAGAAAGAGTATGAGCACTAACCAGTTAATTCCTCATTATAAAATAATTTATTTCAATATCATACTCTATTTTAAAAGATACATTCTATGATATTTCACTGAAATGAAAAAGGAAATTTTAATAATTCTGAATAAAAATTAATGAAAAAAGAGCCTATACCAGTAATCTTATCATTACAAAATAACTTATTCCAATATCATACAAAGCTTTAATAAATATATTTTTATGAAATTGCACAAAAGAGCTGTTACACTTACTTGATTCTCATTTGGGGGAGAGGAGTGGATAGTGTCAGGTGTGCTTACAAAATTGTGTTTACTTTCTATTTTTATGGGATTTTTCTCTTCACAACATTACGAAATATCCTTTTTACACAATATTTTATAGTGATAAAACAAATTTTTACAGATTTTTTTAATTGCCCTTATGTAGTTGGTGCCTATGAACATAAATAACTTTAATTGAAGCTCCCTGAAAGCCTACTATCAACTTTTTCACTCGGCATGAATCCCCAGTGTGTATTGCAAATGAGCCATGGGCGCCGCGAGGAATATTTGCAGGGGGGTACAAGACTAGATTTTTATCAAAATCATTAATTTTTTAAAAATGATAATTAGTAATTATAAATTATACTCTGATAATAGTTAAAAGAAAGCAAGGTATATATTTTTGAAAGCGCAACCCTGTTAAAAAGAGAAAAAAAATAGTAAAAATATTAAAAAATATATTTTTAAAGATTTTTTTGTCATCCACTAGATCTCAAGGCATTCAACACGAAGATGCAAAAATACAAAAAGTAATATTTTGTTTCTTCCAAGTTTCGGAAATAATGAAAAAAAAAAAAAAAAAAAAAAATTCAAAATTAAACACTAAGGCAGTATTGGATATGTTCATTGAATTCAAAAAAATAGATTTCAAGATAGTATATCTGATGACTTAAAACACAAAACATTTTCCTAGAATTTTGAGAACTACACAGGAAATTTACACCACTTATCCCCATTTTTTTTTTTTTTTTTAAATTTTCAAGAGCCAGGGGTGGGGTGGGGGGGGGGGTAAAAGTGCATCTCCTTGCACCCTCCTGGCGGCGCCCATGAAATGAACTCCTCTTCGAACTATCTACCAACTATACTCGATTTTAGTCTGTGCCAGTGTTTTCGTTTATTCCGCTATATGACACGTTAGGTTATGAATTTTTTCGAGCAGTGTAAAAACTACCATACTGTAGATTAAAAAAATATATTACCTTACATTGGAAAAAAAAGAGTTCAAATCATAAAAAAATTCCTTTGAAAAATAATGTTTCTTGTAGTGTGTGCGCTCTACAATAGTTTTTTTTTTTTTTTTTTTTTTTTTTTTTTTTAAAGTTCAATCGATTATTCACAATCAAAAATAGTGATATGAATAAAATGACACGGTACCTTCCAATTTATGCGATAACCGTTTCTTCCAAACGACGCGACATAAGACATTCCCGAACTTCCTCTTTAGTGACGAAGGGAAAACAAACAAAAGAACAAGTTACGTCACTATGATGTGATCCTCATCACGTTCCCATCCTTCAAATGAATCGACCCGTCATTGACAGAAAGTTATTGTTCCGCTTCCAATAACTACAATGTAAAAGACTTGAGTTTGGAACTTCTCCAAACAAATTATAATCAGGACAAGGGTCGGTTATTATGGTAGCTTACAATTGGTTTTGATCCGAAATTTCAATTTTTATTTTATGAGAAGGAATATTCGAAAATCAATAGATAGTTATTGCAAAATTAAATTTGAACGCTGAGGACGGATTCAAGGTGAAGTACATAGACTTCCGTGATCCAGTAAATGCGCATATTTCTTTTTGGAATTTCTCCAGAATGCACTGAATTTTTCCCTGACTGAATATTTTCTACTGAATATTTTACTGACTTATACCACTTTCGAACAAAGCTTTTTTTTTTCCTTTTCCAACTTGGATCGTTGAACCTGTCTACTCACGTGACACGCCGAGTTTCTAAAAGTTCAAAACGACAATTAGTATTGTAACCTTGAGTCACATTAGCACAATAATAATTCGCGCACTTCTAACAAACCCTTCTTCATTATAAGAAAATTAAGCAGTTTGTTCCGAGTAGTTTTTATGCGCGTTACTCTGCATAGGATGACTTTATAGCGTTATTTCAAGAGCAGATGAATACAAATGTTCATCACGCTTGAAACAGCATTCACAACCTTTCACCGCGCTTATACTACGGACAAGCAAAGGCTCACTTCGCTCGCTGAAAGGTTCATTGCTGCGCAAGAACGGAATCGCTAGGCTCATTGATATGGAATACCTTATTATTTGACTTAAAAATGAGTGTGGATTTAAAAATTGTAAACTATCTCCTTGGACAGCAAAGTGGGTACACAAAATAAAAATATCCTCGCTTCTTGTGCTTCTGGGATAGCAGAGATAGAACACACCACTGGGTTAAAAAAGAGTGGCCAAACAGAGAAAACATGGACGTTTGGGAAAATAATGTCATAAACAATCCCTTAGTTGAACAAGAGAAAATCATCTTTCCTTCACTACATATTAAGCTGGGCCTTATGAAGCAGTTTGTAAAGACTCTAGATAAGAACAAATCAGGTTTTGCATACATAGGGAGGGAGGGGGAGGATGGGGGGAGGGTTCTCAGAATAATACCGATATCTCAGTTGAATACCGAAAAATTGAGATATCTCAGTTGAATACCGAAAAAATTAAAGTAGGAATATTTCAAGGCCCACAAATAAGACAACTCATTAAAGATCCTGCCTTCGTAAATTTGATGTAAGAGACTGAGCAAAACGCCTAAACTTCATTTACTGCAGTTGTCAGAAATTTTCTAGGTAAACACAAAACTGAAATTATGTTAACTGGTACACAAGAAACTTAACAGTTTCAAATCCCTTGAGTATTAAGGTTGTTGAGGTTGGTTGAGTTAAGGTTACAGTCACTAAAACCGTTTTCCTCAAAATTTAAGAGACATCAGTGAGGAACAAGATGAAAGATTTCACCAGCATATTAAAACTATGGAGGACCGCTACCAAAGAAGATGCGATACGCACATCATGGCATATTACTGCTAGAGTTCAAAAAGGGTTCGTTCCAAAATATATTCAAGAATGTCAAGGAAAAGAAACTTCTGAAGTGTTCAGTGACTATAGTTAGTTTTATCAACGACTTTTCCCTCAATATTTGTATATAATAATATTTCTATTATATTTTAATAAAAATTCCGTGTTTAGTTTTTTATTCGATCCATTGATTTAACTTAAAATAGTGTAATGTATATTTGGGCAATTCTCTGCTGTGTACACGAGACGTTTTGGCTCTTTTTTTCTACTCGGAAACAAATTTGAATTCTAAAATTATGATGAATCTAACACTTATGGTTTTGTCTCATACAACTCTAGTTGGTGACAAAGTTACATTGAAGAATATTTATTTCAACTAGGTCAAATATACATTTAAAAGTCACCAACGCACGGGACACGGACGTGTCCCGCGGGTTTGTGGATAAAAATGCACATTTGGCCTATTTAAAATAATTATTTTTTCTTATAACTTTGCCACGATGTAATATTATATCAAATAAAAACAAAACTATTAGATTCATCGTAATTTTATCATTCTTATCTGTTTACGAGTAGAAAAAAGAGCCAAAAATTTCCGGGCGTCAGACAGATTATTGCCCCTTTCATTAAAATGTTATATCTTATAAATGGGTAATTGAAAGTAAAAAAATCGAACCCATAAAAACAAAGTTTTTCTTAATAATCCTTTATATGCATTGCTAACTTTTATGTAACTTATTTGGGCGATTTTAAGTTCAAATCGTGTTTTCACAGAGTTTGATCACTACGAGGCAAACATCCATTCTGTGCCAATGACTAACTTTTTTTTGCCTCCAAAATTTGATAGAATGCATTGTTTTCGACAACGAGTCTATCTGTCAAGTTTCAGCCCAATAGGATGACAGCAAGTTAATTAGCTCTCGAAAGATTTTGTCCGCAACAAACAAACGACATCGAAGTTAACATAAAGGAATTAAAAATGACCTCCTATGTGACATACGTAACATATCAAAGTTACTTGCACAAAAATCACTTCGATTCCCTATTCAAACGAAGTTACTCAAAGAATGGAATACAAAATGCCCTTTTCCTCATTCGATTTCATTGTACGGAAGAAAAGGTTGCCGAGCGTTGGGAGCACATTTGAAAATTAACAATGCTATAAACGAAAATTACGCACAGATACTTATGCCAAATGTACACTAGTCTTAAATACGGTATAGATTTTCTTTAGATTACAATGCCTTACTTTTCGGCCAAAAGGGTCGTATTAAAAATCTGCAAATGTATCAAAGTTAATGACATAGCTCCAGTGCCGGAACTAGGGGGGGGCAGGCGGGGCTGCTGCCCCGGGCGCTAACCAGAGGGGGCGCCGAAAAGCCAACAAAGCACTATTTGTTGTATAAATTTTAATATTTGGACGAAAGGATAATTTTTCATAAATAAATTTTCATTTTTTCTTAAAATTCTGGATGATCTTTAAGATATTCAACAGAAGAAAAAATCCACTAGAAAAAAAAAATTAATACATTTCTGTACAAAGAAAGTAATAATCTATCCTTTTACAAAAGAATGACAACGAATTCTCCCTACCCGCTGATGAAGAATAGGTTTGTGCTACATGGCAGGCTGCCAGAAATGCTAATTTAAAATCGCATTGGTAATATAGTCGCAATGTAGTTAGATAAAATTTAGAATTACAACAATTTAATGCTGTTGAAATTTTCGTAAATTGAAATATGTCGAAGAAATTATCTGGGGCGCAGAATCGCAGAAAAGCAAAAGAAACTGCAAGAATATCCCAACCTTTTATCATCTTGGCTAGTTCACGAGACTGAATACAATGAAGGTAAGAATTTTTTTAAATTTGTAACCTAATAAACTTCGGAAGATGTGTATTAAGGACAAGGGTTACGTTTGGGATATATCTCTTGCCAAATATATTTATTGTTCTCTAGGAGTCCGCAGGAATTTTTACAGGGGGCTGCAAGATGTTGAATTGTTTAGAAATCGTTTACTTTCGTTTTTGAGGTTGATTATCATTAACTTTAAAGGTTCATTGCGATTCCTAATGAAAATTAATTAGCAAAAAGTTAATTAAAAATTGAAATAATTAACGATTGAAACGTTTTCTTTAAGAGAATAATTTAGTATTTCTTCAGCTAAAAACAGATTTTTTTTTCATTTTTACACATTTTGAATCGTGCTGAGTTTAAAAAAACTGGGGGTGTTGAACTTTGAACAACTTTCAATTCCCACTGTTTCCTTCATTTAATTTAGCAATTATTTTGGCTGTAAAAATGACAGCGCAAGCACGATTTTGACAAAAACCGTAACGCCAGGTGTAATGGCCAAAGTAGGTCAATCCGTTTGAAAGTAATGCTGACCACAGACAACACACGGACCCACAAACTTTTTTTCTAGAACACTTTTTTGATTCAGAATGTTCTGAAACGTGAAGAAATGCAAAAAAATTATGCGATAAAAAGTTGACACAAGAATTCCTATTGAGCACTAGAATTCCTATTTATCGCAAAACATATCGATTTTTTAAAAATAAAAACGAAAACAGTAAATTACATCCTATCCAAATCTCAATTTAAATGCACTGACTAAATATGTGACTGTATATTTTTAACAATATATTTTACTATATATTTTTAAATCCCTTATATTAACTTCACTTTTGTTTGAGTGTGTGTTTGAGCCTGGCGTACAAATCTGCGGATGCTGGTATATTCCTAAATAATGAAAAAATAATAAAACATCAAGGCATGAATTCTAAAAATAGATCTCAAGGCCTTATTTTTCATAAAAAATAACGAAAAAGAAAGTATTTTCCAGGAAGTGATAAATAAAATAAAAAGAATCCAGTATCCATGCTACGAGAAAAAGGCGCCAATTTTCAGCGTGAGTTATATTGTCATTTTGACGGCATTATTTTTCACCAAACAGATGTCATGTTCGTCAAATTTTGTCCATTGCATTGGTGAGAATTTTAAATTCTCCAAGAAAATGGAGAACTCACACATAGCACAGTAAGTAATATATTATTCATTCTATTATTAAAATGAGTTTCAATAAGTTTAAATTAATTGTTCTAAAATAAACATTTATGTGTTTACCAACTATTCAATGATTTTTGTAGACAAGTCATTAAATTAATTTGCTTTTGTGTTCAATGAGTTCTGGTAATATTCGGAAGCTTTTTAAATTTTTGTATTAGTATTTTACAGAAGAAAATATTTTTTGAAATGTAAAACAGCTTAATTGTTTATGATCTAAGACGTTTTGAAACCAGGTTAACCAGATTTTGTGTTAAAAAGTGTTACATATCATTCAACTATGTTCTTTTATTTCATTGTAACTGACATTATTTGTATTGATTCATTAGTTTTTTTTTTTTGTCTTTATGCAAATCTTTATGCAAGCAGAATGAACCCTGGTCATTAATAAGGGCTTGTCAAATATATTTATTTAAAATTTCAATTAATTAATTCTTTTATTGTTTGTTTCAAAACAGAATTTTACAAAGGAAAAACCTTTGTTAATTTTCAATGTATATATAGTTAGCTTCAAATCTAAAAAATTATGGTGTGGGGGCGCCAAAATGAATTCTTGCCCCGGGTAAAAAGTGACCTAGTTCCGTCCCTGCATAGCTCCCGAAAAGACACTGAGAAGAAGTAAATTAGAGACGACAATCTCTTGAAACAAGTTACCGACCTTGCTGGTTGTTAGCATGGTAAAAGAACTAGGTGGGAATATTCAAATTGAGATGAATTTGCATGATAGGACAGTTCGTTCGACGTTTCGTGACCGGAATAGTGGTTTTACAAGCTCCAGGATGTGCATCACTGGTTTATAATCACTGACGGGTTCATAGTGGAGCACAGAGGAACTCTCCTGGAAGAACTATCCATAAACTATAGATATATATTCCGAGGTTCAATTCCTAACTTGACCTGACAAAAAAAAAACACCAATTAAATGGAATTTTCATAAAGGTTTAAATGGCTAAAAAAACACATTTTTTTTAATAAAAATTATTTTATTCTTTTATGATACTTTCTATTTTTTTCCATTTAAGCTCGAAAGAAAATTCTAAACTTCACAAAACAATAGTTGTTAAATACATTTAATTTTTTTACTATTATTCATGAATTAGTGTACACAAATTTAAAAAAATGACAACTCCCACACTATAAATATGAAGATAGTATTTACCATATATTTATAGCATTTTATCTGCGATTTCTTTCGTGTTATCAAAATGGCTGGTCAGACAGAAAAGCCTCAGATTATCTTTAGATTGACATCATTTTGAATGAAATAATACTCTTTCCACTATAAGATTACTCTAAAATATTCATGCAGTGCAGTGAAGCATAATATTTCAGGGTGAAAGATATGTTATATGAGACATTCTCTAGCTCAAGAACTAAAACTCATGGGTGTCACCAGAAAAATAAAAAAATTACAAAAGGTGGGGGAAAATTTTAGAATTCAAAGGAAGAAAAAAATCGTGTTCGGTATAAATACATTTAAATTCAAGGTTTGAAAACATGCACTCCCCTGCAAATAATAATACCAGCACCCATAAGTACTCGAGGGCTATACTGATCCGGCGTAACCTCTTAACAGCAGGATCAAGATTATACTCAGAGTAGTTAATGTGACATAAAAAGGGAATGTCTTTCGGGAGGTCTTTCAAGGGAGAAATTGACACATATTTACGATTTTTTCCAATAGCAGCTACCTTATGCGCATCCGATATTTTGACGAAAACCTTAATGGTAGGTCTCTGTGCCATCACCAACCCGCAAACCAAATTTGATCATCGTAGGTCAGTTTGTTCGGGAGTTATGCTGACCACAGATCCACATACACGTACACACAGAGAGACATTTTTTCTAGATCACTTTTTTAAGATCAGAATGTTCCAAAACGCGGAGAAATGCAATTTTTTTTTTTTTTTTTTTTTTAATTTTTTTTTTTACCGTTTACTATACTTTTATTACCCTATGTATACATATGGGTAATTGAAAGTAAAAAAGGTTATTGGAACACGGCACCTGTTACTACTTATTAATTTTCGGTTTTCAATCCCTTTAAAATGCCAACTTTACTGCAGCGTTGCCAGACCTCGGACTTAAAATTCTTAGGTAGGCAATTTTTCACAAGGGCATTTTGGAAATAGTATATTTAATCATATTTTTATACCTGTTGAATTATCAATAGTACTCCAAAACTAAGACTTCCTGCACTTTAAAAAAATACTAAGAAGAGCACTGTATCGAAATATAGGTGTGGGAAAAACAACAACATAGAATTAAAAATACTACGACTGTAAACACTAACGTATCAAGTTCCAGCAAGTTCAGTTTAGAGCACCCATATCATTTTTGGAGGGCTTTCTACGCCCATCTTCATAGGCGCCAAAACTCATTCTAGCACAACGGCATGTTGCTCTTAAGCCGGCACTGATGGCGCAACACAAAAAACAACATGGTATCGTGCTTTAGTCTCATATACAATTAAAATGCAAAACTAACACCTAACATATCGTTTATACAGAAGTACGTATAAGGCGTTGCGGATATGAAGGGCGAACTCAACAAAAGGTGGTTTTGAGGAAAACGCATTTGAAAAGTTTTCCATGCATTGATTTTCCCATGCTTGGTATCATTCTCTGAATATTTTGGGAGGGAAAGTAGGGTGAACTCAACATGAAAAATATACCTGTTAGACTGAGAGGCGACTGCATGTTTAAGTACCCCATCGAACATCCTTTCTAAATTTTGTATGGAATGTGGAGAAAAGTTGGTAGATTACGAATCCACTGATCTGCCGTGGCAAAAATGGCCGAAACTGATCCAAAATCTACTTTGAATAAGTTGAACTAAATCCGATAGCCAAATATGTCATAACTTACCAAAAAAGGAGCCCATTTTTTCGTCTGGTAACCCATTGGACTTTGATTTTGAATGGAAGGGCGTAGACGATTTCTGATCTCTGGGTCGGAAAACTAAAATGTTTTAAAAGTAAACCAAATTGGCGATATCAGTTAAGTCATTAGTGACGTAATATTTATTGCCAACTTGGCTCCTTTTTAAAAGATGAAAGAAAGCCGTCACAAGGTATCTGAATCGTCTGCATCCTTTTTAATTGAAAATTAAAGAAGGAAGGGTCACCAAATAAAAAAATAATGCTAATTATTTGGCAAGTTATGGCATATTTGGCAATCGGATTTAGTTCAATTCATTCAAAGTCGATTTTTGAGCAGTTTCGGCTATTTTTGCCACGGCAGACCAGTGGATTCGTAATCTACTAACTTTTCTCCACATTCTATACAAAACTCAGAATGATGTTCGATGGGGTACCTAAACATGCAGTCGCCTCTCGGACTAAGTAGAATCGGTGCATGGTCTAAATTCGGATGGCGAATTTTTTTCTTTCTTTTTTTTCTTCTTGACAAATTGAATGAAATTTCGTTCAGTTCGTCCTTCGTATCCACAACGCCTCTTCTTAACAAACTATTAGTTAGTAACTAACTAGTATAGTAATTAAAAATAACAGTTATACTACCCTTTTACCCTACACGAACTCTACTCATTGAAAACTAATTAAAGATGATTTATTACCACCATCTTCTTCATCGTGTGCTTTTTCATTTTTAAGGTAGATATTTATAAAACATATAACTCAAACAAAGAAAGCCATTGCTTATTTATCTTATCAGGAAATGTTTAGTCTGATGTCGATCGAACGATCTTTTAACCTACATTTCAATTTAAATTGAACTTTGAAATTATGTTGCTAGTAAGGCTAATGTTTGATTTAAAAGTGCTTATCAATCAACACTAAGTCAAGTAGCAGATAACAAACATGGGGAACAACGAAGGTTGGGAATGGACTTCGTGGCATTAATCTTTCAGATATCAGAACGCAGCCATATGCTTGAAGGATATAATTTCAAATTCAATAATAAAAAGTCACATACAAACCTGCTAAGATAATTCCTGATTATTTAACTTAATTTCAACCCAATTGAACATAATTTTATTACTAAATACGCATACTGCATTCCAGTGGCGGCCCGTGGTCGAAAATGTTAGTGCAGTCGGAAGCATGAGACTTCCTAACACTCCCCCCCCCCTTCCCCAACCACACACACACTTTCCACAATCATGTACAAACACACTTGAACTATTTAAATTATCAATTTAAAAATCGAATTTTTTGGCACTTAAAAGTACATAATTAGTAATAATGTTTACATGAGAAAAATTTAAGTTTTATTCAAAAATTAATTAACTAATTAACATTTAATTCGTTATAATTAGCATATTTTTGAACAGTGATTACTCGAGTTTTATGGGGCAAGAAAAGAAATTATAGTTGGATATTGTTCGTAATATCCTTCTTAATGTTATGAACCAATATTTAGTTTCTAGAATATATAGTTTTTTTAATAGAATTTTTTCAACATCGAAAATAGAAAAAATCGCAATTTTTCTAAAAACTTTTGCATTTCAAAATCTAGCAAAATACATGTTCTTTTCCAATCAATTTGACTGAGGTTCAAAATATTTAATAGTGATTTGAATTCTCAAATCCTTTTTGAAAAAGATTATATCAAACTTCAGATATCACTGTTTAAATGAAGTTTCACATGCCAAAAACACAATTTTTTAGATAATGAGTTTAAAACATTCAAATTTATTTTCACAACAAAATAGCACTTCAAACTAATAAAATAACTCTCTAGCCTTCAGATGATACCATTATCTTGTAAAAATTCCATCTAGAGATTATTTTAAAGCTAAAAAACTTATAAACACATTTGACCTATTTTTGCGATATTTCAAGTGTGTACATACACCTTAATGAGCGCAAATTCTTTAATACTCAAAATGAAGTTTTGTTTCAATTTGTACAAAATAATAGCATTTATAACATAACATTATAAAATAAGAACAATTAATCAAATCATTCTGTACAGTTTTGATTAAAAAAACATAATCTCTCGTTCTATCCGGAGCCAATCAGTTCATCGAATTTTCAAGGACAGCCGAATTTGAAAACTGCTGAACTGGCTGCCTCCCTACACATTACGTAGAGGGAAAAGTTCTGTTGTGTTCCATAGGTTACCATGGTGACGTCGCTACCAAAACGCGTTTCAGTAACACTCGGCTGCTGTTCGGAGGAAGATCACTAGTTTGGATTGATTGAAAGCGTTCCCCCCCCCCCTTTTTCTTTTCTTTCTTTCTTTTTTCTTTTTCTTTCTTTTTTTTCCTTCTTTTTTCTTTTTCTTTCTTTCTTTTTTTTCCTTCTTTTTTCTTTTTCTTTCTTGTGAATTAAGTATTGAGGTTTAAGTACAACAACTGCCGCATTCTAATGACTCGATGGACATTTCAAGAAGATTAGTCTAAAATTCTATAAACAAAATAAAAAAGGCACTAATTTCATTATTTATACAAATACAGTTCATGATGTTACTTATGCCAAATAATGAATGTGTTTAGTCTGGAAGTGTTTACTTGTGGTGATCGTGCTTACAATTGTCTGATTGGAACCATTGTGAAACTTCCTTTGGGCATCTCGTCCCCATTAGAATATATTGATTTGGTGAATGAACTTCATTATGTCTAATGTGTCACGAGCTCATCAATTGGTTATAAAAGGATAGCTAATAATAAAATTTTTAATGCACCGAAATTGATTCAGAGGCAAGATTTTACGCGGACGATTGTGAAGATGGTTTTTTCTCATTGTAGAGATGACAGTGTGGTTGTTAGAGGAGTGAAAATACTTAATGTAGAAGGTTATTTTCTTTTACAACAAAGAATATCACAACCTTTTCAACAATATGGTATTTTATAGCTTTCGTTTTGCATCTGTAATTTTGGTTGACGTAATTTTTAGCAACTGTATGAACGAAATAGATAAAACAGTTAGAGCTAAATATCAGAATTATTCAACTTTTTTTTTCTACAAATGCAGCATATTAAAAATACACATTGATGGAGAGTAAATCTGATATTTATGCATTTTTTAATATTTCTAAAAGGCGATTCAGAACTATGGTTCAGAAATAAGCAAGGAGATCAGGAATAAGGTAACCCCCAGGCCAAAATCATACTGTCGTATCCGCAACCTAAACACACAAGAGAGCGCCATTTGTCGAGAGGAAACTTGGCCATGATGAAGCGATCATCGAGGAAGCGTTATTTGGATGATTGCAAAACCGATTGCGCATTTCAAAGAAGTTTTATTTAAAAGAATCTTGTTGAGAAAACTCATCTTTGAGTAATAAATGTAAGATTATGAACTTATTGTACCTCTCAATTTTATCTCAAATTGCATTGTTAAACTATAACTTATTACCGCTTGTTTTGGCAAACAGTTACTTGATGCCATAGGTTTAAACAAAGTTACTCATTAGATGGCGTCTGAACAGAAAGCTTTTTCTCGTTAATGAAAAATATACATATTTCGCGCATAAATTATCATCATGTGACCAGTCTTGCTTCTAGCTGTCTCTGTGAACATCTGTGCTTCTTCTTGCAACTGTATACTTCTAATTCTTACTTGAAATCGCATTTATGTTCTCATGCACATTTCTGAAACACAGATTTGAATTCCTACGTGTAAAAATTTTATTTCTGTCTTTTCATACAAGCTAATATTAAAAAACTCCTTATCTTTTTTCTACTAGGTTATAACTTATTTATACTCACAGTGTTTGGCAATTGGTTCTGCGGTTAAAAAGTAATAGCACACTTTTGGAGAGTGGGTTGTCTAATGTTTTAAGTCAGCTGATCTAGTTGCGTGCTGTTTTTGTCGGGTTTATGTTTTTAAACCCATTCTCAAATATTGAGAAATAATAACATAATAACTATTCGAGCATCGAATCAAAAGATGAGAATAAAATAGTGAGTTCTTGGCTTAGAAGAGGGATTTACAGTGTGGTGAACACAGCCCGTTTGATTTGTAAAAATAAAAAAAGAGGGAGAGGGGGGGGGGGAGGAATTTGGCTATTATTTTTTACGTGTAGGAGTGAGTAAATCGACTCAGTATGCTCAAAATGACTTTGAAGAAAACAAATTGTGGAACACAAAATTTGTTCACTGTAAGAAAAAATACCGTGTAACTTTGGGTTGGTTGTTTTCAGATTATCTGGCATCGTCAGCAACACGAGGGCTATAATGCGCCGAAACATTCGTCATTAGACAAGCCAACATACATTTACAAACACCCATGCCTAACACGGGACTCTAACCCGCAACCTCGCGATCTAGAAGCTAGCACGCTAACCACTATACCGTTGTGTAACTTTGGGAAATACCGTTTTAAAAATTTTGTTTACCTGTGAATGCACATTGCTGTACAACCGGTTTGTTATATAAATATAGCATTAAAATAAGAACATTCTTCACTTCCTGAAACATAATTCTCGAAGAAATATCATATCCAGAAAATATTTTATATCAGTACACAAGTTACAATATTAAATGCGTGTAGGGTGAATTTATTTACTGTGAAACACATTATTAAAAGTGCTGAAGAAATGATTCGCCAATAAGGAAAAAAATTAATATACAGAGTAAAAACATAGTAGTAAATAAAATATTTTTTTACCCTCACTTGCTACAAATTTATATATATTTAAAATTTTGTATAAGAAAATAGAATGTATAAGGAGTTTTTACCTTATTTTAGTTGTTTTTAAATAAAAATTTTTAATAATGAAAAGTGGATGACCATTAACAGGGTGCCTACAAAATTCAGGAAAAAAGTTCCCTGATAATTCCCTGATTTTAGGGCAAACTTTTTTTCCAAATTTTCCCAATTTTCTTAGGTTTTCCATATGTCTATTCATCCTGATCAAATAGAACATGTATTCTAAAGAGATAATACTCATTTAAAAAAAAATAGTTTTGCTGGTAATGAAAGGTTTAAATTATTCCGTAACATTAAACTTGTAATGGCTTACCATTACAAATCTCCATGTAAATAGCGGCAAAATATGGATGAGCGTGCCTTAAACAATACAAAATTTGGCTGATTTTCATGAAATTTTAAATCCCTAATTTTTTTTCAGAATTAGAAAGCACCCTGACATTTTCCTGATTTCCAGGTTTTTCTGGTTCTGCGGTCACTCTGATTAATTACCCCAGAAAAAGGGTGACCAAGAATTCCCCGTATGACTCTTAACTTTTTCCCGTCAATCTTGCAAAAGAAGCACATTGATGGTCAAAAGTTAATAACCTCCTGTCACCATCAAAGAACCTAATTCTGACCTTAACCGAAATATGTCGATGGTCAACCAGTTTTCACAAGATTATTATTCCAAGCATAGATTTCAAATATCTTGGACCTCGATTTCAACAGAGCAGGGGCAGATAAGAAACAATAAAACTGATCTTCATATTGATATGGTAAATGACAAGTCATTTCCTTGTAGTAATTTTCCACTGCTGTGGCTGACTGACTAAAGGATTGTGATTATTCAGTAGAAATTACCCTAATATGTATAGATACTGTTATGAATCTTTCTACTGAGGCAATGATGGCACAGTTTTTAAGATGAAACTACTATTTATTCACTCTTCACAGGCACAAAATTTATTCAAAGACAACAGTGTAATCAATCTCAAGCTTCAACACAAGCTTCAACAAAAACAACTTCGAATACAGCGATTATACAAGCTCACTCCAATAGGTAAACAAAGCGAACAGCTTCCATCAAAGTCCGAAGTCAATCTGAAAACTTTCCCGTTCTCCAGTCTTATTTATACAGGCGCGAGAGAACATTCCCGAAATTTCCAGCCAATTCGTCTAAAAAGAAACATCTCGAAATTTCTCGATTGCTTTAGGTGTTGCCACCTTTTTCTAACCTGTATAATCGCTGTTAATAAATAAAATAAGATAAAATAAATAACAATAGAATTTTAAAATAATACGTCACTATTTACACTATATACAGACAATTTGTGCAATACATATTATGGCAATTTCTACTGAATAACCACAATCCTTTATGCCTCACTTATTAGGGTAGAAGTCTACATATATTGATTGTATGGTAATTTATTTCTGCCTGTGAATTTTTAATTTCGTATTGAAAGCCCAAGTAACAACAGGGTATTAAAAAAAAAATGGTCCAGGCGTTAATACTAAGCATATCGAATAATTTCCGAAAAAAATTATGAAATTGAAAATAAACATCAACTTTTTTTTGAGAAAGTATAAATCACAGATTGGGTTTATGGATTCGAACTTATAATAAGATGGAGAAATTTTGCCACCTGTTTCATTTATAATTCCAGGTAAATTTTTGAAATACAAATAAGCAAGATTAAAGGTAAATTAATTGTTCTAAATTTGATTTTTGAAAGAGTAAACAGTGCACAATACCCAAACTATTGTTTAACCAAAAGCGGTACTGTTAACCAAAATAAAAAATAGACCTATTTTTGGGAAACATTCACATTCTGAAGACAACCTAAATTTTCGCTTCGATAAAATTAACTTCAAGAAAAAGATAATAAAGCAAACGTGCGATGAAGATTAAGGGATAAATGTAATCTAAAAGTAGCTGAAACAACAAGCTATATCAACATGAACACATCATGCCTTATCCATTGCAATCGTTTGTCTAGCTAAAAATCGCCGAATAATGAAGACTGAAAAAAAAAATATGACTTTGAAATGTCTCGGAACAGTCATTTCTCAACAAAATTATTCAAAAACTATTTTTTATCACTATATTTTATTTATGAATGCGATGTTATTTTAAACAATGCGCCAATGACAGTCAACTTAAAGTACATGTTTCGCCTATTTAGAATCTTCCACTTTTTCCGTATAAGTAAGATTTTTTTTAATCGGTTGAGGCACTTGTTTTCGCAAAAAATTATATTTGTAAGAATGGTATTGAAATGTTCGCTAAAATTATTTGGACACGAAAACTCCTGTACTTTTACACATAAAAAAGACAGCTGGTGTTAAATGATGTGCTTGATTAGACATTGGAAAACGTCGATTTGAACACTTTGAACAGTTAGGATATTTCGTTATATTTACGCAGACAAGAAATTCTGCAGAAACACTGAGAAACTTGACAGATCTATAAAAGCAGCTGAAAAAATTTAACAAAAATGTTATGGTAAAGCCATTAGCAAAATACCTCAAGAGTGCGATATAAAATTAAGAAAATATTAATTTTCTTTCACTATAAACTTACTTTTTGCACAAAATAGAAGCTATACACTTTACATTTTGTTTATCACACAGACTACAGATAAACTAAGAATGTGTCAAAGAGTAAGCTTAGTATTATAATGTAGTATGTATTTGTGAGACCTCTTTATATTCCGAACGTTTAAGTTCAAAATACGAATTAATATCTAAAAACTATTTTGGTGCTGGATTTATCCACAATTTAAAAAGTATTGCTAGTATTTGCTCGCATCCATAACCATGAACACTTGCTCCTTAATACTTGAGAAAATAGTTTGAATGCAACAATAAGTTGGACAGAGAAAACTATAAAACATTGCAAGTTGAACGGCATTAAAAATTCAAAAAAGCCTTTAGTAACATGGCTATATATGCACGAATATTACTGATTAGTAATCATATGTTTCTAGTTTTGCTAATAAAAATTTTACAATTCCAAGTTCCAAAATTCAATTTTTCTACATAATAAAAGTTTGTAGAAACACGCTAGTTAAGATCACAAGTTCACTTGATTAGCAATGTCAAGTTCAGGTTTCTCATCTTATAAAAGATCACTAGTAACGTTGCTGCGCAAGTTAAACGTTAACTGCAGAGATGACTGGCGGAAATCTTTAAGAAATAAGTAGCACGTGAAAAAGCTTGTTATGTCTTTTAATAAAAATTGACAAGTAGAAAAATGCACACTCACGCATTAACATATTATTAAGTTAAAGAGTTATCCTTAACTCGTAAGTAATTTGATATCGTTGACGACAAAATTAGAAAAAATAGTGGTAAATCTTAAAAAATGAGGAATAATAGTTTTTTGACAAGTTATGGTTAGCAAGTTTCTCAAGCAAGCAATTTACTAGTTCCTGAACTTCTTTTGTCACACACTTTTGAACTTCTTTCCAAGTTATGCGTTAAAAATTCCCAATTAGAAATTCCACTAGAGTAAAAAATATAATAAATCCTATAGATAAAAACAATTATAAGGCAGAGAGAATAATAAAAATATTCACGAGATAACTTTTCTAACAAATGACTGGACGGTTATTATTGCCTTGTCATTTTTGATCCAAAAATTAACTAAAATAGAAAAATGTTGTGAAATAGAAAGTTGCATGACGGAAATGTACAAAAATTACAAACACGGTATAGAGCAATTCCATGGTTACTAATCTGTTTCGGAGGAGACATTTTCTATCATTTTCTATTTCTTATTTAAAAAATGCGAAGTATATTATGTTTTTCATATTTTTAATAAAGTCCTTGTAATAACATAAGATAGTAAAAAAATTAATAGTAAGTTTTTTGCATAAATTAATTTATTATAAAATAAAAACAAATTGTTGTGGTTATTTAACTTTTTACTTAGTTCACTTTTCAGCTAGAATCTCTGATCAGTATAGTTAGATCAGTAAAAAAAATTGTATTTGAATTATTGATTATTTAGTTACTAAAAAAAAGTATGAAAAAAATCTGAAATTTATTTCACTTATAATTAATTTTTTGAAATTATGTTTCTACGTTACGGAGGAGACATAGTGGCCATTTCGTAAAAAGCATGCAAAATTACAATTTTCACATTAAAATGTTAGTTTTTCTTCAAAGGGTTCATTTGTAGATATTAGCAAAACATTCTGCAAATTTTAAATTGATTTTTTTTTCTTTTTTCCCCCCCATTATATGTTGGTTCAGCCAAGTTTTGCATGACTTGTGAATGACAGATCCAAATCCAGTGCTCTTTGTCAGGGAAAGCAAACACAGTACCTGATTCTTTGCTTTTTTTGAGAAATATAACTTGAATATTTTTTGTTTTTATTTTTTTTAAATTACAGTAACTTGTGCTTCAAATAATCTATCCTTATTTCTAAAACTTTAAAGTTTAATTACAACAAAACTTCCTAATGAGATTGCCTTATTGCAGATGTCATTTTGATGTAAATCCTAAGTTATATTATCTTTTTTATTACACAAAAACATGGTGAATTGGACAATTGATTATCTTTTTCTTTATCGGTAAGTGTAAGCGGTGAATTACTCAAAGTTATTAATATATCTTTATCCAAAGGTTTACGTAATGAAGAGTGCAAGGCACAGATTTCTCCCATCGACTTTTGAAATGTGTTCCATGCACAATTAAATATTAATTCATCCTTTGTAATAAATAATAATATGTTTTGGCATACTTGTTTTGCCTTTAACATTTTGAATAATCACTATATCTTATTGTCCAGAATACAGTCTACGAATATGGTCATCTCTCTCAAAAAATAATTTACTTTCTTTCAAGTTTCTGTCAAAGTAGCTGATTTTGTCTTTCGGGTCTGGCAAAGACTTTTCAAAGATTGGCTGGACTTTTTCAAAACTGGCTAGTGCAGTAAACAATTTTTCTTTGATGGTGACAAATCCCCCCTGCAATTATCTTAGCTATTGCTGCTAACATCTTTCCAGATTCTCTTGGTAATTTTAGTTTCACTTTAGCAACAACTTTCCCCAAGTGCTGATGGTGAGGAATACACTGGAGAATTTTCTTGTCGAATTAAGCATTTCCGTTTTCTCCAGTTTGCCTATCTTATCTTTCTTTTTAAATAGATATTTATAAAGATGTCTTAATTTTAGCTTTACCTGTAGCTGATTTGTTTTTCTATTTTAAAGATTCTTGGATTTCAGTTCTATTTGAAATTATGGACTTAGTTTTTTTCCAAACTCAAGAGATCTTTTTGTTGGTGCTTTCCCCATATTAAACGACTTTCTTATTTAATACTTTACTGATTGAGTATTAATTATTTTTAAGAAATAAAATAATTATACATCAAATTATTTTTAGAAAGCGCAGCTACTATGACCTAATGTGGCAACTTGGGTCTTCAAATGTTAAAAAAAAAGTTCATCTTGGTAGCTATTATCTATTGGACACATTTAAAATTAAAAATTACACTTTGCTAGTAGATTTAGGAATGCACATATCAGAAATAACAAATAATATGTCCCCCTCCGTGACATAAAATGTCCCATCCGAAACAATTTTTGAAAATTAATATTTAGTTAATTAGAAATAATTTCAAGCAAAAATTTGCATGCTAAAGCTCAACATCCCTTTTTAAAAGTAGAAATAAATTTGTTTAATAATTCTTTTTATTGTTATGGTTTCAAAGTAAAAAAAAAAAGTATTAAAAAATTTTGCGGAGGGGACACCTTACTTTTAACAAATGTTTACACACACACACACACAGTCAGATGTACAATGACATATATATATATATATATATATATATATATATATATATATATATATATATATATATATATATATATATATATATATATATATATATATATATATATATATTAGAGACTAGTAATAATATTTTAACTCGAATATATTTAGTTTCATGCAGTAAATTTTTTCTTATGATTAAGTTTTAATCACAATTAAAATATCCTTTAAAATAAGAAAAAGAAAATCTATGTCACAGCAGTGTTCCCTTCACAACAGTAAAATAACTAAATTTTATATTAAAAGTTTAAAAAAATCATCTAAAGAAGTTACTTTTAAAGAAAATACCTATTAGATATCAAAATATCCTTTATATTGAGTAAGATGGTACAGTACGCAAAAAAAAACAAAAAAAAAAAACAGAACGATGGCTATATCTTCGGTTCTAATTATCGTAGAATCTTACGGTTTGCACCAAAATGTTTTGCTTACGATTTTCTATATATCTGATGCAATTTTTTTTTCTTGAGGGACCGTTCACAAAGTAAAAGTAACGCTATCTTCGAAAATTTCAATACGAACCCTTATTTTTTATCATTTCATTCGATTCAGAATACATCATTTACCCTGTATACCAAATTTCAATGCATTATGTTGAAAAACACGTCACTTATGAGCGAAAATATTTCGACCATTTTTTGACCGATCTTCAGGGAGAATTTCCATAAAATGAAAGGTATTTTTAAGGTTCTTCTTCACAGCGGGAGAAATCGAAAGGTCAATGTGGCGCGTTTCGCGAAGATTAAAAAATACAAGTATTAGTCTAAAATTGCATAGAAACTACTTGGATTTATATTGTCATGTTTAAGATTAATACAAAAATAGCAAGTAAACGCAAAAGTAACATAATTTATTTACAACATTAAAGATGTGCATTCTTCACACGAAATAAATAAAATATCGAAAACTGTCATTGCAGAAATATAACGAATACTACTGATAATTAGAAAATTAATAAATATTAAATGTAGGCATTAGTAAACAGTATTTAGCAAAGCATGAATATTTTACAGAAATATTTCACTATAAACACAAATGTAACTAGATCGTTGAAATTATTTATAAAATGAAAAAGTCACATGATTCAGTAAAATTTTTAAAGGATAACTTATTGAAATTGCTTAAAAAATGTTGTTTTAAATAAATGGAATTTAAGAAAGCAAATTAAAAAAAAAAATTGATAGTTTACAGAAAAAATAATTAATAATTTAAAAAACTAAAAAACACGCTTTAATAGAAAATCAAACTAAAAAGTAGAAAATAATCAATAGATTAAAAAACTAAGAAACACGCTTTAATAGAAAAGTGAACTAAAAAGTAGAAGATAATTTTAAATAAGTTTGAAATAAGATTAGAGTGATTAACAAGAAATATTTATTTTATCGTACAAAAGCGTGGGGTGCTTTTTAAGATATTTTCATAATGGCTCTACTTTTACCAATATCTGTCATTAAATATTTACAAAAATTGACATCAAGCACCCCACGTTTTTTTACGATAAAATAAATATTTCTTGTTAATCACTCTATTCTTATTTCAAACTTATTTAAAATTATCTTCTACTTTTTAGTTCACTGTCCTATTAAAGCGTGTTTCTTAGTTTTTAAACTATTGGTTATACGATAACTGAACGTTATGCGATTTTCCACACCTCTAGTTTACCTTGAATTAATCTTTGATAGTTTTCAAAAGTCGTCTACTATACGATCCCTTAAAGTGAGCGTTTTTTACATTTTCTCTAAAAAATCGAGAACTAATAGTCAAAATGGAAAGAAAAATATTATTATGGGGGGGGGGGGGGGTTAGACCATAGCAAATCTAATGAAAGCAAAAAAAATACATGTTTCTATTCAATTTTTTTTAATTGCTTTATTAATTAATAATTAATTATTAAAAAAGAAATTGATTCAAAAGCTGATTGTTATTTATGTTTGGCCATTTACAAACTACCTTTTGAAAAAAAAATTACTGAAATATATTAATTATTTAAGTATTTATGGCCAAAAAACCAACTTTTTTATTTAACATTAATTTATCATTTTCTTTTTATCATTTAAATTACAAACCATTCATTAGAAAATTACGAATTTTTGTATTTCGCATTCTTTTTTAATGCTGAATCCAAATATGGAATAATATTATGAGGTTGCTATTGAACTTTTTAAAGTTTGGTTCTGTTTTAATATATAGATGACCCCTCATGATAAAAAAAACTACATACAATTATTAAAAACCTTTCACGATTTACAACGGTACCTTTTGTTTGTTATTTCAACAATTAGAACAAAAGATATAGCCATCGTTCTGTTTTTTTTTTGTTTTTTTTTGGTACTGTACCTGTTATTTTTCATTATTCCAAAATTAATTTTTAAGATTTACCAGTTACATACATAATTTCTAAATCGGAATCCACATCGGCAGCTGATAAGACTGAATTCGCGCAGATGTACAATGACAAAGCTAACACACATAACGTTAAAATCGAAATTGTACTTCCTGGATAAATAGTTATTCTATTTTAGGAAAGTCTTTATTATCTTTAACAATATATAGAAGTAATAGAAAGATACTAAATGAAAATTTATATCTTTCCTACATTTGAATTTAAAGCTTATATAAGCAACATTGAGTTAAAAAAAATAGTTATTTATGCAACTAGTGGGAAAGTAATACTTTTTCAAACGAAGTAAAACGCTTATTTGACAAGTGCGATAGCACGAGTTTTTTCAGTCGAGTTTGAAAAAGTATTTTGTTGCATACAATATTTTTATAATAATGTGCAAAAACTATTTTTAATACATATATTTATTAAAGTTGGCAACTCCAGTCAATGAACTTCTTCTAAAAATATGTCATTTAAATGCCGAGACTATATAATTTATAAGCGCGAGGCTTGTGAAAAAGTACTTTTTCACACTAGTACACTTTCCCGCACTCCTCTCGATAAATTGGTACTTTCGCCAAGATTTCTAATTCAAAATGATCAAAAAAGTTTAATTTTTTGCACGTTGTTATAAAAAAATATAACGTATCTCACTACATGTGGCCTGCAGATTACTAGTTGTCGGTGAATTACGTCCTAGAAGTTACTAGCGCAACTTAGAAAAATTCAAAGTCTATGCAAATTTGTATTTGAAAAATATGGAAATATGGAAGGGGCGTATGGAATGGTTTCTTATAGTAGAAACATTTTATTCGGAGATCATTTTCAAAATATGAAGAAATCACTTTCAAAGGGGACACATTTATTTTAGAATTGGGCAAAATAAGTATTATTTTGCCAGATACACTTACGTGGTAAAATTTTTCTGTAACTCTAAATCTAACTGATCGACGCCAAAGAAAATTTTGAGAACCAGTTATCTATGTGGTTTTATTTGTAAGAGACATTTGTATCCTCGTTTCTGTAAGGGAAATCCTAAAAGAAATGAGGGAAAGGTATCTGCAATTTTCAACAAAGGAAGGCGAGCAAAAAGAGTTGTCTAGAACCTGAGTTTGAATAAACTAAGTCAGGTAGGGAGAAAAACCAGAAAAACTCTTTACCCAGATGCGATCAATTAATAAAACGCAGTACAGTAAGAAAATATTTGGATGATCCATAGTGTGGACTTTTTAGTTAGAACGAAGAATTTAAATAAGTATTCCGAATGATGGATGGCAAAACTAGTGGCGATCCGGCTCAATAATTGAATTAATCGATCAAGGTGATGTTAAAGGTAAGAGATCTAACAAGGAGATAAGACAGAGGCTAGTCGATACAAACTACAAAACGAAAGATAACTAATCAAAGAGAAGGCGTATTTTAGACTAGGATGATTTGGCTATTTCTGTTGAAGTAAATAACTTTAAATAACGTGGGGGAGATTTCAGAATGTGCCAACCATGCTGGGCTTTGAGCTAGTAGCTGGTCAACATATTTCCATGAACAAAAATGACATCATTTAAGGGACTGATCACACGCACTATCGCTTGACCTCTAAAGCGTGTCGCTAAGCCGCTTAGTCACTAGTTTATCTAGACTAGAAAGGAACAAATTCGCAACATGAATCCTGGTAAACTATGTATGGAAAACAAATGTTGTCAACCAGCATTGAAATTAAGAAAACATTCGTTAGCAGCACATTTTAAAGGATCAGTAAAGAATGTATGTGGTTAGTCAATAATTGATTGACAAAAATACCTTGGCAAATGAAATTCAATAAAAAAAAATAAAGTTATCGATTGGTAAACAAATTTAAAAATATGGGCCTATATAAGAAACTATTGAAAACTCAAAAATATATACATATTTTTTTTCTAAACTATAAGTATTTTCACTAGCGCCTTTTCAGAAAAAGAAGCAAACTTTTAAAAAACACCTCAGAATACAAAATAATTATCAAAATCTAAAAAAATCTATATTTTAAAACAAGCATTTTTAAAATTCTCTGGATAACAGTAAATAAGCATCTACTTTGGGAACTTTAGCCTACCAAATCAATTTTTAGCCGTAACAAATCCATTGCTGAATATTTACTGCGATGTACAGTATTAAAACTAGGGGTGTGGAACATCGCACAACTTTAAATTACACTATAATACTGACAGGGAATTGTGTAACCTATCGTTATTATATTTTCATCATTCATTTAGAAAAAATGGCCAGTTTGGCGATATTTTGTGCAATAATTCTTGTATATATATATATATATATATATATATATATATATATATATATATATATATATATATATAAAATTCCGCCAAAATGGTGATTTTGACGATATACTTCACGATCACCTCGTATATTATCCATTATTAATAATGAAACTGGCTAGATAAGAAAAAACGATCAATAATGAGGTATGCTCAAGGAAAGAAGACTATGTGTTGAAGACATTCGTCTTTCAACTTTTTACGCCGTTAAAGCATTTTTACTGAAATTTCGGAGGTGAGGATGTTTAGAACACCTTAAGTGGCATTACCACAGTGATTTTGAATGTAATCGTTAGAGCCGTTTTTTTAGCAATTACTGAAAAACATGATTTTTTCAATGACAGCTACCTTACGCGCATGCGCGATTTTGACGAAAACCTTAACAGTAGGTCCCATGGCTACCACCAACTCGCACTCCAAATTTGAATATCGTAGGTCAATTTGTTCGAGAGTGCACATACACACATTCACTGACAGAATTTTTTTTAAGATCACTTTTTTGAAATCAGGACGTTCCAAAACGTGGAGAAATGCAAAAAGAATCGATTTTTTTTTTTTTTTTTTGACTGAATGCTATACTTTCATTACCCTATGTATACATATGGGTGATTGAAAGTAATAATGGTTATATATTTTATTAAATTGTTTTTTGTGCGTGAAGCTTCAAATTTACTTTATATGACAAAATACAAAAAATACCTATTTGTGTAAATTTAATTTCAGAAAAGAAAAAAAAAATGTATAGCAAATGATAATTTTAAATAATATCGCTATGGATAACTGTAAACGATATGGAATTTTTGCAAAATATAAGGTAAGCATAACAGCAGAATTCACAAAATTATATCGCACTTACTTCTCAAGTTATACTTTATTCAGAGAGATAACTTATTTCATTACCGAATAAAGTGTTTGAAACTTAACCGAATTGTCGACACATCTCACTGATTTTAATAATCATAAAAAAAATTCTGTGCAACATAATACCCTCCAGATAAATGGGGGAAATTACTTAACTTAAAGTTATAACAAAGAGGAAAGGCTTTCTCTTTGAAATTTGTAGATAAAAAATTTATCACACTCGTGATAATTTTCGTACCATAATCCTAAATTTTAAGTGAAGAAGGTCAGATAAAATCTCAAGTTTCCATGTGATAATTATTTCCATACTTGATAAGATATTTCATAATTTTTTATTTTTTTTTATTTAAAAAAAAAAAAAAAAAAAAAAAAAAAACACGTTGCTCTCAATTTTTAAGGCAGAAGTGTTAAAGCATATGGTTTTCATATTACGTCGAGTCAAAATTTTACCTCATAATTTGTCTATAAATGGTAAAATAAGTCAAATAATCCTATGTAATTAATAAAATTACACTTTGAATGACGATGACGGGACAAACACTTTGATCGAGATGCAGAAATCCTACTTCGGAGGAATGTATTTATTTTATAAAACCTTGATAAAATAAAACTGTTAATTAAATTTGAGAGAAGAATCAATTACGAGCACTGTCCACCAGAGTAGTCATAAATTATTGCTCGTTAAACTTTTGTATTAGTATACGTTTCCGTGCAAGTACACCACAAGGCTTTCTTTACATTGCAATTATTCATTAATAATATTTCTTTCGCTTAAGTCGCCAAATTTTGCAAGGGCATTCTTTTCATTGTTGCACGTTTAATTACTTGTCGTTCAAAAAATCAATGTTACATTTTTACTTTCAATTACCCATTTGTTAACATAGGGTAATGAAGGTTTTACATTCGGTGTGGAAAAAAAAAAAAAAAAAAAAAAAATCGATTTTTTTTTTTTTTTTTTTAATTTTTTTTTTTTTTATTTCTTCACGTTTTGGAACGTGCCGAGTTCGAAAAGGTGGTATAGAAAAAGTATCTGTATGTCGTCGTCATAGAATAGGTTGATCTACGATATTCAAATTTTATGTACGGGTTAGTGGTAGCCATGGGGCTTGTCCTTAAAGTTTTCATCAAAATTGCGCGTGCGCATGAAGTAGTTGCTATTGAAAAATGCATTTTTCGGCGATTGTCAACCAACGGCTCAAACGATTTTGAGCAAAATCGCTGTGATTACATGCCTTATAAGGTGTTCTAAACATCCCCACCTCCGAAATTTCCATAGAAATGCGATAAGGGCGTAAAAAGTTGGAAAACGAATGTCTTTAACATGGAGTTCTCTTCCATTGAGTATTGCCCATTAACTATTGTTTCTTCTCTGTTTCAATTACAAAAAAAGGATAATGTAATATTAATCGAAAAACATATCGACTATTTAGCCATTTTAAAGATGTGAGTTTTTTTTTTTTTCCCCCCAATGTAATAATTATCGTCAGAATGGACATTTTTTTAAATAATGAAAAAATGAAAACGAAATCGTAAATTTCACCAATCCATGACAAACTTAAATATAGTTAAGAGTATTAAGTGTAATTGAAATTTGTGGGATGTTCTACACCCGTAGTTTTTATTAAGTCAACTTGCAAATATAACTTTAAAGCTTATAGTAAACGGGTCGCGCTTTTTTAATCTTTTTATTTTTGCATATCTTTCTACTTTTAAAATAATTTAATGAATACTGAGCGACTACGTTTCTTAAAAAACATTTAAATATGAAATTTTCCACTGTACATTTAAACGGTCCATTTTCCAGAGCAGACCTCTTTAAATTATCTAGTCCTGTTATGACAGTGAGACTAAGTACAAGCACACTACCGTACTTTCCAGACTAATTCTGAATGTTCTTTCAAGTAGACAGTAAAAGGGGTTTATTTTTACGTAAAAGAACCAAATAACGTACTAGTTCGTGCTACCTGCATAGACGCCGACTACACGGGGACAAATGGGGCGATCGCCCCTGTGCTCCCCCAACAGCAGGGGCAAAGGTATCATTTCGCCCCCGCTTTAAAAATCTGTAAAAATGTGTTTTTCCAGTAAATTAGTGCGTAAAAAGAACTCTTTGTAATGTTCTGAAGAAGAAAAAAATTCTATAGAAATAGAAAGTAAATATAATATTTGTAAGCATACTGACACTAACCACCCATCTCTCCCCAAATGGGAATCTACTAAGTGTAGCAGCTCTTTTTTGCATTTTCATAAAAAAAATTATTTTAAAGTATTGTACACTGCGATACAAAAGTTTAGACAATGAAGTCATTCGGCTTTAAAATTTAGAATTGTGATAGTAGAAATACTAAAGTCTATCAATATATTCAAAAACTCTTTTAAAATACTATAATCAAAGCGAAGTTGTATGATTTTCTATAATAATAATTTTTTGGGTAAAATTAGAAATGTGCTTATTGCAAAAGTATAGACACAGTCACGAATTTCTGCTAATTTTTGTTTGCATATGCAAATTTAAAAAGGGATGACATTACAACTTCGAATATTTAACTTTTGCAAACGATAACACTTCGTAATCGGGATGCCAAGGAATAATGAAACTCAAACGGATGAGTTTATGTAAATTTGGCAGTTGAAAGCTGAAGGTAAGTTCGTTTCGTAAATTTCGACTATTATTATTCGATATAAGACTTCTATTTATCGAATTTTATCTAATGAATGCAAATACAAAGAAAAACTCAGATCCGACAGGTCGTGTGCGACGAATACACCCGATAATCGTCAAATCCAAAGATGGTCGAGTGGACAACAAATTATTGTTCGTGAATTTCAAAAGTCATTAAGAATTTCATTATCAAAGTATACGATTCGTAGACGAATTTTGGAAACAGGAACAATGGATTTTTGCAAAATGAAAGATACCAGCTCTGAAGCCACATCATAAGTCATAGAAAATGTTATGGTCTCGAAATCATTTGTCATATGGACTAAAATGGCAAATAGTGGTATTTAGAGATACAAAAAATGTAATCTAGTTAGTCTAGATGGCTGGACATCGTAAAAGCATGATTTGCGGAAGGAATCTCGTCATTTTTTAAGTCCCAGATAAGATGGTGGCTCGGTGATGGTTTGAACTGCCTTTTGCTACAATGGACAAGTGTCTTTGCACTCTACTAGTACTCACCAAACGTCACAGCATTACACAAAGACATTGGAGGATAACCTGCTGCTATTTTCTAAGCTTCAAGGAGGAAACTTCATGGAAAATTCAGCAAGACAATGCTTTGATCCACACTGTAGACAATAAAAATGCTTTATTTAATTCCAGAATTTAAAAGTTCTCGACCGACCAGCGTATAACACAGTAGAGAATCTTTGGAGCACCATGTGTCGAAAAGTGTACGGCATTTTAGACAATAATCTTCTATAAATGAACCCAAGAGATCTATAGAGGATATATGGTACCAAATCGACCCCCAAACCAGCAAAATCAAGTTTCTTCGATGGAAACTCATAATATGAAATAATCAACAAAAATTGCCCCTAATTAAGTTTTAAATCATGTTTATTTTAATTTCATTTCATTTTTCTCTACACTTTTAAGACAATGTTAATTTGTTTTGTTACCGATTAATAAGTTGCAATCTGCACAATTAATTTTTATAGTTATAAATATTGTAAAGTATGCATTGCATATTGTACTGAAGCTGTATTACGAAAATTGATTCAATTTATTTGACAAAAATTAAAAATTCTGTTTTTCTAAAGTCCAATTAGAAGGTCAAAACTACTTATGTTGAAAATTTTAGAGCTATAGCCTTATTAGAAATCGTTTTGTAAAATATTAATTAATTAAAAAAATTAATTACAAAGAAACTAAATAAAAATTTAAAATTCTGTTTTTCAAAAGTCCAATTAAAAGGCCAAAACTAATTATGTTGAACATTTCAGAGCTGTAGCCTTATTATATATCGTTTTGTAACATATTTATTAATTAATTAAAACAAATAATTAAAAAGAACTAATTAAAATTGTAACATTCTGTTTGTGATGTATACAATTAGAAGGCCAAAACTACTTATGCTGAAAATTTCAGAGGTTTCAATTTCAGAGGCTCCAATTTTAAGTAGGTTTCTATAGATCCACAGACAGACAGACACATAGCTTGTTTTATTATTATAGATAATGAATAAGTTAGTGTTCTTTTTTTCCATAAAATGTTTCTGTAGTAATTTTAAACAAATAACTTTGCCACATCAATAAGAAAGTTTGAGAAGCGTTTAATAGAGGTAAGTTCAATATACTGAGTGAGTAGATCATGAAAAAAGTGGTGGCCAAAAAATTGGTTCAAATATCAACAATGGTAAACATAGAAAAAGTAAGCTATTCCGATCTCGAAAGGAAATGTTCCAAACGAGGGATATTCGAATGTCCTACTTCCTATAAGGTCACAACGCTGAAAATTGGTACAAATTTCAACAAACACAAATATAGAAAAACTATATTAAACCATAGAAAAACTATACGTTTTGTACCCTTTTTCCATGAATTTCTTATATTGAAATGTAATTATTCTGGCTACTGTTTCTATTTTCAGCAGAACAAGAATATTTTTTATTGCAGATTAAATTTCTGTAAACCAATGCATACAAAGCAATTTTATTATTTTAATAATACATTTTCTGCTTAAAGTTTTGTTGTCAAACTAATGAGGATGGTAAACGAAAAATTTATAATTTCATTTATAAATGTTTCTTCCAAAACAGAGTTATTTCTTTCAATTTGAACTCGAAAAGAAGAATACCTTTTACAGATTGTTAACTAATAACATTAAATTACTTCGATTTTTCTTGTTGATTTGTTTAATATGCATTGGTTTTATGTTGAAAGAATATGAAAAACAGGCTCTCTATGTTCATACGGAAATATGATCACATGGAATTTGTATAAACAATGTATATTTAACTCTACAACATATAAAAGAAACATCCAAAGAATTCGAAAAAAAAAAAAAATAAAAAAAAATAATTTAAATATAAGAGTAAGTAAAGTTAATATTTAACTTTTTAAAAGAATTTAAAGTTACCTTCAATATTCTTTTGAACTATTGGCTTTCAATATAAATTCGTTCTGAATAAATGACAAATTCGATGTAATGTCATGTTTGTTATTATAGAAAGATAGATAAGAATTCTAGAAAAACTCCATTCCTATTGGATAATATTTCGCGGCGATTCCAGTCACGTTGCGCCCTCTATGCGATATTCACTTTCCAGCGAATACGGAGGGCATCTTGAGAGTTGGCTTTGGCTTATCATGACTGGTTTTTCGCGACCCCATTCCGACAAATTAAAACACACGGTAAAAAATTATTATACAGCACTTAGTATGTGAGTCCATTTATTTAAGTTATAATAAACAAGGTCATTTTTTATTTTGTAAATTTTTAAGCCATTTTTGAGCGGGAGTTTATTATGCTTGTGAGCAGTTTCCTTAAAATATTTTGATATTTTAAATATTCTGAATTTTTTATAGAATGCGGAGAAAAGTTAGTAATCCACTTGTCTGCCGTGGCAAAAATGGCCGAAACAGATCAAAAATCGACTTTGAATGAGTTGAACTAAATCCGAGTGCAAAATATGTCATAACTTGCCAAAAAATGAACCCACTTTTTGGTCTGGTAACCCAACGCACTTTGATTTTCAATGAAGAAGGGCGTAGACGATTTCTGACTTCTGGGTCGGAAAACTAGCATATTTTAAAAGTAAGTTGGTGACATCAGATACGTTATTAGTGACGTAATACTTTGTCAACTTGGCTCATTTTTAAAAGAAGTATGTAAGCCGTCGCCAGATATCTGAATCGTCTGCAGCCTTTAATTGAGCGAAGGGTTACCAAATAAAAAAGGGGGCTCATTATTTGGCAAGTTATGGCATATTGGGCAATCGAATTTAGTTCAACTCATTACAAGTCGATTTTTGACAAGTTTCGGCCATTTTTGCCACGGCAGACTAGTGGATTCGTAATCTACAAACTTTTCTCCACATTCTGTGAAAAATTTAGAATGATGTTCGATGGGGTACCTAAACATGCAGTTGCCTCTCGGGCTATAACCTCTGTGTTTCGATCAGGGTATTATTACGGAACCAGGAAGGGGGAATGACTTCGATAATGGTACAAATGGTACAGAAAGTCCGAAAGGGATTAAAATAGAGGTCTCTGTTTCGATTACGGAACCTGTAATTTCACTTGTTACGTCACAAAACAGTCATCTTACATTCAATATCAAATATATATTTTTTTAAATAAATTATTCAATTTTTACTTTGAATTATCCGATATGTAATATAGAATAATGGAAGTATTATATTGGGGGAAAAATCGATGTCGATTTTTTTGGTGATCTATACCAAGTTTTCTGAGCTAGAGTAAATGATTCTTTGACAAACGATCTCTACGTATGTCTATGATCAGCATAACTCCAGAACAAATTGTGCCAGTTCAACTTTCATATACAAGTTCGTAGAGACCAGGGGACGTGACAACAAGGATTTCATTACAAACAAAAGATCTCGCCAACTTGACAAGATTAGCAGCAATAATTATTCACTAAAATATTGCCAGCGAGATGAGTTTATAAAACAATTAAATAATATTATGGAAAAACAAATAATAAATCCATTTCAAATTTCAGAGCAATGACTATTGAAAGCTTTGCGATGTTTCCCACCTATAGTCTAAATTTCTTTTGAAGGAGCACAAAGAATATGCCTTCATTTCAGAGATTCGTCAAAAATTAAGAGCGAGAAGAACTACATTTTCAGGGAGGATAGAAACACTACACATAACGAGCGAAAATTTTCTTTGATTCATATGAAATTAGAACAAGATGATGTAATTATCAAAAAATTTAAACATCAAACCCAATTTAATGAAAATTGTATTTAAAAAATAAATTAATGATATACTTGTTACTTTCAATTACCCATATGTATACATATGGTAAGGAAAGTATAGTATTAAATAAAATAAAAATTATTCGATTTTTTTTTATTTTTTTTTATTTTTGTATTTCTTCACATTTTGGAGCATCCTGATTTTAAAAAAGTGATCTAGAAAAAATGTCTTTCTATGTGTAAGTGATCAGCATAACTCCCGAACAAATTGACCTACAATTGTTCAAACTGATTTTGGTGTGAGAGTTGATGATGGCACAGGGACCTACCATTAAAGTTTTCGTTAAAATCAGGTATGCGCATAAAGTATAGCTGCCATTGAAAAAATCATGTTTTGCAGAAATTACTAAAAAACGGCTGTAACGATTTTGTTCAAAATCGCTGTAGTAATGCCTCTGAAGGTGTTCTAAACATTCCCACCTCCGAAATTCTCATAAAAATGCGATAAAAGCGTAAAAGTTTAAAAACGAGTGCCTTTAACACAGAGCTCTCTCCCCTTGCGCATCGCCCATCAACGATTGATTTCTTTGCGTTTCACACACAAGCAAGGACACTGTAATGTCTATCGAATAAAATAATCAATTTTGCCATTTTGGCATGTTTTTTTTTTTTTTTTTTTTTGCTCATGTAAAAATTATTGCCAAAATATCGCCGAACTGACAATTTTAAATAAAATGAGTGAAAATATGAAAAACAGTAAATAATAACAAGTCAAATGGTAATGCAACGACCAATATTACAGTGTAATTGAAAGTTGTGCAATGTTCCACACCCCTAGTTTCTAAATGAACGATTAAAATATAAAAACGGTAAATGACACAAATTCCCGTCAGCATTATAGTGAAATTGAAAGTTGTGCGATGTTCTACCCCTCTAGTTCCTGCAGAGTTGTTAAATGTTGAAGAGCTACTTTTCAGGCAAAAAATAATTAGTATCTGATATTTTAAACAATATTTTGGTAGATTGTTTGAGAGATTGTAGTACTAGTTGTATAGTGCACTTTTCAAAAATTGCATCCAATTTCATATTTTTACAAAGTTGTTCAGAGGAATTAAATCAGTTGAACAAACTTATGTTGTGATTTAACTTAAACGTGGGCTTAAACAAACTCAAAAAATCTCACAGTCGAAACTATTCGTTTTTTCTAGAAGAGAAACACTGTGTTTGCTGACCAATCTATTTAACTTGTAGTACCATACTTTTAAAAGCTTATAGCTTTTGTTTTTTATTTGGTTCACTTTATTTTATTGAATGTTTGGGTTTTTTTATTTAACATTAGTTGTACTTTGGAAAAGTCAAAATAGTCTATTATAGTCCGAGAGGCAATTGCAAGTTTAGGTACTCCATCGAACATCATTCTGAATTTTTTTATACAATGTGGAGAAAAGTTAGTAGATTGCGAATCTTCAGGTCTGCCGTGGCGAAAATGGCCAAAACTAGACGAAAATCGACCTTGGACGAGTTGAACTAAATCCGATTGCCAAATATGCCATGACTTGCCAAATAATGAGCACCCTTTTTTATGTGATAACCCCTCGCTCTTTAATTTTCAATTTAAGAAGGTTGCAGACGATTCAGATGTCTGGCGACGGTCTACTTGTATCTATTAAAAGTGATCCAAGTTGGCAATAAATATTACGTCCCTGAAGACGTAACTGATGTCGCCAATTTGGCTTACTTTTAAAATGTGCAAGTTTTTCCAGCCAGAGCTTAGAAATTGTCTGTCATTGAAATATAAGTGCTGTGGGTTACCAGACGAAAAAATGTGTTCACTTTTTGGCAAGTTATTACATATTTGGCAATCAGATTTAGTTCAACTCATTCTAAGTCGATTTTTGACTAGTTTCGACAATTTTTTCCACGGCAGACCTGTGGATTAGTAATCTACTAACTTTTCTCCATATTCTATAAAAAATTCAGAATGATGTTCGATGAGGTACCTAAACTTGCAGTCGCCTCTCAGTCTATTACTCATTTATTTAAATCAATGCTTGGGGTTGTGTGGTGCTAAATGACTGTCCGAAAAGTACTATGATAATTTGTAATGCATCCATGTAGTACTGATCAATTAGTAATTTTTAAAAATCATTACAAGTAACAGTTATTGTTACTCTCTAATGCTGAGTTTCACAAACTTTGAAAGGTCGTAGCCCACCTTTTTAAAAAGTGAATCAACGGCGTCCCTCTGTTTACATAACGCCCCCTCCACCATCATTTACAAATGTTTGGAATTATTTTCAAAGCTACTTTTTATTTACCATAAAAAAATTCATTCAAATTGTAATAAAACAAATAATAAATGTATCTAAATTATTAAAAATAATTAAATTAGAAATAATTAATAAACGTAGCTTAAGTTTTTTTAAAGTAATGAACTTTTATTATAAGGTTTAAAAGTGTGTGCAATCCAATGACAAATTTTAAATGGCTTTTTAGTTTAAAAATTTATAAAACTGTGAAAATACAATTTAGTATTGCAAATGCTATGTCGCACGACGGACTATAAAGACAGCTGCATAGTAAAGTGTGTACCCCATTTTGACACATACCATTTTTCTAATTTTCATATGAAAACCTCACATATTATTGGCTTACTGTTATTGGACCACCAAAGGGCCGCGAGCGACAGTTAGGGAAACTCTACTCTAATGCATTAATACAATCAGATTTAGAAAAAGCTGGTTGTATAGAGCGCAAAAGGCCCTCGCCAAAACACCATAACAATGTAAACAATTTTCAGGCGGCGCAGTGAGTTTTCTAATAAATTAGGTAGAAATTTTAGGGATAATTCCAAAATTTTACGGATAATTCAAAAAAATTTAGGGATATTTCTTTTAAAGCTGACATAGTCTTTTACCACAGACATTTTCCCCCCCCCCCCTTTTTTTTTTCTTCAAATGTTTCAGTACCGTAAAAAAAACTGCCTATTTTTAAAAAATTGAATAATTAAAATTCTCACGAAAGATTTTCTCCGCTGAAGGAATAATTGGATTTTTTTGCTGGTTTTGGAGGAAAATCGTGGAATTTTCGATTTTTTTTTTTTTTTTTTTTTTTTTAAAGCAATTATAGAAAAAAATTAAATACAATTTTAGGAATTTTAGGGAAACACAAAAATTTAAGGAATTTTAGGGCGAATGCGACCCCTGCAATTTTACGCCCCGTATATTTTGATCTCGGATAGAAAAAGACGAAGAATTATGCGGTTTATTCTGGTTTGTAATATTTACAATGACATGAACAAATAAAAAGAAATAAAAACGGAAATCAAAAGCTTTTTAACAAATTCCACTTAATTTTTAGAACACTAATAATCTGAGTCTATTAACTTTTTCAGCACCGCCGTTGTGAAGATGTTATGGTAATAAGCTTGATCCAAAGCCGCTTCGCTTACGTAATCTTGTTACATAGTGAACTTGCTATTCGTTCAACTACTACTTAACATGTCATTTATCACTCGCCGTAGGAGACCTTGAGAGTCGATAGTATTGAAATCAGGTTTCCTATCTTCGTTAGTCGGCTTAACTGAAACTCAAACGAAATAGACTGGATGGAATTTTGGAATTTGTATTGTAGAATATGGTTTCTGGTGGATCCCGAATTGATTCCAAATAATTACGTTTTCGGTTTGCTCATTCTCTATAGTTGTACACAATTAGATTTTCCCAAATCAAACACCAATAAACAAATTGGAACATAATTCTTTGCAAATTAAAGTGTAGAGAAAGCAGTTTCTGAAGTTAGTAACATTTTTATAAATAGGGCATCCCTCAGGGACCGCATTACACTGAACCCCTCTCCCCGTACTTTGCAGCAAAATTGTTGGCAAACTAATGGACAATTCCCGCATTTTTTAAAAACGAGTGAAATTAGTACATATTTATGAAGAATTTTTTCTGATTCCAAATATTTAAACAAAAGTTCTTTAAAAAAATTAGTTATTTAAATATTAAGAAAAGAAAATGCCCCAAAACCGAGCCAAAACCAGTCCGATCAAAACAGTCAACAAAATTCGTGACGTAAAGAGATACCTGCGTTTCTATGGTTATTGTGAGGTTTCTGCCAAATAGGTATCGTTAAAAAAGTTGGCGTTGGTAGACCATTGTCACATTCCGTACAGGTTGGCGTGATTTGCCAACCTCTAACAAGGTAATTTTGGTCGCAAATTAAAAAAAAAAGAAAAAGCGGATTGAGTAGAAATTTTTATGTTTATGGCCTTTTCGGAACATTTAGAATTGAATAAAAAAATATAAAAATGCGGAAATTGTCCATTCACACTATGGACATTAATGTACTTACTTTCGCAAAGTGCCGATACTGGTAAATAAAACCTGAAATACTCGCATGATTGGCGCATCTCAACAACGAGTTGGTGGTATAGTGTAGGGCCCATGCGATATGTTAGGGGGTCATGGCCCGATTTAGAAAACAAATTTCTATGGCCACACCATAGTAGACAGGGTCCCCAACAACGATTGTTGATGTTATTTAAATATTAATGACAATTTCTATTACCATCTATTGGCATTTTGATTAAATAATTGTTGAGATATTAACTTTTTAATAACTAATAAGCGTTATTAAAATATATGTTCATATTTCATGACATTGATCAAATGCTTTAAACAGAATATTGGTATTTACATCATAATTCATAATTTTTCTAGCGATTTGGGGGCTCCCGAAATTCATGGGCCATAAGCACGGACAATACAGGCCATATGGGAAATCAGATCCTGTAGGGGGAGGGGGGAGGAGCGACCGGTTTAAGAGAAATATGCGATATTTGCGTACATATCGCACAGCTGAACTTGCGTACACATTAAAATAGTATATGGATTAATATATATAAAGTGCTCCACAAAAGAATAGGTCCGTCTGATAACTTTCATATATTTTGTAATTCTCAAACGCAAAAACATTTTTGCTTGAGGAGTACGCATCAAAGAAATAAGATATGCAAATTGACTGGTGCATTTTGATTGGTTTAACAACGTGCATTACGCAAATTCGTCAAAACTCCACCCACAAGTAAGCACATGTATATAGGTCCAGTGCGTATTTCGCTCACAAATACGTAGATAGTTAACTCCGATTTGGTTCATTTTGTATTTTCTATAATGCCAAGAGGTTTAGAATTGACGGAGCGGGAGAAAGGAATGATTGAGGCGCATAATCACTCTGGCAAAGGTGTCAGAGAAATTGAACATGGGATTGGAAGATCTCGTAACGTTGTTGGAAATTTCTAGCGTAAAAATTCTGAGTATAGCAAGAATAAACGTTCTGGGCGTCTTTCAGTACTTTCTGAAAGAGACAAACAAATAATTTTGATAGAAGCTTCTGATTCGATGGTCTCTGCAAGTGAAATAAGAAATGATTACCATCTTAATGTTTCATATGAGACTGTTAGACGTGTTATAAAGACTTGTCCATACATTGTTCGCGCAAAATTGAAGAAGGCACCTCATCTGACCAGTAAACACAAGGTTATTGAAAAAGGCATCTCATCTAGAATTTGCCCGGAAAAACATGGACAGAGATTGGGGCAAGGTAGGATTTTCAATTATTTTTCTATCCTTAAATAAATATCACCTCCTTATTAAATTTATCCTATTTTCATTTTAGGTCATCTTCAGTGATGAGAATTTTTTTAAACGGACGGCCCAGAAATGGGTTGAATTCCCACTGGCATGACCTCAGAAAGGAGAAGAAATATTTCCCAAAGACGAATTTTAGAGGAGGTAACTATAGTCTGAGGAGCCATTAGTGCCCGTGGAACTGTCGCATTGGATTTCGTGTCATCTAAAATGGATAGCAAGGAATATCAAACAGTGTTCGAAAAAAATATTTGCCATATTTACGTCGGTTTCGACAAAATCGCTCTACCTTCCAACAAGATAATGCATCAGTACATGCGAGTAAAAGTACGAAGCAATGGTTGTCTGCTAACAAAGTGAATGTAATCAATTGGCCAGTATGCTCACCTAACTACAATCCAATTGAACATGTTTGGGGCCTTCTTGTGAGCAAAATTTATGAGATTAAACATGATTTACCCTTCGGTTGTTCCATTACAGCAAGTTATTAAAAGTGCATGGGAGAATTTGGACAAAAATACGTTTAAAATGCTTGGCGATAGCATGAAAGACAGAATTTTTACTGTAATTCGTAAAAATGGGGGCCCAATCAATTAATAAAATTACATGGATCTATAATTATGTGGAAGGCAAAGTGATTTTTTTTTTTTTTTATTTCTTTTTTATTTCTTGTTTTTTGCTTTGTTATTCGATTGCAAATAAAAGATGTATTTGTATTTGACATGTCTTCATTTCATTTGATTTTGTGTTGTTTTCATATATAGTTACCTATAAATACACTCATGTCCATAAATTAAGGATAATTCAGTTTTTCCCTAATAACTTCTCAGTGGAGCAGCATAGACACTTGAAATTCACTTCAAAGAGACATCTTTATGCAACATAATGATAATTTAAATAACTCAGTCGCAAATTGAAATGCAAAGTGTACAGTGGGGGCATATGCAAAAGAACGGAGTACCATTAGTGCGCAGTTGTACAGATGCATTTACATTAAAAATCACTCAAGTCATGGAGTGGACTTCTACTGCGAGATATGATCTCCCCTGACATCAGTGTTTACTTAGTACTGTATTCTCATACTTAACATGAGTTACTTGATGAATTGTAGTGGCTAAATTGCTCGCCCCACCTTTTGAACTGTTTGTAAGTGATGGAAAGTTCCTAATACATCAAGTCTTAACACAATTCATATCGTAGAAGCGTCCCACACATGCTTGAAGAAATTTGGATTAGAGGAGTGACCTGGCTTACTTATAGAGGCGATATTCATATTTTTTAATCGCTTATCCAAGGCAAAAGTGGAATAAAATTTGCCATAAGTATCAATAAATACGATTTAGAAACCGATATATCACCATTAAAAACTTGTCTAGATCAAGTTAACATAATTACAGGGGAAAAGTGGAACTCAATTATCTTTTGGTCTCTGAGCTTATGTAATCAAGTCAACATACTGCCCCCAAAGACCAAATCTTTTTAACATCAGATACTATTTACTGAAAATAATTTTGTCAGTCTCATGAGTAATATTGGACATCAGAGGATCTGTAGAAAGGTGGGAACTTGATATTTCATGGTAAATGCCAGTTCAAGATAATGATTTGGTGGGAAAAGAGTTTTGGTCTTTATATTCAATTTGTTGAATTTGTTTAATAAACTACCCAAGAGCGCAAAAAATAATTAAATTCCACTTTTTTACTGTAATTACGTTAACTTGATTTAGACACGTCCAGTGGTAGATGTGGGGAAAAAAAAGGTGGGGGGACGGCCAAAAGTTGGTGACAAGTGCACTCTCTCAAAGATAAATTTTATAATTTCGTTTCTAATAACAATAAATTTATAACAATTAAACAAATAACAATTAACTAGTAGAAAGGAAACAATTTTCAACTCGAACAAGGGTCCAAAATTTATTGTTATTTTAATGAATATTCTGCGACTTAGTTTTTTTACTAGGAAGTATAAGAGATGAAGTAATAATTCAACATTATACACATAACTGTTTATTTATATTTAAATATTGCCTCTAAATAAGCATACTTTCATAAAATTAAATGAATAAGGAATTCTAATTTTTTTTTTTTTTTTTTTTTTTTTTTTTTTTTAAATACCTTGTCTTTGTATTTTTTTTAGTTCCTCCAAAGTTAAAATTTGACCAAGTGAAAATACCTATATCTTTATACAAAGTAGTATAATACATTTTTATAACACTATGACATAAATAGGTTTTTTTTTCAGTGACTTAAAACTTTTTCTCAGTGTCATTACATTTCGCATTTCCCTACGTGCTTGGTATATTTTTTAAGAAGAAAATCTATGCTTAATTAATTTTAGTACTATCTAATATCCCATGCCCAGTATTGCTTAATGTTCAAAGAAATTTATAAACAAAATTAGTGATAAAAACTGAAAAAAAATAGTCGGGAATAAATAAAAAAAATTATACAATTTTGAATTACATGACTCGGAAGACAGTGATAAGATGAATTTGTTTCAACAATTTTGGCATTGATAGTATATACAAGTATTGTATCGTGCATTCAAAAATTGAAAGTAAAAAAATTGCAAAATGATATTTTATCTTCTTAAAGGAAATGTTAGCATTTTTTAGCTTTCTCGTTTGGCTTCATGTATAATTTGTCCTGCACATTTATGAGTTTTACTTGTTTTGTGTTTAAAAATCTGCTTTCTTAAGGATTCTCGTTAGTCAAATTCCTTGTCTCCATGTGGCAAAATGTTACACCCTAACCCATTCGTTAGAAAGTTTCAAACCTTGTTTTTTTTCTGGTTCCAAGCTTTTTAGCAGCCTTTTGTATGAGTTGCATCCAAGTTTTTGTTCTTCACAAGTAAGCCATGGATAGTCGTTGTATTTCTGAAGGCGAGTATCATTTTGTGTCCAATACTTTGGATAATCATTACTGCAGTGCGTTTTTGCTTACTGTTGCTGCCACTCTCTCTACGTGGTCTCTTCAACTTGATGCACTTGCACATTTTCCACTGCTCCTTCCTCAACGTTCTGTAGTGTATCGGAGTCATTTTTCTCACAGTTTTGAAGCCAAATATATCAATCTCATCTTGTTTTGTACTAGATGGATTACAATTACAAATGCCGTTTAGAATCAGAAGTAAGAGTTATGGTTAAGTTGGAGGAATACACGGTTTTCTACTAATAATCAACAAAAAGCAAAACATTTTAAAGTAAATGGTCGAGGACAAAACAAGAAATTATAGTGCAATAAATACGTCTTTTTCTATCCACTCCTCAATAATCCCAGACAACGGGCGCCGAAACTCGCCGCGCATTTCCAAGAAAAATTGACTGAATCTGCTTTAAGCAAATCAAAAATAAAAGTATAAAAAATAACAAACAGCCAGAAAAAGCAGAAGTAATGAAAATGGTTAATTCTATTTTTTTCTCCTCCCCTTTTAGTTTTTAGACGGATTGAATGTTTTTTAAAATTGGGGGAATAGATTTCGGTAGTTTTAGAAGTGGGGGGATGGATTTCAGTGGTTTTAGAAGTGGGGGGATGGATTTCAGTGTTTTTAGAAGTGGGGAGACGCATGCAAGCCTCCCAGTGGATTTTTAAGTTTAAAAAGTAGGAAAAGTAGGACATTTTTGCTGAAAAGTAGGAAAAGTAGGATTTGTTTTCCTTAAAGTAGGAAACAAACAAAAACGTCTATTTCAAATGCATACTAATTTGTCGACAATATTTTTATTTTAAAATGAACATTCTATAGATCAAGTGAAATTCAGGGCTCCCACTCACTCAGAAAGATTTGGAGCAGTTTTTGGAGCAGGTAAAATCAAGTTTTGGAGCAGGAAAAATGACTTTCGGAGCAGGTAAAAACAAGGTTAGTAGCACTAAAAATACCCAGTATAGCACGTAAAAGCAACTTTTGCAGGAGCAAAAAAAAAAAAAAAAAAAAAAAAAAAAAAAAAAAAAATGTAGCAGAAAAATAAATTTTGCAGTAGGTGTGGGGGGTGGGGGGGAAACAATTTGAAGCAGAAATACCCGAGACGAATGTCACCAAATCGGAATCGCAAATCCCGGCAATAACTGCTATTACATTACCGACCTTGGCGAAAACGAATATAACACCAACGTAAATGATAGCACCTACCATACCATCGCAATCTCGGATCAAATGTCTTTTTTCAAATGTCTTTTGACCAGTAATGTCTTTTTTTTAAGTCACCAAAGAGAGTCGCAAATCTCGGCAATATCTACTATTACATTACCATAGACCTTGGCGAAAACGAATATAACACCAACGTAAATATCGGGATAGCGCCCACCATACCATCGCAATCTCGATAATATCGGCGCAAAATCCCAGTAATATCTTATTTTTTTAAGTCATCAAACAGCGTAGCAAATCTCAGCAGTAGCTGCAATTACATCAATGTAATTTTCATCGAAAATGACTACCACACCTGCGTAAATATTAGCGATAGGGCTTACAATACCGTCGAAAATCTAGACAGAGGATATTACGTAAGTTGAAGACTCAGCAGAAATGACCACTGCAAAAACGTACATATCGGCAAAAATGTCGGTAAAAGTGACATTTTCTCGGTAATGTTTGTGCAAGATTCGGTAATATCGGATGTTAACAAAAGCGCAGCACTCTTCGAAAATGACCATCACACTAACGAAAATATCAGCAATAGCGCCGAATAAACCGGAGCAATTCTCAACAACAGCTTTAATATATAGATGAAAGACTCGACGAAAATGACCATCACAATAATTTGCAATAATATCTGCATCAGCTTCGCAAATCATCGCAGTAACATCGACATTTTCTCAGTAATATCGGAGCAAATTTCGAATATTACAATATCGTAGCACTCGGCAATAATTACCATGATACCATTGAAAATATCAGCAATAGCATCGAATTAACTGGAGCAATTCTCAATACTTCAGAGCTATTATATTGATGAAAGACTCGACGAAAATGACCATCATAATAAAGTAAAACTTGACTATAATGTCAGCATTAGCGTCGCAAATCATCGTAGCACTCGGAGAAAATGAATACCACACCAACGTAAATATCAGGGTTAGCGCAGAATATACCGGAATACTTCTCAACAATAGCGATATTACAGCGGCAAACAATAACGAATTTCAAAGCGCAAAAAAAAAAATAAAAAAAAATCGCGTTTTGGCGCAAACATGGCTAAAATAAAGCATTTGGAGCAGCTTGGAGCAGATTTTTGTATTTGGCACAGTTGGGCGCAATTGGCGCAGGTCTGGCATCCCTGATATATTAAATATAATATTTAAAAAAGAATTAAAGCAAATCTCGTCCCAAAAGCGCCGGTTCGGTACCAGTTGGATAGATTATACTAGTTAAATATAAAATTAAGCTTAAAATTAAAAAACAGGCATGGATCACTTTTGAAGGAACATGTAACGCAAAGCAAACCATTAGTAATCTATAACAATAAAACAAGCTGTGTGTCTGTCTGTCTGTGGCTCTATAGAAATCTACTTAAAATTGGATTAGAACTCTGAAATCTTCAAGATAAGAAGTTTTGGCTTTCTAATTTTATGTATGGCAAACAGAATGTTAAAATTTTAATTTTTTTTTTTAATTAATATTTTAATTAATTTTTTTTTACAAAGTGACTTCAAATAGAGATACAGCTCTGAAATTTTCAACATAAGTAGTTTTAGCCTTCTAATTAGACTTTTGAAAAACAGAATGTTAAATTTTTATTTAGTTCTTTTTTAATTAATTTTTTTATTAATAAATACTTTACAGAACGATTTCTAATAGGGCTACAACTCTGAAATTTTCAACATAAGTAGTTTGGCCTTCTAATTGGAGTTTTGAAAAACAGAATTTCAAATTTTTATTTAGTTCTTTTTTAATACGTTAACAAATATTTTACAAAACGATTTCTACTCAAGCTACAGTTCTGAAATTTTCAACACAAGCAGTTTTGGCATTCTAATTGGACTATTGACAAAAAAAAAAATTAATTTTAATTTGATTAATATTTTTAATTAATATTTTCACAAAAAGCTACTTCTAACAGGCCTAGAGCTCTGAAAGTTTCAATATAAGTAGTTTTGGCCTTCTAATTTTGCTTTTCACAAACACGTGTTAAAATAATCTTAAAGGGGTGTTGTATTATTGTATTAACTCTGGATTTATTTATTTTTTTGTCTCGACAGGGGAGAGGCTTATAATATTAAGGCTTTACGTAGCAATTATAGATTTTAGTGAGTGAAGCGAGCTTATGCTTAAGCAACAATGAACCTTTCAGCGAGAGAAGCGAGCCTATTCTTGCATATTAATGAACCTTTCAGCGAGTGAAGTAAGCCAGTACTTATGTGTCAATGAATTTTTCCGCGAACGAACCGAGCTCGATTTTGCATCGCGGTGAACCTTCCTGTGAGCGAAGCGCCAAAAACTGGGCCCTATTCACCAATGATGGATTTCTACAACGCGAGGCCTCATAGCTAGCTAAAATATTGCACATGTTAAAATTTCGTAGCGAAGCACGGGTATTCAGCTAGTCATACAATAAAAATGTTATTTTCACTTCTTTTGTTTTTAACTTTGACTAGAGCAAAAAAAGTCTACAACATTGTTCTTTTAGTCTTTTCAGTTTCCTTTTGCTCATTTCTGATTTGCTTTAAATGAGTTGGTTGTATTCAGATTATCTGGCGCCGTCAGCAACACGAGGGCTATAATGCGCCGAAACATTTCGTCATTAGACAAGCCAACATACATTTACAAACACCCATGCCAACACGGGACTCGAACCCGCAACCTCGCGGTCTAGAAGCCTGCACGCTAACCACTATACCGTTTGGTCGGCTGCTTTAAATGAGAAATCCCTTCCTGAACTGTTTTGCAAGCAACCTACAGCATTGTTTGTCCAATTTTCACACTCTTTAAATCCTGATTTTTTACTTTCAATTACCCATATGTAATACATAGGGTAATAAAAGTATAGGATTTGGTCCAAAAAAAAAAAAAAAATTTTTTTTTTCATTTCTTCACGTTTTGGAACCTCCTGGTCTAAGGATAATATAAGAATTATCGAAAAGCATATCGCCAAACTGGATATTTTTTCTAAACGAATGATGGAAATATAAAAACGGTAAATGACACAAATTCACATCAGTAATATAGTGTAATTGAAAGTTGTGCGATGTTCTACACCCCTAGTTATTCTTTCATTCACTTCATCAACTAATGTTTTGTAAGTGTCCTTCTCAATTGTTGCTTCCATTTCTACTTTTTCTAATTACCTTTCTTTACGAATTGCTCCCTTAGCAGTTAGGGTTTTCTTCTCCATATCTGCCTTCTATCTTTCAAGCTCTTTCTGGTCTCCTTCATTTTGTTTCCTTTCTTTTTGTTGTTTTAGTTCAGATGCAATCCTCTTATCTTCTTCAATTCTTTCCATATATGACTTATATGCTGTTGCAACCTTTTTTATAAATTCTCTAGGAATTTGGACTAAATGACACTTATTGAATACCGTTAATCCATCTTTTGTTGTTTGTAGTGCACTTATTGAAGCTTGAGTAAGATCCGTTCTGGAGTCAGTCAAGAAGTTTGATGTTTGGGAAAACCCTCGTTCCACATCTGCATTTTCATGTGGAAGCACGATGATAACCTTACCCAATCTTGTAAGCTCGGGATATTTTCCTGTCCTAAATCATTCCTAAGCGAGAAGATGTTGTTAAAGAAGTAATCGATCCATCTAGGAAATGCTTCATCTTCAATTTCGTACGTGTACCAGTCTTTTGGAATGTTCTCGTATTGCAAAACACTCCACTCGTCACCTATTAAGTCAACATTTAACGGAGCGCTTAGGTGAACATTGGATGAAAGATTTTTAACTGCTTTTAAAGACAGGGACTCGGATATATTTTCTGGCTTCAGACACCTTGCTTCTTTTATCACAATATTAAGTGAAAAGGTTTTCTCTAGTAATTCTTGGGCTACATTTTAGAGACATTTTCTCATTAATACTGTCAATTCTTTTTGAAGAGTTTTCTTAACCTTTGTCAAATACTTTTGCGATTGAACACCAATTTCAAGTTCATCATCGTCAAGTTCAAAGTCTATTGCCGGAAACTTTAACAGCTGCAGTTCTTGTAGACTCATTTTTTTTAAAAATTTCATTATCTTTAAAAAATGGCCATACAACTTTTTTACTAAGGAATCCATACTTTCATACACAAGATGTATCAAAGGTTCTTCTCATTGAAAAAGAGCTAAGATAGGTTGCAGGGTATTTGCCAAGGAGAGAAGGAAGAGTACTTTCACCAAAGTATCTTGTGCCTTTTCAGACACATCACAATCCTCAAATAACGAGCGTTTTCAGAAATCTTTAGGTCGCTTTTGGGCAACCTTTTAAAAAATATTCAGAAACCACGGGCCATTGGCTGACAAGCTTGTCTATCGCAGGACCAAATTCAACAAGCTTAAGATTCTTGAATCCAAGTTCATCTTGCAAATCTTTTAATTCCTCAACTCTGACAGGTGACTGTTTAAAGAAGTAGTGCAAGTCTACAATGAAATCCACAATTTCATCCCCGAATTCATTTACTGCTTTTCTGAAGACATGGAAGTTGTGTAGATTGCAAAACCCAGCTTTCAGGGAAACCACAAGCAAAAGAAAAAAAGAAAAAAAAGAAGAAAAAAGGGTGCACGCTTTTCATGTAGTATAAATTATATAAGAGAAACTTTGAAAAAGTAGGAAAAGTAGGACTTTTTTTCCAAAAGTAGGACTTTTCCTACTTTTCTACTAAAAAGTAGGAAAAGTAGGACTGCTGGGCGCCCTGCGCATGAGTATTTTCTGGACAAGTGGGGGAACGCGTCACCCCGCGTCTACCCACACTTCTAGCACTGGACACGTCTTTAATTGTGAAATATCAGTTTCAAAATCGCGTTTATTGATAGTTATGGTTTATTTTATTCCACTTTTGCTTTGGATAAAGGATTAAAAATATGAGTATCGCCCCTATAAGTAATCCAGATCACTCCTCTACTCCAAATTTCATCAAACATGTGTGGGACGCTTCTACGATATTCATTGTGTAAAGATTTAATGCATTGGGAACTTTCCCTCACTTGCAAACATTTCAAAAGGAGGGACGAGCAATTTAGGCGCTAGAATTCATCAAGTAACTCATGTTAAGTATGAGAATACTGTGCCAAGTAAATATTGATGACAGGGAAGATCATATCTCACACTAAAAGTCAACTCCATGTGTTGAGTGATTTTTAATGTAAATGCATCTGTACAACTGCACACTAATGGTACTCCATTCTTTTGCATATGCCCCGCTGTACACTTTGCATTTCATTCTGCGACTGAGTTGTTTTAATTATCGTTTTGTTGTATAAAGATGTGTCTTTGAAGTAAATTTCAAGTGTCTATGCTACTCCATTGAGAAGTTATTAGGAAAAAACTGAATTATCCTTAATTTATGGACATGAGTGTAGTTTCAGGATATGATTTTCTGGAATGAACCTATAGTTTTGTGGAGAACTTTATAAAGGTACATGCATAATTTAAGAAGCATTTTTAAGTATTGAATATGAACACGATTTAAGAAATAAAGTCACTTGATTGTACATGACATGGCATTAATAGTAGACATTCAGGCAGAAATGATGTAATGGTATTATTGTCATGCATGATAAGTCATTCTTTGATGTTGAACCTTGCAAGAAATGAGATGGGTGTTATATTTCATTCATCAACAGATGTTTTCTTATTATTCTATTTTCTACACATGTTATCTAAAAAAAGGTTTGCAGAAATGTGAGGGTTATGATATTTGCGCACAGCAATATACAGCGTGTCCCAGTATAACCTGGCCGACCTGTATTTTCGACACCTTTGGTCCTAGATGCATAGTCCCAATTTAAGAAATGTTTTAAATAGTTGAAATAGTTTTACTGAATAGTTTTTAAGTTAGGGAAGGGGTTGGTATAAAAATTACGGATTGTAAATTTTTATATGGTCCCCACAGTTCCCCCAACTCATATTTACAAAAATGTTGCCCATGAAAAAACATTTCTAACAAAAAACATGTTTTTAATTTGTACGACCAATATTCATGGTGACATGAAAAATGGAATTTACTGACATATACCACTTTACACTCGTGGTCATTAACATATTTTAAGGGCATGTACACAAAATAAAATACAGAAAAAAAGCAATTGCGTTCGGAAAATTATTCTAAAATCAAACGCATGAATACGATCTATCAATATCTGTAGTGAATTGTGGATGCTGAACTCGTTTGCAAGAGATAATAGGTACTATACTCCCTGAAACTAACAAAAATCTTTCGACTACGTCTGATCAAAGCAAAAATGAAATCTGTCGAGGCTGAACAAATTCACACTCTTGTGTTGAGCAAGGGTCGCATTCACACTATTCCTTAAATTTTCGGTTCTCCCTAAAATTCTTAAAATTGTACTTACATTTTTCGTTTATCCCTAAAATTTTAGAAATCTCAAAAAAAAAATTTCCGTTAGTGGTAAAAAAAAAAAAAATTCTGGAAGGAGAAAAAAAATTCCCGATCCTTATGCGTAAATTGACATGTAGTACTGCGGGATTTGCAGGTTCCTATGCAAATTTTAGTGACAGATTAGTGATTGGTAGGTAGAAAACCAATAATGTAGGTTTACTTCAGTATAAAAATAGCTCATACCAATGCCAGGTGTATTTAGCTATTTCGTCAATCCTCGTTGTTAAAATGTACACTGCGGAACAATACGTAGAAATGTTACTTCTGTACGGCCAATGTAATCGAAATGGGCAAAAGGCTGCAAGACAATATGCAATTGAATTTCCAATAGGTATGCATCCATCTAAAGATACGATTTTAAATGTTGTAAAGCGTTTACGAGAAACGGGTAGCATAGGAAGACGTCCTCGATCAGGAAATTCAAGAGTGGTTGTCTCTGACGAAGAAATTTTGGGCTATGCTCTTGCTTTCCTCAGTCTAGTGTCAAGGACATTAGTGAAGCATGTGGACACTCAAAAACCCATGTGTGGAGAGTCTTAAATCGACACGGTACACATCCTTATCGCCCGCGAATGGTGCATGAGAGTTTGCCCGAGGAGGAAACTAGACGGTTTGATTTCGACAATTTCATCATGAACAAGCTAGAATTGGATTCATCATTTGTGAATAACATTCTATTTTCTGATGAATGCGCGTTTTCAAGAACTGGGGTGGTAAATAGGCAAAACACTCACTTTTGGTCCCTGCAAAATTCCCATGTAACCACCAAACAATCATCAAGTGCGATGGTCCGTTAACGTTTGGTGTGGCATATGGAAGGGAGCGTTAGTAGGTCCTTTATTTTTTGCTGATACATTTACAGGTAAAAAGTATGCGAACCTGTTTCAGGGACCTTTATCTGACTTTCTGGATGACCATGTAGTGTTAGCAGACCTTAAAAAGATGTGATTTCAAAAGGATGGTTCATCACCCCACAAGGCAGCTTCCTGTCGAACAACACATCTTTCAAAACAACATTATAGGCTATGGATGTCCGATAGAATGGCCTCCTATATCTCCAGATCTAAATCCATTAGATTTCTTTCTTTGGAGATTTTTGAAAAGCATGGTCTACGAAAAAGAATCGACGAGACTATTAGATTTGCAGAATATAATTTTATCCGCTGTCAGGTGTAATACGCCTGTAATGCTGAAAAATGTTGAAGATGAATTTAAATCATGTGCGCGCTTAGATATTTTAGTCGAAGGAAAAAACTTCGAGCATATGTAATTAAGAAAGAGGTAATTTATCCTTTTCACTGTGTTAATTTCTATCACCTTTTATTTTTGTTTGTGTTAACAAAAAGCGGTGCTCTATGATTATGTTATTATTTCAAATTACTTAATTTGTTTGTTTATTTAGTTTGTTTGCTGTTTATTATGTGTTGTACAATTTGCAATTTTTTCTTCAAAGTAGTTTCTAGTCATAAATTATAATGTTTTTGGCGATGATCAACAACTTGTTTGCCATAGTCAAACTTAGTCTAGAAGCTCGCTGTTATTCTGATTGGACGATGTTTTCTCATTTCAATTTATGTACGGGCACCCCAAATAGCGTTAAAACTTTAAACTCCAATAACACCGTGGCCATTGGTCGAACTATTTTCGATTTTTTTATTTTTTTTATTTGAAGTGTTTTTTCATCAGCAACATTTTTCTAAATATGAGTTGGGGGGAACTGGGGACCGTATAAAAATTTACAATCCGTAATTTTTATACCAAAATCTTTCTTGACTTAAAAACAATTCGATAAAAATATTTTAATGATATAAAACATTTCTTCAATTGGGACTATTCATCTAGGACCAACGCTGTCGAAAATAAAGGTCGACCAGGTTATACGGGGCCAAGCTGTAGATCTTAAAGGTTCCTAGTTTTAAATATAGATATAAAAAAAATTAATGTGTCAATACTTCTTAAGCCCTTTGGACCTCCATTATTCCGGTTTCCCGCCCCTTTTACCCACATGCTAATTCTTTGTATATGTTCTCCGAGGCAGTTGGAGGGTGATCGCCTCCCTCTGAATCTTCTCCACTCGTAACCAGCGAATTGTGAGTTTTGAGACTTGATCAAGTCAAAGTTCACTGTGCAGAATATTTTTAGTCTCTTCACATTACATAAGCCGTTTACTAACAATACACCATTAAGTAAATTGCATTTGGTTAAAAAAGAAGTTTCATTAAATTCACATTAACGTTTTAGAATTTAAAAACACGATTACTAATAGTCTAATCTCTGATTTAATTGGAACACAAGAAATATATAAATAACATGCAATGATAAATATATTACCAGTAATACTATCAAGAAATGCAACGCAACGAATAAAGATTGCCAGGGGCATACTGGGTCATAAAATCGGCCCGGTGATATTAGATTTGAGCCAGTCCAAATTTTCATTAATTTTTTATAAATTAATTTTTTTATGAATTTTAAAAATTGAATTGTAATAATAATTAGTTAAATTAAATAAAATTTTCGCTGTTTCGAACATTTAAATCTCCTTTGAGTGAACTTAGTTACCATAAGCCATTGATAATTCGTGGCAAAAACAAAAAAAATATAAATTGAAAAATAAAGAATGTCCAGGAATTTAACTAGTAGGTTTTTAGAAAATGACATCCGAACTGATAATAAATATTTAACCATGCATAAAGGCTATAAAATAAGTAAGAAGTAATACGATAAGATACAAATCTTAGTACATCTACTTTTCTAGAACTTCTTACTCCCCCACCAAAAGGAATAATCTAAAGAGAGGGGCGAATGATTGGGATTTGAATGCATTGTGGCCTTTTAAAAAAACGTTAAGGAAAGCAACTATTTATATTGAAAAATTATTAAAAAAACTTCGTATCGGCCCATTTATTTACAGGCACTGACCGGCCCGGTGATTGCACAGGACAACCCTATGGCCAGAACACCCATAAAGATTGCGCAACAGGCGAATTGATAAGTTATATTAACCAATTGCAATTATACATTTCAAATAATTTATTGCACAACACCAATCGACAACTGGAATCGAATAAGGGCGAGTGAGAAATAAGACACATAACATTGGATAAATGTGACTTGGGTATGAAAGTGATTATAGAAAAAACAAACGAACTCAATATTCCATAACACTGATTTTTCCAGTCTCGGAATGTGTAAATATTTAATAATTAGGACATCATTCCAAATTAGATCATAATAACATTATTAAAATTATGTTATACAAATTACAATCTAAAAATTAAAAATGTCTTGGAATTATGAAATATTCTCAAATTAAATAACTAAATATTACTTCAATAGTATTCTAAAAATTATTAATATATTCTAAAAATTATTAATATTTTCAAAAAATTAATAATATTTTCTAAAAATTAATAATATTTTCTAAAAATTAATAATATTTTCTAAAAATTAATAATATTTTCTAAAAATTAATAATATTTTCTAAAAATTAATAATATTTTCTAAAAATTATTAAAACTTTATAAACAATGCAATTAGCGGCTGTAAATAAAACACATGGTGTGGTTATCATATGTAGCAAAAAGTGACATCAATATCTTAGAACAATTTTTAATTAAATGTAGTTAAACATTAGGTACTCACCAGAATTTTGAAGAAGCACTTAACAAAAACATCAAAATATTATTCCATCCGCACAAAATGACGAAAACAGCACAATGAACTGTTTCGATTTTTAATTTTTCACATATGTTGTGATCCCTGTGGAGATGATTCTTCTAGTCCTTGTCACTTTGAAGAAACGCCTGGAATCAGAATTCCATACCTGCCAAGTGATTGATCAACCGGCCATCTAGCACAACTTCCAAACACTGATCTCAAAATAAGTAGTAGAGAAAGAACTACGCACTACTCCTAGGCTTTTAACGGAAGTGCCGCCGTGTGGTGGCTCACAGCAACCGACGTAGTTGAAAAGGTTACCGTATCAGAAAGAGATCGAATTGGCTTGATTTTTGGCGAGGGATGCATCCCGTCCCGAGGATGGTATGAACAGCTGATAAGAGCATCACGTAGTTTTTCACTTACGTCTGGGCACTTACTACAAAAGCAGGCGCGGATCTAGAGGGGAAGGTGTCAGCTATAGCAACGCAAGTACCACTATTTCGACATGACATAAGTACAAAAATTTATTGGTACGCAAGTTCCACTGTTTGACAAATACACAAGTATCGCGCACATTTTCTACTAGACGACCGACCCTTCTAACGCATCGTTTCGGATCGGTGCCTGTTCTAAATGAATAGTTACTCAAAAGAGTCATTTAAAATTAGAACATCAGATTAAAATTTTTTCTTTAACTGTGTTATTTTACGCATGTTGAAAGAAAAGTTACTCGATTAAAAAATTAATCCTTTTGATACATGAAAAGTTATAAGCACTAGGTAAGAAATAAACAAATAATACAATTAAAAAATTCTTAATACCATTTAATTAAAGATTGGAATACGTATTTTTTCAAATTCAAGCATAGAAATAATTTCCAAGAAATATTTTATTATGTTTTTCACTCTGCCCTCTAGTTATACCAAATTTCAAGAGTTTCAAAAAGGGTTAATATTATCCAATTTAAAATAAAGTTCCTTACGACATAAATTTTTAATATCTTACTTAAAAAACTGTTCAAGAAAGCCATTGGAATCGCATATAAATTACAATCTTATGGGCTGACTATGGGCGTTATACTGAAATGGACGAATCTGCTATTTCGACACAGCATTGTGAAAATTCTACTGCATCTCAATATTCCTTTAAGTAATTGAAAATTTAGATTAAATTTATTAAGTGTTAATTTTTGAAAGTTGTTTATATTCGTCTTTCCGCATGGGGTGATGCATTGAACCCATATATATATATATATATATATATATATATATATATATATATATATATATATATATGTAGGGATGCTGAGTTTGAAATAAAATCTTCTTTTTAACATGAACATAGTTTATTTAACGGCGTCTAGGGAGGAACTTAAGAAAGCTATTGTTGAACATTTGGTACATCGCTCCGAAGAGCTCTTCATTAAACGTCTTACAAATTTAGCTACATAGCGTGGAAAAAAAATTCAAACAAAACGGCTGGCAGGAAGCAGCAACGTCACGCAGTGACGTAACACTGCTCCTAACCAATGCGATCCGAAGTGCTCAAGTCGGGGGGGAATACCCACAAATCGGCCGTCCTGACATGTCGCTGACCACAGCGGCGTACTTCAAACTTAAAAAAAAAATTAAAATACTTATCAAGAGCACTGCGAATCGTTTACAAACACACATAATTTTATAGTAATTATACAATTGAACATTAAATTGTGCATTATAAATATCGTTATGAATATGAACACATTATTAGCATATAAGAATACACAAACACAATTATACTTATGATTGAAATTTTTTTTTTTTTTTTTTTTTAGAAGGGGCTACCCAAATGGTTTCATGAGGTCAGCTGAAGAGGTGGTTTGATTTGGGCCTGCATGATTCCCTATTTTAGCTACCTCGTATCTGTCCCTACCATTAACTTTGGTGACTTCGTATGGGCCGAAGAATTTAGGTCTTAGCTTCAGTCCTGTACCAAATTGAGTTCTTTGGATAGCTACTAAATCGCCCAGTTTATAGATAGTAGCCTTTTTGCATCTTTTGTCATGCTGTTTTTTATTTTCATCTTGGATTTTAAGGATGTTTTCTTTGGCTTCTCTTCTGAGCTGATTCCTTTGGTTGTTACAATAATCCATCATTTCTTCGGTTAAGATTTCTTTTACAATGAGATCTTCTTTGGGAATCGGATGCAACATTCCTTCTTTCTTGCAGCTTTTCTTATTTGCCAAGATACACGGTATGCAATTGGCAACCACTGTTTCAGTCTGGGAATGAAGATCAGAAATGAAGAAGTCTCGTTTTGCAATTTCTTTTGTTTTCGCAACTGAAAAATGTCCTTTTTCGTGGGCTGATTTAATCAATTCAGTCTGCATCCCTTTTGGTGCTACCATTAATTCTCGACCATTTTCGTATTTATACAAAATGTCATTCTTCAAGAAATATTCTTGGTGGCTGTCCTCTTTTACTAATGATTTCAGTGTTGTTATGTACTCATCTTTGCATTGAGCAACTTTCAATCTTGCAGTTACAGTTTCATCAATAATCATTACTGGATTTCTACTCAAGGCATCAACATGTTTCATTCTTTGCCCTGGTCTATGAACTATCTCGTAATCGAATTCTTCTAAAAGTAGAGCCCACCTTGCAATCCTGGTTACTAGATCTTTTTTGTTCATTGTCATCTGAAAAGCAGAGCAGTCTGTCACGATTTTAAATTTGTTTCCCATCAGATACACCCGCAGCTTTTTTAAGGCTTCTACAATTGCGAGATCCTCCAATTCATAACTGCTATATTTCTCTTCCGCTGGATTGGTTTTTTTAGACATGAAATGGACGGGATGTAATTGTCCATCGTCAGACTCCTGAAGAAGTACGGCACTGAAACCTTCTTTGCTGGCGTCTGTGTGCAATTCAGTTTTTCGACCTGGCTTGAATAGATGTAAAACGGGGCTTGTGGCGAGAAGGGATTTAAGTTTCTCGTAGGCATCCTTTTGCTCATACCCGAACACAAATGGATAGTTCTTTCGAAGGAGATCACTAAGGGGTTTTGCGATCTTCGAATACCCTTGAATAAACTTCCTGAAGTAACCTGTGAGGCCAAGGAAACTTTGTACTTGCTTAACATTTGTTGAAATAGGAAATTTTTTAACGGCGAGTGTCTTCTCACTCGATGGACGAACTGTTCCATTTTCAACAATGTGACCCAGAAATTCTACTGAGTGCTTTAAAAACTGACATTTCATTGTCTTTATTTCCAGTCCATATTCGGATGCTCTTTGAAGAACAATTTTCAATTTCTCTACACCTTCTGCTTCATCGTTTGATGGAATTATCAAATCATCCATATAAATAACAATAACGCCTTCTTTCATTAGATCTCTAAATACACTGTACACATATCTCTGGAATACACTTGGACTTGTACTGAGTCCAAAAGGAACTTTTAAAAATTCATACTGTCCATCCGGAACAATGAATGATGTGTACTTGCGACTGTTCTCTTCAACTGGCACATGGAAAAATCCATTCTTCAAGTCTAAGGTGCTGAACACTGTGGCATCTTGCAACCGGTCAAGAACATCTTCAATCAAGGGCAGCGGAAATATATCTTTAACAAGCTTGCGATTTAATTGTCTGTAGTCCACGCAGATTCGTGTTGTGAGATCTTTCTTCTATACAAGTACCACAGGACTTGCATAATCTGATGAACTGGGACGAACAATTCCATCCTTCAACCACTCATCTATTTGCTTGTTGACTTCTTGTCGTTCAGAAAACGATAGTCGACGGGCTCTTTGGTAAACTGGTATTTCATCTTCCAAAATTATTTTCATTGAAATATCAGTGAACTTTGTTTTCTTCGGTTGGTAGGAGGTTACAAGGTCTGTTACACTTCGACGAAGATTTGCTTCCTTGATATGATTAAGATCCAACTCATTCGCTGTTCCATCTTCTGTTAAGAATATCCATTCAGCTGACTCATCCAAGAGAGTTTCAGTCTTCTCATGAAAAGGACAGGGAGCATGAGCTAAAAATGCTGACCCAATGATGGCTTCAAAATTGAAATCCTCAACAGGGATAATTTGAAAGTCAAGTCGGCACACGTGTCCGTCAATGTCGACTACTTGCTGGAACGATCCCATGGTTCTAACTAGACCTTTGCCTACGCTGGTCAAAACTGATGTATTTTTCGACAGTAAAGGAAGGGGCTTAATTTTTCTGTAGATGTCATCTCGTAAGATATTACGTGTACTGCCTGTGTCTAGAAGTGCTGTAGCGGTTACTTCACCCAATTTGATTTTCTTCACAAATTTATTAAGATCGACATCCGGATAATCTTTGGGTTCATTTGATTCTACGGCAACTTGCACCAGGTGTGTTTCAGGTGTTTTTTCACGATCTTTCTCAGCCTTATTGTTCTTGTCTCGAACCACTTTAGGACAGGAATTACGCAGATGTTCTGGAGAACCACATTCAAAGCAAAGGAGCCTCTTCTGTCTGTGAAACTTGCGTTGACCAGACATTGGTCTGTTGTCTTCAGTTTCAGACTTAACATGATTCAATCTCTTGTAGCCTGAATGCTCTTGACTAGTGCGATTTTCACTAAATTTTCTGTAAGGTTTCCCATGAAAACTTCTCTTTGTGAGACTCTCCTTCAAACTTTCAAATTCATCGAACATTTCAGCGAGATCGTCTGGCTTTTTCAGATTTAACCATTCTTTGAAAAAGTGTTCTTTTATGTCTTCTGGAGCTCTAAATTTTAACTGTTCAGTGATGAGCAAGTCCACTAAGTCTTCAAAAGAGTCGACTTTTAAATCAGCTATCCATTCTTTAAAATAGCAGCTCAGCTCATGTGCGTAGCTCCTCCATGTCTTATCTGGACTTTTGACATGTCGATAAAACAAGTTCTTCAATTTTTCAGAGGTTAATTTGTATTTCTTCAAAATTAACTCTTTGACATAATCAAAATTGTTTGCATTTTCAACCGACTCTCGAGCAAGCATGTTCGAGATATCTGATGGCATCGCATGAAGTAGGTAGGCTACCCAATTTTCCTTAGGAACTCTAGCCATTTCTGCGCGTCTTTCAAAGTTGACAAGGAACAACCCCATTTCGTCTTTTTTCTCATCGAATTTAGGTGTTATCTGAGCAAGCGGGATCTTCTGTTGAGTTTCTTCACTTCGTCTTGGAACCACAGCAGCAGTCTGCAGTTGCATGCACTGAACCTCCAAGCGTTGCATCTCAAGTCGAGTTTCCCTCTCTTCACGTTCTCGGGTTCGTACCTCTTGCTCCGTCCTCTCTTCGATGATTCGATTCAAAATTATACGCGTCGTTTCTTCATCATACCCATCACTTTCTAAAATCAGTTTTCTGATATCTGCTACCTTACTTCCATCAGCTGGAGTCAAACCCAACTCCTCAGCGACCTCAACTAAGTCAGTCTTACGACCCTTACTTAAATACGACATGATAACTTTCGAACAAAAACAATGCGAAAATATTAACCTTTTAATAATTTTCAACTATATTTCACGTGGGTTTAAACTTTAAATAAGAATGAACCGTTACAAGGAACTTTCCTCAGCTTACTGACGGTTCCAGGGAATTTTAATTAGAATCCTTAACTGTATTCAATTATTTCCCCAATCAAAACAGCAGAGAACAATCTATACCCACTAATTAATCTTTACCATTAAATTAGACCTTGTCAATAATACTGTCTAATAAAAATTAATATAGCAATTCTGCGTAACAAATATTTTAAGCATACTGAAAGAATTGCTTAAAATTGAAATGGCATATTTTCCCTTAACGCTTATTTTTCTTCTTCTTGCATGTTAAATCAATCTGATGTGTTCCAATGGAGCTCCTATAATATTAGTGAATACGTGTATATTGAGGTGCAGACATGCATAATAAGTAATCATAGACGAATTTTTTGTTGTTGTTATAAAAGTGATGGACTGAAATTATGAGTTAAACAGAATTAATGATGTAATAAAAGCTGCCATGTAATTAATATTTTTTAATCCATTATATTAACTTCGAATTTGTTCGTTACATGATCGGGTTAAACTTGGCAGATAGATTGGATGTTGATTGACAATTTATTTTATCCAGTTTGGGGGGCTGTCACTGTCACTAAAAGATCGCTTTCACACACGTTTCTATAATCGTTTTGGAATACTAATAAATCCCATTTAACAGATCATTGTTGAAACTCTTCCCTGTTGCCAAAATTATTTTAATCAGAATAAATAAAAGATAATTGGACATGAATGCATATATTTACTATGGATTGTGGTCCCGGTCATTCAACGTTACGTTGCGTAGTGACGCTGTCAGTGAAAGAATTGTAACCGATCACCCCCACCCCCTCTCCCCATTAGTTTGAGAAAAAAATACACAATTGTACTGCATTTTGTCCCCAATCAACTTTTTTTTTTATTATTACTCAAGTTATCTATTAAATTTCATTATTGAGATTATTCATTGATCAGTGTTTTACTAAGGTAATCAAAAGCTATACCAAATTGCAAGACTTTACATTTATTATACCATTGAACATAACCATTGTACCATTGAATGATAACTACTCACTACACAGGCTACACCCGTCCGAGGTTGCAGGAATGGACTCTCCATCGCAGGTAACGTAATACTTGAATGAACACTACGCTGTATAAGCAAACCCAAACACTAAACAATAACTGAATGTAAACTAGGGGAGTGGTACATCGCACAACTTTCAACTATACTACAATACCGAACACTACATTTAAATTTAACGTAGAATAGCGTTATTACCATTTTCATTTATTTGAAAAAATGGCCAGTTCGGTGATATTTTTGGCGATAATTCTTACATGGGCAAGAAAAGAAAAAAGAAGAAGAAGAAAAAAAAAAAAGAAACATTGCCAAAATAGATAATTTAGCGATATACCTTTCGATAATTTTTACATTATCCTTTCTTGTAAGTGAAACAGAGGAGAGAAGAAAATTGGTCGTTGATGACCGATGCTCAAGAGAAGATAACTCTGTGTTGAAGACACTCGTTTTTCAAATTTTTACAACTTAATTGCATTTTTATGGGAATTTCGGAGCTGGGTATGTTTAGAACATCTTAAGAGGCACTACCATACAGATTTTTATCGAAATAGTTAGAGCTTTTTTTAGCTATTGCTGAAAAACCAGATTTTTTCAAGTTTTGCGCTTACGCAATATTGACGAAAATCTTAATGACAGGTCCCATGGCTACCACTAAACTGTACACCAAATTTGAACATCGTAGGTTAATTTGTTCGGGAGTTATGTTGACCACGTAAACACAGACACACACAGAAAAATTTTCTAGACACCTCTTTTTTGTCAGTCAGAATGTTCCAAAACATGGAGAAATGCCAAAAAAAGGAGGGGGGGGAGGGGAAGATTGATTTTTTTTTTTGGACAGAAAAGCAATAGTTTCATTACCCTATGTAAATATATGGGTAATTGAAAGTTAAATTCGGTTTAAAAACTTAGTTTTTAAAGGAAAATAGCTTTAAAAAGAATTGAAAGTTTGGAAGAATTTGAAAATAGACGAAAATAACCAGAATAACAATATAATTTTTATTAATTCAGTGTCACTGTGTTATATAATCATTAAAAATTTGTACAACAAACTTATTTCTATTCTTCTATTATTTGTCGTCATTAATAATTATACTATTTGTAAAGTTAATTTTGATAGTACGCACTTCTAATTTTGTAATTTCTACATAAACTTACCAAATTAAAATTACTGTAGCGACTTCATTTTCCCTTCTTTAGCTGAATATCTTTCGAAATGTTATCAAAGTTTATTTAACTCCAGGTTTATTACTAATTCCAAAGGAACTGTATTCAAAAGAGAAAACTTAGAAAATCCTGAACGTTACGAAATTTAATGCTTGAATAAAAAATAAAGTTAATTTGCTTAAAATATGCAATAGTAATTTTAAAAAAGCTTTAAAAGAGAAAAAAAAAGTACATAAATCCGAAAAATAAAGGAAGACCAAACGGTATAGTGGTTAGCGTGCTAGCTTCCAGACTGCGAGGTTGCGGGTTCGAGTCCCGTGTTAGGCATGGGTGTTTGTAAATGTATGTTGGCTTGTATAATGACGAATGTTCCGGCGCATTATAGCCCTCGTGTTGCTGACGGCGCCAGATAATCTGAAAGCAACCAACCAACCGAAAATAAAGTTCAATAACATTTTGCAATAGTTTCTTTGTAACAGAGAAACCCTGCATCCTATTTTCGAAACTATGTACTTCATACAAAATGAAAGTTGGGTTATAAAAGCGAAACTTAGTTTAAGGTTTTTTTTTTTTTTTTTTTTTTTTTTTCGTCTGTCTAGTTGCTTACACTGTTAAGAATAATGATTTAAGTATAACACACTTTGCTATTTTCAATACTTTATAGTTAGAAGCGTGTATCGTAATTACACGAATTCTTGCAAAAACTTGTACTAGAGTTAAGTCAGAAGTGAGGCAAGATAAGGACTGTGTTAGTATGCTACAGGTTGTTTCAAAACTCGCGCACACCAACCTTTGTGGTTGAGTTTTAAAGACAGGTGAATTATGCAAACAAACAGAATAAAGGACAAAAAAGGTTGAACGATTATTTTTATTGTCAGGTGTCAGACATGGTCAAATCACAGAAAATGTTGAAAATGGTGTCCGTGTTCCTGGACACACAATCGAACTTTTTTTACCAGATTAGTCGACACTTTACGAAGTGTGAGAAGTAATGTCCGATATTGCATAAAGGGTGTTACTCATAAGTTCATCAAGCGTATAGGGATTATTGCTATAGGCGACATGTTTCAGATATCCCCAAAGGAAAAAGATCCGGAATTGATAAGTCCGATAAATTCCGAGTCCGGTGGAGTCCGGGCCGATCCCAACTACGTTAAAAATTTCTTATGATGGGACCCTTGCTGCTATCTAGTGACAGAAATCTCAACGCATTGTATCGTACTTTCAAGATACGGGGAAATGGTCAAGCAGCTGTGCCTTTTAAGTTAGGTATTACAGGAATCCACGTAAGAAGGGTTCGATTTTTGTCATAGCTTTTGTTACATATTTCTTCCCTGGTCCTTTTGGGTGGTTCTGAGTCATTAAACAGGGGCTCGTAATTTTTAAAGTATCAAAGAGTTTTGCTTTGCAATTTCTAAGCCGGCGCTAGCCTGGTGGATAAATTGACATGACTATTGTTGAATCTGAAGTTTAAAATACAAGCGGTATGGGTATGGTATAACTTAAAACTCATGCTCCGGGTCTTTTGAAATTTTGACAATCTCGGAACAATTGTGTTCGAACGAGAATTATAGTTTCGGGATATCTTTTTGGGGAAATAGAGTTTCTGTAGTGGGGTTGATTTTACCAATTGCGGCTTTGAAACTTTAAGGCGGGATTAAAACTAGCCATTTAAATTTTTAGTTATAATTTGGGGAAGTATTGTAGGCGGACCTAGTTTCCAGATTCGTTGGAAGTAATTGTGAATAGAAAACGAAGTTTTTAAAAGCTTTTGCACGAGAATTTTACTTATTCCGAGAGCAAGTTTTCAATCTAAAAAACAAAAAAAAAAACCGTGGACCTTTGAGCTCTTTGCCCCGGCGATATGCCGGTGGTTGTGTTTGCTTACCGGGCCGTTCTTGTTGGGTGGCTGAAGAAGCCTTCAGATAAGTTTGGTAGTACAGTGCGTTTCCGATTACTTACTCAACAAATATCCATAATAATTATAAATATGCAATAACAACAATATACTCAATATTGTGCAACACAAGGCCTGATCATAGCCTAGGCTCACAAGGCCCGGGCCTTGGGCCCCATGATTTTAGATGGCCTCGAAATTGGCTGTGAACCACTTTTGTTTCACAAAAGCTTTGTGAATATCTTTTATAACTTGTACAAAATAATTTTTACATAAAAATCACTTCGTATTGATCTTGAACCATCTTTAGTATCCCAGAGTGTATTTATTCAAATAAACCATTTAAAAGCGTGAAACACAAGCTTTTTAGAAAGATAGAGGGGAAAAAATTTAAACGAAGTCTTGACGAATTTATTGTGAGATCAGCAAATGTAGACTCTGAAGTTGTGAATAATGCTGCAGATATTGTCGTCACGGATATACACATTGTCATAGTGAAATGCAATGTTATATGTAACAAAGTTTTTCCTCTTTTGATTCATAAATTTGATTGTTTAAAATTTGTTTATTTGTGATAAAAAAAACTTTTAGAAAAAAATATTAACATTAATTTATCAACTTTTTCTATATTTCATGTTAATTCATTTGACTTTGCGTCAAGCCCATTTCCAGTAAATCATTCGTTTGAAAAAAGGGCCCCCGAATGTGTCCGGGCCTTGGGCCCTAACTTGTCATGATCGGGCCCTGGTGCAATAACCCAAGTATGACAGAGGTCTGATAGAGGACAACACTTTAACTTACAAACACAATTTATTAAACACCATTTTCATATTACAGCAATTGAATATTAAAGTAAAATAACTTAATCGGACTTCTTATTAAAATACAAGCATAACTAAAATCAACTGTTACCTTTAGCAGTAACAAATCAGTTCTTATTTAATTTAATAATACTCGCTTGCTCCTCTCTGATAATAGAATATTGACTCACCCATCTCCATGGAAGGCTCATACTTATCGAATTAATAATCCATTTTCGTACATGATTATTTTCACTACACACTTGAATTAAACACAGATTCTTCTTCAGGAGTTACACTCGCAGGAAGGCATTAAATCTCGTCGATATTGGAATGGCGCTAGGAGTATCACACTATTCGATGATTAGCTGGAAGCCACATATTATTTTAAACCAATAGAGTTGAAGGAACTTGCTGTATACAATAGTCAAATCGCTGGGCCGTTGCACAGCCCAGCAAGCAAACACAGCCACTGGCATAACGCCGAGGCAAAGAGCTCTAAGGTCTACATTTTTTTTTTTTAGATTGAAAACTAGCACTCGGAATAAATAAAATTCTCGTGCAAGGGCTTTTAAAAACTTCATTTTCTATTCAAAATTACTTCCAACGAATCTGGAAACTAGGTCCGCCTACGATACCTCACAAAATTACAACTAGTTTCAATCCCGCCTTAAAGGTTCAAAGCCGCAATTGGTAAAATCAACCCCACTACAGAAACTCTATTTCCCCCAAAAGATATCCCGAAACTATAATTCTCGTTCGAACACAATTGTTCTGAGTTTGTCAAAATTTCAAAAGACCCGGAGCATGAGTTTTAAGTTATACCATACCCTTTGTATTTTTAACTTCAGATTCGACAATAGTCATGGCAATTTATCCACCAGGCTAGCGCTGGATTAGAAATTGTAAAGCAAACCTCTTTGATAATTTAAAAATTACGAGCCCCTGTTGAATGACTCAGAACCACCCAAAAGGACCAAGGAAGAAATATGTAACAAAAGCTTTGACAAAAATCGAACCCTTCTTACGTGGATTCCTGTAACACCTAACGGTATTTATTCAACTGTAGCAGTTTTTCTGGTACCTCAGAGTTTGAATTAGATAAAAAAAATGTGCAATATTTCATCTTCATATTTTAATTATACAATATTTTCCTCATAATGTACTTTTAACTTTTTTTATTATTATCCGCCAATTTTTGAGAATTAACTGACCAATCATCCAATATAATGACCAGACTAAAATAAAATTTTACAAATAGAACCTTCTAAAATGTTTTATATGCAAAGGACAGGTGGCACAGCGGGGGGGGGGGGGAAATACTTAGCCTCCTCCCCCTCCCCCCCATCGGGGATCATTAGGTTTTTATCGGGGAATGAATTTTAATTTCATTTTTAAAAGTGTATAGTTTTTGTGAAATATCACGAATGGTTGTTATATTTTTCTATAATTATTATGAGTATTGGCAAAAATCCAGTCAAACATCACCTACCCCCGACAGCTAAACATCGCCATCCCCGACAACATCCAAATTCCCAGTCTCACTGCCCGTTTTTCAGCACCTGATAGTATACGAAAGGGATCAGATGACGACTTCCCCCACTCCTATACGAACTCTGGATACAGAACACAAACAGAATGACAGAGAGGGATTCACTTGTAAAAAAACAATAGTATTTTCCGAGAATTAGTAGACCTTCAAGCAATTCTTTGTCAACTATCCCAGAGTAGACAACTTTATTGGGGATGTATATATATTTCGATATTTTGTCGTAAAGGGGTCTAGTATTGCTCATGTCTACTTCTCAAGGGCATATGCAGCTTCATGGGCGGTCTCTATGACGTGTTAACAAAAAATAAAACATCCGCCGCTCTTCCATCGTCTATAATAGTCCACAAAATAGTCAGTTTTGGAGCGATTTTCTATGTTTCTGGAGAAAAACATTGAAACCCTGAAAACCATTCGTTGCACCTAATGTTGTTAATACTATACTTAGAAAGCGACAAGGTTTCTTTTAGCTTGTTAAAGATCTTATGCATTATAAGAGTAAGACTACAAGAACAATAGAAACCCATGGTGAGAAGTTTTTTTCACTACCTTTTATATTACAGAACTATATATGGGTCATTCCATGTCAAATCAACACAAAAAAGTGACATTTTCAACCCGACCCCTTCAGAATTTAATAAAATTTTGCTCACTTGTTGGGTTTATAGAGAAAAGAAAAAATGGCCAATATTAGGTTTGAATATCGTTTGGTTTCTGAAATACGGAGCTTCAAAAATGGGCCAAAAGTTCAAAATTTCGCAATTCTTGCTTTATATATCTGATTATAATTTTGTCCCTAATTATTATAAAACATTGATTTTGGTGTCAAAAAAAAGATAAAGATTTTATCTTTCTAATGATGTATTATTTATGAATATTTTTTTTAATTTTCATTTTAAGGTCAAACGATTTGACCTTTGACCTTGAATATCTCAAAAAAGGGTATTTCTATTTTTTTCAAAAAAATATATGTTCGTTCTTACATTAATTCTCTACACAAATAAGTTAGTTTCATAATGGGACCGCAATGGGATACCAAAATTTAAATTCAAATGTAAACTCTTGTCCTTAATTTCACGCAATAATCGTCATTGTCAAAGTCCTTTTGAAATAGAAGCAGGTGTGTCAAACTTAAATCTTACTTTAGAAGCTATTGGAAATAAAACTCCAATAAAAAAGAAAAGGCTTTCCGAAACGAAGTATTCAAAAATTAAATTCAATAAAATAAGCACCGCTTTGAAAAACAAAGTAATGAAAATTGTGGATAGGGACTCGTCTGCCAACTCGGCTGAATTGGATATTATAAATCAATTGAAGGAAAATTTCCATAGCACCAAGGATAAAAGTTTACAAATACTAACAGTAGAAAAAGAATTTGGATCATCCAACTACTTGGTAATAAAAGCAAAATTACTTGTTAAAGAAAAAGGTATTTTTACATCCCCTAATCCCATACTAGGAAAGACGTTTCGTCCTGAAACAGCAAGATGTATAAAATCCTTTTATAATAGTGCCAGGTAAAAAAGACTTCGTATCAATGAAAATTGATGGTATAAAACATGTACAGAAAAGGCTGGTGTTATGTAATCTCAAAGAAGCGTTTAAACAGTTCAAGGATGATTTTCCACATTCTAAAATTGGATTTTTAAATTTGCTGAGATGCTACCAAAAAACTGTGTTTTGGCAGGAGCAAGCGGAACGCATATCGTCTGTGTTTATCATATCCATAAAAATGTGAAACTAATCCTAATTGGATCTCATTTGAAGGAATTAAGTAATAGACTGAGAGGCGACTGCAATTTTTGAACCCCATCGAACATCATTTTGATTTTTTTATAGAAATTGGAGAAAAGTGAGTGGATTACGAATCCACTGGTCTGCCGTGGCAAAAATGGCCGAAACTGGTCCAAAATCGACTTTTAATAAGTTGAACTGAAATCCGATTGCCAAATATGTCATAACTTGCCAAAAAGAGAACAACCTTTTTTATTTGGTAAACCTCACTTTTTAATTTTCAATTAAAAAGGTTGCAGACGACTCAGATATCTGGCGACGGTCTACTTGCATCTATTAAAAGGGAGCCAAGTTGGCAATAAACATTACTGATGTCGCCAATTTGGCTTACTTTCAATAGATGCAAGTAGACCATCGCCAGATATCTGAGTCGTCTGCAACCTTTTTAATTGAAAATTAAAAAGTGAGGGTTACCAAATAAAAAAGGTTGTTCTCTTTTTGGCAAGTTATGACATATTTGGCAATCGGATTTCAGTTCAACTTATTAAAAGTCGATTTTGGACCAGTTTCGGCCATTTTTGCCACGGCAGACCAGTGGATTCGTAATCTACTCACTTTTCTCCAATTTCTATAAAAAATTCAGAATGATGTTCGATGGGGTCCAAAAATTGCAGTCGCCTATCGGACTATAAAGAAATTGAAACTGCATTAGATTCCTGTAAAACCTGTATATCAAAAATTGTTTGTAATCCTCCCCAAACAATATGTTACTTGGGAGAGTGCAGCAATTGCCCAAAGTTCGAAGAATTTAGGAGGTACATTGAAGACTTTTTTGATGAAAATGGGATTACAAGAATTACGTACAAGCAGTGGATTAATGTTGACAGATCTACCCTTGACCCTTGTCGAGCCGTTGTGATGACTTTATTGATTCGTTTCTGGATAAACTTACCAAACTTATACGGCATTCATTCAATGCTAAGGAACAATCGTCTTTTTTTAGTGCTTGTAAACAAAATCTGAAATCGGGTGAATTTGTAGTTTGTGATTTTTTTGAAAATTACTCCTTTATTCTACAAGATGCAATTCAAGGATTCCACTGGAATAATTTGCAAGCGACTATACATCCATTTGTGGTTTATTATAGAAGAGACACTGACCAAGTCTTCGACAACTTTAATTTCGTAGTAGTTCCTGACTGTCTCCAACATGACGCAACAGCAGTTCACTTATTCCAAAGGCATTTGATCGAATTCAACGGGAAAAAATTCAATGTGAAACCTAACAAAGTTTTGTACTTTTCTGATGGTGCAGCTTTTTACTACAAAAATCGAAAAAAACTGTGTTTCCATAAAAAGATTTTGGAATTCAAGCAGAATGGATTTTTTTTGCCACTGCCCATGGTAAAGGAGTTTCAGATGGCATTGGAGGTACCACCATAAAAAGGCTAGCCGCTCGTGCTAGTTTGCAGTGCCTATATAAAGATCAGATAATGACTTCTCGACAGTTATTTGAATCGGCAACTGCCAATATTGAAGGAATGCAGTTTGCCTACGTAACTTCCTTATAGAATGAAAGAGAAAAAATCTTCATTCAGAAACGATTCTTAACCGCCCGAACTATTCCAGGTACTCAAAAATTTCATGCATTCAGAACCATTTCTATCAACCAACTTCTGTGCAAAATGTATTCTAATTCCATGGTCGAAAAAAAAGTCAAACAAAAAAAGAAATTATAAAATCAATAGTTACATATGCAATGAATCAAGTGAAAAAGAGTCACAATAATTAATAGAAGTTATATATGTAAGGAAGTTATTTATGCATCTGATAAATTAGTTTCAACAATAGTTTAAAGATAATGTATCAATAGAAAAATTGCAAGTATATCTGTTTTCTAATTTCGAAATAAGATTTTTTCCAAATAATTTGTATGAACAAAAGTTTCCGATTGCATGCAACATTCCTTTTAAACAATTATCTCAAAAGCTCCTTATTACCAATTACCTATGTCGTGTTTTTTAATTTTACAGCAAACGATGTTTGCATACTTCTTAATGCTATGCTGAAAAATGCAATTTTTTCAATGTATAAGTAAACAATTACTTTTTACTCTTAAAGTTAAAAAGTTATAACAAATCAAAGATAAATAATCATAATTTTTAGCTAATAATTAAGGCTAAAGTTTTATTTGCATTACATGTATATAAAGAGATTTTAAAAGGAAAAGCTATTTACAAATAAACAGTTTTTGTAGGATAAAAGTGGGACTACAGTTACGATTGAAATTTATAACTTGGCATCCCATTGCGGTCCCAAAATGAGACTAATATATTTGTGTAGAGAATTGATGTAAGAATAATATATATTTTTTTGAAAAAAATAAAAATACCCTTTTTTGAGATATTCAAGGTCAAAGGTCAAATTATGTGACCTTAAAATGAAAAATTAAAAAAATACATGTAAATAATACACCATTAGAAAGATCAAATCTTGTTCTTTCTTTTGACACCAAAATCAATATTTTATGATAATTAGGGAAAAAATTATACCAAAATATGTAAAGCAAGAAATACGAAATTTTGCACTTTTGGTCCATTTTTGAAACACTATATTTTGGAAACCAAACGAGATTCAAATCTAATATTTGGCATTTTTTCTTTTCTTCATGAATCTAATAAGTGAACCAAATTTTATGAAATTCTAAAGGGGTCGGGTTGGGAGCCGTGTTGATTTGACATGGAATGACGCATATTATCTCGAAACATATTATTATGAGTAATGTGACCAGAAATCCCGCTTTTTACCTAGCTGTCCCGTTGACTGAGTGTCCCACTTTTCTATTACAGAATCCGTCTAAAGTCCTTCGAAACAAAACAAAAATGTTCTTCAGAACTTCTTTAATCACGAAGAACTAACTAAGTGGGTAACTGATGAAAGTTTCTGGAGATAAGAGTTTGGTGGAGGTTTTTGGCCCATTTCCACCAGCGCTCAATTGAAACTGCCAATATTATGAAAATTGTGGAATTAGGCTTTAGTTTGCCAGGTACAACTGTTACCATTGAAAGTATATTTTCTATTGTTAGTAAAATTTGGACTTCTGAGAAGACACAACTTTATATGGATACTCTGAAATCTTTGTTAATAACTAAAATTAACTATTTATATTCATGCAGAAAGTATTTGAATTTCCTAAAATCAAATTATTCTTTTTTTTCTTCACATTCTTGCAGAGAGTTTTTGGATTTTATAAAATCAAATAAATTTTTTTTAAACTCAATGGTCTCAAATAAGAAGTATATGTAATGCATGGGTGGAAGTTAATTATAAAGTTAAATAAATGTATGAACTACAGTGTATATATTGTACATCTTCAGAAAATCCTCGAACATTGAGGATTTTAAAATTGTGTGTTCCTAAACCCAAAATTATAATAGAAAAATCTGATCACATTAATTATGAAGGTCCAGCTCTATATACTTTAAGTTGTAGAAATGAAATCGGAAATATTTTGGAAAAATATGTTTCATAAAACAACAAGAAGAAGTAATATGTATTTTGGTTTTAAAATAGCCGGATTTAATAAGATTTTAAAAACGGGGACAATTGAAACACGTTCTGTTCATAATGAAATAGGGCAACACATATCGTGTAAAAAAAATAAATAATAATGTAACTTTTTTTAGCTTTAATTAGTTTTGACGGATTCTTTTAAAAATAACTATACTAAACTTCAACTAGCTTAACTTGACATCATTAGACGGTAGATCGTCACAGTGCTCATAGGTATTTAATCCATTTTGGCGGCGTGAAAGCATAATGTTCGCCAAACCACAACTCTGTAGAGAACAAAAGGCTATAAGGTTTGGCGAGAATTATGTCTTCACTCCGCTAAAATGGATTATCTGCCTATGAGCACGGTGAAGATCTAATGTCTAGTGATGTCAAGTTAAGTTGGAGTTTAGTTATATAAGAATCAATCGGATTTAGAATGTCGTTTTCAATTGCCGTAGTTGATAATCTGCAATAACATTTCAGTGCAGTTTTTGATATTGAATATGACTAATTTAATTTTAGAAAAGATAATTTTCCATTTTGAAACTAAGATTCATTTGATTATATTGTATTTACCAAGTTTGTTTCATGGTCGGATTTAATATTTAAATGTCGTTTTAAGGAGTTGAGGATTGATAAAATACTTTGCGTTTAGATCGGGTAGTAAGTTATGTTTTGAGTAACGTAAACCTTAATTGTATGCCATTTTTTAAAAATAAATGTTAAAGTTATCAGCTTGTAAAGGCTGATTATGGCTGTGTTCCTGGGAATCGCAAATGGTATATGATCCCACGGGATTTTCAAACATAACCATTAAACTATTTTTCTCAAAGACGATATGCTAAATTTCAAGGAATTTTCACTAGCATCGCAAATAATTACATTTCCGAGGTAAATGCTGATTTTTAACAAAGTTATGTTGACATCATACTTCATTTGCTAATATACATTGGAATATAAATGCTTTCAAAATGCGTTTATAATCAATGGCGATTTCCTCATTGGAACTCAAAATGTAAATGGTTAATTATTTATTGAAATATAAAGTCGGACAGTCAAAGTATCGAAGGAGAATAAAGGAATTTGAAATGGTTGAATTAAGGAAGACATGCAGGAACGTATTAATTATTACTAACACGCAAAAAACCACCGATAAAACAACCTAGATATTACCGAGCTAATGTTGTGTTTTAAATAAAAAAAAATTGGGGGGAAGGGGGGGGGGGGAGAGATTCTTAAGATGAAAAATTTATAGGAAGTTATTTACAAGTATACCTTTTTAATTGAAAGTTTTTATGTTACGTTATTGACACTGACTGCTCTAACCCTGTCAACCCCCCTGTCGGGGGTGGCTAGCCCCCTTGTCGGGCAATTTCTGGCGCCACCACTGGTTCTAAGGGTCGACCGAGGCTGATTTCCCATAAGGCTCACAAGGCCCGAGACTATTAGGGACCCATTATGCCTAAAAAATTCTAAATTATTGTGTAACTGTCAATATTCTGCTCAGTTCTCTTGTTCAATGGCATAAAATATCTATATATATAAAACTGAGTTGTCTGTACGTCTGAACCTTATACAAATCCGCAGTTTTTAACCTAGCAGTACGAAATTTAGTTCGTAGAAGCTTTAGTACTTGGATATTGTAGAGAACAACTTTTAAATTCGATTAAAAGTTGCTTTCATAAAAAAATTTAATGACACGAAAAAAAAAATTCTTGAAATGGCAACGATATTTTTTTATTACCTTAGAATAAAACCAAAAGTTATTTTAATGTGTCCTCTTTATTTTTCTGATTATTTTTATGTATTATAATCGTCTGTCCGATAAACAGTTCGATTTTTATTGTACTCTTTCAATATATTTACTGTCAGTCGATACAGTTAACAACTTCTGCGCATGTGCTGTTTTAAATTATTATTATTTTTTATGCATCATTTTGTTTTTTTAGGTATTAAAATTCATCCTGCTTTTGTATACATTTTGTGTTGTTGTCAAAGATGTATTGTGCTCAGCGGATATTGACATTTGGATTTTATTTAATGAGTATTAATAACATTTAAACAAAATAATTTTGTTAAAGTCCTTTGTATTTCATTGGCAAATATCTTCTGTATTACAGTTGTCATAAATATCTAGCATCTAAAAGTTCGTTTACCAACATAATTACTATTAATACGTTAGTGCCGTTAAGAGATGTTTTCAGTCGGATTTGGTCAACTTAATAAATCTATTATATATTTTTTTCCAGAATGTGTTCATTACAAAATCAAATGTTAAGAAGTTCATCTAATGTGAAACACCTACGCTCATTATTAGGTGTGTTGTGTGGCACAACGTTGACAAATATTGGTATTATTACGTAATATCCATGCCAATTGGCGATAATTTTTCAGTTGGTGAACAATTTGGTAGATAACACTATCGTTTCAATGCCTGTTAATTTTGTTCTTAATTCAGATTTTTTTTTTATTTTAAAACAAAAATTAAGAACTTGGTACAATATATTTTCATGATTAATTTTAAAACAGAGGTTAGAGCTGCACTATAGCCACCAGGCATATTTTGATATTATTTCTATGTTAACAAAATTTTAAATAGTTAAATTTTTCTAGATGGATTAATTAAAATTATTAATCTAACTTCACTTAATCAGAGTGAGTCAAAATATACATAGAATCTAGCATAGCAATGGATTATTTTTACTCAATTTGACTTCATCACTTGCAGCCTCAATGGACCCTCAACAAAAAGAAATAAAAACGGAAATCAAAAACTTTATTACAAATTCTATTTAATAGACTCAGATTATTAGTGTTAAGAAAATTAACTTTTTCAGCACCGCCGTTGTGAAGATGTTATGGTAATAAGCTTGATCCAAAGCCGCTTCGCTTACGTAATCTTGTTACATAGTGAACTTGCTATTCGTTCAACTACTACTTAACATGCCATTTATCACTCGCCGTAGGAGACCTTGAGAGTCGATAGTATTGAAATCAGGTTTCCTATCTTCGTTAGTCGACTTAACTGAAACTCAAACGAAATAGACTGGATGGAATTTTAGAATTTGTATTGTAGTACAGTGGCGTATATAGGTTACAATTTCGGGAGGGGCCCAATATGACCACACTTACCGTTATATGCATTTTTTTCAAATTTTTTTTTTTTTCAAGTGAACTATCATTTAATGATTAAGGATAGTTTTCAAGAGGTTTTAAACGAAATTTGGGGAAAAACAATCTAGTTATTATTTCTTTTACATATATTTTCAGTTTACTTTTATAACTGAAGTGAATTAATGCTTTATTATATCAAAGCGGGTAATTTTATAAAACATACGCATTTAACACTTAATTGCATTCTCGTTAATATTATTTTCCTGACTCCCCCTACTTTTTTCCTTATGTAACTTTTTTGTATTTAACCATTGGCTGTGTTACTAATTCCCTTGTTACTTGGTGAACTCCTTTGCCTACACTTTTGGAGTTTGAAAATATCAAGCAATATTTACAAAAAGATCCAAATTTTTCTTCAGAATAAGCTAAGCTAACCACTCAAATTCTTCTAGCCATTTAATTTGATTTGAGATAGAACTATTACACTGGTCTTCTCAATTAAAGGATATTACAGATTTTCCCTAATAACTTCTCAATGGAACAGCATAGACGCATGAAATTCACATCAAAGAGACATATTTATGTAACATAACGATAAGTAAAACAACTCAGTCGTAAATTGAAATGCAAAGTGTACAGTGGGGACATATGCAAAAGAATGAAGTACCATTAGTGTGCAGTTGTAAAAATGCATCCACATTAAAAATCTCGCAACTCATGGAGTTGACTTTTAGTGTGAGATATGATCTCCCCTGTCATCAGTGTTTACTTGGCACTGTATTCCCATACTTAACATGAGTTTCTTGATGAATTCTAGTGACTAAATGGCCATAAGTATCAATAACACGATTTAGAAACTGATATTTTAACGACTTGTCTAGATCAAGGTTAAGTAATTACAGTAAAAAAGTGGAAATTAATTATCGTTTGTGCTCTTGAGGAGCTTATAAAACAAATTAAACATATTGCACGTACAGACCAAAACTCTTTCCCACTAAATCGTTATCTTGTTTTGGAATTTACCACGTAATATCGTTTTCCCCTCTTTCTATAGAACCTCTGACGTCCAATATTACTCACGAGACAGAAAAAATTATTTTCAGTAAAAAAGTATCTGATGTTAAAAAGATTTGTTCTTTGGATGCAATATGGTGAATTGGTTTAATAAGCTCTCCAAGAGCGCAAGAGATAATTAAATTCAACTTTTTCACTGTAATTACGTTAACTTGATCTAGGCAAGTCTTTAATGGGGAAATATTGGTTTTTAAATAGTGTTTATTGTTACTTATGGCAAATTTTGTTCCACTTTTGCTTTGGATAAATGATTAAAAAAATATGAAAATTTCCCCTATAAGTAAGCCAGATCCCTCCTCTAATCCGAATTTCATCAAACATGTTTTGGACGCTTCTACGATAGTTATTTTGTAAAGATTTAATTTATTGGGAACGTTCCACTCTTGCAAAAAGTTTAAAAGATTGGACAAACAATTTAGCCATTAGAATTAATCAAGAAACTTATGTTGAGTACGAGAATACAGTGCCAAGTTAACACTGATGACAGGGGAGATCATATCTCACACTAAAAGTCAACTCCACGAGTTGCGTGATTTTTAATTAAATGCTTCTGTACAACTGCACTCTAATGCTATTCCATTATTTTGCATATGCCATGCCCCCGCTGTCAGGGCATTCATTCCCATAAGGCCCGTGCCTAGGATCCCCAAATTGCCTGAAAAATTCTGAGTTAGTATGAAACTATCAATATTATGTTCAGCACACTTGATCAATGCCATAAAATACAAAAATAAATTTTAGTAATACTTATTGGGTATTAAAATATTAATATCTCAACATTAATTTAATCCAGACAGTAATAGACAGTAATCGAAATTGCCACTAATATTTAAATAACTCCAACAATCATCAAAGAGGGGCTCCATCTGCAATCTTGTGCCTACAGTAATCAATTTTCTAAATCAGGCCCTGTCCATTGTACTCTTTGCATTTCAATTTGCGACCGAGTTGTTTTACTTATCGCATCGTTAGGCTACATAAAGATGTCTCTGTGATGTGAATTTCATGTATATATGCTGCTCCACTGAGAAGTTATAAGGAAAAACTGAAATATCATTTAATTTTGCAGGTCAGTATAGAAGAAGAATAAAATTAGTATAAAGGTTCCTAACATTTTCTACGAGTAAAATTTTTCTTTATTTGTTTTTCTTTATCTGAAATTTTTTCTTTATTTATTTAAATCCTCCGCAACTGATGCTGGATCAACGCTACAGGAATTTGCGATGTCAGAAAACACATTGTTACTGGCACAACCAAATTCAGCACTGCCAATAACAGGCATATTTACACTATGTTTTTTTACAAAATAGTTTGGAATAGAATGCTCATCTCTTCATTACGAATGCCATTAACTTAATAAAACAAATTAAGATTCCAGAACAGCAAAATGCAGAGGATCGCAGATACACAGCTATTTAAAGATCTTACTAACTGAATAAACAGAGACCTGCAGATAAAACTCCAAGGCCACATTTTCCTTTTGCACCCGTAATTTAATTTCACAATACTCCTGGTGTACATTTCTTTATTAAATTAAATTTTTTCCTGATTTCGGGAGGGGCCAGGGCCCCTTGGGCCCACCCCATATATACGCCTTTGTTGTAGTGTATGGTTTCTGGTGGATCCCGAATTGATTCCAAATAATTACGTTTTCGGTTTGCTCATTCTCTATAGTTGTACACAATTAGATTTTCCCAAATCAAACACCAATAAACAAATTGGAACATAATTCTTTGTATAACAGACGCTTTAAAGTATGAATAAAGATGGAGCCACCTCCTTCACACCCTCAACTTTATAAGTAGATAATTAAGTTTTTACTTTTTAACCAGAGAGAGAGGATTCATTTATCCGTAAAGACCTGTTGTCTATCTACCCACGATTTAATTTTGATTCAGGTATTTCCTTATTGAATTCAATGTTTCCTTTTGTATTGTACCCTAATGTACTGTTTGTATCAATTGTTTAAATCTAAATGTTTGTTTGTTTGTCCTTTAGTAACTGCAATTAAAAGCAAGTTTAAAATTTACCCCGAGATCTTTTGTTCACGTTGGTTACACACCATATATTTATTTAATAAGGAGTTACAAATGGCAGCCCAACGTCGGGCCGATTTTATAATTTAATGGGAAATGAATCACAAATGACCCGGATCTCTCTCTCTCACATTTTTTTCACAGGTTCAAAAACAAGTGATTGTAACCTGCGTATGTGCCTGCAATCCTGTACGGTGCTTTGTCTTGTCGCCCCGACAAACAAGTCAATTCGCTCCCTGCGAATGTAACAGATAAGTTTTTAAGTACTTATATTGATAATGATTTAGGAACTGCCTTATAGAAAATTTGTTTTGTAAGAGTTAACATACATATTGGCAGATTCTACTTATTGTAAAGTTGCAACTCGCTCTTTTTCACTTGTGCGCATTAATGATTCCGCAAGAGGCCCATTAGGGAGTGGAAGAAATGTATACTGTGTTTACAAATCTGACTGCCAGTTCGTTCTAATTTGTTTTTCTTTTCTGAATTCCAGATGATTGATATATATGGTTATTCTTTTGATATTGTATTAAGAGTGAATAATTTCTGGTATCTATAACGGTTCGAACTGATCTTTTATTCTTTTTATGGTCATGTATATAAATGAAAAGTTAATGGAAATAATTTATGCCTGGTATTTCTCTAATGCTTAATACAGCTACGAGTGCTATTAACGTTATCAGTATTCTGGAAGGGATGTTTTTTCATTTGTTCATTATATCTTTATCTTTTGTGCATTTAAATTAATATCAACTGTTGTAAATAATATTAATTGTTGGTGTTATTAATTGATTTTAAAGGATAAAATTAACAGTTTCGAATTTTAAAATTGTGTGCAAATAAGACATATATTTGAACTTTTATGTTTTTGAAACTTTTAAAAATCACTTTTAGAACTTTTATAATCTGAAAATTTAAAAATCACTTTTGGAACTTTTAAACTTTTATATTTCCGAACTTTTTAAAATTACCTTTTGAACTTTTTATAAATAAGTGCACGATTAAATATACGAAACAATGGCATTTTTGGGAAGAACCAAAAAAGAGGATTTGAAAACATTAGCTATAGAACTGGGTCTGGCTCCGTCGGACAATCTCAAAGTGATTGAGTTAAGGGATCTCATAGCCAAATGTGACAAGTTTGAAGATGAATTCGTTAAAGATATGTTATTCGTTATTGTGGAAGAACGAGTACAAGCAGAAAAGCAAAATGCTGTGGAATTATCCATGCAACAAGAAAGAGAATTCGAGTTGGAAAAATTGAAACTTGAACTTGAAACGCAGAAACTGTCGCAAACCGGTGTCGGAAGCCAACATCTGGAACAACCGAAGTTTGAGCTAAATAGAATTATTCCAAAATTCAACCCAAAAGAAGATGAAATCGGTCTATACCTAACCATTTTTGAACGTCAAGTGAAATTTATGAATATTCCTGAAAGGAATTGGACCGTATACTTGATTGGATCATTGCCACCCGATATATCTCAACTCATCGCTAGAGAAGATGAAGAGGATGCTCAAAACTATGAAAAGGTTAGAGAAATGCTTCTGAAAAGGTTTCGAATTACAGGAGACAGGTTTAAGCAGTACTTTTCTCAACAAAAGAAAAACCCTGATACAACCTGGCGAGACTTCTGTTTCGAATTAGATTCCTATCTCGAGGGTTGGATCAAAGAGTTGAAAATCACCACCTTTAAACAATTTAAAAGCCTTATGATCGCTGATCAAATAAAAAGAAAAACTCCAGCAAATATCAGAGAACATTTCTTAGATATTTGGGCAGATTTGAATGATCCTCTAGAACTAGCTGAAAAACTTGATGCATACGATAGCCTAAGGCCTGCAATGAAAAACAATCCAAATCAAACTTATAAGAAGAAAGAAGAATACAGGAAACCCTTTCCAGTGAAGAAAAGTCAACCCTTTGGAAGATCTCATGATGACAACTCACCGGGACCTCCGAGAACAGTACTTTCTGGATATCCAAATTCCAGAACTGATGGAAGAAAAGCCATCCAGTGTTACGGAAGTGGGACTCCTGGAGTCATCAAGTCAAAGTGTCCTACTTGCACAAAGGCTCATAAAGGAGACACAGCTGTGAACTGTATGACGTTATTCAACATGGATTCAAACTCGTATCCCTCAAGTTTGATTGTTCTGAAAATGTATGGAGAGAAGATCGCTGTATGTGCTGATACAGGTGCTTCACACACCATCGCAGGTGAAAAGCTGTATAATTTCCTACAAGAGCACAACGTCCCTTTTGTGAATAAGAAAATTTCATTTGTTATGGCTGATGGAATTCAACAGAACATAACTGCTCTGAGTACTGTTGTCAACTTGTACATTGAAGACAAAGTTATCCAAACAGAATTCCTAGTGTTGCCTGAAGCAAAAGGAAATAAGACTTTGTTGGGAATGGATTTTCTCCACGCAGCTGGAATCGTCCTTGATGTCCAAGCTGGAAAATGGCATTTTTCCGAAAATCCTCAAATACAGTATAAGTTCTTCAAAAAGGATGCAGAAGAAACAACCATTGGCTCATTCGAACTTCGGGAAGATGAAGGTAAACACCTGTCCCCAGAACAGACAAGAAAACTGAACACACTCCTGCACAAAAATGAGACATGCTTCCAGCCAGGGGGAGAACCAACTCCGTACATAGAACACAGAATTGATACAGGTGATCATCCACCGGTAGCAACATCCCCTTATCGGATGACTCCTGCAAAGAAGGAAATTTTAAAGGAACAGATTGAAGATTTGCTGAAGCAGAACATAATCGAAGAGTGCGAGTCTCCTCACGCTGCACCTGTGGTACTTGTTCCTAAGCCAAATGGAAAAGTACGCCTCTGCGTTTACTATCGGAAATTGAACTCTGTGACGAAAGTGGATACCTATCCCCTACCCCGAATGGACGATCTTTTGAATGAAGCCACTCCGACTTCCTACATGTCAACCATAGATCTACAATCAGGCTACCATCAGGTAAAAGTGGCTGATGTTGACCAGGACAAAACTGCTTTCATTTGTCCCTTTGGTACGTACCGTTATTTACGTATGCCCTTCGGATTACGAAACGCCCCTGCAACCTTTCAAAGATTGATTGACAAATTTCGAAGCGGCTTGAAAGATGTATTTGCCCTATCTTACCTTGATGACATCATCGTCCTGTCAGAAACTTTTGACAAACATCTAGAAGATCTTAAAAAAGTTTTCGAGAGACTGTCTATCTACAAACTCCATGCCAACAGAGACAAGTGTCATTTTGCCTGTGACCGTGTGAAATATTTAGGATTCTGGATAACTAAAGATGGAACTGAAGCTGATCAGGAGAAAATCTCTTCTATTCAAAGAATTCCAGTCCCTACCAATGTGAAAGAAGTCCAATCTTTGCTACAAACTTGCTCGTGGTTTCGTCGATATGTCCCCAACTTTGCTGACATAGCACGTCCACTTAGTAACCTCACAAAGAAGAAAGTACCTTGGCTCTAGGGTCCTGAACAACAAGAATCCTTTGAGACTTTGAAGATGCGATTGATGACTTCCCCTATATTGAAACAAGCCGACGGATCAAAACCTTTCACCATCCGTACAGACGCAAGTAACTATGCCCTTGGAGCAGTCCTTCTCCAGGGAATTGGACCAGATGAACATGTCATTGAATATGCAAGTCGACTATTGATCCCAGCAGAACGAAACTACTCTACAACCGAGCGGGAAGCCTTGGCAGTAGTGTGGGCCTTAGAGAAGTTTAGAGGTTACGTAGAAAATCAAGAAATTTTCATCGCATCAGATCATCAACCCCTTAAATGGTTATTAAGTATTAAGTCACCTTCTGGCCGCCTGGCCAGATGGGCTTTGAAAATTCAATCCTTCCACCTGAAAATCGAATATACTCTAGGGAAATCGAATGTAGTAGCTGACATGCTATCAAGACCGACGTACGTTGAAGACTCGACCCCTGATGTGTGTGCTATCACTGTAAACATGCCGTCCAGGAAGTCCAGTGATATTCGAAAAGGACAGATGGAAGACGAAGAACTAAAAAAAAAAAAATCGAATGTTTTGAAAGTATGGACAAGGATGAGAACTTTGCCAACTACACTAGTCGTGGATATTTAATGAATCAAGGTATTCTGTATATATATTCACCTGAACATGAGGATGAAGATGAAGCCCAGCTCGTAGTTCCTATACAAGAAAGAGAAAGAATTCTTCAAGAGTACCACGATGCCCCGACCGCTGGTCATTACGGTGTTGAGAATACATACAAGAAAATTGCATCCAGATACTATTTTCGAGGTATGAAAAAGTTCATTTCCGAATACATCAGGACTTGTCCAGAATGTAATCGATATAAGTCAACAAATCAAAAACCAGCAGGACTCTTGAGAACACCCATTTACGCACAAAGATTTGAGACTCTGGCCATCGATCTTTTTGGCCCTCTCATCGAAACCCCCACTGGGAAAAAGTGGATCTTCGTTGTTGAAGATACATCCACCAAATGGGTTGAACTGTTTGCTCTCGCCGAAGCCACTGCGGACAACTGTGCTAAAATCCTCATAGAAGATGTATTCCTGCGATATGGCATTCCGCGACGGTTAATCAGCGACAACGGACCACAATTCGTTAGTGCTGTCATGCAATTAACTTGTGACTTGTTAGGGATTACTCAAGACCTTATTCCAGTATATCATCCACAAGCCAATCCGTCAGAACGTAAAAATCGTGATTTAAAACCTCGACTAGCTATTCTAGTTGGAGAAGAACATTCGTCTTGGGAAGAGAAGTTACATTTAATTCGTTTCGCAATGAACACCTCAGTGTGCGACACCACCGGTCACACAGCTGCTTTTTTACAATTTGGAAGACAGCTGAGAACAACAGATGATATCCGGCACGATCTACGACAGGTGATCGACAATGACAATTTTGTACCTGAGATCACACCTTATCTCAAGAGGTTTGCCAACTCACTCTTGGATGTTAAAGATAGAGTTGAGCAGAAGCAGGATCGGCAAAAGGAAAACTTCGATCGACGAAGAAGACAAAAGTATTTTAAACCTGGGGATAAAGTTTGGGTGACCATTCATCCCATAAGCCGGAAAAATAGAAGCAAGAAATTCATGCCGAAGAGGGAAGGCCCTTACCTCATTCTTACCTTAAGATCACCAACGACATATGAGATTGCCGACCCAGCCACCCCAGACCAAGTTCTTGGAACTTATCACGTATCTGCCCTAAAGGACTATCATGAGTCTGAAACAGAAAGAGACATTGGACCTGTGGCCCCTCTAAGGAAGAGAGGACGCCCCAAAAAATGACTACCTGGTTCCTCGTCGGGACGGCATCGGAACCAGAGGGGAAGTCTATAACCGACGCTTTAAAGTATGAATAAAGATGAAGCCACCTCCTTCACACCCTCAACTTTATAAGTGGATAATTAAGTTTTTACTTTTTAACCAGAGAGAGAGGATTCATTTATCCGTAAAGACGTGTTGTCTATCTACCCACGATTTAATTTTGATTCAGGTATTTCCTTATTGAATTCAATGTTTCCTTTTGTATTGTACCCTAATGTACTGTTTGTATCAATTGTTTAAATCTAAATGTTTGTTTGTCCTTTAGTAACTGCAATTAAAAGCAAGTTTAAAATTTACCCCGAGATCTTTTGTTCACGTTGGTTACACACCATATATTTATTTAATAAGAAGTTACATTTGTAAATTGAAGTCTAGAGAAAGCAGTTTCTGAAGTTAATAACATTTTCATAAATAGGACAAGCCCTCAGGGATCGAATTACACTGAACCCCTCTCCCCTTACTTTGCAGCAAAATTATTGGTAAGCTAATGGACAATTCCCGCATTTTTTAAAAACGAGTGAAATTAGTATATATTTATGAAGAATTTCGTTCTGATTCCAAATATTTAAACAAGAAATCTTTAAAAATATCAGTTATTTAAGTATTAAGAAAATAAAATGCCCCAAAACCGAGCCAAAACCAGTCCGATCAAAACAGTCAACAAAATTCGTGACGTAAAGAGCCCCTATCGTTTCTATGGTTATCGTGAGGTTTCTGCCAAATAGATGGCGTTGAAATATTTGGCGTTGGTAGACCATTGCCACATTCCGTACAGATTGGCGTGATTTGCGAGAAACTTGCGAATCTGGTTTCCGCTGCTGCCTTTCAAGCCAAGATATTTGCAAAGCCGTGACGTCACATTCAATGCCAGACGAATGAATCGTTTTCTTGCCAACGTCGAACAAGGTAATTTTGATCGAAAATTAAAAAAAAAAGAAAAAGCGCATTGAACAGAAATATTTGTGTTTATGGCTTTTTCGAAACATTTAGAATTGAATAAAAAAAAAAAAAAAAAAAAAAATACGGGAACTGTCCATTGTAGATTTGCTGAAGATTATTAAAATTCACTGAAAACTTTCAAATCATTTCGACATTTGTTAGTATGCCGCCAAAGAGAAGAATGAATATAGGTACTAAGTACAGAGCATCTGCCGCCAAGAAAGCAAGGGGCATCACTGCTGCAAAAACAGCATCGAATGGGAGTACGCAAAAAAAAAAAAAATCAAAACAATGGCTATATCTTTTATTATAATTGATGAAATTTAAAACGACAAGTACCGTTGTAAATCGTGGAAGGTCTTTATTAATTATATGTAATTCTTTTTATCGTGAGGGGTCATCTACATCACTTGCACACATTAAAGCTAAACGAAATTTTAAAAAGTTCAATGGTAACTCCATAATATTATACCATATTTAGTTTTAGAATCCAAAAAAATTTCTAAATACGAAATTTCATAATGGCATTTTTAGCCATAAATTCTTATATAGTTAATATATTTTAGCAATTTTTGTTTCAAACTATAGTTTATAAAAGGCCATATATAAATTACATGACACTTTTGTATAAAACAGTTTTTTAATAATCTATTATAATAAAACAAGCTGTGTGTCTGTCTGTCTGTGGATCTATAGAAACCTACTTAAAATTGGAGTAGAGCTCTGAAATTTTCAACATAAGAAGTTTTGTCTTTCTAATTTTGTGCACGTCAAACAGAATGTTAAAAATTTAAATAGTTCCTTTTTAGTTACATTTTTTAATTAATTTATTTTTTTCAAAGTGACTTCAAATAGAGATACAGCTCCGAAATTTTCAACATAAGTAGTTTTAACCTTCTAATTGGACTTTTGAAAAACAGATTATTTAAATTTTAATTAGTTGTTTTTCAATTAATTTTCTTAATTAACAATTTTTTTTACAAAACGACTTCTAATAGGGCTACAGTTCTGAAATTTTCAACATAAGTAGTTTTGGCTTTCTAATTCGTCTTTTGAAAAACAGAATTTAAAATTTTTATTTGGTTCTTTTTTAATTAGTTTTTTTTAATTAATTAATTAAATAATTTACAAAACGATTTCTAATAGGGCTACAGCTCTGAAAATTTCAACAAATGTAATTTTAGCTTTCAAATAGGACTTTTGAAAAACAGAATTTTAAATTTTTATTTAGTTCTTCTATAATTAATTTTTTTAATTAATTAGTAAATATTTTACAAAAAGATTTCTAATAAGACTATAGCTCTAAAATTTTCAACATAAGTAGTTTTGGCCTTTTAATTGGACTTTTGAAAAACAGAATTTTAAATTTTTGTTTAAATCTTTTATGATTAATTTTTTAATTAATAAATATTTTACAAAAAGATTTCGAATAGGACTACAGCTCTGAAATTTTCAACATAAGTAGTTATGGCCTACTAATTGGACTTTTTTGAAAAAACAATGTTTTTTAATTAATTAACAAATATTTTACAAAACGATTTCTATTTGGTCTACATTTCTGAAATTTTCAACGCAAATAGTTTTGGCCTTCTAATTGGACTTTTGACAAAAAGAACGTTAAAATTTTAATTTGTGTTTTAATGAATTTTTAATTAATATTTTCACAAAAAGCGACTTCTGACAGGCCTAGAGCTCTGAAAGTTTCAACATGAGTAGTTTTGACCTTCTAATTTTGCTTTTTGCAAACATCACGTGTTAAAATATTCTTAAAGGGGTGTAGTATTAGAGTTATTAACGGGGATTTTTTTTTATCGTTTCTCGACAAGGGAGGGGCTTCTAATATTAAGGCTTTACGTAGCAATTAGTTTTTAGTGTGTGAAGAGACCTTATGCTTACGCAGCAATGAACCTTTCATCGAGGAAAGTGAACTCATGTTTGCATAGCAATGAACCTTTTAACGAGTTAAGTAAACCTGTGCATATGTGTCAATGACTTTTCCAGCTAGCGAAGCGAGCTCAATTTTGCGTTGCGATGAACCTTCCTGCGAGCGAAACTCCAAAAATTGGTGTCTATACACCAATGACGGATTTCCACAACGCGGGGCCTCATAGCTGGCTAAAATAACGAACAAGGTAAAATTTTATGGGTATCCACTTAGTCAATTAACAAAACAAGTTTTAAATTTTTTTAAAAAGAAATATGTATTTTTTTTCTACTTTTAAAATTATCATGGTTGAAAACGTCTACAGGATTTTTTCATTCCAATTTGACTTTTGGTTCTTAATATTTTAGCAAGAATGTAAAAAAGCTCACTTTAAGGGACCGTTACATTTTGAAGCAAGCAAAACGTTTGCTTCTTCCAATGCTTAAGAGATTTGCCCTCAAGATTGATCAAAACATTTTCGTTCATAAGTAACGTGTTTCTCAACATAATGAAATGAAATTTGGTATTTTAGGTAAACTAAGTATTCTAAATCGAATGAAAACATAACTATAGGGGTGTGGAACATCGCACAACTTTCAATAACAGTATAATACTGACGTGGATATGTGTCGTTTGTATATTTTCCTCCTTCATTTAGAATAAATGGCAGTTAGGCGATACTTTTTGTGATAATTCTTGTATGGGTTTAAAAAAAAATAAAAAAAAAAAAAAATTCGCCAAAATGGTGATTTTGGCGATATACTTTTCGATAATCTTATATTATCCTTTATTATATGCGAAACTGAGAGGAGAAGAAAAAACGATCGTTGATGAGGTATGCTCAAGGAAAGAGAACTCTGTGTTGAAGGAGTTCATTTTCAACTTTTTATGCCATCAAAACATTTTTACGGGAATTCCGGAGGTGGGGATGTTTAGAACACCTTAAGAGGCATTACCACAGCGATTTTGATCAAAATCGTTAGAGTCATTTTTAGCAATCATTGAAAAACACGGTTTTTTTTTTCAATGGCAGCTACCTTATGCGCATGCGCGATTTTGACGAAAACTGATGTTCAAACTAAACTAAACGTGCATTTAAATTAGAGTTAAGAAGTTGAGAATTGAGAACAAAACATTATGAATGAAAGACTGATTTTAATCCAGATGAAAATATATGCAGATGACAATCACATGCTTAGTGATTTATCACTACAGCGATATGCAAGATATGAAAGAGAAAGTGTACACGAAACACTTGCCTATATATATCATTCTCTACATGAACAGTTGTAGTTAAAACAGATACAGAAATTTGCATATAATAAATAAGTTAACTTTCCTAGCAGTAACTATAAACAACTCAACCCAGTCCACTCAATGTTTACGTTTGTAAACGAACTGGTCTGGTCAGACTGAATGATGAAAAACCTACTACCATTAAACACTATGGGTACCAAAATCCTTTATGTTTCCAACAATCGGCTCCCTTTTTCATCTTTAGTTGGCAATTGCAAAATTCATTTACCAAAAAATCTTAAAGAGAACATATGCAAACATTATTTATCTAGAAACAAACAAGTTCATGAACACAAGTTCATGTGTATAAGTTCACAGTCACTAAATGAATATGCATGAAAAAACTTCTAATCAAATACATGACTAAATGTGATCAACGTAGAGTCATGAGCAAGAAAGGAAAACATCTCTACAACTAGAGAAAGAGAATTATATCCAGTAGCAAAGTAACTTACTTAAACTAACAAAACAAAATTTTACTATCCAGAATACAAAAGCTTTTCTATGCAATTCTTCTTATCATCAGCTTCAAATTGATCAAAACTATCAACAACCTTTACGTGAATAAAAATCACTTAAATTCAACTTACAAAAATTTTACATGCCCCGAAAAATACTAAATCGAAATCCCCCAAAAATTTTTAGTTACAAACACTTTGTTTCAGAAACCACAAAATAAACTTTACACGTGAATAAAAATCACTTAAATACACTTTACAAAATTTGACACGCCTTAAAACACTAAATCGAAATCCCCCCAAAAATTTTAAATTTTATACACCTTGTTACAAAATTCAAACAACAAATCTTTGGTCAAAGGCTTCGTGAAAATATCTGCCAAATTAGACTTACTTTGACTTACTTCAAGTTAAATGTCTTGTCCAATACTAAATTTCTTAAGAAATTATATTTTATATCGATTATCTTAGTTGTATGGTTTTCAACTGGTGAGTTAGAGAAACCAATAGCAGCTTGGTTGTCACATAATAATGTAAATTCAACAAGATTTAGATTTAAACTTTCATTGTCTAAAACATTTTTTAATCAAATTAATTCTTTAGCTGCTTCTGCAAGTGTAACATATTCTGCCTCCATAGTGCCGACCAAACGGTATATTGGTTAGCGTACTAGCTTCTAGACCGCGAGGTTGCGGGTTCGAGTCCCGTGTTGGCATGGATGTTTGTAAATGTATGTTGGCTTGTCTAATGACGAATGTTTCGGCGCATTATAGCCCTCGTGTTGCTGACGGCGCCAGATAATCTGAAAACAACCAACCAACCAATCTGCCTCCATAGTAGACAGACTTACACATTTTTGCTTAAAGGTTCTCCAGGAAATAGGAGCTTTATTCAGAAAAACAATATAGCCTGCCATGGAGACTCGATCATCTCTATTTGCAGCAAAATCAGAATCTGGATAATATGTTAAATTCAAGTTTTGAGCTTTAGACAGTGAAGTTTATAAGTATACTTAACACTTAACACTAGCTGAATACCCGTGCTGCGCCACGAAATTTTACCATGTGCATGTTAGCAATCAAAAGACATTCATGTATTCTACACTTCAGACGTTTGCTTCCATTTAGATCCCGACAATTTGAGTTATCAAAATAGGAACTTTCCTTTGTTGACATTTTTTCCAAAATTTATAATTGAGAATACTTTGAAAATGTGACATGTGAATATCCCTCGTTTAGAACGTTTAACCCCCTTTGGTTCTTTTTAATAATTTTAACTAATAGCTAATTTTTAATAACTAATTTTTTCTATATTTTCTTATCTTAACATTTGCACCAAGTATCAGAATTGGGACAACATTGGAAGTGGGTCATTCGAATATCCCTCGTTTGGAACGTTTAACCCATTTTCCACCCCTTAAAGAGGGTTAATCGTGATCGAAATAGCTTACTTTTTCTTTGTTTACCGTAGTTAATATTTGTACCAATTTTCAGAGTTATGGACATGTGGGAAGTGGAAGAATTAGTGATGAGTGAGTGAGTGAGGGCTTTGCCTTATATATAGAGAGATAACCTAATCATTTAAGTAAACTATTCCAGTGATAGATACCAGGATTTTTTTTGAAACTGTAGTAATACATTAACAGCATACATGATATCTGGCCTGGTTCTACTAGTTATAAATGACAAACATCCTATAAGATTTGTTGGTTGGTTGGTTGTATTCAGATTATCTGGCACCGTCAGCAACATGTCTGCAACATGTCAGCACAGCAGCTGTCTCTCATTTTTTTGTGTTGTTCATTAGTTTATAGGGAAACCCCTAAAAGCTCTTGCATAGCTAAGTTGTAAATTGAAAAAACGGGAATTGAAAATAAAACATTCATGTAGCCCTCTGATTTTCGGTAAGTTCACTTCCTCTCCCTCTGCTTTTCAGAGAACACATAAGTACTTGCTCTATTACAAGATCTGATTCAAGTCCACCCCATAATTTGTCACTTCTTTTCACAAATTTACCTTCCACAAACATTTTATGGACCTTTGCATTTTCAGAAGGTAGTTGAAATTTTTTTTGCAAGTATAGGTAGAGTGACTTGAGATAATTTAATGACCCGTTGATGCTATTATGGGGAGAATCTCATGCATAGCATGCAATTCCCAAAAACCTATCCTGTCAGCAGTTATCAAGGTTCGCACAACTCTAATCACTCGCTGGTATTCCAACCAGAGTTTACTTGTTCTTAAGGATTCCTAATATTACAAAACTTCTTTCTACACCACATTATAAAATTTGATCACCTCCAAATAATAATACACACACACACAAAAATGGACTAAGTTCTTACCTGTAAAATGTTATATCCTCCTCTTTACTAAAAGCTCCATGCAATTCTAAGCACAATAACCTACCATTTTATTGTGCTAATGCTAACATCCGTGATTAAAATATCATGGTTAAGGAGGTGCTGAGCGGGAAAAACTGCACTTAGACATCTCCATCATGTGGCATGGAATCCGTCATTTTGGTTGGATGTTTTCAGATTATCTGGCGTCGTTAGCAACACGAGGGCTATAATGCGCCGAAACATTCGTCATTAGACAAGCCAACATACATTTACAAACACCCATGCCTAACACGGGACTCTAACCCACAACCTCGCGGTCTAGAAGCTATCACGCTAACCACTATACCGTTTGGTCGGCCCTATAAGATTTCTTTAAGGAATATTCGACATTTCTTCTAGCTTTGAAGAAACTGCTTTTGACAACAGCAGTTTTGCTTATAGGTATAGGTAAAGAACTTATAGGATATCTATAATCATCATACAATTTACACACTTCAATATGAATTTTGATGAATATACAGTTTATCCACACAATCCTCAAATTCAATCCCTAAAGCTTTTTAGTACTTCCCAGTACTTTGAGGTGAAATCATTTTATTAGCTTCACCTGGTATGCTTCTAACCGACTCTTTTGGGCTCAATTTTGCCCTACTTTGAGCGATCAGATTTGATACAAACTTTGCACACTTGTCAATAACCGATGACAATACAATAATTCAACAAGTTTGTCGCTTTATCACAAGGCTTAGCTCGTTTTGCCCTTGCGCCGTTAAATTCCAACCAACCAGCCAACCTTCTCTGGAATCAAACCCTGGTGTGCCGTTACAATCCCAGTAATCACAGAACCTATCATCGACAATTGATAAGGCAGACATTTGAAAGATTTGTCGTGGGCACGACGGTTATACAAAGCGTGTTTTTTTAGTCGCATTATCCTTACAAGGATCTTCAGGATTAGTGATTTTTCATATTCAGAGACACGGTAGTGTTTTGTGCCAAGTAATACGGCGTGTACTAAGTTATACACATGACTTAAATTTGAGACAAGCATGTGACTATTGCCAGGAACAACTGGAGAGTTTTGTACACTTAACTAAAAAAAATTTATAGTTTACAGAAAAAATAATTAATAGTTTAAAAAACTAAAAAACACGCTTTAATAGAAAAGTGAACTAAAAAGTAGAAAATAATTTAAAATAAGTTTGAAATACGAATAGAGTGATTAACAAGAAATATTTATTTTATCGTAAAAAAGCGTGGGGTGCTTGATGTCAATTGTTGTAAATATTTAATGACAGATATTGGTAAATGTAGAGCCATTATGAAAATATCTTACAAAGCACCCCACACTTTTGTACGATAAAATAAATATTTCTTGTTAATCACTCTATTCTTATTTCAAACTTATTTAAAATTATTTTCTACTTTTTAGTTTACTTTTCTATTAAAGCGTGTTTTTTAAACTATTAATTATTTAACATATTTATACCTATTTCAATATCTTTTTTAGATCTACCAAATAGTATTATATCATCAACATATAATAAAAGTATTAGATTTTCGAATTGATATACCCAGTTACACCAAGTTAATTTACTGAAATTTAAGCTCAGCAATACTTCATCTACTTCAAAGAACCACCGACGGCTACTCTGACGAAGTCCGTAAACAGTTTTCCTCAACAGACATACTTTGGTATTGTTTACTTCATAACCCCCGCACATTGTCAATATGTATAACTTAATTAATTTTAGCATATCAGTAAGCATTGTTAACATCTAGTTGAACATGAATCCACTTTATTAACAAATGTGAGCCGTTGCCTTTTGCTTATGTTAGAAACATAGAATTCAAAAAACCACCTCCAGTTCTCAACGAACCGCCACTTTATTTTATTTTTCGAAAACTGAAAACGATACAATCCAAATACATTTCATTGCTTATTTTTTAAATTAAAATACTCTCTCGTGCAACAACGTTTACAAAATTATAAAAGCCGTTTGTTATCCCGTGGCTGGAATCTAGCGTAATAAACAAATGCAACCGCATTGTTAATTCAGAAACCTTACAGCATACATATATAAAGAGAAAAGAACAATCTTATGATAGAAAAGTTTACCACTGGACTAGAAACCTCCTTATAAGACTCTCCCTTAACTTGGCAAAAGCTCTGAGCAACTGATCTCGCTTTATATCGAACTATTTAATTTTTCGCATTCTTTTTTAAATTAAAAAACCCATCTATTTCCCAAAATTTGTGCTCCACTAGATGGTTCGACTAGTTCCCAAACTTTTCGATCATTTATGACCTGTATTTCTTGGTCAATAGCCTTACCCCACTCAGTGACTTCAGGTGACTTTACGGCTTCTTTATACGATTTTGGAATTTCTATTTCGATTAAATTAGCTTCATTAGGTGGTTGGTTTAGCTCAGAAACTTTACCAGTAGAATCATCTTTACCGCTAAAACTAAACATATTTTTATCGCATTCTAAATTATTGCGATTACAATAACCAATTAAGTCATAAAAGGACATTAACCTAATATTAGAGCCTTCTATCCCATAATAAATATCTATTCTACTAACATCTTTTCTAGGAAAAGCTTTTCGATTATAGGCGCGTCTATTATAGGACCCAAATCCTCATCATCCGAGTAATCAGGTACTGAAAAATTTAACTCTGGATAACCTTCGGAACCTAGGGCCCAGTGCCGCATCCACCCCACTTTTTAACTCATCAAATCTGACATTTATGGTTTCAATTAACCGATTTTCATCTTTAAGCCAAATACGATATCCCTTAGTTTTCTGAGCATAGCCCATCATAATACCCAATTTTGCCCTCATATTAAGTTTTTCCCTTGTCTGCTTAGTAACGTAAGCTTGACACCCAAATGTCTAAAAATGTGCAACTAACGGTTTCTTGCCCGAGTACAACTCAAACGGCGTTTTCTATTTCCTCAAAAACTGGTCAAGAAGCTGTATAACACGAGCCTTAGTGGTTGGCTCATAGTGTTTTTTTAGAATCTTCCAGGCAGCCATACCATCGGTTGTTGGCGAAATTTAGAGGTCTTAGGTCACTGCTCACATTCTGATAGATGAGAGTGTACGCTCTATCTCTCCGCAAATTGAAATCTGGCCTATCCCTCCACGAAACTTATTCCTCATCCTCTTTCGGTGGTTCCAATAGATTTTTGTTGCCTTCTATAAAGTTCCAGCACCCATAGCGCATGAGCAGAACTTTAACGTCTACTTTCCAGGTTGCCTAGTTGCCTGTTGCCTAGCAGGTTGCCTAGTTGGCATCGGGTGGCCATGGGAATCCATCTTGGGTTGCGAACCCAATCTCAAAAATTTTCCGATCACCAAAGACGATATTTCATGAAGGAAATGAACAAGCTGACTTCATCTTTCAAATATTAACAGTCAGTTCATCAGTCTCAAAAAACACGTTGTTGAACACCGAGTCCCACATAAACATGCTGACAGATCCGCAACACCATAGCGGTTAGTTCGCATTGGTGGGCATAATGCGGCCCATAACCAATGATGTCCAAACTAAATTAAACGTGCATTCAAATTACAGTTAAGAATTTGAGAACAAAACATTATAAATGAAAGACTGATTTTAATCCAGGTGAAAATATATACAGATGACAATTACATGCTTAGTGATTTATCACTACAGCGATATGCAAGATACGAAAGAGAAAGTGTACACAAAACACTTGCCTATATATATCATTCTCTACATGAACAGCTGCAGTTAAAACAGATACAGAAATTTGCATATAATAAATAAGTTAACTTTCCTAGAAGTAACTATAAACAACTCAACCCAGCCCACTCAATGTTTACGTTTGTAAACGAACTAGTAATTGAAATGGCAACATTACAAAATTCCTTCTGCACCGAAATTATTTGATAACCCCCCTTTTTTTAGTTCTTTTTTTTACCTCAACCTGTTCCAGAGATGTGGTTCTCTCACATATGTACGTGGAGGCAGGTGCTAGTTCACAAAATCCTTCCTTTCCACTCCCAGTCGGGAGGATGCTGGCTTCTAGACCGCGAGGTTGCGGGTTCGAGTCCCGTGTAGGCATGGGTGTTTGTAAATGTATGTTGGTTTGTTAAATGACGAAATGTTTCGGCGCATTATAGCCCTCGTGTTGCTGACGGCGCCAGATAATCTGAATACAACCAACCAACCAACCCAGTCGGGAGTTCAACCAACCAACTAAACAAACGAACTGGTCTGATCAGACTGAATCAAGGAAAACCTACTACCCTTAAACACTATGGGTACCAAAATCCTTTATGTTTTCCAACAAAAACCTTAATGGTAAGACCCATGGTCACCAGAAACCCTCATTACAAATTTGAACATAGTAGGGTCAATTTGTTCGGGAGTTATTCTGACCACAGACGCACAGACACACATACATACAGACAGACATTTTTTCTAGATAACTTTTTTGAAATTAGGGTGTTCCAAAATGTGGAGATATGCACACACAAAAAAATCGATTTTTTTTTTTTTTGACCTAATGCTATACATTCACTACCCTATGTATATATACATATTGGTAATTGAAAGTAAAAAATAGGGGCTCGTATTGAAATTTTTAAAGATAGAGTTAAATTTACTTAGTATACAGCCCCTAAGATTTTTTTTTTTTTTTGCACTAGACATGTAGAAAATTGTAAACAAAACATTTTGGTGCAAACCGCAAGATTCTACGATAATTAGAACCGAAGGTATAACCATCGTTCGGATTATTATTATTATTATTATTATTATTATTATTTTTTTTTGCTTTTTTTTTTTGCATACTGCACATTGGAAGCTGATCATCAACAATAATTACTCTGAGGAAATTCCGCGTCTATGCTGTTGCGGAATGGTAAAGTGGGTGGCTACGGTTACGAAGTGAAAGGAGAGAGTTGCCATGGAGACGCTGGTGTAGTTCTAAAAATAATATCTGTTCGCATTCGAAAGATTTGGGCTATGGTTGATGTTTGTCAAAATAAATGTGTTCGACGTAATACTGCGCAGTTCTTTATTGATTGTTATCCATAACTTACGAAGTTTTGAACATGCAATCTTCTAATCCGAAACTTTGTATGTTATGCCTAGTAAACACATAAGTGAGAGATGTCCTTCAACGGGTCCCCAGCAGCGCGGGGCCACACAGCTGTACCCAGATTGGGTCAGCAGTTATACCAATCGTCCGGGCACCAATCGGTACATGAAAAATAGCATTCGGTATATGAAGAGTAATGTACGGTAAAGTAAGCGAGATTAAGAAAGGTCAACTATTTTCTTAAAAACTTGAGTAAAAAGACTAGATTTAACCTTCCACCTGGGAAGTATGAAGAAAGCATAGCACAGACAATCAAGCCAATTAGCAAGCCAGCAAGTAAATACTCTACAAGTGACAGAGCAATAAATAATCTAACGTTTGCCGCCAAGCGGCCGCGTTTAATTTCTTTGGTGTACTTGTACGCAAAAAACTAAATTGTGATTATTAGGGGGGATAACCATAGGCAATCAGAACTTAGTAGGCTACAGTTATTTCGGATTAATCTCATTTCATTTGCTTCAGCTACTTTGCACTCATTGCACTGAATTGAGATTAAATCAATAAAAACTCTAGCCTGCCAAGTACTGATTGCCTATGCTTATCCCCCCTAATAATCACAACTTAGTTCATCGTGTATAAGCTCCCCAAAGATACTAAACGCGGTCGTTTGGCGGCAAACATTAGACTTCATAACTTTTTCTGGCTGATTTGGCGGTTTTTTTTACAACATCTAGCTGTTTTTTGGGAAGATACAATTTTTTTCTGTGAAGTTTGCAAACTTAACTGCAGTCGAGCCCTGCTTTCCATTAATCTTTCGCGTTAAATGACCATTCCTTAAAAATTTGCCAAGGTTTTCAATTACTCACATATTAAGTCAAAACACTTTTTTTCAACCTACTTAAGCATTTTATTCACATAAATTCGGTTTATATCATCGCCAATATAATCTTATCACTTTGCCATCACATGACAAATGTCTCTTTGAATAACTCCTTACGACATATTTAATATGCATTAACGTCGCACTTGATCATAAAAACTCAAAGACTAAAAGTAAGGAACATCGCACAACTTTCAATTACACTTTAATACTGGTCACAGCATTTAAATTTGACATGGACCAGTGTAATTTACAATTTTTGTTTTCTTATTTTCAATACTTAAAAAAAAATTTACTTGTTTGGCGATAATTTTGGTAATAATCATTACATTAAAAAAAAAAAAAAAAAAAAAAAAACGCCAAAATTGCGAAATTTGCAATACGTTTTTCGGTGAAAACAATAGGTAATTTTTACTTTTTTCTAATTACACTGTTTAAATAGTTCAACTTAAAGTATCAAACTCAAGCCTTGAAATTGAGCAACAGATGAATTTCCTAAATCCATTAACCTGTTTTAATCAACCATTATCAGGGCTAAAATTCCCAACTTCCGGGATTATTTTCCGGGATTATTTCTGGGGAAGGGGGGTACACACCCTCTTACGTATTAATTCATACAAAAGGGCCTTCCTCTAATCAATCTGAGAGGAATAAAAAAAATAATGGTTCGAATATATTAAAGCATTTAAGTTGTAGGCCAGGTTAAAATTCCCAAGCATCGGGACCATTTCCGGGGTGAGGTGGGGTACAGACCCTCCTACCCATCAAAAGATACAAAAGGCACTTCCTCTTATCAAGCTGAGAAGAATAAAAAAAATGGTCAAAATTGATAAAATAGTTTTGGCTGTAGCTCTGGCTAAAGTTTTGGTCAGAATCAGAAGAACAAAATTCCGGTGATTTCGGCGAATTTCAAAGAATTTTTTTATCATGTTCCCTTGTTCAATGTTAACTATTATGTTGTTATTTTTCGTCTACTCACCCGGGGCAACACGATGATAAAAAATATCAGGGTTCTAGCTATAATAGAAACTGAGCTATGAGGGGTCGAAAACGGCCCTAAGCTCTGTCAACATATAATATACACTTGCATGTCTGCCGCTTTGTTATTGAGAAGATGGGGAACTATAATACCCCATTTTGTAGCCCAATCTGATATCCTATCCAAATCTAATTGAAATCGTACTATCTGCTCCACTGTATTAACAAGTCCCATGATTTTTAAATCATCTGCAAAAAAACTGACTTTACCCGAGAGACCTTCGATAATATCATAGATAAAAATTATAAACAGAAGTGGCCCCAAAACTGACCCCTGTGGTATCCCACTTTTAACTTCAGTAGATAGAAAGTGGGGCTCCGAGGCCATGGCGCAATATGCAAGGGATAAGGGATATGACGTCACCGGAAATGAGCGTGGCCGGATATGACGTCACTGGATGTCACTTGAGCGGAAGTGGAGTTGAGCTGTTGTTCTCCTGCTGTTGAGTTGTTTCCCTCCTCCTGCTGTTTTAGTTTCGGTTTCGTTATAGGCTGTTTGTGTATGACGTCACAGTGGGTATGACGTCACAATTTCCCTAATAGCACACATCCTCCCAGGGAGATCCCTATTAAGTCCCCAGTCAACCCCGGGACTACGAATGACTTCCCATGGACCTCCCTGGGAGGATGTGTGCTATATGGGTTGTTTTATATCAAAGTTTTGAGCAGTGGCAACACTTTTTAGTTTGGATTTACCTTTAAGGTGGAGTTGAGTTGTTCTAGGGCTGCTTCTAAACGAATAACTTATAGTTATAGTCTTTTTGACTAGTGACGTCATAGTGGAGATGACGTCATAACTTGCTTTATGTTAGAGGTCGACAAAATGCTTGCTTGCGATTGGTTGGTTTTAGACACGTGACTAAATAATCTCTTCTCATTGGTCGATTTTAAACACGTAACTCAATACTCTTCTCATTGACTATACGGTTTAGTAAGACAGTTTTCTACTAAGTTTAATGTAATTGTGGCACCATCTAGTGATAGGGAATGAATATAAATTGCACAGTTTATAATATTTCGTGCTTCAGTATTAAAAAAACTTGAAACACATGCAAAGGTAATATATTAACATAAATACGTTAAGTTTCGGATTGAGTTGAACTTTCCTGTAAGGGCTTAACACTTTTAAAATAATCTTGATAAATATAATCACACGACACTTATCAGGCGATTAGGTTTAATCAATTTTCAACACAAAGTCTCACTATTTGCTCCCAATGTGATATGTAAACATTATTTAAATTAAAATTTTTGAGAAAAAAAAGTTTAAACTTTGCAATCCTAACGTAAAAATTTCCTTTACAGAGTTTAAAATGTCATTAAAAAGTATCACTTTTTGTTGTTATAGTTGTTGAAGGATTGAATACATAGCAAAAGAAATTTATAGATTAGAGTTAATTTTTATTATTGAGCAACTGAAACCCATTAGTGAAATTAAAGCAATGATTTTACAAATATTTTTAGGTTGACCCTGTTGAATAAAGTAATGTGTTCGAACGCGAGTTTGCATGTTACAATATTAGTAATATATATTTCCAGAAACAGAATATTTATCACTTTTAATACAAAAATGACGATTTTTATTTATGTAAGTATTATTCTTAATTTTGAGAATTTTAAATGTATTATCCACATTTTATTGTATAATTTTTTTTTTTTTTTTTTTTTTTTTTTCAGAATGGTTTAGGAAAACATGATCCCACATTTCAGTTCAATCAGAAAAATGTTTTCAAAGATATGGAAATACATAATTTCTCAATATATCAAACTTCAAATATTTTGAAATTGATTTTATTTATTACAACCGGTTGTAATTTGAAGCTACATTGTTGTATGCGTGCGATATTATATATCTCAGCTGCTTACTGTTTATGTTAAAATTTATATTACCAATAAACTTGTTAGAAATGAATTTGTCTATATTATCGAGATAGTTTTTATAGTACAATGATACTTACTTAAGTTGAGGAAGGTCAACGCAGAACTAGCTGCTAATGCTGAATAGAGATGTGATTATTGATTTAACATACTCTAATATCTAAATAAGAGAAAAAGTAACATACTTAAACTTTTTACAACAAAGAATTCAAAATTTAACCAATTTGCGAATGGTCCAATCAGGTGTAGAATGTTTAAAAATACTCAACCTCTTCATAAATCTTAACATATCACTCTTGAAAAACTTATAAGAAAGTCATTTACACTCCAATTTTTTTTTAATTCAAAGAATGTATTCAAGACTATATTTATATTTAAATACGGAAACTTTGTCAGTTTAATAAATATCTGTTTCAACTATAAAAATTGTCGAAAAAAATTGACTTTTTCCTCTTATTTGTATAAATCGATGACTTTTATACTAGTTATTCACTGATTAATCTACTAAGTAAATCTTTCAGAGGTAAAAAGTATTAATAACTTTACATTTGTAACGTGTACAATTTTAATTTCATGTGAGAGCTGTAAAATTTTAATTTAATGTAAAACATGTAAAATTTTAAATACTAACTTCTCCCCACTGAGAGTATTTACCTTTGATATGCACTCTTTGCTTTCTTTCATTTAACCAATTTGCAATCCAACTTAACCTCTAGAGACCGGGTGTCCACTTGAATGGGCACACTTCTGATTTTTTTGCGCAATAAATTTTTTTTAATATCGATTATTTTTATATTATTTGATTTGAAAAATAGAAAAACACACAAAATAATTTTTTTTTTTAAATATCTTTGCAAGCTCAGGTCTTTATCTAAAGGTTAAAGCAATGCCATGAATTCCAGTTCTTTTTAACTTATGTAATAATGCTTCATGCGGTACTTTATCGAATGCCTTCTGAAAATAAATATAGACTATGTCGACCGAATTCTTTTCATCCAATTCCAGTAACATCATTCTAGTAACCTCATCGTAAAAGTGTAAAAGATTAGTCGCGCAAGATTTTCTCTTTCTAAACCCATAAGGTTTACTTGAAAGCAAGTCTCAAGTCTCCAAATATTTCAAGATGTAATTTTTTAGACTGATCTCAAACATTTTACGGATAACAGATATCAAACTGACTGGTTTATAATTTCTAGGGATGGAACGGATGTGAGTTTTGCCGGATACCAGATTTCGGATATCCGGGGTACCATGTCTACCGGATACGGATATCCGGCCGGATATTCGGTCTATATACTAAAAACGATAGTTATACTATATGCTATACGAAAAAAATGGTCATGATATGAAGTATTAAGTAAATTATAATTAGTGGTTAGCGCACCGCACTGCATGCCACAGGTCCATGGTTTGATTCGCGGACTGGGCAAGGTTGACTTAGCTGTTTATACCTGAAAGAAATAAACTGAGGAGGACCATGCATGCTTGGGAACTAAACACTGGGGTTCGGCGTCAGAATGACCATCTGACTGAAACATCTGCTATGTGACACACAAATGCCACAGTCGAGAAAGCTGAGCTGGGCCCAGCAGGCCTTAGTCCACACGGGCTGTCGCGCCACTGCCCTAATAGCACACATCCTCCCAGGGAGGTCCCTGGGAAGTCATTCGTAGTCCCGGGGATGACTGGGGACTTCCTAGGGACCTCCCTGGGAGGATGTGTGCTATTAAGGTGAGTTAATTTTTTTTATTTAAACTTTAGTTGATGAGTGAAAGAGATCTTTGTTGCTGATTTAATATCTTGTAATATTGATACTTTTAGTTTTTCATATAGTTCTGGCAGGGCTTTATCACGAAAATAATTTCTATTTGGAAGCGGATAACGAGGAGCTAGGTATTGTTATGAATTTTTCCGCTGAGGCAATGACGGCACAGTTTTTCAGATAAAAACTAGTATTTATTCTCTTCAGAAAACTCACAAAATTTATTCACAGATAACAGTGCAATCACTATTAATCTTCAATACAAGCTTCGAATATAGCGACTATACAAGCTCACTCCAATAGGTTAACAAAGCGATCGCGATCATTTTTCAACGAAGTCCGAAGTCAATCTGAAAACTTTCCCGTTCTCCAGTCTTTTATATACAAGCGCGTGAGACATTCGCGAAATTTCCAGCCAATTCATCGGAAAAGAAATAGCTCCAAACTTCTCGATTGCTTTAGGTGTTGCCACCTTTTTCTAACTTGTATAATCGCTGTTAATAAATAAAATAAAACAAAAATAAATTACAATAGAATTTTAAAATAATACGTCACTATTTACACTATATACAGACAATTTGTGCAACATTTCCCCCTTCTTAAAGACTGCACGTCCCGGGCAGTGAAGTCCTTAAGAGGAAAGGCAATTCAATCACTTCTACTATAATATGGGGCTAGTCTATTGTTATGTACAACTTTAGGTTTACAGGAGGGTGTCCGTTGAATCCTTACCACGACGTCGTTGATCTTCTTAAGGACCACATACGGCCGTTCCCAGTTCGTCTGGAGCTTAGGGGAGAGTCCTTTCCGACGTTTAGGATTCCATAACCACACCTTGTCACCTTCCTGGAATGAACGTTCCGTGGCCTTGGCATCGTAGCGGACCTTCATGCGCTCCGTCATGATGTTGATTCTTTCTCTGGCGAACCGATGTACGGTTTCCAAACGTGCCTGGAGATCATCTAGATACTGGACAGGCGAGGAAGGAGTGTCCAGTGGTCGTACATAGAGGAGATCGCAGGGTAGTCTAAGGTCTCTTCCAAAAATCATTTGAGATGGTGTATAGCCGGTGGTCTCGTGAGTAGCACTTCTGTAGACCAAAAAGAACAGTGGAAGTTTCTGATCCCAATCTTGCTGGTTCTTGGAAACAAACAAGGAGAGATGATTCAGAATCGTTCTATTAAATCGTTCGACCATTCCATCGGATTGTGGGTGCAGGGGAGTTGTACGAGTCTTTTCCATGTCGAGCAAGTCACACAGCCCAGTGAAGACGGCAGAGTTGAAGTTCGTCCCCTGATCGGAATGTATCAGCAGGGGTACGCCAAATCGGGAGATCCAATTCTGTACGAGGACTTTTGCTACGGTTGTGCCTTCCTGGTCCGGAATCGCGTATGCTTCTGGCCACTTGCTAAAGTAGTCCATGACAACTAGGATGTATTTGTTGCCATTAATTGTGTGAGGTAGGGGGCCTAAGACGTCCAAAGCAATTCTTTCGAATGGCACTCCTACGTTGTAACGTAGCAACTTTCCACGAGTTCTGGTCTTCGGTCCCTTCCGCGAATTGCATGCATCACAGGACTTGCACCACTTCTCCACGTCGGATTTTGCTTTGTCCCAGAAGAATCTCTCCCTAACTTTCTGAAGAGTTTTCGTGACACCAAAATGTCCTCCAGTAGAACTGTTGTGAAGTTCTTCTAAAACGTTGGTAACTCTAGAACTTGGAAGGATTAATTGCCATCCGAAGCTTTTGCCGTCATCGGACTCCCATCGACGGTAGAGTATTCCATTCTTCAAGTGCAAAGAGTCCCACATAGCTCAATATCTCTTCATTGTTGGGCTATAGCATGCAATTTCCTGCCAACTGGTTTTTCCGGTAGCCGCTTCCAGGAATTCAATTAGAGGTTTCTAGTCCTGATCTTCGACCTGACTTTTTCGGACATTCTGATCACTCCAAGGATCCACGTCTGAAGTAGTTGACTTGGAAGTTATTTTACGAACGGCAGATGCAGTTGTCCCAAACTTAGACTCCACATTCGAACAAAATCGACAATTCTCCGGACATGGTCTTCTGGAAAGAGCGTCTGCATTCCCATGGGACGTTCCTTTTCTGTGACGGATATCCATGTCGTATTCCTGTTGGCGCTGAATCCACCTCGCTATTTGTCCTTCTGTATTCTTGAAACTCAGCAACCAAGTCAGAGACGCATGATCAGTTCTTAAAAGGAATTTTCGGCAGTACAAGTAATGATGAAAGTGCTCAACGGTCTTTACTATCGCCAGTAACTTCTTTTCTTGTGACGCAGTAGTTCCGCTCTGATTTTGACAGGCTCTTACTAAAATAAGCGATGACTCTCTCCTGGCCTTCAATTTCCTGGGAAAGAACGTCGCCCACTCCCTCATTGCTGGCATCTGTATCCAGAATAAAGTCCTTGTTAACATCGGGAAAAGCCAAAACAGGCGCGGATGTTAAAGCGTTCTTCAGTTGATTGAAGGAGTCGTCACAGTCGGCAATCCACAGGAACTTCTGCTTGCTCTCTGTTAGTCGATGCAAAGGTCTGGCGATCTTGGAGAATCTACGGTAATACGTGCCTTCACAAATCTACGGTAATACGTGCACAGGCCTAGGAAGCTTCGCAATTGATGAACGTCTTGCAGTCGAGACCAAATTTGCACAGCATGGATCTTGGCTGGATCTGTGCTCACTCCATCGGATGAGATGATGTGTCCGAGATAACTGACTTTCCTCCTAAAGAGCTTACATTTTGATGGGCTAAATTTCAAGTGGGCTTCCCTAAGCTTCAAGAACACGTTCTTTACGTTTTGCAAGTGTTGATCAAAACTCCGCCCGGTGATGATGATATCGTCCAAATACACCAGACAGGTTTCGTAGGTGAGTCCTCTGAGCACAGTCTCCATTAGTCGCTCGAACGTGGCCGGTGCATTACACAAGCCAAACAGCATAACCTGGAACTGCCATAATCCTTGTCCGGTAGTAAAGGCAGTCTTCTCACGATCGTCGGGATGTATTTCCACTTGCCAGTATCCACTCTTCAAATCCAACGTTGAAAACCACTGGTTCCCCGATAGAGTGTCCAAAGTGTCATCAATTCTCGGTAGAGGGTAACTATCCTTTTTCGTAATTTCGTTCAGCTTCCGGTAATCCACACAAAATCTAGTGGAACCATCCTTCTTTCGAACGAGTACGATTGGAGAGGCCCAAGGACTGGAGGAGGGTTCGATAACTCTATTATCTTCCATTTCATGTAACAGTTTTCCGACCTCCTCTTGTTTTGCGAAGGTAAGTCTTCGAGGATGTTGTTTAATAGGTAAATGGGTCCCAGTGTCGATTCGATGTTGTGTAAGCATTGTTCTTCCTACATCTTTCGAGAAAATGTCCTGAAATTCTTATATAAGGTTTCCGACAATCTTCTCTTGACTTCTTTCCAACCGGGAGTCCTCGAGAAGCTGGTTCACTAAATCCGCTGATGGTGCGGTCGGAAGCTCCTTCGATCCTCGTTCGATGCTTGTAACAGGTGTGCAAGTGGCAATTTCTTCTCCTTTCTTGATAATTCTTGTAGAATCACCGATGTTAGCCATTCTCACATGCACCACCTCCTGAGAGAGATCCACAAGCGTCGCTCCTACTAACACTCCTTTCGGGACACTATTCTATGATGGGAAGTCCGTTACTCCAAATCGGAAGGCATTCGGGAGCTCTGTTGAATCCTTTACAACCAAATCTGTCATGGAGGGGATGGTGACGTCTTCAAGAGCTACTATTCGATATGCACACGGCTCTCCCGAGTCCATACCGAACAGTGGAACTTCTTCTTTCCCTGTTTGAAGCTCTCCTTTCTCGAAATTCAAAGTGATACCATTTTTCTTTAGAAAGTCCAGCCCAAGAATGCATGGGTCCAAGATTTCAGCAACATAAACGGTATGAGTATAGGTGTTAAATCCAAATGAGATGTTGACTTTCATTTTCCCATGTACAGAAATTTTGTCACCAGTCACAGTCTGTAGCGAAACTGAAGGCGCCGTGTAGAGAGGTTGGCAATCCAGGCGCCGGGCTACATCCGTCCGTACGATGGTTACATTAGCTCCCGAATCAACTATTAGACGATAGGGAGTCCCGTTAATCTCACCCTCCACGAATAAACCATGGTTTCCTCCTTGAAGAGATGAGATGTGATAGAGGCTGAGTGGGGCACCACCCTCCACACACGGCACACGGCAACCTCCGCCCCGCGAGATGGCCGCTTTCTAGTTTAACTGCTGAGGCTCGGAGGTGATGTTATCCCCTCTTTTGTCCAAGTCCGGGCAACTGCGCCTAAAATGTCCTTCCCGGTTGCAGAGCCAACAAACCACTCTAGTTTTTCGATCCCTCGAGCCGGGATTACTTCTCATAATTCTCTCCACCTTGTTTTCCAAATTCTTGAAACTTCCTCATGAAAAGTTCAGTAAAATCGTCCGTCAATATTCCACGTACGAAACGTCGATCTTTTCTAGAAGCTTGCTGTGCTGCTTCTACTCTCATGGCATAGACGAGGGTGGACTTCAGATCTTTGTTGTCTGACATCCTGGTAGCTTGCTGTATATCGGGATCTTTGATGGCATCCACAAAATACTGAAGAGACAGATTATCTCGTACGTCCGAGGGACAGTCTGGGAAAGCGAGGAGCGACAGTCTTTCTATATCTGACGCTAATTCTTGAAGAGTTTCATTGGCCTTCTGCTGTCTCACTTTCAGTTGCAGTCTGTTGTAATCCTTAAGATGCTGCTCACCAAACCTCAGCTCCAACGCACTCGCCAGCGCCACGAATTCTCCCCGCTTCTCTTCAGGTAGTGTCTGTAAAATGTAAGCAGCTTCACCTCGAAGAGATGCTGCGAGATGGAATGCTTTCGAAGTATCGTCCCAACCATTCGCAGAAGCAATCATTTCAAATTGCGTTTGATAAACGCGCCAAGACGACTTCCCATCAAAAGGGGCCACTTTGATGTTAGAGCGCGGCGCCATAAAGGGGATGGAAGCGTTATCCCAATTAGGGGAAGCTATGGCCACCGCTTCACGCGTTTCCATTTTTCGCAGCCTTTCTTCAACAACGTCAATGAATCTGTCTTGCTCTTCCTTTAAGGTGGAAACTTTTCCTTGCATAGTGGAAACTTTTTCTTGCACGGTGGAAACTTTTTCTTCAACTTCATTTCTCACTGTCTTAAGATCTTCTTTGACATCCAAAATATCCGCCTTCATTTATTGAAGAACACTCTGTGCGCTCTATAAATCTATCAACGGACGCCGAAGAGGATTCTTGCTTGAATGCTAAAGCTTTAATGTCACCCGTAATCGCGGCAGCGAATTCAGCATTGGTAGATTCTTGACGGGCTTGACAGGCGGCGATTGTAGCGGAAAGTTCGGCGTTAGTCGTTTCTTGGCAGGCTTTCATTTCGGCTGCGGTGTTTTCTTGTTGGGCTTTCATTCCAGCAATCATTTCCATCAACTGCTTCATTTGGTCTTCCATCATTCCTCTAGTAATTGGCATTCGAAATTATGAGATCCCACTTCTGACACCACTGTTATGAATTTTTCCGCTGAGGCAATGACGGCACAGTTTTTCAGATAAAAACTAGTATTTATTCTCTTCAGAAAACTCACAAAATTTATTCACAGATAACAGTGCAATCACTATTAATCTTCAATACAAGCTTCGAATATAGCGACTATACAAGCTCACTCCAATAGGTCAACAAAGCGATCGCTATCAGCTTTCTACGAAGTCCGAAGTTAATCTGAAAACTTTCCCGTTCTCCAGTCTTTTATATACAAGCGCGTGAGACATTCGCGAAATTTCCAGCCAATTCATCGGAAAAGAAATATATCGAAACTTCTCGATTGCTTTAGGTGTTGCCACCTTTTTCTAACTTGTATAATCGCTGTTAATAAAAAAAATAAAATTAAAATAAATTACAATAGAATTTTGAAATAATACGTCACTATTTACACTATATACAGACAATTTGCGCAACAGTATTTTAATAACTGACCAAAGCCTTCTCTATTCACAATGGAGAATGGTTCAGCATCAAGAGCGCCAAATCGGCTTGGCGATATTTTAACGTCAACTAGGAATAGACCAAGATTTATTTTAAATATTTTATGAAATTGAAGTCTATTTTTTTTTTGTAATGCACCTAAAACATTACGGATTTAAAGAAATCTCGTAGAAAACTTAAATTGGATCTATCGGAATATTCCGTCTTTAAATATAAACTTAAAAAATTTCGAACCCAAAATTCATCAACATTATGTTATACCATATTTAAAATATATATTTAATATAAACAAACAAAATTAGTACTTACATATTTTTGTGGTTAAGGCTTTTGCTTTAGGATCATTTAAACTCCACAATTTTGGTACAAATAATTTCGATTCCAATGTTGTCTGCGTGCATTTCTTGTTTTGATGAATTGTTTTTTCTTGTTAATCAATATTTGATGCATTTAGTGAGTCTTTAAAGCTTCGGTGAATTTCCTTATGTACACTCATTAAATGGTTCCATAAGGGTTTTGTGGAAAAGGATTTTGGGCTTTTGCCGCGCACATTTTTTAAACGATTCTGTGGAGCAAATAACACATAGGGCTTTGCTTTCGTCATTTCCCATTAATTTTAAAATACTTCCAAATGGGTGATTTTAAATGAGCCATTATTAAAAATTATAAATTGGATTGTAATTGGAGAAAACTAAAATTCAAGGCATTCTAGAGAGCTAAATATAATTCCACATTGTGGCGCTGCTTTAAAGACCTAAAAATTACAATACTTCATTTTACGTCAGAAAAAATATACCAGCTTTCAACTTCTGCTAATGAAAAATCAGAAATTAGACCATACCATTCACAGCATAAAGGGGTAGGGTATTATCGTCGATAGAACAAAAAAAAAGCATTGAGGATTGCGCATTTTTACTCGCTAGCAAATGTCAGAAAAAAAGGAGGAAGTGAGAATAACTAAAACTCTTAAGTCACTTATGTTATGGGAAAAAAAGTACTATTTATTAGTATTTCGGTTCGAGTTTTACGGAGAAGCATTCAAATATAACATCTGGAATTAATCAGATCATAAACTTGGAATGAAAAGAACATATTGCAAAACACGTATAAAGGATGTGTATGGAAAAAGATTGGAGGAATGGTTTATGCTTATCAACTCGGCGTCAATAATACGGCGCCTCTTTCTGTTTTCGTTTTCTAATTTGACTGCAATTTATGTCCAAGAAAAAAAAAAAAAATTGAAAAAAAAAGTGTAGGATGCGGTGTTCCCTTTGTCCGAAAAAGATCATTATTTTTTTCAAAAAATTATTTCTTGTGGATACCTGGTGGTCGGATATACAGCCGGATATCCGAATGAAATTATCGGATGTCCGGTATTTCAAATCGGCTATCCGACGGGGTTTCGGATATTGAAAAATCAACCGGATATGCCGGATATCGGATATTTGCCGGATATCCGTTCCATCCCTAATAATTTCCAGTATCACTTTGCACTCCCTTCACTCCCTACACTTCTCACTCTGATTTGAACGAGAACAGACCCGTGTGGTTATGCGTGCCGAATAAGATCTACGTGAACATCCATTTCTCTATCTTCTTCATGTCCGTTTTGTCTCAATAAATGCTGTCATTCAAACCGAAATCCATGGACTATTTTATGAAAAGAACAACATTTTTGACCAAAACTTCACTGCTTTCAATGCAGCTAACAAAATTAGAAAACTGGGTTTAATTAAATTCACCTGCTTGTGTTATAATTGCTTGAAGTTGTTTGACTTCTCAAATTATTTTGAAATTTGATGTTTTTACCTCTAATTTTCTTCGCTTTCCCTTGAAGTTCAGCGTTCAGCTTTTTTTTTTTTTTCTGCTTGGGAGCTATACCAGAGTAAACATTTCTTTCTAATGTGTACGAAAAAATTATATAAGTGACAATTTCATAAAATGCTTCAAGTATGACAAACTGAATTCAAAAGATTTTTTGTTATTGTTATAAAGAGATTAGAGGTTGATTGGCCTTTTCTAAACAGTTAAACACAATATCTGTGGAAATATCTCGCTTGTACTTTCTGCATAATTCCAAGATGAATACAACTTCCGCGTTTTTTCTCACATGTTACAAAACCTATTTATGTCACAAAGAAAAAATATTGTTTCTATATTTATCTCATCACCATGTTCCTCATCCATCATTGTAAAATTCTTAAGTGTCCTCTATTGACATGTGATGGCATATTAGTATGGATATTTTTTTTTATAGCGCTACAACTGACCATTCAGTCTTCGAAAAGCCTTATTTATACTACTTTTCTGTGTCATTCACTTTTCATATTTTTGTCACTTAATTATTGCAGTTTAATTACTGAATGGTTCTTCAAGCGATTGTTAAATTTTCTTGTTATAATTTTTTCTTTGTATTTGAAAATAAATAAGTTAGATTGTGATTTGTGATAGAAACTATTACAGAAGTTTCCATTATTATACACCTGATCCAGATACTAAGCATGTGCAATTTGGGGACATTTAGTGACTGAAATTTTCCTCTGTTACGATTCATGACGTATAATAAAAAACCTGTCAATTTAGAATTTTTTTTTCTTTCCATTAACCAGATACCAAATAAAAAAGCACCGAATTGTAGCGATAACTCGTTCAAACTGACAACCTTCAAATTTTGTATAACTCTTTATATATTGACGAGACTTATAAGACCCGTCATAGTACTGTATTTCTCATGTTACTGTATTAATTTAAACGCTTTGACACCCATTGGGACTTTGAAGTCCGCTTCTATAAAGTTCATTCTTCCATTGTTGCAAGGCAGTACAAGCTTATTTATCTTTCGAAAAACTAAGTATTCCAAAAAATTTACATAAAATATTTTTTTTTTAAAAATCCGTAAATATATGCATAATTCCTATAACAAACCGTTATTGGGTTGTTGTAGCAGTCCTATTAGAAACCCTAAACCTTTAGGCTCAACGATATATTTACGCGTCATTTAAACGTGTAAATATTTGGCGCCAACTGCACCAATTTGTACCCGGCTAACGTAAAACTACCTGTATATAAAAAAAACCTAGCTGACATAACATGCGTTGTCCAGGCTCAAATAGCTGTGGCACGGCGTTGCCCGGTTCACATTAATTCGGTATATCGCAAGTAATGAGCATAGCTTCCTTAACCCCCATCCTCGATGTCCCCAATATATCTTATAAACGGACATTAGCAATAGAAAATCGGAATGAAATTGCGTTCCCGAAAATGTTGATTAGTCAGGATTAGAGGTCGACGATATATCGATAGGATGATATTTTTATCGATATTTAAAAAAAATATCGATAGTAAAAATATATATATACAAGTTATCGATATATCGATATTTTCAAACATTTATTTTTTTGATGATCGTTTTGTAGTTCCATGTGTTTTTTCGTTTTTATTTATTCCCTTTTCAAAAACTTCAATACTAAAGTTTGGACTTGGCTGAGAGACAGTTAAAATGGCACCCTAACCAAAAAGAAAACATAATGTAATGGAAAGATAAGATCATTTACTAGTAGTCATTAACATAGCGCCTTTGGTTGGTTGGTTGGTTGGTTATTTTCAGATTATCTGGCGCCGTCAGCAACACGAGAGCTATAGTGTGCCAAACCATTCGTCATTTGACAAGCCAACATACATTTACAAACACCCATGCCTTTACACGGGACTCGAAACCGTAACCTCGGGGTTTAGAAGCTAGAATACTGTTGCGTGGACGGGTTCGAAAGATTTGAAGCCAAAGCAGATCAAAACTTGCAGAAATTTATTCCAATATAATTCTTCACATATTCCTTTACAACTCCAGAACTTCTCATTCTAGTAGACTTAATACAACTCTATGCACAACAATAGAGAACAAACAGCAGTTTAACTTGACACACAACTGCTAAATCACCGCAAAAGACAATGTAATACAGTTTGCTTTAGAACTACTCTGAATGCTCACTGAGACTCAGTATTTCAACTCGGTAATTCCAGTCAACTAACGGACTTAAACTAACTCAGTAATTTCAGTCAACTAACGGACTCAACTCACTCGGGCTTATATTAGGGGAGGCGAACCTTTTTGAATCTTCTATACTAAACTTCAACTTAACTAGACATCACTTAGACGGTAGATCGTCACAGTGCTCATAGGTATTTAATCTAATTTGGCGGCGTGAAAGCATAATGTTCGCCAAACCACAACCCTATAGAGAACAAAAGGCTATAAGGTTTGGCGAGAATTATGTCTTCACTCCGCCAAAATGGATTAAATACCTATGAGCACTGTGACGATCTATCGTCTAAGTGATGTCTAGTTAAGTTGAAGTTTAGTATAGAGATAGACATTTGGAGAACTTTCCAGATAGCAGTCGAAAAGTCCTATACATGTACATGGGGACCGAAAATATCGCCAAATGGTCACCAAGTGTGGCGACGTTTGGCGATTTCTCGCCAAATTTGGCGATAAAAATTAGTCGCCAAAACCGTCGCCAATTTGGCTCTATCTCGCCAATTTGGCGAGATTGCCATTACCATAATGTTAAATGCCCTGCTCCTTGTAAAATTCGCTTCCCAGCGTTATCTCTGTCTGTTATGGTACTCTGGGGAAAAGCAGGGACGCGCTTTGAACTTCAGAGGAGATAGAGGTGATCAGACTGCGTACACAAGATTTATCAGTGGTCACCTAAGGTGTATGAGGTATGAACATAAAAGAAAAGTCTATCCAACTTGCAATAAGTGTTTCACCGGTGCAGCTAGCCCGGCTCACCTCCTTAGCTGCATGCATTTTGAAAAAGAAGATTTCCTGCGCCACCCAGTCTTGTTCTTCGACTTCCTGAGGGTGGGTGGACTCATGGACCTGGTCTAGCTCCGCTAGACCAGGTGGGATAAGAAACAACAACAACAACATCTCTGTAAAACTCTTTATCAAGCATCAACCCTAATAGCACACATCCTCCCAGGGAAGTCCCTAGGAAGTCCCCAGTCATTCCCGGGACTACGAATGACTTCCCAGGGACCTCCCTGGGAGGATGTGTGCTATCAAGGAAGAGACTCATTGCAGGAAAACAAACTATTGCACTGCCTTATGCGAAATGTACATAAATTTTCATATTTACAAAATTAACACTACGAAATATTTACAAATATACAAAAATTCGTAACAATACTAACCATTAAGCTTGGCGTTCACTATCACTGAGCGGAGTGGACTAGAGCCAATTGCAAAGCTGCCAATGTCTACTATAGCACGAGCCTCGTGCTACAATGGACGTTGACAGCCTTGTAATTGACTCTAATCTAACCCACTCCGCTCTGCTCAGCGATAGTGGATGCCTAGCCCGAAGCTTGGCGTCCACTATCGCTAAGCAGAGCAGAGCAAATCAGAGAGGAGTGGATTAGTGCCAATTACAAGGCTGCCAATGTCTACTGTAGCACGAGCCTCTAGCTACAATGGACGTTGACAGCCTTGTTGCTCTAACCCAACCCACTCCGCTCTGCTTAGCGATAGTGGACGCCAAGCTGTATACCGTTTGATCGGCGATAGCGCCTTTCTGTTGCCAGCATGTGCCTGGAATTTGCAGCTAATTTTAAATATTAAATCGATATCATTATAATACAGATTAAATATATATCGATGTATCAATATTTTTTTCTCTGCAACGATATAGTCAAAGTTCGGAGAAAATACAAAAAATAACTATTTTTCCAAAATTTTTTAACGTTATATATTGCAAAGGCAATATTATGTAATGTGTAGTGAAAGGATGGTGTAACACAGGAAAACACTATTTTATGCATTTTTAAAACATTCATTAATAATTAAAAATATTCAAAAGTAGCATTTTTTGTAAGAAATAATGATTTCTCTGTAAAATGGGTACTAATGCTATTTCTTACTTTTTTTTTTTTTTAAACATGCTATTATTCATTTGGTTCACTTTCTTATCGGGCTTTGTATCCCAGTGATGCACTTTGAAGGAAACTTTTGTAAAAAAGTCGGGCACTATGGATTTTTTTTTTTTAAAGTGTCATCCGTTTTGCGTCAGTGCCACACACTTTTTGTCTTGTCTCTTTACAAAAACGTTCCACAGCTTGTGAGTGACAAGAAAATGAGTTGAAGTCTTATTTCAATGGTCCCAAGTAGCTCAGAAACGCTGGCCAATTTCGCCAGACATAGGCCAATCACGATGTGGAACGTTGGGAATCGGTCGTTGGGAACAATATTAGTCAATCTCGCCCAATTATGGATAAAATATAGAAGAGGTTTTGATACTCCGATGTACAGTTTTAAACTTGGGATAATGTATTTATGAGAAACAAAACTATGTGGTGGTTTTGACTTGTTTGTTTGCTGAAAAATCGTGTATTTTGGAACTATGCTCGGCCAGACTAGCCAATCTTCCAGTCTTCCCCTGTTTCCTCCAATTCAGCTACACTACCTCGGATGCGCCAGTCTTTACTAACTAATGTTCGTTTGTTACTCTTAACAAAGGAGGAGACCTATTACAAGCATTCCAATTAATTATGTCCACGTTATCAGTGGCAATAAAGTTAAGTTTGGGTGCCTTGAAATGTTTGATTGTCTTACTCTATAGGAAAGTTCTCAAGATTTCAGAACCCGACGCCTCAGTTCTCTTACATCTCTCCTTTCGTACAAAATCACTGACGAAATCAAACTTTTTGGGTGAGGGAAGGAAGCATTTCGTTTAATGACTGAGTTTAAAACTTCCAGTAAATATTCAGGGAGGTATCGAGACAATCGAATTTTTTCATATATAACGTTACGTCCTTCAGAAAATTAACTTTTTTTAAATTCGAAATTAATGTGGCATGTAACAATTAAAAAAAAAAAAAGAATACCACTTGCTTGAGTTCATCCGATGGTCTACATTCATTCGCAGATACTCTAAGTATACTCTGCTTTCTGTTGTTAGCCGTCTGTAGTGTGAAAGGGGATTGGGTTTGTAAGCTGGCAAGTCATTGGCCTGATCAAATCGCTGCAAAAATATCAAGAAGATATAACTGATCGGAGCTTAGTACTTTCATATCAGCTTGAGGAATTGAACATTCAGCACGTAAAAAATCAGTCGAGAGAAATTTTTTTCAGTTCTTCAATTTTTGATCTATGAATTTTCAGTGTTTGATTTCACTGAAAGATGTTGGTCCTACTGTAGTATTGTAAACGAGTTTAAATAGGCGTCTGTATGGTAGTTCATTGGAGAAAAATAACCCAATGTAGTGGTCACCCAACGTGCAATTTGATCTGTCAGATTATTTCCAACCAGTATTAATGGCAGTCCCGATCACAGCCACGTGCGCTATCATTTAATGAATAAGCAAGTAAGTTTATGAGCTTCAAAGGAAGAGAAGGCACCACGAGAAAGGCTACCTAGATTGAAACCCGCCAAAACACAGTTTTTATTAATGTTTCATAGGTTATGCGCGAACGATTATTATTGAATAATTACAAACTTGATTTTTTTCCCTTGTTCTATCTACTTCATTCCACACAATACAAACTAATGTACCTCGATAATTTAGTGATTGGTGTATTCTACAAATTGATGGGAAAAGGATATTTTTGTATTTATTCAAAACTTAGTAGTGAATGATTGAAGCAAATAAAACAATTTAAAAAAAATATGTAAAAAATAACGTTAGTATCTATTTTATAGAAAAATCATTTTTTTAACAAAAAAAAAAAAAAAAATGTATTTTTGAATATTTTTAATTATTAATATATATTTTTAAAATGTATAGAATAGTGTTTTCCTGTGTTACACCACACTTTCACTACTCATTGCAAACTATTGCCTTTCAAATATGTAAAGTTTAGAAATTTAAAATAATTTAGGAAAAATAGTTATTTTTTGTATTTTCTCCAAACTTTGAAGTGAATGCGCGATTAGAAGATATTATTATTATTATTTTGTTTCAATTTTTTTTTTTTTTTTTTGCAGTTTTTTTTATCGAGATGTGTATTAACTTTTTTCACCTCATGCGTATCAAAAATAAAAAATTATTTTTTATCAAACCACTCTAGTGTGCAATGTCTTTTTAACTTCTTTTTTTAATTTAAGTTTAAAGGTTTTGATGTTTCAACAATAGATTTGTATTACTTTATTGATTTTGATAAAAACTGCGAAGTTATCTTTTACACATTCAAGTTAATGAAGACTCAGAAGCAAGAAGAGAACCATTTACCATAAGTTGAGACTTACTGACTCACAATCTAATCTAATACAAACTACAACATCATTTTCAACCTTTTAATCATCTAAATTTCAATTACATTTAAATATAATTGTTTCAATTTATTGTTTTTGTAAGCCAAAATAATGATGCTGAAAACTATTAATGCATTAGGTCTCCTACTTTCCAGATTGTTTTTTACAGTAAGTTTCAATAATAGACTGGGAGAGGAATTTTCTCAGGGCTAGCCCTCGTGATGGCTGTGTGGTTAGCTCTCTGACCTGGCATGCCAATGGTTCATGGGTCGAATCCTGAATTAAGTATGGATGTTTTTTTATGGTTTGTAATCCATGTTAAGCAGTAGATACCGGACAGATTAGCCGTTAATGGGCACAAAAATTCGTCGGTGAGAGCATACAAATCAACCAACCGAGAGTTACTTAGATGTTTTGTTAATATAATTTTTACAAAACCACACTTGTTATATATTTTTAAATCATCTCGTTTGCAGCTTTCATTTGACACCAAACACAATGTAATTCAAGGAAAAAGTTTTCTCAAACATAGAAAAAAACTGCACAATTCCAAAATAATTGTACTTCTTGAAGCTTCATAGTCATCAATGTTTGGGTATTTATAATTTTTGCTGCTTGATAAATTACATTCAAATAACGTTTTTAATTTTTGATTATTTCGAGCGGACAGAGATACATTGAAATAGTTGTATATGTCTTCGGAGCACCGAACATTAAAAATCCATGGCGTAATCAGTTCAGCACGAATCAGGGTTCAAGCCACAATTAGTACAATTTGGCATCATACTTTGTTTAGAGAGTTAAGGAATACAATTTTTTTCATTATTTCTTTTCCCCCCCACTCACCCCCTCCCTCCCTTTTTTTTTCTTCTTTTTTTTTCTTTCTTCTTTTTTTCTTCTTCTGAAGAGTGAAAAGAAAAAGCAGGAAACACTGAGGTTTTCGCCTACTAGCCGCTAATATATTGTAATAATACAAAAAGTCTGTCTATCACTCTATAGTAAGCTACTTAAATTAGGCGTAGAGCTCTGAAATTTTCAATATAGGTAGTCTTGGCCTTTTAATTGGACTATTGACAAACCAAATATTAAAATTTTAATTAATTTTTTAATTAAATTTTTTACAAAGCGACTTTTAATAGGCTTACAGCTCTAAAATTTTGAATATAAGTAGTTTTGCCTTATTATTGGATTTTTGACAAACACAATGTTAAAATATTCTCAGAGGGATGAAGGGGATTGTATTAAAAAGGAAATGTTTTGTTTGTTTGTTTCGTGACAAGGGTGGGGGTTCAATTATTAAGGATTTACGTAGCAATTAATATTTTAGAGAGTGAAGCTAGTTTATGCTTGCGTAGTGATGAACCTTTCAGCGAGCGAAGTGCCAAATGTACCTATACATCAAAACCTATACATAAATGACGGGTCTCAGCCAGGGCCTGATTTACCATTAGGCCCACTAGGCCCGGGCCTAGGGGCCCCCAAATTTGGGGGCCCCAAATTTTGAAAGTTTTCTTAAAATTTTAATTATAATGGTCTTTTTATGGGAAGTGCTGAACAAAAATAATAAAATATTTTAGTTACACATCCGCAAATTCCATATTTTTTATAGTCACAGAGAGTTAAGTTAAATAGATTAACCTAATAAAACCTAATTAAGCAAATCTTTCCGGTTCAGCCAATCATATACAACTTCTTCATATGTGCACGGAAACAAAGGCTTTACGCCGCTGTTCTCCTTCTCTCGCCTCTTGTAAAGAGAGGTCCAATGAGCAGTTTAGTCGTATCGCTATGCAACTAAAATTTTAAAATCTACACTAAGTAGTGCGGCGCTTCTACAAAGGATCTGTAGTATAGAAAGGGAAAATCAATTGACTACGAACAAAAGTTGGAGGTACACGTAGTGTGATGAATGGAGAAGGGGGGGGGGGGGGGGTGATAGTACAGAACATTATCAAATCGATGGCAAGAAAACGTAGAAAATCAAATTAGAACTAGGGGAGTGAAACATAACACAACTTTCAATTACACGATCATACTGTGGTCACTGAGTTCAAATTTGACATGAAATGGGTAATTAACCGTTATCATTTCCATATTTTAATTAATTAAAAAAAGGGCACTTTGGTGACACCTTTAAAATGGCGAAGTTGACAATATGTTTTTCGATAATTATTACATAATCCTTTCTTGTACGCGAAACTGGAGAAACAGTCATTGACGGACAATGTTCAAGGGAAGATAATTTTGTATGAAAACATTTGTTTTTTTTAAACTTTTTACGCCGTTATCGAATTCCTATGCGAATTTCGGGGATAGGAATATTTAAAGCGCATAAAAAAGCATACGATTCTGATCAAAATTGTTCGAGTTGTTTTTTAGCAATTGCTTAAAAAAAATCAATTTTTCAATGATAGCTACCTTATGTACATGCGCAATTTCAACGAAAACCATAATAACAGGTCCCGTGGGAAACCACTAACCGTAAACCGTGAATGTGGGCTACTTTGGCCCTGGAGTCCTTCTTGTGCTCAAACTGAGAGAAAAAAAAATTACTACGTTCTCTGTTAACCTTCAGAAAATAGTTTTTATATTAATTTCGACAGTTTATAGGTCTCAACCATCGATATAGACAGTCTCAACAAGGAGCTGCAAGGGTGGTTTTGTTTACTTTGTGCTAACACGTGTCTTTATAAGCTCTTAAACTTCCACATGTGGAAACACTTCTACATCTGCTAAGAGTTTGGTAAGTACATATTTATAAACATCTATATAAATAAAACTGACTTTCTGTCACACGGATTTGGGGACCGTTTCACGTAAAAACTACCTAACGGATTAGGATGAAATTTGGTATATCGCTTAATTAAACGACCAGGAGTAAAATAGGCGATATATTTTTAATTTTAATTGAGTTTTAAAATTTCCGAAATAATTTTTTTTGGTGTTTTTAAGCAGACACCTGAATGGCAACTGAATAACAATCTTCGTTTGGTTTGTTTTGAAAATCGCAACTGAATGACAATCTTCGTTTGGTTTGTTTTGAAAATCGCAAATGATATTCTACATTTACAATGCCTAGAAAAAAACGCCCATCATTAAGCAAAATCGACAAAAAAGTTTTTCAAAAACTTTTAAAGAGGAACGAATTACAAAATGACAACCAAGAAGCTTCGACTTCGTGGCAGCCGGACATTTCCCCAGAGGACAGATTAGCGTCGCAACGGCGACGCCAGGAGTCTGTAAGGAGTAGAGAAACATCAGAGAGGCGTGCCGTTCGTTTAGAAGCCGATCGGCTAAGACATGCCGAACTAAACGAACAAAGAATGAATTTACAATGGGGTGATAAATTTAAAAGCTAATTTTCGTATAATCCATCCATTAACTATGATACCGAATCTGACATTGGGACAATGACAATCGCGTGCAATTACTGCAATGCGTTGAAATGGCCAATGAAATGCCAATAAATAAATAATATCTGCATGAACATCCTATATCTGTTTAAAAAATTTACTGTAATTTATAATGTAATTTTGTAAAAGATTTAAACTCAAATAGTGCTTAAAACTATTTTCGTAACATATTATAAACAGACTTACTTTATTGTACTTATTTTTACATATATATACTTATACATATTACTACAGCATGGTTTGTAAACTTTCCATTTATTAAACTTTTATATTACTTTTATTTAGTACCAAAAACTGAGTTTATCCGTCAACGACGGGCCACGCAGCTAGTTATTTAATACTTCATGCAGTAGTATAGTTGTACTTCTCATTTCTGTTAAGGTTTTTGTTTAAAAATTTCACAAAAACAACAGCTCTCCTAACCTCAAAATTAGGGCCTACTTTAGCCCAGCTTTTGTTTGGGCCGTTCTTGCTGGTAAAAATATTACAGCTAATGATATTATTCAGTGTAGAAAAGATTAAAAAACAGAAAAATGAAAAGAGAATAGAAAAAGAAAAGGATAAAGAGAAGAAAAAACAAGAAAAAGAAATGGAAAAACTTGAAAAAATCCGTCAGAGAGATTTGGAAAAGAAAAGTTATAGGGCTATATATATATATATATATATATATATATATATATATATATATATATATATAAAATTAATTAAAAAAGAACTAATTAAAATTTTAACTTTCTTTTTGACACATATGTACAATAGAAGGCCAAAACTTCTTTTGTTGAAAATTTCAGAGCTCTACTCCAATTTTAAATAGGTTTCTAAAGATCCACAGACAGACAGCTTGTTTTATTATTATAGATGTAGATCATGCGGCCGAAGTTTCCTTCGGAAAAAATAGTTCAAAATTTTGCCAATAGGTGGCGCTGTAACGGGGAAAAAAGATAGACTGTAACGGAGATAAATAGAAACGATTCAATGCTTTTTTTTTTTTTTTTTTTTAGTATTTGGTTTTATTCAGAATTAAATAAATTTTTATACAAAAAAAAATATAGAAATTAATATTTGAATTCAATTCTAGGCTACAGCACTTTTCCACAAATTTTTAAACTGTAAAAAACTTTGGTGAGCCACTGTATATCATGAGTCACTATAAATGATAGAATTCCAAAATAATTAAGTTATTATGTAATAATAAGAGTAATAGATGTAAAATATTCACATCAAAATGATCTTCATAAGCGCATAGGGTACTTTTGGCAGCAACATCGTCTAGTTTCATGTCTTTGCATCACTTCTTGCGGATATCTGCGTGTTTGGCAACACTGATAAATAATTTAACAGTGTTGGTAAATGAAGTATTCTTACATTTCGGGACGAGGCAATATTTGCATTCTGAATATGAGGACTAATTGTAAAGCGATTAGAAGAATACAAAATTAAAACAAATTCGAAACGTGCTATATAATAATCCGAATAAATTCACGATAGCTTCAATGACCGTGCGGAACAAAACCCAGAATATGACGTAGAATGACGTCACATCTAAGTTGGCCTCATTTTGGCGCTTTTTTAAGAGTGAAAAATTGAAACGAGTATAACTCGAAAAACATTGAACGGATTTTAAAAAAAAACATCTTGTTTAGGTTGTCTTTCGTCACTCGTAATAGAATAATTAAAAAATAAAAATAAAAAAAAATGCTTAACTTGTCCTTTGAGTTAATTAATATGGTCGTTAGTAATGGGTAGTTAATATAGAGTTAATAATTATGGTCGAAGATTTAATTAACAACATAAAGCAGATTTTTTCATTTGTAATTTTTTCAGTATCAAGAGACTCAAACTCATATTTCTTCTATGATCTGAATAATTTGTTATGTAAATACTTAAGTTACACACAAAAAGAAGGGGAAATGGTGAAACCAGATTTCACACAATTTCAAGGAGGAGGGGGTTGTCCCGTCAGTCCTCCCTCCCCCCACTGTATGTCTACGGCCCAGCAAGGGAGTCAGGGAAGAGGAGAGCATTAACTTTACCTTATACTAGATGCGTGGCTTCGCGTTGCGGAGACCCAGGGGCGTACTGAGACATAAAACCGGCCAGGTGATTTTAGATTTACACCGGCCCAAATTTTCAATATAATCATTAATCAAATTTTAATAATCGTTGTTAATAATAAAATAATTCTAATAATTAATGAATTATAATAATTTAATAATTAATACATTTTATTATTCAAATATTTATATTTAATAATTTCAACGTTTAAATAGTTTTATTTATTAGTTTTGATCATTGAATTGTTTTAATAATTAATTTAATTAAATCAATTTTCTGTCTCTACTATTTAAACCTTCTTTGGGTGAACTTGGTATGATAGTTTTATAAACCATTGATAGTTTGTTAAAAAAATGGCAATGTACATCGCACAACTTTCCATTACTCTGCAATATTGGTCATTACATAATAATTTATTATGTTATTTACCGTTTTAAAATTTTCCCTCATTTAAATAAAAATGACCAGTTTGTCGATATTTTTAGCCATAAGTCTTACATGCGTGAAACAGAAAATAATCAATCGTTGCTGGGCGATGTTCAAGGGCAGAGAGCTGTATGTTTAAGGCACTCGTTTTTTCGACTTTTTACACTTTTATCGCATTTCTGCTGGAATTTCGGAGATGGGGACGATTAGAACACCTTAAAAGGCATAAGCATAGGGATTTTAATCAAATTCGTTAGAGTTGTCTTTTAGCAATTGCTGAAAAACATGATTTTTTCATGATTTCAACCACATGTGCATTAGGGTGGATAGGAAAAAAAATTAATTCAGAATTTCATATCCGACCTATGGGGAAAAGATGTTCTATGGTATATAGATACATGGAAAAATAATTAAAAAAATTAAATTTTAAGTTCAGTACTGCCACAAGGTGGATGAAGTTTAGGTATTTGAGCTTTTTTATAGCAAAAAGTCAAATTCTATTGAATTTTTTTTCTGAAGAATTTCAAAACCTACCTGTACGAAAAAGATGTTCTGAGGTACATTAATTAAGGGAAAAATAAAATAAAAATAATAAATTTTATGTTAAGCTCTTTGCAAGGGGGATGAAGTTTTGGTATTTAAGCTTTTTAATGGTAAAATGTCAAAGTGATTTTTGTTTAAGTGAAACAGGCCTTTAGTACTTTTAAATGTTTATTGGAATGAGAGGACATATACTAATGGTTACAGAAAAAAAAAAAAAGCTTTAGGAACATATTACAACTTCTTAAGAATTAAATCAAGAAAAATAAAAAAATCTTCGGAATTACAGTGAACGGTAATCACGTTTGGTGTTGAAAACTGGCTTGAGGTTTCGTGATTCCAGGCTATTTCTTTTTAACCCATCTCTTCTGTATGATCCGCTTACAGCAGAAAATGCTTCTGTGACTATTCGTTCTGTAACTTGAGTACAACAGGGATATCCCTTGATAGTATAGGTAATACCTATAGTATTGCCGTAGAAATGATTGCTGGGTTTACTATTGCTCCTGAAATCATGTCATCACTAAATCGTTCTGTCACATTCTCTCACGTAATAAAGTTCACATAATCTGTCACACAAGGGTCAAAAGTTGGTATGTTTAAGATACGGATATTAATCGCTAAAAGGGTTTGGGTTGCAGCAGACCTTTTGACTTTGCGCAAATTCAAAATTCTTTGGAGGACCGATTCCTTTGTGTTATTTTTGTCGTCAGCTAGCATTGATATCAGGATATTTTCAGGAGAGCCCAAACCCCCGTTTCAAAAATTACTGGATCAATGACTTTCTTCAAATCAATTGAGAAATAACGCGATAGAAAGATTGATTAATGCAGATGCTCTGCATCATAAATTACCGATTGTTTGGTTTTGATCTTGAATCACACAGGTACCTAGATTTTTACGATGAACGTAATTAATGTCAATAAAGCTTTGGTTGGACTTCTTCTAAGCCAAATAGAACATGAGAATTCTGTTGGGGGTTGTAAACCATCTTGAGTGACGAATCTTTCCAGAGTTTCTTTTCAACAGCCCTTCGCTGCTTTGTCCGCAGTGATGGCTTCACAAATTTCCATTAAGCACACTTGATCAGTACTTAAGTCTTTCTTGTTAGTCAGTTCGCATAGGTTGGGTTTACGTAAATGAAACTACAGGTAGTATCTCGTATACGGTCACTCTTTGTCTTGTAACTGGCACACAAACCATTGTAGTGAACGCTTCAGAATCAGTTCCATATTTCGTATAACACCTTCTTTGATACCTGTGTTGACAGACTACCTACTATTGCAACCAACATTGTTGTATCTATGTCATTGTCGACGCATGACCTAGCCGACCAAACTGTAAAGTGGTTAGCTTCTAGACAGCGAAGTTGCGGGTACGAGTCCCGTGTAAAGCATGGGTGCTTGTAAATGTATGTTAGCTTGTCAAATGACGAATGTTTTGGCGCATTATAGCCCATGTGTTGCTGACGGCGCCAGATAATCTGAAAACAACCAAGTTGACGCACAAAACTTACGATGTGCTTTCCTTGAGATAGCTTTCCATTAATTTTCTAGCTTTGAAAGCGCGATATTTATCGTAGTATGAACTTATTTTTCTCAAAATGCTATAGTGGTCATTTATTGGTATTAAAGCTCGTTTCCAGGTCTCTCCTAACTTACTTGCAACTTATTGACAAGCGGAGAAAAGTGTATTTAAATACACTGTACTTTGCTTCTCTTTTTGAATGCCAATATACGCACCTTATTACGTTTTTCGTATGTAGGAAGCATAATCGTGGGCATATTACAGCCTAACCCAAATATAAGACAAGTCATGTCTTTTCTTAACAACGCCACAGTACAGTATTAGTCCAAGTACACAAACAAACAAATGTTACATAATAAAATTGTAATTTAATTTACTCTATAAGAACAGCTCTCACCGATTAGGCGTCGAATTCCGTAAGCAGCTGACAGCTGCACTATAGGGATGTAGGGCTGATTCAACGGTGATATGGGGGGGAGGGAGTTGGGTCAAAAAAGGTTGAAATGTACATTGTACTACTAATTATTCAGTAATCATCACTTTTTTAGGATTTATATTGTAAAAAACAATTATTTTTAGTGTAAAATCATTTAACGAAAATTAGGACTTTTTTAATTTTTTTCGAAAATTCAACCCCTTTGTGGCAGTGCAAAATTTTTAAATAATTTTTTTTTTATTATTTTTTCCCTAATCTCTATATCATAGAACATCTTTTCCCCATAGGTAGGTTTTGATTAATAATAATTTTTTTTTCTCCATAGAAGAACGATCCACCCTAATGTGCATGAAGGATTTTGACGAAAACGTGAATGGTATGTCCGATGAAAACCCACCAAATTTGAACATCAAAGTTCAATTTGTTTGGTTGGTTTTCCAGAATTTCTGTGGAAAAAAAACATTAATTTAAGTACATAACTCAGTCCAACTTATCGTGCACCTGTAACAATTCCTAATTCTGGTGATTTTATTATCATAGTATGTATTATATATATTATTGCTCTTGCACATATCAGTCACCTATAAAAGTCAGTGCACATATCAATCACATGTATTATTATCATTGTATAAATCGCACATTATTATCGTTGCATATATCAAACATTGTTATCATTGCACATATATATTTTTTAATTTAAACAAAAAAAGAGCAAACTAATTAAATTGTTAAAATACATTGAGCTAGCATTTTATTTTAGGTAGATAAAAGTCAATGCAAAAAATATTTAAAAATTTTTTAAAGTTGAGAATTAAGTACGAAAATAGAAGCACAATTTAATGAATCGAAGAAACTCTTAGTCAATATTGAATCATGAAAAAAAAAATAAAAAAATAGTAGTATTATACACGAACTTTAATCAAAAATATCTTCCTATACACTCAGCTCTTTTCACGCATCTTATTTATTATATCTTCTGATGATATGTTTTTAAAAATGTCTTTCTCAACTGGAACTGCTATTAACATGAACGCTTCTAGATGTTTGGGTATTCGTGCTAAGTAAGCGATTTAAAATTAACTTCGATTTTGAAAATGACAGTTCACAAGAAGCTTGCGAAACGTGGAGGGATGTATAACATATAAATAAGAAGACTTTCATTACATAACATAAATTTTTTATGAATTAGACTAATTAATCTAAAGTTTTTAAGAATTAAGAGCCATTTATATATAAAACAAATTTAAATGACACTTACTTGAAATGTAATTGTTAAAGTCAATTGGAAGATATCCAAGAACACTCACATCAAATCAGTTGAACTCATGTGAGGTAACAGCACGTATATAATTTGTAGAACATGAACGATAAACAGCACAGTATAATTTTTTTCATATATAAACAGTTATAACATTTTCTTTTGGTATTGATTATCGTATCTAATTGGCAATTACATCACTAGATATTAAAATGTAAATACTTATTACTTGACGTATTAAAAAAATACGAACTTCCACACTCGACCGGCCCGTTTTTCAGCGACCCCTAACAATAAAAAATTTAACTTGTTGGTTTATTTGATTACCTGAATTTTATTACGATCGCGTTCGAACTTATGTGCAATTTGATGGGAGTTTTCCGTATTTCCTTCCATTTAAGACGAAAATGTGTTTCAGTTTCCGTTTGAAAGACCTCCCGGAAGGCGTTCCACCTTATAGTATGGATAATCCAATAAGGATTTGCATATGTTTGATCATTCAATACAGTATAGTCCTCTTGTATCTGTTGCTAAAAAAATCACATACAACGAATTCAGTTCAATACTTTCTCGAAGCTAATATAGCGCCCTCTAACTGTAACAAATTGAAGTTTGTAGTTTATTTTATTATCTGAATTTTGTTATGATTTCGTTCTGATTAATTTGAAGTGTAATGGAATTTTTCTATATTTCTTCCCATTCAAGACGAAAATGCGTGTAACTTCCCCCTTGAAAGACCTCCTGGAAGGCATTTTTATTAAATTTTGATATCTCTGAGTTGTTCAATGTTACACTGTCTTAATGAAGTCTAGCCCTGTTGCTAAAAAAATCAAATACAATTTATACAATTAAGTACATTCAGAAATGACTGCAGCGCCCCCTACCGGTATCTTCTTTCAGCATTGGTCATATATTTTAAGGCGTAATAGCTATATGGAGCCATACTGCACCGAATTGTCGTTAAATCGATACCTGTGTGATGGTCGTGCCTTCCGGGAGGTCTTTTAATGGAAACTGTCCTAGTTTTTTCAGTCTGTAGAGTTAAAAAATTGAGATAACTTCCTAATATAGCCAAACAATTCACACAACGCTATCTGTTACGATCACTGTCGTGTATACTCATTTTAAAGAAAGACTGAAAAACGTCGGCGAGGTTCGATCGCGGCACCTTTTCCATGTTGCCCAAACATTCTGCCTTTTAACAACTTACTCTACATGTATTTATGATAATTGTTTATTATTTTATAAAAAAAAGTTTCTTGTAGTACAAACGAAGATTATTAATTAAACAAGAACAATAAAATTCAAAATTATCTGCTATTTATTGCAACTCAAATTTCCAAATATAAATTACTTTTTTTTGAAAAGTTAGGGTTTTCAAATCATATGCTCACTTCAAATTCAAGCATTAAAAATTGTAAATATTTTCAAATCAACTGTTAGCCAAAAAGTGACAAAGAGAAGAAAAAAAAAGTAAACTTAAAACTTTAATTTTTCTTGCGATTCGGTCCACCACGCCCACTTAAATATTTTTTTTCCAATCAGCAAACGATTAAAATTTTGTTAATCTCCAAAGAAAAACGGACGAATAAAAAGAGTTTCAGAAATGAATTGAAAGGATTTAATTGGTTCGAATTGATAAAACTTTGATTGCGAATATCTCAATAAATATTGATTTGCGGAACCTAGTTCAAATTACAAATATTATTCATTTTTGCTCATAATTATGAAAATATATATGAAGTGCGGTGGTTTCCGAACACCCTGTATGTGTATAGGTCCCAGCTTTTGGCACTTCGCCTCGCTGAAAGGTTCATTGCTACAACAACTTAAGCTCGCTTCGCTAGCTAAGAGTTTCATTGTTATGCAAACACATCTCACTTTGCGCACTGAAAAGTTCATTGACATATTAGCACATGCTCGCTTTGCTTTATAAAAGGTTTATCGCTGTCATGGATATATTAACCAGATGGCCAGGCCACTTGAGAAGTACTTCACTGCCTTGCCTTGCCTTGGTGGAAGAGGGAGAGATCGTCTTAGATTCCGAGAGCAGGAAAGACGCAGGCATTTGAACTGTGATTGTATTAGCCTTTTGGCGTGGAAAATATTTAGGCACAGGCGTGACATTTGTAAAAATAAACTTGAGGAATTGTAAATAAACGTTGTTTTGTTGATACAACAACGTGTTATAATTGCCTCCTTTAGACTTTTAAGATAGATTAAGGAAAATCCATCATAATCGCTGCACAAGCAAAAGCTCGCATTCGCTAAAAAATTAATTACTATACATTAATCCTCAATATAAGAATCCCCACTTCTGTCGAGAAACAAAACTATTTTCCCCTTAAATGCAAGAACACATTCCCCCATCCCCTTTTCGCCCTCCCCTCATATCCTCTGATAATATTTTAACATTGTGTTTGTCAATTTGTCCAGATCAAGTTAACGTAATTACAGTAAAAAAGTGGAAAATAATTATCTTTTACTCTGTTGGGGAGCTTATTAAACAAATTCGACATATTGCACATAAAGACCTAAACTACTCTTTTCCCACCAAATCGTTATCTTTAATAAGCATTTACCGCGTAATATTGTTTCCCCCCCTTTCTACAGAATCTCTAACGTCCAATATTACTCATGAGAGACAGAACAAATTATTTTCAGTAAAAAGTATCTGATGTTAAAAAGATTTGGTCTTTGGTTGCAATATGTTGAATTGGTTTAATAGAGAGAATAGGCTCCAAGAGCGCAAAGAATAATTAAAATCGACTTTTTTTCTGTAATTATGTTAAATTTATGTAGACAAGTCTGGTGAAATATCGGTTTCTAAAAATGTTAATTGATGTTTATGACAAATTTTATTCCACTTTTGCTTTGGATAAACGTTTACAAAAATGAGTATCGTAAGCTAGATCACTCCTCTAATTAAAATTTCATTAAACATGTGTAGGATGGGGTTGCGCTTCCACGATATGTATTTTGTAAAGATTTAATGGATTGGAAACTTTCCATCACTTGCAAACAGTTCAAAAGATTGGGCGAGCAATTTAGCCACTAGGATTCACCAAGAAACTCTCATGTTAAATATGAGAATACAGTGCCAAGTAAACCCTCTAATGACGAGGGGAGATCATATTTCACACTAAAGGTCACCTTGAGTTGCGGACCAAACGGTATATATAGTGGTTAGCGTGCTAGCTTCTAGACCGTGAGGTTGCGGGTTCAAGTCCCGTGTTAGGCATGGGTGTTTGAAAATGTATGTTGTTGTTGTTGCTTATCTCACACCTGGTCTGACGAAGTCAGACCAGGTCCATGAATCCGTTGACAAGAAGGAAGTCAATGACCAGAAGAGGGGTAGAATAGATGTCTTCCCTAACCAGTCCCAAACAGTCCAGGATATGCTGAGGTGAGGCCTGATGTTGGAGGCATTTTGGGCAGGGAGGGAAGGTTTTCACGCCTTCTAAATAGCTTAGACATTTCAGGTGGCCACTGGCAAGTCGCGAAAGGCAGATGCTGAATTTTCTGTCACATGTGATGGTTAGTGACAGGCCTGGCTTGTTACCTGAATGCCAGTGGTGGGAGGGGGGTACCAGCCAGTCTTTCTTAATTTTGAATTTTTTCCTCGAGAAAAGTTCCAGGTATGTGAGGTTTGAAGAGGAAGGGGTTGGATAGTAGCAGCCCTTCTTTGCAAGACCGTCAGCTAGTTCATTGCCATGTAGGTCGACATGAGATGGTATCCACTGGAAGTGAATGTCATGATTTCGGGTGATGGTCTTCAGTTTATGAAGAATGGAGATATTGGCCCTGTCACCTATGTGAGTCCAGTTTTCGAGATGTTGGATCGAGCTGCGGCTGTCAGATAGGATCCAGAGGGCTACAAAGGAATTCTCATCTATAACAGTCTCCAGGCCTTTTTCGATAGCAAGTAGTTCACTTCGGAATACTGAGTAGTTGTCGGGATTAGGTTGATAAAGAGAAATTTTATTCTCTGGTGTCTCAATATAGACTCCACTGCCTGCCTGGTCGTTTATTTTGGCCATCGGTGTAAATCTTAATGTCATTTTTAGGGATGTTATTAATGATTTCTAAAGACAATTGTCTGAGGTGGTCTGGCAAGAATTCCCTTTTGTAGACGGTAGGGGAGAGGTTAGTATGGAAGTGAACCCTGGAGAGTTCTTCAGATGGGTTTTTACAGTAGTGAAGGTAATGAGGTTCTACATCGTCACTAAGTAGTTGCAGGGACATGATTTGACTAATAGGACTGTTTTTCTTTAGCCTTTGATTTGTTGTCCAATTATTTAGATATGAAGAGGTCTTATTAAGTTGCCCATAGCTGGATAGTTTGTTGTAGTATTTGAAAAGGCTGGCCTGTCTTCTAACGTGAAGGGATTGTAAGTCGGCCTCAAAAAGGACAATATCGGAAGAGGTGCTGTTCCTTAGCCCAGTTATAATACGGGAAGCACTCAGTTGAAGTTGTTCCAGTTTTTTCAAGTTGGTATCGGAGGCACAGCAGTAGACAAGGAAGCCGTACTCAAGTATGGGTCTGATGAGTGCCTGGTAAGTAGTTCTAAGTGTGACCGCATCGGCACCCCAGTCTCTGCCCGCGATATATTTAAGAATGTTTAAGCGCTTTCTAGCTTTTGATACAATATATGTTCTATATGTTTGTTGCTTGTGAATTCGGGATCTAGTATGTACCCTAGATATTTAGGGTGTTTCTTGTAGGTAAGGTCTTGTTACGCAAGCTTTAATTTTGGTTGATAATTATACAGTTTTATGTTGGTAGTAAAGAAGGTGACGACTGATTTAGCAGGATTAAAACACAATTTAAGATCATTTGCAAACTTCGACAAGGCCTCTAAGTATACTCCATTATTTTGCATATGCCCTCACTGTACACTTCGCATTTCAATTTGCGACTGAGTTGTTTTACTTATAAATATGTTACATAAATATATATCTTTGATGTGAATTCCATGCGTCTATGCTGCTCCACTGAGAAGTTATTTGGGAAAAACTGAAATATCCTTTAATTTTGTAGACCAGTGCAAAAGAAGAAGGAAATTTGTATAAATAAGGTTGCTGTTTCCATGCATTTTCTACAAATCTAGGTCTCCCGGCTCGTCTTCCTCAATTTCAAAAGAAGTTCAGGATTTTTTTTTTTTTGTCAACCTTGTGGTGTCACATGCCCACCAACTCTAAAGCAACAACTCAACTCGACTCAATATGGTAAATAAAAATTGTTCTTAACAATGCAAATTAAATTTTAGAAAGTTGTTGAGTCATGACTGTCTGATTAGTTCGCTAGTTAAGTTCGTAGCACGTTGTCCGGGAGTTCAGACCCTTACTAAAAAAAAAGGTATTTTAACCCTCTGAGCGTCAAGGGAATGGGCGAAATTATACAGTTGTTTTCCCTGCAATAATTTTTAAATTTTATTTCTGATCCAAAAATATAATTTTTTTAAATTATTTTTTATTTATTTTGTTTTAAGTAGGTTTTAAACTATCATCCTAATAAAAAGATTTAAAAAATATTGTATTTTACATTTTATTTATAAATTCAAAAAGGTTGTGTATTGCTGGAAAAACTGAGGATCAAATGACGGATATATACGCCCGTGACCCTCAGAAGGTTAAAGGTATTTTTAAGGTTTAAACTAGGTATTCAAGGTTTTATTAGGTATTTTTGAGGTTTTAACTAAAAATACCTCATGGAAAAATACCTAACTCAAGGTATTTTAAGGTATTATTTTTAGAAACCTAAAGAAACCTGCGAAGCTTCAGGTATTTTTAAGGTTTTGGAAAGGTTTGTGATAAAAACCTCCAGATTCTAAAGGTTTTACTAAGGTATTCAGGTGAATACCTTTTAATACCATGACTAAGGAAGGTATTTTAAGGTTTTTTCTGTAAAACCTAAAGAAACCTGTGAAGCTTTAGGTATTTTTAAGGTTTTGCAAGGTTTGTGATAAAAACGTCCAGATTCTAGAGGTTTTACTAAGGTATTCAGGTGAATACCTTTTAATACCATGACTAAAGGAATGTATTTTAAGGTTTTTCTTTAAAACCTAGAGAAACCTATGAAGCTTATAATGTATTTTTCAGGTTTTGCATGGTTTCTGATAAAACCTCCAGATTTTAAACGTTTTACTAAGGTATTCAAGTGAATAAGTGAATACCTTTTAATAACATTACTAAAGGAATAATAATAATAAATAATAATAATAAATAATAATAATAAATAATAATAATAAATAATAATAATAATAATAAATAATAATAATAAATAATAATAATAATAAATAATAATAATAATAAATAATAATAATAATAAATAATAATAATAATAAATAATAATAATAATAAATAATAATAATAATAAATAATAATAATAATAAATAATAATAATAATAAATAATAATAATAATAAATAATAATAATAATAAATAAATAATAATAAATAATAATAATAATAAATAATGATAATTAATAATAAATAATAATAAATTTAAAAAAAAAAAAAACTTTTAATTTCACACAAAATGCATATTGTTTTAAATTAGAACAGTAAATTGTAAAATGCATTCCGCATTTAATTTTTTTTTTTTTTTTTTTTTTTAAAGTACATGATAAATTATAATTTGAAAAATGATTTAATTTTTTTTGCATGAGGAATGAAACAAAAGCAAAATCAGTATTCAAGTGCATAAGAAAAAAATCAAAACACTTAAATTAATTGGTTTAATTTTTAGAAACCTAAAAACACCTGTGAAGCTATTAAGTATTTTTAAGGTTTCGCGAGGTTTCTGATAAAAACCTCCAACGTTTTTAAGGATTTGCAAGATACTTTAGAGGATGACGTAAGGATTTTGATTGGTCACGTGCTATCACTATCCAATCAAAACACGAGTGTCCTCTGCCTTCATCCTGTTCCAGACCAGACGTGTTATGAAATATAAAATGGCGATACGAACATGACCACGTTGTTGTCATAATTATATAATTATATGAAGCAACTTTCCATTACCCTGATACAAAGTAAGAAAAGTTTTGTAATTCGAAAATGTGTACTGTTGTATAAAATTTGCAGCGCACTGGTTGTTTCGATTTTTGTTATTCATTTGATATACTTCATTGAAATGTAGTGTGTAGAGTTGAACGTAATGCAGATGAATGCTTTTTGTAAAATATAAGACATTAAATCATTTAGATTTCTCCTGTTATTTACTGGCTAATTTGAAGGCTAAAATTCAAAAAGTTGTGTATTTCAAAAAGTAATTTAAATGAAATTTGTTGTTAAACATTACGATATTTATCTGAAATGGAGTAGTTTAAATTCTGGTGATTGATGATTTAATTAGTTGCAAATTTTAAATTCCAACAATTTTTGCAGGATTGCATTGTATTCTTTTTTATTTTTTGGAGTTAAGTGCTTTTAATCCCTTTGACATCTTGTCCCTTCCTTGTTCAGTATCAACCATACAATGCTGTTTCAAGTACAGTTGTTATAAGTTTAGCATTAAAAACATTTATTTTATTTTGGAAAATTATGCTTTTGATGTACAATAAAGAAATTTAAATATATTTTTAGGCACTCTTTACTGACTCCCCTCTTGAAGGAACATCCTGACAGAATAGATTTTGTCCATCATTGATGTTGTCTTCAAAAACAGTGGTTAGTAAGGAAAGTTCAAATACTCGCCACTTCCTAATGACAGGGACGATTTAGTGCTCCAGAAAAACACTGTTCAAAGTCTGTTTCAAAGGTAAAATTCTTTCAAATTGAAATTTAACATTTTCAGAATTAAATTAATCGATGTGTCACAAACGTGCCTCCCCTTTTCCCAAAATGAAAAATGCGCTCCCTCTCTCTGAAAAAAAAAAGCATTTTTAATTTTGGCTGAAAGGGAAAAGCTATACAATTTGTGGTTTCCCTTTCATAATTCCTATGCTAACTTCGTCCTCAGGTCAACACCACAGCTGCAGAATTAAACAGAACAGAAATTATAAATTTGTTTGGAATATTGGCATAATTTACATTTTAAGAATTCAAAGAAAAACCTGTGTCAATATATGGAGCTTGAGTTTCTTTTTTTAGCAAGGTTACAAATCAATTGTCCCGTTTGTACATATTGCAGTCAATTATTGTTTGCCCAGATGTTTATTTTTAAGAATGCAAAAATTAACTATTCTATTTGCACCACTATTTGTAAAATATCGGTGGAACTTAAGAGAGGAGGTAGCTTCTCCCCCTATAAAATTTTCAAAGGTAAGGCACAAAAGGGAAATTTCGATAATTAATCACTTATAACTCATTTTTTAATCAAAAAATAGTTTAATTCAGTGTTTATTATGGAGTTATTTAGATGCTTGATGACACTTGAAATATTTTAGTGGCACTTTATACGTAGAGAGGTTCCCATATGCACGATTTCTCCTCAGGGACTCATATTAACATATTTAGGGGTCCAAAAACTCAGTTGTAGAGAATCATTTATTACTATAGTTGTCAAATGATATTTAAGTGTTCAGGCACTGCACTTGACGGGGCCTTAAAACTTCAAAATTGTGCCTATAATCATCAACGTTGGAATAAATTTTGTAAGGCCCCTGCATGTAAAGATGTTTAACTTGAAAATTTTGAATTTATGTGAAATTTTTTTTGTATTACATTTTATAAATACTTTGCACTAATCTATTAATTAATCCTATTTAATTATTGAAATGATGAAGCACTTAGGGCCCACACACAATTCAAATATGTTCTATCACCCAAATTGTTATCAAGAACTGCTTATGACCCCTGGAAATATTTAAGTATAATAACTTATTACAAATCCAAATTGAAAAACTTGCTTTAAATTTAAAAAAAAAAAAAAATGTATGTCGAGTATGGTGAAGATGCCAATTGTTTTTTCGTCCCTGTCTTAGCAGTTTTATACAGAGAAATACCATTTTCTCTCCAAATTTTAAATTCATTTATTCATTTTTTAACTTTTTTTTGGAAACCTTACAACTATAATCGGAAAAGAGGTTGTTGAATTAAGACTTTCGTATTACACATGACTTTGCAATAAATTAAAAAAGGATATCACGACTATCACATTAATATACAAAATAAAAAAAGAGGTCCCGGTAGCCTAATGAATTATGACTTCGAGTTTGTGAGGGAAGACTCGCAAGTTCGGTCTGGCCTCACCGAATAAGGGTGTGTATATTAATGAGGGCTAGTGAACATAAATCCATTGTAACCTCTATACTCTATTGCTTTTGTGTTGGGATTAAGGTGAGAAGTGCTCACTCAGATATTTACTTCATTATTTGATCAGAGGTCATTGTAGCAGAAATAGGTGACCGGAATAGATTTCCCAAATATTCAAACAAAAATATAAATATATATGATGCAATTGTCAAATTAAAGGTATTATCGTTGTTCTACAACTTGCAAGAATTTAATTAGAAATATTATATAACGAATACACCCTGAGCCTGATGCAAATACTCGTAAGAAATATGCTGATAAATCATTCAACGGAGGAAGGACTATTTATAAAAAAAATTGTGATTGTGATAGACATACATTTGTTCTTTTTGTATTCCTTTTGTAATATTTTTTGTTACCTCGCAAATTCTGAAAACTAGATATCTGCTCTCTGACTGACAAAAAAATGTATATTAATAAATAAACATTCTATGTGGAACACTTCAAAATAACAATGAAAATCATTGCTCTTTAACTCATGCCCTGTATCTGTACTTGTCTCTGGAGAAATCGGTGATGCAATTGCCCAGGCCACAGGAGACAAGTTTGGAATGTTTTATGTGCAGAAAAAATGGCAGCAAAGAAATTATCTGTTGATTATACTTGATTTCTTAAATTTAAATTTATTTGTATTCTGTTTTGCTTCTACTAAAATTATTGTTACATTATTGTGACATACCTAGTTTTATCATTGTACATTGTTGTCTCTGTATTATTCCGATTGTCTGTGGACCCAGACGAATGGTCCTTTTCAGGGCCAAAGTCTGACAACTCTCCTTGACTTACTGACTATTTAATGCTTGTTTTAAAAGAACATTTCCCTGCCCATTTATTTTTCAAGATATTATTTTGAATCTGTGATAATTTCATATCTTTTTGAATATTTTAGTTTTTCATGAGTACCTACTTGCTTGTTCTAAAAAATGTTTGGAGCAATTTAAATACCCTATTCCTATGCATTAATTTTAAGTATTTAGAGGATATGCAACTATTCCTTCCTCTCATTATTTTTAGGGATTTATTTGGACTTCACTCTCCAATTTTGTTATATTACTACCTGCATGAACTCCCATTGTCAGGGACAAGGTTGCAACCCCTTCTCCCATCGTTACATAAAACAATTTAATGTACCTTTTCCCCTGTTTATTCACATATCCAAAAATATTTATATATCCCGGACCCCCAATTCCCCATCGATATCACCCCTCCAAAATTAATTTCCGCATCAATACAGTCATTCCAAAATCCAATTTTCCTTTAATACTGCTATTCCAAAATCTATTTCCCTATCAATACCCTCCCTCCAAAATTCATTTTTCCTTCAATACTGCTATTCTAAAATTTATTTCCTTATTAATACCACCATTCCCAAATCTATCTGTGTAAGAAAACAATTGCATCTTATAATGCAGTGTTCCCAGGTGGTCACCATCCAAAGGACTGACCGCTCACGATGATGCTTGACTTCGGTGATAGAACAAGAACCGGTGTGTTCATCTCGGTATGAAACCATACAAACACAAATAAAGCTGAAGACCTCTCGCTACCCCAGTGGTGGCACCCTCCAAGATTTGAAAACTATGTTATAAGATGCAATGGTTTTCTTACACAGATAGATTTGGGAATGGTGGTATTGATGGGGAAATAAATTTTGGAGGGAGGGTAATAATAGGGAAATATATTTTGGAATAGCAGTATTGAAGGAAAAATGAATTTTGGAGGGAGGGTATTGATAGGGAAATAGATTTTGGAATAGCAGTATTAAAGGAAAATTGGATTTTAGAATGACTGTATTGATGGGGAAATTAATTTTGGAGGTTTGTTTTTTCGTCCCTGTCTTAGCAGTTTTATACAGAGAAATACCATTTCCTCTCCAAATTTTAAATTCATTTATTCATTTTTTAACTTTTTTTTGGAAACCTTACAACTATAATCGGAAAAGAGGTTGTTGAATTAAGACTTTCGTATTACACATGACTTTGCAATAAATTAAAAAAGGATATCACGACTATCACATAGTCTAAAAATAAATATTTTTAGATATGTGAATAAACAGGGAAAAAGGTATATTAAATTGTTTTATGTAACGATGGGGGGAAGAGGTTGCAACCTTGTCCCTGACATATAAATTTTCACACCGGAAATTGTATTATTATACTTAACCAATTATGAAGTGAAATGTAAAAGGCACATATTATTTTAAGAACTTTTGCTAGCTTCTCTTGATGGTGAGAAAGTAATCTTTATGAGTTCTTAGAAAGGTTGGAAAAGTGTGACAGGGTTTTTGATTTTGAAAAAAAAATTATGATTTTATCGTTTGTTTCTGATTTCGAAACAAATCACATATGCCCTGGCTAAAAATATCAAACTATTATTATGAGGATTTAAAATTGTTATTCATATTAAATAGAAATTTCAAATTGACGCTTTTATCTGGACGAGCGTAGTTGATTGTTTTCCCATAAAATATTTCTTTAGTGCAGGTCTTGGAGAAAATTGAGAATTCGTTCACATTATGTGTTTGATAATGCAAAAAAAGTCAATGTTTCAAGAACTAATCTCACTAATATCGAGGAACTACTTCCTCACTTAACTTATGTTACAAAATATTGCACACATTCTGCTATAAAAAAAATTAAATATTCAGTAGGTAAAATAAACACTTGAGTATATTTTAAAATCCAGAAATAGAAATGTAAGAATATACATATAGATACAATCATGATTTTCAATGGGTATTCAAGTTTTCAGAGTAATCTTTTAAATGTGTTCAGGGTTGTTTAAAAAATATAAAATTAAAGGCTAATATTAAAAATTAATTCTGATTATCGCTTATTTCTTTGTATTTTCTCAAATGAATTGTTAAATTAGTACCCTTCGTGTTGTTAAATTAGTAGCTATACTCTTCATAATTTGATTTACTACCTGTGTTAATATATGGGAAGCTGTTAAACAAATACGGACTTGACGCCTAGTTAGTTTCTTATAGAAATCAAAATAAGCATTATTTTGTACTACTTTTAGAGCCGCTTTGAAATGAAAATATTTCGGAGGCAAATAAAGACGGGTTGAATTTTGTAGCCTCCGAATAACTTGTTCTTTTGAATATGTATTGTATGCCTCATTTTATAGCAATTTTATATTTTTAGGGCTTTTTAACAAGTATCATCTGAAGTTTCTTGGGGTGACCGGTACAGTAAACCATGTCTATTCTTATGCAAGATACAGGTGGAAGATCCAGATAGGACAGCCTCAATCTGGAAATTCTTGCAAATTTATGCCGAAAACAAAGTTGCAGAGAAAAGAAGAAGAAAAATTTAAAACAAACAGGCTCAAGGCCCAACAGGGTTGGTTGAGTAAAAAATACATATCCTAAAAATGATTATCCTAATGTAAAATAGTGTTAAGTACATAAATAAAAATTATTTGTATGATAATTGTGTCAAAGTTATTGGTTCTCTTTTATACACAGTAAAATAGAATGTAATACTTTTCCTAGGTTTTATTAGATTTCTAAAAATTCCTTTTGAGGTCTATTAAAATATGTTTTTAAAAAATATTGTGGAAATTTTGTCAAAAAAAACTTCTAAATATTTTAAAATTATTTGTGGTTTACCTTTTAGGTTTATTTTAATGTACTTCATTGGCAGATGTTCGAGGAAACTGTTTAGGTAAATACCTTATTGAAAGGTATTCTAGAAAAAACCATTGAGGTAACCATTAAAAAGTATTCTAAAAAACCGTTTAGGTTTTTATAAAATACCTTATTAAAAGGTATTCTATTGAAACTGTTAAGGTTTTTATAAAATACCTTATTAAAAGGTATTCTATTGAAACTGTTAAGGTTTTTATAAAATACCTTGTTGAAAGGTATTCTAGGAAACCGTTTAGGTTTATATAAAATACCTTGTTGAAAGGTATTCTAGGAAACCGTTTAGGTTTATATAAAATACCTTGTTGGAAGGTATTCTAGGAAACCGTTTAGGTATATTTAAAATACCTTGTTGAAAGGTATTCTAGGAAACCGTTTAGGTTTACATAAAATACCTTGTTGAAAGGTATTCTAAGAAACCGTTTAGGTTTATATAAAATACCTTGGGACAGGTATTATGGAAAACCTGTTTAAGGTTTTAATCTGCACCATTTAGTAGGTAAAAATACCTTAATAAAATACCTTAAAAATACCTAATAAATACCTTGAAAAAAACCCCTAGAAAATACCTTAAAAATACCTTAGGATTTTAGTAAGGGGAGTCATCTCATGTTTTCTGCCGGGTTGAGTCGAGTTGAGTTGTTGCTTTAGAGTTGGTGGGCATGTGGCACCACAGTACCCCCCTGCCAGAGTTTAAGTCAGGAGGTGTTGGGGAAATCTGACACGTCTTCCAGACCTTGTGGTTGTCTGGTGTTGTCCTGTTACAACATCTTGAGGAATCAAAGGTCTTGGTTCGCTTGGCTGTTCCTCTGCCGAAGACGAATCACTAATGGTGAACGCTGGCTTGAGTCTATCAATGGAGACAGTAGATTCCTTTCCATTGACCAGCAGACGGAAGGTTTTGGCATCACGAGAAAGTACTCGATATGGACCATCATAGGGTGGCTGAAGCGATGCTCTCGTCACTTGTCCAACTCGGACGAACACATGGGAGCAGATGTTCAGCTCTTTATGAACGAAGATTTTCGGACGCGTGTGATGGGAGGTTGGAGTTGGTTTGATCCTGTTCATAGTGTTCCTCAACGTTTCAACGAAAATGGTACGATTTGGATCTGCGTCGCTGGAGACAAAAAATTCACCTGGAAGTCGTAAACCTGTGCCGTATACCAGCTCAGCTGAAGTGGCGTTGATATCTTCCTTAATTGAAGATCGCATGCCGAGGAGGATAGTAGGAAGAACTGCACTCCATTTCTCTGTGTTGTGACACATGATGGCGCTCTTCAGAGGACGATGAAGACGTTCTACCAAACCATTGGACATAGGATGATAAGCGGTGGTGCGCAGCTTGTTTATTCCAAGAAGCTTGGCTAGTGACTTGAAAAGTGTCGACTCAAATTGGCGTCCCTGGTCACTGGTGATGTGGGCCGGAACACCGAATCTTGAAATCCAACCAGAATACAAGGTCTCTGCAACACTTTCAGCTGTGATATCTGTGAGGTGGAAAGCTTCGGGCCAACGGGTGAAGCGATCGACCACTGTCAAACAGTATCGAAATCCTTGGGATGGTATGAGTGGGCCGACTAAATCGATGTGGATGTGAGAAAATCTAGTGTCAGGGACTGCAAATGTTCCTAAGGGACTAAATACATGTCTTTGTACCTTGGAGCGTTGACAAGAAGTACAGGCTTTAGCCCACATTCGACAGTCTTTCTGCATGGAAGGCCAAATGAATCGTTCGCTTACGAGTTTCGCTGAAGATCGTATTCCAGGGTGATTGAGATTATGAAGGGTGTCGAATGCCAGTCGTCGATGTGCAGCTGGTAAGAAGGGATTAATTCTCTTTGTAGAAACGTCGCAGTGTAACTCAACATCGGTTCCAGGAAGTTTAAGTTTCTGCAACTGAAGACTTGATGATGTGGACAAGAGAATTTCTTTGAGATCTTCGTCGATGGTTTGGTCCTTAGCAACTTGTTCGTAGTCAATAGGAGAAGGAAAAGTGACTGTAGCAATTCTTGACAGAGTGTCAGCTGGGATGTTTTCATAGCCTTTAATGTGGACGATGTTGGTGGTGAATTGCCCTATAAAATCCAATTGTCGCATCTGCCGTGGTGAACCTTTATCTTGCTTCTGCTTAAAGGCGAATGTCAGGGGTTTATGGTCAGTGTACAGTTGAAATTCTCTGGCTTCAAGCATGTACCTGAAATGTTTAACTGCTGAATATGCTGCTAAAAGTTCCCGATCATATGTTGAATAATTTCTCTCAGTTGGTGTAAGTTTTTTAGAGAAAAATGCTAGTGGTTGCAGATCGCCTGATGGAGAGACTTGATGAAGAGCAGCTCCGATTGCAAAGTCTGAGGCATCAACATGCAATGCTAAGGGGGCATTCGCTGAAGGATGATGCAGAAGAGTTGCTTGTGCCAGCTCAGTCTTACACTTGATGAAGGCCTGAACTGTCTGTATTGTCCATGGGATTGGAGTTTTGTCATTTCTACGACTATCCTTGAGAAGCTCATGAAGAGGTGCTTGAGTTGATGCTGTGTGAGGCAAGAAACGTCTGTAGAAATTGATGGTTCCAAGAAATTGCCGAAGTTGTTTCTTAGTCTCCAGGCTTAGGGAAATCTTGAATGGCTTGGACTCGATCTGGCAAAGGTTCAGATCCATACTGGTTGACGAGGTATCTCAGGAATGGAACTTCTTTTGCTGCAAAGACGCATTTAGAGGTGTTAATAGTTAGACCGTACTTGTCCAGACGCTTGAAGACTAATCTGAGGTGGTGATGATGCTCCTCAATATCAGAACTGGCAACTCTGAACTCCCGGACAACGTGCTACGAACTTAACTAGCGAACTACAGACAGTCATGACTCAACAACTTTCTAAAATTTAATTTGCATTGTTAAGAACAATTTTTATTTACCATAAGTAATGTCCTTTATATTTTCAAGTTAGTTATGTGCTTGTCAATGTTTACTTAAATAAACCAACCGTTAAGCACGTAACGTAACAACCTAATTCCCCTTGTATGCATAAAAGAGTAATCCTGACAAAAAAAAAAAAAAAAAAAAAAAAAAACATGTCAGACCTTTATTCATAAAATAGAGAAAAAAAATTCGCAATACTGTTCACCATTTTTTTTTTTTTTTAAACACGTATGAAAATTTATTTTTTAGGTCAACATTTTGTTGGTTTGGAAGGCTGTTTTAAAAGGCGGATACGAGAATTACGTAGGCATGTATGAAATTTTTTTAAATATGATGTTTTAAATCTAGTGAGTTTCAGATAAGTTCATCAACCAAAGTTATTTTAATTAAAATCTGTAGATGACATTTTTCTCAATGAATTAAAATTAAAATGTTCTAAATGAGTGTTTATAATTATGACGTCAGACACTTTCTGGTTCTCTCTTTTTGGTATCTTCTTTTGAATTGAAATGAATTAAGTGTGTTTTTCTTTTTGGTGTCTTCTTTTAAATTGAATAAGAGTGTTTTTGTGTTATGTTCTGGTTTCTCTTGCTGGTATGTGCTAGCGTTTAATTAATAAATGTGGCATGTTAATATTCTTTTGTATGACAAACAATTTCTCCTTTCTTACATCCTATCTCCTTGGTTTTGCGAAAATATCGTCTGTTACATTTGTGCTTATCTCACTAAATGAAATAATGCTCTAAGGAAACGATGCTTTTTATTTAAAATACGTGTTCATCATAAGATTTTAAAATTTTACCATATTTTTTTGTATACTGATTATTTGAGAACTTTTGATCCCAATATAGGTAGCTATCTTTTCTATAAAGTTTACCAAATGATTCCTTGTTTATTTTTGTTAAATCTTTTTAATAAAATTGCAAATGGTCATAAATTAGATTGGCATTGTTTACTTAAAGATTGTATTACACTTTGTTATCCAATTTGTTATAATAGTTAATTTCAAATGTATGTATAGAAATTAAGTAGTACACTCTTGAGAAATGTGGCTATGTCTGCCAAAATCCAACTTTTATTTTCAAATTCTAGTTTCAATTTTATAATTTTACAACAAATTTTTTAAGAAACTTATGTACGCAAGGTATGCTATTTTCAGGTTTCAAATGCATACTAAAGATCATGATGATTTTTCTGACAGAAAGTTCCGCAAGACTCTTAATGTTACTATCATTAATAATTTCTTGGATCTGGAAAGCAGTATGTATTTCTATTATTATTTTGGGTACTTACGTATTAATGCCACCGCAGCTACAGATTTGGTGGTTTTTAAGTGCCGCCAATCTACACCTAAAATTTTTGCGACAAATCATAAAATAAAACACTTAAATAACTGTTTGCGCGTGCGAACAACAAGATTGCTCTTTATTGGCGGCACTTACAAACCTCCAAATCTGTAGCTGCGGTAGCGTTAATACATAAGTACCTTATTTTGAGTTTAATACTTCCTTTTAGGCCTCTTTTACTCATGACAGATACAGGACATCTCTCCAGTAGACCTGAAAATTGGAATTTCCAAGTAGTAGCCAATGGCCTGTAGACACTTTTAGTTTAGTAGCCACTTCATCGTGTTTTTTTTTTGTTTGTATTAAATATATATTAATCAAAAACATATCTAAGTTAGTTTTCTGTTTAATAAAATGTCAATGAAAGTAGGAAAAAAGAAATCGAGTACAGGATCTAAGCTTTTTCACTAATGGATGCCTATAGATATGTTGCTCATCTGTAACATAGCACCGTAAAGGATTAATAAAATAAAAAAAATCCGTCGGAATCAATTTGAAATATTAAGGAATTTAGGGTTGTAATATATTCTGTTGACAAAAAACGCAAGACAAGAAGAAAAATAATCATGCCTGTAAAGGATGCAGTCAGATTGAAGTTAGCGAATTTTTTTTAACAGTAAGGCTACTGGTGGCTGCGCTTTTAAGTTATGGGATAACTAAAAATATAACAGAAATAATACTCTAATAATTAAGGTTCTAATATATTTTGTTGACAAGAACGCCAGGCAAGAAGAAAAATAAATGTGTCTGTAAAGGATGCAGTCAGATTGAAGTTTGAATATTTTTATTTAAACAATAAGGTGGCGGCACCCGCACAGGGAATGCAAGATTAGAAACTCAAAAATTTCAAAATTCCATGACACTTTTCTGATTTTCCTGAATTCCCGGTTCTGTCACCAACCAGTTAACTCATGAATCCATATCGTGGATGAATGGATTTTAAAGGTATATACGCACATGATTACAAAAAAAGAAAGGAAAATTTTCATTGATTTGGAAATTTCAGTACATTCGGTAACAATTAAAAAAATCGTAGGTTGGGGAGCAACGAAAGGTGTCCGGTTGATTAATTTATTTAGTCGCCTCATCACGCCGTTTAATCGACCTGTGGCGAGTGGCGACTAGATATTTTCAAGTCTATTCTCCAGGGAAGACCAAAATTAATTTTAATTGTCTTTGTGATTTGTGAGGCAATAATTTAAATGAAATAAATGGTTTCATACCAAAATGCGCAGTTATAAAAGAACAAAAAGAATTTATCATTATTATTTTAACCAACTGTTATTGAGTAATTAACTGTCAAAAAGCTAGGTATGGATTTATTGTTTTTTTTTTTTATTATTATTTTGTATTCCCTACTAATACATGCTAGAACATAAAAAAATACCCTTTTTTCTAGGGCCCAAAAAAATCTAAATCTGAGGCTATTTTTCCATTTTGCTCTCTTAGATATTTTTTCTTTTTACAGTTTCTAGTTCTTCATCAAATTACTCAACTTTGTCAGCTTTTTTCCATCACATGCGTAATTCCTTCAAAGAAATACCTCACATATTTGTAACTAATCATAGTTGCGAGATTTATGGACCATCAGATTCCGCTGAAGAGAGAAAGCAACAGAAAGATGAAGAATTCTTATCAACAGGTTTCTTTTATTTAATTTATATCTTTTTAATATATATAATTAATATTTAAAGTTTTGAACTACAGGGTGTACACAAAGTTGTCAAACTAATAAAAAAATTATTTACTGAATATGAATCGAAGATTGAAACAAGAACTCTTTTTATAAAATATGTCAGGGTTTATACGCCTCAGAGAGAAACTTGGAAAACTCAAGGAAAATAAATTAGTCTTAAAATCTCAGGGAAAAAAGAAAAATTCTCCTAAAACCTTGAAAAATTTGTTGTTACTCTGTAAAAAATCCTACTCATTTGTTTAACCCTAACTCGAGGAATTGAAGTTACATAATTATTTCATAACATAAACTTGCAGAAAGTTATTCTTAAAGAAAAATTACTTTTTTCGAGCTATTGGAAGAATTTATGTAATCCTGGTTTGACTATATTTATGTTTCTAAAAATAATTAACTCTGCAATGGAAAATACCAGGGAATTTTTTTTCTGCAAATGAGTATGAACCCTGTATGTATCTCGATTTTTTTTTATTTTGGAAAAGAAACGACACTGAATGTTTTGGTGTTACATTTGAACTCATTAGATGAATACAAATATATGTGCATACAAGTATCATTAACAACAAGTAAACAAACTAAATTAATAGATTTTTTTCCCTCAATAAGTAACACATTTTTTCTGAAAAATAAAAAATTAAGCTTACGCCTCCCTTATATGTATAATAAAACAGTTAACTAATATTTTAACTTTGGCGGGCATGATAGAAAATTCCATATCAACACAGCTAATTATTATTGATTAATTAAATTAGTAATTATGTTAATTAATGTAAAAATATACTTATTTTGTAAGCAATTTAAAGAAAGTAAAATTATCTCTAATTACAATTCTGCTAATTCAAGCACTCATCACTTACATACATAAACAATGGATACTCAAAATGCTCAAACTGTCTGAGTTAAACCTCTCTACACTGAAGAGTCAGAAAAACTGGTATAGGTGGGCATATGTAAATAACGAAGGTATGCAACCAATCATCGTTATATGATGTGATCGGGAGCGCCTATATAAGACAACATGTGTCTGACAAAGCTATTAGATTGATTTCTGCTGTTACAATGGCAGGTTATCAAGATTTAAGTGACTTTGAACAAGTCGATATAGTTGCTGCACAAGAAATGTTACATAGCATCTCCGAGATAACGAAGAAATTTAGATTTTCACGTACGACCATTTCACGAGTGAACCATGAATTTCAATTATCAGGTAAAATTTCAAATCTTAGACATCGGTGTGATCGGGAAAAGACCTTGAAAGAACTGTACCATCGACGACTAAGGAGAATCCTTAAACAAGATAGACATGCAACACGTCCACAAATTGCCGCAAATTTCAATGCTGGAACATCAACTAAAGTCAGAGTGCAGTCAGTTCAAAGGACCATCATTTACATAGGCTTTCAAAGCCGAAAGTCCACTCATGTACAGTTGTTGACTACACTGCACAAGGCTTTACGCCTCACCTTGGTCTGCCAATATCACCATACTGTTGATGACTGGAAACACGTTGCCTGATCTGATGAGTCTCGTTTTCAATTGAATTGGATAGATGGACATGCACAGGTATGGAGACTACCTCATGAATGTATGGACCCTACATGTCTACAGGGGACTGTTTAAGTTGGGGGAGCCTCTGTGATGGTATGGAGGATGTGTAGTTGGTGCGATATGGGTCCGCTAATACGTTTAGAGACAATTCTGACAGGTACATATGCATCCTGTCTGATCACCTACATCCATTCTTGTCCATTATGCTTTCGGACGGACTTGGACAAGTCCAGCAGGACAATACGACACCCCTCAGTTCAAGAGTTATTACAAACTGGCTCCAGTAATACTCTTCTGACTTTAGACATTTCCATTGGCAAACCTAAATCCCCAGACATGAACATTATTGAGTATGTCTGCTATGCCTTGCAACGTGATGCTCAGAAGAGATCTCCACCACCTCACACTCCTATGTTTTTGTGGACTACCTTGCAGGATTCATAGTGTGAATTGCCTCCAGGATACCTTCAGACATTATTTGAATCTAAGCCACGTCGTGTTGTGGCACTTGTGCATGCTCATGGGGGCCTTGCACGATATTAGGCAAGTGTACCAGTTGTTCTGGCTCTTCAGTGTATTGCAATATTTAAGTCCTTACGTTATCGTTATAGATAGGTTTTTATGTATGTTTTTAATATCCAATGATAACGCTTCTATAACAATATTTTTCTACTTCCCTTTAGTATCAATATGGATAAACTTTACTTTTGGCACTTTTCGAACCAAACTCGTTTTGCTTGCTAAAAGGTTCATTGCTATGCAAACCTAAGATCGTTAAAAGTTTTATTGTTAACCAAACACAATCTTGCGTTGCTTATGGAAAAGTCCATTGTTATGTGAGCACAGGCTCGCCTCACTTGCTAAAAGGTTCATTGCTACACAAGCATAGGCTGGCTACGCTTGCTAAAAGATTAATTGCTATGTAAACCCTTATTATTGATGTACAATAATATGAATCCCCTAACCCCTCCGAGAATATTTTAGCATTCTGTTTGTGAAAATCGAAATTAGAATGCTAGAACTACTTATGTGTCGTACTACGACTATTAAAATCACTTTAGTTAATTTTTTAAAAATTAAATTTATTAAAAAGAACTAATTAAAATTTTGTCAAAAGTAAATAAAATTTTGTCAACAGTAATTAAAAGACCAAAACGTCTTATTTTGAAAATGTTAAGAATTCTATACCTATTGGAAATCATTTTTTATTCACAGACAGACACACACATAAACTCTTTGTTTTATTATTATAAATTGGTTTATTTCTTTTTGCTTAAAGAAAAATAGTGTAAAAAGATTAAATGAAACTGATGCACATGAATACGATGCAATTTATTTTACAGAACATTATTCTCAGCACAAGAGAAATTCACTCTTCTGGAAGTATTAGGAAGGTTGTGAAAATATACAATAAATCAAGGAATTATTTTTCATTCAAATTAATTTTTATGCTGCAAGTCTCTTAAATTTAGTTTTTAGTCCTTTGCATTATTATTAAAATATGAATGGCCGAAAAATATCTGGGAAATCAAAATTTCTTTTTCTCTAGTCACTTTGAGCATTAAATCATCCTATTTTTCTAACACTAGATTCATGATTGTGAAGCAGAATATGCTCCTAGCATTCAAGTTGGGATGCTCTTTAATAGCTGATATTGAAACTGCCTATATTCTCTTAGGAAAAGTCTAAAAATGCTTTATTCTCAAGATGGAGCAAAGAAAAAAAAATGTTCTTTTTGCAATTGCCTTTTTTGAAAAATTATGTCTTATGATCGTACAAGTTTTTTATGTTTATATTTGGAATCGTGTAATGAATTTTTTTGTGTGCTTATTTGTGAATGAACTTTCTTTTTGTAGCTTTTACAGAATGGTTACTGATGTGGTTAATCAGAGTCTTGAGTCAACCTTGTGCTTATATTGTTCATAAGGAGTGCAAAGATTTGTTTTTAGCTCTTCTACAATTAGTAAAGAACAACAACCCATACCATTTTCGTCAATGTGTTGTGCATTTGATAGATTTGTTGAAAGGTGCTGATGTTTTTTTATTTATTCATTTGATTCACCTTAATCATAAAATAAATTAACTAATTAATTCTCTGGCTGACACATGGGACATTTTGGCTTTTGTTTTTGTACTCTTAAACATATAAGATTTATAAAATTAAGATGAATCTAGTAGTTATGTTTTTGTTTTATATAATATTTCTTGGTGACAAAGTTACATGGAAAAATAATTATTTTAACTAGGTCAAATATGCATTTATATCCACCGATGCATAAGACATGGACAGTCCCTGTGCATCGGTAGCTTATAAATGTATATTTGACGTGGTTAAAATAATTATTTTTCAATATTACTTTGCCACCAACTAAAGCTGTATAAAACAAAAGCATAATGGACAAGTTGAGCATTTTTAAATTTTTTTTTTATTTATTAAGAGTGACGAAAGACAACCAAAACTAGAAAAAAGTTTTAAAATCCATTCAATATTTCTCGAGTTATACATATCCTTTTCAATTTCCCACTTTTAAAAGCGCAGCAAAAACGAGACTAGCTTAGCTGTGACGTCCCCCTACATCATAATCCGACTTTTGTTTCGCGCTGTCTTGGGGAAACTATCGTGAATTTATTCGTATTGCTATAGCGCGTTTTGATTTTTTTTTAAATCTTGTATTCTTTTAATCGATTTAAAATTATGTCCTCAAATCCAGTGTACAAACATTGCTTCATCCCGAATTGTAAGAATTCTTCAGTTTCCAACGCTGCTAAATTATTTATCAGTGTTGCTAAAGCTGCAGATATCCGCAAGAAGTGGTGTAAAGTGTTATTTAAAATTTTTACAAGCTTTATGAAAATTGCAAAGGAATTTCAAAAAATAATCCTTTTTTTGTTATTATTATCATCTTGAATAAAATATAAAGTATTAACTGTGTAATGGCAGAAGTTATATTTGCGTGACCAGAAACTAAAGCATTGCCTATGCTTGTGATCTTAAGTATATGTAATTTGTTAAAGACGAATGCAAAATAAAAATACATCTATAGGTACAGGGGTCGCAGACGTCCTATATGTCCTATATATTTTTAAAAATCAGGAAAACATCCTATATTGTCCTATATTTTTTAATTGTCCTATATTTCTACGTTGATTCGACCTATATTTTCTTCGAATTCGTAATAACGGCGCTGTTCGTTGTGGTTTTTTATATTTCAGATTCTTTGCTGCGATCGTAAGTGAAAGAGACCTGATTAAAGCAATGTTTGTAAGCGGCTACGTCTTATTTCTTGTGCTGCACCTATAATTCAACTCGATTCAACTGGACAGCGAGAGTTGTAAAGTGTAAACATGTTCATAGTGCGAGGGGCGCGGGCTTGAATATCTGATCTGTTTTCTCCTTCAATATAGTAGTAAATTAATTGGTAATTATGCAGCAAGATAGCGAAAAAGAAATATAGGCAGAAACAAAATTCTGCCTCGGAATGAACGGATAAAAACAACTTTAAGGACTAAAAGAACGACATTTCAAGTGCTCAGTCAATAATTGATGAAGGAAACAAAAGGGTTAAGATTTGATGCAAGGTGTCGAATGGCGATATTTTCAAAAAAGTCGCTAAAATTGAAAATGACGTCAAAACGTTGTATTGTCCAAGTGCCCGAAAACCAGGTCAACGGATTGCCATATTCGGCGCTAAATCTCCCACTTTCCGCCGCCAATCCATCCGACACTGAATAGAAATCTGAACCAAAAAAAGACTGCAAAGCAAACAGGGGTTAAGATTTACTCTATGGTCTCCCTTGGCGACTTTTTGAAAGTTGGCAATTCGCCGCCGAATGTGTTTTGACGCCATTTTGGATTTGGCGACATTTTCATTTGATGTCATTTTCAATTTGGAAATTTTTCTAAAAAATTTTGCCAAGGGGGACCATACAGTAAATCTTAACCCAAACAGGTATAAAAAGAAATTACTTAAAAGAAATTGGGGCAGCTCAAAGCACTTATAGATGCTGGAAGACTCAAGACTGTAAATAATGTAATTAATAAAACTTGATTTATTGATGAATACTAAGGATGGAATATTGAGGTAATAACTAATAAAGGATGATATATTCAAGATCAGGCGATTTCTTTTTTTAATGGTGTGTTTTCTATTCTCTTAAATTCAATATAACGAGTTTCAAAGGGAAACAGTTATTTTCTAAGTACTTAATTATAGATACATTCCTCTCTTAAAAAGGAAAATTTATGTTAAGTGGTACTGTGTAAAAGTCCATCTAAGTTCGTCTTATATGTTCTTTTCAATAACGTTTCATTTAAAGTTTTAATTAATGAAATATATAATGAATTAATTTTAAAGTTCAGTAGAGACTATGTGCAGTTATTTGATGTTTTATATTGTCCTATATTTTTTTGTAAAAATCCTATATATTCTTATTTTGTCACTTTGACCTCTGTAGGTACATAGCAGGGCATGAAATTAATATGAGAAAAAATAATAATACAAAATAGAAGCTTTTTAAGCCTTTCAATGTAATAAGAGTTCGTCCTAGCTGACTGTATGCGAACATCGCCGCCTGACTGTTCTTACTAAACTAAAATTATTTTTTTAAAAAGTAGGTCAAAGAAAATTGGATCAGTGGTTTAATTGAACAGAAATATACAAACACAATTAAATTAAATGTATAAACAAAATTAAATTCTATTTGTTTTTTATTCTGCTTTGATAATTTCGTAGAATTATTTAAAACGATCCATTTTATTTTCTTTGGTAATAAATTTTGCCAACTTTGTGAAAGATAGGTGTACAAGTTGTTCAAAGAGGTAGCAAGTGTTCTTGAAAATGGGAAAGTAAAATTTCTAGTGGATTATAAATTTATTTGAACTGAAAAAAAAATGCTAAATTGAAAATAATGGCAAACTTTTTTTTTTTACTCTGTTGGATTTTCATTGCAGTTGTTTACATAGCAAGCCAAGTTACAGACATTTTACTTATTTGTAAAAAATGTGGGAATTTCTATTATTTGATTCCATCAATTTGAAAATTTGATTTTAAAAATACTACTGGATACAACTGTACTATGGAAAACTAGTGTTTTTATAACTTTCTTAGGAGTGAAGAGATGTAGAAAAACGGACTTAACATTTTCGTAATAGCACCAAAAAATTTATGAACAAGGAAAAAGTCATTTGGTTCTTGCACAAGAATCAAATTAACTTGTATAAGAATGACTTGTACAAGAATCAAATTAACGTGTATAAGAATGACTTGTACAAGAATAAAATGAAGATTCTATAACGTGAATTTTAATCGAATATACAGTTTTTTGGTAAATGTGTGTTTCGTTTTGAATAGTTCGTAAAGTATTTAAAATTTTGAGCTCCAAAAATATTGTAAAAAAATTGGCGACTGCAATGTTCTGCAGTTTAACTGGATGGAATGATAATTGAAAATAAAAACTTACAATAAAAATAAGTCATATTCAATCAAGTTAAAGATAAATGAAAAACTGTAAAATGGGTACATACCTTTAAGATTTTATACCATGAATATCAACTCCTATGAAATTCGTAGGTCGTCGTAGGTAAATAAATGAAAGAGAAAATTTTCCATTGGATTATCACGTCAAATCTAACCAGCCAATGATGGAACGTTTTGCGGTTACGTTACGATTCCACTGTTTTTATGATTTTTCTTCTCTCAATATTTAATTAAATAAATTTTTAACTGTGATATAACTTACATATTCGGAATCCGCTTTGCTTTCTTTATTAAAATTTATTGCTTTTTACCATTTTTAAAAAATAAACAACTTCTCCATTGATAGATTCATAATAATTTTAGAATTCTAATTTGTTTACGAGTAGAAAAAAGAGCCCAAATGTATCGTACTTACAGCAAGTAAATGCCCATATATATATTTTAAACTTTACAGTTCTTTACGTGAGTTTTGTAGGCATTTGCTATATGGTACTGTATTATTTTAAATTCATCTTTAATATCTTAAAGGTTTCATATATAGTGTGCAAATTATCCTGTATTACACAGACATAAAAGTATAATTTTTGTTGTATTTATTTTATGCATTGCAAATTAAATGCATGTCAGTGTTTTATGTATTCCTACTTTTGATCCATTAAGAAATAAAGTTAATTAAGAGTTATTTGTATAAGTTAGTTTTTTTGTTAAGAAATAAAGTTAGTTTTTGTAGATGAAAATAAAAGAAATGCTGCCAGAGTATTAGCGAAGCCATTAGACAAGTTTTATTTCATGTAAAAAGCAATAGAATGTTTTTGTTTAACATATTTAATAGATAGAAAAATCCAGCAAAATTGTTTACAAAAGACGTTTATAACCCTAATAGGGCAATATATTTCTCTCTTAAGTTAATCTTTGGAAATAATAAATAAAAAAGAAAACTTTTATGAAATTTGTTAGTTAAATTAATGTGTGCCTAAAATGTTTTTAAAATTATATAAAATCTAAAAAAATATTTAGTTTTTATATTTTTATTTTATAGAGTTGAATGACATAGTTGACAAGTTAGAAGATGGTGTCAGTTCAATGAGCATTCAAAACTATTTTCAATCTAAGAATAAAGTCCTTCCTGAGGTACAATCAAGAAAAATATAGCTTTTTTATCAACTGTTATTTATGCAATTTGTTTTATTATGTTTTTATGCATTTTTTATTATATATTTATTGTATTTTTTCGTGTTTCATTCATTATTAGGAGGCATCTGAACTAGTGTTGGTTGACATTTCAATTGTATTTACTAATTCAGAAGATTGTGAATCATTGCAGACTCAGATGACGTAGGTTTTTATTTAATGTTTGTTATTTCATTCAATGTAGAACAATTCACTTATAAAAATTGTTATTTTAAAATAATTTGAATCGCATATATATTTTGTTTTTCAGTTAATTTTTTTATTGCATGAAAGTCTACTTTGACAAAAATAACTTTTGAACCTAGAAGACAGCCATTTTTCTTTTAATTAATTTATTGAGGAAAAAAATTTCTAACTTAAAAAAGAAAGAAAATTTCGTAAACTTTTAATAACCTAACATTAAATATTGAAGGAATTTTGTTATTTACTTTTTAATTTTATTAGGATGTGTTAAATTTCTATAAGTAGAAAACTTTGCATGCACAACATCAACCTTGTTTCAGATAACATATATTCTCTGTTAAATCAAACCTGTATTTTTTTGTTTATGAATTTTTACCTTTTCTTTTAAAATATCATTTATTTTATAAAAATTATTTACAGTTCTGTTTTAGGAAGTATGGTTGCTGATATCTCACAATTTCTACCTGACAAATGTGACTATTTATGTAACACATTTTGTTTGCAAATTGAATTAGGGGATTTGAAATTAAAAAATGTAAGAGATTTTTCTTAAAATTCTTTTGTATACTATATACTTTGTTAGATGTGACTATTTATTCAAAATAACTAAAGGGAAAGTGTAACAATACTAGTATTTTATATGTATAATTTTTAATATGCACACTTATTTCTTAAAACAAATACAAATAATAAAGTCCACTTTAAAAGGCAAATGATTATTTAATAGTATATTAAGACTGTTATATATATCATGGAGAAAATATTTATACATTTGAAATTATTTCTTATAACGCTAATTCAACCACCTGCAATTTGAAATAAATTTTTTTAAACTTTGCATGGAAGATTTTAAGGACATCTCTTTTGCTTAAAATAGTAATATCTAAAATCCAGAAAAAGTTGTCATATATTTTTTACACAAAGCCTGTTTCAGTTCACAGGGTTCCTAGGTTAAAGTCTACTTTAATGAAAACGCATAATTTTTTTGCTGGAAGTAACATTTGGTGTGAATAGTTTGCTCACCATAACTTTTTGTATGAATAGTTTTCTCTCCATATTTTTCATTATTTATATGTGACCTTTTGCACTCTTATTTCCTGGCAAGAACAAAAAAAATTGTATATATTTTATGTTTTCTATAAGAAAGGAAGTTTAACTACAGCAGTATAAAACAGATTCAATCCTATAATTTTCAGAGAATAAATTTTGTTCGTCAAAATTTTTGGGCAAAGTATTTCGGCTTAAAAAATAAAATGAACATCTTTTTTTTTCTTCATATATATGAGTAAATGCTTGTTCTTATGTTTTAGTCAAATTAAATTTTTAAATCATCTATCATCACTATATTCTATGACTATATCGCCATGCAATATCACTAAACACTATAATCTGAACAATGGAACATTTCACTGCAAAGGGAGCCAAAAGGGATAAAAAATTTATTGCAGTTACTATTATGAGAACAGTTTCCATGAACAATTAGTGACTAAACCTTACTTGAAAAGGAAAGTCATTTGTTCTGTTGAAAATGCATTGCTACTATTTTGAAAAATGTTTGTATTAACATGAGCTATTTAATGAAATGAAAAAAAATTAAGTGCCAAGCAAATAAAGCTATACATTTTCATTATGGGGGTCTTCGTTTACCAATCCGGTGAACCCATAAAGACATTGTGGGGCAAAATATATATATATCGCTACTCTTTCTGGCTAAATGCTTCATGTTTTTACTTAGCTTTGAATCGTTACTTTTGTATGGGCAACTGTAACTTTGCATTTTATTATGTTAAAATATAAATTAAATGTAAAAGTAATTAATATTTTTTTTGATTAGCTAACATATTGAAATCTAAATTGTTTTTTGGCAAATATTATATATCCTGTTCATTGACTTGTACAAATCATCTAAATTGCTCTTATTGGTGCAATTTAAGAAAAAAAGGCATTTAACGTACCTTACAATGAGTACAGGATCTGAAAGAATTTTGTTTGCTCATTTATTTATGCCTTTAAAATGAACATACCGGATTTATTTATTTTGTAAAGTAACAAAATCAGATGCTAAAATATATAATTAAATTTATTATTTCATGTTATCTTAATTTTATAATTTATCTTTCATAGGAATCCTTACTTGCCTTGACATCATTAATTCAGGATCATGGTTTAGTATTTCCAATCAGTCATGTGAATTATGTTTTCAGTTGTTTACGAGCTGTTATTGAAATGTGCTGTCAATCTACAAATCTTTTATCAGAGTTAGTAACATTTAAATAGTTGTTGACTTATGATCAAGTGTTCCACAGTGTGAATAATAATTTTGAACTTAGAGTAGAGACACACATCTCCAGTTATTTTTGAAATTCAGTTTGAAAACATTCTCTTAGATTTTCAATTTTTCACTCATGAAAAATAAATCTTATCATTTTGAATTGCAATACATCGTTAAAGATTTAATAGGCATAAATTGTAATAAATGTATGCTAGTGATAATGTAAATATTATAAATTCAGTTTAGGAGTAGACAGAATTAAAATGAACAATTTGAATTATATAAAAATAACAATTTCATAGAATTTTTAGAAAAATTAGTTGTCTGCACAAACACGTACTGTTAATGTTTATAGTATGTTTAATCAAACTTGTTCTGAGCTTTCAACCTTCATAAAATTTTGTTCTCATGTTGCAATTTTTATTTAAGATTATTACAATTCTGAAATATTATGATCTTTGAAAGTTATAAATAATTCAAACCTCTTATGGTAACAAATTTACACGAGTTTTAATGTAGGAGTAATAATTAAATTTCATTTCTTTAAATAATTGCATTTTTTTGCTGGGTTATATTTTCTTTTAAGATGACTTATTATTTATTTTTAGAGAAGTAAAGCTGTTACAAGTATCATCAGCTTCTTGCCTAGCTATGATCATACAAACTATTCCTAAACCAGAGAATAATTTTTTTTTGACTACTTCTACTCTTAGCAAAATGTTGCAGTGTTTGATACAGGTATTAATTTACTAATAATGTTTCATATCAGTATAAGTATTCAAAGGCATCTCATGATCTTTCATAGTGGTTTTTAGAAAGTTTAAACTTTATCCTCAATTAAAAAGAATTAATAAAAAAAATTACAATTTATGTGTTATAATTGTGATTAGATAATCTCTAATATTTTAATAGTATTGAATATATACTGCATGCAATATAAAATGCCTGCTAAGAAATATTGCTAACTATAGAGGCCCACCTTTGTGAGAGGCAAAATTGTTTTGAATAACTTTCACTGCATTTCTTTACAAATCAGACACAAAATAGGTTTTTCCAAAAGATGGAAGTTTAGATTTAATCATACATAATCTCATGGTCAACAGTACAAATACTTGTAAAAAAAGTAATCAGAAGGTTTAAAATCAAGCTGATGATTTGGCAACCACAGAAACTAAAATTCTTCCCCAAATTCGCCGACCAAACGGTATAGTGGTTAGCGTGTTTGCTTCTAGACCGCGAGGTTGCGGGTTCGAGTCCCGTGTTGGCATGGGTGTTTGTAAATGCATGTTGGCTTGTCTAATGACGAATGTTTCGGCGCATTATAGCCTTCGTGTTGCTGACGGCGCCAGATAATCTGAATACAACCAACCAACTTCCCCAACCTGGGGCTGACGATATTATACCAGCTCAACTCCAACATGGCAAAGATATTATTATGCCACACCTATGCAGAATCTTTAGATCATGTATAGTATATGGCTATATACCACATGCATGGAGAACCTGTAGAGTTATCTTTATACCCAAACCAGGAAAGTCATGCTACAATGAAGCCAAAGCCTTCAGACCTATTAGCCTGACTTCTTTCCTCCTTAAGACTCTGGAGAAATTGATTGACAGGTATATCAGAGATGAGGTTTTAAAAGCTAAACCCTTATCGAGATTTCAACATGCATATCAACCTGGGAAATCTACAGAGACTGCCCTATACGACCTTATTACGGTACTAGATAGGGCAGTCAATGGAAAGGAAATAGCCATGGCGACCTTTCTGGATATTGAGGGGGCTTTTGATAGAGTCCCAACGAATGTAATCAACAATGCCCTTCTCAAAAGAAATGTTAATTCAAGCGTATGTACCTGGATTAAAAATATGCTTGAAACCAGATTGGCTCAAGCCTCCCTTCTGGGAGACTCGCTCACTGTGGAGAATTGTAAAGGATGTCCACAAGGAGGAGTGTTGTCACCACTACTATGGAGTCTGGTGGTTGACGAACTCTTAAACAGAATTAATTTTTTTGGGCTTGCATTGTCTAGGCTATGCTGATGACATAACACTGGTCGTAAGAGGTAAATTCCAGAATACTGTAACTGACCTCATGAGCACTGCTCTAAAAAAGGTAGAAAAATGGTGCAAAGAGGTAGGTTTGTCGGTTAACCCCAACAAGACCAACCTAACAGTGTTCACTAGGAAAAGAATACTCGATATGCAAACCATAAAATTCTTTGGGAAACCACTTGCATATTCAGAAGAGGTTAAGTATTTAGGGGTTATCTTTGATAAAACCTTGACATGGAAGCCTCATCTCCAATACTGCACCAACAGAGCCAAACGAGTGTTTTGGGCCTGCAGACGTGCTATTGGAAACAACTGGGGCTTGTCACCAAAAATGGTGCTCTGGATATATACTGGAGTGATTACTCCAATGATATCTTATGGGGCCATTGCCTGGGGAAATAGAACCCATAATGAAACTGTGAAAAAAGAACTCACTAGTTTACAAAGAATGGCAACCATTTCAATTACAAATGCAATGAGAACTACTCCCTCACAGAGTCTAGAAATTCTCCTAGATTTTCTACCACTACACAAACAAGTGGAATTAGAGGCTGTTTTGTGTTCACGACGGCTAAAACTCATGGGTTTATGGAAAACATCCTATGAATTACCTTTGTTTAAAAATATTCAGACACAGGTAAAAGAACATCCATGTTTAACTATGAGTTCTGACTGGATGTTAAAGCAATATTGCTTTAAAGCCAAATACAATATCATCTTCCCGTCCAGAGAAAACTGGAGATTTCCCTCCAATCTGACTAGGAGAGGAGATGAAATTTGGTATACAGATGGTTCAAAGACATCTTATGGCACTGGCTCAGGTGTCTTCTGTCCTAACAGAAAAATAAAGCTTTCTTTCTCTCTGGGCAAGTTGGCTACTGTATTTCAGGCTGAGGTTCTTGCAATTATGGCATGTGCCTACAATTGCCTAGATAGAGGAGTTGTTAAGAAGGTCATAAAGATTTTCTCTGACAGCCAGGCTACACTAATGGCTTTAAAGAGTCACTGCTTTACCTCTAAAGCAGTGTGGGAATGCCACAATGCACTTGTAAACCTAGCTGAGGGTAACAAGGTTTCTCTTCTCTGGGTTCCTGGTCACTGTGACATTGAAGGAAATGAAATGGCAGACCAATTAGCCAAACAAGGATCTAAAATATCCTTTATTGGTCCAGAACCTGTTTTGGGTCTGCCCCATAATGCGGTCAGGAAAACTATCAAAAGCTTTTTATTGACTGAATCCTATCAAGCTTGGCTTGAATCTAAAGACCAAAGACAAGCCAAAGAGCTCAATCAACAGTCACCCTGGAATAGATCGAGGGAGCTAGTAAAATTGAGCAGAAAAGAGATCAAGGTTGCTGTAGGCCTTTTAACTGGACACTGCACCTTAAATAGACATCTTAATCTGATAGGTGTTATAGATGACCCACTATGCAGAGGCTGTCGTATGACAGAGGAGAGCTCCACACATGTGCTATGCAATTGTGACTACTACTCTGCCCAAAGATTTGAACATCTAGGATACCATTGTATCGACCCCTGGGAATTATCAAATGTTCCAATCAGGTCTATACTGAAATTTATTTCAGCAACCGGTCTTCTTTAGATCATTAGGGGGTTTCAGTACAATAGACTTAAGTCGCGGTGCTGGTACTCGATTGAGTCACCCCCATTCACAAGTCATAAGTCATAACTTCCCCAAATTCAAAATTAAATTGTCAGGTATAAAATTGCCTAAATTTGTGTAAAATGCACTGCATTTATGTATTAAATAATTCTTTACTTTTTTTTCTTAAACAAGGATTTTTAAGTTCTTAAAAAAGTGATACGCCTTTGAACTATTATGAAATATATAAGTACACTAGCTGAATACCCGTGCTGCGCTACGAAATTTTACCATTAGCATTTTAGCGATCAAAAGACATTCATGTATTCTACACTTCAGACGTTTGCTCCCATTTCAATCCCGACAAATTGATTTATCAAAATAGGAACTTTCCTTTGTTGACATTTTAAACGAAATTTATAATTGTGAATAGTAAACTGGAATAGTTTATTGTGTTTATGTTTGCTCTTAGTTCTAAATTTCAAAGTAGTAGCTGTATTGGAATTAAGTTAATTAGACATTAAGTTAATCCTCGTATAGTTTCAATGTTGCGTCGTCTTTTCGTCCCTTAAAAATTCGTTAATCGATATTGGAATGACTTATTTTTTTAACATTTGCAAAAAAATATCAGAAAAATGACTACATTGGAAGAGGAACATTCGGATATCCCTCGTTCGGAACATTTAACTCCTTTTCGACCCCTTAAAGTTGGTTAATCGAGAACAGAATAGCTTACTTTTTCTATGTTTAATCTTTTTTGACATTTGTACCAAATTTCCGAGTTGTGACCATATGGGAAGTGGTACATTCGAATATTCCTCGTTTGGAACGTTTAACATCTTTTCCACCCCTTGATCCACCGGAGATCGGAATAGTTTACTTTTTCTGCGTTTGTCTTTATTGATATTCACACCAGTTTTCAGAATTGTGAAAATATGAGAAGTAGGACATTCGAATATATCGCTCGTTTGGAACGTTTAACCCCTTTTTGACCTCTTAAAGTGGGTTAATCGAGATCTGAATAGCTTACTTTTTCTATGTTTACCATTGTTGATATTTGTGCCAATTTTCAGAGTTGTGACTATGTGGGAAGTAGGATTTTCGAATGTCCCCCGTTTGGAACGTTTAACCCCTTTTCGACACCTTAAAGTGGGTTAATCGAGATCGGGATAGTTTACTTTTTCTATTTTTACCATTGTTGATATTTGTGCCGATTTTCAGAGTTGTGACTATGTGGGAAGTAGGATTTTCGAATGTCCCCCGTTTGGAACGTTTAACCCCTTTTCGACCCCTTAAAGTGGGTTAATCGAGATCGGAATAGTTTACTTTTTCTATTTTTACCATTGTTGATATTTGTGCCGATTTTCAGAGTTGTGACTATGTGGGAAGTAGGATTTTCGAATGTCCCCCGTTTGGAACAATTAACCCCTTTTCGACCTCTTAAAGTGTGTTAATCGAGATCGGAATAGTTTACTTTTTCTATTTTTACCATTGTTGATATTTGTGCCGATTTTCAGAGTTGTGACTATGTGGGAAGTAGGATTTTCGAATGTCCCCCGTTTGGAACGTTTAACCCCTTTTCGACCCCTTAAAGTGGGTTAATCGAGATCGGAATAGTTTACTTTTTCTATTTTTACCATTGTTGATATTTGTGCCGATTTTCAGAGTTGTGACTATGTGGGAAGTGGGAGAATTAGTGATGAGTGAGTCAGTGAGTGAGGGCTTTGCCTTATATATAGAGAGATTATGGAAGAGATATGATAAAATAATTTCTAGAATTGTTTTATTTTATATGTGGTTGCATGCAGTAACAGTACAGGCAATCATGGTTTTTTCACACATGTGAAACAACTTTTGTAAAATGAAGTTTCATTAGAGCAGCACAGAGTGTTGTCAAAGTAAGGCTGTGATGCACTCTGGTCACAATGGCTAAAAACGAGCTATACTCAAACTTTTTTTTTCCAAGCTTGGAAAAATGTACTGTACATATACTGAAAACGAACAAACGCATCACTGATAATACAGAGTGGCCACAGAACCTGGAAATCAGGAAAATGTCAGGAAACTTTCTGAATCGGGGAAATGTCAGGGAACTTTTTAAAATTTCATGAAAATCAGGGAAATTTTGTATTGTTTAAGGCACGTTCATCCATATTTTGGTGCTATTTCCATGGAGATTTGTAGTGGTAAGCCTTTAGAAGTTTAATGTTATGGAATAATTTAAAATTTTCATTACCAGCAAAACTATTTTTTAAAAAATTACATATTATCTCTTTAGCATACATGTTCTATTTGATCAGGGTGTCTAGACATCTGGAAAACCTAAGAAAATTGGGGGAAATTTTAAAAAAAGTTTGCCCTAAACTCAGGGAATTTTTTAGAAATCTATCAGAATTATCAGGGAACTTTTTTTCCTGAACTATGTGGTCAACCTGTAATAGTCATTTCCATATTTTTTTACATTGACTGTATTTATTGTCATTGATTGTCTGCTAGAGTTTCTCACATATTTTTAAACTTGTAATCATTCTTACCAAACATAATTTTTTAATTCAGCACTATAAATTATTCGGAAAATTTCAGAGTTTTTGTTGCAGCTTTTTCAAGTTTGCAATAAAACTTAATTACACATTTTTCAACTTTTTACATTGTGTCCGATATCCAGAATTAATCTTCAAAAAATCCTGTGCTTCTCTGACTGAACCAAACTTTACAAAAGCTGTTTTATTTGTGCATAGTAAACTACAGTGCGTTCGTTATGAATTGATAGTTCCACTAGTTTTTCAAATGTTTGACACTGTAATTTAAAAGTAGTTAAACTGTTTTCGCCTCAATCATTTTAAAGTCTCCCCTCCCTCCCCTACTATTCATGTACAAAATTAAAAAATAATTTAATAAATAATAAGTAAAAGTTTTCATTTATAATTTTAGTATGTTTAAAAACGTTTCGAAATGATAGGTCCTCTTTTTATTTTTTGGGGCTAATTAGTTAAATTACCGAAACTTTGTATAAATCTCGGCGTTGGATGACCTTGACAGTTCAGTGCATTGCATGGCTTTAAGCAGGTTTGTGAGTTTTCTTTTAACTCGGAGTTAATTAACGAAATGGATTGTAATTGAAGTGTGTTATTATTGGTGAGAACCAAATTTTTTACTTTTAAACAGCGTGGAAAATCAAAGTGAAATTTCCAGACTTTTAATTAGGTCACATTATAAATTAACTTTTTATGGCTTGGTAACATTTATGGTCAACTAAAATCCTCTGGAAGTTCAACAAAAGTTAAAATATCTATGAGAAGACTGCTTTTAAAATACCTAAAAACAGGTAATACAAGAGTTTCTTTCTTAGCCTGGCAGCAAAACCCTTCAGTATCCCTATAGGCAGTATTGAGAGCTGTCAGAAGACACAGCATGTTAAAGTTCAAGAAAAGAAAAGCGTCTTTAAACCGGATAGAAGTACATAAAGAGCGCTTGAAATTCGCATAGAAAATTATGACTTGGAAGTATGGTTGGCATCAAGTAATCTTCAGTGAATGATAAGAATTTAATTTGGATGGGCCAGATGATTGCCAATGTTATTGGTATGACCTTTGCAATAAGAGAGATATTTTCTTGAAAAGGCAAGCTGATGAGAGTTCAGTTATGGTGTGGGCTGGATTCGGATGGGACGGAAAACTGAAATAGCCTTCATAAGTAGATCTAAATGCTGTAGGATATAAAAAATTACTTGAGCATTACTTATTACCCAATACCGTAAACATTGGTGGTCCATTATGTTTCAGCATGATAACTTGCATATTTATGTGGCAAACTCTATTTTCGAATGGCTTTTGAATGATGGTAAACATATTTTTGATTGGCCACCTTATCCAGCGAAAAACTTGTGAGGCATTCTGGGAAGAGCTGTTTACACAGGAGGTAAGCAGTATGACTGCATTGATGATCTTAAAGACTTACATATTGTTAAAATGGGCACACATTTTCACAAATTATATGAACAAGCTTGTGGAAAGCAAGCCTAAGAGGTTTTGTAAACTTTTTTTGAAAGAAAATGGAAAAGTTTCTGAATGTTGCTACTTTAATTTTTTTTTCTATCAGTAGATCTATCACTTCAAAACAATGATGCATAAAGTAAATTTTGTTAATTTTATGCATTTATTAAAATAATAATAAAACATCCTTCTTTTATACAAGAGTAAATAAGTAATAATCCTATCATTTTGTAATGCACTGTACTCTTTTTTGTGACATTAAAGTTACTTAATGCACAAACATATTTTACAAATAAAACATTTCTGGGGATTTTTATTGTCTCTCAGCGCAGTTAACTCTTTATAATACAATAAAAATTACGTTTTCACATAGCATTTACTATTTCTCCTTCAGCATTTAGAATTAAAGAAGTCCGTGTTTTATATATACACTCATTTGTTATTTTTAAATTTCAACAAGTAGGCATTCAGGATCGAAACATTATTTGGTAACAGCATATTTTTTTTATAAAGATTGGCCATAAATACCATCATTTGGTAAGTTCATCAAAACGTAATTAACTCGTAACTCTAGAATAAAAAAATAAAAATAATAAAAAATACATTTTATAAACGTCACCATTTCATAGAAATTCATAACTCATTAAACAGAAATTTCTTTATTACAGATTTTCAGTGTTTTAAAGTTTTTCATGAGACAAACTGAGAGGCATTGTATTTCTAGTTAAGATTAAGCTATGTTTGGATTGTAGATTAAGAAGTTACTAATAATATTTAAAATTTATATAAATATTAACATCTATCCTCAAGTTAGTTAAAAAAATTGTAAAAAAACAAATAAATTATAGCTAGTCTTTAGGGTGTTTCATTTTGTAAGGCAAAAAATAAGATGTAAAATTTTTGCAGACTTTGCTTTCTTCCCGAGTCTCAGTGATATAAAAGATATATAAGCCAAATTTCAAGAAGATTAGATAATATTTAGATGTGGCACACTTTGATCAGTTTTGTAAAAATAGTAAAAAAATACTATTTTTTAATATTAGTTACTTTTAATGGGAAAACTAGAAATCACAAACTTAAAATAATATTGAAATTAGACTGTAAGATTAATAGGTAGTATGATAGGCAAAACAAAAGCAATTCCTTTTTCTGCGGTATTATTGATCACCTTAAGAGTATCCACATGGCTTCTTACAGAATCACTGCAGTATTCAGGGTTGCCACGCACCTGAATAACAGAGAATGCCTGGAATTGTCAGGGAAAATGAAAATGCCTCAAAAAGGTCATATGGAAAACTAAAAAATGTGATATTTTCTGGAAATGTCTGAGAATTTCTTTCAGATTCAAGTTTTCTTCCAAGAAGTTTATTAATTTTTTTCAGAATGCGCATGTGCATTCCGAAAATTTTATATTTCATATGATATTTTCTTGTAACAACATGTAAAAAGCACCCACTGAAAGCATATTGACTGATAAACGGGTGAAAATCTTTCGCTTTTTTACTGGTATCCGCTTTTTTCTGAGAATTTTCACTTTTCCCTACAATTTTATTATTTTTAATGGACTTTGTAGGGCTTTATCAGGCTAAACTTGCCTTAAACAACCCTTGGAAAAAAATTCTAGCTGCGCCACTGTTCTATACATGCATTAGTACACAAATATATTCTTATTCAGTTATTTTGTCTTTTAAAATAATGCTGTGTCTGTATTTTTCTTATTTTTATATTTTTCCTGTTTTTGCCCCTGGTAAAAATAGAGATGCACAGTTTGTTACTTTTACCATATAATCAATTTATCTTTGTGTGCAAGTACATCAGTGTTTGATGACACAAATCACAAACATTTTACAGTTCCGCAAAATAGTAGATATCCGCTTTTTTCGCCAAAATTGTGATTATTTGATAAAAATGCACATTAAAATACCGACATTTTTTTTCTCTATAATCCTTCTCTAAAATTACAATTTTAACTGTAATTGTATGAACAAATTTTTGTATACTTCAGCTTAAAATAAACCTGGAAATTTTAAAAAAAAATTCTGGAAAACCTGGAAAAGTCAGGAATTTGGTTTTGAATTTTAAGTGGCAAACCTTGGTAATCTGTCCCGTTGTGAATCCCAACCATTCAAAGAACGTCTTTGTTTTATTAGTAATAAAATGGCTAAAGTCTTTTCTTTCAAAAACTAAGTTTTCACCATCTTATCGTTTCATTTCCTTTTTCTTTGTAAGCTTGGTTTCTAAATTTTTAGTCATGTTTTTCTAGTTAGCCTGAGTAATACGTTCGTCTAAAAATGGTAATCCTATGCTTGTTTCTGACAGATACCAAAGGTGTCTCTTTGCAACTGCGAAAGCATTTTATTTACTTCTGCATCTGGGTAAGTGCTCAGAAAATGTAATCATTCTTTAGAGCCCATTGAATTACAATTGGTGTGTTCCAAAAACGAACATATATGAAGTTGAAAAAGTGCGCAACTCGCTTCAATCCTTTTGATTTTTGCTGAGGAGTATTCAACTGTTTAGTGAAGAAAGCAATTTTAAGTGCATAAATTGCCTTTGCAATCCACCTTGATTAATGCAGAGGATATGGGAGTCTGAAACTGAATACATTTTTAGAATAACCTCCTGGGGACAGGAGTGAGAATTGTGATAACTGTAGTCTTTTGGATGACTTCCGTCTTTTAGGATATTTTGCATGTAGTTAACCATTTTTACTCTTTCTTCTAGAAAGCCTTGAACTGGACTTTCTTCATCCAGCATTGTTGTATATGACTTCTTATTAAGTGAAACGATGCATGAGAAACCCATTAGTGTAAAGTACTTTAATATTAGAAATTTCACTAGTTTGTGATAAAAGTCATAAATGTGTGCAATCTTAAATGTTATTCAATCCTTTTGAAATTCGGCATATATATCTTTTACATCACTGAGACTCGGTGCATAAGGAAAGTCACATGAAAATTACATCTTTGGAGAAATGAAACTCCCTACTAGTCTTGTCTTCTGTACAAAAATTTGATGACATTTATGATGAGTTTTAATATATTTTACATATGTCCTAAGGACACGGTGGTACAAAACCTGGAATTCAGGGAAATGTCTGGGAATTTCACTCTTCTTGAAAAATCAGGGAAATGTCAGGGAATTTTGTAAAATTACTCTTTAATCAGGGAATTTTGTAAAATTACTCTTTAATCAGGGAATTTTGTAAAATTACTCTTTAATCAGGGAATTTTGATTTTTTTTTTCTACTCTTGCATTTTTGGTGTGGACGCCATTAAAAAAAATTCATTTGTTTTTGTAAAAGCCTCTCAATATCTGTCTAGTTGGCCGATTTGGGAGTACTACGATTCCGACCTTTTACAATTCTTGGCAGCTAAGCCCAAATGGCTCCCTCCGTAATTTGATGTTCTGCTTTTTTTTCTTCTTTTTTTTTTTCTATCTGGGATCATTGTTATGCGTGGAACAATTATTTGCGTAATATTTCTGTTAGATTTTTAGTTATTCTCTTAATTTAGAATCGCGGATGCTGGCACCTTATTGTTAAAACAAATCCTCAAACTTCAATCTGACTGCACCCCTTACAGACATAATTATTTTTCTTCTTACCTTGTGTTTTTTGTCAACCGAAATAGATTAGAAACCTTATTATTTCTGTTTGATTTTTAGTTATCCTATAACTTAGAAACGTCCTGTAACGTAAACGTCATCAGAAATGCACATCAGGAAATGTTCAAGAGAATTTTCTGGAAATCAGGGAAATGTCAGGGAATTTTGTTTCTCAAATTCTGTAGCCACCCTGTAAGGGGATTAATTTTTTATTAATACAACTGTACATACATTAGATAGTTTGCTGAGCTGTATTGATTATATGTTAAGCCATAGTGAAAAACACTGAGTACAAAATCTAACTTTACAAAGACAAAGAGAAAAAACATTAAATTTCATGATTTATAAACATTATTATTTTTTTCAAAAAAACACTGTACTAAATAAATTTTTATTTTCAGCAAATATCTAACTTTTGTAGAGGTAACTAACTTCAAAACTGAAAAAAAAACTGACTTGATGTGTTTCACTTGTAAACCTTCATTAAGTTTACAAGTGAAAATTTTACTTAAAAAAAGTTTTTGCTAGCAATGTTATTAAATTAGTTGAATTATTCACTTGATTGAAATATCATTGTTATTTAAGAACAATGTTATGTCAGTTGCTTTCATTTGTTATTTTTGTAGTTGGTGAGAGAAAGCTTTATAACAATTGATGAAAACTATCAGGTTGAAGTTGCAAAAGGAATAATCTTCTTTCTTAAACATGGAAAGAGGAATGGTTACCCTCTTCCTTTCAATATGGAAGAAAATTTCAAAGAAACTCTCATTCGTTTAATTATTACTAAAAGTTCAAAGGTAAATTTTGAAAATCTTTTGATTTCAAACTTGTTTCCTTGTGTGCTATATAAATATGTAAATAATAATGAAAAAACTAAGGAATAAAATATTGGTTTATAAAAGTTAGAAATATATAAACATTTACTTTATTAAAAAAAAGCCCACGGACATTTCACAAGCTTAGTTTATATTCCTTTACATTGAAATGAAATTAAAAAAAAGCTCATATCCAAATATGGTTACTCTATATGGTACTTATAAAATGCTATACTTTGTACTGTTTAGTCGTTTCATATCTTGTCCATATTTTTTATTGCTCATTCAAAACTGGAGGCACTAAACTAAAAAAAATAAAAATTTTGCCGTTTTGTCTATATAAAATTAAGAAAATTGATTGTGTGTGTATAAATTACTCCTACAAATAAATATTTATTATTAGTAAAACACACTTTCACAAGTTGTCCTGTTTAATTTGATTAAGAATCAATATTTGATTGTTTTGATTTTTCCTATGGCTTAAGAACAAAATTTTCTCATTTAAAGTTTTACCCAATTTAGATCAGTATCTACTGCATATAAATGTTAGGGATTATTTTAAAAATACTGCATTTGTATTGCAGTTACCTTTTGTTGGAATGAAGAAAGAAATTTTGATGTGTGGCTTATTTATGTTAAAACCTAAAGGTGCATCAGCATTTGAACATGTTTCATACTCTTTCTTAGTAATAAAACACAATAAACTCATACACAGTTACGTACAGAGATTCTCAATTGTTCAGGACAGCTCTGTATAAGCATAACAAATATACTAAAACTCAGGGAAAACTTTGTTATCATAATTTCTGTATTTTAGAAAAATATTATGAACAATAAAAAGGCCCCACAAAAATTGAGGACTAGAAATGGAAAATGATCTAAGTACCAAAAATATTGAAAATCTTTTTTTTTTACGAAAAAATTTCCTCAAGATCAAGCTAGACAAAGTGGAGAAGGCCCTAAGTGCAAACTCCAGTAGCAATAGTTTAAATTCAATCTGATTCTTAGTCTTAGCCTTAAGTACCAATGCTAGTGTTTTTCATTTTGCGGCTCTCCTGAAACATTTTCTTTTTTGGACGTCTTTTTCCATTTCTAGTCCTCAATTGTTGGATATTTTGACTTTTTGTGTAATCTGAAAAAATGAGAGTAAAAAGATTTTTTTTTTTTTAAATTCCAAAATTTTTTATATAATTTTTTTATTTTTTTCAATTGTTTTACTGTTTTCAAACATGGGTTTATTATTTGTAGGCATTAGTTTTGTTATCTGTGCATCTGATCAATTGTGAGATACACTATTGTACCTCTAAGAAAGAACAACTTATGCAGTTGAATAAAATGGAAACAGATGAAGAAAGGTGTGTTTTCTCAATTTTTTTATAGTTATATTAAAAAATTATTAATGGTTTTTATTAAATAATTATACTTTAATAATTATATATTAAATTATTATATTTTAGTATTGTTTTATGTTTATTATTTTAATTTTTTTTTAAAGAAGCTTCAGGAAGGCTCTATCACTGGAGCTCTTGTTTGAAAGTGTTGACAATTTTGATTATAATTCATTATTAGGCTTCTGAACTATTTTAATAGATTATCTATATCATATTTCTTGCATGCACTACAATGTATCAGTAACTAAAGACTTAAGCATATTCTTTGTTTAAGCAATGTCTTCTTAATGAGATTTAAGCAACTAAAGACTTAGTTAAAAATTACTGAAGTGTTGCTTTTGTTAAAATCAAAATTTATAAATATTCAATTTAAGAATTGAAATATTTATAAAATTTGAGGAAAGCAGGGATGAGTTTTCTCTGCCATGTGGCGAAATTCCATTTTTTTTTGTTTTTTAGAAAAAAATAATTCCGCTTTTTCAAAGAAAGTTCCACTTTTCTAATTCCTGAAAAAAAAATTGTTTTTTCATGATTTTTCTGTCCTACAGAAAATTAACTTTTTCTCTAAGGCTGAATCGCGAAGCAGCTTCCTTTCCACCCGATCTGGAAAAGCGGAAAACCTACGGCATTCCTGCTCCAAATACAAAAATCTACTGGAATGCATTTTGTTAGTTAGGTTGGCACTTAAACTCGCATTTTAGACTTTTTCAACTGCTCCGAAATTTGATCCTTTTGTGTAAATTCCTTCATACTAATTCACACTATTAACGTATACCAATAATCTGCTTGCTTTCTAGTCTGACATCCACGGAATTATCGTTTGTTGTACGTCTAAACGTACGTTGGTATGTGAAGCTTGTTTTTGCTAATCATTACATTGATGTAATGTCCACTCTGCTGAGATTTGTGTGGTTATGACGTGCGTTATCGCTGGGATTTAAGTTGTTGTGGTTTTCATTTTCGCGGAGTATTTGCCAATGCAACAACGCAATTGCTGAGAATTGTTCCTGTATATTCGGCTCTAACACTGATATTTACGTTTATTTGATAGTAATTTTCGCTGAGTGCTACCTTGTAAAATCTGAGATTTACACCAATGTTACCGAAAGAATGTCGATATTACCATGATGAATTGCTCTCTCTTTGATGTGCATTATTGATGATGTGCGATGAGATTTGTGCTGATATTGTGGACGCTATTGCCGATATGCACGTTGTTGTGATGTTCATTTTTGCCGATAACTAGATTTTACGTCGAGATTTACGTTGTTGTGATTGTAATTTTCGTCATGAGTTACGCCAATACATTAGCGCTATTCTTGAGAGTTGCCCTGGTATATTTGGTTCTAACTGATATTTCTGTTGCCGTGAGAGTAATTTTCGTCAAAAGTCGTACTGTAGTAACTTTCGATATTTCCGAAATTTGCACTAGTATTACCAAGAAAAGATCGATATTATCGAGATTTGTGCTGATATTGTGGAAGCTATTGCTGATATGCACATTGTTGTGATGTTCGTTTTTGCCGATACCTAGATTTTTGCCGGTATTGTAAGCGATATTGCTTATAGTACTTTGTTAGACTGATGGTCATTTTCGCCAAGGTTTACGCTAATACAATACCAGCTATTACCGAGATTTTCAACACCGAATTGTAGCCATTCATCTAGACTTCAGTTAATGCGATAGCCGCCATATTCGTGATTAGTGCCTGGCTAAGGTTAAATTTTGACGTTTAATTCGAATCTATGCCGAATTACTCAAATTTTTATATCTTTTTGTATAAAAATACTCTGAAAATTTGTCCTAATTGTAATTTTTCTAAATAATCTGTGTTTAAAATTGTTATTTTAACTGCAATTGTTTGTTGCTTTTTATTTTATTGAACAAGCTTGACAATATGAATAAAAATCTAGATTTTAATATTTTTAATACTTGTAGCTTAAAAATTTAAAAAACTGGATTTAATTAAATTTGGCCTGTTTGTCAATATGGTATAATTGCTTAAAGTTGTCTTACTTGTTGAAATTTTGAAGTTTTTGCCGGTTTTCATCGCTTTTACAGGAATTTCTTTTTTTTTTAAATCCCTTTGGAGCTAAACCATGCCTGATGACAGCACAAAGTATATCCCTACGTCTAGGTGCCGTTATTTTAAGCCATTTTGCTCACGGACGGACATGGATCGTGCAGTGTTATAAATGCACATGGAAAAACACAATTTTTTTTAAATATAACTTAAAATGTGTTTCACGCATTAAATTTTTGGATTTTTGTTTTCAGCTTTTTGATTTTTTACCAAACTCATTCTTGGGAAAGAAACATTTTGGCAATTCAGCTCTATAATAAAATGTACTTTGAAACATGTATAATTCAGCTGTATAAATATTTGGAATATTTTTTTATAGTTTGAATTCCTTCAAAAGTATGCAAAAGCAATCTAGAATGTGGGCCTTTTTGTGTGAGACACTGATAAACAACATCAATGCTGAGCATCTGGAGAAAGTGAGAAATTTTTCCATTTTATAAATTTTAAATGCCTTGTTGTAAATATTCTTGATTTTACTGAAAAAATTCATAAAAGTAATTGGTTTTGAATATTTAAAATTCATCTTTAAGAGAGCTCTATATTATATTTAAAGTGTCAATTATTCATAGGCGGTTCAATATGCATATTTCAAGAAATTTTTCTCTACATATATTTATTTTAAGTTCCTTGAAGAAATTTTCGTCTGTTAAAGTAATTCTCGTCTTGACTCAAATGAAAAATCATATGAAATGAATAATATTTTTTGTTTTCTTTGTTTCATAGCAGTTTATAATTGTTAACTTAAAATATTTGTTCACTATTAGTACTTGTTTTCTTTTTATTTGTTTTTAAGCATAAAAAGTTATTTCTAAATTTCAGGGCATTGACTTGACATTTATATGCAATTGTATGGAGATTTTGCTATGGAGCTACTGTGAAATACTTTTTACAAGAGAATCCGAGTAAGTTAAAAATTTATTATTCTTATCTTGGCTTTTTTGTTTCATTATTTATCATAAATATTTAACTTGTATGAGGACTTCTCCAAAGCTAGGAAGGGTAGGGTCTTGCTTCACACAATTCCTTTTTTTCTGAAATGGGAAATTATTATTAAAATTTTTAACAATAGTATTAAAATATTGATAAAAAATAGCTAGTACAAATATTGGCATACACTAACTTCATAATTACTTTTGAAAATTAATATTTTAACATATTTAGTATATATTAAATAGTTTTTCATTTAAAATGTTTTTTTTTAATTACTTGCATTAAAAACGATTAATGTATAAGATGTGGTATATTCAACTGTAGGGTGGATGTTATTTTTTTAGCGAATTTCGGAATATAAGTTAGCCTGTGTGAAAAGTTGCCTTTCAGTATTGTTTTAAAAAAAAAAATCTAAAGTGATATCTTCTGCTGTCCCAATGACCTTGAAATATCAGTGTTTGTATTAAAATATGTAATATTTCATATCTTCTATTACCAGAAACTTTTCTGTGATAATGATAAACGTGGTTGAAAATTTTTTTGTTATTAAAATGTGATATTAATATACGAGATAAAAATGGTCATTAATATACATTTTATTTTGTCCCAACAAACTACAAACAAGAGAATTTGATGAGAAAACAATGCATAACTGTATAATTGAAATTGTAAGCAGTTTACAAAATTAAAAATGTTTACTATTTCAGTGTTACTGTACTAACTTTTAACTGAATAAACTGAACATAAAATAATTATAGGCATTTTCAGTTTAAAGTCATTTTTTGCATTTAATATCTTCATTTTATTTTTTTGAATTAATTGTTACATATATGAAACCATCTCTGTTGTCTACTTCTCATACACTTCCTGCAGCTTCTGTTATCAATTTTACATATCTCTCGGTAGCCTGAGTAAGGCAAGTGATTTTAGAAATGTTGATCCATGAATCTCTATCATTCATCTTCATCTGCAGAAAATCTTCTAAAGTCTGTCGTGGAATATTTCTCTAAAGTGGTGGACAAATTCTGGTGATGTTCTGCCAGTTTATCAAGATTATATAATCATCCACAGCAAGATTTATTTCAGGAACTTAAAACAACCTTACAGAGTATTCTGTTTCTGTTGAATCCATTGTTGCAAGAATTCTGTATGTAAGCTCACAAATAGACTCGCTATCATCTCGAATCTTTGAAAATAACAGGTTTTCTGGATGCGTGTACAAAGAATTCCTTTTAATTGCTGTATCCACTATTTTCCCCAAGTTAGGATCAAGATTACTGGAATAGGCAACCATTTTTTACCGATGTTTTGAATCTTCTTGGAAAGACTACTTTGTTTTTATGCTATATCAAACGGGTGCATATATTTTAACGACATTTGTAGAAAGTATTGATTGATTCTCGTATGTCATGTAGAGACTTATTAACCTTGATGCTGTTGTAAGCCATCTGGAATAGTTGACAGGGCCTAGTTTAATATTTTCTAGGTCAGTGGTACATACATCATTTGACAGCACAGATCGTATATAGAACTCTAATCAGTAATAAGGTCTTGTAATTGTGATCTGGTTAACTGTTCGTCAGTAATTGGTGCAAATGTAACTATCGGTAATTTTTGCAATGTTGTATCACTTTCCTTATAACACCAGCAAAATCTTTTGGCCCTGTTATTACCCCATCAAGTGCTTGTAGAAAATGGTGCAACGAAAGTTCATTAATATGTAACATGTATCATTAATACAGGGTTGCCACGCACCTGGAAAACAGGGAAAACTTGGAATTGTCAGGGAAAATGAAAATGCTTGAAAAAGGTTTGGAAAATGTCAGGGAAAACTAAAAAAATTTGATATTTCTGGAAAAGTCAGGGAATTTCTTTCATGCTCAAATTTTCCTCCAAGAAGCTCCTTAATTTTTTTCAACACGCGTCTGTGTTTTTAAAGTTTAATATTTCATATAATTGTTACCGTGAAAATTACCACTTAAAATAATTAGAGGATGATTAATACGTAACGACCTCGTACCTAAAATGGCAAGTTTTAGACTCGTCAACACATAAACACAACAATTACATAACTAAAAGTTCTTCAAAGAATACAACTGTTACCAAAAATTTAGTTTATTAATCACGAATATATTAAAAATAACAGACATATACTGAGTCAATAAACTGTTACACAACTATTCATCAAGATGAATATTAAAAAAAGATTCTAATGAAATACCCAAGAGGGTAAAGGGGTTGTCCTTCGCTCAGGGTGAGGTTTTAATTAAAAAAAAAAAGATTCAAATTAAATAAAACAATTAAAATTAACAAATTAAAATTAACCGGATAAATAAATCCTGTCTTAAATTCCTAATGGAAGAGAGATCTGGCCGTCATTAAAATAAAGTATTTTCATTCAAAGAAAACAAAAGAAATTACACGAGTCTGTTTTGGTTAAACAGACTACCTGTATGAAACTAAACCAGTTCCTTAAAGGGCTGGAATCCGGGAGGATGGAAAGTGGTCAGAGAGTTGCTGGTGGCTGGGTGCCTTCAATGGCGGACTCAGAGAGAGATGAAGAAGCGTTGTAGGCAACCATCTTGGATTTTTGTCGGTTTCTGGTCAGGTCAGGAGGTTACTGGAATCATCCTTCGGATGGGTTGGTATTTGAAGATGGGTCACCTCATGTCTCAGGTGGACCGTCTGGATGGAAATCATTTACAGCCGGAATCAGGAGTATCTTGTAGAGTTATGTTATTAATTTAAACTTTTAAACTGAGGCATCCATTTGATAATCTGGAGGGAAGCCACTTCCCGAGGCATGGCTGACTTCGCGGCACATTCTCATGCATAGTAATCCGCACACACTTGCGACTTATCCGATCGGCAGCAAACCCAAGAGTGACCTTCCATAGCGACGTTCTTTCCCCTTCACGGCGATGGCCTGACCAATCAGACGTCAGGAATTCTGTTATTGCATCAGCCCCTTTCTCCAAACAGAGGTAAACCGATCCAAGGACTCTCGTTTGTGGCGTGGTAACACACCGGGTCTCTCTCCCAACCGACGCCAAAAAAAGATAAACAAATGGCCACCGCAAATTCTCAAAAAAAAACCCAACCTCCCGATGAACGAAAAACAACCCGGTCGCCCTCAAATTGATGGCATTGTGAAAATTAAAAACGCTAACACATCGGCATACCTGTAACACGTTCAGGTACCGAAAAAATAATTAAATATGATGTTTTAAATGAATACAACGAGGTAAACAAAAACTTAGAAAGATTAATATTTGAAAATAATTGAAGCAAGTGGGAAAAGATATGATTTTAAAAAATGGGAAAAAAATGTAAAAAGATCTCCCTTCAAAGGTGAATTAATTCTAGAACAGAAAGAATAAATGTCTTTTTATAGTCTAAGATCTGAATTAAGAGATGAATTTTAAGCTGTTAGATCTAATTTAGAAATGACTTTTAAGTTTAAGGTAGAAATTAACAATTGAATTTTAAGTCAATAACATAATATTTTCTTGTAACAACGTGTGGAAAGCAAATTGACTGAAATACGGGTGAAAATCTTATGCTTTTAGCTGATTTCCGTACTTTTTTCTGAGATTTTTCACTTTTTCTACAATTTTATTATTTTTAATGGACTTTGTAGGGCTTTATCAGACTAAACTTGCCTAAAACACCGCTCAGAATATTTTTTTTTAGCTGCACCACTGTTCTGTACACACATTAGAAAACAAGTATATTCTTATTTAGCTATTTTTGTAGTTCGAAATAATGCTGTATATATATTTTCCTCTTTAATTATATATTTATTGTTTTCACCTCTGGGAAATATAAAGGGAGATGCACAGTTTGCTACTTCTACCATCTAATCAATTTATCTTAGTGTGCAAGTACATCAGTGTTTGGTGACACAAATCTCAAACATGGTACAGCTCTGCAATAAAGTGGATTTCGACTATTTTTACCAAAATTTTAATTAATTGATAAAAATGCACATTAATGTAGTGCAATTTTTTTTTTTTTGTATAATCCTTCTTTAAAATTACAATTTTAACTGCAATTGTTTGCAAAGATGTTTACTTTGATTTGACAAACAATTTTACATTCAACTAAATAATAAAGTAAAAAGTTGAAGCAAATTTGCAATACTTTGAATGTAACTTAAAAAAATTAAAAAACTAGATTTAATAAGAAATCCTTGTTAGACAATAACTTTTTTACCAATAGGTACTATTTAAATTTTTTTGATGTGTGTAATTTTTTGAACTGCAACTGCATGTAAACATCGATTCTTATTGGGTTTGATCACTTTCATATGATATTCAACTTCCTTTCCTTGGTAACTGTACCACGTCTGAAATCTATTTCTACTTTATGTATGACAATTTCTTTAAATCCGAGGGCATGTTCATTGTTGGATTTGCCAAATTTGTAAATATATATCATTTAATAGCCAGTTATGTATTGCTGTCCTCGCCATGATGATGTGTTTGCAACATCTTCATTACTATCTTATTTTGTAGTTCCTTACAGAGGGTCGTCCATTTTCTTAAAAATATTATTACATTCAACAAAAACTGTCTGACTGATGATTCCTCCCTAATTTACCTACACAAGATCTAATTTGAGCAACCCAAAGTTGGGACTTCATTCGGTGTGGGACACAGGATTGTTTTAGTGAGGGAAAAGTATCCCTTTTTTTTATTTATAATGTATGGTCTCTTTTATCTTTCGTACATGTCTTATACTATGTTCTTTTTTGCATCATTGATTCATCGTTTTGTAATCATTGATATTATTTTAGAACAAGAATCAATTCACTCTCCTGAAATAGATTTAGGTAATGTCCATTTGGGATTAAATTGAGGATTTAAATTACTTTTGAATCGGCGTGTTGAACTGTAGCTAAAATTTTCTTACTTGCCAAATTTTATTACAAGAATTTTTATTTTTGTTTCGATTGCCATAGTTTACACTTAAATAACTTGTTTGTTTTAAGGCATATTGTTAGAAAAACTTTCTTTATGTTTTATTAAATAAATTTGATTTTATAAAAAGTGCATTCTTGTTGCAAAAATTATTCGAGATACGTAGAATTTTGGGTAAATTCCTTTGTAGTATTTCTGAAAAATTAGCGTAATTTGATTTAATGTTCTTGTGATATTAGCTTGTCCTAAAAATATCAGTTGTTAATCTATTGAGAAAATTGGGTAGAAACGTATAACCAGAAAATTTTAAAAAGAATTCTGGAAAACCTGGAAAAGTCAGAGAATTTTGTTTTCCATTTTGAGGGACAACCCTGTAATATGTACCATGTATATTAACCACTGAATTGGCCTCCGAAGAGGTTTTCAAGTAACCTTATTGCACCTGCATTAGCTCCTGTATTCACATGTCTGCCATCACATCCTACAGCATGGATATGTTTCAACGACGTTTTATGCTGTGAACAAAAATTCAAAATTCCTTCCTTTAAAGTAAGAGAGGTGCCATTGGAAACAGTGATTACTAGAGTAGAGTCTTCCTTAACAATACTAGAGTAAAACTAGTAACCTTTCTTTTCTGGCTTCATTTTCATGTCTTTCCTTCCATAAAAAAAATAACGCAACCCTTCCATAAAATAAATTGGAATAATATCACTGACATCTTTTCTAACCCTATGTCTCTCCCTTTGAACTTTATTTCTTTTGATGATTTTTGTTCTGCCATTCACATGAATTATATTAGTATCTTGTAGAACTGCACTGGTAAGTTTCGTAGCACTTTTATCAGATACCCAAAGCCTATCGCATTCTGCAGTGGTGTAATGTAAAGGAGGCTTTGGGGTGGCACAAAACTTTGAAGTAGAGGTTCTTGAATTTTTTTGTACTTCATTATAACAACATAAAGCAACTTTGTAACATACAGGCTAATGGAAATTAAAATATTAAATTTTTCGATCCGCCCTATTCAATAGTGTCAATCATTTAGATGTTGCCACTTTTAATTTCTTTATTTAGATACAATGTAATTTTGTACCTTATTTTTTAGGTTTTATGAACTTTGCCATTGCCTTCATTCCACTTCAGATATATCCAAAATGCAGTTTCCATCACATATTATAGATTCTTTCAACTTGCATGTTAAGTTTATAGTATCAAACAGCTTTGCATCCGACTACACACAAATTCTTACATTTTATAGTTATTTACTCAGCATAAAAGGTATTTAAAAGTTGTACTTTAATTTATGGTAAGACACACTTTACATTATGCACTTTCAGTATAGTTCACATTTTCTCTTTTTTTCCTCAGAAGATATACAGTTAACTTCAGAACAGTATATGATTATGAGTAATGTTTTATCTATTCCTTGGATTATTGAAAAGGTGAGTTATAATTGTAAAATTTAATTTTTGGTGTAGTATGTAATTTTTACCCCTTTTTCTAACTTTGGTGGAAAATCAATAGGGCTTTACCTTATCATATTTATGGTTACTTAAATCTGAATTGAAATTTCTTCAACTTTACTTTCCAGTAATTTTAGTATGCTCATTTTAAATAAACATTTACATATTTACCTTTCTGGAAATAAATTAAAACTTCTTTAAATAAAAGGATTCCTTCTGGCAGGATATTTTACAGCTGTACAATTAATTAGTTAATAAATTTATTTAGTTAGTGAATCTTTTGTTTTGGGTGGGAAAATTTTATTTATTTTTTTAACTTGATAACTTTTTTTAAAATTACTCTATGTTTTGACATCAAGGCTTGTTAAAAATTTGATAGACAAAACATGTGAATAAATATTAAAAACCCTTATCCCCATCATTAATTTTGAAACTTCAATGCAGAAAACTTTAAATAAATCATAAATCTAGATTATAATGGCTAATTTTCAGGAAAATTAGTTTAGTACATCAAAATATCATATAGTCATAGAAATATATTTTGGCCTATTGTAAATGGTCTACTTTCTAAAAAATGAATAATAAGCTATATATTAAATTGCCTTAAGGATTTTTAGTGACAAATTTATCATTGAAGTTAGTTTACTATTCAAAGGGTTTGTTTGATTCTTGCTTAAGTCATGAAGATCTTAAATTATACCAGCTTATCCAAAGGTTGCATACTGGTCAAGTGCAAGTACTTGCATGTCTATTGCTTAGCTTGAGAACATACAAAGGAGTATTGAACCATTTTTTTAAATTTCTCTATAGTAGTTCTTAATTGTTTCCTTCCATAAAGGCATTAACCTTAAAACCATTGTAACTGATTTGTCGTATTTTCTAGGATGATTTTCTGGACTTGGAATGTGATTTTCTATCTCTCCATATAATTAAACGTCATGGAATTCCTGCACATCAATCTTTAAAGCTTCAGTGTCTAGAAGCATTAGTTCTTATACCTGTGAATATTGCACAAAACTGGAAAAATCAAGTATTTGTATCTTGTTTGGTTAGTATTTTCAAATATTCTGTTTTAAAAATACTTTTTTTGTGTGATTAATTACTTGAATAATACAGTAAATGTTGATATGTGTATACTTTACATACTAATGTTTCAACATAATTTATTTTTATGTCTTCATTATAGTACATATTGTGGGTGTCCACAAATTAGTCGGGCAATGGAGTTCAAATTTATCTGAATAACTCTTAATTACTAGGCCTTATAAACCCAATTCAATACAATTCTTCATACAATTACATATAAATGCCAACCAACTTTTTCCCCAATTAATTTATGTTCACCATTTCATTCTATATACAAAAAAATTGTTTATTATGCCGTGTTATTAGGAGTTATAAGGATCTATTTGAACTTCATTGTTCAACTAATTTGTGAACACTCTGTATTATAAAAGTATTCTAAATTCTTTGTACTTTTTTAATGAATTACTTTAAAATGAATATATTTATTTGTCATAATAACTTTACAAATATAATTTTTTTTTATAAAATTTCTTTGTCATTGAATAATTTACTGTAAAATAATTATAGTGTGATGGTGGTGACCTTTCTTTAACTGCCATTAAGTTGCTTCCACTTTACCTGTATTCCTCTTTATCACCCATGAAACAACTTTTTGAATTGAGTCCGTAAGTATTACAGTATGCATGCTTTTGAATTTGTGTAGAAACTTTTAATTGTATTATTATGTGTAATGTCCTAGTTTTTAAAGTTAACAAACCCATGGGAATTAAATTATCTAATATTTTCTTTTTTATTTATTGAACTTCTTTTCAATTTTTAGATGTCTTTTAAAGATTACTAATCTGGACGTGTTAAAAGAATTTGCCAAAATTTTTGCCCTTCTGTGCTGCATTTGTTCTAATTCATGCTCTTTATTTCGGTAGGTTTTCAATTGTTTATATTTGTTTATTGGACTCTAAAATCTCCCTCAAGTGTCTTTACCAACTTTAAAATTTAAGTTATCTGTAATTATGTGATAAATTATATTTATGCCTCATGGAAATTCCCATGTTTTAATAAATTTACTTGGACACTTATACAGCTTTTTAAAATTTCAGATTGGTTAGAATTTCTTTTTTAGAAATAATTATGTAATATGTGTAATAAATGTAAACTTTAAAAAAAAAATATGTTCATTCTTGACTCAATTTCCTGTATGTGATCATAATTTTAACAGAAATGCCTATGACAATAATGCAAAGCTTAAAATTTTTCAATAAGTATATTTGAGTTCTTCGTATAAGAAAAATACAAAAAATTTATTGAATAAGACAGTCATTCTTCTACAAATTTTACTTGAAAACAAGGAAAGGCAATTGAAAATTATAGAATTTTCACAATGTAACCAAATAGTTTCTTTAATGAAAGTATGTGCACTAATGGTCAAGTAAGTTAGGGTGTTTTATTTAGAAACATTTTGATAAAATAGTAATGAGTTCTTTAATTTTTTTAAGAAATAACCCAATATATAATTTTTATTATTAAATACAACTAAGATTCACATAATAGTTAAGATTCATATATATGTACATCTTCCCTAATAGCACACATCCTCCCAGGGAGGTCCCCAGTCATCCCCGGGACTACGAATGACTTCCCAGGTACCTCCCTGGGAGGATGTGTGCTATTAGGGTTGTTCAATGTTATAAATATTTATTCCCTTTCTAGAAAACGTACCTTAAATAGTTACATCGGAAGACTTCCAGTAATTCGATGCATAACATGTGATAAAAGTATGTTTTAAATGTTTTCATTGTAGTTCGGAATAGCTTTATTTAGAAAAAAAAGCCTTTTATGTATAGTTAATTTTTATCTATTTTAGTATTTTCAAATCGCAAGAGAGAAGAGGATACAATTGCGCCACCTTTTGTTGACTGTCTTGCTGCTTTAATGATAAACATTCTTAAAAGCCCATCAGAGTTAGTGCGTAGAGGTAAAGTGTAGGAAATCACTAATTTTAATTAAAACTTATTTAATGCTGGTTTTGGAATAATTAAAATTAATTTTTAATACTTTTCAGAACTTGTGCTCAATTTGTTACCTTTCTTCACTCATTTTGAAGTGACAGAGAATGTATTATCTGCCACAATGGATTATTTGATTGACTCTGACCAACTTGTAAGATCAAAATTCAGGTAAATTGTTTTGTTCTTTTGTTAGCGGAAAAATAGTTCTTTAAATTACAGTATTCAAAGTCTGTTATTATTAATCCATTTTGAAGTGAATGAAATTTAAATACTTAATGGATTTGAATTTTCATTAATAAATTATAAATTAATAATAATTCTAATTTACATCTGAAATATTTTTTATTTCTTAGGTTTATCATGCAACTTTATTTTGGTGTCAATTGGGTCTTTAATTTTTTTAAATCAACCTCTGTTGAATGACAAAAGTTGATCAACAATTAGATTAAAATTTCAGGTCAAAAAATTATTCATATATGTCTGTGGTTTCTTATGTGTTGAGTAAAAATTAATAGCATTTGCTTCTATTTTAGCAAGATCATTGGACATGCATTAACTACAGTTTTCAAACCAGAAAAGGCTCATAGCAGGTCACCAAACATAGATGGAATGCTGATAATGAAAATACAAGCTGCACTTCTTGCTTCAAAACAGAGTGAAAATATCCATTTTCAAAAGACTGTCATTTTCAGCATTGGAGAACTGGGTAAAATTTCTGATAGTGGTCTCCTGCTCATTACTATTATTAGTCTCCTAGAAAGTTATATGATATCCGTCCCTTCTGTCAAAGTTATGGCATTTTCGAAGGTAAGTTATCTTACTTTATTTTCAGTCCTTTTTCTTAGTTTTAATTTATTTTAATTGAAAGTAGCCAAGTATTATTAAATTATGCACATAATTTTACTACAAGTTTCCAACATCTGTGAAAGTTTGAAAGACCTGGAATTTTTAGACAAATGAGCAATTCTGCAACTGTTGGGGAACTTAAAAATATATGTAATAAATCTGGGAATTTTAAATTTTGAAATACAATTAAGTTGGATTTCAGGGAAAATGTCATGTACTTTAATTACACTTTTAAAAAGATTGACTTTGATTTAATAAAGACTATTTATCATAATTGATGCATTATAGATTTTATGTAATTTATTCAACTTTTTTACTAGTCCAAATTAATATACTACTTTCAAAATTATTATTTATTTCAAATTAACTAATAGCAGTTTTAAAAAAAAATGGGAACATTTTGAAGCATTCCTAATTTGCTTTCTTAAATATTTAATTGAAAAATAATTGTAATAGAAAAGTAATAAGCAAATATTATGGAATAAAAATTTACTTTTACACATTGGCATGGAATTTGCCGTTCATGCTCTATCTTTATTTGTTTTCATCACTATCTGCCTGTCTTTATTTGTTTCTATCACTTATTTGTCTTCATATTCTTTCCTCTTTGTGAAACACTCCTTTTTCAAATAGTTGTTTACCTTTTCAGCTGAATTTAAGCCCAGTTCAGTATTAGATTGCTACTTGAAAGTTTGAATAATAATATTTGTGTTGGTTTATTTATTTTTGTTGCATTATGACTGGTTAATTGTAATACTTCTTTCCATGCAATCTTTGTATTATGTAAATATATTTTATATACATAACGGTACCTTGAATGTTGACCGTTATAAGCAAACAATCGTGGATGAGTGCCACACAAGTTTATTTCTAGAGACAAGGGAGGAGACGGGATGACGTTTGGCTAGTTCCAAGAATTGATTATATCAAAAGGCGTGGCAAACCTAAATACTGAGCATTTATAGGTTTAGTAGTGACGCTTGATTTGTCAAGGCATCTCCCGTTAACACTGGAAAATACTAGAGAATTCCAAATGGGAATTTGAAGGTTCCAAAGGGAATACATTACACATATAAGAGAGTTTCTTGAATTGTAGAATGGATTAAATCATATTGCCTTCGAGTTTGAAGCAATCTGAAATTATAAAATTATGTTTTAAAATAAATCAGCTTATTTTAAGTCCTTCTTGATCTCATTTATTTATTTCTGCTGCAATTTTCAAATAAATATAAATTAATCTCGATTTTAATGTTAGAAATTATAATAGTTATTTACAAATTTGACATTACAACCCTAGAATCTGTGCATGTTCAGACTTTTCTAGACCTGCCGGTTTATAACCATATTTGCCATGGGTTCCATTGATGCGATAGCTGTTGTAGCTGATTTTTTACATTGTTGTGATGATAATTTGTCTACTTATGTAATATAAAATTCATCGGGAATTCTTGGAGAAGTTCAATTTCGAATAACTATAAAACTATACCATTTAAAGTGAGTTCCAAACGCACCTGGCAAATGAACTCAGAAACAAGAAAATCGAAGCAATTGGAAATGCAGATGAAAAATGGACAGATGAAAAAAGCTGTTGTTGACAATAATAAAAATATTATAGGCAACATGTGAAAAAAATTTAAAAAACATTACTTGTTTGATGCAGAATGTTACGCATCAACTTAAAAGAAAAATGTTGCATATCAAATAATGTTAAGTAGAAAATATTCGCAATTCTCTTAAGGGAAATACAGAGAAGCTAAAAGAGAAGAATTCATGGGACCAAGTAAAGAAAATCTCCCAAAAACAACTAGACAATGTAAAATAACCTGCCAAGTTAAAATGTTCAGCCAGAAAAAGCTATGAAATCTAATGTTTGCCGTCAAATGGCCACATATAATTTCTTTGGGTTACTTGTACATAATTACCATTCAAATTAAATAATAGAAAGCTTGAAATAAAATGTTTAAAACTATCAACTTTAAAAAGACAATTCTATGCTCTTTTCACGTCTTAAGATACTTATCTATTTTTTATCAGCTAATTTTATCTAAAAGATATTAGTATATACAACTGGATATTTGTATGTATATACAAGTTAAATATCAGAGTTTTCAGTAAAAGGTTATGTTTTGGCCCATTGATAATTCCTTTTAAAATATGTCTCGATGCGAATTGATCAGCAACAATTCAAACACAACAATTTGTGGACTATAATATTGAATTTGCACTTTGTTACTCAAACTCTCAGAACTATGCAACAGCAGCAAAATTGGTTTACGGTGGCCAGGCGACACAACATACCTCCGTCCTTGACATATTTTTAATTATTTTGGCAAGGTTCCAGCTTGATTGCTTTAAATTATCATCACTTTTAACCAAAACTATTTCAATTTCCTTAAACTTTTTATCAACTTTAAACTGTTTAGATCTTGCTTGCAGATAATATAAATAGTGTGAAGATCATTTTCTCCAAAATTTCTTAGTAAATTTTAAAACTAATTGCCGCCTACTGAGCTGATTCATCAGAACCTCGACAAAATCTTGTTCAGGTAATGATGTTAAAGTCGAACCAACAAAGAAATGAGCTGGAGTTAACTTTAACTCATCATTGGGATCTTCTGGAAGAGGACAAAGAAGACGGGAGTTCAATACAGCTTCCACTTGCGTTACAAGTGTATGAAGCTCCTCATGAGTGAGAATGGTATTTCCCACAACTCTTTGAAGATGTTGTTTCAACAACTTAACTCTCGCATCCCACAGGCTGACCAAACGGTATAGTGGTTAGCGTGCTGGCTTCTAGACCGCGAGGTTGCGGGTTCGAGTCCCGTGTTAGGCATGGGTGTTTGTAAATGTATGTTGGCTTGTCTAATGACGAATGTTTCGGCGCATTATAGCCCTCGTGTTGCTGACGGCACCAGATAATCTGAATACAACCAACCAACCAACTCGCATCCCACAGCTCCCTGAAGCAAGATGTGGCTGGAAGATTAAAATGCCATGTAATACCATAGAAGCAAGAAAATCCTCAAATTTTTCAGTACCTTCATTGCTAAACAGACCCTTTAAAATTTTATGAAACTCATTGTTGGCTCCTAAAAAGTTAGTTCCATTATCACTAAAGATATCAGTAGGTCTACCTCTATAAGATATAAATCTTCTCAAAGCACCAGTAAAAGCCTCAGTACTTAAGTTATTTACAATTTCTAAGTGTACAGCTTTAACAACAAAAAATACAAATATAATTACACTCTCTACTTGGATCTAATTTCATGTTAAAGGGATCACAAAAGTCCAATCCAACTTTAAGTGAACACTCTCGAAATTTCAACTCTGGCACTAGGCAAATCTGCTGGACAATCTCCCATCATTTGATTTTTACCCTTTAAACCCTTTTTTGCTTTAAAACATGTTAAGCATTTCTTAATAACTCTTTTTACATTTTATCTGCCATTAATTATCCAAAATTGAGTACAAATGTTGGCCAAAGTAACTTCAATACCTGTGTGAAAATAAAAACTTGAAAATGATTAATTATCATACCACAAAAATGATTATTGTTAGGAATTAACATAGGATGTTTCTGTTCTGCAGGTAAGTTGGAGTATCTCAATCGATCTCCAACCCGAAGTATGTTCTTTTCGTTTAAAAAGGGTGACATATTTTATAAGTTACTTGAGTTAGCTGTTTCCCCTTTTCAGTACATTGAATTTCTCTAGCAAAATATTCTAATTGCACATTTTTCACTAAACAGAATAATGATTCAGACAATTCAGATGCACTTAAAGTACCAGTGGTTATCTGCAATGGATTTTTTGTATTTTCCTTGAAACACACACGCCATTCTTTGACTCGCTACTATTCGTGAATGAAGAACACTTATTAGTAATGGGAAGTATCTCTATATTATGCACCAAGAGACACACTGATTCCCCTTGATTATCCTTTAACTGTCTTTGCTATTATTCACAATTGTAGACGACATTGCAAGCACCCTGGAACTTCATTACACTGTCACGAAGAAATGTTGTTCCAAACCACCATAAATCACTTAGTGGAATTTTCTCTGGATCAAGACCTCTTGAAATAATGAATCGTGCATGTGTTTAATTTTCTCTTGAAGCAATTTTAAAATTTTCTAAAACTATTTGTGGTGGCGATTCGAATTCTCTCAAAACAATTGATTTAATTTCCTCATAATTGTTTAAATCGTTCGCGGTAATATAAGTTAAAATATTAGAAGCTTTTTCCCCTAATAAATTCAACAGAATCTCATCCTTATACGTGTCAGACACACTTTTAATATTCGCTCTCTCTAACAAAGTAAAAAAGAAACCTCATCCTTCCGATTTACTCAACACATTGATTGTTAATGTTCTAACGTTTTATTAAACTATCAATTGACACTTCAGTTTCCGTTTTTTTGTGATCTATTGAACTCTCGTTATTTTCTCGATTAGTTTTTAACTGCTCTAATTCTAACTCTGATTTAATCCTTTCTCTCATAACTTCCTCTCTTTGCAATTTAATTTTTTCTATTTCAATTTGATTCTCATGAGAGAACTTTAGGTTTTTCTTTACCTCGAGCACTTCATCATTTATGGTTTTTATAAACTCAGTGTCTCTTTTATACACCTCACTCTCCTCAATTAGGCGTTTTAAGTCAACCTCTGGTACTAATAAATATATCTCCTCTGCATCGAATTTTAACTAATCTTTATTCAATTTTGTAATTCCTGACATTTTTAATTTCCAAAACAGAAATAATACGCACTCAATAAAAATAGTATTAACATGACAAATATTGCTTTACACTCTTAAAAAATAAAGTTATACACTCTTAAAAAATAAAGTTATACACTCTTAAAAAATAAAGTTATACACTCTTAAAATATAAAAGTTAACTTCCATGCAAATTAGTTTTTTAATTCAAGAGGACCTAATTGCTCTTACCTCATGCTAGGACTGCTAACGAGACTAGGCATCTAAGGCTCGATATTTCTCATCGTAAAACTCACACGAAGCACATTGGCTCAAAGTTTCTGGAACACACACGAAAACACAGTTCTCAAATTTTAAATCATTTCTCCAACGTTCACGACTGTATTCTCCTCCGAGGCGGACCATTGTTTTGGCCTATCAATAGCTCCTTTTAAAATATGTCTTGATGTGAATTGATCAGCAACAATTCAAATGTAACACTTTGTGGACTGTAATATTTAATTTCTAATTTATTATTCATACTCAGCACTACACTTGCTTTTCAAGTGACAGCAGCATCATTGGCTTACAGTTGTCAGAAGACACAACAGGTTAAATATGGATTATCTGGAACCATCAGAGAATGGAAAGGAAAAAAGAAACTTCCAGGAAATTTTGAAATTTGAAGAATATTTTAAACTTGGATACTCTGCCACCTGTTCACTAATTCTCGCCAACCCTTGAGGGTTACAAATATTGCATTAAAAAAAATTATATTTATCATTGAAAAAAGTTGTGGTTTTATTCTTTCAAAAGTTGTTTAATGTAAGAAGCAATCTCTGATTTAGTAATTCCAAGATGTACATTTTATGAAGTTTGGTTTCTGGTTATTTAATGTTTTAATTAAATTGCTCAGTTCAATTTGATATTTACATGTTCTGTAAATTTCCCAAATACTTTATTTCATTGCATGTCTATTGCGAAATTAAATTTTTGTTTAAATCTGTATGTTTTTATCTTTCTTGTTCTTTTTTTGCCATCCTATTTCTGATTTACACATCTCTAAATTATCTACATATTCCATTTACCTTATTTAAGCTCATACCTGTATTTGTTTGGAATATCACTACATTGTTGAAAGTGGTAAAAGGGTCATTCTCCACAGAAGCAGGAAAGACAAAATTATTGAAATCATTAAATACTTAAAATGCTTTTTCTTCCATATAAATTATCAATTATATTCCAACTATGACCAGATTCCAGAGAACATTTGTTAATATATAGAGATCATCCATAGTAATTCTATGGGACGATGTCCACGGACATGATAATTCCTTGTTATTGTTTCGTTCCAAATGGAACTTAAGGTTTATAAACATGAGATTACTAAATTGATTTGTGTACAACTAATACTGTCAAATAAATAATTAATAAGTATTTTATTATTAACTGATTTTATCTTGACCACAGATATGATGGTATGATCTTTACAGTTGCATCCATTTCACATTTAAATAATATTATATGATTGTTGCATTGAAAAATGGATACTCTATTTATTGGAATCAATCAAAATGGTTACATTAGACCTCTTTCCAATACTACAGTTGACTTGTGTCATCTGGTAGGCCGTTAAACAACTATTAACTGCTATCCATGAACTTGATACGTCAGTCTTGCGACATAATGTGTAAATTGTAATGAAATTATTACTCATAAAAGAGTTATACTTAGGCATAACCTTTCTTAACATAACTTATAGCTAAAAAAATAAATAAACAAAGACATCAAGGAAATATGAAGTGAAATTAAAATACTTATAAAGCAAGCAACTTGAGGTTGTGACAGTCCACAGACATGACAAATCTTGTCTGTGGATATATTTTTTAGTGTTTAAAAATATTTTTTAATTTATATTATTTTGCAGAGTTTTGATTGCATGAAAATGTATTCCATATTTAACAGAAATATCCATCTTGTCTAGTAGTGAAAAAAATTGCTGCAACAAGCTTTTGTGTGTTTTACGGAGAATGACTCGGAAGTGTTTTCCACACACATCAATGAAATCATATAGCATGTGTTTAAATTTGTTACTGTTGTAAAATGGAGAATAATGAATATAGCCTTTATTTTCACCATAAATAAAGAAAATATGTATTTGGATTTTGTAAAGTATTTCACTAAGATTTCTGTTTACTTCTATATTCTACTGAAATAAATTTTATTGTTGTTTTGAAAAGCAAATTTATTTTAACTTTTTGAATCATTCTAATATTTTCTTCAAGCAACTTTCTAATATGTATTTCCAATTATTACAGTTGAAAGAAATATCAGAATCCAAGAAGTTGAAAATGCATGATTTGCTGAAAGCTTATAAAGATGCAATTTGCAAGGTATATTTTTGGTATCCCTTAAATTTTACTATCTTTAAAATAAGCTATTTTATTAAAATCATTTTAATATAAAACATTCATGTTTCTTGCAGTTTCTGGCTGAATTCTTATTTGCAAGGAATCCAGAAGATAATAATCAGACCTTATTTATTCTAGAAGAAATAAGAACTGTGTTTGGTTACAGTGATATCAAATCATTTATAAGTGTAATGTTTTTTAACATTTCTTGTTTTCCAGTATTTTATTTTATGAGTAAGTTGTTATTTGTTAAATTTACATACTTTTTTTTCTTTAGCATACTCAGAGTAGCATTCTACCATATCTAATTGCAAGAGAAACCAGCGCTTCTGTACTTATAGAAGCCATTGCGTGTGTTATGCATATCGACAAAAGGGAAATCCTCATCAACAACTTCCCTTTCATCTTTTCTCATTTTGTTCGACACTATAGCAAAGAAGCTCTGGAGTCGGCACTTATATTTATTCAGGTATCTATTTGGAATATCACACAACTTTCAATTACACTATAATATTGGCCACTGCATTGCAATTTGATATGGGGTGTTATTTACCATTTTCATATCTTCATGTATAAATGGACAGTTAGGCAATAATTTTTACTTAGACAAAAAAAACAAAAAAGCCAAATTCTTAAAATTGGCGATGTTATTCGCTAGACATTACATTGTCCTTTCTTGTGCTTGAAACAGGGTGATGCTCAAGGTCAGAAAACTCTGTGCCTAAGCACTCATTTTTTAACTTTTTACGCTTTTATCGTATTCCTACAGGAATTTCGGAGGTGCGGAAGTTTAGAACACCTTAAGAGGCATTAGCAGAGAGATTTTAATCAAAATCGTTTTAGCCGTTTTTAGCAATTACTGAAAAACATGATTTTTCATGATTTCAACCTTATGCACATGCACAATTTTGGCAAAAACCATTATGGTAAGTCCCATGGTCTCCACCAAACCGCACACTAAATTTGAACATCGTAGGTCAATTAGTTCGGGAGTTGTGCTGACCACATACACACAGACAGATATTTTTTCTAGACCCTTTTTTGAAATCAAGATGTTGTAAAACTAAGAGAAATGCTAAAAAGTAAAAAAAAAATTTGGAGCGAGTGCTATACTTTTATTACCCTATGTAAACATTTGTGTAATTGAAAGTAATACGAGTTACTATAGAACATGCGTGCTAGAATTCCATTGATTTCTTTTTATTTAACATGGATATTGGTTATTCATGACCATGAGATTGATATGAAAGTCCTCAAAATTACCTCTGCTTCTGCAGTTCCTTTTTTTTTTTTACTAAGGATCTGTAGCATGTTTGAAAACGTCCCAAAATTGCTATGCCATCTGCATAGTTATGTCAAATTGTAGAACAATCTATTTACAACAATATCTGCAGTACCACTAATCCATAAAAGCCATTTTAATTACATATGTATATCTATTCTTAGCAATGGTCTGTCAGTCAAGGATTTAGCTAGCTTAGAAACCTTATTTTTTTTATATAACAGTACTTGATAAACAAGATAAATGTATTGTATTAATTTGTTAAAAATTAACTATTGCAGTTTTTGTGAATCCTAGTTGAGATTTAAGTCTGTTGCAAATAGAATAAATATAACAGTTACCTTTTTATACATGGTTCCCTATTAGGCTTTAATTATTTAAAATTTAATGCTTTTAGAGTATAAGATTATTTTTACAATGTATGCAACAATTTCATAGTTTTTATTATATGTTCAGAGAGAAACTGCCTTGGAGTTAGGTAGCTTACTTCGTTGCAATTATCAACCTGTTCACAATGAACTGCTTCTTCACCTCAGTACGCATTATCACCAAGTGTTCAGTGGTTTAGCAATATTAGCTTTTAAAAGTGGAAACCATGAAGGAAGAAATTCTATGATAACTCTCACTGATGAAATGGTAAGTGAAACACATTTTACATTTTGTTTTTTATAAATATAAATATTGCTAAGTGTTGATTTGTTTAATATTGTATTTTACTAATAACACATGTTTAATGCTTATTTTCTTGGTGTTTTTTTAAACATATAGTTGCTTTACTTTGTTATCTTGTTAGTGCTTGAAATTTTTTTTAATGTTTCTTTTTATAGGCTAATTATTTGGAACCAAAACTGCTGGGATTCTTGGTATTTTTTGATGCGCACATGCTGAAAAGTTCTTTGGATGATAAAAAATTGGTAAAATTTCCTTCTTTCATATTTATTGTGGCATTAAAATTTATATCAATGTATAATTGCGTTTACTTTTACATTAATGATTAAATCATCATTTAATTTCTATTCAGGTTAATATTAAGGATCAATTTAAGTTTGAAATATTAACTTAAATTATCTTTACATTGAGACTGATTTCCATATTTTCTATTATTTTAATTGATTTTACATTGTCTTATGTGCTAGTTTGTACTTTTTAGATTTGTGCAATTTTTTTTATTTTACTCTTCCTAGTGTGGGAAAAAATGAGCATTTTATTTTGAGTTGCACTTTCAATAAATTATTAATTTTTTTCTTATATTTATTTCAGGCCCTTGAAAGCCTCATTTCAATAATGAAAATTATGGGCACACAAGCAATCACAGCGGTCCGTTTCAAACTCATGGCTACTTTACGATTAGCCCTGCGATTTAAAGAAGAGAATTTTCCCAAAATTTGTTGCAAAGCTTGGAGTGCATTTGTATGCAGGTAACATTCATTATGTGTATCATAATTTAGATATAACTAATGTTAAATATGATATTTAATATATGGTTTAGTTACTTGTATATTATAAATCTTATGAAGAATTATTTTGAATTCTTTAGTGTTTTAGTTATGAAATGTTAGGGTTTTTTTGTTTTTTTTTAAAGAAATTTTTTTTTTAAAAATATTGACTGAGTTATACATGCCTTTTTTGTTAAAGTAACATTTTTGTGTTCCATTCGAATTGGTGAGTTGATTTTACCGACTGATTTATTAAATAAATTTATATGGTTTTTAGAACAAATACATGGCTGTTTACTTTGAAGTTTTTGGTTAAGCTTACAAAAATGCTAAATTAATGGTTTGATATATATTGCACTTTTATAATTTATAAACTTTATCTCATTGTCTCATTACAGAATATTCTTTATAAATGTATATTATAAATTTACTTTAATAAATATTTTATAAAGATATATTTTAATTAGTAATTTTTATAAAATTAAACCTGCAATATGTATAAATATCCTATTTTTATTTTTTTAGCATTGATATTACGTCTTTAGGCCCTCTCTTAAATCAGATTGTTGTTGCCCTCTTGCCTTTGCTAGAAATAGAGCCTAAAGCTATAGCAGAAATTTTCAATTACCTTATAGTTAAAAACAGGTAATTTATTATGAATGTATTTTAAAATAGCAAAAATTACAATTGCATTTTTATAAGTACTCAATATTCTTACTGTTTTGCATAATTGATATTTACTGATATTTTTATATCGAGATTTAAATTTTAAAACAGGTCTTACCTCAATGAGTTTTATCACGATTTATACTTTGTCCCAGACACACCTGAACTGAAAGATGTAAATGCTGTCTTAAAAGATTACACGGAAATCCCAGCCAGGTTTGTGTCCGTTATATTTATGTAAACAGATTATTCATATTAATATTTTCATGTTCTTAAAAAACTAGCTTTGTATTTTCAGCTAGTTTTTCATTTATAAACATTACAATAAAATATTTTATGTTTGACAATATCTGCTGTGATATTTGCGCTTGCTCCAAATTGTACTGATTCATCATTTTTGCACCAAAACATTTTTTTAGACAGAAGTAATTTTGTTGCCATTTCAATTTTCAATTTTTGTTGCCATTTTGACAATTTTGGCATGAAAGTACTTATTTTTAAAAAATCAGGCTATTTCTGCAATATTTCAAAATAAATATGCTGTTAGGTTGGCAAGTTTAGCGACAGGCTGTGTATTTTATTTTTTGACTTGTAATGAATTTTTTAGTTACTTGCCAAATTGAAAATTATGAATATAATAAGCTGTTTCCCAAAAAATTATAAAAACTGTATATAAATTAAGTGTTTTGTTCTTAAATTACTAATCATTGCTTGAATTTGATTGTTTGACTGCTCCAAAATTTTGGCACACTGCTTCACATTTGGCTTTTGGCCTATTAAAAAAATGCTCTTAATGTTTCCTATTTTGAATTTTTGCTGCCTTCAAATCTTGAAGCCAGACTACAACTCTGTTTGTTTTTGAAGTTTTCTATTTGTAATGCATATTTTTCCCATCCTTTTAGCATGACCGATTTCTGTTCTTTATTGTGTCACTCAATAAAAGGTATCAGCCATGAGAATCTAGAAGTAAGACTACATGCCTTGGAAAAGCTAAAACAGGTTCTCCATTCTAACCAGGTAAACTGTTGTTGTGACCTACAGAAACCATTAAATTACAATGGTTTGCCTTTATTTCTTTTTAACGAGTTTTTAGCTTGAGATAAAAATAAATATTTTAAATTATTAGATTGTTTCTTTTTTCTTATTGGTCTAACTTTTGCAATAATTTTCTGACATGATTGTATTTTTCTTATAGAAAGCTATTCATGATCATTTGCATGGCAGAGAAAGTGTTGACAACTTATTATCTAACCTTGTTGCCGCTGTAAGTTCATTGAGATATTTAATCTTAATCAGTCCATATTTATTTTTACTTCCTTTACTCTAAATTTGTATATTCATATTATAAATGTTATTTTTTAGTTGATTGCTGGTTGCAGGGAATCGGATGCCAGGATTAGAACTGCTTTAGGTGACTGTTTAGGAGAACTAGGAGCAATAGATCCAGGAAGGTTAGGGAATATAATTTTACTTAGTTTTCATTGAATTGATTGTGCTGTTTTTTACTTAATTAAATGGATTAAACTTGTAAAATACAGTCGAACCTCATTAATCCAAACACGCTTAAAACGAATTACTGTTAAAACGAACTACATTTACGATCCCCGTCCTACTGTACATACAAATAACATTATTTTCTTTGTTTAAGACGAACACGCTTATTACGAACTATCGGATTAGTCAAACTCGTATTTGAAGTCCCTAACGTTCAAACTTCCATTCTGTAAAACGAACAAGTCGTTTTTCATTTGTTATCAACTTCGTTTTCCCAAAACGTCTTCAAACAAAGACCCAGTATACTAGTTCACCTCTAGGTATTTGGCTGTTTTGCCCGTTTGCGACAATTTTCTACTTTCACCAACTACTTAAAACCGGTTGATCTGTGATGCTCCCTCCTCTCCAACTAACCAGATCCAACCCTATTGTCAAGTTCACGAGTGATTAAAAGACTTCAATAAGGGGCGTATGTTTCCACTCGAGTTATTTCACCTCTAGGACAGTTCAAACATGAAGAATCACCCTGAGGTGAAGTGTTGTTAGAGAAGGGGGGGGGGGGGCTACCAGGACGATGGATATGCTATATGTTTCACATCATCTAATTACCCGTTTTGAACTTGTTGAGATCTCCAGGGGTTCAAAGAGGGATCTACAGGCAACACTGCGATAGTCCCGAACCCTACCTTTTATTGTCTCCTTGGAATGCTGTCTCTTTCTTTGTAAGTCTTTTTGCTAAAATTCTTGAATCCGCTACAAACTATTCACTGGATTCATCGGTTCACCTTCAGTTCCAGTTGCCATTCGTTATCTGTACTGTCCTTGTTCTTGTGAAGGCAGATCGAGATTAAAGCGCATATTTTAGAATGAGTTCTAAAAGTAAAAAAACCTTAACTTTGGAAAAAAAAATATTCCTTACTCATTGAAGTTGATGATGGAGTTAAGACAAAAACAGAAATTGCTGCTACTTTTAGAATACCCAAAAGCACATTGTCTACTATTTTAAAGAATCATGAAAAAATTGAGCCAGCTTACGCAACAAATGAATTTGAACCCAAACGCACGAAAATGAGAACTGCAAAAAATGAAGACATGGAAATCGCTTTAATGAAATGGATTAAAGAAGTTAGAAGCCAGAATTTAACTTTGACTGAAGGGATTCTACAGGAAAAAGCTTTATTTTTTGCTGATGCTTTGAATGTGATGGATTTTCAAGCTTCCTCTGGTTGGCTTCAGCGTTTCAAGGAACAACATGGCATCATATGCAAGAAAGTTTGTGGTGAAGAAGCCGGTGTGAGCTCAGAGATTTTAAACAATTTTTTTATCGAGAAGTTACCCAAGATAGTGCAAGATTATGATGCAAGTAACATCTTTAACGCAGATGAAACCGGACTTTTTTGGAAGGCTCTCCCAGATCGCACTCTTTGTATAAGAGGGGAGAAATGTTCCGGCGGTAAATGTAATAAAGTGAGGTTGACAATAATGATCGGTTGCAATAGGGATGGATCCGAGAAATTACCCTTGCTTGCCATCGGAAAATCTGCAAAGCCGTGTTACTTTAAGGGTGTCAAGACTTTGCCTGTGCCCTACAAGGCTAATAAAAAGCGTGGATGACTGGAGAAATATTTACTAAGTGGCTAGTCGATTTGGACAAGAGGTTTCATCGCGAAAAAAGAAAGGTATGCTTAATTGTAGATAATTGTAGTGCCCACTGCGACATACCTGGATTGAGGGCAATTAAGTTAGTTTTCCTGCTACCAAATACCACTTCGAAACTACAGCCATGTGACCAGGGCATAATTCGTTGCTTAAAACTGCATTATAGAAAAGAAATTATTCGACGAGCAATTGAGAGTTGCGATCAAAAGAAACAATTTGATATTAATCTTTTGGATTCATTAACGATTGTTAGAAAAGCTTGGAGAATTGTGACACCCGAAACTATTCGAAACTGTTTCCGCCATGCAGGCTTTGTTTTAAATGAAACGGTAGAACAAGAAGACACTGCAAATGAAAATGATGCAATTCCAAAAGATGTAATTGAAGCAGCACAACAACGGGGGCTTGTCCAGGAAGGTGTAAGTTTCTAAGACTATGTTACGATAGATGATGACATTTTGACATCAGAAACTTTCACTGAAAGTCAGATCGTCGATGCAGTGATTCAAAATAAAAAAATGCCCGAAGAGGCAAAAAGTGAATCGGATGATACCGACAATGAACGGGAAGAAACTGAAGTGACAACGCCATCATTAGCAGAAGCATCCATTGCCCCCAATACATTGCGCCGATTTCTCTTAGGAAAAGACAATTCAACGGAATGCCTGAACAGTTTAGATTTGATTGAAGATTTCTGGACAAATTGCTCAGAAAAAAGCAGGAAACAAAGTGTAATAACCGAGTTTTTTAAAAACAATGAGGTAAGTATCTTATCACCTTATGTATACCTTTTACCATACAATATTTTAAAAAGAATTTCTCTTGTAATCAACTAATAAACATTCTAGCTTTTAAATCTTTACTTTTTAAACTTTTTGTATTGATTTTTAATTGTATTTTTCTTTGAAAAATTCGAAATTTATCGCTTTTACTTAAATATGCATTAGGAACTAAAATTGTGTTTCGGAAAATCGCATGAAATTCTTTTAGTTTTTAAAAAATTATTTTATTGTTTTTCGGATAAATCGAACTACGGATAAAACGAATTAATTTTAAAGGTCCCTTGAAGTTCGTCTTAATGAGGTTTGAATGTATATTAAAAAATTTAATGAATTAACATTAAAAAAAATTATTCATCAAAACATATTAGTGATAGGTGCTAAGAAACCTTTGTTTGGTATAGTCAAGAGGAAAAGTCACATGTCCAATCACCCCATTATCAATGTGTTATGTATGTTACTAATTTATAAGCAGTTCAACTTTACATTTTTCTTCAGAAAATAGTTTTTCATTTTTATTAATAATATAGCTAAATAACACAAAGTATTAATTTTGATTAAGAATAAAAAAAATTGCAAAATATGAATGTCAAACAGCTACAACTGTTATATTCCATTTGCTGTATAATCACCCATTTACAGCGTGCAGTTAAGTCATTTATCACTTTAAAAAATTTTACCTCCATGAAAAACATAAAAAAAATTCGTTAAAAGTGTTTGAAAAAATATTGTCATATTTTCCAAAAGTATTAGTAACCATGTTCTATAAAGCATTTGAAATATTGAAGTGCATGTTTTATTGTAAAAGACTAAATATATTCTTTAGAGCTATGTACGCTCTATGAAAGTACTGTTATTGATTTTTATATAAATTCTGTAAAATATTTTTAATATTAGTGAAAAGAAAATGTACTATTTTTATTTATAGGCTTGATATGAAAAGTGCAAGTTCAAAAGAAAAATTAGCCAATTTTTACAGTAACATCGATGATGAAGATTTTGCACATGCCTTGATACAGGAATTAGTCCATTCATTCCTAGCTGCAGAACAGAGCAGTATTCAGGTACATAAATTGTTCATTAAAAAAAAACACATTTTGTTGGAGTCTTGTAATAGGATGCAATAAGTCAATATATATTTGAGTTTTGTATGTTAATAAGAAATGTTTGTTTTGTATGAACTTCTCCTTTTATTTACATTATTTACACAATTAAATGTAATATGTTACTTCTTCATTACTTTGATTTTATCCTGATTTTCTTTTCTAGGATTGCTCTGCTTGTGCAATTCAAGAAGTATTGAGATATTACAAATGCTCCAATGAATCTGGCGCAAGTGGCATCCATTTATATAAACTTTTCCCACTTGATATACAAGAAATACTGAATGTTCTATCTCACTCTCAGTAAGTAATCCATAATAATTAAATTTAATTTTTGTATTATTTGTTGATACTGATAAGTATTTTTAAGATTTTTATATTCAAATTGGTAATCTGAAACATTTGGTTTTAGTTGAATTTTTTTTAAAGTGATTCATTGGTTCTTTCACTAATTTTCCTTAACTATGAACATTATATTTAATATTCTTATCATGTTTTTTTTTTTCTCAAGGGGGGAAAAAAAAATTTAAAGAATAATTTAAATTTGTAATTTTTTTTTTATAATTAGATTTTTTAAATTATTTGATGTTGTAAATAAGTTCTACTTATAGCCAAAATATTTCTATTCCAAAGGTATCTTTTTCAAAAGGAATTTTAGTGCAAAAGTAACTACAGCAAATGTTGAGAGATTTTTTTTTTCTTTTGGAGTTGTACAATCAAAATTGTGTAACAGCCTGGGTTTAGAAAAAGTCGCAAAACATGTTTTTTCTTGTTCAAAATGTTAAATCCTAAAATTGTTTTTAAAAACCTAATAAAAAAAAGCATTTAGTTTTTCTTTCTATTAATTTTTAAGAAAATAATTCACTAAATGAAAGATCTAAGTTCTTGGTATTACATGAGGGAAGATTTTGTAAATGAAAAATTATACGAATATTATTGATATAATAAGTTCTAACGTATATTAAAATAAATCGTATAATTAAAGACTATTGAAGCTTTTATAAGTATCATCAATAAGTTTTTCTATTAATCTAGGATATATTAATGTTTTATAATTATTCAAAATTATTAATTAAAATTGAATTATAGGCCGCATTTTAAATTTTTTTCTAAAATAGAGGTTTTGTGTTTTAACAACTTATTTCTAAACCTTAAAAATATCATTTTGAACAACTTATCACCATTACTGATGAATCTAAGAGAAATATTTCATGTGTTATGCTGTAAACAATTACTTTTGTATTATATTGTATACATTGAATTTGAAAAATTGTATCTATAAATATAATAATAAAATTTAATTATTTGAATGTTCGTATAAGTAACAATTGGTTATTTACTTAGTTTAATTTATTTTCAGAAGGAATATTGCTTGTTATTTAAACATTAAATATTCTAGTTAACATCAAATTTTATTTATAAATTTGTATACATGTGATTGGAAAAGGATTTTTTTAAAAACTTTTTTTAAACTAAAAAAAAAAAAAAAAAAAAAAAAAACTGGTTTAAAACAAAAAAAAAAGGTTTTTTTTTTTGTTTTTTTTTCAACACTGATTCTTATTCATATTACTTTTGTAAATTTGGGTGATTGACAAATGTTAGATATTGTTTAATCAATTTTAAGACAGCTTTTATATTCACTTATATTTTATCTTAAATGTAGCCTTATGGTCTTTTGATTATAATATATTAGAAGTGGAAACAGGTTGTTGATTAATTCACATTATACTTTTACTTTTAGATACAAACCAATGGAAAAATCAAGAAAAAAATTTCCTGTTCCTATCTATCAAAGTAGAGTTGGCAGTACATTTAAGGATTGGACTAAGAATTGGTATTACAGTCTTTTACAAAAGGTGCTTTTGCTTCCTGCTAATTTATACAAGATACAATTATTTTTATAACTAATGTTAGAGTTAAACTTGTTTAATATTTTAACTCATAATTTATTATTTCAGCTTAAAAAAGAAAACCCTTTAAAACTCTTCCATGCATGTTCTGTCATTGTAAAGTATGACCTTAACTCCACCTTATTTCTGCTTCCTCATCTAGTTGTGTATGCTCTTTTAGATGCAACAGAAATTGAAAAAAATGCTGTAAGTTTTATAAAATACAAAAATGATTATTTTGTATTGAATAATTGTTCAAATAAATATTTTTTAGGTTAATTACAGTATTATTATTGAGTACTTCATAAAAAAATATTTGTAATTAATGCCAGTTTTTGGTTGGCTTGAAACATTTTCCTCTTGAATGTTATAAAATATCTCTTTTACATTATAATAATTAGTGATATGGAAAAAAGTCTTGAATATAAATGTGTTGAGTAAAGAATAGTTATTTGAGAGAAGCAAATTGTAATATAATGTATACAAAAGAGTAATTATAATTTTTAATGAACCAAAATCAGTATATGGTTTTTTTTTTCTTAGATTACTTTACCTGATTTTAGTTGTGTTTGTGACTTGATTATATATATTAAGATTAAATATGCTGTAGTTTTTCTTTATCCTCTCTTTTTTCTCAAGTTTGAATTATTAAAAGATTAAACCTGTTCAAATTTATATGCTTTTACTTTTTTGAATTTACTTTAACAATTATATTAATCAGAAAATGAATTAATATTAATCTTTTTTATATGATTACAGAATGTCTTTTACATTTTTGTTTCTTTAGATATGTACAGAAATTTTAACCGTTCTTAGACAAAGTGAGCAAGCCTCTTCCATAAGTGATTTATGCCATTTAAGTTCTCAGATAATTTTCTCAATTATTGACCATTTGACAAAATGGACTCATCACTACCAGCAAGAAATGTCATCTCGACCAAGTGGCCGATCTGCTGGTAAAATTCTTTTTGTGTAATATGTAGTATAATTCTTAACTTTTGTCAAAACATTAGTTTGAGGAACGTTCAAATTTATTTTTTTACAGTGCCTAAACTTTCGCAAGATAAAAATTTAATGGCCATTAACAGCTGTCTGTCGAGTATACCTCAGATTCTTTTGGCAAAATCTTCATTTGTCTGCCAGGCATATGCAAGAGCCTTGATGCATCTTGAGAAACATTTAAAAGAATTTCCTGACCAGTTGGAAGATAACATTAGCTTTATTCAGGTATTTCTTAAATTTTTAACATGGAAGCTATAGTAACAAAATTATTTTTAATCTTTTTTCTTAATTATTTCTTAATCTAAATAAAAATAGTTTATTGAGAAAAATGTTAGAAATATATTATCATTTGATAGATTTTTACAGCATTTTACTCTGAAACATTGAATACGCCCTCAAAACAAGTGTATTCAATTTTTAACTGTTATATTCAAAATTAAGGGTTTATTTGAATGTGCTTGATTGTTCAATACTAAAAATATTTCTTTGTCTTTTCTATTTCATAACCTCGACTCTTCTCTTATTTTACGTTTCTTAAATTACTTAAATGTTTCTAATTATATTTTTGTGGCATTCATAAAGGTAAAGTTAATAATAGATTAAAGTTTTGAGTAGTTAAATTTTTTTTTTCTTCTGATTACTTCTTTTGCTTTTAATTTTTAACCTTTTAGCTGTTCAGTTATTTAGATGATTTGGGTACCTAAATTGTTCACTTTTTTTATTGCAAAAAACAAATGTTTAATACAAAATAAAATATACTTAGCAGTTAAAAATTAATATTTTTAATTATATACATAAAATTTTTAAGGTTTTGTGGCGGCTGCCACTCAGCGTGGCAGTGGTAAAGTTCGCATCCAGTGGAGCATTATTTTCTAAAAATTAAAAAAAAAAAATCAATTTAATTATTTTCTAAATAAATAAATAAATAAATAAATAAAAATGAATACCTATTAGTAGTTCAGTTTTGTATATAACTATAATATCTATATATAATTTTGTAATATCTATATAACGTTTACGGGATGCCATTTTGCAACAAAAAAATGCCGCGCACTTTGACTTTGACCTTTGGCCTCTACCCTTTGGCATCTAACCTTTGAAACTTGCAGTATAGTGCTGCCATCTATTGCATTGAGCGCAAATAAATTCCTCCCGAGATATATTCGGGTATAACAACACGAAGCAATCAAAAAAAAATTACCCCGAGTAATACTCGGGCGTGACATTTTGGAACAACAGTGCTGTGCCCGAGATTACCTCGGGCAGAACAGTTAAAAGGTTAAGGATGTTAAAATATATTAAATGAACACACAAAAGAAAAAGGGTATAAAAAATTTTATATAAATTTTTCAAATCTTGCAGCAAACTTGTACTGCTTTTGTTCTTATAATTTTGTGGTATAAATATCTCACTTTAAAATCACTTGTAGAAAATTTACGCTACATTGGATGACCCAGATGGTGTGGCTGGTGTAGCTGCTATAAGAAAAGAAGAACCCAGTCTAATGGATTTAATATTAGAAAATGAAGCTACAGGTAAAACTGGCTGCTTTATTATATAGTTACTCTTAAAAATAAATGTATGATGCATGCAGGTAATAATAGGTCGAAATAATAATTTTAGGAAACATGCAGGCTGCTTTTGCTTGCTATGAAAAAGCTATTAAGTTGTATCCCAATGAAGTAATCTACCATGGGGGTCTTTTAAAGTGTTTTCTTGGTATGGATCAGCCAACAACTGCAGTATCGTATGCCAATGGCATCTTGACTGAAAGGTATGAAAAAATAAATTTGTACGTTGTTGTTTTTTTTAGAGATTTTACCTTAATATTCAAAATAGTTGTAAATTGGTTTTGAGCAGTATTAAACTAAAATCGTAAGATCAGAAAAATTGTTTTACTTTAAAAATTAACCAAAAACTTGAAAGTGAAAATGTTATTGGAGGCAACAACAACTTTGCTTTGTAATCTAACTGGTTTAAAACATAATAATGCACTTAAAGATAGTCTTAAGTTCAGATTTGATACTTAAGGGGAGTTGAAATCTTTTTACGACAACAAAAACAACTTTTATAGCGTAATGTTCAATATGCTTTAAAATAAAATGTACTTCATATTTTTAATTGATATTTTTTATGGTACAATGTTTAACTAAAAGAAAGTTTCTGGAATAAACTCAATATTAATATTGGAAATTAGAGCTTATTTATGGGTTCATTCTCTAAAGCAAAATTAAAAAATTTCTCTAATCATAAATGCTATTTTATAAAAAACTTGTCATCTATATTCTTAATTCCTTCATCAGATAATGTAAAACTATCACGCGTATGTCCATAAAATGTTTTAAAGAGATAGGATAACAACTTTTTTTTTAATATTGTGGGTAACTTATATTCAGAATTTTTTTTCCCTAAATTTTCCATTACTTTTCACTTGATAACTTAAAAAAAAAAACATACTTTTGCACAAAATAATTATTGTTTTTCAAGAAGGAAATAAACATTATGCTGTATAAAAAATACAGGGTTTCCGCTCATATGGAAAGTCATGAATTCCGACATAGGGTAAATTTTGTCATGGAAAGTCATGGATTTCGAACAAAAAAAGCCTATAAGTCATGGAAAAACAGTGAATTGCATGAATTCCTAAAAATCTTACGCAAAATCATGTGACTATGGCGTCATAAACGCCATGATCGCGATTTGTTGTTACTTCGATGATACGCCGGCCAATGAAAAGAATTTCTGAACTCTAAACTTATGACATCACACAAGTAGGTCTCGGTGAAAACAAATTCATAATGTAAGAACTGAAATAAATTAATTTGATAATCTTTACTTTTGGTTTGACTCCGCATGCTACTGGTTTAAATTTTTTTTTAACTCTGTATGCTACTGGTTTACATTGTTGATACCAAAACATTTGATTTTTGATTATTTAATTTACTTATATTTCCTTATTCCTTCTTCAAATATTTACTTATTATTAAAAATTGATTAGCTTTTTTAACACCTGAAATATCAAAGAATGGAAAATTATTTTTCGCTGTTTCTTCTGGTTTCGACGTATCTTCGTTACTGATTATAAGGTGAGTACCTATTCCTCTGCATTTATTGGAAAAGTCTCTTGTAGATATCTAGGGTGGCGACAGAACAGGGAATTTCACTATTCTGGAAAAATAAAGGAATTACGTAAATTTTTAACTAGCTACGTGCTTCATTTTAAGTGATTATTATCTACAAGATGATATATCTAAAACCAAAATTCTCAAATTATTCGTCCAAATAAAACATTTTTGAATTAATGTAATATCAAAACTTTATTTTTAAAATCATTATATTTGTCATTCTATAAACATGGAATGTATTGAACTTCTGAAATCAAAGCCACGGAGATCTATGTTTTTCTCTGCCATTTTTATCGGACGAGGGCCACTGAACAGAAAAGACTCTGGACAGTAAACGGAAATTAATGTTTGGGGGTAGCTGTAAGATGAAGCGGCAAAATGTTTCACCCCGACGCTCATGTTCCTCATTGCTGGCCGGACCCATACTTCCTTTGTAATCAATGTACACATTAACGCAAGCGGTACCGCTCCATTGTTCTGCCGACAGTCGCTTACGCTTGCCGTTCGTATAACTTCAATCTGACTGAATCCTTTACTAGCATGATTATTTTTAAACTTGTTTTTTTGTCAACAGAATGTATGAGAATCCTAATTATTTACGTATTATTTTTGTTAGATTTTTAGTTATTCTATAACCTAGCAGGGTGGCAGCTCGCATCCTTATTGTTAAAAAGAAATTCTTCGACTTCAATCTAACTGCATCCTTTACAAACATGAATATTTTTCTTCTTACCTTGTGTTTTCTGTTAACAGAATATATTAGAAGCCTAAATTCCTTAATATTTCAAATTGATTCCATCAGATTTTTTTTCGGTTTTATTTACCCTTAATAGCTCTGTTACACACCTCGCTCTGTTTTAAACACCTTTTCTGTATTTTTCTATGCTTAGTTTACTTACATGAAACGGGGATTTTTCAATATAAAACTTATAGTAATCATTTTACAATCATGTACAATATATTATTTACTATGTTGCGTTAGTAAAATTTACTATGTTGCGTTAGTAAAATTTACTATGTTGCGTTAGTAAAATTTACTATGTTGCGTTAGTAAAATTATAACATTCTTGAGTCAGGTTCAATGTTTTTAATGTAATTTCTTGAGTCATGGAAAATCATTTGCTTCAGTCATGGAAAGTCATGAAAAGTCAGGGATTTGGGACATTTAAGATTGGCAGAAACCCTGAAAATATCAAATACATTTTATTTTAAAGCACATCGAAAATTACTCAAAAAAAGCTGTTTTTGTTGTCGTCAAGAGGTTTAAAGTCCCCTTAACTACTTTTGGAATGCAAGTGGTATTAAAACAATTTTATAAGTTTTAGTTGCCAGTTATTACAAAAAATTCAGCCCATTTTTTTACATAATGAAGAAAATATTTCTTTTTATTATTTATTATAGTAGTGAGTATGAATGATTTTAGTAACTTCCCTAATAGCACACATCCTCCAAGGGAGGTCCCTGGGAAGCCATTCGTAGTCCCGAGGATGACTGGGGACTTCCTAGGGACCTCCCTGGGAGGATGTGTGCTATTAGGGTTATAATCAATATTCAACACCTATTAACACTTACTTTACATACATTTTCCATTATTGAAAGTTCAATAAAAATGTGCCTGATAAAATTTTAAAATTTATTTAAAAAGCTTATAAAATATTTTAATTATTCTAATTGATAACATTGGATGACATCTAGATTTTTAGTTGTTCTCCTAGAAAACATTTTCATTTAAAATGAATTTAAAAATGTCTTTTAATGTTTTTACTTGATATCTTTAACTTATAAAATCATAGAAATATATTATATATTTATCTCTTCTCTTAAAATGTTTTATTATATATATATTTGTTTATATTTAATTATGAAGACCTGAATGGAAAGATAAATTGAATCTATATCGAATTGAGGCTGCTTGGAAATTAGCAAGCTGGGAAAATCTTGAATCATATTTAGAAGAAGTAAGTTCAATTTGTAATTATCCAATTTTCAGCAACATTTCTTTGATTGTAAATATAACTTGCATATAAATTTTGTCTACGTTTTTTTTATATACATTTGCTACAGTCATAAATGTATTAAATTATGTTATAGGAAGGAAATAAATCTGAATGGACTGTTGGTATTGGAAACATTTTACACTTAGCAAATAAAAAAGTATGTATTAATATTTCAATAATATTAATATGTATTAATAATATATATATATGTATTAATAATATAAAAAATTGAGAAGATTTTATCCTTTTCAATATGGAACTGGGCTGACTGTACCCATAACCCTGTAGTGGACAATGCAGGTGTGAAATGCATTTGAAGAGATCTGACTCAAATCACGAACACAAACAGGTTTATTAAGCATGATAACATCACTCTTAGATTATAAGTCCATGCAACTAATAAATACATACACAGTGGTGATGTCAAATTTAAATATTGAGAACTTCTGTTCACATTAAAGTTATAAAATTGATTTCCTTTACTTTACTATGAATTCTTCTGTCTTGAAAATTATTTTGCTTTTATCTTTATTTAAAAAGTTGCTTTAATTTAAATTAATATAACTAGTAATTTTCTAGTAATTAAATGTTTTCTATTTTAAAGAAGTTTTGTTAAAAAAAAAAAAAAAAAAAAAAAAGCAATGGTATCAAATTATCATTTTCACATTTCTGTAGTGGTTGGGTAGTATTATTTTGTCTTTGTAGTTTATGTATACTTGTTTTCTTTGATAACAACTGTTTTCAGTGGTAACTCAAAAGTCTACTAAAGTGATTATTTTATTGGCCATACTTTCGATGAAAGGTCTCAAAATGGCTTTTTTAAGAAAAACATTAATTTTTCATGATTTGGTGGCTTTTTTTAAAGAAAATATATTTTTTTCAATCCTGTTGAAAGGCTCTTAAGCTGGGCACACACGATCATTCCAAATCCAATACCCGAGCCACTCCAATGACGTCACAATTCCATTTGGACTGGTTTGAAAACGGAGGGTCACACACGATCACTCCATTTTTAACCATCCACGTCAATCTTGGAAGGTTGAAGTCCACGGGCAAAGCCGTTAAGCTATGGTTGTGTTTCTTTTAAATTAAGCAGCTTTTTTTTAAAGAAATTTGATTAGTTAATACCTCAAAAATATAGTATAAATATTTTTAAATAAAATTACGTAAAATTTGTGTTTCTATCATTAGTAGAACTTACAATATTCAAGTTATTGTTACACGACAACAGTATTTCGACCGCTCTATTTTGAAACTTTGAAGCTGTTTTTCTCGAAAATAGTTTATGGTCCCTTTTTTTTATTATTTTAAATTGATATAACTTAAAAACTACTTCTTATAAATTTATAAAACTTTCCACAATTATTTCTTATATATATTTCTTTAATTTGTCTTCGGGAATTGCATGCATTACTTTTTCAAAAAAAGGTTTTTAGAGCTTTTCTTACTACTATGGGTTTTATACAGTTTTTTGAACAAAATATTTTTTTACAAATTTTCTAAGTACTTTATTGGAAAATCATGAAAACAATTTATAAAAGGAATTATAAGCAGTGCTAGAAGTGTGGGTAGATGCAGGGTGACGCGTCCCCCCACTTTTCAAGAAAATACCCATGCATCCCCCCCCCACTTTTAAAATCATTCAATCCGTCTAAAAAACATTAATGAAAAATAACTTTAACCTATTTAAATGTAGTGACAGGGAGAAAAGGTGATTTTTTTAACATTTGAAAACTTACAAATTACTTATGGAACTGATCATACAACTCTAAAAATGTGTTATACTACTTTGTATAAAGATATAGATATTTTTCATTAACATCTGTTAGACTTGGTCAACTTTTAAAATTGGAAGAACTTTCTTTTAAGTTAAATTTCTATTCTTGTTCCATAAAAGGACAAGCTATTTTTTAAAAAAGCATTTTAGAATTCTCTATTAATTGAATTTCATGAAATAATGCACATTTATAAGCACTATAAAAATCTAAATAAGCAGTTATGTATAAAACGTTGAATTATAATTTTATCCCTTACTCAAAGTCAAAGAATAGTCATTTTAAAATAACAAGAAACTTAGGATTCTTGTTCAATGTTAGTGTTTGAAAGTATAAATTATTTTCTACTATTTAATGTTTTTATTATAAGTTACGAAATTACAAAATTTATCATTGAAGATAGGGAGATGGGGGGGGGGGATGCACTTGTCACCAACTTTTGGGCATCCCCCCCACCTTTTTTTCATCACTTCTACCACTGATTATAAGTAATTTAATGTAAAAATAAAGTGATAGCTTTAATCACTGATCTCTACTACAACTTCTGGATAGCGCATGCTTGCTTACTGACTTGAAGAAGGCTTAATAATCACCATAGAGATCTATACTAATAACTTCCCCCAAAACTAATTCACATTTGTTTGTATTTATGGGCAACCTATTTTAAAGCATTATGTGGGGAAGTATTCAAATGACATCATCTACTTGCAGAGCAGAAACCGCTAATAAGCAATCCAGAAGTTGTAGTAGAGATCAGTGACTTTAATTTATCATGATAAAAAGAGTTAGAAATCTTCTAAATGCATTGCAATTCTTTATATATTTCAATTAACTGCGATGACAATATCACGGGTCGTGTTTCGGCTCATTGCGAGATGAATAAACACACCGGAATCATTTCCTCCATTTTTCCCTACCTGATTCCCTATCGCAGCGCGACAGTTTCTTCCACACACGGGGGCTCCAATTGGAATGGATCGCTTGGATGTCCAGCCATTTAGAATTCCAAAAAATCGTTCCACTCCAATGATTTCTCGTCTGGTTTCACACACACGGTGCGTTTTTAGTGGAATAGCGGGCCAATTGTCCTGATGGATCGATCGTGTATGGCCAGCTTTAGAGTAGTAGCCCGTAGTGTTTTTTTTTTTTTTTTTTTTTTTTTTTTTTTTTTTTTTTAAGTTGATTCTATCTAAAAGTTACCACAATTAATTCCCTAAAATACAAAGGAAGTATGAGGTATTTCAAATATGCCCACATTGAAATCCTGTTATAATTGGTAACTGAAAGTGCTGAGGTATGTACATATTTTCCCCTGCTCTTTCAAGCATCATCCTTCCTTATTCATATTTTATATATAAACCTTACTGGAAAACAATGGCTGATTGAATTGGTATGCAAAATATAAAAGTTACAAAATCTATATTTGAACAATGTTAACTTTAACTGATATAAATTGTGCAAAAAAATCAGAAATTTATATTGATTTAAGTGACAAAAATGAAATGAAATGTAAGCACAATATGCAGAAACATTAATTAGATGCACTCAGTTAACGTAAGATGAAAAAACTTCATTGAATGATGCGAAGGTGCATTTCCTGTGCCTACAATTAGAAAATAGTGTAAATTTTGCATGTTCAAGCCATTTCATGTTTGATCAATATCAATCTTGAATGTCTGATCAGCCATTTCAGGATTGATATTGATTAGCAAAAAATCCGAAATGAATAGATCATTTTAAAGCTAATTTTACCCTCTGTTTACAACAAGGATCAATCACATATGATACAAACATAATTAAAGGGGGAAAATGCGATTAGTAAAAGAAAAGTATCCTCATCGGTTCCTGAGCTGTTTACATCATATCACATATAGGAGAATTAAAAAATGTCCACTTGTAGTAATACTTCTCAAAGCTATTTGGTGCTTAGTCACAGAAATAGTGAAGTTGAAAGAAGGCTTTATACCTTGCTACACATCCTTTCCCAAAATTTAAAGTTCACTCACTAACTGGATTTTTGGGATGATCTCCAATAATGTGGGAAAATGTTATATAATAGACTGGTTTGGAAAATATTTAAACTTCTATGTACTTAATTAATCTAATGTTATGTTATAATGAAGAAATCGTTATTAAGTTAGGAAAAATGAAGATACTATATTTTGGATATTTTTTAATGCCTGTATGGGTTACTATTTTTTAATGCAACAATTTTCAAAGCTTAGACCTACTGAAAGTCCTGAACTTTAATTATTTTTTTACTTTGAAATATATTGTGAAGAGAACTAGATTAATTGAGGTGTTGAGCATCAGAATAGACCATTCCATAGTGTTTATTTTTCTAAGTGAAGGCTGTTTATACCTCGTTTTGTGAAAACCATTCATGCCAATTCTGGTTTATCTAATGATCAATTTAATTGGGATGGTCCTTTCAGGCGCTCAATTGACTAGACTAACAAAACAAAGTTGTGTTTATATATATATATATATATATATATATATATATATATATATATATATATATATATATATATATATATATATATATATATATATATATATTTAAATCTCATTTCAGAATGATGGGTTTGAGAAATATGCTAATATTGTTAGAAGCTGTCAAATGGCCCCTCTCTCTGCTGCTTCTATGGAAAAAGGAGCTTACTTAAGAGGATATGAATATCTTATAAGGTTCTGAATTTTGTCTATTTTCTGGCCAGTAGTTTTTAACATATTGCTTTTTTAGTATTAGATAGGACAAATTGTTATAATTTGTAGAGTTGAGATTTTTTTGCCTTTTGGCAGATTTTTGCTTTTTATGCAAAATTTCCCTCTTTTTTTTTAACTTTTTATCCCTGTTTTGAGGACCTGTGTTTTTCCGATCTGGACCAGTTTTTCATAGGAAAAGTATACTTTTTCTCATGTCAGGACAAAATATTTTCACTCTTCGCTTCCTTTTATTCATAGGTTACTTCACAATCACTTAGCAATTGGGATACACTTTGACTGTGATTGGTTGCAAATGGCACTGTCCTTTTGCGATTAGTTAATCAAGTCTCGTGACCACCTGGATATTTTGGGAGTTCTGCGCAAAAACCAAAACAAATGTTAATAGAATGCAAAGCTCTTCAATATCGCTCTTTGGCATAAAAATGTTTAAATGTTTTCTTATCAAGTTTATAATCAGAAAAAAATTGTTTAATGGCACATTTGCATTGGTTTCTTAATTACAGAGATTTGAATTTACCGAAAATGAAGTTAATAAATGTACAAACGTTGTAGATCTGATCCAAGAAAAAAGTTCTGATCGTACAATATTTATCTCTGTAACAGATATCTTGGTACTGAAGCACTTTTCATATAAATATAATGCTTCATTCTGATTGAAATGTACTTTTGTTGGAAAGTATTGTACAACATTACTAAAATGGTTATTGTGTCAAATCCCAGTACTTTTACAAGCCAAAAAATAATAGATTTCATAGTTTTATGCACTTTTTAAATTAGTCGATTTTATGTGCAATTTGTATGGATGGCATTTTCCTGGTCTTTCTTTTATAACTGAAATTTGGAGAATAACTCAGTACTATGTTTTGAGAACAATATTTGGCTCATATTAATTTCTTCCCAATTATTGGTAATGTAATTATTGTATTGTGTGAGAAATTTCATTGTATCTTTAAAATTGTTAAATCACATGCTTTTATGTGGAATTTTTGGTTAGTGTCACTTCCGTAAGGTTTTTTTTTTTTTTTTTTTTTTTTTTAATATCATTCTTTCCATGTGCTTTTTTTTACGAATTTTCGTCTTTTTGCTTTTTTGTCAATCTCTTCCTCATAATTGAAAGAAAAAATAACTAAAAATCTAATTGTATGAAATGTAAACATTGCTTTTCATAACCACTATTTTGCTAACAACTTAAACTGTTTCTTGGAGTATTGAATTTTACTTTCAATTAACCAATATTGTCAATTAGAATTTCACTCTGGTTATTGAAATTCAATTTGTTTACTTTAAGCATTTAAAGTTTTTAAAAAGATCAGTTTAAGATTAATAACCCTTTGCACTCCAGGCCTTTTTCGCGCAGTGCACCAGCAACTCCAGACATTTCGCAGCCCTTCTGAAGCATTTCTTACCAATGACTTAAATTTATTACACACACAAATTAATGTATAAAATTTTTATATTTTAACATTTTATATATCTGTACACCTTTACAAACATAATTTCTTAAATATTAGTCTCTATAATTTTTCTGTGTGTGATACTGCCGTGCATCCAGTTACCATAGCGAACCAAGTGGTGAGCGAGAGTCACCTCTGGAGTTGCGACATCAAACCACATGGTGAGTGAGAGTCACCACTGGAGTACAAAGGGTAAAAAAATATCAACTCTAATACCATTATTGTAAAATATAGGTTTATCTTTACTTGAAATTTAATAATTAATTATTTATATTTATTGTTCAGTACTCTATTTTTGAAGTTTAATTTATTAAGCTAATCAAATCCTATACTATGCAAATATTGAAATTGAAATCATTGCATTTTAAAAATATATATTAATTTATTAAAAAATTTTTTTAATATATATAATTAATGTAACCTGCTTTTTATATTAGGATGCATATGTTGACTGATTTACAACAGGGAGTAAAATCAATTTTTAACTTGGAAGAGAAAATTGACAGTCCCACCAAAAGTGTGCTTCTTTTCAATGAAACACTTCCAACTTTAGCAATGAGAAGGATTCTTATTCAGGTAGAATTTTTTTTATATTATGTGATGCAATGAGCCAACAGCGTTTTAAATGTTTTTGGTATAAATATTTTTTTACTTTCACCTAAAGTTTTTTAATGTATTAGGATTTCAAACAATTTTTTCTTCATAACTTAATGTAAAAAACATGGGAAAAATATTTTTTTACAAGTTTTTTTTTTTATATATATATAGTTTAGTGTAAAGTTTAATGTTCTTGTGTGCTACATTGTTTAATTTGGAATTTAATAATGTAAAATTCTCTAAATAAGTAGAGAAGAAGTAAAGGGCATGTCTCTAGTTTGCTAATTTTACAAATGACCTGAAAAATTACTATTTTTCTTCTTGCTATTGTTACTCTTTAACAGTGAATATCTCCATTATAAAGTCTTATGTGAATTATGGTTGTATACCTCTAGAAAGAACATGAAATGCATATAGTATCAAATCCTAACTTGAGCGTCAAAAAAATTTAGACAATATCTTTTATGTCTTTGATACAGAAATATATCACTGGAATAATCCAAATTACCAATTTCTCTTTGTACGATAAAAACTAAACAGTATTTAATATTATATTCCCATATATAATGTATTTTTAGCCGCTATATATAGCTATCTTACGGCTTGAAACTAATTGCAGTAAGATAATAATTGAGCTGCAATACTAAATTAAAAAATTATGTATTGCAGTCAAAAGCTTTTACTTACACTAAAATTCTCTATTCTATCATGTAGTCATCTTCAAGATATCAAGAACCTATACACAACCTGCATAGAGTATTCTTAAGAATTGGGAAGGAGAAAATGCCTGAGTTTTCTGCTCGATTTGATCAGGAAATTGCAAAGTGTTGGTTCCAAAGTGCACGACTAGCTAGAAAGTATGTTGCTTGCTTATTTTCAATCTTGTTTCAGAGAATGTCATATTCTTCATAGGTTATAGATAACATAAAATCAAAAGAAATATTTGGTGGCTTTAAAATTGCAGCTGCGCCATTGTTGTTGAAGGAGCAACTTTTTATGGAAAAAGAACTTTGAATTCTTTAAAGCAATTTAAATTTTTTATTTACTGAAAGTCCTTTGTGATTGAAATAGTAATTGATTGATAATGATGTAAAGCTGGTCTAGTTGCTAGTGCCAATCAAACGGTATAGTGGTTAGCATGCTAGCTTCTAGACCGCGAGGTTGCAGGTTCGAGTCCCGTGTAAGGCATGGGTATTTGTAAATGTATGTTGGCTTGTCTAATGACGAAAGTTTCGGCACATTATAGCCCTCATGTTGCTGACGGCGCCAGATAATCTGAAAACAACCAACCAACCAACTAGTTGCTAGTATTCTGGACCAGAGAATAAATCTCCTTGATTCAAATCCCACATGGGTGCTGGTAGTCTTTTAATTTGTTGAATTAAACTCCTATATTATTCGAATTAAACTCCTATATTATTCGAATTAAACTCCTGATTTATTTTATTTATGTGACGTAAACGTAGGTGACTCCTCTACAATATATTTAACACATGAATTTCAAAAGGGGACCTGCATTTTCACTGAAGTTCATATTTACCTTTTAATATAAATACTAAAACAGGGTCATTGATAGAATTTGAAATCAGATTTATGTGTCTAGGGATGTGGTAGTCTTGTAAAGTTTCCATTTGATGTTGATCTCTATTAGAAGTTGGACAGATTTTTCCTTCTTTTGTAAAATCTTGAAACTATCAGAAGTCCCCATTTAAAATTGAATGATTCACATGGTATCTGCTTCCACTTTCATGCTGATCGACACATATTAACTTTCTATTAAGGCCTTTACAATGACATATGTGTGAGTTGAATTATGTGTAATTATAGTTAGGTCTTGCATGACTAATTGGAGATACTAGTTAAAAATATTTTTTTTTGTAAAACTCTTACTTAGTGGTTATAGTGTTAGGCTATGGTTTAATTCACTGTTGTCACTCATCTGTACTTATTCAGTGGTATTTTCTTTTTATTCCTTTTGAGGAATAAAACATAAATTCTAGATTTGTCTTATTCTTATAATTGTTGTTAAAAAATAGTATTGAGTCTACTTGATCTACACAAGAAGGTTTATGAAATAACTAATAGTATTGCTTGTTTTTTTATTATTATTATTATTATTATTCATGATATTTCTCTCTCTCTTTTTTTCTTTTTTAAATTAGAAATGGATATCATCAGAGAGCATATAGTTGCCTTTTGGAAGCTAGCACTATTAATTCAGCTGATTTCTTTATGGAGAAAACAAAATGGCTGTGGAGTAAAGTAAGAATTATTTATTTCAAAGAATGGTTTCTTTATTTCTTCCATTTAAAGATTACATTCAGGGATACTTTTCATTCTTACCACAAAATGTTAAAACAATGGTTATTCAATTTTTTCCTTCTTATTTGCTTCCTTAATATTTTGAAACCAGTGATGCTGTTGTAGTTGCTTCTAATCTCTGTGTTTAACCTCGTCTAGACAAGATCTACGATCCACAAATCCTGTAGACTGCTTCATCATGGTGAGGGAGTGGCACTGGGCAAAGTACATCGAAAGAGTATTCTCCTGGTAGGGCCACCCAAGGCGTGAAGGCCATTCCATTGTCCCCAGCTAAAGTCTACAGGCATAGGAACTAAGTCAGTCCTCTGCTTTTTGGTGCTCTAGTCGTTGCAATTACCAGAGGCTGCCCTTTTACTCCACTCATGAGAAAGACATTTGCTTGTAATCGTACTGCATCGTCTGTTCAAAAGGGACACGTTTGGGGTTTAGGAAGAGGATCTTATCCGAAAAATAATGTAGTCTCCCAGAGTTCGACCTATTAGGTTGGTTGGTTGTTTTCACATTATCTGGCGCCGTTATCAACACAAGGACTCTAATGCGCCGAAACATTCATCATTAGACAAGCCAACATACATTTACAAACACCCATGCCTAACACAGGACTCGAACCCGCAACCTCACAGTCTAGAAGCTAGCACGCTAACCACTATACGGTTTCGTCAGCTTCGACCTATTAAGATAATTCAGTGCAATATGAATGGAATTTGGACCAGTGTGGCAAGAATTAAATTAGATCAGATCCTGAATTTGGCTGAAGAGCAGGGATCTCAAATTATTGCCCTCCAAGAAACAAAGTTGAAGGAAACATTACTTTCAAATTGTAGAAACATCACTGAACTATATCAAGTCTTTTTCAGACCTTAAGGCGGATTTTGTCTTTTAGTCATAGCGCCATCCAACATTTGTCAAATTGGCGCTGTGTACATGATAAAATTGGAACTGCAATTTTAAACAAACAAGCATTTCTTGACCCTTTTGTGTGGTGCACCTTCAGTGGATCCTATCATATGTAGGTGTATGGGGAAATGAAGGGGCTGATGTCTTGGCGAAGGAGGGTGCTAAAGAAACTTTGCCATCCGCTGCTTCTCTGACATACCTCAAGCTGTTCTCTGTCAGAAAACTTTCTGACAAGCATACTTGGCTTGTCCCTCTGACACACTCTTGGTATCATGCTGATTTTCCTGGAAGATCCCTTGCTCTAAATTGTTACAGACATGCCCAGACGGCATTCTCCCTCTTTTTCAGTGGTCATCTAAGAGGCTTTACTTTCCAAGGCAGTAGTAAATCTAATCCCAATTCTCCAGTGCTGCTGAATAACATCATCCAATTTGCTTTGATTTTCCTTATTTAAATTTTTTGAATTGCAAAGATATTTTTAAAACTATTGAGAAAAAATAAATGTCTTTCATTATTGTTAGGTATATTATTTTAAGTTTTTTTTTTTTTTTTTTTTTTTTTTTTTTGTAAAATTATCATGGATACATTAACCTGTATCCAAATAGTCTTCGTGCTGAAAGGGTAAAATGATTAACTTTGTAAAGTATTCATTTTAATATTCTTCTAATGGATGGCTATTAAACTTACAATCTGAACAAATATTTAATAGATTTTTTCATTACTTGTCTGAAATATTTCCATAATATCATAGTTAAAAATAATATCTTCATGTTTTATTGTCAAGTTGTTGATGTTTTAGTTTTTTTATTGTATACTTCATTTAGGGTGAAAAAGAACAAGCCATTTACTGTTTGCAAAAGGGAATCAATGAACATTTTAATTCCCTTCCAGTAGTAAAAGCTTCTTCTTCATCTGTATCGACAGAAAATAAGCTGATATGTGCTAAGGTAATTAGTTGTTCGTTAGGTTTTCTCTAATTAAGTAAATTTCCATTTGATTTTGTATAATCAAGTACATTTTCATATAATTGTTATGCTGCTGAATCATGCGTCTTAGTCTTCATTTGTTTGTCACATGGTATTCACTTATTTTTATAAAGGCATTTTCTTACTATGAAATATGAATTGAAAAGTTTAATTTAATGCAATAAAGGAAAGTGACTGATTGATTGTTGTGAAGTTAAGCCAAAGTTTATAGAAGTGGCCTTATAGGTTTCCAATGGGAAAGCGTTTTTCATTAGAAAATTGCTCAACTTACATGATGGAAAGGAGATTGCACAAACTAAAAAAAAAAAAAGGTAAATGTAAACAGAATTTTTAGGAGTTCAATGTTACTTTAAGTGGGCATAGTGGTTTTTTTCATATTAGGTAAATAAATTCCTCTTCACATGGATTTTTATGTAAATGAAACCTGCAATTATATATCCTGATGGAATGCAGACAGTCACTCTCTTTATTACAAATTCACTACTATTTATTTAAACCATTTTAAACTATATATATAAAACTGAGTGTCTGTACATCTTAACCTTATACAAATCCACGGCTTTCCCTAGTAACCATGTGACGAAAAGCGATATCGCATAGAGATCACGCAATGTAACGGCGATATCACACAGGGGTCACAGAGTCGTCCAATGTCCGTTTTAGAGGGGGTTTTGCGACGTAACTTTGTGATATCGCTTTTCGTCACCTTGTGACATTGGTGATGAGTTTGCGATTTTTGCGATATCACATTTTGACCTCTATGTGATTTTGGCGACATCTATGTGATTTATGCGATTTTCGCAACAAAAGCCATGTCACTGCGATATCACTTTGTGATCTTAGTGACTTTGGCGACATCCATGTGATTTATGCGATTTTCGCAACTTAAGCTTTGTCACTGCAATATCACATTGTGATCTTAGTGATTTTGGTGACATCGGTGTGATTTATGCGATTTTCGCAACGAAAGCTTTGTCACTGCGATATCACATTGTGATCTTAGTGACTTTGGCAACATCTATGTACATAGAGGGTGCCAAAACTACATATAGAAGTCACACAATAATGAATGTAATATCCCAGTAACATTACAAAGTTACATCATTCAAAATTCAATAAAACGGACTTTTGACTAATTATGATGACGGCAGATTAGTTACCAAAATCGCATATTTGTCACGAAAATCCCTAAGATCACATATAACTCACAAAGCAATATCGCAGTGACAAAGCTTTCGTTGCAAAAATCGCATAAATCACACAGATGTCGCCAAAATCACTAAGATCGCATACAGATCACAATGTGATATCGCAGTGACAAAGCTTACGTTGCGAAAATCGCATACATCACTCGGATGTTGCCAAAGTCACTAAGATCACATACAGATCACAATGTGATATCGCAGTGACAAAGCTAACGTTGCGAAAATCGCATATATCACATGGATGTCGCCAAAATCACTAAGATCACAATGTGACATTGCAGTGACAAAGCTTTCGTTGCGAAAATCGCATAAATCACATGGATGTTGCCAAAATCACTAAGATCACATACAGATCACAATGTGATATCGCAGTGACAAAGCTTTCGTTGCGAAAATCACATAAATCACATTTATGTCGCCAAAGTCACTGAGATCACATACTGATCACAATGTGATATCGTAGTGACGTGAGATTCATTGATAAAATCACATATTCGTCGCATAAATCACATAGTTGTCACCAAAATCACATAGAGATCAAACTGTGATACCGCAAAACCCACAAAAATAGCATAAATGTTAAAATATAATATCCTTGTGTATCCCTGCGATATTGCAAAATTACGTCCTATATCACATACATGTCACATAATGACTTATTTGTGATTTTCATTATATAAAATTATTTTAGGATATCACTGGATGTCGCTGCGATATCACAAAGTAACATCACAACTTCGTGACAGTGTGATGCCGCTGCGATATCATATGCAAGTCGTAAGTGACGTGAACTTTTGCGACATCGCTGCGATATCCCATGCAAGTCACAGTGTGACTGTGATGTTTGCGACGAAAAACTTTGTCTTGTTGTGGAATTGCTTGTGGTGGGTGTATGTTGAGTCAGTTAAGAAACTGGACTTACCATCCTGACCTTTCGCTAGGAATTTATTCTGAAACCATTTGAAGACTTCATATACTTAGAGCAAGTTCAACCAAGAAGAACTGTCTAGCTTTTTCAGAAATAAAATAATGCTGAGCAACTTTTCAAGCTCAAAATGACTTGTTCAAAAAGCGTACTGAAGATCTCGTTCGTTACCAGATGAACCAAAGTAAAAATTCAAAACGGAGAAGAAATAAGCTGAACAGAATGACGTCAGCAAGGCCGACCAGTGCCTGAAAGGCTTGTTCAAACCAAAACCAAACAGCTTGAGCAACCAGTTTTTATGATTAAAGGGAAAATACATATATATAACAGTTAGCCAGTTTACAATTAAAACACTCGTATAAAACTTAGCTTGTATCAATACATAAGCATAGGTAAAAGGTTATTTAACATTTGTTTATAACAGTCAAATTTGGAGAATAACACTTGAATCAATTCGTAAGAATAGGTAAATGGGTACTTAACATTTGTTTATAACAATCAAGTGGGGAGAATAACACTTGACCAAAGGTGAAGGAAAAACTACACTATTTGTAATCCTATTAAAGGATACGACTCAAAATTAATATTCCCATACTAAGGTTAGGGTTTGGTGAGATAAGAACTTCCTGTTGGTCTAATCCAAACAAATAAAAGGCTAACTTTAAAAAAAATACCAACTATGTTTGTTCACTAAACATTTATTGAAGGCACAAAATAAAAAAAAAAACCATCTATCACGGCTACCTGCCGTTATCCACACACACACAATTACACACATCAGCTATATATCCCCTCACTGCATGTAAGCAGTCACAGAGAAAAAAGAATATCCTACAGGTGCGGGCCTGAAAAGGAACCGCTCTGTTAGCATCCAATGATCGATGATTGATATAAAGACGTCACCCGACATCGGTATGACGTCAGGGTAAAAAAAGTAAACAAACATCGCCGTTGAATAAACATAAGAATGATACAGCATAATCTAACAATGGCCCTCCTCTCATGATTATCAACAACGATGTTTATTTTAACTCTAATATAATAAATACCCTCAAAATATCAAATTACACAAACTAATAAATACATTCAAATATCACTCAGATTAAGGTTACATAAAATCTTATAACATTTAAACACATTGTGAGTAAATACTTGTATACCATAAACTACACTTAAATACAACAAGCTTTTAATTCACAAATATCTTGTTCAAAAATTTTAAAAGTCCATCCTTGGTTAAAGGCTTCGTGAAGATATCAGCTAAGTTGTTCTTACTATGAATATATTCAAGCTTAAACAATTTATCATAAACCAAATTCCTTAAAAAATGAAATTTAATATCAATATGCTTCGTTCTATTATTTTCTATGGGCGAATTTGAAAAATCGATTGTGGCTCGGTTATCACATAAAAGTTTAAAAATAGAACTATTTGAATCTACATCAAACAAAGTTAAATTTTTACAATCCTCGAAAATTCTAATTATCCACAAAACTTCTTTTGCAGCCTCCGTTAAAGTTACGTATTCGGCCTCCATGGTCGAAAAACTGACACACTTATGCTTGTACGATCGCCAAGTAATTGGGTCTTGATCAACAAATAATATTATACCACCCATGGACACGCAATCGTCTCTATTCGCCGCAAAATCGGAATCACTGTAGCAAGTTACGTTTAGTTTCTCGATCTTACTTAGATCTAGCATTTTATCTTTTGTGGACTCAACATAACCAAGCAACCTTAGTAGACACTTCCAATGTGCAAAACCAGGATTTTCTTGAAATTGTGAAAGTACATTTACCGCATAAGAAATATCTGGCCTGGTACGACTTGCCAAGTAAGACAGGCAACCTAGAATGCTTCTATACGGCAGAAGTGACATTTCCTTAATTTCGCTTTGAGAGCTCTGACAATCGATCTTTGACAGTAACACACCTTTAGAAATAGGCAGTGAAGAAATGGGAAATTTAAATTCTCGGAACATATTACAAATTTTATCTATATAGCTTCTCTGGTGAATAAACAGTTTACCACCTTCCTCCTGAAATTCAATACCAAGTAGTAATTTAGTTTTCCCCATTACTTTCAGATCGAACTTAGATGATAACATTTCAATAACCCTATTGATATGTTCAGATGATTTACCAAATAACACAATATCATCTACATATAAAAGTAACAATACATTATTTTCAAAACTATATACACAATTTATCCATTTCAATTTTTCAAACTTAAGGTCTTCTAAAACATTATGGATTTCAAAATACCACTCCCTACCACTTTGGTGGAGACCATAAATTGCCCTGTTTAAAAGGCAAATATAAATGGGATGATCACAATTTACAAAACCCCTGGGCTGATACATATATATTTCATCATCTAAATTAGCATATAAATACGCAGCTTTAACGTCCAATTGACAATGTGTCCATCCTAGTAAACATACAAGTATCGAAAAAAAACACCTTATTATAGAAAAATTAACCACTGGGCTAAAGACTTCATCAAATGTCTCACCCTTACGCTGTTTGTAGCCCTGTGCTACTAAACGAGCTTTGTAACGAATAACTTCGTTATTTTGGTTCCTTTTAATTGTGTACACCCATCTGTTACCTAGAATACTTTTGGATTCTGGCCTTGGTACCAAATCCCATACTTTCCTTTGGGTCATAACCTCCATTTCCTCCTTCATGGAACTATGCCATTTATCTTTAAGTGGGGATGACAAGTATTCCTTAAAGTTTTGGGGGATTTGTACCTCAGTATGACAAGCTTCGGGTTCTACACTAAGATCTTTACCACTAAAATTAAAAAAACCTTTATCGAATTTAATATTGTTAGCATTACAATATTTCTCAGCGTCTTTATATGATCTTAGTCTAGTGTTAGTGCCTCTCACACCATAATACACGTCAGTACGTGATCCATTTCTACGGGGAACAGCATCTCGGACCCAATCCACATCGGCATCTTTGGTGCGATTTCATCGTCGGATTCGGATTCAAATTCCTCATCAATAGTGATACAAACTTTACTAGGAGTTAAATTGGGACCCAGGACAGCTTCCACCTTTTTCTCATCAAATGAGACATTTACCGTTTCTATTATCCTCTTCTCATCTGGCAGCCAGATTCTATATCCTTTTGTTTGCAATGCATATCCAACCATTGTTCCTATTTTCGTTCTTAAATTTAACTTGTTACGTTTTTGTTTGGGAATTCCTACGTACGCCTTACACCCAAAAGTTTTGAGATGCTTGACAGAAGGTTTTCGTCCTGAATAAAGCTCAAATGGCGTTTTGTCTTTACCTTTGTGGCAGACCCTATTCCATGTGTATGTAAAACACAATAGAGCTTCTGCCCAAAATGTGTTAGGTAAGCCACTAGCCTTTAACATAGCTTTAATGCCATCAAGGGCTGTTGAATTGTATCTTTCTGAAACACTGTTTTGTTCGGGAGTATAGGTGTTCGTTCGCTCTGCTTTGATCCCCTCCTGATCCAAAAAATCACAAAATTTAGCATGGCAGAATTCCATCCCATTATCGGTACGTACGTTTATAATTTTACAATTCAAAAATCTTTCCGCTCGTTTTTGATACCTTTTAAAACATTCAAACACTTCAGACTTATCCTTTATAGGAAAAACGGTAACCTTTCTAGAAAAGTCGTCAGTAATGGAAAGAAAATATTTGCATCCTCCATTAGACACCGTGGGTAACGGACCACAAACGTCCATATGTACCAATTCAAGTGGTTTATGAGACCTAATAGTGGCAGTTTTCTTAAATGGAACTCGTTTAGTTTTAGCTAATCTGCAATTCTCACAATCTAAATTGGAGTTTTTAAGTTCGGGCAAACCTTTAACACTATCATTGGTGCTAGTGTGAACCAAATATTTAGTGTTAATATGACAAAATCTATCATGCCATACTTCTAACTGTTTATCCCCAGCAGTTAAACTAAACGCATTTTTACCTTGTTCCTTAAGAGAAGAGACATTAGAATATCTAGGTTTACAATAGTACAACCCATTGACCCTTCTAGCGTAAAACAACTTGTCCCCTTCCTTATTGTGAACAACGATTTTCCCATTTTTACCAACAAAGGTTGCACCTCCCTTATCAAATGCAGAACCTGACAAAAGATTTCTTCGTAACTTGGGAGAAAACATAACATTTGTTAGCTCAATGTCCATTTTGTTACCATCTGTCATAAAATATAAATTTACAGTGCCAATCCCTTCAACCGGACTTGTCACTTCACCAATTGCAAGGGTCATATTTGTATTTGTAACGGGTTCAAAAGTACTAAACAGTGCTCTGTTATTGCAAAAATGAGTAGATGCGGCTGAGTCAAATACCCATGAACAATTATCGACTTTATAATCACTCTGGCTAATGAAAGCTTCAGTTATATAAGAATTACTAGCACCATTATTACGTTTAGACTTTTGTTTACAATCTACAATTAAATGGCCAAACTCTTTACACCTAAAGCAAGGCCCTATTTTACTTTTAACATTCTTGGCTTTTCTAGTTATAGGCTTACATTTAACGTTATTATCATTAACTTTGCCAACACAAGTTTTAAATGATACATTTAAAGATCTATTAAAGTCATTTTTAGACTACTTTAAACGGCTTTCTTCTAAAATCAGTTCACTCAAGGCGCTTTCAAATTTAAAGTCAGAGTCTTTCCATCGATATAAAATTTGTACAATACCTTGGAAGTCTTCCGGTAAATACCTTAACAGTTGAAAAGCTTGGTAGATGTCCTCCAGCGGGTGCCCCGCTTCGGCAAGTTGATTCACGATAGTTCGTAAGCGAGCTGCGTACAGTCCGATGTCTTCCCCTTCTACGTAGTGGCACGAAAAGAAACTGTCTAATAGAGATATCACACGCGCACAGGTGTTGGGTCGAAAATGTTCTTTTAATGTAGTCCATGCTTTGGCTCCATCTTGTGTTGTGGTTATAAGAGCACGGTACTCCTTTTCAACACCAAGGTATATCGTAGAATAGGCTCTATCCTTCCGGAGTTGGTAATCACGTCTCTCTTTTGGACTGGCGTCTACGGGTAGCTCTGGCTCCGTGGCAGAAATAAATCCCCAGCATCCTTGATGCATGAGAACGACCTTGATATCATCGGCCCAGCTGAAGTAGTTAGTTGAATTCAACTTTTCAACACTAGTATCCATGACGAAAATATTAAAAAAAAAACTGCCGATAAATAACCGACCTCCAGGCCCTCCGTCAACAAAGTAGAAACTTCTTTGAAGCTTGAAATACAAATTGAGCACTAGCACACGGCCCTCCGTCAATAACGTGATACTTGAATGACGACTAACAATGTGGCAGGTACTCCCGTCATAAATATGGCAAAGTCCAGAAAAAACTACTTCCTAATGCATGCCGGCAAACTCAACATCGGCCAACTTCTAATATGCAAAAGCCTACTAAAACAATTTAAGTTTGGTTAGAGCATAGATGGCCCATAACCATGTTGGTCTAATCCAAACAAATAAAAGGCTAACTTTAAAAAAATACCAACTATGTTTGTTCACTAAACATTTATTGAAGGCACAAAATCAAAAAAAAAAAAAAAACATCTATCACGGCTACCTGCCGTTATCCACACACACACAATTACACACATCAGCTATATATCCCCTCACTGCATGTAAGCAGTCACGGAGAAAAAAGAATATCCTGCGGGTGCGGGCCTGAAAAGGAACCGCCCCGTTAGCATCCAATGATCGATGATTGATATAAAGACGTCACCCGATATCGGTATGACGTCAGGGTAAAAAAAGTAAACAAACATCGCCGTTGAATAAACATAAGAATGATACAGCATAATCTAACACTTCCCAAAAGATTAAAAGTGACAAAAAAAACCAATAATCAATGAATTAATCAATTAAATTTAAATGAAGGAAAGCCTGAGGTAGACATATTCTGTCTACAGATGGTGGTGAGGAAACGTCTAGGATCGTCAGGATGAGAGGCGTCCGGAAATAGGCCATGGAGATAAGATTTAAATAGTTCTGGAAGAATCCGAACTTTATGGTTATAACCTGGGAAAGTGGGATGCACAAACTGTCCAGAACGGAGGCCGGAAGGACAGTCAGAGAAGTACAAGGTCCAGGAAAAGGAAAGATATTGATGCTGGCAGAAACCATGGACTGGCTAGATATTGATGAGCTAGCAGGACCTGTGGACTGGCAGGATATTTTAGAACTAGCAGGTACCGTGGACTGGCAAGATATTGAAGAGCTAGCTGGACCCGTGGACTGATAAGATATTGAAGAGCTAGCAGAACCCATGGACTGGCAGGATATTGAAGGGCTAGCTGGACCCGTGGACTGGCAGGATATTGAAGATGAAGTACCGCCAGCTATTTTGATGGTCCCGGCGAAAGAAGGAAGCTGAGTCTGGTAGGCACGATGGGCAGCACGGAAAATTTTAAGAATTTCAATTGAATTTGTAGAATGTGACAGTGTTTAAATTCAGCGTTGGAATAAGCAGGATGGGCCGAGACGGTTACAGACACGAGATAAATGACTTCAGAATCGTCCCACGGAAAAAAACTTGACGCTCCATCACATAAAGGGAACCAGCTGGATTTATTTTTTTCCCAAAGAAGAACTGACAGTAAAAACATACGACGCACCTTCAAATTGTCGGAACTGGAAATAGTCCCAACATTGCAAAAGATATTTGAGAAGAAAAGAAAAAGGTCGGCTCCACTTCACTGCCTCGTTAGCTATTTCCAATTCGAATCCGTTAACATGTCGGCGTATGGCCACATTCCGGCGTCCCCAGGAACGAAAAATTCTCACCAGATGTAAAATTTCTGGCTGGTCATCAGTATGAAATTTTTCATGTCTCCACACTCCCTCTGCTCCTCGTGAACTATGTAAAAAGTTCCAGCATCCTTCCTAATTGCCTATGTGCAACATGGCTGGCTGTTACGCCATTTCTTCCATTCTCTCAGTGTCACTCGAGCATCTCTACCGACAAGAAAAACTCAAATTTCACCTTCAAATAAGTCAAGCCAGAATGATTCAGAAGACGCTCTCAAATCCCGCACCAAACCGGCTCCACTAATCAGGAGCGCCCACGTGCAATGACACCAACAGACAATTCAAACTACCCTCTTTTTTTCTCTGGAAGGTATGGGGAAAATAACCAAACTAAAAGGACAGGAATGGGGAATATATATCTAAAAAAAGCAATTATTTCCCAATCCCATGGCCAAATGTTATTTTTACAAATTATCGCAAACTGTTTAAAGTAGAATTGATTATACAAGACTTGCATACCTTAGTGAATTAACTTACATTAAGTGAATTAACTTACATTAAGTGAATTAACTTACATTAAGTGAATTAACTTACATTAAGTGAATTAACTTACATTAAGTGAATAAACCTATACCAGTTGTAAGAAAGCAGTGTCAATACTTATAAAACAACCTAAAAGAAGCTTTGTTAATGGTGGGGAATGTCACCACAACAATATTCTTTTGTCCGATAAGCGGTTCGAATATTATTGTAATATTTCCATATATTTAATCTCAATCTATACTGTAAACTAGGTCTGTGCATGGGCAGTTTTAAAGCATAATACTGCTTAATATATTTAATGATTTTGTCGTGGATGCATTTGTAACATTTTTTTATGCATCGTTTTGTTTTATTATGCTTTGCACAAATTTAACTGGAAAGTTAAAACAGTTAATTGTATATCTATCCTAAACTCAGATTTTAGAGCTTTTATATAATTCATGTGTATAATGAATTTGTGTGTTAATCTCACATTGTGACTTATAAACTGATGTATCTTAACTTATGTATTTTTGACATCTGGTTCAAGGCATTTTTATTAGCATCTTTTGAATATTTTAAATGTAGGCAAAACTACTACTTGCTGTTTACAGTGAAGAGTCATCCATTGTTGATAGTAGCAGTTTGATTGACATGTACAAAGAAGTTGTTAACTTACAACCCAATTGGGAAGCAAGCCATTTCCATTTAGCCAAGTATTATGACAAAATGCTCAATACAACAGAGGCCCTGGATTCTCGAGCGTAAGTAATGCAGAAGGTATTCATATATAACTTTTCTTATTAAGTACATTTTGTGAGTTTATAAAAATGAATTTAACTTTTTTCAGAGAGATTATGGTTAAAGTTGTACGTAACTTTGGTGCATCATTACAGCATGGGTGTAAAAATGTATACCACTCATTGCCTAGACTTCTTGATATTTGGTTTGATTTAGGCACCCTTCAATCTGACGATGGCGCTAGCTCTTCAAGTCGAAAATTGACTGCACCTTGCAAGCCTGTATTGCCTTATTTACAAAAGATAAGCACTATGGTAGTATATGCTTCAAGATTTATCCTATTTATAATAGTACATCTATTATATGACAGTATATATAATCTTAGTACAATATAGTCTGAAATATAAGTTTACTTTTATAATTTAAGATTTTATTTTTTAAAAATACTATGAGTATTTAGCTATAAGAATATTTTGGTATTTTCAAAGAATAAAATATAAAAATTTTAATATCACATGCATACAACATTTATCGATCATTTGAAATGAAATATGGAATAGTTTTTTTTATTAGTTTTAAACTAATTCTTTTCACGTTTTTATCACTTTAGTGACTATTTTAAAGATTTGCAAAATTTGGTGGTAAAATTTTGGCAAAATCAAAAACTTCATAAATGCAATTTAAGGAGGCTTTAAAATTCCTCATTAATTTTATTTTGTTAAATTTTGGTGGTCTTATTTAAGTAAAGGTGTTTTTGATTATTTATTGATTATTGTTATTATATTTAAAAATTTAATATAGCAAATTTAAAACATGATTTTGTTATTATATTTTTTCATAAAATTGTATTTCAAAGTGATATTCATAAGAGAAAAAACTATTTAGCAAAATTGGAATAGTATTAATGAAATTAAATAAAAATTGGTAGGCATCAGAAATTTTTAAAAATTCAACCAATATAAAATTTTCTTTATTGTGAAATAACAATTTGAGATTAAAAAAAAATGACATTGACAGCATGTGAATAAACAGTATATATTTAATAATTAAGACATCATGTATTTTTTTTTTTTTTTTGAAAATGTTAGTAGGTAAGGTAAAATAAAATATCAAAAATTTAGCACACCATAATTTCAAAACAAAAATTCCTTATTAACTTAATTCCTAACAACCATTGATTTAGTTTTCTTTCTAAACCTTGAAATGATAATTCTTTAAGTAGGTCACTTCAGTAATATGTGTTTCATTTAACTTTATAGAGTATAAAATTTCCTTTCAATCTTGTTAATCAAACATTTCTTTAAACTTATTTACTATTTCTTGCAATTATTTTTAATGCATGAAAAATTGTTGGGATTCAAAGCAGTACATCAAAACTGGTGTGTTAAGCGGCCACAAATGAGGATGACTACAACAACGATGGATGATGTGTTGCTTTTGATTTAGGCAGCTATTTTGGCCAAGAAATTTGATTAGTTGATTTTTCAACTTATGTACTTATAAATTAAAAAACGTATCTTTATGCTATGAATACAAAGTATGAGTACATAGTAAAAGGTGCACAATACATTTATGCTTCAAAAATAATTAAGAGTGCCATATGTAGAAGCGGTTCACTGGTTACACAGAAAAAATGTGGTTTTTTTTGTTCCAGAGGTTTTTTTTACAAAATTGGAATAAATTAATCATTTTGTCGAAGAGTATGTGTTTATTATACAGAAGTAAGAAGTCCTGTTAGTGTTTCCTGATACATATATTGTTATTAATTTTTAAATATTTTCCTAACTATATTCACTAGATACCAGCACATATGTAAAAAGATGCAGGGCATTTAGCGTTGGTCCCTTAGTCCCTTAAAGTACCTTTTTTTTAATTTGGTCCCTTTTGTGTCCTTTTTTTAACGTTTGGTCCCTTTAGTCCCTTTTTTTTAAATATATTTGTACCACGTGACCAGCACATGCCATTTCCCTCTTTGTCGAACACAAGAGGGAAGAAAAGCAAACCAGAAATCCCTGTCACGTCCAGTTACGATGAATTAGCGTTGATTGGTTGAATGCTGTTTACAGAACTGGTTTGGTTCTGTATTGAATCATCAAGGTCAGAGGTCATGTAATCGTTTGGTAGCTCGAAGGTCGTAACCATCACAGATTCTGCGGACTACGTTTTTTCGACTTGGAACAGGAGTTTTCGTCACGTGTTGTGGGATTGAAGAACACAAATTGGAATTTCTCGAATGAAAAGGTAAAGCCGAATTTACATGCTACCAGTTGGGCCTCTAGTTTAGATCACCAGTTCTGTGACGTCATCTAAGCAACCGTAGTGCTGTCTATTGGTGATCACGGGAGAGCGCACGTGATTGGTTAATCGGAGTCACCGGCGCCAGTAAATAGAAAATGTTTGGTTTACTGGAACCAGTAGCCTGGTGACGTCACTGGTTGGCGATCTAAACTGGAACCTCAATTGGTAGCGTGTAAATCCGGCTTAAGTAAATTTTTTTTTTAAATATTTTGATATCAGGATTCCCACAGGTCCTTGAAACTCCTTAAGAACTCTTTGATTTTCAATTTCAAGAGTCGAATCCTTGCTTTTCTTCGACAATATCGCACTGTTTTTATGTGTTAAGATAAAAGTTTCATTTAAAATTTTGCGACTTTAAAAATAGCATTACACTTAAATCATTTATTCAAAAGTTTTTTTATCTAACAATTAAATATAGAGTTTCATGGACAGTTTTCAATCTGGACTTGCGTTATTTGAGTTTCGTCTAGTACTTGACCACATGACCGAACGAGATCGTTTGTAAATAAATGCAAACAGCTTTTTTAAATTGAATTATATTTAGCAATTAAATATATGGTTTTGGACGGTTTTCGATCTGAACTTATTTTCTTGAATTTCGTCTAGTACTTGACCACGTGACCGATCGAGATCATTTGTTAATAAATGCAATTAGATTTTTTTTTTTTTTTTTTCAAATTGAGTTTAATGTATGTAATAATTAAATGTGTATTATGTGGACTGTTTTCGATCTGACGTTTTTTTGTTTGTTTTTTTGGTGTTTTTTTTAAAGTTTCGTCTAGTACTTTACTACATGACCGATCGATATTGTATATTGAGCTACAGTTCTGAAATTTTCAACACAAGTAGTTTTGGCATTCTAATTGGACTATTGACAAAAAGAATGTTAAAATTTTAATTTGTTTTTTAATTAATTATTTTACAAAAAGTGTCTTCTAGTAGGCATAGAGCTCTCAAAGTTTCAACTTTGAAGGCCAACTTTTGGCCTTTTAATTTTGCTTTCCACAAACACGTGTTATAATAATCTTAAAGGCGTGTTGTATTCTTGTACTAATGGGGATTTTTGGTGTTAAATATAGGTTTTCTGCAGATCCTAAGAATTCTAGGGTTCAATCATGTGTTGAAATAATCCGTTGCAAAGGTGAAATTTGCACTCCAAAATTGTTATTTGTGTTCTGTCTGTTTACAATTTTAAAAATGTGGTAATCATAATTCTCAGTGTTTTTTTAGTAATATACAGTCAGTAATTAATTCTTTTTTTTTTAATGTGCACTCCAGATGAATGTTTGAAGTGCAAAGTTTGCACTTAGACAAATAATTTTTAATTCAACCCCTTAAATTGTAGGTACTGAATACTAGGTATTTTTTTCGATGCTATAAAAACAAATTTTGTTTAAAAGTCCCTTTTTTTTTTACAAGTACCTTTTTTTTAAATTTTTGGTCCCTTAGTCCCTTTTTTTGAAGTTCCAAGCTGCTAAACACCCTGGAGATGTTAAACAACTAATTACAATCCTAATCAATGCTACAAATCTGGGTTTTCTCTCATTTGAAATGCAAATATAGTATAGGGCAGTTCGCCCTTGAAATACGCTTGGAAAGCATCAGATTACTTGTTAAGATATTAGATGAAGTAACTTGATTAATTTTCGTTCAATGATATTTTCTGGAAAGCAAGTGGTGAAAGAAAATTCAAAGCAGCTGATATTAGACACATTCTTCACTGGAAAATGAAGTATTTATAATAAATTAATGTGTATGTGCTTTGGATATAAAATTAAATTGTAAAGTGAACTTCACTGTCTTTATTATTTAAATTATTGATTTCTATTATTGTGCATACTTTTGTTCCTAAGTTACTTTATAAAGTGCATATCTTCATAAATGAAATTTTTTACATTTCATCTTATTGCTTGATATGTCACGCAATCGGATACATCTTTCATTTTACTTGTCTTCCAACAAGTGAGATATATTGAGGTACTATTGTATATTAGATTAGGACTTTGACCATTTACTCAACAGGTTCTTTCATTTATTTAGGTACAAGCTTTAAGTGAAAGTGTTCCTCTATATTTATTTCTCACTGCCTTTCCTCAGTTAATATCAAGAATTTGTCATTCTCATCAATGTGTTGCAGGACCTCTTCAAGTAAATATATTTTGATGTTTTTTTTTTTTTTTAATGATTTTGATGGGCTGATATTAAAGAGTTTGCACTATCCATAATTTAATTTTTTTTTGTCTGCTTGCAAATTTCCCTTTTATGAAATGTTTAAGAAATAGCTTTTTCATTTGTCAGTTTTTTTTTTTTTTTTTTCTTCTTTTTTTTCTTTTTTTTTTTTCTTCAAATTTTTGTATTATATATGTTGAAAAACAATATTATCTACACTTACAACTAAGTTGACTTTTGTAAAGAATTCTTTGTGAATAATTTGGTAATTAGTGATTTTTTTTTTAAAAACAATTTTTTTATTTTTTTTAGAAATGTATAATTTTTAACAGAGTGGCCACAGAACCTGGAAATCAGGGAAATGTCTGGGAGCTTTCTGATTCTGAAAAAATCAGGGAAATGTCATGGAACTTTTTTAAATTTCACGAAAATCAGAATTTTTTTGTATTGTTTAAGGCACGTTCATCCATATTTTGGCGCTATTTACATGGAGATTCGTAGTGGTAAGCCATTAGAAGTTTAATGTTACGGAATAATTAAAACTTTTCATTACCAGCAAAACTATTTTTTTAAAAATTGCATATTATCTCTTTACCATACATGTTCTATTTGATCAGGGTGTTCAGATATCTGAAGAACCTAAGAAAATTGGGGAAATTTGAAAAAAAGTTTGCCCAAAATCAGGGAATTTTTTAGCAATCTGTCAGGGAATTATCAGGGAACTTTTTGCCTTGAATTTGGTGGCCACCCTGTTTTTTTCTCCTTTTCAATTGTAAATTAATTGATTACTATCTGTTAACACCTGTGTTATTGCGCAACCCTGTCGCGCATCTTCCATCCTACCCCACCCTCTTTATTCGTCTATTAATTACTGTAGATTGATTCCCGCGCTGTGGCGGATGTGTGAGAGATTCCTCTCAGTTCTCATGGTAACTCCTAGGTTAGTTATCATTCTATTTTACAGTCCAACTTGTGAATGTTAATAAAACTGTGCAAAGCTGCCAATACTCGTCGTGAACATTTTTTTATTAAATTTATAAAAACTGAGCTATCGTCGAACATTTGGTCACGTACGAGCCGGAGGACTAAACTGTGCTATTGAGGCCTATGGTTTGGAGTATGATGCGTTAAGCATTTAGTCTTGGATTATCATATGGTTTGATAACCTCATACCCCATTAGTGGATTATTTACTCTATGCAATTCGCATTAAGTAGTGGTGTTATTGTGCACACAATTTGGAAAAACTCAACTTTGGACATAGTATTTTGGAATATACCCAAAAGGTAAGCCAGTCTTTTTAGAAACTATTTTATCTTGAATAATGGAGGAGTTGGCCAAGATTAAAAGTATTCGAGCGTCATGCCGGACGAGTATAACAAAGTTGATCACGAAAATAGATGCATTGCTGGCGCAAACTCAGAAGAGTGGTGAAGAGATTTTGGAGCTTATAGAGTTTCTCTCGGAAAAGGAGAAGTCACTGAAGGAAATAAATCTAGAGGTGTTGAATTTTACTAAAACTGCAGAAGAATTTGAAAAAGAAGTTATTAGTAATGAGAGTTACGAAGATAAAATTATCACTGCTCGTTGTCAACTCAAACGTTGTTTACGTGAATTAGATAAAAAACAAATTTCGTCTGTGCAAATACACGATAATGAAAATTCGATGAACAATAGTTCTCAGAATGCTATTGGTCGTGAGAATGTGTCTACGGTTAAGTTACCAGAAATTACCCTTCCACATTTTAGTGGTAAATATGATGAGTGGCATCATTTTAAACTTCAATTTAATAATATTGGATTTAATGACAATTTGTCATCCGAACAGAAGTTGCATTACCTTAGCGCTGCGTTAAAAGGTGAAGCGAGATATCTACTAACAACAGAGAATACATATTTATCGCTTTTCAAAGCTTTGGAAGATCGGTTTGATAACCAAAGGTTTATAGTTGAAACACACGTTAAAGCTATTTTAGAGCAGGATAAAATCACTCGAGAGTCCGCTAGAGATATTCGACATTTATAAGATAATGTTAAACGGAATATTCGAGCTTTGAAAGTTCTTAAATTTGATACTAATAATCTGTCGGAAATACTAATTTTAAATATATTGCTTCAGAAATTAGATTCTGAGACTCGCAAAAATTATGAGTTAGCAATTAGTTCTAAAGATGTGCCACGTTTGGATGATTTAATGATATTCTTGGAAAAACGCGCACAAATATTGGATAATGTCCATCAAAATGTTGTTATTAAAAACAGATATCAGGATAGAAATTCTCCCAAGCCACGAGCATTTTTAGTTAAAACAAATAACTCTAATTTAACTTGTATATTATGTAAAGGCAAACATCCATTATATAAGTGCAGTGCGTTCGGTGAATTAAATATCGCTCAGAGAAAAGAAGTAATCATAAAGAATAAACTATGTTATCGATGTTTTGGAGGAAACCATTTTTCCTTCAATTGCTCTTCCAAACACTGTTGTAAGAGATGTCATGAGGTCAAGCATAACAGTCTTTTATGCGAAAAACGCTTGGCGTCGACTGAAGTCGTAACAGATTCTCATTTACAGCAATTAAATTCGGAAACGGAGCCATTTATTTATCAACAATCGGCACCTCCCGTGCCAACTGCATTGACTTGCGTGGGAAAGAAATCCGTCATCCTTTCAACTGCACTAATTAGAGTTTACAATCCGTCAACAAAATCGTACATTTTGGGAAGAGCTGTTTTGGACTCGGGGAGTCAATTATGCTTTGCCACTACACAATTTATTAACCGTTTAGGGTTGCATAAAAAGAAGCAAAGTATGAATGTTATGACTTTGGGAGGGTCTCAGACGCCAGTCGCTTATCAAGTAACAACAATTATTGCCAACGAAGGAGAAACCTTTTCTGCAACACTTGACTTTCATGTCTTAAAGAAGATTATGGATTTTATTCCAACAACAAGGATTAATTTAAACGGAATACAAATTCCAGATGGCCTAGCCGACAGCCACTTTGCAAATCCGAGTCAGATTGATATTCTGCTTGAAGGGGAAATATTTTATGAACTTATAAAGTCAAAAACGATTGATGCTGGAAATGGAATAGTCTTTAGAGAAACGGTCTTCAGTTTTATTCCTACCGGGGCAGTGGAATCGACGACTCCTGTTAATTACTGTGGACTGATATCTCGTAACGAGAACATCGAAGCATGCTTGCAAAAATTCTGGGAAGTGGAGGCAGTGTCAGAAAATTACCGTTCTTGCGAAGAGGACTCTTATTGTGAAAACCATTTTTAAAGAGACACATCAACGAGATGTCACTGGTCGCTATATCGTCCAAATGCCAATTTCTGACATCGATTCCCTGGGAGACTCCGAACGGATGGCTGCGAGGAGACTCACTCAGCAATGGACTAGACTTTCCAAGGATAACAAAATGAAAAAGATGTACCAGGATTTTATGAGGGAATACCTAGAAATGGGTCATATGGAACCAGTACTAGAGTCGTCTGAGCCACCTACGTGCCCTACTTCCTTCCTCCCCCATCATGGCGTGTTCAATCCGGATAAAGTGACAACTAAGCTCCGAGTAGTGTTCAACACTTCTGCTCCATCAACGACCGGTAAGAGCCTTAATGACTGTTTACTGAAGGGAGAGGTACAAGAAGACATTTTTGACATAATGACACGATTTCGCAAGCATAAATACAGTTTTATGTGTGATATCAAAATGATGTTTCGGCAGATCTTGATAGACCCCCAGCAACATGATCTTCTTCGAATTCTGTGGATAGAAGAGGGTACCTCCAAGCCAGTCACCTATCGACTCAAGACGGTGACCTACGGCACAGCCTGTGCCCCTTTCCTAGCCATCTGGACTTTAAAACAAGTGGCCCAAGATGAAGCCGAAAGATTCCCACTTGCCGCTGCTGTCCTACTCCAGGACGCATACATGGATGATGTCGTCTCAGGAGCCCCAGACCTTGCCACTACTGCAGAGCTGCAAGACCAATTGCAGGGAATCCTCGGAACCTGTGGAATGATGCTTCATAAGTGGAGTTCCAGTTCACCGCAACTGATTAACAGTGTGAAATTTAAGAACCAGGAGCACTACTTCTCAACGGATGCTGATGCTGCTGTCAAAACCTTGGATGTTAGCTGGCACCCTGGTCAAGATATATTTTTCTACAAAGTTTCAGCAGTCCACAAGTCATCTTTTACCAAACGTGAAGTGTTAAGTGTCATCTCGCATATTTACGATCCGTTAGGATTATTGGGACCAATAATCACAAAAGCAAAAATCTTTCTACAAAAGCTATGGCTTCTTAAACTCGACTGGGATGACACTCTTCCCGATCCCGTATCAAGTGAATTTGTGCAATTTGTGTCTTCCTTAAAAGCCATAGAAGATATAAAAATCGAAAGATTCATTCTTGGTGTTGCCTTTGATAAAGCTATACTTGTGGGTTTCTGTGATGCATCCCAAGCAGCCTATGGGGCTGCAGTGTACATGCACTGTTCCAACGGTGATTTTTCATCAACCAAGCTAATAGCTAGTAAATCCCGAGTATCTCCGATAAAAGTGATTACCATATCGAGGCTTGAATTATCAGCGTGTCTACTCGCTTCCCAGTTAGTGGACAAAATTCGCCATTCCTTACAGATGGATATTGCTCACACCATCTTGTACACTGATTCCACTATAGCTCTTGCATGGATAGCTACCCCATCCATCAAATTAAAAACATTCATAGCAAATCGAGTGTCAAAAATTCAAACCCTTACTGAGCAGTGCCACTGGAGACATATCCCCTCTGGTGACAACCTAGCGGATATTATTTCGAGAGGGTGCAACCCTGAAGATTTGGTAAATAGGAATTTGTGGTGGAACAGACCTTCAATTGTGTATGAACCGATCAAACAAGAACCCGTCGAATTGTCAAACAATTCATTTGAGGAAGAGCCGTATTTGGTCAAGCTAAAAACAACCACCACTGCTTTACCTATTTCCTCAACTGTAAATACAAACAATTTAGTGAATTTTACTGTTGGATTCAAAGATGTTGAACTAAAAACATGTCTTACAATATCTGATATAACCTTTGCTAATTCATTTTTGAGTATTAGTAATAATTACAACACTCTTCTTCGTATTATGAGTTTTATTTTTAGGTTTTGCCATAACTGTCGTCACCCGGACAACAAAAGAACCGGACACCTGTCCTCGGAAGAAAGAAAGCTGTCTCAGCAGTTTCTGGTAAAAACTGTACAAAGAGAGGCATTCCGGGAAGAAATTAATGATTTGCTGAAGGGTAAAACTGTGTCTTATAACAGCAAATTAAAAAGTTTAAACCCTTTCTTAGATAATTTTCAAATTTTAAGAGTAGGTGGTCGTTTGTTTTCTCCTCCCAGAGCACCTCATTTTGGAGGTCTGTTTGAGGCCGGGGTTAAAAGTATGAAAACACATTTGTTACGTGTTGTTGGTGAAACAAAACTCTTGTTTGAAGAATTGTTAAGTGTTGTAACCCAGATTGAGGGTGTTCTGAATTCAAGACCCATATCTCCTATGTCATCTGATGTTTCTGATTTGGAACCCCTTACTCCTGGACATTTCCTTTTAGGACGCCCCTTAACGAGTACAGTTGAACCTCAACTTATTGATGTAATTGATAATAGACTTTCTCGGTGGCAATTAACCACTAAATTTGTACAGCAAATATGGCGCCGATGGCAATCAGATTACCTAAATCAGCTCCAACAACGCCATAAATGGCAGTTTGATAAGGACAATGTAAAACCTAACACTATGGTCTTGATTAAAGAAGATAATTTGCCTCCTTTAACATGGTTACTAGGTAGAATTGAGGAAGTTATTAAGGGTAAAGATGGAAAGGTTAGAGTTGTTGTTGTAAAAACTAAGTCAGGGTATTTCAAAAGACCAATCACAAAATTATACATTCTTCCATTTGAAGAAAATCAAACTTGAACTGTTTAATTTACTTATTCATTATTTGAATTTTAATAGTACTTAAGATGTTAATTGTGTTTTAAAATCGTTAAAAGGTACATGTTTCAAGTTGATTCTATATCTTTCCTATTTTGTGTTTTTGCCATATTGAATGTCAACGTTTGAATATTTCAAGTAGTAGTTATATGTTTGTATCACTAATAATTGGTATTTTTAAAATTGTATGCTTATAGTTATTCAATTTTTAATTTGCATTGATTTAACTTGCATTTGATTATATTTGGTATTTTTAATTTTCCTATATTTTGGTATTATTGAAATGTTATTTCAACGTGGGGCGGGATGTTAACTCCTGTGTTATTGCGCAACCCTGTCGCGCATCTTCCATCCTACCCCACCCTCTTTATTCGTCTATTAATTACTGTAGAGTGATTCCTGCGCTGTGGCGGATGTGTGAGAGATTCCTCTCATTTCTCATGGTAACTCCTAGGTTAGTTATCATTCTATTTTACAGTCCAACTTGTAAATGTTAATAAAACTGTGCAAAGCTGCCAATACTCGTCGTGAACATTTTTTGATTAAATTTATAAAAACTGAGCTATCGCCGAACACTATCAAAATACTAAATCATGGAGAATAATAAAAGAGACTCAAGCAAAGCATTTATTTGGCAAGATAGAAAATAATTATTACAAATAACTTTTTTTTAATATCCAACAAACTTAGTTTTTAGTGTGGAGCTTCGGTTTGTTATGGACTGGAGAAAATATTTTAAATAAATAAATTTTACTTAATAGTATTCTCATTTGTGTTTGAAAGGCTGATAAGATACTACTTTAATAGTGTCAATTGTTATTTTTACTAATCATCAAGTAATTTTGCTTTCTGAAAGAGCTTAAGAGGACTACAGTAAAAAAAAAAAAAATGTATATATTTTTTTTCATCTACTACAATTTCGGATATATATTTCATTTGAAAAATGCAAGAATGTATGATTTCAAGGGTTTTTATTTATACATTTACTACTAATAATAAATATATCTTCAAACATCAGAAGGTTGTGGTTAGATTTTAGTTTAATAAATAAAGTTTTTAGCTTTTTTAAGTCTTTTTTTTTTTTTCCTAGAAACTAATCTCCAGACTATTGGTTTCTTATCCTCAACAATCCATGTGGATGATGATGGCTGTTTCAAAGGTATGTGGTTTTTATGTTTTCCCACTTAACATGCAATAAATTGAAATGCTAAGTGGATGAATAGGGTATGTATTGGAAAGCAACTTTTGAGTTATAGGCTTTTCTGTTAAGAATTTTATAGAGCAAGGTTGTTAAGTGTTCAAAATTAGTCTAACACATATCACCTTCCATCATTGTGAAAACCTAAATTTAACCCATATTTTTTTTTTTTTTTAAATTCAAGTATCCCTTTAATCCACTTAATTCTTTCAATTATTAAATATTAATTACAAAGCATTTAGCATTGGTCCCTTAGTCCCTTAAAGTACCTTTTTTTTATTTTGGTCCCTTTTGTCCCCTTTTTTAACGGTTTGGTCCCTTTAGTCCCTTTTTTAAAAAATATTTGTACCACGTGACCAGCACGTGCCATTTCCCTTTTTTTCCCTATTTGTCAAGGGAAGAAAAGCAGACCAGAAATCCCTGTCACATCCAGTTACAATGAATTAACGTTGATTGTTTGGATGCTGCCCAAATCTTAAGAAATTGGAAAGTGCAAAGTTAAAGATCAATGGCTGAAGAGGAAAGATCCAAATGGCTACATAGTTCAATCTTGGGCGAAGAAGGCTGGGGTTTATGAAATCTTTTGCATTGTATGCGAAACAAAAATCAATGTTGACCATGGTTTTTCCCGTGTGTTGCAGCATGCTGGCAAAAAATGCCATATCAAAAACTACAAAGTTAAACTAGCCCCCCTGCAGCTTTGTTTGGGAACTACAGATGCTAATTCCTCTACTGGAACGTCTGTATCGCCAGTTGTGTTACCCACATCATCTCCATTACTTCTCAATTTATGTTCCAATAAAGAAAAGGCACTAAAGGCTGAACTTCTTTGGGCAATGAAGTGTGTGATCTCTAACTATGCTTTTCATTCCAATACGGACTTTAAAGTCTTATTTGGTGCAATGTTTGGCACTTCTAGTGTTCCTGAAGGTTTTTGCTTGTCTGCAGCCAAAACTATGTATTTGATTACAGAGGCACTGGGACCCTATTTTTATCAAAATGTAGTAAAAGATATAGCTGGCTCAGCTTATACTCTATGTTTTGACGAAACAACTCACGAGTGTGGCAAGAAAGAGTTTCAAATTGCAATTCGTTGTTGGTCGGAGACAGAAAACAAAATTGTCCAAAAGCAGATTGAAACATTTTTTTTAGGCCATGCTACTGGAAAAGATTTTAATGATAAAATTTGTTAGCGTTATCAAATGCTAATTTAGCTCTTAAAATTATGCTTATGTTAAGCTGTGATGGCCAAAATGTAAACAAAACTGTCCTGAGATTGATTAACGAGAGTCTTCTGGCAGTTCGGGAGAAATCTTTAATTGATATTGGGACATGCAGCTTACATAAAGTTCACAATGCCTTTCAAAAAGGTTTAGAAGCGATGGGTGATGAAGTGACGTAGCTAGCAATATCCATTTACTATTATTTGATTGCTGGCCTGCAAGATGGGAGGATTATTGCAAGTTGCAAAAAGAATTGAATGTTAAAAGTCGTCAATTTATCAAACATTCACCCTCTAGATGGCTGTCTTTAGGGCCAGATGTTGTAAGAATACTTGAACAGTGGCCAGTAGTCCTTAATATTTCCTAACATTTTTTTCTTCTCATGCCACATCAGCTCAACTACAATTTAGTCAGTATCAAACAATTGCAATACTCCTTAGATCTAGCATTAAGGCTGAATTAATTTTTGTTCTCGATACTGCCAATTATTTTTTCCAGTTATTTAAAGATTTTTCAAAATGAGGAACCTATGGTTCATAAATTGTATGTGGAAGGAAATGATCTGCTGTTGCAGCTTAAAAGTAAAATATATGTAATTCCTGAAGATCCGACTGAGAAGGAAGTTGAAAAATTGCCATTAGGTAATATAAATTACAGCTTTGAGTTGAGTAATGAACTGGCAAAAATGAAAGACAAGGATGAGAAACAGTTCCGTTTAGCAACTCAAAAGTTTTATATCGCATTATATTCCTACCCCAATGGGCAGTTAAAAATGCATGGTAGTTTACTGTCGGATTTGCGATGTTTAGCGAAGGAAATTTTCAAATTGACTACCAGCGAGTCACAAATTATCGCTTTGGGGAAAGCTCTACCCTTCAACGTGGACATTTGCCGCCTGGTAGACGAATGGAGAGTTTTGAAATTCGAAGATATCGAATCATTGAAAGAAAGTTCTATCGACCAGTATTGGTCTGCTGTAATGAAATCAAATTCCCAGTAGTTGCCAAAGTAGTGAAGGCCATGTTAGCCTTGTCACATGGCAGTGCAACGTGGATTTTCGGCATCTGGCAATGTTTTAACTTCTGACAAAACTTCAATGACTGAAAGGGGTTTAAATGCCCGTCTAAATATCCTCTCGGGATTGAAAATTTTTGATAATAAGCCTTTCCTAGTGCCAATTACGAAGGAATTACTTTTATTGGGTTCTAATGCAAATAAATGCTACAAAGACCACTTAGAAAATGTCAAGCTAATCAATGAGATGAAAGAAAAGGATGCAGAAGAAAGAATAAAATTGAAAGTTAGAAGTGAAGCAGCTTCAGAATTGAAAGAACTTAGCTATAGTCTTATAGTAAAAAAAACAAAGAAGAGAAAAGGAAGAAAGCAGCAGACAAATTACTTAATGAAGCAACAAAAAGGCTGGAGAGTGCGATTAAACGAAAGAATTTCGAAGAGATGACTCTTGCCCAAGGAATGCTGCATGGTGTGAAAAGATAAAGATGTTCTGAAGCAGAAACTTCAAAAGAACTATATACAATTATAATTTTAAGTTTACTAATATAATTTACATGTTTCAGCCTGTACATGTTTTTATGTAGCTCTCTTCTTAGTTTAAATGAATAAGCACTTTTTGGTGTTAAATATAGGTTTTCTGCAGATCCCAAGAATTCTAGTGTTCAATCATGTGTTGAAATATTCCCATGCAAAGGTGAAATTTTGCACTCCAAAATTGTTATTTGTGTTCTGTCTGTTTACAATTTTAAAAATGTGGTAATCATGATTTTCAGGGGTTTTTTAGTAATATACTGTCAGTAATTCTTTTCTTTTTAACATGCACTTCAGATGAAAGTTTGGAGTGCAAAGTTTGCACTTGGACAAATAATTTTTAATTCAACCCCTTAAATTGTAGGTACTGAATACTAGACATTTTTTCTATATTATAAAACAAATTTTGTTAAAAGTCCCTTTTTTTAAAATATTTGGTCCCTTAGTCCCTTTTTTTGAAGTTCCAAGCTGCTAAACACCCTGTAATTATTAAATACTAACTTGCTTTCCTTATGTATTTTTTCAGTCATCTTACCAAACTAGAAGTAAGCGTTGTCGACAAATATTTCAAGAAGCTATTTTCCTGAACCCAAGTTTGGGGAAGTACATCAATGATACAACTAGATTAGCTGATAAATTAGTCGAATTGAGCAACAAGAATGTGGGTGAACAAAAAAAGATAAACCTTAGTGAACACTTTTCGAGCCTTTTGAAATTGTTGGAAGATAGGTAAGACTCAGAAAAACGATTTGTGCAATATGTTATTTTTATGTCATTAACCCATTATTGATTGTTGACTCATGCTTAAATCTGTTTTGGATAAATAGACTCGAATTCCAATTCTAAGATAAAATAAAAAATAACTTTTAAGCAATCATAAAGAAGTACATACTTTCCAAGGGGTTTATCTCTACTTAAAATATTAAATTGAATTTGTTAAAGTGAATGGCAATTCATTAATCTCTTTTATAAAAAAAATATGTGACAGATGTATTTTAAATTTCTTTAAACTTTTATTCTGTTATTTTCAGAAATTTCAGTCAAGTCATGCTACCTTTGCAAACTCAAATGATTGTTACTTTACCAAATGGCTTTGTAAATGATTCACAACACAACTCATTTCCTTTAACCCCAGTTTATATTTTCGCCTTTGAAAATGAAGTAAGTGTTAAGTGTTTTTTTTTTTTTTTTTATGTTTTTTAAACCTGAATTATTTTCTAAAAGTACTTATATTTGTCTCTTCAATGTAGGTTGAAGTGTTTTCTTCTCTGCAGAAGCCTAAAAAGCTCATCGTCAAGGGAAGTGATGGAAAACTGTACCCGATTATGTGCAAACCAAAGGTTAAAATTAATCTGGATTTAGTTATAGTTTTTTTTGTTTCTGAAGCAAGTATTAAGATGTGGCATGATATGCTAGCATAATGATATTCAATGCATGTACTTACATAGTTTGGTAATTTTTATTTTATTTAAGAAAACAAATACCAAGTTCCTCACTTACAAAACTTGCTTATTGATAACAAGTTTGATATTATATGGCTTACATTTTGAATAATTCACATAAAATTAATGCTTTTTTGAATTTTTTTTTTATCTATGATTGTACATTTATATATATAAATAATCACTTTTTCTAATTTTTTAAAATTATTTTAAATTTACAGTATTTTAATTTGCTGCTTCAAGTTTTCTGCCATTTATTACCTAAACCAGAAAATAGAACAAAACATTGCTGAACTCTTCCTGTGTAAGGCATTTTAGTGTTGTAAATATTTTCTAATTTGATTTTTATTCTAAAGGATGACTTGAGAAAAGACTGCAGATTGATGGAATTTAATAATCTAGTTAATAGATATCTGAAGAGTGATCCTGAAGCTCGAAGGCGACAGCTATACATTAGAACATATGTAAGAGGGTTTTTTTTTCTTTCTATTTTTAATGTTCTTACATTACCACTCACTATTTTTTTAATCTCGCCTTATAATACATTTTTCATCCACTTTTATTCATCAAACAATCTGTAAATTGGTACTCTTATGCGTTCGTAGGAATGATAGCAGTAGGGAAAGTTTCAATGTGAGTAAAGAATGAAATGTGTTTGAAAATCAATTTTTTCCCCCCTTCAAATCAACCTTTCTTTTATGAAATAAGCTCATAGAGTCCAGCCCATCTTATTAAGGTTCCAAATTACTCAAAGAGCAGTTAAAGAATCATAACATTTTCAGGGTTCATACACCTCAGGGAGAATAGTGAAAACTCTGAGCAAATAAATCAACCTTAAAATATCAGGGAATTCTCAGAGAGAAAAAGAAAAATCACCCTAAAGCCTGGAAAATGTCGCTGTTACTTTGGTGAAAAAATTTTACTCTTCAGTGCTATTTGTTTAACCTTAACTCGAATTAAATTATAGAATTATTTGATAAAATAGACTTGCAGAGAGTTATTCTTAAAAGGAAAAAAATACTTTTTCATGTTAACGAAAGAATTTGTGTAATCGAGGTTTGACAATATTTATCTGACTTGCTAAAATAATTAAAATAATAAATTCTTGCTTAATATAATCAACTCTGTAATGAAAAGCATGACTCTGGAAAATCTGAGGAAATCTCAGGGAATTTTTTCCTGAAAAGAAGTATGAACCCTGATTTTAATTTGTCTGACATTTCAATAGCTATATATGTGAGATCAGAATATCCCTTTTCCCTCTCGTAATACACAATGCCCTCTAGGGGAAAGGAACACAATGAGACAACAGTTTTGAATATTACTGTGAGATCGTCGTGAGACATGCATGTACTATGTAACTATGCCAGCGTAAAGTTCTTAATGATTAAATAAATCGAGATACTACTAACCCTGTCTCGTTGCTCCCTTTCTTCCAGTACAGACCATCTCCTTTAATGGAGGCTCAGCCATATAGAACTTGAAAACTTATTAAAATATATTTTTTCTTCTTCAAAAACGGAATTAGTCTTGCCCTACAAAAGCCATTTCATCAAAAAACAATGCAACACAACTTAAGTTACAGGCCAATAAAACTACCTTTATTGACTGAAACAAATACAGTCCAAAAAACTGTCTTCATCAACCATAACAGAACAATTTTACGACTCCAAAAGAACTTTGGAAGAGCAAACCAACCCTCCCATAGTCTTATACTGTGCCTGAGCATCATATTTAACCAACACTAACAGTACTGGAGAATGAAATATTTGTCACAATTGTGGGATCAGAACACCCGCTTTCTCTTCACTTAATAATGGCTTAGTAGACAGCTGAGTCAAACATTATACTCTACATGATTGTCACGAGACATGCATGTACTATGTAAATCTGCCACTTTAAAGGTGTTAAGGATTAAATAAATCTAGGAACTGATAACCCCATCTCGTTCCTTCCTCTCTTTCACTACAAGCCCGCTCCACATATATAGTAGTGTGATATTTGTACTTATATATTGTAATTTCCTTCTTTACTCGCTTAAACTCATTCTCATTTAATACAATTTCTTACAGGCTGTTGTACCTTTGAATGAAGAGTGTGGGTTAATTGAATGGGTTCCAAACCTGCATGGATTACGATTGATTTTATCTAAAATTTACAAATTAAAAGGTCTTCTAGTCATTGGGAGAGAAATAAGAGCCATGATGCCTTCCAAAACTGCAACTTTTGAGTATGTACAATCTTGTAATAACTGTCCTAAATGCAGTGTAGATGTTAATTCTTGTATATGAAACAGGGTTTTTTTTTATTCAGGGAAAAGTTACTAATCTTCAAAAACAAATTCTTGCCTCGGTTCCCGCCCGTTTTCCATGAATGGTTCAAGATTGTCTTTTCTGACCCTACAGCTTGGTGAGATTACCTTTTTATAAGTCTATAACTTGTGTGAATTTAAAATAATTCAGGTTTACTATTTTAACTCGGGGTGTGGAACATCGCACAACTTTCAGTTACACTTAATACTGGTCACTGCATTTAAATTTCCCATGGATACATGTAATTTATCTTTTCGTTTTCAGTATTTTAAGAAAATGGGCAATTTCAGGGTTCCCACCGTCCTTGGAATTTTTTAATAAAATTTTATACTTGAAAGTCTTTGAAAAAAAGATGAGGTCCTTGAAAGTCCTGGAATTTTTAAGCGACCACCGATAATCTCCACCCCCTTTTTTGCCCTACTCTTTGTTGTACTTTTTTTCTAAAGTATAACAAATAATTTAAATTGAAAGGGAAAAATAAACATGACCTTTGTAAACAAATTTAAGTGAAAACCAACTAAGTTATCGGTGCTAAAGCCACACAACAACATTAGTAGTTATTGAAGTTACAGCAACTAATTAATAAATAACAAAATGATAAACAATTGAAAAAAAGACATATTTGTAGATTATAGTAACTTTGTCAGGGGGTGACAACCATAATCAACGTCAAAAAGCGAGAATTTTTCTGTATATGTTAGGGCAAAAGCCTAAACAACATATGTTACCCCAAAATTCTCGTTCCACAAGGTTTGTAAGTCAAAAATATTTAAACGACAATGAGGAAAGCAAACTGAAACTTAATAAAATTTCAATTCGAATAACTAGAAACTTGTAGAAATTCAAACTTGCCACATTTTGAAATGGCTGATCTGATTGAATCTGATTGTGAAACGTGTCCTTAAATTAAACTTAAATATCATTCGATAACACCCTGTGCCATCTGTTGGTTTCAAATGTAATCCTCAGTCAGTTTGTCAATATTTAAAAAAAATTCTGAAATTATTCATTATCAAACTAATTCTAAAATTGTTGCATACTTCTTTGAAATCTTTCAAATTATTACAAATCCTTTCAATTCTATTAAATTGATTAAAGAAGATGTTATGAAAAATCTCTTTGTTCAAATTACTGTGGATATTGGTAAAAGAAATTACCTCAAATTTAAAATCTGATCTTTTGTCATATATTCCAGTAAAAATATTATTATTGTGTATTACAATTTTTTCATCCCCGTAATTGGCAGTAGTATCTGCCAATTAATTCGATATAAAAATTATTTAAATGGTTTTGACTTTCAAACCTTGTGGAACGAAAATTTTGGTGTAACATGTGTTATTTAGGCTTTTGTCATAACATATACAGAAAAATTCTTGCTTTTCAGCATTGATTATGGTAGTCACCCCCTGACGAAGCTACTATAATCAACAAATATGCCTATTTTTCAATTGTTTATCTTTTTGTTATTTATTAATTATTTGCTGTAACTTGTCTAAAGTATGTAATTTTATAAAAAATTTCTTAAATAGGTCCTTGACTTTTTTTTCTTCTACAAGAGTAGGTACCCTGAATTTAGTGATATTTTTGGGCAATAATTATTACATTGGCAAAAAACAAACAAAAAAACCCAGCAAAATAGGAGATGTTTTTGGGTCAATTCCATGAAAATGCGACATAGACATCATTTTTTAAATTATAGCTAAATTAATTTTTTTTTGTTCCAGTTGATAGAAAATAAACCAAATTTTATGAAAATAACAAGATGTAATAAGATAATTGTATGAATAATTTTTTACAGTGAATTACTCTAAGACTTACTTTGAAATCGAAAATCTGCTATTTTTACCTCTAGTTTAATGCCCCTTGAAGCATTTAAATACCATTTAGAATTTTGAAAGCAAATATATTTTTTAAATAGTTTACTTTATTCTGAAAAACACCAAAATTTTCACTGGAAACCTTTTAATTAATTTGTTATTCCCCCTAAACTTGATATTCGTCTTCATGTCATGTCTGTCACAAAAAACTTGGATTTTTTTAATTTAAACAAAATCCACTTGATAAAAATTATTAACACTTTATTTTCTCTTTTTATAAGTCAAAAGAAACAGTTCATAAAAAATTTGAAAAATAAATTTAAAATTTGATCAAAATATAGAACATTAAATTTTGTCATGTCTGTCACGTTTGTCATGTCTGTCACAATTAATTTTTCAAACAACTTTGCCTTAATTTTTTGCTTTGAAAGTTATTATTATTATTTAACTTAGTATTGATGGCAACCCTATTTCTATACAACTCAACTCAACCCTTTTGAGAACACATGTGATAGTTACCAGATAATTATGTTGATAACAATTTTTTTGTGATAGATAGGTACATTACAATTGAGTGATTACTTCAAGAACTTCTATAGCAAAGGTAAGCATTTGTTATTTCTTATACTATATTAAATAAAATCTTACTTAAAAGTATATTTGGTAATTGTTTATTTATATTGTATAAAAGGAGTAAGTTTAGTAAATACAACTTAATAGCAAATTTTAACTCAAGCAAAACTTTGAAACTATTTAACAAGTTTCACTGAACTTTTAAAAGTTTAATATAGATTCTCAAACTAATTTTGTATTTTTCAGATATCAATGGCTAAAACAGAAGCAGAACGACAGAGGGAAAGACGGATGAAGCTTAAAAAAAGTGGAATGTATGACCAATATAAACAAAAAGCAACTGCTCAGAAGCAAATATTGCGCAAAAAGAAACTGAAAACTGAAAGTGTGCAAGGAAAAATCCTGCGCCAAGAAAAGGATAGGATTAATCATGCAAAGTACAGAGCTAAATTAAAAGAAGCAAAACATCAGCAAACTAGTCCTAACAAGGCGTTTGGAAATTCAAGAGCTTTTGGAAAAGCTATATCACGTGCTAAAAGAAATCTTCCTAACAGTCCAAGAAAATGTGCAGCAGTCGTTCAAAAACTTGCTATTCAATATTCACCTAAACTACCTACTAACCCTAAACGGTCACATAGTAATTCTATTGATGATACCACAAAAGAAGCCGTTACTTTGTTTTATGCTAATGATAGCATATCAAGTCAAGCTCCAGGACTGCGAGATTTTTTTATTTTGAGAGATGATAAAGGAAAATCAAAGATTCAAAAGCGATATCTCCAGTTTACCCTTGGAGAAGTATACAGACTTTTCCTGGAAGAATATCCTTCAACTAAAATTGGGTTCAGTAAGTTTGCAGATTTAAGACCTAAACATATTTGTTTACGTTCTGAGACGCCAGACAACATGTGTCTGTGTATCTATCATGAAAATATACGGTTATTGTTAGAATCGTCCTCAATTTTCCCTAAGAGTACAACTGATTTTATACGAATGATTGTTTGTGATGAAAACAATAGGAGTTGCATGCTTCAAACATGTGACGAATGTAAAGACCTTCAACTTTTCAATAAGTTCATGGAAAATACTTGCAACAGTGAACTAGAATATGAAGTTTCCTACCAACAATGGATAAAATCGGAGGATGGATCTGTAGTTCGAAACAAAAAAGAAGGAATTTTAAATGATGTATTAAATTTATTGGAGAAACAGCTTGTATACTTCTTGTGCCACGTGTATGTGAAACGTACACAATCTAAAGTTTTTACTAATTTAAAAACAAATCTGCCAAACGGAAAACTTTTGATACAAACTGACTTCAGTGAAAACTATTCTCATATTTATCAGGATGAGATTCAATCTGCTCATTGGCAGAATACTTCCTCTACTATATATACTACAATGGTATATTATTGTGATAGTGATTCTGTCACTGTTTCTTCAGAGCCATATGTAATTATATCCGATTATAGTAATCACGACAAGTATGCTGTTATTGTGTTTAACAACTTAATAATTGAAAAATTCATGGAAGATCATCCAGAGTTTAAAGTGCAAGAGATTGAATTCCAATCTGATGGAACATCTCAGCACTTTAAACAAAAATACACAATATTTACAATGACGCAAAATAAGCTCCCAACAGTCTGTCATTTTTCAGCCACATCACATGGCAAAGGATGTATTGATGGCATTGGTGGGACTATTAAGCGTCGAGTCCGAGATGCTACTAGAGCTAGAAGTATAGATCCTAGAACCCCATGTGAGTTTGCTGAAGCTGCAAGGAAAATTTGTCCTGGAATCAATGTCTTGTATGAATCACAAGAAAAAATACAAAAAATTAAAACAAAACTTGATCTGACATGGCAAGAAATTAAAACAATGCCTGGAACAAGAAACTCGCACTGTTTCCGATCATGTGCACCTGGTATAATATTTTATAGCCTCACTTCAGAGTGTAAAAAGGGTACTCTTTTTAATTTCAATACTGGTGACTATACTGAAAACTACCTATTGGAAAAAGCAACAGCTCACAATTGATATGTGGCCAATGGGTGAACGTTAAATACGATAATGGGGTTTTTCATGGAATGATAACACAAATCGCACAGAACCAGTACAAAATAAAATGTTTAGTACCAACCAAAATTAAAGGCATGTTCAAATTTGAACCTGAAGATCATGTTGTCTGGTATGAGAAGCAGCAAATACTAGCAAATGTTTCAGCTCCCACTCTAGTAAATTCCAGGGTTTTTTATAAATTTTAAATTTTTTTTGTAAATCATTTCACATAATATATCATCTTGTAACCTCATAGTTGTATTAATAAAAATATAGTGATATTTAAGAGAAAAAATACTTAACTTCATATAAAATTGTACACGTGTCATGTCTGTCACAAAACCTTGTCATGTCTGTCACGCTGATAAATATTTAATAATATTTTATTATTTAAAAATTGCTGAACATTTTTCTTTCTGCTTTATACATCCAAGTCTTATTTTGATTCCCAAAAAATTCTAGACTTGGCATGCTTATCAATTAAGAGCAAATGGTAATAATATATGGTCACTCAAAATCTATGTCTCAATTTTGTCATGTCTGTCACAGTAGGTTTTAGCCCAATTAAACAAAAGTAATTTCTCTTGAATTAAAATGTTACTGTTTTTTATAACTAAGACCTATATTTGCATCACCCCATAGCAATTTTTTGCCTGTCAATTAATATTTAGTACTTCAAAATGAACAAGAAAGTTGTCTTATGTCATGTCTGTCACAAATGGAATTGACCTTTGATGAATATTGCATTATACTTTCTTGTAAATGGTCGATGTTGATGCTCAAGGGAAGAGAACTCTGTGTTAAAGACATTCGTTTTTCAACTTTTTTCACATTTCTACTGGAATTTCACGAGGGATGTTTAGAGCACATTATAAGACACTGCCACAGCGACTTTGATTAAAATTGTTAGAGCTGCTTTTTGGAAACTGCTAAAAAAACACATATTCTTATGCGCATACACAATTTTGACGAAAATCTTTATGACAGGTTCCATTGCCACCACTAACCTGTAAACAAAAGTTGAAAATCATAGGTCTATCTGTTCATAAGTTATGCTGACCATAGATAGACACATAGGCATTTTTTCTGGGCCACTTTTTTAACGCAGCACAAGCAAAAAAAATAAAATTTGGGGACCGAATGTAATACTTTCATGTGAACATATGAATAATTGAAAGTAAAAACATTGTGTGTTTTTCCTGATCTTACATAAATAAAATATTCTTTTTCAATTATCTATTAAAAAATTGTAAAATAATTGTTTTTTGATTTTAGGTATCATGCTCGCCTTGCTTATGCTCGTACCACTGCAGTAATGAGTATGGTTGGATATATAGTGGGTCTAGGAGATAGACACGGAGAAAATATATTATTTGATTCTAGCTGTGGTGACACAGTACATGTTGATCTTAATTGCCTTTTTAATAAGGTATTTTATTTGCAAACCTTATATGTATATTATTTATTTATTATTTATTTTGTGTCATTTAATACCAATATATATTGCCTTTTTTTTTCTAATTATTTAGGGTGAAACAATGGAATGTCCAGAATGTGTGCCATTCCGTCTGACGCATAATATGGTTGATGCTATGGTAATTTGTCATTTAAGTTTCTCTAACTATAGTCAAACCCCCTTAACGTGAAATCGCTTAACAAGTTGGTTGTATTCAGATTATCTGGCGCCGTCAGCAACACGAGGGCTATAATGCGCCGAAACTTTCGTCATTAGACAAGCCAACATACATTTACAAACACCCATGCCAAACACGGGACTCGAACCCGCAACCTCGCGGTCTAGAAGCCAGCACGCTAACCACTATACCGTTTGGTCGGCCGCTTAACAAGAAATCCCATTTAAACCTGAAGTAAAAGCTGTTCCCTGTACTTAAAACTTAACGTTAATTTATTCGTTCAATACGAAACTCAGTTAACATGAACAATTTCAGTGGCCCCATCGACTTCGCATCAATGGGGTTTGACTGTATTACAATCCTAAATATAATGAATTTGTATTTATAGAAATTTGTAAATATATTTGGTATAACTACATAGTTTCTGAAGTATAAATTATGAGCTATTATTAAGTATAAAGTATCAATATGCCCGCATACGATTGTCATGCTGTATAATTTCTGTATTGTGCAATTCCAATTGATATTGTAACCTTGTTCATAGGGTCCTACAGGATATGAAGGTGCCTTTAGAAAAGCATGTGAAGTAACTATGAGGGTTATGCGCAGCAGAACAGATGCTCTTATGAGGTAATTTGTATGAGGGATATTAGAATTCTTTTTATTTAAAACAGTAAATAGTTTTTTTTTTTTTTTTTTTTTTTTAATAAAAATTTAATATTTATTATACCAATAACAATATTTTAATTAATAGTTCATCTTTAATTTGTTTTTAGTTATTATTCAATCCTCATGGGGCTCTCTAGTAATATTAAAACATTCAGCCACATCCAATGGAATAAACATAAAAGGACACTCCTTCTTTGATGGGGTTTTTTTTATGGCAAAGTGACCTAAAGATAAATAATTTGTATATTTGTTGCATGCTGTATTGGTGTAGTGAAATCACAGTTTAATATGAAAAGAAAAAGAAGAAAAAAATATGATTTTTTTTTTCACTTTATCTTTAAGGAAAACTAGCAAAAAATAAATACAATGTTCTCTCATCATGGTTCAATTTAGTTTGGAAAAACTGAAATTTCTTCAAGCAATAAATTAAGAAGAGATGGTTATTTCCATTATTTATAGTTTGTTCTTGTTTGGTTTATGTAGCATGGAAACACTTTTTAAATTGAAAGATGTAATTGCTCACCATTTAGTCTTATTTTTTTTAGTGAGAAACTTAAGGAATCGTAAACCCTAATATATTGTTTTGCGTTTGTGATTTATAATAATGTTTAGCCATTATTGTATATTGTGTGAAAACATGTACCTTTGATTAGAGTAGACTACAAAAGTGTTAATAAATTGACATTTTATTGCAATTTCCTTAACTATTTTTGTTAGTGTTTTGAGGCCTTTTGTGCATGACCCTCTTGTTGAATGGAGCAGGTCAAAACATTCTAAGGCTCAGCTAGATACTGGCGAAATTACAAACGAACAAGTAAGTTCTTTATGACTAACCATTTGTTTTTTATTAGAGCTCCTTAAAATGTTGAACTATTGTTAGGAAATTTTTAGTAAATTTTATATGGTCCATTTAGAATAAAGTAATCGAAATTGTACTTAGTTAAACTAAATAAAACTAAAGGTTTAAATATTGCACAACTTTCAAGTCTGGTCAAATTTTACATAGATTGGTTGATTAACATTTTTTTGTTTTCATTAATTAAAAAAAAATGACCAGTTTGGAACTATTTTTGACAATAATATTTCATTAAGAAACTAACCTGTCAAAATGACGAAATTGGCATTATATTTTTCGATAAGTATTACGTTATCCTTTTGAGTAAGTGAAACTGTAATTTTATTAAGAAATTATCAAAAGAAGATTTCTCTATGTTAAAGATGTTCGTTTTCAACTTTTTATGTCTATCGAATATCTCCCGGGAGTGTTTAGAACACTTTAAAAGATATTACCACAGCGATTTTGATCAAAATTGTTAGTCAGTTTTTTTGGTAATTGCTGATAAACATAATTTTTTTAATGGCAGCTTCCTTGTGCACAAGCACAATTTTGACGGAAATCTTAATCAGATCCTGTGGCCACCACCAGTGGTGTAGTGTAAAATAAAAAGGTGTGGGAACGCTAAGTCGTGTCGTTGTGCAAAAGTATACTTTTTTCTGTGGGAGGGGAGGTGAAAATGACTACTAAGAATAAATAATACTATTAATATTACTTTAATAATCTTAAAATAGGTAACAAGCACTTCAAAAATTGAAAAGAAAAAAAAGGGTTTACAATTTTTTTTATTTAAATTATTTTTTAAACTATTAAGTTATATGGATTTACGAACAATTTGCCTTGCACAACCCATTTTAACAGATTGTTTGACACTTCATAAATGGATTATAAGACATTTTCAAACATATTATTGACACAAATTTTTAAACAGATTTTTTATGACAATTTTTAAACAATTACCTACAACACATTTTAAACATGATTTATTTTTATTTACATGATTTTTTTGACAATTTTCATTCAAGAAAATTTCCCTAAGAGATGGAGTTTCAATTCAGACCCTCCCGAAATCTGCTTTCAAAATGAATTTTAAAATATTGCGATTGTTGCAGAGGTCGATTGAGACATTGAGAGTTTTATGGATTTTCCCCTTCTCAAGATGAAAATGTAGAGAAGTTCTTCTTGCTTGATAGACCCATCCTTACCTTTTCAAAATTTGAGCCATTAATAAAATGAAATTAACACCTAGAAGCATGTTAGCAACTAGTATGTGTTTTGCAAATACTTGAACTTACTTGCTCAGCTCTGAAATTGTGGATCAACAACGAAAGCATAGTTATCAGGAAAGAACTTATTCGTTTTCTTACTTGATTTTGCGTTTAGTGTCACGTAAAGAAAAAATATAAAATACAAATTAAAAAAAAAAATTAGGTGAGGGAACGCCGTTTCCCCCTTTAAAAAAGGTAAAGGATCGTCGTTCCCGCTCCACTACACCCCTGGCCACCACTAACCTGTATGCAAAATGCAAAAAAGTTAAAATCTTAGGTCAATCCTTTCAGGAATTTTATTGACCATGGGCATTAGTGTGATTAATTTTTTTCAAAATTAAAAAAAATTTGACGGGGTATCCCATGAAAAATTGCTATGATATAAAATATTACGCTATGCAAAATTCTGTTAAAATGTATAAATATTTAGAGGTGGTACATAGCATTAAAATATAGCAAATATCTATACTAAAGCACTTATGTTATTAAAACTTTAAAATAATTTATTCAAATTTGTTAATTTATGCTTCGCAGTCTTTTGCACATTAGAGCATCATATAAACAAAAAACATTCAGTATTCTGATGCTGTAAAATGACACGACAATGCCAGAGAGAGAAATTGAGATTTGTAGGCGCTACTGCACCCGTATAGTAAGTGAATCTGCACTCGAACTATTGTACTGTAGTGGTCAGTTACTCTGTGTTATTTTGAAGATCGTATGTTTTTGATGTTTAAGAAAATTTTTATTAGACTGTGAGGGCAAAAATTAATATATGAAAAGATACTAATGGATTTAATTCGACAGCTATGACATTTCTTGTAAGTAAACTTCACTTGATTCAGAAATTACTGAAGCTGTTTTGTCAATCTGAGAAAAGGCCGGAACGTCTTAAAAAATATGCTATTATGGAAGTGAAAAAAATATTCAAAGAATAAAATAACATGCTTCGAAATTGTTGATAAAGTGCAAGTATGTTTTGAAAAGAATGTGTCTGTTAAGAACTTACGTTAGGTTGAAAAGAAATAACTCTAAATTTTTTTAAATTATCCCTAACATTTTTGAAATTACTCCTAAAGTTTTTGGAACTATCCCTGAAATGTTTGGAATTATACCTAAAATTTCCATCTAATTTTTTTTAGAAAACTCACTGCACCTCCTGCACTACTTCTTTGCAAACTAAATACATATCAAAAGTTCATTCATGAAACTAGCTAACCACATTTTTACAGTATAATTATATTATTCCAGTTATACATTATTCTAATACAAGTATTTGAAAATTATACAAATAGTAATAAAAATGGTTTTAAGCCAGATAAAAGGCCTATTTTTATTTCATTAAGTCAAGGAAAGTTTTTAAATGACGACATTTTAAATAATTTATCCATTAATACCATGAATTTGTAGTTCTGCAACTCAATCAGAAATAGCAAATTTTGTAGCTCTTTTGGCTGTATGTATATTTCTTTTGTTTGAATTTTCACCTTCAATGTATCAGCTTTTGCAATTAATTTAGCATTCCTGTAGTTTTAGTGACAAAAGTGTTGGTTTTGCAAAAGTTTTAATTCATTTTATTTGTCTTATTTTTATTGAGTTGAGAATCAAATAGTAGCTATTTGGGCTACTTGCATATGTTTTATTATAACCATAAAAAGTTTTCTTGTGCTGTAAATTTTATTTTATTTATCAAAAATGAACACTTTTATGATTGATAGTACTTATATTTTGTATTGTAATTCAATCACATTTTTAAATTAACATTTTTCTAATATTTAATTTTGCATGCTTTAGAGTATAAACAGTGGGATAAAAATAACTTTGTCCCACTATATAGACATCTAATTCACAAGAGTTGCATTCTATTAGGGTTTGACACATGTAAAAGACATAGAGCTACGATTGAATGGCATTATTAAATACAAGAATAAACAACAAGGGCTGCCGTTATCGATTGAAGGCCAAGTGAATCACCTTATTCAGGTATTTAATTAATAGAAAGTTCTATTATTGTCATGCAACTTATTGTATAGAGTGTAAAAATCTGAAATTCCATTGTAACACATTCTTTAATTGTGTTTTTAATTTATTTATTTTCATACACATCTTGTTATATTTTATTTGTTTTACCATGATACTGGATGGTTTACCCTAGTCTACGCTGTTCTCTGTTACTATTTTTACACTTTCATTTATCATATCCTCAACATTATCAGTTTTGAAATTTTCAAAAAGTACCCTTTTGTAGTAAGTTAAACATTGAAAATGGTTAAGGGTGGTTGTGCCAGGTATTTTAATGTAGGACAGTAACCTGTAAGTATATTTAAGATTAAGTGATAGATACATCTAAGTAACTTCAATGGAAAAAATATACAGAATTTTTAATTAGATTTTAGAATGTTTAGTTAAATACTGTTTGAGAATTACCAAAGAAAGAAAAAATTATGATAGCCCACTGAACCAATGTTGACCAGAAGAAACATTATGGTAAGCTAAATGAATGACATCGGGAAAACTATGAAGTGCACTCCAGAAGAACACCTTTTCCTGGCAAGATTTCCATACCTACTCATGATCACCAATTCAAGTGTCTACCAATTTAGAGGAAGAATATTCTTTATTACAACTATTTTTATTAATATGGTATTTTACTAAAAACAGGATAACTTTTAACTAAAAATTGATGATTTTATTTGAGTTTTAAATTTAAATGTGCCTTGCCTTCTGTCTCGTCACGCCTGATAGTTTCATGAGGCTGCAATCGTTGACACCGATTCCCTCCGGTTAAGCGCAGCCTACCTGGCAAGTGTCCAGCTTGGCCATCCTAGTTTGTCTCGTTCTTTTATGACCATCCTTCTCCAGGTCAACTTGGGTAGCCCTCTCTTCCGCTTTTCATCCGGCGCCCATGTTAAAGCAATTCTTTCGTTGGTTTCAGGACCTCTCCTCAAAACGTGACCAATCCAATACCATCTCTTTTTATGATCCAATGCCATCTATGTTAAGGATCTAGTGGCCGTTTTACTATAGAAATATGAATTGGATGATGTCCTAACTAGACTTGCATTTAAACTAGAGTTAAGAAGTTGAGAACAAACATGATGAATAAAAGTTGACTTTAATCCAGATGAATATATTTAGTGATGACAATTACATGCTTAGGGAGCTATCACTACAGCAATGCGAAAGAGAAAGTGCACACAAACTCTTGTGTATATATATTATTCTCTACATAAACAGTTGTAGTTACAGATATAAATTTACATATAATAAACAAACAAGTTAACTTTTAAAACCACTCAACCCAGTTCACTGTAAACAAGCCCAATGTTTATGTTTGCTAAAAGAACTGGTCTGATAAGGCTGGAGGATGAAAAACCTATTACCCATAAACACAATAAATACCAAATTACAAAGTTAACTGATAAACTTATTTATCGTTTATATTTTCCAACAATTCTTAAGACTTTTCTTAAACATTTAGTTAGGAATGCATTAGTTTTATTCTCATGCAGTTTTGGAATTTTTCAAGTTTCACTGTCATATACAGGGTTTCCGCGCATATGGAAAGTCATGAATTTGGACATTGGGTAAATTTTGTCATGGAAAGTCATGATTTTGAGCAAAAAAAATGGCCATAAGTCATGGAATTACAGTGAATTTCATGGATTTCTAAACATTTTAAGTAAAATCTTGTAACTGTGACATCATAAGTGCCGCGACAGCTATTCAGCTTATCAAAAATTCATGTATGTTTTTTTTTATGTTTTGAAGGAAAAAACTGTCGCAGTTAAAAACCGCAGCCAATGGAAACAAACATTTTGAACTCAAAATTTATGACATCACACGAGTAAGGTCTCGTAGGCGATCGTTTTGTAAAATATTTGTTAATTTATTTAAAAAAAAAAAAAAAAAAAATTCAAAATTCTGTTTTTCAAAAGTCCAATTAGAAAGCCAAAACTACTTATGTTAAAAATTTCAAAGCTGTAGCCCTATTAGAGATCGCTTTGTAAAATATTTATTAATTAAAAAATTAATCAAAAAAGAACTAAATAAAAATTTAATATTCTGTTTTTCAAAAGTCCAATTAAGAGGCTAAAACTACTTATGTTGAAAATTTCAGAGCTGTAGTCCTATTAGAAATCGTTTTTTAAAATACTTATTAATTAAGAAAATTAATTAAAAAAATAACTAATTAAAATTTTAACATTCTGTTTTTCAAAAGTTCAATTAGAAAGGTAAAACTTCTTACGCTGAAAATTTCAGAGCTGTATCTCTATTTGAAGTCACTTTGTAAAAAATATATCAATTAAAACAATTAATTAAAAAAGAACTAATAAAAAATTTAACATTCGGTTTGACATACATAAAATTAGAAAGCCAAAACTTCTTATGTTGAAAATTTCAGAGCTCTACTCCAATTTTAAGGAGGTTTCTATAGATCCACAGACAGACACTAGGATGGGCTGAAAAAACTTTTTTCGAAATCGGTTTGGGAATAGTGCGGAAAAGTTGCCTAATGGGTTAATTAGAACATACACAAAATTTCGTCAATTTTGCTCAATATCTAGACGCACTCCTGTGGCATTAAAAATGTAAAAAATGACAAAAAAATGCACTTTTAGTCCATTTTTTTGAAAATTTTAAACATTATTTTTAAAAACCGGCATTGGTATAGCATGGAATAGTGGCCTAAAGTATCAGTTCAAACACACACAAAATGTCGTCCATTTTGCTCAATATTTAGCCGCGCCCCTCTTGCTTTGAATGAAAATGTGCCAAAATGTTGCAAAATTGTAAGAGATTCGACGTTAGGGGGGGGGGGGGGGAATTCGAAATCGGTCTTGGAATAGCTTGAAAAAGTTACCTAATGTGTCAGTTAAAACGTGCATAAAATGTCGTCAATTTTGTTCAATTTCTAGCTGCTCCCCTCTGGCACTGAAAATATCCAAAAACACACAAAAAATGCACTTTTAAGCCATTTTTTTGAAATTTTTGAAAATTATTTTTTAAAAATGGCATCGACATAGCATGGAATAGTTGCCTAATGTGTCAGTTAGAACACACAAAAAATTTTATCCGTTTTGCTCAATATTTAGCCGCTCTCCTTTTGCTATAAACAAAAGTGTCTAAATGTCATGAAATCGTAAGATTGGACGTTAGGGTGGACCAAATTTTTTTTTTTTTAAATCGGTCTTGACATAATATGGAAAAGTTACCTAATAGGTCGGTTAAAACACACACAAAATTTCTTCAATAGGGTATGTGACAAATTTTCAAAATATGTTTTAAATAAAAGGTATGCACAAAATAAAAGACACGTATTTTTTCTTTTTTCAAAATAATGCTGCAAAACCCTAAAAATTGCATTTTAAAATGCAAGTAGAAGTCCCGCACCTAAAACACTGCTCAAAAACCCATCTGACTGTGTGACGTCAATCTTGCATAAACAACATCGCAATCGCGAGTGAGTTTCCAGCTCGAAATGTGTTTTTCTTTTGATTTCGTTCCAAGAAATGTCTCACCGGTATCGGTATTATGCAGTACCCCACTGTACAAGTACTTCAATTAAAACTCCAGAAAAGTTGTTTACACATGTGCCCAGGAAAGCAGACATGCCAAAAAAGTGGTTAAATCTTGCTAGAAGAGAATCAACTTAGTTTTCACCACAGACTACGATTCACTTCTGTGAAGATCATTTTTGATGCAAGTAATACTTTATTTAATTCTTTTAAATGTTTTAACTACACAATATTAAGTTTAAGTACTGATGCACTATTGAAATATTGATTTTTTTTTTTTTTTTGGTAAATTTGAAACCAAAATATTTGTTTTGTTTACATGAATTGTTTTGACAAAAACATTTTTGTCTGTCATATTAACCTTTAATTACTGTATGTGGTCTGACAGACCGCGAGTCATTTTTTGTAGAATGCTTCCAACCCCCTAAAATATTTAATCTTTGACTTTAAATTAATTTTTCCAATTCTTTGTTACTGAAATTTTAAATTGATCTTCACCAAATTTTTTGGAGCAGTATGAACCATGTGTTGCCCTTGCGCCAAAAAAGATCAAACCACCCAATCACAGCAGTTAAAAAAGAAGCAATCTTGTGCTGTCATTCAATAGGTGAAGAACAAACTTCATAGAAGTGGACTTCATAGAGTGGGTTTCAAAGCATTTAAATCAGTACAGTATCATGAGAAATGCAGTACAATGACTGGACTTATAAGTACCGTCAGTAGATAAAGGTTAAAGGATTTTGTTTATGATAATCTTGTGTTTCTATTCACCTCAATGCATTATTACTTGTCTTTTTCACCTTTTTGTCGTTTTTAAATAATATCAGCTATAAATTATAACGAGTGTTCCGTTTCATCCCTTCCTGCGGGTTGAATCGGAACAACATGAAAAAAATCAAAATAAATGCAAGTCACGTTTTTTCCAACATTTTTGGGCTTGATCATTATAGAAGAAGGTAAAACCCACGTTCCTAAGTCAAAAATATGTTTGTTAACGATATTATTACACTATTTTTACTTTGAAAGTTGAAAATTGTTCCTTTTCACTCCGTTTTAACAGTACTCAGCGGATTATATTAATTGCCATTTTTTTTTTTTTTTAATCCTAATGTTTTTATGATTATTATAACTGTAAAAGGTGTTGTTATTGCTTTTCTAATTATAAGAACTGTGAGAATTGTTGATACTTACACAAATGTTTTAACATTTCTAAACTCTGCAGAATAAAATTCTGAGCTTAACTTGAAAAAGAACCCCACCATCAAAGCATCTATTTTGGGTAAATTCGAAATGTGTGCCTTTACAAAACCGTCTTCCAATGTTCCAATAACACTTCTTTAAATAAATATTTCCTAAAAGTTACCTTCAATAGTCATAATTTATCATATATTAGGAAAAGAGATGAACCAAGCTTTAAAATAAACGTATGAAGCTGTTTGCTTACAAATGTGGTCAACATTGACGTCACACTCTGCAGAGGAGTTTATCCGAGCGTTTCTGATCACGTGACGAGGCGCTCAGAAAAGCAATTTTTAAAATTTGATTTATAAAAATTTGAGCAATTATTTCGAGTTAAAACTGCTTGCATTATTATTATTTCGTTAAATACTATAAATATGCCGCATTTGGAAATAATTTGTTGATGGTGTCAAATACCCTATTGTGTTGAATATCTAGCCGCGTCCCTCTGGCATCAAAAATATCCATAACATTAAAAAAATTCACTTTTAAACCATTTTTGAGCTATTTAAATTTTTTAAAAACCAGCATTTGTATTGCACAGCATGGTTGTATAATGGGTCAGTTAGAACACACAAAAAGTTTTATCCATTTTGATCGGAATCTAATGGTGCCCCTAGATTCCAATTCTTCATCTTTCGTACACGTTGTAAGCGTGGTTGTGTTATGGTGTATTTTGACCAGTCGATGAGATCAATGTAATCAACGGCATTAAATTTGAGTTCAGGAATTTTGAAAAAGCGTATGTCTTCGGATTTCTTATTCCTGATGTTCAGGATTCACCTCACTGCTAATTCCCAAATATGGTATTGAGAATCCCTTAGCATTGCCACTAGCATATTTTCCGGATGGGCAAAATATGCATCGTTTGAAATTATTTTTGTCTCTAATTTTCTTGACATGGTTAGGCAACTTCCTTGAAAGAGCAATCATCTTCCAGACATGTCTAGCCCCACCATGAAATGTGGTTTTATTTTTATCTCAAACCACATTGGTGCATAAACCAGAATCACAAGCTTAACAATTATATGCGAAGCTCATCGGTTGAATTTTCGGTACCGATGTATATTATACATAGGTACGCTTTTTCATAACCTACCGAACTCAACTTTAATGCCTTTGATTACATTGATCTCATCGACTGGTCAAAGTACACCATGACAGAACCACCGCTTACAATGTATAGAGAAGATAAATAATTGGAAGATATGTGGCAAGAATAGGTTCCCATAAACCATTTGAGAAGTTTTGCATGCAGGGTGGCTACAGAACCTGGAATTCATGGAAATCAGGGAATTTCACTCTTCTGGAAAAATCATGGAAATGTCAGGAAATTTCATAAAACTACCCTTTAATCAGCAGAGTGGCCACAGAACCGGGAAAACCTGGAAGTCAAGGAAATGTCAGGGAGCTTTCTGATTCTGGAAAAAATCAGGTAACTTTTTTAAATTTCATGAAAATCAGGGAAATTTTGTACTGTTTAAGGCACGTTCATCCATATTTTGGCGCTATTTGCATTGAGATTTGTAGTGGTAAGCCATTAGAAGTTTAATGTTACGGAATAATTTAAACTTTTCATTACCAGCAAAACTATTTTTTAAAAAATTGCATATTATCTCTTTAGCATACATGTTCTATTTGATCAGAGTATCTAGACATCTGGAAAACCTAAGAAAATTAGGGAAATTTAAAAAAAAGTTTGCCCTAAAATCAGGGAAATTTTTAGAAATCTGTTTCTTTCGGGAACTTTTTTTCCCGAATTTTGTGGCCACCCTGATCAGGGAATTTTGAAATTTTTGAGTTTCCCTTGCATGCCCCATGCGGATATCTACCTCGGCTCGCGTCACATGAAGTGGATGCTGTAATGTCATCGCGTTGAATACATTTTTTTTTTTCATGTACTTTTTTAAGTCCGTCTAAAAAACTCAATATCTGGTTTCTTGTCCGATTTGGGAGAATGACGATTCCGAACTTTTTCTACTCGCAGCAACTAATCCAAACCATCGATATCCCGCCCAGAACCGCCTGTTGATGTTCCACTTTTACTTTTCTTTCTTTTTTTTATTATCTGGGATCATTATTATGCCTGGAACAATTATTTCTGTTAGATTTCTGATGATCCTATAACTTAGCAGCGTAGCTATTATGCTATGAACAGGAAACAGCATGTGACATAAGAGAAAATAACATGTTTTATTTGTGTTATTTTTGATATTAAAAAGAAAAGTATTGTACTGGTTTTGCTTTACCTTGAAGTTAGCAAGTATGGCTGAACTTGGTGAATTTTGTATTTTTTAATTAATGTTTTCCATTTTTCATCTAAAAATGCTTGTTTTGTATTTTTACCATAAATTTATTATGGCGCAATTGTACTTTAACTATTTAGAATTAAATTTACTTATTAAGTTTTTTTTTTTTTTTTTTTTTTAATTCTCCTTTATTTGGTTTTTTGAATTATAACGCACATCAGGGAATTTTTGAAGAAATCTTCTGGAAATCAGGGAAATGTCAGGGAATTTTATTTCTCAAATTCTGTAGCCACTTTGCCATGTCACTCGCAAGCAGTCAAGAGATGTGTTAAACTCATATCTGAAGCTTTAACAAAAGTTTGTGGTGATGCTGCAAAAGACGATTATATACGGGCTAAGATTCAAGCAAGAAGAGAACTTCCAACATTTGATAATAAGGGACAGTACTATTCTGAAGACTACACTTTATAAGCATTTTAGGCCTACTCTTTTTTACTTTATAATATTTGAATTTCTCGATTTCTGAATATAAATAAGTATTATCCTAGTAAATATACTTCTGATTTTTACTATCCATGTTATTTATTTTTGTGATTTTTGAAATGCCAGGTGTAGCTAGATATTGAGCAACATTGACGACACTTTTATGTGTTTTCTAAGTGACCCATTCTAAGTACTCTGCTTTTCATCCTTATTTTTAAACTTTTACTCAAAGGTGAGCCCCTAGATTCTAATCAAAATGGATGAAACTTTTTGTGTATTCTAACTGACCCATTATGTAACCATTCCGTGCTATGCAAATGCTGGTTTTTAAAAAAATTTCAGTAATCGCTCAAAAATTGGCTTAAAAATGCATTTTTTGTATGTTATGGACATTTTTGATGCCAGAGGGACGCGGCCAAATATTGAACAAATTTGACGAAATTGTGGATGTGTTTTAACCGTCCCATTAGGCAGCTTTTCCCCGCTATGTCAAGTCCGATTTCGGAAAAAGGGAAGAAAAAAAAGTATGCCCTATCGTCTGTCTTACGATTTTGTGGCATTTAGCCACTTTTTTGCTTATAGCAAGAGGGGCGCAGCTAAATATTAGGCAAAACGGACCAAATGTTGTACGTGTTCTAACTGACACATTAGGCAACTATTCTATGGTATGTCAGTGTCATTTTTTAAAATTTATTTTTAAAAATTTCAACAAAAAGGCTTAAAAGTGCATTTTTTTTGTGATTTTTTGCCAGAGGGGCGCCAGATTTCAATGCCAGAGGGGTGCGGCTAGAAATTGAACAAAATTGACGAAATTTTTTTGCATTTTAACTAACCCATTAGGTAACTTTTTCACGCTATTCCAAGACCGATTTCGGGAAAAAATAAATAATTATCCCCCCTAACGTCGAATCTGTTATTTAAATTCTACCAAATTGACACTGTTTGATGTTAAAATGGGGGGGGGTCTACAAAATTCAATTTTGATGACTTGCCAAAATAAATTTTTAAAAATTGCACTCAACAATAGGTACATTTTTTAACTATAAAATTCACTAAAGGTGCCTTGGTTCTAAATTTAAATGTTGTTTATTATCCAATCCCCTCCTGCAAAATTTTCCCTTCTTAAAATGTCAGAATCTCCTTTTAAAATCAATCGATTAACTTATTCTTGGTGCCATGTTGTTTTAACTCATTAACAAGGGTTGGTAAAAAAAAATGCCGATCAACATTTTAGTTTTTTTCTTTGCTAATAAATTGCATTTGTGGTTCCACTTAGTATTTTTTTTAAATCACAAAAATAACTTCCCGAAAAATCTGAAAAATTCAAAATATACATAAAATGTTCTAAATAAACAAGGTATAGGATAAAAAGTCATTATTTTTATTAATTTCAAAGGCGTCTTTAATGGGCTAAACACATTAAACTAACTTATGACTTTGTGTGTTCCCATTCAAAGCACAGTTATTATTATTTTTACTATTGGATGTATAAAAGAAATATATAAAAGGATTCAAATATTCAAGTCTAATTATGCTACTGTTTTTCTTTCAGGAAGCTGTAGATATAAAGAATCTAAGTCAAATGTATATAGGCTGGGCAGCTTACATGTAATTATATACATACATAAATTATATTTTTTAAGTGTATGATGTACTGTTTCATATTACAAATATAAATTTGAAGACCAACTTCAAGGTCTCAACCCAACAAGGCTCAAGGAAGGTTGGTCCATACACACACAAAAATACCAAATTTTCATTGATAACATAAAATACTGAATTTACTGAATTACAGTAATGTGGGTTTTTCTGATGTTAAATGGGGGGGGGGGGAAGAAAAAAAACTTTCTAATTGACCAAATTTGCATAGGGTGGTGCGGGTTCGAGTCCTGTGTTAGGCATGGGTGTTTGTAAATATATGTTGGCTTGTCTAATGACGAATGTTTCGGCGCATTATAGCCCTCGTGTTGCTGACGGCGCCAGATAATCTGAAAACAACCAACCTTTGCATAGGGAGGTTCTTTCAAAATTGCAAATTTTGAAAATTAAAGCGAGTACTTTTTTTAAATGTAGTCTTCTTTCCTACCTTATTTTGAACAGGTTTTCAATTTACATAGCCCAGTTATCTTTAAGGAATATAGAATTAAAGCGCGTTTCAAACTTTTTGAAACACTCATGTACGAGGTGCGTTCAGAAAGTAAGTTCCGTTTCCATTTTTCTCTGTTGCAGTGCTGTGATCGCAGTTCCACGCATGCGCGATAGTTACTCTGGGTCAAGCAGAACGAAATGACGCCATTTTGAGCTTGCTCTGTGTTGTGTGTCCTTCCTGTAGATTGTTTATAAAGGCGGCGTTGATTGAAAATCCCGCCGCACGTTTTCTGAATGCGAAAACGTTTAAGCAATAGGCATTCATAGACAAATCTGCTGTGCTGGTCTCGTGTACAAAAGACAGATACAACACCTAAGCACTAGTGATTACTATTGCCTAGTGGTTAGCACGCCTGTCCACTGACCTAAGAGTCCTGGGTTCGACTTCCGTTAGCTCACATTCGCTCTAAAAGTGGTGACTACCATACAACTGAATCATGCTGCCATCTATAGGCGCCTTCTGAAACTACCAACTCAGCAAGCAACATCTGACGACTCACAAGTCTCACGCAACGCCCTCAACTTTCACACAACGCCCCCAACTCTCACACAACGCCCCCAACTCTCACACAACGCCCTCAACTCGCACACAACGCACTCAACTCGCACGCAAGCAACTCAAATCGTTTTCCCCCTTTGTGACTCACTGGGAAAGGGCTATGTGGTGGGCTTGTGTACAAAAGACAGATACAACACCTAGGCACTAGTGATTACAGAGGTTACCATGCCTGTCCTCTGACCTAGGAGTCCCGGGTTCGACTCCTGTTAGCTCACATTCACTCTAAATCTGTGAGGTTTACTGAGAATCTGCAATGAGTGATTCTATGGTGAGAAGATGGGTCCGACAGTTTAAGGAAGGGCGTGATCAAGAGCACAATGAAGAACTAAGTGGACGTCCATCTGTGGTTTCTGATGAAGTGGTTAATACAGTTGAAAAAAAAAAGATTAAGGAAAACCGTAAGTTCATCTGAAGTCTTTCCTTGGTGGTCAACGTTTCAACAACGAGGAAGAGCTCAAAGAACATGTTACCACATGGTTGACAACTCTGGCCGGCAACATTCTATGAAAAAGGAATATAGAAACTTATACCACGCTATGACAAATGCCTGGAAAATTACGGGAGCTATGTCGAAAAGTAGTATAAGTGAAGTAGATTTTTGTGAAATAAATTGCTTGGCTGTATCTGTACTTGTTTTCTTTTTATTACCAAACGGAACTTACTTTCCAAACGCACCTCGTATATTAAGGGTCTCTGCAAGATTTTTCCACTGGGTGTTTTAACTCCTTGCCATACTTTGGCGAGTCTGACTCGTGATGACAATTTTGACCCAAACATAGATATCACGAGTCAGACTCGAAAAGAAATGCGGGCCTAACGTAAACATCACAAGTTGGTGTGTAAAGGGGCTATAAATTTACCACAATGCTTTCAAAAGTACCATACCATGCGGACTACTAATTTTTAGAATTGTTAGTAGTTGTCATTGGATATTTGTTCAAGGGGAACATTTCTTCTTGTAATTAAATTTTTTGTTGACAATATTTACTTTTAGGTGTTGCGTTATTACATTCCTTCTAAAGACGCCCAAGTTTAGTTTTGATGCTGTTATTTCTTGTCTATTATGCAGGATTTATAGTACTAATATTTATAGTTTGAAGTATTGACTGAGAGATTAAAAATATGTATTAAAAAAAAAGGATTAAATTAGTGTTGACGTCCACAAGAACAGTATCGCGAGGAACAAGTATGCGTATAGTTATATAACAGGTATCAAGTCAGCTTCTATTGTGATTGTCTCGTGCATCACACTGCTCGTTTAGTACACTTCGTCCCCAACCGATTGGGCATGGATTTCGCTGAGCTAAATGGTACGGCAAGGGGTTAAACAAAACTATATTCCATATTTTGACCAAAAGAATATTCCAAGGAAAAGCTTTTGGAATATTTCTCAGTTTAAAAAAATATTTTTAATTTAAGAATTTTTCTTACTAAATACTATATTTAAACTCAACTGCTTTGTTTTTAATTTTTTAAGGCTTTGATTGTCGCTTTAATTAAACAGTTTCTCTTACTGCAAAAGCTAGTTGGTTTTGGAATGCCTGCCGAAGTTCCAACTACTTCTGACCAAAGCCATTTGTAAAAGTGAACCTTGACTTCCATGATTGAATATTTCTTAACACATTCGCTGCCGCTGGCGCATCAGCATGGCGCTACCTCCCATGCCGGCGACGCTCTGGGACGACGATCGAGTATGATAAGTAAACTGCTTTATTTTTAGTTCGGATTTGGAGGTTGAACGATGAGGTTTTTGAGGCACGTTAGTAAGGCATTATTTTTATATATTTAGTGCTTTATTTTTAAATTTTGTGTTTAAATTTTTTTATGTGCATTTTTAAAAATGGCGGACAGTACAAGTATATCAGGACCTTCACAGCCCAAGAAAAGGAAAGTAAATAAAAAACTGACTGATGCCGAAATATTAGAATTACTAGAAAAGTGATCTTTCTGATTATGACAGCGTAGACAATGAAGATTACGGTTGGGATTCTACGAGCGAATCGGAAGGAGATAGTGATGTCGCTGTGGATAACTTAGAAATGTCAGCTTCTGAGGATGGATTTATAAATTTTGGTGGCAGCTAATGTGTTAATCCTTTGTGATCATGTGTCTGCTGTTAACCACCAAAATACTTTAGCCTTGTACCATATGCCTGTTCTCGGTTACCAAAAAAAAAAGCATTTCCTCTACCTATAATCCCTATATAATTAACCTTCAATTTTAATAATTAGAATTATAAAATAACATTTAATTGTTTATTAGTATTCGTTGAATGATGAGTAATTCGGACGAGGGAGAGTCTATGGAAATCGTTTCTAATTAAACTAGTTGGTTAAAGAAGTCGTAAAAATCAGCACAAAGGAAATACATTTAGCCAGGAAAAACATAGAAACTTTTTTAATTAGTCAATTAATATCGGAAGCTAGCTACATGGTGAGCATTGCCCAATAGTGGATAAATCAATAAATAATAAAAGTATCTGTTCCATAGTAAAATATCAAGGTGGAAAAAATTTACTCATAGGTTATCTGTTAAATTTTAGCCAACATAGATTACATATCTCTTTGAAATTGCAACAGAACACAGACAGCACACTTGAAACCGAGTTGAATAATTTAGTTAAAAACATGTGCCTGTCTAAGTCATTTATTACACATTATTGCGTTTTCATTTATCTCTTTTAATAAAATAGTATATCCTTGTTAAACGAGTTAAATTAATACTAAGAATTAATTAAATATTTGCTTTTACTGGGTAAAATAAGTAATAAGGGAAACAAGAAATCAGTAAATAATCGAAGTAAGAAAATCAAAATGCAATTTCACACAATTTTATTTACACTATACATTCAGAACATAGCAATGTAAACAAGAATGTAATAGTTTTTATAATACATGATATGAATTGCAAATGTATGCAACGATTCAAAGTTTAAAACACTTAGAAAATACTTGAAAGATTTGCATTTGTATGTAGTATCTAGAAATTAGATTTGCTTAGTTCTCTTATAAAACATGTTTCACAGATTACTACAAAGTTAATAGAAAGTTTATAAGATTAAGCAGTTTTATGTTGTTTTTCACAAAAATATTTTAACAAACATTCAGTGTGTTATCTATTAAAGAAATTATTTTAATTTTCACTTTAAATAATACATAACCTAACATTAAAAATTGAATATTATTGATCAACATTTAAAAAACTAACATAATTCGCCAAATTGGTTTTAAACGACATGCTGATTATTTCTAAAGTTCTACTCTGATGATTCAGATGCAAAACAAAATTTTGTCTGCTTAAATTAACAAAACATACTTCCCGTTTTTACTGGAGAAAGAAAACCGATTTTGAAATGAAAATAAATATATGCATGTCATATCTTTTCCTTTCTTTTACCTTTGCACTTTAAATTAAGAGTACTAAGAGTTACATGAATTAAGACTATAAATCAGCAAAATGAAATTAATGTGACAAAATCATGTTTTAAAGTTGTGTTGTTTGCTAGTTAGGCTGAATGAATATAAAAAGTCTGCCAAAAGTATACATCTACAAACATCCAAGATAAATACTGTGCATTTTGTATGAAATTTAACCGATTACATTAATGCTCCTCTTCCCAAATGTTGCAATATGCACTTACATCAGTTTTGTGAATTAAACAGTTGATTATATATATAAAGGTATGTATTGCTTTTTATCTTACAAGGAGACCTTACGGTCTCGGAAATTCAGATCAGGATGAAATTTGGCAGATTGATAGTATACCTTAAGGGTATCCACACTGTAAAGTAATAAAGCGCACTAGCCAGAAGATTCCGAGAAAATAGGCTTTAAAGTGTTACGCATAGCTTAGATACTAGTAGAGATTTTTGATTCGCAACTCCCAGTGGCTAAGTGGTTAGCGTGATGGGCTCCCGTAAGGGCGATCCGGGTTCGATACCTAATGAGGTAATTTTTTATTTTTTTTTCAATTTATAAAGTGACTGTTACAGCTAATTGAAATTTGAATTAAAGATAATATTTTTAAATACGTAATGTATTTTTAATGAGGTAATTTTTAATTTTTATTTTTTCAATTTATAAAGTGACTGTTCAAGCTAATTGAAATTTGAATTAAAGATAATACTTTATTTTTAAATACGTAATGTATTTTTAATGAAGGTACATTAAAACTCTACTTACTATTTTCACAAACAAGTGACGATTATAAATTTTGAGATATTATAAGATGTAGAGAAGTAAATGATTTTCCCAAAAAACATGAAGAACCAGTTTCTATATGGAAGAGTAATGTTGTCCTATTGTACTCAAGCAGGTAGTCAGAAATTTTCAAAACCCTAACGGCTCTTTGCGACATCTATTTTTATAGACAGGTAAAGAATTTACTAAAGAGTATGCAAAATTGCACGTATCTGGTTGAAAATAATAGAGAAATAAATATTCGTGAAGACTGCATAAAAATACATCCATCATCAATTTTTAATAAAATGATCCGGTATGCCTGGTATGCTTCCAAATTTTCTAACGAAAGATATATTTTCATGAATGTTAATGAAGTATGTTTTCCAACGAATCTTTTACAAAAAGGTTGTTCCTGTAAACAATCTTCCTTTATAAATTGTGCAAGATGTCAAAACAGTTTTTGTTTTCCATGTTTTAATGATAAGTGTTATTCTGGTATATGTATATAAATAAAAACTATATGTCAAAATCCATAGATAAATTAAGTCCTACCCTAATTTTGTTGCCGTGGTAATTGGAATTTTAATTTATATCTATTTAATTTATATCTATTTAATTTATCTCTATTTTCTTTATTAAAAATACATTACGTATTTAAAAATAAAGTATTATCTTTAATTCAAATTTAAATTAGCTGTAACAGTCACTTTATAAGTTGAAAAAAAATAAAAAAATTGCCTCACGAGGTATTGAACCCGGATTGCCCGTACGGGAGCCCGGATTGACCACTTGGCCACCGGAAAGTTGCGGATCAAAAATCTCTACTAGTATGTAGCTACGCATAACACTTTAAAGCCTATTTTCTCGGAATCTTCTGGTTAGTGCGCTTTATTACTTTACAGTGTGAATATCCTTAAGGTATACTATCAATCTTCCAAATTTCATCCCGATCTGAATTTCCGAGACCGTAAGGTCTCCTTGTTAATGCATTATAAGGATATCTCAACACGATCATATTAATTTTTTATGGCACATTTTATGTCTGCTGTGAATTTTCTTACTGTTGCATTATAAAAGATGTTCTGAATCATATTTCATTTCAGATTTTCCAAAGCTAAGATATTGTTATTGCCACAAATAGAAATTAATAAACAGATAATGAGAAAAAGTTTAAGAATTCCCATTCAGATTTATTGCCAAGTATTCTCACTCAAATGGGCAGTCAAACATGTAACTTCAAACTTAATGCTACTAAACATTTATAAAAGTTTTCAGTAAACATTTATGAAATATAATTCCTAAATATATTCCAAGTAATTTATTTTATAAACACCTATTATAAATTCGTATAGTTGGGAAATGCACATGTATAACTATATCGACAAAGCACCATTGGTGTTTCTAAATTTAGCTCCAGAATGATAAGGATCAATTAAAATTAAACAGCATACATCGAGTTGCACCCACTTGTTTTACATCTAGAACATTCACTAGTTGAATTATCTCCCAGAAAGAGCAAAAAATTAACATTGACAGTATTTTCTTTCACTCAAAGGAAAAATGTTGTTTTAATTATTTTTGCCAACAAAATGTAATGTTCAAAAAATTTCGTTTTTAAGTGTTTTATGCACAATAAAAACCTAAAACTCTTTTCATGTGGTTTTGAATAATTATGTTCTTAATTAATAATAATCACTTATGCAGAAATGTGTAAAACTTTCTCAATGCTTAGGGCCATTACTACTGAAACTTTTCAGGAATAATATAGGAAAGATTAAAGAAAAAATTATTACCATTGAATAGTTCGCATATAAGAATAAATTAAGAGCAGGGATTTTTTAAACCAAGTTAATTGCCATTAAAAAAAAATTAAAAAGTTTATTATAATGAAATAAAGCATTTTTTCCTGATTACACCAATAACAATTTTTAACATAAACAGCACACAAGCACAATTTAAATCAATTTGGTTCAAATATATAAATAAAAACTTGTTATGTAATAAGTATTTTCACTCGTTACTTAATGAAACATGCAATATCTACAACCAAAAAGCTCACTGCAGTTCCGATTTACACAAATCTAATTAAAATTGGCCTAGCCAAATGAACAGTTAAAATTTACAAAAATATGCTTATACAGAAGAAACATTCCCACTAAGAATTTGATTGGGACCAATAACTCTGTTTAGATGTAGGTGTCTCATACCATGACGAAGAGGACTGATTTGAATCCCATTGCATTTGGCTCCTATTGACACTTGGACAAGGATCGCTTTGAAAACTATCCTTGTAGTAAGGTCCCCCTTGTATCCTTCGAGGATTTTTTATGTCTGTATAAACAGGTTGACCTTTCACTATAAGTTGACACAATTGTTCACCAACACTTGGTTCCAGTTCCTAAAATAAATCCATCGATATAATTTCATAAAATGCAGACTTCTATAATTGTATACTTTTTTTTTTTTTTTTTTTTTTTTTTTTTTAATGTTTATTCAAACTTCAATTCATGCATTAAATTTAAAATGCTTTATTCCCAAAAGTGTAATGTAATGTATAGTGTATAGCTTCACAGGCATTCATTTGTGATATCTGGGTGATACAAATTAAACGGATGTTTAGAGCAGTATAGAACGAGCAGAAATAAGTTTTTTTACACTATTTTACATTAGAATTATTGAGAATATGTAAAAATGATCTATGAAAATTAAATTAAATATTTGTAAATCATGTTTCACAGGCACATTCCATTACTTATATTCAAAACATTATTGGATCGTTTTCTTTTTGGTTTAAAATTTCATTCGTTAACTTTTCCAATAATATTCAACCTGTAATCCATTGCCAACTGGATATGAGAAAGAATGAACCAACTTTGTCAATTTTGTGTCTGTTTTTAGAATTTTCAATATCAATGTGGAAAGGGTTAATATTAACTTATTATAATAAAATTGAATATATTATCAAAATTAGTAAAAAAGAAAAAGTTTCGGGTTAGTGCAATGGAATCCAAAGATATTTTGTTCATTCAAAACATTAAAGTTTTTGTCATCATTTTAACAACTTCAGGCTCGTTACAGCACAGGTTAATATTAATTTATCGGAATGAAATTTGGCACATTGTCAAAAGGGAAAAAATTAGGGGGTGCGAGTTAAAATCAGATGAAATTTCATTTATGATCCCATATAAGGACCACCCTAATGTTCACTCAACCAAAATTAGTTTGAACTAATTAAAAATCAATATTTCAACATTAATCCCGAATCATAAAAATTATTTGTTTAAAGTTGGAAGTACTTAAAAGCAAGTTTGAAATACTTTTATTTTCATTTGTATTTTATCCCATTTTCTTATGGAAATCTAATGCTTCAAGAAACTTTTTGCCTATCTTTAAAAAATTCACCAAACCACCTTTTATAAATTAGAAATAAATCTAGTTAAAAAAAATTACAATAACACTTGTACCTGTCCATCACGTGATATTTGAACTTTCCTATTTTCATTCCATGCATTCTGTAAGTGGCGAGTGCTTTGGAAAGGAATGTTGGCTCTAAAAAAATTATTTTTTTATCAGGTACTTTATATTTTTAATACTGTAATTGAGTTTTTAGAAATAAAATCAAAGAAATAATGTGACAATAACAATATTTATGAAAACTACTAAGCAATTGTTAAATAGGAATGAGGATAGCAAATGCAATAAAAAGTTGAAAATAATCTAAATAAATTATAAGCAAACACTGTTTTATGCATTAAAACACTTAAACCATTTTGCAAAATATATCACATCAAAATAAATTCATTCATAATTTGGAAATTTCATTCCAGTATTGTATTGCTCATACAAAAATATAAATTCCTTGAATATCATTAAATAAAAAAAAAATATCATTTTCTAAGTACTTATTTAGCAAACAAAGTTCACCAGTGGACTCGAACAAAATATTTTTTTTTTTTTTTTTTTTTCATTCAATACTACTTATACTTTATAACATTTAGTAAATACCAAAGCATAATATTGTTCATGATAATTGCATACATAATTTCTTGATGATTCTTACTGAAAATCAGAAGTGTCAAAAGTTTGAGGAGAGGTGTGAATTTTGCATAAATAGAAATAACAATCAAAATAATAGCTTACTTTTTAATCCATTCAATTTTATAACAGGTACCAAGATTAGCTGCACTAAATTCAGGAGGGCGTTGTTCGGAATGATTAGGAGTGAATCGAGCATATCCTTGAAAATGGCCACTTCCTTGTATAGAAAATATAAGAATAGCTTCTTTTCCTTCCTAAAAGTATTCCAGAAAAATTAATATGCATGAAAAAGTAATAAACAAATTAGTAAATACTACATTTACCTGTTAACCATAAGTAAAAAATAAGGAATGAATATGTGGCATTTAAGATTCAAAAAATTTTGGGAGATCTCTCACCAACTTTTTACTTTCAATGAACTGCATTTAATGTACTAAAATGAAAGTAATGCATTGGGTCAAAAAAATTAATGTAAATTTTTTTTTTTTTTTTTTTAGTTCGGAAAGATAGGATTTTTTGGAAAATGAAATAGCATGACTCCAGAACAATCATGCTACCATGTTTAAATTTGATATACAAGTTTGTACTGCCCATGGGATGTGACAATAAGGAATTTATCATAATCGTGCATGAATAATAGATATTTGTCATGGAAAAATTTAGGTTTTCAGCAATTGCCAAAATATATATATATATATCGGATGATTTTGATCAAAATTATTCTAATAATACACTTTCAGATGTTCTCAACATCCCAACTTCCGAAATTCTTGTAAAAATGTGATAAAGTAAAAAGTTGAAAAACAAATACTGTACAGCAATTAAAAACAGATTTTCATTTAGTCAACATCTTTATCCCACAATGAGATTGTCAGTTCATGTGAACCAAAACAAATTAAAAGATGCATGGTTTTAATTTAGTTCTACCCATCATTTATTGAATAATTATACAAAAGAGTTCTATCTTATAAAGGTCTTCCATCTCTATTCAGGGTCATGAAATTCAAGGAAATTTTCTATAGTTTAAGGCACGTTCATCCATATTTTAGCTCTATTTACCCAGAGATTTAGGGTGGTAATCGTTAGAAGTTTAATGTTACAGAATAATTTTAACTTTTCATTACCAAGAAAACTATTTTTAAAAAATTGCATACTATCTCTTTAGCATGCATGTTCTATTTGATCAGGGTGTCTCGACATCTGAAAAACCTAAGAAAATTGGGGAAATTTAAAAAAAAGTTTGTCCTAAAATCAGGGAATTTTTTTAGAAATCTGTCAGGGAATTATCAGGGAACTTTTTTACCTGAATTTTGTGGCCACCCCTTTCAAGATTGAGATTATTCATTTGGTTTCATACTTTTTGTATCATTCTCGCATAAGAAGGTAAAGCAAACATTTTGTAGTGATAAACTTATGGCTTCTGTGCTATATGATACCTTATTAGTTTTAAAAGCAACTTTAATGAACATGGAATAACCAACTCCGCAGCAATAGCATGACATTAAACACATTTGAAAAGAGCATTAAAAAACTCTACAACTTGTATATTGCTTTCATTACAAAGTATATATTTTGTACAATAAATTATCCATATTTATTTATAATTTTTGTCTTAAAATTAAAGAGGTAAAAAAAAGTAGTCTACTTATATTAGATGCTTCATTTAAATATACATTACAGAAATAAAAAGTAAAATTTACCCTAACAGCTGATATGAGTTTTCTCTCGGTTGTGGAAGTGAAGGCCCAGATATTTTTTGCCATAGATACTTCTACGACTCTTGATGTATTAGCTTTAATAATAAAATATCGAACTGTGTAGACAGTGGTAGAAAGTTCAGATTTGTGCCAATGAGTAATATTAAAGGATGGTTGTTGAGATTGCATTGAGTTTCTTGTAGGGCTGCTATTGCTGAATGTTGCACTATAATTGGATGGTGCAAGATTCGACATGCTTGGTGCCTCATCAGGAAAATGACCCATTGCTAAAAAATATGAATTCTTTTTAAGTTAGTTAATAAGTAATGTCGGAAATAAAAGAAATCTAAAAATAATCATTTATGTTAGTTAAAAGCAACTACATACTTAATTAATAAACTTATATAATTAAAATATAGTTTAATAATGTGATAAAAATTCCTGTGTATGCATGAATAATTAATTATTGTCTTCAAATGGGTTTGTTTGAGTGCTTCTATATTTGCTTTGAATTTTGCACTTGTTAAGCATTTCTTTAGAGAGTATATATACTCTGTTAAACACATTTTGTGTTACCATAGAATAAACACAAAATTTTTTCCACACAAGAGACAAGCTTATTTTAATTAGTGAAACAGTTTAGTTTCTTCTGATTGCAGTAAAAGTGAGTATCGAGTTCATTTATCGATATATTCATTATACATCGGTTTCCCTTCAGTGCCAATTTCAGTCGTGGAAAGAGGAAAAAATCTGCTGGCGCTAGAAATACTAGTATTGCACCCTCCTTATTCCCCTGATCTAGAGCCAGCAGATTTTTTCCTCCTTCCACGACTGAAATTGGCACTGAAGGGAAACCGATTTTCAAGCATCTCAGACATTCAAGCTGCTGTTACCAAGGAACTTAAGACAGTCTCAAAGGAGGACTTTTTCAGAAGTTTCAAGAACTTGTATGAACGTTGTCAGAAGTGTTTTGTAGACGGGGGAACTACTTTGAAGGACAGTGATGTATTTATATGCAAATATATAATACAGTAATTATTATGACATCAGTCACCTTACTTTTTGGTCTCACCTTGTATTTAAAATATCATATTGAAAAACAGTTTAATCTAATTAAACTCAGTTTGATAGTTAAAAGTAATTTTTTTGTCTAGTTAAAATAAACGTGTAATTTTATACCATAAACTTTCCAAAAGGATTATACAAAAATATTGGACAATTGGGACATTCTTATATCAATTCATATTAAAGTTTTAGTTATTTTGAATCGATTTTAACCAGATGGTGAAATCAATGTTACAAATCTGGGAGTAGTGGTTATTACATGAGCATCAACATAAACCTCGGTAAATGCCCCCAAAACGTTGGAAAAATCTCAATAATAGCGTAACCCAAGGCGAAATTGACTATCACTATAAAGTAAATACCAGCAATAGAGCCCACAATAAAGGTGCAAATATCGACTATTGCGTCAGCATAACAATCAATGAACCTGATCATCATAACAGCGTAAATATTGCCGACAGCAAAGACCCTCTCCCATATCTTCTATAATCTCAGCAATAGCAATAGTATTGACGAATTTAAAAAGTATCAGCAAAAGATAGAAAATATCTATTTCGTGTAGGTTTTTTCGGTAGATTTCAAAGAACATCTGTAAAACTGCAAAAAGAAGTAAAAATCTGAAAAACTACGAAAATCCATAAAAGTTGGCATCTCTGCATTAAACTAAAAGTTTGCATGAATTACCTATTAGGTGTACAACTTTGCATCAGACATTTTTTCCAAAATTTGAGGCTTCATTGTAAAAAACTCATTATAGATTTATGATTCAAAGTATTTTCCATTGCTGGCCACTACTTTCTTTCATCCTTCAAGCAGCATACGAATCCCAAGTGAAAAAAATTGGTCATCTTTTGAAGCAATTCACAAAATTGATCCAATTTTTTACTTTTTCATAGGACCTGAAGCGCTGGTCAGCCGGGCTGTGTGCCATTGATTGAAACAAGTGATAGTCAGAGGGAGCAACGTCTGGAGAATACAGCAGGTGGGGTAGGGCTTTCCATTTCAACATTTTCAAGTATGTCTTAACTACTTTTTCAACATGGTATCGAGAAATATCAAGTTGCAAAATCACTTTATCATGTTTCTTGTTGTATGGCGGCTATTTTACTTTCAATGCTCACCTCAAACACATTAAATTTGTTTGATAACAAGCATCTAGGATTGTTTCAGTGGGTTTTAACAGCTCATAATACACTAAGCTGAGTTGGTACCCCCAAATACAAAGCATGACCTTGGAGCAGTAAGTATTAAGTTTGGCCGACACTGTGGAAACATGGCCGGGAAATCCCCATGATTTTAAGTATTTGAGAGCATTCAATAAACCTCAGCCGCAGATTTCTTCATATTAAAGCAAAAACTTAAAGCCTCCCGCAAATGACGAGAATTTGCCTTATAAACTGACATTTTCAATCGAGAATAACTTTATGATGCAGACACACATCAACTAATCTTTATATGGGATTATGTTGTCATAAACCTAAGATTATTGCATGATGTCTACGATTGATTGATTTCGACCACTACTTACCGCTAAAACCAGCTATAGAAAAACGGTGGAAGCAAAGTTGTAACCCAATAATTGAGTTTATTCTACAAGGTAAATTTGAAATGCTATTTCTTCTTGATTTTTTAACGGTGAGAATATTTAAAAGAATAAGGATTGTATTAATGAATATATTGTTTAATAACAATAATGAACATGGATTATAATAAAACAGTTAAATTATTAAAAAAAAAAAATTAAACAAAAGAGATTTAAATTTATTTAAAAAAATATCAAATACAAGGAAAAATACATTACATCAAAATTAATGGTTATCTAACACATATTTAAGTTACTTAACACATCTGACATTCTTACCCAATCCACCAAAAGGATTATTAGTATTAAAATAGTTTGGATTTCTATGACTTGGGCTGACTGAAATTGGCTTCCGCAAGTGTACAGGGGAACCATATTCACTAGGGGTTGGTCTCGGCCGTTGCCCAATGCCAGGCGGTTGTTGCAGGTTCAGTGCCTGATCCTCTGTGACTAAGACACCTGCTATAGTTCTAATCACAGCCTCATCTGCTTGGGTTAGAGGCTTTGATGGGGCATGCATGCGCTTCAGGAATAAGGCATGCCACTTTTGTCGTAGCTGCAGCACAAGCCGGGCAATCTAAAGTGTAATTAAAAAAAATTTAAGACTATTTACGTTTTAAGAAGCTCAAAATCTATTCCTCGTTAGACTAAAAAAGACATAGAAATGCTGAGAATTGAATTTTGTACAAAATACTCGTCAATAAGAATGAAATTTGTGTGAGTTGAAAGCGATTATTCTGGAATAGAAAGTCAAGCATTAATAAAGAACGATATTGACAATTGCATACCTTTTGCAAGTTCTTTTTTTTTCTGGGTGCATTTGGTATTATTCATGTAATTTTTTTTAATAGACAATTTTGTTATTTTATTGGAGGAATAATGGTTTTTGTAATTGTAAATAAGATGTGAATTGTAATTCACTTTTGATTTTCTAAATCCAATTTTTACAATGATCGGAAGAAATAAATTAGCCTTCTTGAATTTTTAGAATTAAAGTACAATGCCCCGAAATTGTATCAACCATATAAAAAAAGAAACTCCATCCAGAAAAGGTTCTATTGGTATAATTTTTTATTAATTATCTACAATAGACTCCCGACTATCTAGAATATGGTAATGGAAAACCAGGCTGGATAACAAACAATACCATACCATTATGAAAGAGACTTTTTACAATGAAACTTGCTCTTATTCATATCTTACGATCTCTCTGTACTTTATTAATGTATGCTGTGTATTTTCAATTTAAGGACTACAGAAAAAAAAAAGTCTAAGAATACAAATTTTCAACACAATTTGAGATAAATTTATGTCTAACTTAATTACAGTAAATAGAAAATAAAATACCCAATACACCAGAGATTAGTTTGAATTTTTGTGGCTACATGGAAATAGAAATCACAATTTGCTATCAAAAATTTATTTCTCAAATACATATAAAGTTAAAAAAAATTACAATATACTATCATATGTCAAGAAACAAGATTGAAAATATTTTTTAATCGGATAAACACCCTAATAACCATGTGACGAGTATGTGACGAAAAGCGATATCGCATAGAGATCACGCGATGTCACGGCGATATCACACAGGGGTCACATAGTCGTCCAATGTCCGTTTTAGAGGGGGTTTTGCGACGTAACTTTGTGATATCGCTGCGATATCGCTTTTCGTCACATTGTGACATTGGGGACGAATTTGCGATTTTTGCGATATCGCATTGTGATCTGTATGTGATCTTAGTGATTTTGGCGACATCCGTGTGATTTATGTGATCTTCGCAACGAAAGCTTTGTCACTGCGATATCGCTTTGTGACCTAAATGTGATCTTAGTGATTTTGGCGACATCCGTGTGATTTATGCGATCTTCGCGACGAAAGCTTTGTCACTGCGATATCGCTTTGTGACCTAAATGTGATCTTAGTGATTTTGGCGACATCCATGTGATTTATGCGATTTTCGCAACGAAAGCTTTGTCGCTGCGATATCGCTTTGTGACCTAAATGTGATCTTAGTGATTTTGGCGACATCCGTGTGATTTATGCGATCTTCACAACGAAAGCTTTGTAGCTGCGATATCGCTTTGTGACCTAAATGTGATCTTAGTGATTTTGGCGACATCCGTGTGATTTATGCGATCTTCGCAACGAAAGCTTTGTCACTGCGATATCGCTTTGTGACCTAAATGTGATCTTAGTGATTTTGGCGACATCCGTGTGATTTATGCGATTTTCGCAACGAAAGCTTTGTCACTGCGATGTCACATTGTGATCTGTATGTGATCTTAGTGATTTTGGCGACATCCGTGTGATTTATGTGATCTTCGCAACGAAAGCTTTGTCACTGCGATATCGCTTTGTGACCTAAATGTGATCTTAGTGATTTTGGCGACATCCGTGTGATTTATGCGATCTTCGCAACGAAAGCTTTGTCACTGCGATATCGCTTTGTGACCTAAATGTGATCTTAGTGATTTTGGCGACATCCGTGTGATTTATGCGATTTTCGCAACGAAAGCTTTGTCACTGCGATGTCACATTGTGATCTGTATGTGATCTTAGTGATTTTGGCGACATCCGTGTGATTTATGCGATCTTCGCAACGAAAGCTTTGTCACTGCGATATCGCTTTGTGACCTAAATGTGATCTTAGTGATTTTGGCGACATCCGTGTGATTTATGCGATCTTCGCGACGAAAGCCTTGTCACTGCGATATCGCTTTGTGACCTAAATGTGATCTTAGTGATTTTGGCGACATCCGTGTGATTTATGCGATCTTCGCAACGAAAGCTTTGTCACTGCGATATCGCTTTGTGACCTAAATGTGATCTTAGTGATTTTGGCGACATCCGTGTGATTTATGCGATTTTCGCAACGAAAGCTTTGTCACTGCGATGTCACATTGTGACCTAAATGTGATCTTAGTGATTTTGGCGACATCAGTGTGATTTATGCGATTTTCGCAACGAAAGCTTTGTCACTGCGATATCGCTTTGTGACCTAAATGTGATCTTAGTGATTTTGGCGACATCTATGTGATTTTCACAACAAAAGCCTTGTTCCTGCAACATAATTATACAAAAAATTCACAATTAATTTTTTTTATCAACTACCTATATCTGCTTCAAGTATCTACTCTCACTATGAAGAGGCTCAGTATCTTTTCTTTACGTCAAATATTTTCTAATAATATGGTAATATAATTTATACTATCAAGGCCAGTCATTACTTTAATGACTGGCCTTAATGGTATAATCATAGTATTAGAAAATATTTGAATATTTTCTAAAAGTATGAACTTTTTCTAAACTTAATATACATGAACTTAATGGTATAATAAATTAAAGAATCATAGCATTAGAAAATATTTGTTCGTCTTCAACAAGACTTTGGGAAGTAAAAACTAGTCTCCTATATTAAAAACCAATGAAACAGTTAACTACCTAATTAGCCTTTAACCAAGAGAATTTATCCATTCCAATAGATTTCTCAGCTAAATATATACCTTAAAAATAAGACAAAACATGACTAAATCTATTAAAGCACAATGTAATGTATCTCATGCATCTCAATTTTTCTTTTAAACTGATTACAATGTTGTTTTGCCATTTTGAGCAAATCTTCCCCTTTATAAGTTTAGCATAAAAGAAAAATACAAAACTAAAAACAGGTTGAACAAATCAAGCAAAAATGGAAATATGCAATTAAAATAAGAGTAAAAACATAAGAAGGTAATAAGTTTATTTTATTGAACACAAAGCAAACATATTCTTTGTTACACTAAATATTGCAGAATGTTTTTTCTTTTCGGCAAGGTATCTGTCAATCTGACTGCCAGGAATTATGCCACTTCCTTCAATGTAGTATTCTTTCTCCGTGTTTCAGAGCATTAGGTGTAGGCTTTGGACCTAGAAAATTAAAAATAGGTTATTCTTAAATTTCAGTTTAAAATACGCCATTTTTAAAATTGCCATTCACAATGCAATTTTAAAAATCTAATGCAATTATAGCACAAGATGCTAGTTCATAAAAATAAAAACAGAAATTCTGTGCCAACTTTAAGTATTCATAACAAGGTTATAATAGTAATTAAAACGTGTAATGCCAACATAAATAATTGATAATTATACTCAATTCTGATATTGTTACAAGTGATTATTTACAGCTTTCATCACTGTAATCCATTAATTACTAACAAATTTATTTGGAATAGTATGACTTACTATTTTCTGATTTTTTTTTTTCTTTTAAATCCTTTTTCCCTTACCTTTGCAAAACTAAAACTGATAAATGGTATACCAATTAAAAAGCTAACACACCTCTGCGTCTAACAAATAGTTTATTTACAATTGCACATATTGCTATCTGTTTGACAATTTATATTTTTTTTTGGTTTTTAATGAATATGCAGTAGGAAATATGTTAACTCGAGCTGGAAATGATCCTCTTTTCACCTGTGAAAGTAAAAGGACAAAAAAAAAAAAAAATGGTTTTAAAACAGTTTTTAATTTTAACATTTCCCTCCATTATTTCTTAAAAAATATAACTTATATATTAAAAAAGTTCCATTGAACTGAATAATGGATTCACAGATACAACTTATCACTAGACGACCAGATATCCGAGCCATGCCAAGTTCTGCCTTTCGAATCAAGGTTCAATACATCTCTTAGTAAAAGAATACAATACCTAATGCTGATATTTATGTCCATCTATGACTCACTCTGATAACAGAGGTTTTATCAGACTAGTACTTTCTAATTAGTGACAAAAAATATTTGTCCATTTTTAATTATTGCTAAAAAAATTGACTTGTTACTGAAAGTTGTTACGTCCAGCAACCATTTGGGACCTCTAATTCCCCAAAATTGATATTTGAGAACACTATTATTAAAAGCAATAAATTTGGCAACAGTAAGTGATTTTAAAATAATAAGGTAATTTGAGGGGGTTCAAACGACTGTTCGAAGAAGATGCCTGCTATACCTTTTGTTACTTTTAGAGTTTTGCAACAAAAGATAAAATAAAAAATTATAGCGTGCTTTTATTTTACTATCTAATTGTCTATCATTAGGAATTTTATACAAAAACTAGTTATATCACAGAATAACTAGACAACTGTTATAACTAATTATTTCACAATTTAACCTCTATGATATGTTGTTTCAAACTTTGCTTAAAGTAAGTACTCCAGTCTTTATATAGAAAAACTAATTTCACTTTCATACATAGACAATAACACACGCATAACATATATGGTCAATTAGAGAATTCAAAAGCTAAAAAAAAAAAAAAAAAAAAAACATCCTCAGGCTTAACTTTTTCCTTAGTGGCATTATTGTATTTCTTCTAAATCAATTACATTTCATAGAAGATATATCTGAAGACTACAATTTCTTGAAATTTGAAAGAAATTAATGCTGTTATGTTCAATTAGTATTGCAAAATGTTGACAGCAGCCATACTTCACCATGGATTCTTGCTTCATGGATTACGTAAATATTTTGAGGTATATATATATATATATACATACAAACAAAATAAAATGAAAAACAGCAGAAATTTGGAATTGTATCATGGGGCATCTTTTTAACCTATTAGCATATGTACTGGTAATTTGTTGTATTTCTATAGCTTTGATGTTTTTGATTTTACATTTGTAATTTCATTTTTTTCCTTTTGTTATGTATATACATAGGCGTAAAGTACGGGGGGCAGGGGGGGCTGGCCTCCCCACTTTTAAATTCTGGGGAGGCTGCCTACCCTGATTTTTGTAACACTATCTCCTTTTTTTTCCCTCCATTCTCCAAATAAATTATAATAACTGTTTATTGTTGGTATTATATGAGAAGTTGTGTCATACCTAGATTTTCGAAAAATTAATAGATTTCGATAATTTTTCGAAAAATTTCATCTTCCGTCAAAACTCGCCCCCCCATGTTTTTTGAAAAGTTGACACCTATGTGTATATATATACACATATATCTATATGCATATATATACATACACATATATATACATACACACATATATAATATATACATATACAAATACATATATAGTAATTTCAAAACTATAAAGAATTTAAATTGACATATTTTTAGTTAAAAATTAATATTGTGCATGGATAGTCAATGAAATTGAAGCTTATGACTCAAATATATTTGAACCATAAGCAATTTTTATGCACACTTTTGCTGCGCAAAAATTATAAAATGAGTAAAACTACATGAACAATAATGGCATTTTTCATTAAAAAAATTTTTAGCCAGAAAACTAGTTTTGCTATCAAAAGAGTAATTTACCTGTTGACTAACATAATCGTCTTCAGCTCTATGTCATTGACCAGGAAAGTCTTGCTTCACCCATCTGGTTTAGCAGGCTCTTGTTCCATGTCAGATCAGTGTTGGTTTGTCTTCTCCATGAACCATCAACTAAATTCTCCCCAAAGGTGCTTTTGAGAAACTTTCTTTCAAATATGGCAAGGACCTATTGACTACAAAATAGTAAAAATTAGTTGACTGACTTTTTGGATAACAGATCATTTATATGATAAAATGTTGTACCAGCGTCATAACAGCCGTATGAAACCTGGAAAGAATGCTATTAAACACAAAACTAACCTTACTTAAGAGTAATATTACACTTAAGTAGGTCTGATCCTAAAGCTTAGAAAAAGTCATACACTTTGAATTGATGATCATTAACACGAGATGAAACATTTTGAATAGTGAATTTTCATCTTCGGTCATTACAGCTTCACATGTAGCTCGGATAACCAGCAAGGCACTCTTACTAAAATAGGATGATTGCTAAGATAAATTCAAAAAGGAAATAAGATATATGTTTGAATTAAACTAGAGATGATGTCTTGACTAAGCTGCAGTACGCTTATCGGATAACAGAAGAAGAGGTAAAATTATGCCTTGTTTATGCACACAAGACATAATAATGTACAACCTCAAAAACAATTACCATATTTTTTATGGCATCACAATCTAAAAAAAAAAACAATCAAGCTATTTCAATATGTTGCAAAAAGTTACTAATCAAAAATTGATTTTAGCATTAAGTTTTCTATAATTCAACAAGATGAGGTCTAAAGTACCCACTGGAAACAAAACCAGGTTATATTATATACAGCTTGTATATGCTACTTAGAAAAGGTATTTTGCTATGCTATTGTGTTTTATTCTATCCTTCATGATAAATCACAGAGCATTTTTGTAACTTCCTATTAATTGAGGAGACATACCAAGAAAGCATAAAAAAATTTTCATCAACAAATTTCCTGATGGAGCAGGGCAACGTATAAACTGTCATTTTTTTGTGGCCTCTCGCGGGAAGGTACTCTAAAAAATATAGTTTATGAATTACGGTGTTGTTACGGATATGCAAATACCTTTGCTAAATTTATTATATCGGCGGAATTTGCCAAAAAATACAAAAGTCAATGTAATATTTTTTACAAACAAAAGGTAGAAAATGCCTTGAGGAATTGGATAAGATCTGGTGTGATGCACAACCAATTCCACTAACACGGAGAGTGCATTGTGTCGGATCAGTTTCTTCATTAACCATAAACTGCTCAGTGACTTCTAATTACCCTAAAGCTTGGCGTCCACTATTGCTGAGCAGAGCGGATTAAATTTGAGCCAATTACAAGACTGTCAACGTCCATTGTAGCACAAGGCTTGTGCTACAATCGACGTTGGCAGCCTTGTAATTGGCTCTAGTCCACTCCGCTCTGCTCAGCGATAGTGAACGCCAAGCTTCAAGGTAAAGTTGTCTATATATCAAAGAAAATGGAGAGTGATATTGTACAAGTAAAAAATAAAGTGATAGTCACATGATGAATATTACCTCAGGAAAGTGGTATGCTGCATATTGGAAAGAATAACTAGTTTATTGGCCGAGCACTTAACGTTAGTCTTAATGAAAACAAATTCTCATTCATCTACCAAACTAAGCCATCTAAAAATCAGTTTTAAGAGGCTTAAACTTTTATTATCCAGCCACACCTCTCAACTGTGTATTACAGCATGATTTTCAACACATAGAATCAAAAGTTTGAAATTTGTAACTGCATATAGTATTTTGTTTATTATCTTAATTTTAGTTTATTTTTCATAAATATTTAAATGCTTAAGTTTATGTTCTGTGCTTGGTCACCAGATTTATTTGATTGTAGACACATACCGTGGGCAAAAAAAGTCTCAGTACGGAAGCCACAGTTACAAATAAATTAGCATAATTTCTACTCCTTTGCTTCATATCTTCAAACTATTGAAATTATGTTTAATTTGGTTCTTTAAAATAAGTTTAAAATAAATGTCGGTTTTTACAAAACGCAGCAAGTATTTAAATTGAAATACTTTGGAGATATTGCTTAAGTCGCACATGGGTTAAAAATTTATAAAAATATTGAAGGGACATCTCAAATGGTGAGAAATATTATTAAAATAGCGGGTCTGAATGAACTTGCAGCCCGTAAGAATCCTTAAATAAGTACCTGTAACAGAAAAAAGCGCCTTGAGTTTGCAAAAAAGCATGCAAGTTATCAGTTATCTTTCTGTGAATCAGTTCTTTTTAATGATGAATTAAAATTTAATATCCAAGGGTCAGATAATCGAGTTATGGTCTGGATAAAACCAAATCAACAAATGTTAATTTAGAATTTATGTGGAACTGTCAAACACAGTGGAGGAGGCATTATGGTGTGGTGGTGTATAAGGGCTGCTGTTGTCAGCAATGTATATTTTGTAGAAGGAAGTAGGGATCGGTAAGTGTATCTTGAAATCTAAACACAAAATCTTGTAACAAATGCACGAAAATTGTCTCTTGAGAATTCTTTTCAATGTTTTTTTTATCAATTTTTAAGCCATGTGTGACTTGAGGTGAACTTATTTGCGGATTATCTTGAACCTTATTATAGGATATTTCTTTTAAGCAAGCTTTTTAGCTTTGAAGATCTTCCGGATCGATCTCTATCCTCAAAAGTTTGAAGCTCATGGTGTCTTTTAATAATATATTGTACTATAGGCTTCAATATATAAAAGATTTCCCCAATTTTTTTCATAGATAATCCATAATTTCATAACTGAATCGCCAACTGACAACTAGGTTTCGAAACTCCATTTTAAGACGATCAGCTACGAGGTAAAATTAAACAATTGCTGCTATCATGTCTTCAAGGCACTTGCGTACACTTCATATTTTAAAAATTTACTGCAAATCTGTTGTGGAAGACTTCAGAATTAATTTTCATATTGCATACTGAAACATTTTTTGTATGGCAGTTAGCAACATTTCCTAAATATTTCAATTTAAATACTTGCTGCATTTTGTAAAAACAGGTATTTACTATAAAATTATTTTAAAGAATCAAATGAAACATATTTCAGTAGTTACTGGTGATATGAAGCAAAAGATTATAGAAATTATGCTAATTTATTTGCAACTTTGACTTCTGTACGGAGACTTTTTTTTTTACCTACTGTATGTTAGTCCATTACTATGATTTTGTTTGTCCATTACCACTTACTCTTTCATTCTATACATCATTTATTTATTTTACATTATATAATTCACAAACTTTTAAAATTTTTGAATGAACAAAAGAACTATGTTGTTTTTCAGTTAGTCCGTTACCTTGACTTTATAACCAAATTGTGCACTCTAATTAAATGGCAACAAATTCTAATACCCAGAATAAGAATCATGTACCCTTTAAATATTTATATAAGTGCCATTTTCAGTCAAAATTAAAAATCTTTCCTTAGTGGGTTTGTATTTGTGTTAAAATAACACTAGAATGTTAGTCCGTTATCATGGAATTGCCCAAGTGTTTGAACAAATCATATGGCTTTGACCTAGCTATTTCCTGGCTTCACTTACTTGGTAAATCACAATTGGCCCGTGAATATTTCCTTCGTCAATGTTTACCTTTTCGATGATAAACACTGCTTTAATTTGAATCACGATTCAGCAACTACAACCTTCTTTCAACTAAATTTATTTTTAAAATTGTGTTAATAACATTTGACGATGGCTTCGAATAGAAGTTATGTGTTCAAAAGACAACTTAAAGGCAAAACCATTAAACATCATTGTTAAAACAATTCTCAGGAATGTACTTTACAATAATATTAATATTCATGTTACTAGAGTTTCCTGTCAAAAATCTTAATCATAAATTTGTATATATAATTACTTTATTTGACCTTGAATAATTTTATTTCAGTTTTTACACATAACTTACATAAAATTAGTACATATGTTGGGTTTGCATATAAAATATTATTACATTTTTTCGAGGGGTAATATATTCTAACAATATTATAAGGTGAACCTACCAGTAATTGACCATTTAGTGCAAGTTTCTACACATTTAATTTTTTTTCTTAAAAAATTATTAACGGAATGTTATGAAAACTTCCCAAAATATAAATTGATTAATGAAGCTCAATAATAAATTAACATAGTGTTCCAGTCCTTTTTACAATTTAAAATATCATCAGAATTTCTTACCAAAAGCAATTTTGCCAGTAATTGACCCAGTAGACATTAGTAATTGACCACAGCCATGCTAGTAATTGACCACTTCCTTTTCCAGAATAAAACCAAAAGTTAATTGTTAAATTCTGTTATAAAATGCTCTAATATTCATAAATTAACTATTAAATGAATTAAAAAAAGAAAGTAAAAATAAATATAATCAATTTTAATCCACGAAAATACGGGAACATCAGTGTAAAATATAGTATGAGGGTTTTCAAAGTTAGTTATACTGGTAGATAATTATGCATATTTTATTCAAAAAATTAAAACAAGAAAATAAAAATAATATAGAAAAGACTATCCAATCCTATACTTTCAATTCTGAATAAATTTACTAGATGAAAAGAATCAAATGTAGAGGATATTATTTCTTGAATAATTTCAAAATCATCCGTTTTTCAAATGGAAATCATTTTCTTGCATTGGCATTTATCCAATTACATAGAAGAGTTTCTCCAGCGTAACGAGTTGTTTTCTCGCCAACGTCGAACAAGGTAATTTTGATTGCAAATTAAAAAAAAAAGAAAAAGCGCATTGAGCAGAACTTTTTGTGTTTATGGCCTTTTCAAAACATTTAGAATTGAATAAAAAAATTAAAAATGCGGGAATCGTCCATTGGACATACAACAACTGCAAAAATTAAGGACTTTTAAGGACATATAAGCATTTTTAAGGCCTTGAGAAAAAGTTCAAAAATATTAAGCACTTTTAATGACCTTGTTGTAGAATTGTGAAGTTCTTTTGTCCTCAGAGTTATGTTTAATTAATATTCATTTTCCAGATACCTACAGAAAATACTTAGGCCAGTAGAAGATTATTATATATTCTATATTGTGATATAAACAAAGTTACTTTTAGAAAATATAAACAGAATGTTCCAGCTTCTAGTTATGCAAGTTTCAATATTGTCCTGGCAAATAAGGAATACAATAACAGCAAACCAGGATAATGATGCTTGTTATATTATTTTAATTACAACTTGAATAAATAAGTTTAATTGACGCTTATTGACGAGTGTGATTGCTCACGTCAAATAATTTACCGAGTTAGAAAAAGTATTTTCCCACGTGTTGCATATAATATATTTTATAATTGCGCGCAAGAAATATTTCCAATTCGTATATTTATTAATGTTGGCAACTCCAGTAAATGAATTTCTTCTAAAAATGTGTCATTTCAATGCAATGTCAAGACTACTTATATAATATTTGAGCACGAGGCGTGCAAGAAAATACTTTTTTTACACTCGTCTCATGTATTGCTTTCAACAAAAATTTAATTCTCTAAAAACAATTTATAAAAAGTTATTATAATAGCAATTTGAAGTTAAATAATAATAATAAATATGTATATATTAACTTACCCAATTCGAAAATGCATAATATTCAAAAAAATGTGTTTGTGTAGTGAACCAGAATATTGCCATTACATTTATTTAAAAGTAAGATAATTTATATTCTGACGTCATATATAGTTGCTTGGAAGACAAATTAATAAAATAAACGTTTTTGATTGGTTTAAAATTCGAATATGTTTTAAAGCTGTATTTTTCATTAGTTGTTTTGAATACATTGGAATTACCAGATGCTTCTAAAGATTTTCTTTTATCATGGAATGAAAAATTTTACTTCTTAATTAATTTACAAATATCCGATTTTACTCGCATTCCATTTCTTTTTTTCTTTCTTTTTTTCAATTATGTGTTGTATATTTTCTTTATTGAAAGGCTGAGTTATATAACAAATTGTAAAACTCGTTTCAATGGAATGCATTCACGTTCATTATTAAACGTAAATATATATTTCGGAAATTTGCAAGTAGAACATAAGCTCACACAATGAATTTATTTTCTGAATACAGCACGATATTCTTTTAAATACTGTAGAGCAGCATTCACCTCTAACTTTTAGAGACGAGCGGTATGAGTTATATGTTGAAGTTTTTTGTGGACCGCAGATTTTTACCGAATATGCCAATACATATTACTTTTACTGTGTATGTTCAAGATCACAAATGTAATTATTGGTATAGAATAGATCCAACAATAAAAATATTTTTGAAAAATGGAAAAAATAATGAACTTTTTACTATCTCGAAAAATAGTTATTTATGCAACTATACTTGGGAATATAATACTTTTTCAATCGAGGTAAAATGCTTATTTAACGAGTGCGTTAGCGCAAGTCAAATAATTTAAAGAGTTTGAAAAAGTATTTTCCCACGTGTTGCATACACTATTTTTTATAATTACGAGCAAAAAATATTTTTAATACATATATTTGTTAATGCTGGCAACTCCAGTCAATGAATTTCTTCTGAAAATATATTTTTCAATACCCAAACCTATATAATATTTGAGCACTAGGCGTGCGAGAGAGTATTTTTTCACACTAGTGCGAAAAAGTGCTACTTTCGCCACGATTTTTTATTCAAAATTATTATAAAAAGTTTTATTTTTTGCACGTTGTTATAAAAGTAATTGATATTTGATTTTTTTTAATAATTAAAAAAATATTTTCGTTATACTATCTTAAATTAAAATCTAAAATATAAGTGAATCTTTTATTAAAACCTTGCTTGTGTGTCTTCATGTGACTTGGCATAACATTGAATAAATATATTTAAATTATACCTTCTTATATTCTGCTGATTTTGTCGATATCATCAGTTGTGAGATACCAATTGTAAGTCAATATCAATTTCTCTCAGGCTCTCAAGAGAAAAAAAAAATACTATTTGTCAGACTTGCTACTACGGGCAGCGTAGTGGAGAACACTGTTCTTAATAGTTAACACATACCATTTTGGAAAAATTAATATTATGTAAAATAAAGTTCATTTCTCGAAATCTGAAATTAAAGTTCAAAGATTGAAAAAGCAGAGATGGTTCTTTAGTGAGATTATCGAGTGATCAAAATTGAAATAAGCCAAATTAAAAAAAAAGAAATCTGCCACTCATTTTGAAAAATGCATTTCTCGAGTTATGCATTAAAAAAATGGTACAATAATACATTTCATTTCTTAAACTAAATTCATTTGCTTGAACTGATCTTGTCATTCATTTGCTGAAAACAAATCATGGAAGTATTTGTTAAAATTTAAGCTGACTTATGATGGATTTTAGTTGATGTAAATTTCCTCAAGTAGCAAATATTCTATATCCAAATGAATATACATGTTTGCAAATAATGTTTCTCATATTCAAGTAAATTTTGCGTTCAGTTTTCATTAGCATCATATGTCCGGAAAACGCTCAAATCTAAATATGTTATTTAAATAAATCTGGCTTGTTTAATTGCATACGAAGTGGGGAAGGGGTTTGTAATAGAAATTCCAGTATCCGTTACATCCAGAATATTTTTAAAAAAGTCAGTAATTCAAGTAATAATTCAGGCAGTCAGTAATACAGAATTCTAAAATCCAGAAGAAATGTACATATATTGTATCGTTTATTGCATTAAATATATATTAGTTTTCGAAATACAATGTAATTTGTTTGTCTGGAATCCATGTAAATCTATTACTTATTCTTATTATAATTATAGTCTAAACCGGGCATCCGGCAGCAACCGGGAAACAGGGGCGTGGAGCATCGCACAACTTTTAATTACACTATAATACTAACATGTATTTGTGTTTTATATTTTCTTCATTCGCTTAGAAAAAATGGCCAGATTGGCGATAAATCTTATATGAGTCGTTAAAAAAAAAAAAAAAAAAAAAAACCTTTGCCAAAATAGTGTTTTCGGTGATATACTTTTCGATAATTCTTATATTATTCTTTCTTTTAAGAGAAACTGAGGAGAGGAGAAAAACGATCGTTGATGGAGAACTCTGTGTTGAATTTCCCCCCCTTTTTTCCCCTTCCTTCAACTTTTTATGCCATTTAAGCATTTTTACGTGAATTTCGGAGGTGGGGATGTTTAGAACACCTTAAGAGGCATCACCACAGTGATTTTGATTAAAATCGTAAGAGCCGTTTTTTAGAAATCATTGAAAAACCTGAAAACTACCTTATGCGCATGCCGGGTTTGACGAAAACCTTAATGGTAGGTCCCTTGGCCCCTACCAATCCTCACATCAAATTTGAACATCGTCGGTCAATTTGTTCGGGAGTTATGCTGACCATAAACAAACAGACCAAATTTTTTTTTATATCACATTTTTGAAATCAGGATGTTCCAAAACGTGGAACATCCTGGAAGTCGTTTTTCTGAGTCGTAAGTCATCGAGTTAAACTTAACTCGTTACTGAAATAATAAAAGGAAATAATGTTCGCTTCAAAATCCAGTTAAAGTATTTTAAATGTCAATATGTATTTTTCATTGTTCTCCTAAGTTAATTAACTCTTTTTAGAAATAATAATCGTGCGGTTAAAGTTGTATTATTTTTATATTTATCTACCATTTTCAACATCATTTCCAAATTGGTTGGTGCCTATCTGATGGCTGTGTGGTTTGTTCTCTGGTCACGCATGCCAAAAGGTGCCGTGTTCGAATCCTGGGTTAAGCATGGATGTTCGTTGTGGTTCGTAATCCACGTTAAGCTGTAGGTCCCGGCCTAATTAGCCGTCATTGTGCATAAAAATAGGTCGTTGAGCATATAAACCAACTAACCAGTTGGGTTGCATTTCTTCTATTTGTACACCCCCCCCCCCCGTTTCCTTTATAGAACAAATTCAAATTGAAAATAAATCATTATTTGCAGTTATTTATTATTCTCGTTAAATTTTAAATGACAAGCGTTAGCCAATAACCACAGAATATCAAAGAAGAATTTTCAATATTATTTGGAAAGTCAGTCCAATTAATAGATAAAAATGGAAAGGAAAAAAGTCGAATCCAATAAATCATGTAAGAAAATAGAAAATCAGATTCAGTCGAGATCGAAGCAAGAGAAAGGCAACTGCGCTTTTCACTCCCCCCCCCCCCCTCTTCCCCTTCGAAGACGCGACCAGTAAACTGAACAGGTGTACAACATTACTCTCCCTTAGTTCTTTGTTCCGTTCCTCGAATTTTGCAAGCGAGACAAAGAAAGTAGGGAGCGAGTGGGCTGGAGACCAGATACCAAACTGACCTAAAGGGATATCCGAGTTAAAGTGACCCCTTATAACCATTCATCACCCCGAGGGTAAATAAAGATGGTAAGAAACCGCGGGCTGTAAACGAATACTGCATGGTAGGGGGTAATTTGAATTGATCTCGTGTTGCTTCGCCTGCTGGTGTAGACGGAATCTCAAAATAAATTTGTCGCATCTATAATTTTTTGTTTCAGTTTAATAATTTTATTGTTTAGATTGGTCAATGATAGTGCAATCAATTTCAAAAGTGAATGTTTTGCTAAATGTCTAGAATTCCGTAGCGATATGCATTTCATTTCCATGTTCTATACGTTGTTACCAGTAATTTATAAAATCCAACATTCTATAGCAACGGTTTGCAATCTCTTAAGTTGTGCGGACCACCTATTTTGTAAAAAAAACTTTGCGACTCATTAAATAATACAATACGTGCGTACATCAGTAATTAGTAAAAGTTTAGAATTAAAGGATTAAAAAATAGTTCTTTTTATAAATTGTAATGCAATTAATGCAGTTTTAGTAATAACTGGATATTTTTGCCAAACATTTATCCAAAACGAGATCAATGGTGTCGATAATTCAATTAACGAGTCTTCACTTGAAGATATTTTCTATATTTTAGTTAATCTTCTTGAAACAGAATTCACTCGTTAAACCGTCGAAGAATAGAATCGAATAATTGGATTGTTACTAATCATCGAGTGACTCGATTATTCCTTTCTCTACCCTTGAAGCTTTCGTAATATTTATCTTGGATTATTAGACTCTTGATTAGCTTCCACGGGCCAGTACCACACTACTCGCGGCCCACAATAGGTTGGGAACCGCTGTTTTATAGAACACATAGGCATTTTAAATCATGCCGAAAACGGGTCGATTTAGAAATCGCTTTATCGGACTTTTTTGTTTTTTATATTTTAAAATGCTCAATGCTTTTTTTTTTCTGAAAGGATTTTAAGTTATGAAAATGATTTAAATTTTTTTATAAATTTCACATTACCGACTGGAAGGATAAAATATAACATACGTATTGCAACTAAAAATTCCATGATGAATTTTTTTAAAGGTTCGGTTTGCGAAGATTTTAATTTTACGTTTCTTTATAGTTTAAAATGTCGCTATAATGAAAATTGGCAGAAAAAAAAAAAAACGTCGACTTTAAATTAAACAAAAAATTCAGTTATTCTAATTTCCCAGCATTTCCTGATGATCGGGATTTACTGCAAGAATAATATGTTGAGAAGAAATATTTTATGAAAAATAAAAGTGGTGCTCATTACCTGCCTTTAAAATAGGCTATATGAATGAAAAAAGGGTATATAATATATACACTAACTTAGAAGCGTTGCGAAAATTGCCTAAATCACACAGATGTCGCCAAAATCATTAAGATCACATACTGATCACAATGTGATATCGCCGCGACAAGACTTTCGTTGCGAAAATCGCATTTCATTCTAAAATTATTTTGGGATATCACTGGATGTCGCTGCGATATCACAAAGTAACATCGCAACTTCGTCACAGTGTGATGTCGCAGCGATATCACATGGAAGTCGAAAGTGACGTGAACTTTTGCGACATCGCTGCGATATCCCATGCAAGTCACATTGTGACCGTGATCTTTGCGACGAAAAACTTCGTTGCAGTGACGTAACTGTGACAAAGATGGTTAGTAGGGCAAGAGTCTACTGTATCCAACTGATTAACAGGGCATTAAAATAGGACTTGTTTGAAAAATAAATTAAAACTTATTTTACTAAGATAAAAAACTTTTAATTTAAATACATCTTAATGCTACAAGACTGACTATAAGCCCAATATATACCTCAGGTTCAACTCTAAATGATATCCAATCATCTATTTTAAACATAGCTTTCTGGTTGTCATATTTGGTATCATCTTCACTGTCTTCCTCTTCCATGTAACCTTCCAGACGAGCTTAAATTATAAAAGATATATAAATATATAACACCAGTATTAAACCTTTAAATCACACAGCATAAAAATACAGAAACGACAAAGAAAAAAATTCTTTACTTAAAAGATAAATCAATGTATAAATTAAAAATATTTTCATACTTTTGAAAAAGACTTAAAATGTTTTTCAATAGGCTAACTAAATTAATTGAAATTGACAATTTAATATCAAAAACTTAATTTTTACTTTAATGTTTTTTGGAAAATGGTTATTTTTCGTCAAAGCAGTTGGGACAGTTCCTTAAATTACAGGTTAGTGAAATATTATGTGAAAAAGTAGAAAAGACATAATATTAGGTAATATTTCCTAAATATCGCACAGCACAGTATCAAGCCACAAAACTTTTAAAAGATGTTCAGTTGCAAATTTCATTAAAGTGATATTGTTTAAAAATGTTGTAGCCCAACATGTAGAAACAAACTTTTAAATATTTGAATGTTAATTTATATGTTGAATTCCTCCCAACAACATTGCAGCTATCAAATAAAAATAAACATTTGAGTATTCTCATATGTTTCTGTTAATAAAATGAATTTTTTCATGCAAGAAAAAAAAAAACTGTAAACCTCTTCCACTGTTTTGTATTATACAATGTGTAACTATAAAAAACATTTTCAAAAGCAGCTTTTGATCATCTAACAGCATTTATATAAACTATTAATGTCACAATTACTGTCAGAGGTTTTGTAATAAATAGCAAGAGGCATTGCTAGTGAAGATATAACCCGACGGTGTCTGATTAGCATAATCTGATGAATTTCACATCGACTTTGCCAAATACGACACTCAATTGTTATTCTATAGTATCACGTTTTGCAGAACAGATTATAGTCAATAAATATCACAAACATTTTTATGAAAATTATGTTTGAAGTTTTATTAAAATAAAAATTAAACTAATATGATCAATTGCAAAAACAAAACTTAATTATGGCACTAGGCTGTCAACATGAAATCCTAATCTCAAGTTCCCACCTTGGTCGGGTTCGTGAAGAGCATCAAGTGGCAAACGTGCTGGCCCAGAGAACAAAGCAACTGCTATGGGTGTCACCAGAGTGCAGCAGTGTGCATGTGCCTGAGTGCCAGTGCGCATCATTTCCTCGTAGAAGAGCCAGTCGCAGGGAAATTCTGCTATCATCTGCTTGTGCATGGATGCGGCAGAGTGCTTCGCAGACACAGGAAGTTTATTCAAAATGGAGGAGTGATGGAACTTGACCTTGCTTTCCTTCCTGTGAAAAGGAGAAAATGGGATGGATATCATTTGAGAGAATTCTTTGAGGTGAGAGTAAAAAGGATATATATGAAACTTAAACATGTAGGTGCAGTAAAGTATGCTTATGAGGAAAGTTCCAATACATGTATGTCTCCTGGAAATGACAAATAATGTTTTTAGACAAATAACGTATGAAATTGGGGATGTAAGAAATTAATGCTTTCTTAAAGATTGAGTTATAAGAAAGTTAGTGTATAGTAAATTTGTTTCACAATTCTAACACATATGAATTCAAAAGTAAGATTCTTATTTGTCCATATTTTTACTTTATAATTTATATCCGGTATATACATTTTAAATAAATTATTTTCTAATGTCTAAAAGTAAGAAAGGAAATTGAAATATACTTAATATAAACCTGACATATGAAGAGGAGTGAATTTAGATAACTCGATGACACCATATGAAATCACAGAGGATATTAACACATTTTTAGAAAGATTTTTTTTTTTTTTTATGTTTAAAATGTAAAGAATTTTTTTTTTATACGTTCGATCACATTACCTTGTTTGTAAACTATTAATCTGGATTATGCTTCCCATGTTTGAGGGGTTTCTCACAAAAGCTCCAAAGGTATTGTTTGCCCTTCACAACTTTGCAGAGTCCACGCTTGCAGGTGGGGCATTGAAGGACTTCACAGGAATATCTTGGAAAGGTATATATGCAATACCTGTGTATTTTTTTAATTTTTGAAAAAATGCAGTAGTACACTTAGAAATAAGACTGGTAGCTTTGTCTTGGTGCAGTTTCACTCTTTTAAAATCCTTAGGATGAAGAAATTCAATTTCTTCTGCAAGTATAGGATGATGAGATGATCTTAACAGTGTTTACCACTTTTCTTATACTATTTAATTCCCCATTGTAAGAAAAACCTGTGACAGTCAAAGCCATTGCTGAAACTTTTTCTGCATTCTCGTAACCAAGTTTGGACATCTTTTTTTTTGTGTTTGCAATAATAAATAAACATTTTTGAGTTGCAGTCATGTCCATGCTTTAAAAGAGGTAACAATGTATATCAATTTACTTTATGCTAAATAGTTTTCATACAGGATTCTACATGATGTCTAACTTCGAGCCCTAGTTTAGGCAAAGACTGTGAACATTATGTGGTTTTTTTTTTTTTTTTTTAAGGAGCAAATCTTGGTTTACTAGTTTGTTTATTTTTGTTATAGATGTATTTAAAGACTTTGCAATTGATTTTTACGCAGGCAAAATTTCTCTTATTATCTGAGATTTCACTTTAGAATCAACTGAAGCAGTATGAACATTTTTGGGGTATTCATTTTGTGTCTCCTTTCCATGAAGAAGTACTGATTGATGGGTTTTCCTTTTCCAATTAAATTACTTACTTTGAACTTAGAAATTTTTATACCATGCATTTTACAACAGTTTTTAATTATAGACTAAGAATATTTCTCTTTGGAAAGTGAAAAAACATATCTATTGTTCCACAGCTTGTTTACATGCACTACTTTGAAGAAGAATAAATTTGAAAGTATATGACAATAATTTTAACTTAAAATAATTAGCTGTTGACAAAAATATTTGCATTTTTTAAATCATTCAACGGAATTGTTCTAAAAATATGTAAACACCCTCTGTAATGAACAGGCATTTTGTGAAGTAGCAAGAAAAAAATTAAATAAAAAGAAAAAAAATTATATTCCAATTAACTCCAAAAAATATATATATATATTCCAATGAACTCCACAAAAAAAAATATTCCAACTAGCTGAATACCCGTGCTTCGCTACGAAATTTTAACATGTGCAATATTTTAGCTAGCTGCGAGGCCTCAGGTTGCGGAAATCTGTAATTCGTGTATAGGTCTCAGCTTTTGGCACTTCGTTCGCAGGTAGGTTCATCGCTACGGAAAATCTAGCTCGCTTCGTTCACTGAAATGCTCATTGACTCATAAACACAGGCTTACTTCACTCGTTGAAAGGTTCACTGCTATGCAAACATAAGCTCGCTTCGCTCGCTGAAAGGTTCATTGCTGTGTAAGCACAAGCTTGCTTCACTCACTAAAATCTAATTGCTACGTAAAGCCTCAATATTGGAAGCCTCTCCTTTGTCGAGAAAAAAAAAATTCCCAGTTAATACAATAATACAACACCCCTTTAAGATTATTTTAACATGTGTTTGTGAAAAGCAAAATTAGATGCCAAAACTACTTATATTAAAACTTTCAGAGTTCTAGGCCTATTAGAAGTCGCTTTTTGTGAAAAAATTAATTAAAAAACAAATTAAAATTTTAACATTCCAATTAGAAGACAAAAACTACTTGTGTTAAAAATTTCAGAACTGTAGCACACTTACAAATCGTTTTGCAAAATATTTGTTAATTTAAAAAAAAAAAAAAAAAATTTAAAAAAAATTTAAATTTTGTTTTTCAAAAATTCAACTACTTATTTTAAATCTTTGTTTAGTTCGTTATTAATTAATTTTTTAATTAATGCATATTTTACAAAACGATATCAAATAGGGCTACAGCTTTGAAATTTTCAACATAATTGGAAACCATCCAATTGGATTTTTAAAAAACAGAAATTTTAATTTTTTTTTTTATTTTATTAATTAACAAATATTTTTCAAAACAATTTAAAATTGGGCTACAGTTTTGAAATTTGTAACAGAAGTAGTTTTGGCCTTCTAATTGAACCGACATAAAAGAATGTTAAAATTTTAATTTGTTTTTTAATTAATTTTTTCCCAAAAAGTGACTTCTAATAGGCCTAGAGCTCTGAAAATTTCAACATAAATAGTTTGGGCTTCTAATTTTGCTTTCCAAAAACTAAAATAATGTTAAAGAGGTGTTGTATTATTGTATTAACGGGGATTTTTTTTTTTCTCGACAAGGGAGAGGCTTCCAATATTATTAGATTTTAGTGAATGAAGCAAGCATATGCTTACGCAGCGATGAACCTTTCAGCAAGCGTGCGAGCCTATGCTTGCAATGAACCTTTCAACGAGTGAAGTAAGCTTGTGTTTATGTGTCAATGAACTTTTCAGCCAACAAAGTGAGCTCGATTTTGAGTAGTGATGAACCTTCCTGCGAGCAAAGCTCCAAAAACTGGGACCTATACACGAATGACAGATTTCCGCAATGCGAGGCCTCACAGCTAGCTAAAATATTGCACATGTTAAAATTTGAAGCACTGATATACAGCTAGTTATTTTAATAAAGAAAGTAGAATTTACCAAACAATGGCTCTCCCTTAATATTGTTACAAAAACAACATAAATGTGTTTCAGAGAAAATACAATTCCCTTTTAACATCAAACAATTCATAAGTCTCTGATCATATCTCAAGAGTTCAGTTTAAGAAGGGTATAAGGGCCAAAACATGAAATCCACCAAATTGAGAAAAATTTATTAAGACTGATAAATATAAAATGTAGCTTTTTTGGCAGAACTTATCTAAGTTATGGTTAAGAATAAATTATTTTCTATAACAATGAAACATTTTAAATCTAGTTCAATAACACCCAATTTAAAATAGGTATTTTAGATCATAGATTCTTTTTTGTTACAATTCATCTAATTTTGGTATTTGCAAAAATTCTAATGCCAATTCATTTTAAACATAAAACTGCTTATTTACTGAGATTGGAACTAAAATTGTTAAATTACACAACTCATCAATGAGTTTTCACATAATGTTTAAATAAGTAGAATCTTAAAAGGAAACTTTGAAAGTAAACTTACTGAGTAATGAGTTGCTGCCGATCTCTGTCTATGCGTATCAGATTCGGATATGTACCAGCACAGAGAGCGGCCTTGATAACAGCCCAAATTTCAGAATTGGTGTTCAAGTCGCGAATATCACCACTTCCTCTAGGTCGAATAAATCCTGAAGCTCTGAGTTGCCCAAGCAGTTGAGATCGCATGCCCACAATCATTTCCATGGTGGCGTGGGAAATGAAATTTCTGTTACAGAAGTTACGCTCATGACCTTCTGCCTTAGCTTTCTGCCATGCCTGAAATGTAATAATTAAAAAAAAATTGTAAAACCGACTATATGTATTTAATGAGATTAAAGTTCAGATCCAATATTAAATGGTATTTATTATTAAAGTTCAAAGGAATAAAGTTGGGGGGGGGGGGAATATGCCGAAGAAAGAATAGTAAATAGGCTGTATATATACAGGGTGGCCACAAAATTCTGGAAAAAAAGTTCCCTGATAATTCCCTGACAGATTTCTAAAAAATTCCCTGATTTTAGGACAAACATTTTTTCAAATTTCACCAATTTTCTTAGGTTTTCCAGATGTCGAGACCCCCTGATCAAATAGAACATGTATGCTAGAGAGATAGTATGCAATTTTTTAAAAATTAGTTTTGCTGGTAATGAAAAGTTTAAATTATTCTGTAACATTAAACTTCTAATGGCTTACCACCATAAATCTCCATGTAAATAGCTCCAAAATATGGATGAACGTGCCTTAAACAATACAAAATCTCCCTGATTTTCATGAAATTTTAAAAAGTTCCCTGATTTTTTCCAGAATCAGAAAGCTCCCTGACATTTCCCAGATTTCCAGGTTTTCCCGGTTCTGTGGCCACTCTGTATATAAATACAATGCTAATACAAAAATAATTTCAGGAGCTCCTCAAGATTGGATGGTTAAAACTCTGATCAAGTGCAAGTAGGTACACATACAGAATATTTTGTACATATTCTATAAATACCTCATTCCTTGAAAAAAGACGATTGTACCCCCTTTTTCATTACATGTATTCCTTTACGTAGGATGGATATTTAAAAAATCTTATCAAAATCTTTTCTATAGTGATAACATTATTCCTTTATTTCTTTACGAATATTGAATACTTCCAAATTTTTTTATCAAAAAATACCACAAAGATAAATTTCTGGAAAACTTAGTAGTCTTTAACATTTCTGATTTTTAGTTTTTGTTAATGAGGCAGCAATGGGAAAAGATTTTTTTTTTAAATAACCCAATGTTTTGTTTAACAATTTTTCACCATGAGTCAAAAGTGCTAAAATTTTAAAATCATAAAAAAAAAAAAAATCTTAAATTTTAATTTGAGTTCATTTTACACTAGCTGTTTATTAAAATTTATTTAAGCAACAGTTAAAAAAATATTTTACATCAAGTTGTGAAAGGAATTTTTACCTGAAAGGCTCGTAATAAAAGCATGTGGTCACTAAATGTATCCCCTGCAAATTTTCTTTTTGCCATAGCAACAGCCCGTTTTTGTGCCGGTTGAGCAGGAATCAAAACTGAAAATATAACCTACATTACTTTTTGGAAATAGTAATATTAATTACACATTTTAGGTTATACTGATTCATATCTTGAAATAAAAGGTTAATATTGTGTAATTTCTAAAGATATATGAAAAGTAAAGTTCGTAATATAAAAATATTTAGGCTTTAAGACAGTAGACTTATAACACAATTTTGAAATACATAAAACTGAAATCAAAATTTAATTAATTAAAAACTCAAGTTTAAAAAGTAACTAAATATTGTTAAAACATAAATTCATTAATTAAAACTAGCAATCAATAAGAGAAAAATAATAGTTATAGCAGTGATGTTGATGACATAACAAACTTGTAAATAGTTAAGTGTTTATGATTGTGATAATACAAAATTGTTTAAAGAATCAACTTTATTAGTAAATACGCCATTCTCCAAACTCAAACTGCTATCTTCAAATCTATAGAACACAACTCCCTAGGTAAAGTGTGAGGATATCTAGTTGTGACGGCACGAGGATATATTCATCTAGCTAGAGCTGCACGAAGATATATTTAATTCCGCTACATAATGACATTTGAATATATTTTGAAGAATCAAACACATTATTGCAACTTGAAACACAACCTATTTTTATAATTTTAAACTACTCAAATAATTTTATTTCACTTTTGATTTGCATGGATGATGTATTATTATGTTAATGTATTTGAAGATTAAAATAAAAAAATCAGTATATATAAGTCAGTGTGTTGGTTCTTTCTTTGTGTAAATATTTTACCTGCTAACATAATTTCCTTTTCGAAATATAATACTAAAAATTCAGCTATGTGTAAGCATCATTATCATTTATAACTTACATGGATCACGATATGATAAACAGCAGGCAATTGTGAGGACTGGGTCCAAACATTTCAGAACTACAGAATAAAGAATCATTTTCCCGAGACGAGGTTCTATAGGCATGTCCAAAAGGTGAAGTCCTAATTCTGTCAGTTCTTCCCATGGGTCAAGGGCATCAATTGTCTACGAAAAAAACATTCTTAAATAAAGAAAAATGTATTTAATCTTAAAACCTCTTTTCTTTTTTTAAATTTTAAGGTCTTTAATTGTTTAAAATAAAACTGATTATAGTCATACACTTTTAGTGTCATAGTACGTCACAATTCTTGTTGACTTAATAGATTTTATTTACATAATTCCCTAATGTTGAAATGGAATCTTAAAAATAAATATACAAATAATTTACTGTTTTAATTCAGAATATTTAATTTACAGTTGGACTTTTCGATTGTGAAAAAAAAAAATCCTAAAATAAAACTATGATGCACTTTAGGAAAGAGATTTGATTGAAAAAATAGAGTTTGAGAATAAAAAAAATACTAAATGTAAATGCTTAAGAAGCTTATAAAGAACAAGCTTATATACAAAAAGAAACATAAGAAAAAACTCAGAACACAGGATAAAAATACATAATCACAACTTAAATCTTATTTCACCTTTAAAAGGGTTACTGCATTCCTCGTCACCATAAATGGTGGTGGATCTGGTGCCTTAGCCAAGAAATCAGCAATGGGTGCATTGGGAGGTGCCAGAAGCTTGGCTTGTAAGCACAGCTCGTGTATAGGAACTCTGAGGATCTCGGGAACTTGAAACTTTTGGAAGCTGTTGAAACGAGTCCGGCTGTACAAGTGGTAGCACAGTCCAGGTCTGCACCGGCCTGCTCGGCCCCTCCTCTGGACAGCGCTGGCCTTAGAGATCCAGCCGGCTTTCAACTGTGTAACACCAGTCAAGGAATCGTAGCTTTTCTAGGAGAGATGTGAGAAGTATCTTGAAGTCAATAAGAACCATTGCAAAATTTGAATTACACTATAAAGTTTTGATAATTTAAAAAATAAACTAAATTTGTACAGGGTGCATACACTTTTTTGGAAGTGAAATTCAAGGACTTTCAAGGCCCTTTTCAAGGATATTTCAACAAAAATCAAGGCCCTATTTTATCGTTGCAGAGTCGATACCAAAATTGAATTTTTATATATTTTTTTTAATTAACGAAGTTGCAAAAAGAATTAAAATACTTACTACTTAACAACTAAGATGTAACCACATATATTTATTGATAATTATACCTCTTACCAGGATAAGGAAAAAACTAGGTTTAAAAAAAAAGAAGTTTTGTAGTGGTTTGTTTTCTAACACTCCATTGTCTAAATGGATTATAGAGGGTTCCCATGTGAAATCTCAAGGTCAATGGAAAAAAAATGATCTTAAGTCTGTGGTTATTTGGTTAGTTTTTTTTTTAAATATATGCCAAAAAAAATAATCATGCACTCTTAAAGTACTAAGAAAAATATTTATTATTTTTACTAACAAACAGGCAAGAAAAAAATATCCAAATTGGATGCATAAAGATTGATTTCATGCCTTCTACAGTTTGAATTTAAAGCGCGAATCCCTGGTTGGTTGGTTGAAGTTTAACGGCGCAAGGGGCATACTGCCGCGAATCCCTGATCTTTCCTATCGCTAATTTAAAGGAACAAATATTTGTAAATACAAGAAATCCTTACTTTTTTTTAAATAAAGACATAGCTTAAATCCCCCATTCAAGTTCTTTGTAAAATTTCTAGTCTAGGGTACGAACGACTTTGCGCTTTTTCTGGGAATTGGCTACAATAAAAGAATGACGTAATATGCGTTTTCCCGTTCGTTGCTAAGTCAAAATCATGATCCAACATCCAGGGTTGCCAAAAAATCATTTACTAATAGTCACCAATCCTTCCAGATAATCAAAAAGGCAAGTTCAAAATTCAAATCCCGTTTTACCGATGACTTAGAAATTAAGCCTGGAAATGTTTGGGGAGGGGGGCTGTCAATTGGATTAAGTTTAGAAATTACAAAAAATATTCGCGTTTTTTTTTAGCTTAAAGAAAGCTATATATTTCTTTATTATTGAAACCAGGCAAGAGTGCAAATCTAAACCAGATGCACTAAGATTGCTTGTGTGAAAAATACAATACTTGTATTCTATTTTTAGCACGGAGTCTCAGTAAAAAAAAATTTAAAAAAAATCATGTATTCTATAAGTATAAAAAAAAAGTATTAATTTTCTATACCTAAAATCAGCCAAGAAAACAGATTTAAATCAGATGCACACTGATTCATTTACTACTTCTTTATAGTTTGAAAAACCTACAACAAAACTGAGAGATTGTAATATGTATTTTCAAGTGCGAACCTTTTCCGGCACGTTAACTGACGAAAAACGCCCTTGAAGGGCAAAATACTCTTTATCGCTTTGTTGGTGATGTTTCATGATAATTTTGAAAAATTTCGAGACAAAATTCCCGCCAAGTAGTTTTTCAAGTCAAAAAATGATTTTTTGGCGCAGTTCGGCGCAATCTTAACCGAAAAGAGGTTTTTGGCGCAGTTTGGAGCAGAGTAGTCAGTTTGGCGCACTTCGGCGCAATTGGAACAGCTCTTACATCCCTGTAATTAGAAATTTTTTAATGAGCTCAAAATAAATTTAATAAAATTGGAAGGTTTTTTTCCAGCAACCTTAGTTAATAACTTTCACGGCTTTAAAGTAGGCCATTTTAGTAATTGATATAAAAAATTACATATCCTTCCCCTTCTACAGAAAAAGAAATTCTTCTTTCTTGAAATAGGAATCGACATAAATGAAAGAATGATATAAATCATAATACAATACCGAAGAGTAACTGCTATTTTCTTTGTAGGCGATATACTCCTCCGATAGTTAGTGTCGGGTTTTTGCAGTCTGGAACATAATTTCTTCACCAACTCGTCGAAGCTCTCAATCGACATCCGGAAAAAGTTTAAAATTTTTACTTTGTCTTCTCTTATTTGCGGGTAAAGACAGAAGAACATACCGAATGTTGATCGGCTCTAAACAATGGGATGAATCCACATAGTGCGATTAATTCGATACTTTTTCCTTCGATATTTTATATACAAATATGCTAAGCGCGCTCTTTTTCATTCCATTTCGAACAAACACAAAATCCTCTCGGAGGAAAATTTTGGTCGTTTGAGAATGCACCTAATGAGGGAGAGAGAGAGAAAAGCGAAAATATCCTGCATATCAAATTACACCCTCTTTCCAACGGATACTCATCGTGCAACTTTTTGTCCCGTTCGGGGAGAGGTCAAAGGTCATAGTGACCGTGCCGTTACAGGGCCGCATCGGGAGGAACCGATTCAAGTGTGATTGACAGATCCGCCAAAAGTGAACCGGCTAGAAAGTATGACGTCAGAATAATGGTAATACAGGAACGAGAATTTTATGGTTTTAGAATTGAAAAGGGGAAATTCAAGGACTTTCCAGGCTTTTTTAGAAATAATCCTATTTTTCCAGGCTATTCAAGGCCTTGAAAAAAAATAATGAAATTCAAGGACTTTCCAGGCCGCGTACGCACCCTGTTTGTAGTATAAGATTTTTATGGAACAGGGTTAATACTATACAAAAAATTATAAAAATGTCTGGACTATGTAGAAATAATAATAAAATAGAGTAGTAATAAAATCAAAGGTGGCCTTTACTGAGAACTAAATATCCAGTATTTGCTTTTCAAATGAATGAAAACATTGAAAATTCGAACTAGATAGCCTTCTACGCAAGGCCATGTAATATTTTTGAAACCCATTAGGTGTTTCATAATGTTTTGATTAAATAAATAAGAAGCTGGAAGCTTGCACTTCTATAACATATTTAAAAAAATCTATAATAATAAAACAAGCTATCTGTGTGTCTGTGGATCTATAGAAAGCTACTTAAAAATTGGAGTAGAACTCTGAAACGTTCAACATAAGTAGTTTTGGCCTTCTAATTTTGCCTATGTCAAACAGAATGTTAAGATTTTAATTAGTTCTTTTTTAATTAATTATTTTAATTAATATATTTTTTACAGTGACTTTAAATAGAGACACAGCTCTGAAGTGTTGAACATAAGTAATTTTAGCCTTGTAATTGAACTCTTGAAAAACAGAATTTATTTTTTTTAATTAATTTTTTTAATTAATTAATAAATATTTTACAAAACGATTTCTAATAGGGCTACAGCTCTGAAACTTTCAACATAAGTAGTTTTGGCCTTTTAATTGGACTTTTGAAAAACAGAATTTTAAATTTTGGTTTAGCTCTTTTTTAATTAATATTTCTAATTAAGTAATAAATGTTTTACAAAACTATTTCTAATTGGGCTTACAGGTCTGAAATTTTAAATACAAGTAGTTTTGGCCTTCTAATTTCACTTTTGACAAAATCAATTTTTTCAATTATTATTTTCACAAAGAGTGACTTCTAATAGGCCTAGAGCTCTGAAAGTTTCAACATAAGTAGTTTTGACCTTCTAATATCTCTTTTCACAAACACGTGTTAAAATAATCCTAAAGTGCTGTTGTATTATTGCATTAACAGGAATTTTTTTCCCTCGACAGGAGAGAGGCTTTTAATATTAAGGCTTTACGTAGTCCAGTTTTTGTCCTCCTCACTAAAATCTAATTGAATTTGATTTTAGATATTGAAGCGAGCTTATGCTAATGCAGCAATGAACCTTTCAGCGAGAGAAGCGAGCTAATGCTTGCATAGCAATGAACCCTTCAAAGAGTGAAATAAACCAGTGCTTATGTGTCAATGAAATTTTCAGCAAGCAAAGCGAGATCGATTTTGCGTAGTGATGAACCTTCCTTCATCAGAAGCACCAAAAACTAAGATCTATACACCAATGACGGATTTCCGCACTGCAAGGCCTCACAGCTAGCTAAAATATTGCACATGGTAAAATTCTGTAGCAAAGCATGGGTATTCAGCTAGTAGCATAATATTTGATAAAAAAGGATAACTATTTCTTAAGTTTTTGCACATAATAAATTCTATAAATAAATCAACATGATGTTACTATTAGATGATAACTCAATTGAAATTTTCCAACAGTTTTAGGAAGATCAATTGAAGTATTCGTACACATTTAGTTCTCCTTGTCCTCCTCATTGCCATAACTTTTTGTTTTCAAGCCAATACTTCTCTTTGAGAACAGGTTAAAAAACACAGTAAAGGAGATAATAGCACAGAACAATGTTATGGCAATGTTGCACCACATTGTCAACCTGAAAAATATGCTTGCAGATATCACACATTGTCAACATCAATATTTCGTTTTAAATATTTTTTACAACTGCTGCATTATAACCTCTTGAAACCTCTCTCTATAGAGACATTTGTTTAGATCATCAATGATACATAATTTTCATATGAAAAATCTGCAACTTCAGTCAATAAAAGAATAGTAACAAATATGGACCAGATTCTTGAAACACTACTTTACTCAATGCAACATACTACATGTATTTAATAAGTAAGCTCAATTTTTTGTCAGCTATAAATTGTATTCAATATAAATACAGGGTTTCTGCCAATCTTAAATGTCCCAAATCCCTGACTTTTCATGAGTTTCCATGACTGAAGCAAATGATTTTCCATGACTCAAGAAATCACATTAAAAACATTGAACCTGACTCAAGAATTTTATTATTTTACTAACGTAACATAGTAAATTTTACTAACGCAACATAGTAAATAAATTATTGTACATGATTGTAAAATGATTACTATAAGTTTTATATTGAGTAAAAAATCCTCATTTCATGTAAGTAAACTAAGCATAGAAAAATAATACAGTAAAGGTGTTTAAAACAGAGCGAGGTGTGTAGCAGAGCTATTAAGGGTAAATAAAACCGGGAAAAAATTTGATGGAATCAATTTGAAATATTAAGGAATTTAGGATTCTAATATATTCTGTTAACAGAAAACACAAGGCAAGAAGAAAAATATTCATGTTTGTAAAGGATGCAGTTAGATTGAAGTTGAAGAATTTCTTTTTAACAATAAGGATGCGAGCTGCCGCGCTGCTAAGTTATAGAATAACTAAAAATCTAACAGAAATAATACGTAAATAATTAGGGTTCTCATACATTCTGTTGACAAAAAACAAGTTTAAAAATAACCATGCTAGTAAAGGATTCAGTCAGATTGAAGTTATACGAACGGCAAGCGTAAGCGACTGTCGGCAGAACAATGGAGCGGCACCGCTTGCGTTAAGGTGTACATTGATTACAACGGAAGAATGGGTCCGGCCGGCAATGATGAACATGAGCGTCTGGACGAAACAATTTGCCGCTTCATCTTACCGCTTCCCCCAGACATTAATTTTCGTTCACCGTCCATTACAAGATTTTCGTGACTTTGATTTCAGAAGTTCAAAACATTCCATGTTTATGGAATGACAAATATAATGATTTTAAAAATATCGTTTTGATTTTACATTAATTCAAAAATGTTTTATTTGGACGTATAATTTGAGAATTTTGGTTTTAGATATATCATCTTGTAGATGATAATCACTTAAAATGAAGCGCCGTAGCTAGTTCAAATTTTACGCAATTCCTTTATTTTTCCAGCATAGTGAAATTCCCTGTTCTGTCGCCACCCTAGATATCTACAAGAGACTTTTCCAATAAATGCAGAGGAATAGGTACTCACCTTATATTCAGTAATGAAGATACGTCGAAACCAAAAGAAACAGCGAAAAATAATTTTCTATTCTTAGATATTTCAGGTGTTAAAAAAGCTAATCAATCTTTAATAATAAGTAAATATTTGAAGAAGGAATAAGAAAATATAAGTAAATTAAATAATCAAAAATAAAATGTTTTGGTATCAACAATGGAGATCCCCAACAATCTAAACCAGTCCCCCCCCCCTCCCCCATACGGATTTAAAAACCAAAAGCAAAGATTATCAAATTAATTCATTTCAGTTCTTACGTTAATTTTTTTTTTCAGAGGAAACTATTTGTGTGATGTCACAAGTTTGGAGTTCAGAAATTCTTTTCATTGGCCGAAGTTTTTAACTGTAACCGTTGTTTCTATCAATAAAGTAAATAAAAAAGCAGATGAATGATGAATCGTCGAAGTAACAACGAATCGCGATCATGGCGTTATGACGTCATAGTCACGTGATTTTGTGTAAGATTTTAAGGAATCCATGATATTCACTGTTTTTCCATGACTTATAGGCTTTTTTTGTTCAAAATCCATGACTTTCCATGACAAAATTTACCCAATGTCTAAATTCATGACTTTCCATGATTTTCCCTGACTTTCCATAAGCGCGGAAACCCTGTAAATAGTTTATGTCGATCATCTTCTATTTTCTACACAACTGGCAGTGAAATAAAATTCTAATTCACTCGCTAATACTTTCCTTTTATACAAGTCATACTTCAACTTACCTCTTTCACTTTGCCACAGTCGACAACAAACACAACATCATTTATGGTAATACTAGTTTCAGCAATGTTTGTAGACAATATCTGAAAATGGAGACTAAACTTATAACATTGCATTGAAAATATAGGTAAAATTAAAAACTTTTTAATTTATAAACCAGAAATTTTATAATTTAATAATGAAATATATATATATATTTCATTTAAAATGAAATTTTTACTACTCACTATTTTTCTCACACCAGGGGGAGCTGATCTAAACACACGCTTTTGATCTGTACTTTGCATTTGAGAGTGTAAAGTGAATAACATAGTTCTGCAAATAGGAATTATTAATTTATATTAAGATTGTAAAGCAAGTGAAAAGCATGTATTATTCCATTTTATAACAGGTTTAGTTGTGAAAGTAGCAGCTGTATTTTTAGCCGTTTTTATTCAATTAACAATGAACGTATGATACAGTATTTTTGGGTTATATTCAGAAATTGTCTTTGTTGCTACAGCCAAAAAAATATTAAAATTTACTTTTATGTTTAAGTAGGTTTGAAATCTGTACTTAAATGCAGCATGTAAATGAATTAACAACTGTTTTTAACAAACTTTCAATTTAATCCATATTTAGCAAGAACTTTTATAAGAGCAATTAAAACAATCATTTTATAATTTTTTAAACTTTTCAAACTGTGAATTTTAATGTTTAGATTAATAGGTTCTTCCATCTGATAACAGTCTGTTTAGATCATGAATTCCCTCCTAAAAACTCCAAAGTAGAGCATCAATATTATTGCAAAGTAAAAAACATGACCAAGTAGCTAAAAAAACAGTCAAATTACAAAGTTGTTGAATGCTGGATATTTAAATATATTTCGTATGATGCATTTAAACTGAAACATAACTTACAAACTAGACATGGTAATAATGGAAAACTACCTGCTTTCTGGAATTGAATGAGTCTCATTGAGAATTTTATCTCTTAAATTAACAATATCATCATAGCCTGGAAGGAATATTAAAACAGAACCTAAGAGTAAAAAATAAAAGATCAGATATAATTGCTTACTATACATAAAATAATTCAAAGTTTTACAAGAGTTACAGTAATATCTTTTGCAACAGTCAGTTTGAAGTTAAAAGATTGTTATATTCATCATATACTGAGAATAAACACAGACATCACAAATATTTTCATTCATATTCAAGTATAGTTGGCATTTAAACTTGCATTAGAATCATATTATTTAACTTATAATTTTTTTGTTCCAGGTGAATAGATCATAATTTTTTACAAGCATTCTATTAATAGATATTTACTTAAAATGAAATTGGGTATCATCTAAGAAAGATAAATTTTGATAGAATTATTTAAAAATCAAAGAGAACAGTTAAGAAAAAAGTTTTAGACTATCACGTCTGTTTACCTTCTTCTTGACTAGCAGATATTCTACTTAAAAGACATAGAATTAGATCATGGTCAATTTTTTCCTCATCAACACTGTAGGTATAAGACTCTAACAAAAGCCTATCTTCTTCTAGAATATCTAATTGACCCTCAGTAGGATTATTCAGTTCAGCCTTATCTCTTGTCCTAAAAAAATATATTTTTTTAATCAGGAGATCAATTTAGATATAAATAAAAAAGAGATCAATTCACTTGTGAAGAATCACCAAATAATTGTAATTTTTTTTTGGAACTACCGACTGTCTATTTCTGCCACATATATAGTGCTTAACACAGCCAAATACGTCTCGTAATTTTGAGCATCTAGAAGAGTACGAGATCGAAATCTTCTGGTGTAAACCCCTCTCTCCGACCCCACCACACCAACGAGAGGACATTGAGGGCACGACAGATTTAATGTGCACTAGCCCCCATTAGGTACACACCGATATTTGACGGACGGAGGCCCGAACTCACAACCCTCTGGTTACGAGCTCGATACTCTACCGCAAGGCCATCGGGTCTCTAATTTTAATTTCAAAGTTTATTAACACGCTAAGGAAGATGAATGATTGATAACAGATCTTGACTGACCAACAGTTACAAGATAATTAATTTCTTGCCAACTGTAAATTAATTGGAAATGTGTGTCATGTGATTTATCCAGTTAGTTGAGCTAAAAAGATTGTGGGAAAGCCAAACTTCAATGATTTGTGTAGTACAGTATGAAGCAAGAATGAATATTAAATAGCTTGCAGCTGGTGAGAATTATATTAAATGCTGCCTCATGGAAAATATACTTGACAGATGAATCCACGAACGTATATTAAGGAAAAGGGTCGGATGATATCTCAATAGAAAATGTGTTTAACAAGATTTACTATAGTTGGTTTTACAAATTATGACATACTATTACATATTTACCGTTTTGATAAATTTATACAAAATATTATTTTCATTATTGATTAATAAACTAGGGGTTTATACATATATTGTAGTTTTTTAAAGTTTGCTATAAATATATTTTTATTTGCCAGTTTTATCTTCTACTTAAAAAAGTTCAATTAAATTTATAGCTGGTTGCAAGTACAGAACAAATTGTACACGTATACCCAATATGACTTTGCATATATTTCATCTAAAACCTTTGTTAACCTTAATTTATGAACAGGGTACTTAAAAAATAATGTCTAACATTAATAACAAAACATACATACCATTGACTAGATAAAAGTTCAGCAACCTCAGTATGACCAAACTGATTTGCCCAGTCTACAGCTGTCCATCCATTGGTAGATTTGATGTGAATGCTTGCACCTAGAACCAGCAGTTGTTCCACTACATCTACATTCCCTCTACCAGCAGCTAGCATGAGTGGACTCACATTTGTCTCGCTGTGCTGGTAATCAACTGTGCAAAGATATCAGACATTGAACATTATTAACCCTAATTATGTCATCTAATTCATTTCAAAACTAAGTATGTCACAAGAAACCACTGCTATAAAGGCTGTTTATTAAAATTTGGCAGAAAATATATAGTGTTCCAAAAAAAATTCATTATCAATTTGAACACATAAACACACACACAAAAATAACTAGTAAATACTATTACTTTGTAAATACAAAAGATACAGTCATTGATCAAAATTTCTGTTTAAATTATTTAAAAATACATATATCTGATTATAGTTGACAGTTATTTACCTGAAACATTTTCTGACAATATTAATTGCATTATATAAGTAAAATCACTATCTCCAGACATCCATTTATCTTCGATAACTTGATCCATAGAAACTGTTGAATTAGGATTCAATTCTCTACCTAGAATCTTTAAAAATAAGTACTTTTTAGTCCGATTACACATGAAAGCAAATATTATACTATCAGTTTTTTTTTTTTTTATGAAATTTATAAAAAACACTTCGAAATGTTTCACATTTCATAGCCATTTTTTGCACAATTCCATGTATAAAGTGGTTAAATTATTCTCATTTTAAGAAACTAAATCTTTTAACAATACACTTACATCTGGTGAATTCAGGGAAAGCTCATCCAAACCAAGATTATGAATATTTTTTCCCTTCGTCTCCGAGTGTTGTTCAGTACCAGAACTTGTGTTCACATCAGTATTTTGAACAGAACTCCAAAACTCTACCTTTTTCTTTGACTTTTGTTTTTCTAAATCTCTTTTATACTTTAACATCAGCTTATTAGTATATCCAGTTCTATAAAAGAAAGTAAAGCATGGTAATTTTATATTATAGAGTAACCATAAAATAATACAAGACATAATTAAAGTTGCATATATTATGATTAAGATTTTGGTGAGGTAAATAAGTTTTTTGCTAGTCATTTAGGCCTCACCCTTTAAGAACGTCTTCCAGAAAAAAAGTTTTAACATCAAATACTCTTCCAGGCACTGAAAACAATCACAAAAAACAAACTATTAATTAATTTAAATTGGAATATGTTACTAATTATTTAGAATAAGTATCTTTAACTCACCTTCAATGACTGGACAATTACTAAAATATTTGCAGAAGAGTTGAATGTCTAAAGAAGCCGACATAAGAACTAGTTTTAAGTTCCTGAATTTCAATAACAGATCTCGCAACACAATAAGCAAAAAATCACTGAGTCGATCCCTTTCATGAAGTTCATCCTAAGAAAAAGTAAGAGCTGATATTTATTGCTAACAGTCAAAAGTAAAACAGAAGATAGTATACAATTATAAAACAAACACTGCATATTTTGAGAAGTTAAATAGTTTATTATTTTTTCAAACATTTGTTTAGTTTTATAATTGTATTTCTTTTATTTTTTTTATTTTTTTTTATTTTCACACATAACAATAAATATAAGACACACAAAAAGAATTTATATGCTTCAAATCACTTATGGTATTATGGACTTATGGTACATTGAACATATTGTTGCACAAATTGTCTGTATATATTGTAAATAGTGACGTATTATTTCAAAATTCTATTGTAATGTATTTTTATCCAATTTTATTTAGTAATTAACCTGTTCAGGACCGGCGAAAGGAGAAAGAAGCGCTTCCCCAGGCCCGCCCGCTCAAAGAGACTACGCACGCACGGGACCGGGCATTTTTCCCCGTTAAGCATTTTGCCCCGTTAAATTCAAATAAAACGTTCCAATCTGAAATCACGTCTGTGTGATGATGGGCCGGCTGGCACGGAAACACTGATCACAAATACGATATCGCGGGCCGTGAGGGAAGAATCGTCTGATCACATATACGCGATCACTGTCCTGAACAGGTTAATAGCGATTATACAAGTTAGAAAAAGGTGGCAACACCTGAAGTAATCGAGACGTTTCGAGAAATTTCTTTCCGATGAATTGGCTGGAAATTTCGAGAATGTCTCACGCGCTTGTTTATAAAAAGACTGGAGAACGGGGAAGTTTTCAGATTGACTTCGGATTTCGTTGAAAGCTGATCGCTTTGTTTACCTATTGGAGTGAGCTTGTATAATCGCTGAATTCGAAGTTCTTTTTGTTGAAGCTTGTGTTGAAGCTTGATAGTAATTAAACTGTTGCCTGTGAATAAATTTTGTGAGTTTTCTGAAGAGAGAATAAATATTTTTATACCGTGAAAACTGTACCATCATTGCCTCAGCGGAAAAATTCGTAACAGTGGTGTCAGAAGTGGGATCTCGTAATTTTGAATGCCGACAACTAGAGGAATGATGGAAGACCAAATGAAGCAGTTGATGGAAATGATTGCTGGAATGAAGGCCCAACAAGAATCCACTGCAGCCGAAATGAAAGCCTGCCAAGAAACCACCGCAGCCGAAATGAAAGCCTGCCAAGAAACCACCGCAGCCGAAATGAAAGCCTGCCAAGAAACCACCGCAGCAGAAATGAAAGCCGAACTTTTCGCTACGATTGCCGCCGGACAAGCCCGCCAAGAAACGACTAACGTCGAACTCGCCGCCGCAATTGCCACCAGTCAAGAAGCGACATCATCGGATATTAAAGCTTCAGCATCCAAGCAAGAATCATCTTCTGCATCAGTTGATAGATTTATGGAGCGCACAGAGAGTGTTCTTCAATCAATGAAGGCGGATATTTTGGATGTCAGAGAAGATCTTAAGACAGTGAGAAATGAAGTTGAAGAAAAAGTTTCCACCGTGCAAGAAAAAGTTTCCACCTTAAAGGAAGAGCAAGACAAATTCATTGACGTTGTAGAAGAAAGGCTGCGAAAAATGGAAATGCGTGAAGCTCTGGCCATAGCGTCACCTAATTGGGATAACGCTTCCATCCCCTTTATGGCGCCGCGCTCTAACATCAAAGTGGTCCCTTTTGATGGGAAGTCGTCTTGGCGCGTTTATCAAACGCAATTTGAAATGATTGCTTCTGCGAATGGTTGGAACGATACTTCGAAAGCATTCCATCTCGCAGCATCTCTTCGAGGTGAAGCTGCTGACATTTTACAGACACTACCTGAAGAGAAGCGGGGAGAATTCGTGGCGCTGGCAAGTGCTTTGGAGTTAAGGTTTGGGGAGCAGCATCTAAAGGATTACAACAGACTGCAATTGAAAGTGAGACAGCAGAAGGCCAATGAAACTCTTCAAGAATTGGCATCGGATATAGAAAGACTGTCGCTCCTCGCTTTCCCAGACTGTCCCTCGGACGTACGAGATAACCTGTCTCTTCAGTATTTCGTGGATGCCATCAAAGATCCCGACATACAGCAAGCTACCAGGATGTCAGACAGCAAAGATCTAAAGTCCACCCTCGTCTATGCCATGAGAGTAGAAGCCGCACAGCAAGCTTCTAGAAAAGACCGGCGTTTCGTACGTGGAACATTGGCAGACGATTCCTCTGAACTTTTCACGAAGAAGTTTCAAGAACTGGAAAACAAGATAGAGCGAATTATGAGAAATATTCCTGGCTCAAGGGATAGAAAAACTAGAGTCGTTTGCTGGCACTGCAAACGGGAAGGGCATCTACGACGAAACTGCCTTGATTTGAAAAAGAGAAGGAATAACACTACCACGGATTCTCCACAACTGAATCTAAGAAGATGTCATCTCGCAGGGCAGAATCTGCAATGTAGAACAGGTGAAGCCCCGACCAGTCGTTTCCACGTTTCATCCCAACAAGGAGGAAATCAGGGTTTATTCGTGAAGGGGGAGATCAACGGAACTCCATGTCGTCTAATCGTCGATTCGGGAGCGAACGTAACGATCGTAAGGACGGACGTGGCTCGTCGCCTGAACAGCCGACTCCTCTACACAGCGCCCTCTGTTTCCCTACAAACTGTGTCTGGTGGTAATAGCTCTGTTCATGGGAAATTGCAAGTGGACATTGCCCTTGGATTTAACACCTACAAGCACACCGTTTATGTTGCCGAAATTGTAGATCCATGCATTCTCGGACTAGACTTTTTGAAGAAAAATGGAATTACGCTGAATTTTGAGAAAAGCAAGCTGCAAACATGGAGAGGCGAAGTTCCTTTGCACGATCTAGACATGAAAGAGCTGTGCGTATATCGGATTATGGCTCATGAAGACAATGTCATAGAGAATGCTGAAGAGTCCACATCTATGAAAAGTATCTCACCAGCCTCGGAAAGAGAACCGAAGAAAGTGACGTTGATGAAACTCTCCCAGGAAGTGGTTCATGTGGAAATGGACAAAGTTAGTGAAGAGGGAATCGACATCCGTACTCCTGTTACAAGCATCGAACGGAGGTCCCGGGATCTATCAGCTGCACCCGCGGATGATTCGGACGCAATCTCAAAATCATATAACCAGCAAGATGGGGATCAGAAACTTTCACCGCTTCTGTTGGCATACGGGAGTGCAACTCACGAGACCACCGGATTTTCTCCATCTCTAACGATGTGTGGAAGAGACCTTAGGCTCCCCATCAACCTCCTCTTTGGACAACCACCGGACACTCCTTCCTCGCCTGTCCAGTATCTAGATGATCTGCAGGCACGTTTGGAAGCCGTACATCGGTTCACCAGAGAGAGAAACAACATCATGACGGAGCGCATGAAGATCCGGTACTATGCCAAGGCCATGGACTGTTCATTCCAGGAAGGTGACAAGGTGTGGTTAGGGAACCCTAAACGTCGGAAAGGACTCTCCCCTAAGCTCCAGACGAACTGGGAAGGGCCGTATGGGATCCTTAAGAAGATCAACGACGTCGTGGTGAGAATTCAACAGACACCTTCCTGTAAACCTAGAGTTGTACTCTACAATAGGCTAGCCCCATATTATGGTAGAAGTCATTGAATGGCTTAAGGACTTCACTGCCCGGGACGTGCAGTCTTTAAGAAGGGGGAAATGTTGCACAAATTGTCTGTATATATTGTAAATAGTGACGTATTATTTCAAAGTTCTATTGTAATGTATTTTTATCCAATTTTATTTAGTAATTAATAGCGATTATACAAGTTAGAAAAAGGTGGCAACACCTGAAGTAATCGAGACGTTTCGAGAAATTTCTTTCCGATGAATTGGCTGGAAATTTCGAGAATGTCTCACGCGCTTGTTTATAAAAAGACTGGAGAACGGGGAAGTTTTCAGATTGACTTCGGATTTCGTTGAAAGCTGATCGCTTTGTTTACCTATTGGAGTGAGCTTGTATAATCGCTGAATTCGAAGTTATTTTTGTTGAAGCTTGTGTTGAAGCTTGATAGTAATTAAACTGTTGCCTGTGAATAAATTTTGTGAGTTTTCTGAAGAGAGAATAAATATTTTTATACCGTGAAAACTGTACCATCATTGCCTCAGCGGAAAAATTCGTAACAATATATATGGTATATTAACAAGTGCGGCCCCACATTGTGTAGACTTATAGATTCTAGTTTTGGGTGCTAAACTACTACGCAAAAACAGGTTCGATAAAATTTTATTTGAGAAAATTACTCCTCTCTTACCCCTTTAAGAAGCAAAATAAATTCTCTCCCTCACAAAAAAAATTGTAGTGAATACACTCCAGAAACAAAAGAAAATTCCCTGTTAATACAATCTGTCCCTCCGAGAAACAATAAAAAAAAATTCCCAGTTAAAACAATCCCCCCCCCCCCCTTTGAGAAAGTAAAATATGAAGCCTTTAATAGGCAAGAATGTTGCCATCTGGTTTTTGGGACTGATGGCAATGAGAGGTTGATTTTCCTGTCTATTCAAGTTTGATGCGGAAATATTGAATGGAGAATTTAATTTGTTTTAAGCTATACCACTTGATAAATAGTGCAATACAACCAATCAGCCAAAAAGTGATAAAACTCTCTGAATGTGTAATATACCAATGTTTGACTTCCCATAAAGATAGTATGCTGAAAATTTTTATGTATAGTAATATAAAAATCCACGATTTTGAAATACCACCCTCCTTTAAAGTGTGAAAAACAGGAATGAAACTTTCTCAATATGGAATTTCATCAAATACCTTATTCCAATAAAGCAAGGATGCTGAAAATTAGTGCATGTTTCCATAGCTGTACACAGTAAAACTAAGTTATCACAATTCAAAAACCAAAGTGAAGGAGTCAGAAATTGGTAGAATATTCCAAATGAGGAATATTAATTATGTCATATTTCCCATTGGACCAAATGCTTAAAACAAGAATAGGTGTTTAAAGTGTGGGGGGTGGTAGCAGATTATTTGAGAGAAGCAACAACACCAGCAGTGTAATTAATTTATTAAGTCATTAAACCACCACAGACATCAAAACACAGGAACAGAGACATAACACTGAACAGTCAGAGGTGAATGAATGAATAGAATAGAATGAATGAATGGCCTACAGGCTGGAACAACACTTTATATAAGCCAGCCACAAGGCGGCGCTGCAAAGCAGGACAGTCTACAAACAAGTAAAGGGGATGAAACGAGTGACAGGATATAACAATATCCCAACATAAAGTTCAATTGTTTCATAGGGAAACTAAACTATGACAGTTTCAATTAACCATCCTTGTTGAAAAGGTAAAATGTTCCACAAATGTCAAAAAGGTTCCTATGTCAAATTTTCCACTAAGCTATGATGCTAAAAATGAGTGAACATCTTCCAAAGCAAGCTGCACTATACAGAGTGAAACTAATGAAATAACAGAAAACTGCAAGTTTTGGTAACTCATTAAACATGATAATTTTTTTTATAGAATATAGAAAAATACTAGTACTATAAGAATATACTGGTTTACCATAGAAAAAAGAACTAAAAACTGTTTGACGATTGATTTTAATTAGTTTCATTAAAATCAATAACCAAGTATGCAGAGGTCAAAGTGACAAAATAAGAATATATAGGACTTTTAAAAAAAAAAATATAGAACAATTTAAAAAATCAAATAACTGCACAATATTGCTACTGAACTTAAAAATTAACTCGTTATACATTTATATACTCGTTATATTATATATAAGAGAATAGAAAACACACATTTAAAAAAAGAAATAGCCTGATCCTGAATATGTCATCTGTTATTGCCTCAATATTCCATCCCTAAATCAAGTTTTATTAATTACACTATTTGCAATCTTGAGTCTTTTGCATCCAGCGTCTATAACTGCTTGAACTGCTTCAATTTCTTTAAGTGTTTTCTTTTTATCCCTGTTTATAGTCTTTTTTTTGTTCCGATTTACTGTTCAGTGTCGGTTGGATTTGCGGCAAAAAATAGGAGATTTAGCGCGGAATGTGGCCAACCGGGGACTTGGTTTTCCAGAAACCCTAGTGTCTGTTTGGATTTGACAACACAATATATTGACGTCATTTTCAATGTTGCCGACTTTTGTGAATAAATTGTGGCTAATATTCTGAATCCGATATGGATTCTGCGCCAAGGTGATTTTTGTCAAAAAATGGCATCCCTGCCATTTTTTTAAGAGCAAGAGAACTGCCTATGGTTTCCATAATTAAGCGCGATTTGATGTAAAGAATTCGTGGTACAGAATCCGTATCGGATTTGGAATAAAAAAATCGCCTTCCGACATCATACAGTAAATCTTAACCCTTTTGTTTCCTTCATCAATTACTGACTGAGCACTCAAAATGTTCTTTAGTAGTCCTGCAAATTAATCACAAGTTGTTTTTATCCGTTTTTCTCCAGGCAAGAGTTTTGTTGCTGCATCTCTCTCTGTATTATGACCAATTAATTTACTACGTTGAAGGAGGAAACAAATCAGAAATTCAAGACCGCATGGTATGGAAAAGTTCACATGCTTACATTTTACAACTCCTGCCGGTCCAGTGGAGTTGAGTTGTAGGTTATGCAGCACGTGTCGCCACAAGAGATAAAACTACAAACATCGCTTTTGTCAGGTCTTTTTCACCTACGATCGCGCCAAAGAATCCGAAATATAAAAAATGGCAACGAACAGCGCTGTTATTACGAATTCGAAGAAAATATAGATCGAATCAATATAGAAATATAGGATATATAGGACAATTGTAAAAAAATAGGACAATATAGGACGTTTTTGCCAATTTTTTAAAAAATATAGGATTTATAGGACATCTGCGAGTCCTGAGTATGAGATAACTTGCCAAATAATAAGCACTAGGGGGCTCCGCCCCCTGCTCGCTGAAGCTCGCCAACCCCCTGGATTGCTTTGCAATCCCCTTGGCTCGCTTTAAAGAGAAGCATTTAAAATATGCCCTAGCAAAAAGCTATTTCAGCTGCATGATGCCATGAAACTGAACCTTTTATTATTTATGAAGAGTCAGAATACTTGCCACGTCATTATTCTGTTGCTGTCGAGACGCGTTAAGCAGGGACAGTGTGGCAACGTAGTAGAAAGTTCTTGGAAAACAACAAAAATAAACAGTTTTATACATATATAAAAAAGATCGGTTATTTCATTGAACAATTAAAATTTACGGGCTGGTTTTGTATGAAGCGCCAAAATAATTAAAGTTGCTTATCGAAATTTCTTAACGAAGCAATCATATGCTCACTTAATCTTTTTTGCGATACTTAGAAAATAAATAAAACAGTGAAAGGCCAATTATCCAGCATTCAATCAACCGAAATTTTTTGAAAATAAAATTTGGCGAGAAAATTAGCCATATTTCGCTAATATTTTTTTTTTTTTAATTTTCATATGAGATTTTGAAGTTGAGTGGGTGGTTTTATTCGTTATTTTGATAGTTTTTAATTGATAATAGCTGAATTTGCACTGATTAAAGATGAGTATAGGTTCAGATTTACTGCACAACGCTTCTTAGCGATTTTTTTAAAATTGGCGATTTAGCGCTGAATGCAACCCGGCGACCTCCGGAACATGTTCCAGCAGATAACTTTTCCGAAAAGTCTGATTTATCCGGAATTCTAATCCAAAAGAAATGTACATATCTTGGATCTATTTATTCTTGCATCATCGTAACTATTAAATCAATACGTTTTAAATAAGCAATAATTTCTAACTGTAGATTGTAATAAGAAAAACAAAATATAGCGAATCCAAGTTGTTGCTGTTGCCAGATGTATTAGTCAAATTTCCAAAGATATATTGTGATTGGCTGGAAATTCGTGCATAAAGTGCATTTAGAAGATTGGTGATTGAAGTCGTTGCCATTCTGCTCACAGAAATACAGCCAAATTTGGACGTTACGCAAGAGAATTATATATATAGATCCTTTATTAAATGGTAATCTGCCACTCTTTAATTTTCAATGAGAAAAGAAATAGGCAATTTTAGAATAACAGTGCCAAATAATTGCGTCTTTTGAAAACTGACCAAAATTAATTAACAATAACCTAGCCAACTTGACACAGATTTAGAAAGAAGAAATGGTGCTGGTACAAAAGGAATTAATCATCTGTTATTTTTATCATTGAAAATTAGAAAGTCATAGTTACCCTATAAAAAAAAGACGCCCACTATTTGGCAAGTTATTAATATTTGTCATCAGCAGCATTAACTCATTTGAAAATTATTTCAGCCATTGTTTTCCCCTGGCAGATCAGTACATCCTTAAATTATTAATATTTCTCTACATTTCATAAAAATTTAGAAAGGTGTTCGATGGAACAGTCTAAAATTTGTACCCGGTTGTAGGACTATAAAATGACATTATTCAGGCAACCATTAAGGGGAAAAATTTAAAACTGTTAAGTATTCCAATGTCCTAGTTTACAAAAAGCCAGGACTATGAAAATTCATACAGTTATGTAGAGAAGCAAAAATATTCAGTTGGTATACAAGTACATATATGTGCAGCAACTTATACTATTAGCAACAGTACAAACACTTACCACAAGAATGTGAGATACAGTGGCCACCGATGCATCTCCACCCATAAGAGTTCGCAGAAGCACTCCATTTGTGCAAAATGTAAGCAATGTTTTAGGAGATATTCTGGAATGGTTATAAAACACAACTTCATTTAGTAGAAATTTTACCTTTGCCCTTAAATAAATTGTTTTGGTATGATTTCTAACTCTGATGTGGGTTCTGGGTAAAGAATTTGAAAATGCCAAGTTTAAACAGTCATAAGCATTTCACTTGTTAGTAAAAAATGGTGGCTGCTACCACTTGTTAGCATTAATCTTGGCACAGAATCTGCATCAGAGTTGAAAGTTCAGCCATTGTTTTTGTACATAGAAGTATTTGCAGAATAAAATATAGCTTTTAAAAACTTTCTATTCTCTCCTATTCTTCAACACAAATAAAAACATTTAATATTGGACTTTTTAAAATATTTGTATCATAATTTTAAAACAATGGGTATGTAATCTAGACTACAACAAATAATTGCCCATTACTACTATTATCAAAAACAAATTTGTAATGCTTAACTATATCTACAAACCACTAAAAAATAAAACTTTGTTTAAATTTCTGTAATTTTCTCTTGTGCATTGCTTAAATTTATATTCTATATTTTCTCTCAAGCTAAGACAAAGAATATAGAACTTCTCAAGTGATTGCAATTTTGATTGTATGAGTAAATGTGAGAATTAATGCTGTTTTGAATTTTAATTATATTTCTATCAAATTATTTTTTATAAAATATAAGGCAGCTTTTCTGATGAATTTAATATTTAAAATTCTATTTAATTTATTGATATGTCTAAACTCAAATCTTATCTGTTTTAAGCTCTTCTAAAGCTAAAGCAGAAATAACTCGAAAGGATCATGTTTCCAAAAGGTAATGACTTGTCTTGAAATAATTATTTCAAACACCAATGGTAATTAGTAATGTACCAACAAAAACTGCAGAGACTGTACTGGTAATAAATGAGTTACTGGTGCATTTGTGCAAAATGTAAGCAATGTTTTAGGAGATATTCTGGAATGGTTATAAAACACAACTTCATTTAGTAGAAATTTTACCTTTGCCCTTAAATAAATTGTTTTGGTATGATTTCTAACTCTGATGTGGGTTCTGGGTAAAGAATTTGAAAATGCCAAGTTTAAACAGTCATAAGCATTTCACTTGTTAGTAAAAAATGGTGGCTGCTACCACTTGTTAGCATTAATCTTGGCACAGAATCTGCATCAGAGTTGAAAGTTCAGCCATTGTTTTTGTACATAGAAGTATTTGCAGAATAAAATATAACTTTTAAAAACTTTCTATTCTCTCCTATTCTTCAACACAAATAAAAACATTTAATATTGGACTTTTTAAAATATTTGTATCATAATTTTAAAACAATGGGTACGTAATCTAGACTACAACAAATAATTGCCCATTACTACTATTATCAAAAACAAATTTGTAATGCTTAACTATATCTACAAACCACTAAAAAATAAAACTTTGTTTAAATTTCTGTAATTTTCTCTTGTGCATTGCTTAAATTTATATTCTATATTTTCTCTCAAGCTAAGACAAAGAATATAGCACTTCTCAAGTGATTGCAATTTTGATTGTATGAGTAAATGTGAGAATTAATGCTGTTTTGAATTTTAATTATATTTCTATCAAATTATTTTTTATAAAATATAAGGCAGCTTTTCTGATGAATTTAATATTTAAAATTCTATTTAAATTATTGATATGTCTAAACTCAAATCTTATCTGTTTTAAGCTCTTCTAAAGCTAAAGCAGAAATAACTCGAAAGGATCATGTTTCCAAAAGGTAATGACTTGTCTTGAAATAATTATTTCAAACACCAATGGTAATTAGTAATGTACCAACAAAAACTGCAGAGACTGTACTGGTAATAAATGAGTTACTGGTGCAAACTGGATAAAGTAAGTTTTGGTTAGGAATCTTAGCCAAGTTGGTCCAGATTCTTGAGTGACTACCAGGGGCGGATTTAGAGGTCAATCAAGGGGGGTGCGATTTTGAACGGGAGTGTTTACAGTGGCGGTGATAGTTTGTCAACTTGGGGAAGAGGGGGGGGGGGGAAGGGGTATCATCAATTAGTATGATACTATCAGGGTTCAATGAAAAATAAAAATTAGAGGGTTTGACAATCCTCTTTTGCACCCCATGTAACAAATTACCCCGAAAATGTAATAAAAAATTAAATTTTAAATATTTAGTATTTTTTATTAAACAAAAAATATTTAAGAGCACAAAAAAATATCTCATGCAGATTAGGTGAAGTGTAAAAAGCTCAGCAATCATGAAAATTCAACTTTTTTATACAAGTTAATTTACCAATACATTCAACATCATAAATCAATTGATGCAGAAAAAGGCGATAGATCTTTTAACAACTTTAGACAACATTGCAGGTACGTAAAACTCTATATTCATAAGGTTTTAATAATTTCCAAAGTTAAACAATTCTTTTCAACTCTGTTTGACATCACATTAGTAAATTAAAATATAAGTTACATAAACTTGAGACTACACACTATAATATTGGTCACTGCATTCAAATTTGATATGGTACTATTTACTGTTTCCAAATTTTCCTTCATTTAAATGAAAATGGAGAGTTTGGCGATATTTTTGGCAATAATTTTTACGTGGGACAAGAAAAATAGTAATAATAATAAAAAAAAAAAACGCATAACCGACGAAATTGGTGATGATATTCAATAGACATTACACTGTCCTTTTTTGAACGAAAAGCAGAAAGATATCAATAGTTGATGGGCGATGCACAAGGGCAGAGAGCTCTGCGTTAAAGACACACATTTTTCAACTTTTTACGCTTTTATCAGATTTCTACGGGAAATTCGGAGGTGGGGGCGATTAAAACACCTTAAGAGGCATTAGATTCATGATTTCACCCTTATGTGAATGCTCAAACCTAATCGTAGGTCCCATGGCTACCACTAGCCCGCACACCAAATTTGAATATCGTACGTCAATTCGTTTAGGAGCTATGCTGACCATGTACGCATAGACATTTTATCTAGACCACTTTATTGATATTGATAAGCCTTTATTGATAAGCCATATAAGCCCTTTTCATCTTAAAGTTTTATATTTTCCTTTAGTTGCAAAAATTCTCTAAAAAGACGGATTTTTATTGTACCCAACCTGTACTTTAATATAAATTTTGAGATTGGTTTAACATAACTGTATATTTTCTCTTATAAATATGATTTAAAAAGAACTTAAATTAGGAAAATGTACTCAAAGCCCATCTTATACCGTCAACACACAAATCACCATAATAAAAAAATAAAAAAAAAGCAGCAGGTTTTTCAAACAATAAACTTAACATTATCTGAAAATTAGTTTGTTTTAACTCTCTGCGTTTTATTCAAATAAAATTCCAAACTAAATTAGTTACAGCAGGTGAAATTGTAATAATAATAATTTTCATATAACCATAGGACCTGCTTTTTCATCACAAGTAGCATCACTAATCGGTTACATATTGTGTCTCATATTAGATATATTAGTAGTCATATTACCATCAATTTTGAGTCACAAACACAAAAACACATTTAAAATTAAAATTAAAAAAAAAAAAAAAAACATTTAAAAAGATTTTAACATTAAATGATTTAAATTATTTGTAAGTCATCGGTATTGTTCCCAATATTTCAGTAATTTATACTTAAATAATCAACTCGCACAAAACAATTTTGGCTTTTATTTAACAGAGCAAATAAAAACTGTCAAAAGCTGCGAATGCGCAATATTTACAAATTTGCAATCTAAGCTGACCAGTTTTGAAATTACAATATGTTAAATTACTTGATATTCTAGTAGCAATAAATGTCGCTGTACCGGATATTTCCAGATATTGCACCGGAACAACGTTAAATTTTGATTAGTTTGTTTATCAAGCAGAGAACATCTACCAGATGGTCTTTCAAGGGAAAAATGGACTTCATCTTAAATAAGAGAAACCTCAGAAAACTATCAGGAAGTAGCTCAACAATCGACGCGAGATTACTAGTCAAAATTTGTAAAGTGTTTACTCAATTTGAAAACAGACTACAGAGAGCCAAATATTGCTCGATCCGGTGAATTTTCGCGAGGTGTGAGATTGGAGCATATAGCAATATTTAAAAACGTGTTTGGCTATGATCCTGAATATTTTGAAAAGAAGTTAAAAGGTAATATGGAACTCACTTTATACTGTTAAGGATAAATTAAATTTTATAATTTACGAAAGCAATTTTGTTTGACATTATCAAAGGGCTTTTATGATTTTGCATATGAAAGGGTGCAGATACAAGGGGTTAATCCAGTAAAACCAGTTTATTTTTACAAGAATTACATATTTTATTATAATCTATTCATATACTGGTGGTATTGAATTGAGAGTTACGTTGATAATTGCATAAAATGCCAAATATGAGTGTATAGTATAAATCACTACTTCTGATTATTCTGTAAAAAATGAAATATTCAAACATATTTAGAAAAAAAAAGCAAACGTCTAAACTGAAACAAATTGTTAATGAAATATTACATTTTGTAAAATAAATAGTAACATTTAAAAAATCTTATCATGCTTATATATTACTGTCAATTATCTTGCACTGCCATACCAATTGAAGAAACAAAGTCTTGACATCGAAAGCACACTCCAACTCAAGCAAAAATGACCATTCTATTCGTTTGTCACTTCCACCCAGAGTAAAGGCATTTTAGTAATTTGTAACTCACAATGGTGCAATGTCACGTGCATGGGAGGGGACAGTATGCCCCACAAGTTTTATTGCTTTGTGTCCTTAGTTTCAAATTCAAGGTCAAGAAAGAAGGGGTCGTTTTTGTTGATCTTCTGGAGAGAACGAAGGGAAACTTTTCTTGGTCCTAATTTAGCGATAGCTTCTTCATCGGAACTTCTTACAACCTCTGTAGAATTGCAGTAATGCTATTGTACTGATTTGATCAAAGCTTTTTTTTAATTAGGAATTAGGCATTTTATTTTCCAATTATAATTAAAGGTTCTTGTTTTTTTTTTTTTTTTTAATATTTTTAGTGCATGATTTTTTGTACGTTTAGGGGGTGCGATGGCACCCCGATATTAAACCTGTATAATTAATTGCCCTCTGATCAAGAAGACAAGAAGTATACCTGCAGAATGCTAATTGGAATAAAAAACTTGCCAGTTATTGGTCCCATCTCCTACTCACAAATGAGAAAATCGTGCTGAAATTGAGAAATTTTTTAATGGTGTTGTGAGAAATTTTTTAATTTGAGAATCACACAAGGGATAAAGATTCGTTGACCGGTACATTGCATGTCATCACAATCGCGATCTACTCGTCCCCTCTCAAGCCTATTCCTTCTACGGATTGTGAAATAAGGAGCTCGGTTAGGTGGCTTAAGAATCTGTATTAATGAAACATGAAAAATGTCAGAAAAAGCTTAATTTTGTTTACCCCCTCTAAATCCATCGATATTGATATTAAATAAAAAATAGATCTTACAAATATTAAAGAAATGTAATTTTTTTTTTTTTTTTTTTTTTTTTTTGAATTTGGAGGAAACGGCCATTCAAAAATTATTTTGACGAGATACATCATGGGGGGTGCGGTCGCACCCCCCGCACCCCCCCTAAATCCGCGCCTGGTGACTACCCAGCCATAAGACAGATGGGAAAAAAAACTAAATTTTCTTTAGGGATGTTGTTGAGCAGCAACCATCAAAGGTTTTATAACCATACTTCATTTAACTAAATAAATTCATGAAATAGCCACAGTGAAATAGAGCTTAATCAGACAGTAACTTAATACTATAATAAGTAAAAAAATATTTTGTTGAAATTTACTAAGTTAAAATATTTTGTTGAAGAAACAATAATTTGAATCTAATTAATTTTAAGTATGCACAATACTTTAAAATAATTGCCAGGTATATTTTTTTAATCAGTCAAAATATTCATCGCTCTAGACAGCAAGAGATGAAAAGTCAATCGCAAAACCATCTCCTTGTTTAAAAGTAAAGTATACATACATAATTTTTTATTCTAGAAACTAGGGATTTTTAAACTCATATATAAATAGAATTTTACAAAAATTAATACACTCTTCCAAAATCAATTAAGATGTTTTTTATAAATAAAAAACACTAAAAATTAATTTTCACACTCACTTGCTTTCTAAACGCACTTGGTAACCCACACTTTGACCAATCTTATCATCCCGTTCGAGAGCAACTCTCTCAGCTACGCTAATGGCTGCTATTCTGCGAGGTTGAGTGCAAATAATACGACAAGCTTGTCCAACTAAACTGGCATGATCTAATATAAACTGTGGAACCTAGTCAATAAGTAAAAAAAAAATTCTTTTAAACTTATAGTAAAACTCATTTTTGCTATAAATAGCACTCATTTTTAAAATTCCCAATACAGAATGAAAATCAATAATTCCTACCCAAATTACAGAATGAAAATCAATGACTTTTAAGGACATAAAAAGGATATTTGAAAATTTGTTTTCCGGCATCATGTCTATACATATATATTTATTTAGTACAATACATTTCACCTAAAAAGTTACAGAAATGTTCAATATTATGTATTTGAAGTATTAATAAAATTATTGAAATAATATTTTTATTGAAATAATAATTTTATTGAAATATGCTAAATATATTAAGTATATGGGAGGAGTAGATCTAAGTAGCATATAATTTTTCTCAATTACTGTATTTTCTTTTTAACTAAACGTATAAAACGATGAAAAATAATTCAGGAGGGGTTTGAACCTTATACCCCGCCCACTTGGCATACAGCATATTTAAGTGTGATCCAAACAATATTTACAAACTCATTAAATTACTTTGCAAAAAAATATTACTTCACAAAACTTTCTTAAAAAAAAATTTCTAACTCGAGACAAAAAAAAAATCTACACAATACATTTAGGGTAAAAATGTAATGTTTTCGTATAATGTTGCTAAAATGTAATTTTGTTCCTCTCACAAAGTACAGAGTGTAAAATTCAGTGCAGGCTCCTCAGTTCAAATTCCACTCCACCAATCAGCAAATACAAACCAATAGACTTACAAGTTTGTGTATGCGTATTATAAATATATCAGAGAATTCCGATAGGTACGGATAAGTGGCGGTCCAGTGGAGAGAACAAGTCTGAGTTGTATTTTATAAATTTTGCAGTCGGGCACACAGCATCTGCAAATACTAAGGACTTTTTAGGACCTCTAAGCATTTTCATGTACTTTTAAGCATCCCTAAGCATTTTTAAGGCCTTGAAAACAAGTTCAAAAATATTAAGCACTTTTAATAACCATTACAACACTGCAATATATGTGCAATTGAAGAAAAACAATTCCACCATTAGATTATTAAATAATTTAATTTCACAACACATAAAATATTGTTTTAAAATCTTATATACACGTAACTTAATTTGTAATTATTTGCATTTGTAAGTCTAAGTGCAATAATAAAACAAAGTACAATTTGTTTTGCTAGTGATGACATGAGTTTTTAATTCAATAACTTGTATTCAAATAAAATGTACTAGGGGGTCCAAATAAATGTACTAGCTAACGCTTGCCAACCGCTTGGTTCGCAAAGAGAAACCAGGCTCATTCCGCTCGCTTCAAAGTGAGGCATTTAAAATATGCTCTAGAAAAAGCTATTTCAGCTACCTAATCAATAAAGTCCTTGCAAAGTGATATTGTGCCATGAAACAGAAAACGTTGGATTATTTATGATGACCTACAATACTTTGGACGTCATTATCTTACTACTTATGTGGAGATGCGTTAAGAAGGGACAGTTTGGCAATGTAGCAGAATGTTTTTAGAAAACAATAAAAAATAAACACTCTCGTGCATATATTTAAAAAAGATAAGTTATTTCAGAAAGCAATTTAAATTTATGGGCTGGTTTTATATGAAGCACCAAAATAATTAAAGTTACACATCGAAATTTCTAAACGAAGCAATATTAGAAACCATATGTTTGCATAATCTTTTTAGCGATACTTAAAAAATGACGCAGTCAAATTGTTTATCCGCAATGCTGAAGAATTTATTCTATCGGTGTGAATGTGAGCATGGAAACCTAAATATTCTAAAAGGAAATTCAGTGCTCAGTTTTTATAGCCATGTATCAGGAAAACGTTCTTAATAAATATGTGGTGTTTATTTGCCGAATCCAATTAAATCTGGTTTGTTTTAATTGTATAAGAAAGAGAGTTCCCAGAATTCTAATACAAAAGAAATGTACACATCTTGCATCATTGTAAATATTAAATCATTACGTTTTAAATAGGCAATAATTTGTTTCTGTAGACTGTAATAAGAAACACAAAATATAGCGAATCCAAGTTGTTTTCTGTTGCCAGTTGTATTAGCCAAATTTTGAAAGATGTTTTGTGATTGGCTGGATTACTGAATTTGAAAATTCGTGCATAAAGTACATTTAGAAGATTTGTGATTGGATGTTTGAAGCTGTTGCCATTCTGCTCACAGAAATACAGCCGAATTTGGGAGGCACGCAAGAGAATTATATATAGAGATAAAAAAAAACTAGACAACACAAATTTGTGAAAGTTTACTTAAAACATTAAAAGTTTTGATGTATACCTGTGTTGTTTTGCCACTGCCGGTTTCACCAGAAATGATAATAACTTGATGGCACGTAATCATTCGAATAATTTCTTCCTGGCAATTCCATATTGGTAGGCTTTGACGAAATACTGTATATTCATTTTCACATCTGCGTTGCGGTACCATCGGTATTCCACTACCGAGGCGTCCAATATTGCGACTGACTTCTCGGACTACAAAAAACATAAGGTTATAATTAAAAAATAGTGATTAATAAAAAATTTATTCATATTTAATCAAACTAAACCCAATATTTATTTTTAAGTGAAAAAAGTATCAAGGTTAAATTGAAGCAATTAATTTCAAAACCAATTCAATCTATACGTTTTTAGCAAAGGAAGTTTTCACACTTTCTTAATGCACTACATCAGCTAGCAAAACAATATTGACCAAAAAAGTCTATCTCAATCCATTGACCAAAAAAGTCTGTCTCAATCCAATTTGAAAATGCATTCATACTCATGGCCTCTGGGTGGTTGTAAAACGTAAAAATTTATCTAAATATTTGGTGTCTAATGTAAAAATTATTAAAATGGATTAGATCAGTTTTGAAATTAATCACCTTATTAATAAAGAACAGATGTTGGAAACATGAACAAGAAAAGCTAACATTTTAAAACCAAATATATTGAATTAACACAGTTTAAAATATAAATTGAATAAACTCCAGTCAGATCTGTTAGAAAAGGAAGTGTACAATTCTATGTAAAATAATATAATGTATAAAAACAAAGTTTTTAATATAAATCCTTTATATGGATCGCCAATTTTTATATTCATTAACAAAGCGTTGTTTCTATTGCCAGCATGTGCTTGGTGTTGGTAAAAACATCTCTATCGGCAAAATATACGGTAATTTACTTTTCAATATCTTTTATTAATTCTGATTAAAACAATTTTATTATTTATTTATTAAAACAACTTTGGCAACAGGAAAGAGTTTCTTTAAGGATCGGTTAAATGCTATTTCAGCACAATTGGATGATGGCAAATGGGTTTATTAGTACAGTAAAAGCCCGATTATCCGGCATTCAATCAACCGGAATTTTTTAAAAATCAAGTTTGGGGAGAAAATTGGCATTATTTCGCCAAAAAACGGCGATAAGTCGCCAAATCTTTTTATTTTTTTATTTGAGAATTCAAAGTTGAGTGTTTGTTTGTTTTTTTCTCTTTATTTTGATGGTTTTTAATTTGCTAAGACGAAATAGCTGAATTTGCACGGATTAGAAATTAATATATTATTATAAAAAGTGATTTTTTTTTATTTTTTTTTGCATTCCGATTTATCCGGAATGCTGAAGTTCTTATTTAAACAACTGTGAATTCTCAGCAAAAAACCTTAATATTCTTAATGGAAAATGTTTTTTTCCAGAATATATCCGGAAAAATACCTATACTGTGGTTATTTGCCGAATCTATAAACAAATCTAGCTTGTTTCAATTGTATAAGAAAGAGGGTTTCGTAATCGAAATTCCATTATCCACAGCATCGAGAAAACATTCTCCAGTTGATAATTTGGTTTATCCGGAATTCTTATAAAAAAAAAACTACACATTTTGCATCTATCTTGCATCGTTTATTGCATAAAAATTTATATTCGTTTCCAGATTATGAATAATTTGTATGTGCTTGTGCGGAATCTATAAATCTATGGACTACTTTTATTGTAATTATAACAAAGAAAAGTGATTTTCCACTTGAAATTACGTTATCTACCGCATCCGGCAAAGAGTAATTAAGAAATTCAAAATTTGTTAATGGTTTGACCAAAACCCGGATAAAATTAATTATTCGGTTTGTAGACTAGATCTACATATGGAACATGCATTTCAAAAAATTTAAAATCATGTATAACGGATAACATTCTATTCCATATAGTATCGATACATCCATAATTCATTTATACCCGCGATTTAATTTGTAAATTTTCAGCCGCATCCGGAAAATGTGCAATTCGGCCGAATTCAACTATTCTAAACGTTTTATTCTTTTATCACAAAATATTAGTTTCTCACGATCAATCAGAATAAAACCTTATTGCATCCATTTAAATGCATTTCCACCTATAATCCCAATCAAAGTTTCGATTTTTAGGCTAGTCAACCATTTTGTACACAAAATGGAAAATGTTTCTTTTTCTTTTTTGTGCACAAAAAGTATGGGTTATATTTTATTGTATACTATTAACGTGTTTTGCAATCAATTAAAAAATAAATCTGTTTCGCTGTAATTTTATTATAACAATATTTATTTTTAGATTAGCCGACAATCAGACAATCAAATTCAAAACTTAATAGTCCGTAAATTATCCGGAATTTCGGGGCGATTTGCATTACAATTCTTGTATTCCTTTTTCCTATACAACATAATAGTCGATCTTTGAATACGAAGGTCGTCTTCCAGAGCATATATTTTACTTTAGGGTACAAAGTAGGTTGTGTGTGGGGAGGGGGAAGACAGTGGAATCACCAGGGTTTCCAAATACAAAAGTTACTTTTCCAGAATTCTCGGAATCTGACCATGAAAACGCACACAAGAAAACTTCCCCTCCGGAACTGAAATAGCGAGTCCACTTAGTCCGCCCGGTAACCCTAAAATATAGGTTCAGTTAGAATCGGTACAATCAAGAGACCTCTCTATTTTTTTTATTTACATATTTTACAATGCTTAATCTTCTGGGTTTTTTTTGGTTTTTTTACGAAATTTCTGATATGAAAATGATTTAATTTTGGTAACATATTTCAAATTATTGCCGATTATAACGGTAAAAATAACATTATTTTAACTAAAAAGCTAAGTAGAATAGTTTTTAAATATTCCGGTTGTGACGATTTTAATGTTAGGTTCCATCAATAGCATTATTTACCGTTTGAGTTTGGCAAAAAAACGTCGACATTCAATTAACTGGAAAATTCGGTTATCCCGAAATCCTAATTTCCCGTCGATTCCTGATAATCAGGGTTTTACTGTATTCTGTAAAAGCGATCTTTTAGTGACTTGAACAGCAGCCAAAATTTGATAGAATGCATTATCATCTACATTGAATCGATCTGCCAAGTTTCAGCCTGATTAGATAGCAGCAATAAGATTATTTAGGTTAATATAAAGGATTTAAAAAGAGAGATAATTTGAAACTTACTATTTGAAATCTTTTAAATCACAAAAATTACACGAAACCTCTAAAAATGCAAATTTATAAAATGCAAGTATAAAATCATCTAGGCACAAGTCCACTTACTGTAAATAAGGATTATTAACAATCAAGAAAGAAAGTTTTAAAATATTACACTTCTCTCTTCCGACACTACAAATTTAAAATAATAATCCATCATTACATTAAATTTTTTATGCACAGGTATCAATGTTTCAGAAAATGTAAATTTTTTCAAGCAATGGACTAAATTTTGGAAGAAAAAAAAATTCTTCGAGGGTGCAGTTAAACATTAGAAAAAAACATAATTGAGAAAGCAATAATAAGCATTAAATAGGCCAATAATATAACAGAAATTACCATCTTGTCCTAAAATCCTGTCTCTTTCAGTTGGTGGAAGCAGTTCTTGCCTTTCTCTAGCAGTAATAGGAAACCTTTGCAGCAATGTCAAAGTATGTCGTCGAGACAAATTTCCTAGTTCAAATGCAGCATCAGCTTGTACGATGGTTGAACCTTCCTTTTTGTACACAGTTAGAAATCGATTTCCACCTTCCCTAAAATCATTCAAGATTTTATAACAAAAGTTCAATACAAGTATATTTTATTAGTAGATAAAGATTTGATACAATATTTTTGTAACCTTTAAATGATGTGATTGTGATGGGTTGAAAGTGAAAGCATTTTCTATTTATAAATAAAATATATAGAATTACTTTTAATAAATTATTGACATTTTCAGATGTTCATAGGTTTCTATTTTGTATAAATTATATCATAAAATAACAATTAAAAAAAAAAAATTCCATTAAAATGAGACATAAATTTTTTTAATGAATAAATAACCTTACCCTCTACTCTTGGATTTCAAACCTAAATTTAGACAATATCGATGAACATACGCTCTCTCAGTAGAGCTTAATGAGGATGGAAACTCATATTCTAAACAAAAATAAAATAGATTTAATGTAATTCATAATTGTAGTTCAATTTGAAAAATATGTTTAAAAATAGTTCGATAAAAATAATCTCTTCGGTTAGATGGGTACCAAATAAAAATGGTCAAATTCCAGTGACAATTCATCCAAACTAACAACCGTCAAATCATTTATAATTTCAATAAGGTTGCAAACCTATTAAAAACCGTGACCATTTAGGCTTGGTGCCAACTGGTACTTGTTTAACGGAAGAGTAGTATCAATAGGTTATTCAAGAACTTACAATTTAAAATTCTGTTTATAGCAAATACTTGTTGCAGATTCTGTCAAAAAGGAGTGTTATGTCTTAATAGAACTGTTCAAATGAACAGGCAATTAAAATATATCATACTAAATTAACAAGTTTTTTTGGTATGAAAAATATTCTGAAAATGCCTATTTCTCCAATAAAGTATTTCTGGATTAAATAAAAATAAAGTCATTGTTAAAATTACTAACATTCTACGTTTTAAATTCTAACACACTTGTGTGAATTCTAATAAACCCAAAACACGTCAATTAATACCTTCTCTCAGAGACCATTAGTTTGATATACAGTAGTACATACCTTTTAGAGCATCAGTATGACGAAAATTTTTTATTGCAACATGAATGGCAATACGAAATTCTTCACCAACAGGAATTTTTTTTCTTGTCATTTCAAGCTATTAAAATACAATATAAATCATTAAAAACTTGCAATGCACATTAAAAAAAATAAAGAACTTTTTAGATGGCATTTTTTTTTCAAAAAGTATTTTGTACTTTCTGAATGAAAAGTGACGGCTTGGCTTTTATATTAGCTACAATATACAGAAAAAAAGATATAAATTCAAGTAAAATTTTGAAATAAAAAGATTGGGATAGTTTACGCCTATAATTTAAGTAATTGAAGAAGTTCTTTAAAGATAGAGTTTGGTATTTGAGCATTGCAATGATTGGCACAAAATAAATTAGGCCAGTAGATTGTTATTTTGGATGGCAAATAATTTGTTGATGATATTGGATATTTCTGGCACAAATTCTGCATCAGGGCAATGCTGCGCCAGAACTCTGACACGAGTGACACATTTTCAGGGTTCCCACTGAGAGCACAGAATGAACATCAATGACTTTAAAGGACCTAAATAAAAAAATTTAAGGACCTTCAAAAAAAAAAAATCAGGTATGTCTTTAATGTGTGATTTTACAGCTGCTTTGCAATTAATACCAATATCAAAATCTTTTAAAACCAAATTACACTTTGCCTTTTGAGCAGAATTTGATAATGTTACAATCAATTTTTCATATGGATTGTACTTGGGCCATAGCACATTAAATGTGTACTTTCCTGGAATAGTACAAGTAAAATGCTTCTGCTAAAAAAACCAAATGACCAAAAAGTTGATGTATGCGAAATGCAAATATACCAGGCAATTCCGAAGCAGCGCAGACAAGAGGTATTCTTGAGGAAATAAGCAAATAAGAGTTGAATTTTTATAAATATTGCCGTGGGGCACACAACATCAGTAAAAAGGACTTTTAGAGAACTCTTAAGCATTTTCAAGTACTTATAAGGCCTCGAAAACAAGTTACAAAATAATAAAGCACTTATAAGGACTTTCAATGACTGCAAGAACCCTGAATAGTTAAGGTTTACTTAACCAATTAGGGTTCCTTCCGATTGGTACGGTTCCCCCTTTGCGAAAGTTGGCGATTCAGGGGCGAATGTGACAACCAGTCACCAAGGATTTCTGAAAATCCTAGTGACCGTTTGAATTTAGCAACATGGTGTGTTTCAATGCCATTTTAGACACAGCCTTTTGACGTCCTTTTCGATTTGGCGATTTATTTTAAAAGTCGCCGTGGAGGGGGGACCGTACAGTAAATCTTAACTCCCCAATTTGACAAAAATGACTCGTTCACAAAATTGCCTGGTTATATAAAGTTTTCACACTTTTAAATGAACTACAGTTGAACAGGGTTTATTATTTCCCTTCATGTATGTTTTCCTTTGACATGAAATATCACAAAATAAATTAAATTTTTGCATTTTAACCTGGTTGGTTGGTAGGAGTCTAACTGTACAAGAGCAACACGTAGGCCATACTGAGCCAGCATTTTAAGCTGAATTTTATGCAACTCTTAAGGTAGTTTATCCAAACACCATTTTTTTTTTATTTATTTATTTTCGTCCGATCAACTTATTTGCTTGAGTGAAAGAGCACAGAGGACACAGTTAGCACTCCCCACATTTGACAAACGGGAGAATTTCCTTACAAAAGGGATAATGTAAAGGAGAGTCTCGAATATACAAAAACTTGGAAACATACGGAATACATAAAATTTATGAATAAACACCAAAAATACACAAAAAACAGTACAAACTTTTTTAAATGCCAAAATAATTTGATAGATATTTATAAATTATAAAATAAATTAGTGGGTTGTATAATCTCTTCGAATTAATACATTTATTTCAATTTTACAATCTTTGAAGCTATGTCATATCTTATTATGTTTTCTTTAATTTTTAAGTTCTAGTTTCTTGTAGTTTAAGTTGTAGTAGAGATCTTGAATAAAATTTTATAAGCAATGAAGGCTATAAAGGTGTACTTCATAGTCAACTACTTTAAGAAAAATGTGAATTGCCATTAAATAATGGTATGTGAAACTTCAAAATTATATTTAGAAGTGTACTATGATTGGTCATACAGACGAAGAGGAAAAGTTAAATTCGAATCTGGGTGGGCAACAAGCTTGCAAAGCATATGGCTGTCGATGGAAATCTGCGACAGAGTTGCAATTAAATGATCGATTTCCAAATTTTTAATCACCTAATTCATTAAACTGTTGAAATAAATACATTCAGGACATTTTGAAATATATGTTTATTAACATCAGTTAATGACAAAATCACAAGGAAATCGCGCTGTGAATGGATTCCTTGAACTAAAGAATTTTTTAGCATTTTTTTGCTTGCTCAGATTTTTAATTCAACCACAATCAATAGTAGCTTGTCAGATTGGCGCAGTTAGAAAAACAATTGGAGCTTGAAAAAATTAAATCTGATTCACTTTCTAAAGCAAAGGAGAATGTTAATGATACTGGCGACTTAAATAAAATATTACTAATTTAGAATATTTACTGAAAAAAGTGTAAAAACTTTAACCATGCCGATACCGTCGCGATCTGAATCGTCTAATTTTTATTTTCAATCTCTTGAAATAGCTTTTCATATAAAAAGTATTCCAGAGGAGTATAAGGCTGAGATCTTGGTGAATATTTTGGGTGAAAGAGCTGCTAATTTGATAGTTCATATGATCAAGGAGGATCTATTCTCTATTTTATTGAGGTTCAGAGAACACATAATTATAATGACCGCCGATGTGGTTAAAATGTGTCGTCAGATATGGATAAATCCATTGTAAACTGACCTGCAATACATTCTTTGGGAAGATAAGGATAGTGAGATCAAGGTGTATAAATTGCTCATGTTCACTTACGGTACTAAGTTGGCACCCTGCTTACAGGGCCGTCGCTAAGAATTTTGGTTGGGGGGGGGGGGGGGGGCGTAGACATCCTTTTGCCAACTGAAATCAAGGCATGTCCGTAGAAATGTAAAAAATGTAAATTAAGGTGTTAATAAATTGTTAACTAATTTTTATTAATGCAAAATTAACGTATAAATAATTTTTAATTAATATAGGAATAATTAATTATTAATTAATGTAAAACTCATTGTTAATGCCTTTTTTTATTTAATTGTGAATTATTTTATTTAATGTGCAATTAATTTTAATTAATTTTAAATTACCGTCCAAACAATTTTTAATATTTTATGACATTTTGTTAATACATAATTAATATCAAATTTTATACAAATTCCCATCACATTATAGTTAAAGTTCCTTCAAATTCATTTAATTTTTAATTTCTTTTTACTAAATTACCCCTTCCTCTCCGAACAAAGGAAAACATTTTTGGAAGCGTTTTATTTGGGGGCAGGGGGGAAAGACATTTATACCTTGCAGATAGATAGAATTTTTCCCCACTGTCTTAAACCAATTCAGTTACCTGAATAATACAAATGCTTCATTTCGAAACAACTTTTTTTTTAATTTTCAAATTGCAGTTTCGAAAAAAATTATTTAAACGTGCAAAAGTGGTTGGAAATTGTAATTTGCATGGAATTAAATAGATGAAAATTATTGATCAAATAGGTGACTTTTTTATAAAGAATTGTATAAAGGTTGATCAAAAATCAAATTCTGGAAAAATTCTTCTTTTTAAAATTCTGGCGAACTATTGCTATTACAGAAAATTCCTTACGCGAAGCACTGCAATTTTTATAATAGATATAATGTCAGGAACATAAGAAACATGCACTTGCACTCCCTCCCCTCTGGCTTTTTAAAAATAAAGTAACGTGGAAAAAAAAGTTGTAAAATGTACAAAAAAAAATATCGATATTAATTTATTAATTTGAACAGAACATTTGCCCCACAATTATTAACTAACATCCAATTAGGAAATCCAATTCCCATTCGAAAAATCAAGGATTAAACAAAAACTTTTGTCACTTTACCCTTCCCTGCAAATAATCCTGTAGGCTCTCATGGACACTATAATTGCATTGCAAAAGACAATAATTATTAAAAACATTTTGTTAATTATTTAATTTTTAAATACTTTTTAATACATTTTCCTAAGTAAAAAAGAAAAGATTTTTTTTTTAAGTGTGTTAATAGTAAAACTTTTTTTTTTTTTTTTTTTTTTTTTTTTTTTTTTTTTGTAACTATTCAATCCAGGAACCTTTTTCTTAAAAGTAGTTACTTCGAGTATGTATTTTTACCAAAATTGCTGGATTTAATTTAATGATTTTTTTGTGGTTTTTCACTGATGTGGTGTGGTTTTTCAGCAATAATTTCTGCAAATATTTCTCGTTTTTTGAACAATAATCATTTGTTCAAGAAGGAAAGTATACTTGAAAATGCTAGGGTTTTTTTTTCCTAAGCGGGATTAAAAATGAAATGAATTACTTTAGCATTAAACCAAACTATATTATTTAAATGCAGAAAGGTAAATTATTCGCAACTAATGGAACTTCGAATTTAGTGACAAAATATTCAGATCTATAAAAAAGCATGTCATAATTTTTAGCACAACAATCCAAATTATATAAGGAATAGTATATGTGGGGTTTTTTGGGAAAGGTGTGGGGGGGGGGAGGTATTCAAATCTACAGTATTATTCCGATCTTGAGGAAGAACTAGTTGCACATTTGATCTTCAAAGCAAGAGAAACGTCACTGTCAACATGAAATTTTCAAAAACCCACCCCATTTCCCTTACCCACATGTAATGGTTATGATCCTAATGTGAGATTTATTGATCTAATTTGAAATATTTTTAAAGGTATTTAGACAAAAAAAAATCTTAGTTTATCTGATAGATTATTTTTTCCCGATGTTTAAAGTATAAAGTGGTGAAATCCAGGATAGGTTGGTTAGGGCAAAATCGGGATAGGTTGGTTTAGGCGCAAGGGCAAAGCAAAGGCCAAACTGCGTCAGAAATCGAGGATAAGAGTGAAAGGATACTCACAATTTGCAATAGACTGAACTTGGTTGTACCGGACAATGTCAGGCCACAGCTATTTGACCACGGGAAACATTAAGAATTCTATATAGTATTATAATAAACTTTTCAATACTTTTCCAAAGATTATTTTGTTGGAATAAATACGATATCGCCTTCCAGTCCATGTGGCATGCCCTATTTTGGGAATGCATTTTCAATACATGAAGTACAAGGTGGTCATAAAGAAACTTTGCCGATATATGGGCCTCTAGCTTCCGTTCCGTTCAGCAGATCGAGATGAGATTTTAGGTGTAGTTATTCAGAGGTATGAGCTCGGGATTCTGTGAATTTCAACAAATGGCACTCACGGTTATGATTAAAAGTTACAGAAACTCGAAATTTTCGAATGACAATGCCTACTTTTTCCTATCGCAAAATGCTCAGTACTTGAGAAAACCCTAAAGAGCGTTGGAACGGTATGTGTATCACAAAAAAAACGGACGCATTATGCACGCACAAAAAAAAGCTCTGCGAACGGCCAACAAAACGCCATCGAGGTGCACGATGGAAATTTGCATTTGACAAATTTCAAAGTTCACAAGAGTGCCATCACAGGCAATTTAATCGGTTTTCTAAGCTGAATATCTGGCGAGCGGCCTTCATTGCTCCGCTCGTGTTTTTGTTGGCCGTTCGCAGATCTGTATTTAGTGCGTCCATAAAGCGTCCGTTTTTTTTTGTGATACACGTACCGTTCCAATGCTCTTTAGGGTTTTCGCATGCGATGATCATGTTTCGATAGGAAAAAGTAGGCGTTGCCATTCCTAACAATAACCAGCCTAATCGTGAACGCGATTTTGCTGAAATTCACAGAATTCAGACCTCATACCTCTGATAAACTATACTTGAAATCTCATCTCGATCTGTTGAACGAGACTGCCGCTAGAGGTTCATATATCGGCAAAGTTTCTTTATAACCATCATGTATATAACATCATTTATGGAGTTCTATTTGACATTATTTGCAATAACTTTGTAAAATGCGGGTCAATTTTTGTATAATTTTTTTTTTTTTTTTGCAATTTTGTATAAAACCTTTAACTCATATGACGAACATTACATACCTTATGTAAATGACGTTTAATGTGTATGTCATGGTTTTTCAGGCGTTATCTGACGTACCACAAATACAAGTATATCATCTACTGTACACATCAAAGTTATCTAATGTCGGTGAAGCTGAAGATATCAATGATTAGATTATTTTAACGTTCCTGTCAAAAAGAATATACTTACTCCAATTCGAAATTGCCGACCGTCAACTTAGGTAGCATTGTGATCACAATTTTGTAAAACTAATGATGATTATAATTATTTGTGCTTTTTTCCATTCAATATGTTTTGAAACATCCGCCACTAGACATTTTTAAAAGGAGGGATGAAATTTCAGAAATTTGCCGACTACCAGCCATTCTAAAAACTTTGACGGGGCGAGATAATGAAGATATTTATTTAATAATATTTGCGTTCGCAGTTCATCATTGTAGGCAGCAAAAAAGACACCGACTTCCCTATAATAGAATTCTAGAGTAAAAATGCCGATTCGTCAAACTCGGGTCACGCTACATTCCGATATTTTTAATATTTTTGTACAACATTTTTTTTTCATTCAATTCGATTTTATTGTGGATTGACTTTAAAAAAAGAAAGATCTCGATAAAATTTAGAAAATTTGCCGACTGTCCAACTTTCTAAAACTTTGGGGGGCGAGTCGCCTCCTACGCCCCCTGTTCGCGCCGTCCCTGCCTGCTTAGCAACGAGAGTGCTAAAGCAGTTGTGCATCGACAAGGGAAAAGGTTTCCCGTGGCAGTATCTGACCTACCCCTTGATGCAAAACACCCTGTCCTGTGCTGTTGTCAAAGGGTCACAAGTTGACTGAAATGATTTTTAGGTATTATCATTTGAGAAATTTACATTGTGGACCCCAAACATTATTTTATAATGTACGTCAAGAGTATTGTGCCTTAAACGGCCGAGATATGGCACGGCGCATTGTACACAATTACGTTTCATGCTTTAAGGTGAATCCAAGAGAAATTAGTCAGAATATGGCACACTTGCCTAAGGATAGAATAATGGTGAGCCAACCATTTTCTAAAACTGGATAATATCTGTGTGGCCATTTTTGATAAAGTGTAAAAATCAGAGAAAGGGTGTATACCAAAAGGTTTTTGTATGCATATTTGTGTGTTTACTTACAAAGGCCGTACATCTCGAAGTATTAAGTGACTTAACAGCTGATACATTAATTGCTTGTTTAAAAAGGTCTGTAAGTCGAAGGGGTTTGCCCTCACAATTACTTTCTGACAATGCAAAGAACTTTTGTGGAGCTGCGTCAGAGTTAAAGAGGGTCCTTGCCTTATTCAAACAAAAATCAGTGAGTGATTGTCTTCTCATGGAATTTCTTGGGGTTTTATTCCTCTTCAGTCACCTAATTTTGGAGGATTGTGGGAGGCGGGTGTCAAGAGCTTTAAGCACCATTTAAAACATTGTGTAGGAGAACTTAAACTTACCCTTGAGGAGTTTCTTACAATAACTACTCAAATAGAGGCTATGTTAAATAGCCGCCTTTTAACCCCAATGTCCTCTGATCCGCATGATTTTTCGGTTTTGACAGCTGGTCACTTTTCAATTGGTAGACCGTTGAATGTCTTGCCTCAATCGGATGTGTCAGAGATTCCAGCCAACCGTTTGTCCTGTTGGCAGCTAACTATAGCAAATTGTCTCAAACTATATGGAAAAAGTGGTTGCTTGATTACCTTGCCAATCTACAAACAAAATCTAAATGGCAGGTTGATATTGGTAACGCAGTGCCAGGTATGGTTGTCCTATTAAAGGAAAATGGGTTACCATATTGTGCACCTAGAAAATTGGTAGAATTTGCAATGTTACATCTGGAAGAGATGGCAAGGTGAGAGTTATTGTTGAAGTGATAACTGCAACGGGTACTTATAAGAGAGGTATCTCTAATATTTGTATTTTGCCAAATTGTGATAACCAAGTGTAAACTTGTGATGTTTCTTGTAACCTGTGAGTCTATTGCATATATATGTATATATAGCCATTGTATTAATTTTATTATACTTGAAACCTTTATGTGTTTCAAAGAGGGAGTGTAATCGTATGTCTACTTAAAAAGAACTGAATTGAATTGTTGATTGCTTATTGTTGAGGCAATGTAAACTACTGATTGCTGAGCGACGTTTTGGTTGTTCTTTCAATTATTATTACTGTAATTGTATTTCTTGCTGTTGATGTCTTAACTTGCATTAATAAAGAAATAATATAAATAATCTTGGCTTATGCTGAGTTATTAAATTGAATAACGTGTAGAAGTTACGCCTCTACACAACTCAAAGTAAATTTTTAATTTTTATCAGTAAAAAAAATTATATATGTGGGGTCATAGCCAAAACAATGAACTCTATAATATGTTAAATTATTAGGCTTGGATAACAGATTAAAAAAATTATAAAAAAAAATACAACAGAAGTCGTTTACATTTCGATCTGAAGTCTATTTATAACAATTTCAACTACATCAAACAGCTTGACCAGGGCCGATTATTATTGTAAGAACATGCCCTCCAATTTGAAGAATCTCCCATACGAACAGAAGCAACAGCAAATTGCCACAGGTGACGCAGGTTGACGGTTTTGCCCCGAAAATATAGATAAACAAAGGTTTGATTACCTGATAGAAGCAGCAAACTGCTTATATCCTTCATTTTTTTTTTTTTTTTTTTTTTTCATATTCTAGAACATATCAGTAGGTAAAAAATGACAGTCCGAAGCCAGGGCGGTGCCGGTGCAGGGATGAGGGATGATGACGTCACCGGAAGAGGCCGTGACCGGATATGCCGTCACCGGAAGTCACGTGACCGGAAGTGGAGTTGAGTTGTTCCCCTCCTGCTGCTGTTTTAGTTTCGGTTTCGTTATAAGCTGTTTGTGTATGACGTCACAGTGGGAATGACGTCATAATGTGTTTTATATCAAAGTTTTGATCGGTGGCAACACTTTTTTAGTTTAGGTTTATCTAGCAGATGGAGTTGAGTTGTTCTAGGGCTGCTTCTTAGTGAATAAGTTAGAGTGATAGGGTTTTATTGCGTGACGTCACAGTGGGTATGACGTCATAATTTGTTTTATATCAAAGTTTTGAGTGGTGGCAACACTTTTTAGTTTCGATTTACCTTTCAGACGGAGTTGAGTTGTTCTAGGGCTGCTTCTTGGCGAATAAGTTAGAGTTATAGGTATTTTTACTAGTGACGTCATAGTGGATATGACGTCATAACTTGCTTTATGTTAGAGATCGGCAAAATACTTGCTTGCGATTAGTCGGTTTTAGACACATCACCAAATACTCTCTTCTCATTGGTTGAAATGTGTCACATGATTTCATTGGCCATACAGTTTAGTAAGATAGTTTTCTTCAAAATTTAAGGTAGTGGCACCATCTAGGGATGAATTTAAGACTCATTTACATTAAATTTCTAAGATCAGAGATACATGCAAATAAAAAATCTTAACACGACATTTAAGTTTAATTAAAGTGAAGGCCATTTGCTAAAGGTCTAAAGAACCCGAGCCCCGAACTACACGTGACATTTCAATATTTTACCAAACAATTGTTAAAATATCGACTATCGGACGCTGCCTTCATGGGAACTCATCTACCCACCCCCCTTCCCTAACCAATTTTGAATAAGCTAATTTGAAAGACTTTAGAAAATGTTAATTATTTTTAAGCTAAATTTTAAAAGTGAGGACCCTCCTCCGGCCCGATACCTCTTTTAGGAAGAATTGGTACCGCCTCACTCCTCCCTATAAGAAGAAAAAAACTTATTCCAAAGAACGTATATTTCTTTGAAATATGAGGTCACTAACCAACCATCCAATACTGAATTTCATGAGAATTTTAGTCTGTCTAAACATTTTTTCATGAAAATTCTAGTTTTGAAACAAATTATTTAAACACTAATGTAAAAAAAAAAATATATATATTTTTAATAGAAATTTTTACTAATATCTAGTTGTATGTAGCTTTTTTCCCGAAAAAACTTAATGAATTTCACGGAAATTTTAACGTACCCTTAACAGTTTTCGTGAAAATTGTAATTTTGATACAAACAAATTTAACTTTAGTGTTACAGTTTACTCTTCATACAAATGTGCAGAAATAGCTTAATTTTTTTTAACTAGCATTTATTTCTTTATGATGTTATTACCAATGACTCCCAACGACTCCCAATTGGCTCTCAATGGCACCCAATACCTGTTAAATGCTTCCTAACTGCTCCCAATACCTGTTAAATGTTCTCAATACCTGTTAAATGTTCTCAATACCTGTTAAATGCTCCCTAACTGCTCCCAATACCCGCTAAATGCTCCCTAACTGCTCCCAATACCTGTTAAATGCTTTTTAACTGCTCCCAATACATGTTAACTGCTCCCAATACCTGCTAAATGCTCCCTAACTGCTCTCAATACCCGCTAAATGCTTCCTAACTGCTCCCAATACCTGCTAAATGCTCAATAACTGCTCCCAAATACCTGCTAAATGCTCCCTAAATGCTCCCAATACCTGCTAAATGCTCCCTAACTACTCCCAATGGCTCTTGAGTCCCGATAGTTGAGCTTTACCCCGATAAACTTGTTAGAAATTAATCTGGCTATGTTAGTTATATTAATCAAGATAGTTTTTATTGTACAATGATACTTACTTAAGTTGATGAATAGCAACACAGAACTAGCTGCTAATGCTAAATAGATATCTGATAACTGATTTTGGATACTCTAATGCCTAAATAAGAGAGAAAAAGTAACATACTTGAACATCTTACAACTAAGAATTCAAAAGTGAACGTGAAAATTTACTTTACGAATAAACATCATGTCTTTAAAATGTGTACGAATATCACTAAATAAGTTAAAAAAGTAACATACTTAAACTCTCTACGATAAAAAACTTTAACATTAACATAAAAAGTTTACTTTACACATAAAAATCACTTTAAAATGTGTAAAAATATCGCTAAATAAGAGAAAAATAACTTACTTAAAATTTCTAAGATAAATATTTAACCTTTACGCGAAAAATCCCTTCATACATAAAAATCGCGACTTTAAAATATGACATGCAAGAGAAAAGTATCATACTTAAACTTTCTACGACAAATAACTTTAACATTTACGTAAAATTTTACTTTACACTTAAAAATCCCGACTTTAAAATATGTAGAAATATCGCTAAATAAAAGAAAAAATTTACATACTTAAATTTTGTACGATAAATAACTTTGATATTATCGTAAAAATTTACTTTACATATAAAAATCCCGACTTTAAAATGTGACATGTAAGAAAAATTGGCATACTTAAAATTTCTACGACAAATAATTTTAATCTTTCAGCGAAAATTTACTACATACATAAAAATCATGTCTTTTAAAATATGTAAAAATATTGCTAAATAAAAGAAAAAAGTAACATACTTAAACTTTGTACGACAAATAACTTTAACATTAACGCAAAAATTTACTTTACACATAAAAATCACGACTTTAAATTTGACATGTAGGAGGAACGAATTTCTACGACAAAGAATTCAAACATTGCCATTCATGTCTTTAAAATGTATAATGACAACTCTAACTTTTAGAAAAAAGAAACACTAAAAATTTACAAAGCAAAGAATTTAAAATTGAACGTGAAAATTAACTTTACATGTACAATCATACTCTTATATCAACGATAAATAAGATAAAAAAGAAGCTCTAAAAATTTATAAGGCAAAGAATTTAAATAATACGCGAAAATTTACCTCACATATAAAAATTATGTCTTTCAAATGTGTAAGAATAACGCTAAATTAGAGAAAAAGAAATATTAAAAATTTATAAGGTAAGGAATTGAAACAATACGCGAAAATTTATTTCACACATAAAATTTTTATCTTTAAAATGTATAAGAATAATGCTAAATTAGAGAAGAAAAAAAAATAACATACTTAAACTTTGTTCGACAAAAATTTAAACAATACGTGAAATTTTCATACACAATTATTTTCTTAGGTTAATGTTAAATAATGGGAAATTTAACAGAATAAAAATTTCAAAGATAAAGAATTTTAACCTTTACACGAAAATTTACTTCACATATAAATATCATGTCTTTAAACTTTAACGTGACAATTTACTTCCCCCTCTTAGGTTAATGTTAAATAAAAGAAAAAGTAACATACTTAAAAATTTCTAAGATAAGCATAACGTAAAAATTTCGCATCATGTGTTTAAAATATAACATATAAGAGAAAAAAAAACTTACATACTTGAACTTTCTATAGCAAAGAATTTAAGCGTTAGCGTAAAAATTTACTTTACATATAAAATTCACGTCTATAAACGGGATGATAAGCATGTGACGGTAAATTACCCAATCAGGTTAGCGGTAGGTGATATGCCACTTGCCGGCATTTTTAGACCGGAGGATGAGTCACGCTAAAACTTGTTCAAACAGGTAGAGAGACTTGTACAGCAAGAGCAACAGCATCGACTCGCAAGCAGCGGGTGATGCTGTGGTGTGTCAGCAGGTCTTTGAGATTACCGTTTTCCTACTTTGCCTTTTTTCATAATGAAATGTTTGTGAAAACTTGGAAGGAATGAAGTGGATTTCCAAGACACATTAGTAAGTGAAGGTAGAATTCAAATGGATTTTCTTCCAAAAAGTATGATTCACTTGGAGAATTTAAGATCATTTCTACTTGAAACCTTTTCTATTATCTAAAACATTGAATATTGTTCAAAATCAGTGGGAGTATATGCTACAATACGGGTAAAACTTAACAAAATTGTTACATAGAAGAAAAATAGTAAGAGATTTAAAATAAATACTAGTTATAGATACTCCAAAGAAAAAAATTTCACCTCTACTTTACAATCGGAAAATCAATATAAGTTGGAAATTTATGTTACTTCAAGAAAGACTTAGACAATTTACTTTGTAATAATATAGGTTAAGGTGTCGTATTAATTCGTGCAATACATGCTGACTAACGTTTATTTTGCTTATCAATCTAAGAAAGGTGAATTGGGTGAAAATATTAAATAAATTGTAGATATTAAATACATTGGAGATATGCATTCAAGTTTTGAAAATCGCTTGCAAGACTTTTAAAACATCTTAAGATAATTTGAAAGAAACTTGCGAATTATATGTAAACTACATAACTTTTTATACTCTGAAAGGAAATCACAAATAATTTAGTTAACTTTTTTCATGGTAACACTCATATTAAATGACATGTTTTTAAAATTTAACCTTCTTTACATGATAATAGTTATAAATTTTTTCAATCTCAGATTCTATATACTATTATTTCTAACATGTATGTTACGAATTGTGTAAAGTTTTTAAGAGTATATGCAAATCACCAATCAGAAACATAAAAATCTAACATCATTCAAACAAACTAAAATAATAAGATATTTTCCTTAGTGGAATATATATATATATATATTTATATATATATATTTTTTTTTTTTTTTTTTCTTGTGAAAAACTAGCATAAATTTGAAAAATGTAGAGTTTGTTACTACGTAAAATTGAACATCATCTGGACAAACTAAATTATAAGTGAATTTTTTTTTTTATTTGAGAGTTGCTGACAATATATCATTAATATAGAGGTTTTTAACTTCCACCCATAATTTCTAAATAACTTATACATAAATTTCAGAAAACTGAAACGGAATTTTGTTTTACAAGACGCTTATTTTGTAGGATGAATATTCAATATTAGTATAACTGGAGCAAAGTTCATTCCGGAAAAAACTTGTAAAATACACTTATATTTTGAAAATAGTTTGAAATATCCTTTTAAATTTATGAATGCTCGCTTTCGAAAGACACAAATAAAACTGATATTACTCATGATAATTAACACATGCATAACATTAGTCAAAGTGAAATTTTTATTGCTTGTGACCGATAATTATTCAGTGAAGCAGAACTTACATAGGAAATTTGTGCAAACTCTTTCAACTTTTAAACCAAGTATCAAGTAAAATTATAAATTACGTTAGGAAATAGCATACTTCAGAATCGGAACAAGTCTTGTAGTTAAGCTAAATTTATTTCTCAAGGAATTGAAAGCATACCAAAGAAGTCCTTATCATTTCGCATCTTTTCTCATGTTGCAAGAAGACATACTTTGTAAAAGATCGTCGTAGCACATAACAAAAACCAGTAGAAATAAATATATTTTCTATGGCAAAGATAAAACTTCACAACTTAATTACTGAAATTTAGCTAGGTTGCATATGGTTTATTCACATAACTCGCATATGCTTCGAATGTTGAAATACATTTGTCAGTTGAAATCAAACTCATCGAAAATAAATGCTATCTACATTTTCAAGTCGGAAATTACTATTAAATAAACTTTACATGTAAAACATTGTCATGTTAAAAAGAAAAATCTACAAAAATGTAAATGATAATTTTACTGTTGGTACATAAATGATGAATAATTTATGATTTTATTCTAGGCAAACGTTTTATTGTCTAACAGAGAACTTCAACTTTAGCAGAAAAACGAAAAAATACAATTTTTATATCATATCATGCTTGTCGAAAATTGAATTTATTAGATGTTGTAATAGATTTTTTTATTGTCCAAATTTCTATAGTTTTTCGTCACCAGTGCAATAAAATTAAGTTTATGTGTAATGAGTATGTTTTTTTTTTTTTTTTTATGAATCTTATAAATTTAATGAAATTATTATGAACTAAGAGATTGAGTGAACTGAATAAATCAATGATGTAAATTTAAACAGTGACTAGAACTGATACATACTATAACTGAAAAGAAGTATGACAAAGTGATAGATGAAGAGAAAATAGAAGTTGATAGAAATGTGTTGAAAAAAGTTAAAGACGACAAGAAATTCGTGAATGAGAATTATCATTGACGAATATAATGACTTGGTTAATATAATGACTTATATTAACTTCGGTTTTCTAGCTTATGACAAGAAAATACACTCTTTCTTATTAAGAACCAAATTGATGTCTTATCATAGAATGATAAAGATGAAATCTCTATACATTAAAAAAATACATAGCAAATTTCTTGAAATTCATGTATTATGTGAGAAGTTTTACTGAAAGTATAGAAGATACAACATTGAATGATGTTTCGAAGTACTTTATCAGAAATAAAAATGCGTTAAGGTCCGCTATAAAAAATTTTAGGAGAAAGTTTAAACAAAAATTAAAATCAAACATGCTTTTAAGTGGGAAAACATATATTAAAACTATAACACATGAAACAATTTATATCATGTCATCTCAGTTGTATCAAACTGAATAACTTGAAAACAACCACAAACTAAATAAATATGAAAATTATCAACATATGTGGAAAAGTTTCCTTTTTTCACATGTAAAAAAAAAAAAATATGTACATAACATTGACATACGTTAAGATCACGAAACTTGTTTAATCATATACCGATAATAGCAACCAATGTTGCGGGGAGATATTCACAATGTTTTACATGTAAAGTTTATTTAATAGTAATTTCCGACTTGAAAATTTATTTTCGATGAGTTTGATTTCAACTGACAAATATATTTCAACATTCGAAGCATATGCGAGTTATGTGAATAAGCCATATGCAACCTAGCTAAATTTCAGTAATTAAGTTGTGAAGTTTTATCTTTGCCATAGAACAGTGATTCTCAACCACTGTGCCGCGGCAATTTTGTGTGCAGCCAAATTCTTAAAGTGTGCCGCCAAATTTTAGAAATGTAGATTTGTAATTAATCCCTTAATAAACGTACTGTTGTTTTTGTAGTACATATTATATTATATTATTTTACATTCCAAATTATTAACATAAACTATTTTACACAGTGTATAATAGGTGTGTATTACAGTGTATTATAGGTAGGTAAAATAAACAACTTTTAAACTTATCTTTTTCTTTGTGTGCCGCCAAATTTTGAAATCGTTAAAAGTGTGCCGCGACAAAAAAAAGGTTGAGAATCACTGCCATAGAAAATATATTTATTTTTACTGATTTTTGTTATGTGCTACGACGATCTTTTACAAAGTATGTCTTCTTGCAACATGAGAAAAGATGCGAAATGATAAGGACTTCTCTAGTATGCTTTCAATTCCTTGAGAAATAAATTTAGCTTAACTACAAGACTTGTTCCGATTTTGAAGTATGCTATTTCCTATCGTAATTTATAATTTTACATGATACTTGGTTTAAAAGTTGAAAAAGTTTGCACAAATTTCCTATGTAAGTTCTGCTTCACTGAATAATTATCGGTCACAAGCAATAAAAATTTCACTTTGACTAATGTTATGCATGTGTTAATTATCATGAGTAATATCAGTTTTATTTGTGTCTTTCGAAAGCGAGCATTCATAAATTTAAAAGGATATTTCAAACTATTTTCAAAATATAAGTGTATTTTACAAGTTTTTTCCGGAATGAACTTTGCTCCAGTTATACTAATATTGAATATTCATCTTACAAAATAAGCGTCTTGTAAAACAAAATTCCGTTTCAGTTTTCTGAAATTTATGTATAAGTTATTTAGAAATTATGGGTGGAAGTTAAAAATCTCTATATTAATGATATATTGTCAGCAACTCTCAAATAAAAAAAAAATTCACTTATAATTTAGTTTGTCCAGATGATGTTCAATTTTACGTAGTAACAAACTCTACATTTTTCAAATTTATGCTAGTTTTTCACAAGAAAAAAAATATATATATATATATATATATATATATATATATATATATTATCCCCATTGATGTAGAGGGCGCTGCTAATGTAATCCCCTAGCGGCGACTTCGTCGCCAGAGAGAGAGTATGATTGAGGGAGTGAAGGTGAACGGACGTAGTAGCCTCTCCTAGTTTAGGTTTAAGAACCTATTTTTATCTTATGCAACGAATAAACCTGCTGTCTATTTAATTGGCCTCTTCACTTTTACCCCTTCGTCATACCACATGGGGGCTCAGCCATGCTTTTTACCCGCGAGAATACGATGAAAACAATATTTAAAAAACTGCACTTCCACGCATCCAGAGGTCAAACCAAAATCCTCTTCACGAAACAAAAAACTGCACTTCTACGCATCCAGAGGTCAAACCAAAATCCTCTTCACGAATTACCGCAGCAATCAGCGACCACCAGTGGAATCTACAAATAAAAGGCAAACTCATCAACCAGCGTCGTCATTATACAAGTGCATAACACTCGCTTCGCCGAACAAGTCCCACTTCAGCCGTCAAGCAGAAGTTCAACGAAGTCAGCAAAGTTATTCCAAATCGACCAACTACCACGAACCAGAAACCAGAAGCAACGAGTACTCTTCGAAAGAGCAACAACATAAAACGGATACAACTTCAAAAGCGAAGTAAAATCAAGAAACGCAGGTAGGATCCATCTTATTATTAATTATGTTTAAAAATATCAGAAAGCAAGATCTCGCATTTGTCGCCGCTGAGTTAGATATTGTTGTACCGGATGGTACCACAATTCTAAAATTAAAAGACTTAATTTGAAAAAGTGAAATTTTCGTTATAGATCCAGATTTCGTTAAAGATTTAATAACAACAGTTGTAGCTGCTAGAAAAGCCTTAGAGGCTGATAGAAAAACCCAAGAGGCTAATGAAAAACTAAAGCAAATCTAAGATGATAAGAATGAAAAGCAAAAGGAAATCGAAAAAATTAAGTTTGAAAATCAAAATGAAATCGTAAAAGTTAAACTTGCACAGATAGAACGACAACTCGAGCTCACAGCTCTTAAAAATACTACTGCATTAAACCAAACTAGTACTGGAAGTACCACAGCAACCGAAGCAAGTCCAAATATCGAAAGTCTTCTTCGCAGTGTTCGAACGCTAAGCATGCCAGTCCCGTCGAGACCAGAAAACTATAATTTATTCTTTCAGTCTCTGGAACGTGCGTTTACGACAAAAAATGTCCCAGATGATGCAAAATCGGAAATTTTGATTAGTATACTGGGCGAACAGGCTAGTTACATTTTACTAAATATTTCGGAGTACGACCTAAAAAATTACGAACAAGTCAAAAGTATTGTCCTGCGCCAATTTCAACCCACGCCACAAGAATGTCTTCTTAATTTTCGAAGGAGCCAACGCATGCCGAACGAGTCGCATACGCAATTTGGGTCAAGGCTATCACAATCATTCGCATATTACTGTAAGGTACGCAACGCCACTGACTACGAAACACTATGTAAATTAATGGTGTCGGATAAGCTTTTCAGCACACTTGACCGCCAAACACAAGCACACATCGCCGTTCACCAAGGGGAAGATTGGCTAGAACCTAAAGAACTTGCAAAAGAGTGTGATATTTACTTTACGTCAAAACGTAAATCTCTACACGAAACAAATCATCACCAACAAACATACAACAGCGGGCAGAATTTCCAAAACAAAAATACGCAAAACCAATACAGAGGGTCATTTAACAGACCGCCAAGGGGTTCTTACAATCACCGTAACAACAACGATAATTTTAGGCCAAATGCACCAAATAATCACGTCTGCGAAATAGAAACCGGAAGAAATTACAACCGCGATAAATATTTCAATGTTGTTCTTGAATGTTGTTCTTGTATTTGTATTCTGTAGTTGAAGAGTGATCGATTATATTTTTAATGCCTTGTGTGAATTCGTCCTTTGACTGAGCATCGCAGATTTTCTGGGTTGTTGCATCAACTTGGATTGACATGACTGGGTAACGACTGAGAGCATCAACATGTGTCATCTGCTTGCCTGGTCTGTGTATTATCTCGTAGTCAAAATCCTCTAACAACATTGCCCATCTGGCAATTTTTGGTGGCACTTCTTTCCTTGACATGGTCTTTTGGAAGGCTTGGCAGTCTGTAATAATTTTGAACTTGGTACCTGCAAGGTAGTGTCTGAATTTCTTTAGTGCTTGAACTATGGCAAGAACTTCTAATTCGTACGATGAATATTTCTCTTCTTGTGGTGATGTCTTATGGCTCATATAATGTATAGGATGGAAGATGTTATCCGAGTCTGCTTGAAGAAGAATAGCACCAAATCCTTTTGAGGATGCATCACAATGTAACAGTAAAGGCGAGCCTTGTTTATATAGGTGTAGCACAGGCTCTGTTGACAGTGCCTGTTTCAGTGTTAGAAAAGCTTGTTTTTGGTCTGTACCAAAATAAAAAGGAGTATTGTCCCGTAAAAGATCACTTAAGGGTCTTGCAATGGCAGCATAATCCCTTATAAACTTCCTAAAAAATCCACTTAGACCCAAGAATGATTGAACATCTTTTGTTGTTTTGGGAGTAGTTAGAAAATAGGGCTCCTCGGCCATGGAGGGATGAGGGATGGGATGAGGGATGATGACGTCACAGGAAGTGGGCGTGACCGGATATGACGTCACAGGAAGTCACGTGAACGGAAGTGGGGTTGAGTTGTTCTCCTCCTGCTGTTGTTTTAGTTTCGGTTTCGTTATAAGCTGTTTGTGTATGACGTCACAGTGGGTATGACGTCATAATTTGTTTTACATCAAAGTTTTGAGAGGTGGCAACACTTTTTAGTTTCGGTTTACCTTTAAGGCGGAGTTGAGTTGTTTTAGGGCTGCTTCTAAGTGAATAACTTAGAGATATATGCTTTTTTATGTATGACGTCAGTGGATATGACGTCATAACTTGTTTTATGTTACAGTTTAGTTAGATGGCAACACCTTACATCTTGAGACATAAATTTAAGGCGGAGTTGAGTTGTATTTATGCTGCCCCTAAACGAAAACGTAATAGTGATAGGCTCTAATTGTATGACATCACTGTGGAAATGCAGTGGGAATGACGTCATAGAGAGAATATGTTAAAGTTTAACTTTTTAAGTGTGGCAACACCCTGATATAGTTTTAAGGAGGGATGCGTCGAGGGGACGATGACGTCATTGGAAGTTGAGTTGTTCTAGGGCTGCTTCTAAACGAATAACTTAGAGTTATAGGTATTTTTAGTAGTGACGTCACAGTGAATATAACGTCATTATATGTTAAGATTTAGCATTTAAGGTATGGCAACATCTTGTGAGAGGTTTAAACAAGATACGAGCAGGTGTTAATCGGATGACTCATTCTGTCTGAACAGGTTTGAACAGTTGGGGACAGGATATTGCATGGCGATAAAGATGGATAGGTGTTAGGGGAAGCCTAACCAATCAGGTTTCACGCTAGAGGGCGTTGTTTTGACTGCCAGCCAATCAGAAGGGGTGAGCTGCGTCACTCACGAACTTGTATTCAGCGAGGACGCCATTTCTCTCCTGATTTTGTCAAGTGAAGGTGCGTTTGCTGTTTCTTCGAAGTTGTGCTTATTAGTTTGAAGTGAAAATGTCGTCTGATTTACATATTGAGCTCGTTGAAAGTTTTTACGATGCAGCTAAATCACAGCAGTTGTTGCATGAATTGTTGAACTACGAGTTTGAGAATCTGCAATTAAACTTTAATAGAAAAAGTTACACGCCTCAAAGGAAAGTGCTCTGTTTTGGTGATACTGGCGTGAACTATGCCTTTTCCGGAACGTGCGTCTTTGCCAAGCCGTGGACCTCTTTACTGCTTGATATTAAGAAGGATGTTGAAAACAAGACTGGACAAGAATACAACTATGCCCTTCTCAACTACTATACAGATGGAAATGCCAAGATTGGAGCTCATAAAGACAGCGAAAAAGACTTGGATCCAGACTTCACTATTCCAACCCTAAGTCTCGGAGCTATCAGAACCATGCAGTTTGCCCGTCCTGATTTCCAGCCCAACAAAGTTCCGTTGCCAAGTGGATCTCTCCTTCTCATGAAGCCACCCACCAATAAGTTCTGGACCCATGAAATTTCAGCCGAGCCTGCTGTGACGGAGCCGAGAATCAGTATCACCTTCCGGAACATCGTAGAGAGACCGCAAGATATTGTAGAGTATCCCCACAAGTCCTTTTCTCGGAAGAGACCATCGGATGAAATGATCGTCGAAGAAGAAACAATTCCCGATGACGACTGGATGACTCGCCTTTATGCCTCTGTAAAGAAAACCAGTGGATGCCTCAAGGAATGGAACCTTGAATTTGGTTTCATAGTGTCCCTTCATCAATATGACTCTCGTCTTTTCATCTACATGTCTCAACATAATAGTCAAGGAAGTACTCAGAAAATTATGATGAACATGGATACCTTTCAGGACTTTTATAACAAACTCTTACACGTGAACACGAAATACGCAGCTAGTAGCGTTGTGTGTAACAATCAACTCCTGGTTCTATCACATAAGGGTGAGTTAGTTTTAAAACAAATCTTTTATCTTAAACTTAAGGAAAGTTCCTTAAAAGTAAATGAAAACAATCTTGCTAAAATTAGAGATCTCATGCATGAAATATGTGAAACCATCAAGGAGTCTCTTATAAATTTACTACGAGTTGAAATTTTTAATCATTGTGCTCAAAATGTAAATATACCTCCCAATATAGACTTATTTCATGAATATGTTTCTGCTTTTCGATGTGAAATAGAAAGTAATGTTTTAAAATTGTTTCGCTGTGATGCTTGTACTATAGGTGACCCCTCACAAGGAAATCATGTCTGTATAACTACTTCATTGCAAGATCAGTCTTGGTGTGTTGGAGACGATGCTATTCTTGTACTTAATGTTAAAAATGTGTTTGAAACTTTACAATGTAAAAATGTCATACAATTCTTTAATGAAGATTTCTTTAAATGTATATCATATGGTGCTTTGAAAGATTATTTGAAATTGTAAATAAAAATTATTCAATGGAAATTTGTGTGTGATTTTCTTATGTGAAATAATAGAACAAAAAATTTTAAAGCAATATCACTTTATTGAATCATAAATTTTCCCACTTTTTAGGTGGTTTTACATTTCGTCTCAACTTTGTTTGAACAATTTTTCTGATTTTTGGATACTCTAATGCATAAATAAGAGGGGAAAAGTAACATACTTGAACATCTTACAACTAAGAATTCAAAAGTGAACGTGAAAATTTACTTTACGAATAAACATCATGTCTTTAAAATGTGTAAGAATATCACTAAATAAGAGAAAAAAGTAACATACTTAAACTTTGTACTACAAATAACTTTGACATTAACGTAAAATTTTTTCTTCACATATAAAATCACGACTTTAAAATGTGACGTGTAAGAAGAATTAGCATACTTAAAATTTCTACGATAAATAATTTTAACATTTGCGTGAAAATTTACTACATATATAAAAATCATGTCTTTAAAATATCGCTAAATAAAAGAAAAAAGTAACATACTTAAACTTTCTACGACAAATAACTTTAACATTAACGCAAAAATTTACTTTACACATAAAAATCACGACTTTAAATTTGACATGTAGGAGGAACGAATTTCTACGACAAAGAATTCAAACATTGCCATTCATGTCTTTAAAATGTATAATGACAACTCTAACTTTTAGAAAAAAGAAACACTAAAAATTTACAAAGCGAAGAATTTAAAATTGAACGTGAAAATTAACTTTACATGTACAATCATACTCTTATATCAACGATAAATAAGATAAAAAAGAAGCTCTAAAAATTTATAAGGCAAAGAATTTAAATAATACGCGAAAATTTACCTCACATATAAAAATTATGTCTTTCAAATGTGTAAGAATAACGCTAAATTAGAGAAAAAGAAATACTAAAAATTTATAAGGTAAGGAATTGAAACAATATGCGAAAATTTATTTCACGCATAAAATTTTTATCTTTAAAATGTGTAAGAATAATGCTAAATTAGAGAAGAAAAAAAAAAAAAAAACTTACTTAAACTTTCTTCTACAAAAATTTAAACAATACGCGAAATTTTCATACACAATTATTTTCAAAGGTTAATGTTAAATAATGGGAAATTTAACAGAATAAAAATTTCAAAGATAAAGAATTTTAACCTTTACACGAAAATTTACTTCACATAACTATCATATCCTTAAACTTTAACGTGACAATTTACTCTTCATATACAATTAAACTCTTAGGTTAATGTTAAATAAGAAAAAAAATAATATACTTAAAATTTCTAAGATAAACATAACGTAAAAATTTCGTATCATATGTTTAAAATGTAACGTATAAGAGAAAAAAAAACTAAAATACTTGAACTTTCTATAGCAAAGAATTTAAGCATTAGCGTAAAAATTCACTTTACATATAAAATTCACGTCTTTAAATGGGAAGATAAGCAAGTGACGGTAATTAGCCAATCAGGGTAGCGGTAGATGATACGCCATTCGCCGGCATTTTTAGATCGGAGGATGAGTCACGCTAAAACTTGTTGGAACAGGTCGGGAGATTTGTACAGCAAGAACAGCAGCATCGACGCGCAAGCAGCGGGTGATGCTGTGATGTGTCAGCAGGTCTTTGAGATTATAGTTTTCCTACTTTGCCGTTTTCATAATGAAATGTTTGTGAAAACTTGGAATGAATGAAGTGGATTTCAAAGACACATTAGTAAGTGAAGGTAGAATTCGCATGGACTTTCTTCCAAAAAGTATGATTCACTGGGAGAATTTAAGATCATTTCTACTTGAAAACTTTTCTATTATTTAAAACAATGAATACTGTTCAAACGCAGTGGGATTATATGCTACAATACGGGTAAAACTTAACAAAATTGTTACATAGAAGAAAAATAGTAAGAGATTTAAAATAAATATTAGTTATAGATACTCCAAAGAAAAAATTTCACCTCTACTTTTCAATCGGAAAATCAATACAAGTTGGAAATTTATGTTATTTCAAGAAAGACAATTTACTTTGTAATAATATACGTTAAGGTGTCATATTAACTCATGCAATAAATGCTGACTAAGGATTATTTTACTTATCAATCTAAGAAAGGTGAATTGGGGGAAAATATTAAATAAACTGTAGATATTAAATACATTGTAGACAGGGGCGTAGCCAGGATTTTTTTTCGGGAGGGGCTGAGAAATTATAAATGTCAACTTCGGAAACAATAATTATCATTCAATAATTTACAAATCAAAATTAATCAAACTAAAAAACAAATAAACACTTTTTGGGATTGTAATACTTTTAGCACATATAGCGTTCACTGGAAAGTAAATTTATTCGTTAAATGTAGCAAATGACCCTTTCTTTTCACAATCGTGACATTAAGTATTAACCCTTTGCACTCCAGTGGCGCCTCTCAGGCGCCACACGATTGGATGCCAAACCACGAGAGGACCATTAGGTGTGATGCGGAAATTCGATGCAAGGCCAATGACTGTGTTTAGTTTCTATGAAGCAAATCCATAAACACCAGCCGAACCTAAAATGTCTCGAGTTGCTGATTCCTCCGCGCGAATAAGGCCTGGAGTGCAAAGGGTTAATATGCATGAATAATACTTGATTAAGAATGCTTTAATGAAACACAATAAAAATGCTTTTTAAAATTAGGAAATGAGAAGAAATATCACATTTAAAATAAAGATTAATAATGGGACAATTGTATTTAATTAAGAGGCATTACAAAGTTAAATTGAATTTTCTAACAGTTCCACTGCTGGCAAATTTGTTGAGGACCATCTCGTCTGAAACTGAGCATTGCCTATGGATATTCAGCAAAGCCAGTCCAGTTAAGCGATTTTCGCTTGTCGTACTTCTAAGATAAGTTTTCAATCTCCGAAGAGTAGAAAAACTTCTCTCAGCTGTGGCTGCTGACACTGGCAGAATGGATAGGATTTTGAGCAAAACGTATACGCTGGGGAAGATGTTTTGATCGCATTCATACAGCGACCACATCGCTGAGTTTGGTAACATTTCGACCGACATCCACTTTCTTTTCCACAGCTCCCATTCGCCTTCAATCACATCTTTGTAAGTAGGAAGATCATCTTCATAAAAGGAGATGCATGGTTCAATATCTTGAAAACTCTTCCCAACAGCGTGTTGCGGAATAAGGTTTTGCAAGGAAGAAAATGTTTCTTTATGAGGCAAAAAGAGCTCATTTAATGAAGATATCATATCATCTAAGTAGGGCGTAAAAATTGTTATTCTATAGTATTCTTCAATTGTTTTGTAGGCTATATTTGGGCGATTCTTTTGGATTTTACACACTCTTTGTGTTTTGACTTCTATATTATGTTTTTCAGCTAAGGTTTCAGCTTCATTATATATAGAATTAAACTTATCCACATGGTTGTTTCTCATTTATTGCAACATCGTCGTTATGTTGCTGACTTCACCCAAAGCACTGGCCAAGTCAATGTTAGTACTTTGCAGATACTCGGATAGGTTGTATGTGCAACCGAGCAGTTTACTGGCGATGCACAAACATACTAGAAAAGAAAACTGGCATGTGCTTTGCAACAAAATGTTTGGCTTTTTGGACGAATCGTCTGTTGCGAGATTTCCTCTAACGAATCGATGATTGGCTCTAAAAACTCCTTGAACATTAAAATGGCTTCATGACGTAAAATCCAACGAATTTCACATAACGTCTTAAGTTTCGTCTGTTTTGTGTTGGGTTTCAAGTCTTTAATATTCTTTTTCAGAATATCTGTTCGTTTTGTAGATTTATGAAAGAAACTGCAAATTTCTGAAATTACACCAAAGGCGTTTCGGATGCCCTGAACTTTCGTTGCGTCAGATATGCAGAGAGTGAGATACTCAATGGGTATATACAGCTTTCGGGTATTTTTCTCTCACCATAGCTTGAACACCACGAAATTGCCCATGCATGTTTGACTCCCCGTCGTATCCTTGGCCACGTAGCTTGTTTAAATCAAAGCCAAGTTTTAGCAAGTCTTCTACAATTGTAGCTGTAAGACCTGCACCAGTTAAATCAGTGACAGGAATAAACGCAAGGAAATCTTCTCTAGTATGTACAGTTGCTTCATCAATATACCTTATGCATAAAGACAGTTGTTCTATTTGAGAAATATCTGTTGTTTCGTCGGCAATGATGGAAAAAAACTCTGAATTTGATACTGTTTTAACTATTTCGGATTGTATGAGCTCTCCAAAAATACTTATGATTTCGTTTTGAATTGATGGGCTTATATACAATTTCAAAAAATTAGAAAATAACGAAAACTTGTGTTATTTTCAAATTTTAATTATCCAAGCATAAATAGATCTATTTCTGACTTTCGAGTTTTGAAAATTTCGGGAGGGGGGGGGGGGCTGCAGCCCCATCAGCCACCCCCTGGCTACGTGCCTGATTGTAGATATGCATTCAAGTTTTGAAAATCGCCTGCAAGACTTTTAAAACATCTTAAGATAATTTGAAAGAAACTTGCGAATTATATGTAAACTACATAACTTTTTATACTCTGAAAGGAAATCACAAGTAACTTAGTTAACTTTTTTCATGGTAACACTCATATATAATGACATGTTTTTAAAATTTAACCTTCTTTACATGATATTAGTTATAAATTTGTTCAATCTCAGATGCGATATACTATTATTTCTAACATATTTGTTACGAACTGTGTAAAGTTTTTAAAAGAGTATATGCAAATCACCAATCAGAAACATAAAAATCTAACACCATTCAAACAAACTAAAATAATAACATATTTTCCTTAGTGGAAATAGTTAACTACTCGTGTGATGGAATATACTTAGAAAATTTAAATACTGAAAAAAGTTTGCTAGGCAAACTTAAAGAATATTTTTTTTTCTTGTGAAAAACTAGCATAAATTTGAAAAAATGTAGAGTTTGTTACTACATCTGAGTTTGTTGAACATCATCTGGATAAACTAAATTATACGTGAATTTTTTTTATTTTTTTATTTGAGAGGTGCTGACAATATATCATTAATATAGAGATTTTTAACTTCCACCCATAATTTCTAAATAACTTATACATAAATTTCAGAAAAACTGAAACGGAATGTGTTTTACAAGAGGCTTATTTTGTAAGATGAATATTCAATATTAATATAACTGAGCAAAGTTCATTCCGGAAAAAACTTGTAAAAGATACTTATATTTTGAAAATAGTTTGAAATATCCTTTTAAATTTATGAATGCTCGCTTTCGAAAGACACAAATAAAACTGATATTACTCATGATAATTAACACATGCATAACATTAGTCAAACAAAGTGAAATTTTTATTGCTTGTGACCGATAACTTTTCAGTGAAGCAGAACTTACATAGGAAATTTGTGCAAACTTTTTCAACTTTTAAACCAAGTATCATGTAAAATTATAAATTACGATAGGAAATAGCATACTTCAGAATCGGAACAAGTCTTGTAGTTAAGCTAAATTTATTTCTCAAGGAATTGAAAGCATACCAGAGAAGTCCTTATCATTTCGCATCTTTTCTCATGTTGCAAGAAGACATACTTTGTAAAAGATCGTCGTAGCACTTAACAAAAATCAGTAAAAATAAATATATTTTCTATGGCAAAGATAAAACTTCACAACTTAATTACTGAAATTTAGCTAAGTTGCATATGGTTTATTCACATAACTCGCATATGCTTCGAATGTTGAAATATATTTGTCAGTTGAAATCAAACTCATCGAAAATAAATGCTATCTACATTTTCAAGTCGGAAATTACTATTAAATAAACTTTACATGTAAGACATTATCATGTTAAAAAAAAAATCTACAAAAATGTAAATGATAATTTTACTGTTGGTACATAAATGATGAATAATTTATGATTTTATTCTAGGCAAACGTTTTATTGTCTAACAGAGAACTTAAACTTTAGCAGAAAACGAAAAAATACAATTTTTATATCCTATCATGCTTATCGAAAATTGAATTTATTAGCTGTTGTAATAGATTTTTATTGTCCAAATTTCTATAGTTTTTCTTCCCAGTGCAATAAAATTAAGTTCATGAGTAATGAGTAGTTTTTTTTTTTTTTTATGAATCTTATAAATTTAATGAAATTATTATGACCTAAGAGATTGAGTGAACTGAATAAATCAATGATGCAAATTTAAACAGTGACTTGAACTGATACATACTATAACTGTAAAGAAGTATGACAAAGTGATAGATGAAGTGAAAATAGAAGTTGAGTGAAATGTGTTGAAAAAAGTTGAAGACGACAAGAAATTCGTAAATGAGAATTATCATTGACTTATATTAACTTCGTTTTTCTTGCTTATGACAAGAAAATACACTCTTTCTTATTAAGAACCAACTTGATATCTTATCATAGAATGACAATGATGAAATATCTATACATTAAAAAAAAAAATACCAAACTAAGACATAGCAAATTTCTTGAAATTCATGTATAATGTGAGAAGTTTTACTGGAAATATAGAAGATACAACATTGAAAGATGTGAATGTTTCGAAGTACTATATCAGAAATAAAAAAAATAAAAAAAATGCGCTGATGTCCGCTATAAAAAATTTTAGGAGAAAGTTTAAACAAAATTTAAAATCAAACATGCTTTTAAGTGGGAACACATATATTAAAACTATAGCACATTAAACAATTTATATTATGTCATCTCAGTTGTATCAAACTGAATAACATGAAAAACAATCACAAACATGAATAAACATGAAAATTATCAATATATGTGGAAAAGTTTCCTTTTTTCGCATATAAAAAAAATAACACATTGACATACGTTAAGATCACGAAACATGCGTAATCATATACCGATAAGAGCAACCAATGTTGCGGGGAGATATTCACGTGATGGTCAATATCCCATGAATAAATTGATTGATTGAATTTCTAATGCTAATTCCAATAGTATTCCACGTAACTTCAACTTTATATGTTACACTATAGCTATATTTATTTTTCAAATATATTGACTTTCGAAAAATCATCCTTCAATATAAGAATGATCATAGTAAGAATAAAAGAAAACATACTAAGCATTGAGTTAGCAACAAATCATATGCTTGAAACGAAAATTGCTTCGAACCAAAGTATAACTATCCAATTTCATTGATTCCTACAAGGAAATTTTTCTCATCTTGTAATTGAATTTTTTTTCTCATACACACTATTAGTGTTGTCCAATCAGGTGAAGAATAGTTGAAGATATCCGACCTCTTTCTAAATATTAATAAGTCACTGTTGAAAAACTTATAAAAATTTAAATTCACACTTAAAGTTTTATTTTTTTTATTTTTATATATATATATTTCAAAGAATGTTTTCAAGTCAATATATATATTTAAATACGGAAATTTATTCACTTCAATAAATGTATGTTTAAGTTATAAAACTTGTTGTTTGTATTGAAAAATTGTAACTTTTCGTCTTATTCGTATAAATCGATAACTTATACACTAGTTCTTCATCAATTAATCTACTAAGTAAATCTTTCAAAGGTAAAAACATACTTATAGCTTTGCATTTGTAACATGTTAGATTTTACATGCTTCTCGTGAAATTAAAAAATTTTATGTTTTCCATGAAAATAAATGTTTAAATGTCTTGCATGGAAATAAAATTTTAATTAACTTTAAGTGTGAATTTAAATTTTTATAAGTTTTTCAACAGTGACTTATTAATATTTAGAAAGAGGTCGGATATCTTCAACTATTCTTCACCTGATTGGACAACACTAATAGTGTGTATGAGAAAAAAAAATTCAATTACAAGATGAGAAAAATTTCCTTGTAGGAATCAATGAAATTGGATAGTTATACTTTGGTTCGAAGCAATTTTCGTTTCAAGCATATGATTTGTTGCTAACTCAATGCTTAGTATCTTTTCTTTTATTCTTACTATGATCATTCTTATATTGAAGGATGATTTTTCGAAAGTCAATATATTTGAAAAATAAATATAGCTATAGTGTAACATATAAAGTTGAAGTTACGTGGAATACTATTGGAATTAGCATTAGAAATTCAATCAATCAATTTATTCATGGGATATTGACCATCACGTGAATATCTCCCCGCAACATTGGTTGCTCTTATCGGTATATGATTACGCATGTTTCGTGATCTTAACGTATGTCAATGTGTTATTTTTTTTATATGTGAAAAAAGGAAACTTTTCCACATATATTGATAATTTTCATGTTTATTCATGTTTGTGGTTTTTTTCATGTTATTCAGTTTGATACAACTGAGATGACATAATATAAATTGTTTAATGTGCTATAGTTTTAATATATGTGTTCCCACTTAAAAGCATGTTTGATTTTAAATTTTGTTTAAACTTTCTCCTAAAATTTTTTATAGCGGACATCAGCGCATTTTTTTTTTTTTTTTTATTTCTGATATAGTACTTCGAAACATTCACATCTTTCAATGTTGTATCTTCTATATTTCCAGTAAAACTTCTCACATTATACATGAATTTCAAGAAATTTGCTATGTCTTAGTTTGGTATTTTTTTTTTTAATGTATAGATATTTCATCATTGTCATTCTATGATAAGATATCAAGTTGGTTCTTAATAAGAAAGAGTGTATTTTCTTGTCATAAGCAAGAAAAACGAAGTTAATATAAGTCAATGATAATTCTCAATTACGAATTTCTTGAGGTCTTCAACTTTTTTCAACACATTTCACTCAACTTTTATTTTCACTTCATCTATCACTTTGTCATACTTCTTTACAGTTATAGTATGTATCAGTTCAAGTCACTGTTTAAATTTGCATCATTGATTTATTCACTTCACTCAATCTCTTAGGTCATAATAATTTCATTAAATTTATAAGATTCATAAAAAAAAAAAAAAACTACTCATTACTCATGAACTTAATTTTATTGCACTGGGAAGAAAAACTATAGAAATTTGGACAATAAAAATCTATTACAACAGCTAATAAATTCAATTTTCGATAAGCATGATAGGATATAAAAATTGTATTTTTTTTTTATTTTTTTTTCTGCTAAAGTTTAAGTTCTCCGTTAGACAATAAAACGTTTGCCTAGAATAAAATCATAAATTATTCATCATTTATGTACCAACAGTAAAATTATCATTTACATTTTTGTAGATTTTTCTTTTTAACATGACAATGTTTTACATGTAACGTTTATTTAATAGTAATTTCCGACTTGAAATTGTAGATAGCATTTATTTTCGATGAGTTTGATTTCAACTGACAAATATATTTCAACATTCGAAGCATATGCGAGTTATGTGAATAAACCATATGCAACTTAGCTAAATTTCAGTAATTAAGTCGTGAAGTTTTATCTTTGCCATAGAAAATATATTTATTTTTACTGATTTTTGTTAAGTGCTACGACGATCTTTACAAAGTATGTTTTCTTGCAACATGAGAAAAGATGCGAAATAATAAGGACTTCTCTGGTATGCTTTCAATTCCTTGAGAAATAAATTTAGCTTAACTACAAGACTTGTTCCGATTATGAAGTATGCTATTTCCTATCGTAATTTATAATTTTACATGATACTTGGTTTAAAAGTTGAAAAAGTTTGCACAAATTTCCTATGTAAGTTCTGCTTCACTGAAAAAGTTATCGGTCACAAGCAATAAAAATTTCACTTTGTTTGACTAAAGTTATGCATGTATTAATTATCATGAGTAATATCAGTTTTATTTGTGTCTTTCGAAAGCGAGCATTCATAAATTTAAAAGGATATTTCAAACTATTTTCAAAATATAAGTATCTTTTACAAGTTTTTTCCGGAATGAACTTTGCTCCAGTTATATTAATATTGAATAATCATCTTACAAAATAAGCGTCTTGTAAAACACATTCCGCTTCAGTTTTCTGAAATTTATGTATAAGTTATTTAGAAATTATGGGTGGAAGTTAAAAATCTCTATATTAATGATATATTGTCAGCACCTCTCAAATAAAAAAATTCACGTATAATTTACTTTGTCCAGATGATGTTCAATTTTACGTAGTAACAAACTCTACATTTTTCAAATTTATGCTAGTTTCTCACAAGAAAAAAAAATATTCTTTAAGTTTGCCTACCAAACTTTTTTCAGTATTTAAATTTTCTAAGTATATTCCATCACATGAGTAGTTAACTATTTCCGCTAAGGAAAATATCTTATTATTTTAGTTTGTTTGAATGATGTTAGATTTTTATGTTTCTGATTGGAGATTTGCATATACTCTTTTAAGAATTTTACACAATTCGTAACATATATGTTAGAAATAATAATATATCGCATCTGAGATTGAAAAAATTTATAACTGTTATCATGTAAAGAAGGTTAAATTTTAAAAACATGTCATTGAATATGAGTGTTACCATGAAAAAAAAAGTTAACTAAATTACTTGTGATTTCCTTTCAGAGTATAAAAAGTTATGTAGTTTACTTATAATTAGCAAGTTTCTTTCAAATTATCTTAAGATGTTTTAAAAGTCTTGCAGGCGATTTTCAAAACTTGAATGCATATCTACAATGTATTTAATATCTACAATTTATTTAATATTTCCCCCCAATTCACCTTTCTTAGATTGATAAGTAAGTAAAATAAACCTTAGTCAGCATGTATTGCACGAGTTAATACGACACCTTAACGTATATTATTACAAAGTAAATTGTCTAAGTCTTTCTTGAAGTAACATAAATTTCCAACTTGTATTGATTTTCCGATTGAAAAGTAGGTGAAATTTTTTCTTTGGAGTATCTATAACTAGTATTTATTTTAAATCTCTTACTATTTTTCTTCTATGTAACAATTTTGTTAAGTTTTACCCTTATTGTAGCATATAATCCCACTGAGTTTGAACAATATTCAATGTTTTAGATAATAGAAAAGTTTTCAAGTAGAAATGATCTTAAATTCTCCAAGTGAATCATACTTTTTGGAAGAAAGTCCATGCGAATTCTACCTTCACTTACTAATGTGTCTTTGAAATCCACTTCATTCATTCCAAGTTTTCTTAAACATTTCATTACGAAAAAGGCAAAGTAGGAAAACGATAATCTCAAAGACCTGCTGACACACCACAGCATCACCCGCTGCTTGCGCGTCGATGCTGCTGTTCTTGCTGTACAAGTCTCCCGACCTGTTTGAACAAGTTTTAGCGTGACTCATCCTCCGGTCTAAAAATGCCGGCAAGTGGCATATCACCTACCGCTAACCTGATTGGCTAATTACCGTCACATGCTTATCATCCCGTTTAAAGACGTGAATTGTATATGTAAAGTAAATTTTTACGCTAACGCTTAAATTCTTTGCTATAGAAAGTTCAAGTATGTTAGGTTTTTTTTTTCTCTTATATGTTACATTTAAACACATGATACGAAATTTTTACGTTATGCTTATCTTAGAAATTTTTGAGTATGTTACTTTTTCTTTTATTTAACATTAACCTAAGAGTTTAATTGTATTTGAGAAGTAAATTGTCACGTTAAAGTTTAAAGACATGATATTTATATGTGAAGTAAATTTTCATGTATAGGTTAAAATTCTTTATCTTTGAAATTTTTATTCTGTTAAATTTCCCATTATTTAACATTAACCTAAGAAAATAATTGTGTATTAAAATTTCGCGTAATTTTTAAATTTTTGTCGAAGAAAGTTTAAGTATGTTATTTTTTTTTCTTCTCTAATTTAGCATTATTCTTACACATTTAAAAGATAAAAATGTTATGTGTGAAATAAATTTTCGCGTATTGTTTCAATTCCTTAAATAATAAATTTATAGTATTTATTTTTCTCTAATTAGCGTTATTCTTACACATTTGAAAGACATATTTTTTATATGTGAGGTAAATTTTCGCGTATTATTTAAATTCTTTGCCTTATAAATTTTTAGAGTTTCTTTTTTATCTTATTTACCGTTGATATAAGAGTATGATTGTACATGTAAAGTTAATTTTCACGTTCAATTTTAAATTCTTTGCCTTGTAAATTTTTAGTGTTTCTTTTTTCTAAAAGTTAGAGTTGTCATTATACATTTTAAAGACATGAATGGCAATGTTTGAATTCTTTGTCGCAGAAATTATAGGTATGTTATACTTTCCTCCTACATGTCAAATTTAAAGTCGTGATTTTTATGTGTAAAGTAAATTTTTGGGTTAATGTTAAAGTTATTTGTCGTAGAAAGTTTAAATATGATACTTTTTTCTTTTATTTAGCGATATTTTAAAGACATGATTTTTATATATGTAGTAAATTTTCACGCAAATGTTAAAATTATTTATCGTAGAAATTTTAAGTATGCTAATTTTTCTTACATGTCACATTTTAATGTCGTGATTTTTATATGTGAAGTAAATTTTTACGTTAATGTTAAAGTTATTTGTCGTACAAAGTTTAAGTATGTTACTTTTTCCTTTTGTTCAGCAATATTTTTACATATTTTAAAATACATGATTTTTATGTATGTAGTAAATTTTTGCTTAAAGATTAAAGTTATTTGTCGTAGAAATTTTAAGTATGCTAATTTTTCTTACACGTCACATTTTAAAGTCGGAATTTTTATATGTGAAGTAAATTTTTACGTTAATATCAAAGTTATTTGTCGTACCAAGTTTAAGTATGTAAATTTTTTTCTTTTACTTAGCGATATTTCTACATATTTTAAAGTCGGGATTTTTAAGTGTAAAGTAAAATTTTACGTAAATGTTAAAGTTATTAGTTGTAGAAAGTTTAAGTATTATACTTTTCTCTTGCATGTCATATTTTAAAGTCGTGATTTTTATATATGAAGGGAATTTTCGCGTACAGGTTAAATATTTATCTTAGAAATTTTAAGTAAGTTATTTTTCCTCTTATTTAGCGTTATTTTTACACATTTTAAAGTGATTTTTATGTGTAAAGTAAACTTTTTTCCTTAAAGTTAAAGTTTTTTATCGTAGAGAGTTTAAGTATGTTACTTTTTTAACTTATTTAGTGATATTCGTACACATTTTAAAGACATGATGTTTATTCGTAAAGTAAATTTTCACGTTCACTTTTGAATTCATAGTTGTAAGATGCTCAAGTATGTTACTTTTTCTCTCTTATTTAGGCATTAGAGTATCCAAAATCAGTTATCAGATCTCTATTCAGCATTAGCAGCTAGTTCTGTGTTGCTATTAATCAACTTAAGTAAGTATCATTGTACAATAAAAACTATTTTGATTAATATAACTAACATAGACAGATTAATTTCTAACAAGTTTATTGGGGTAAAGCTCAACTATCGGGACTCAAGAGCCACTGGGAGTAGTTAGGGAGCATTTAGCAGGTACTGGGAGCATTTAGGGAGCATTTAACATGTATTGGGAGCAGTTAGGAAGCATTTAACAGGTATTGGGAGCAGTTAGAGAGCATTTAGCGGGTATTGGGAGCAGTTAGGGGGCATTTAGCAGGTGTTGGGAGCAGTTAGGGAGCATTTAACAGGTATTGGGAGCAGTTAGGGAGCATTTAGCAGGTATTGGGAGCATTTAGGAAGCATTTAGCAGGTATTGAGAGCAGTTAGGGAGAATTTAGCGGGTATTGGGAACATTTAGCGGGTATTGGGAGCATTTAAGGAGCATTTAACAGGTATTGAGAGCATTTAACATGTATTGGGAGCCATTGAGAGCCAATTGGGAGCCGTTGGGTGTCATAGATAATAACATCATAAAGAAAAATATGCTAGTTAAAAAAATTAAGATATTTCTGCACATTTGTATGAATAGTAAACTGTAACACTAAAGTTAAATTTGTTTGTATCAAAATTACAATTTTCATGAAAACTGTTAAGGGTACGTTAAAATTTTCCGTGAAATTCATTAAGTTTTTTCGGAAAAAGCTACATACAACTAGATATTAGTAAAAATTTCTATTAAAAATATTTTTTTTTTACATTAGTGTTTAAATAATTTGTTTCAAAACTAAAATTTTCATGAAAAAATGTTTAGACAGACTAAAATTTTTATGAAATTCAGTATTGGATAGTTGGTTAGTGACCTCATATTTCAAAGAAATATACGTTCTTTGGAATAAGTTTTTTTCTTTTTATAGGGAGGAGTGAGGCGGTATCGATTCTTCCTAAAAGAGGTATCGGGCAGGAGGTGGGTCCTCACTTTTAAAATTTAGCTTAAAAATAATTAACATTTTCTAAAGTATTTCAAATTAGCTTATTCAAAATTGGTTAGGGAAGGGGGGGGGGAGGGTAGATGAGTTCCCATGAAGGCAACGTCCGATAGTCGATATTTTAACAATTGTTTGGTAAAATATTGAAATGTCACGTGTAGCTCGGGGTTAGGGTTCTTTAGACCCTTAGCAAAAGGCCTTCACTTTTATTAAACTTAAAAGTCGTGTTAAGATTTTTTTATTTGCATATGTCTCTGAACTTAGAAATTTAATATAAATGACTCTTAAATTCCCCCCTAGATGGCGCCACTGCCTTAAATTTTGCAGAAAACTATCTTACTAAACTGTGTAGCCAATCACAAGCGTCTATTTAGTCACGTGTTTAAATCCGACCAATCGCAAGCAAGCATTTTAACGCGAAATGGCCACAACTGGGGTCTCATTCCATCAAGGTTGCTCCACAGCTCCACCTTATGGCTTCGGAGCCCCATATTCTAACTACTACTGTCAACAGAGCCTGTGCTACACCTATATAAACAAGGCTCGCCTTTACTGTTACATTGTGATGCATCCTCAAAATGATTTGGTGCTATTCTTCTTCAAGCAGACTCGGATAACATCTTCCATCCTATACATTATATGAGCCATAAGACATCACCACAAGAAGAGAAATATTCATCGTACGAATTAGAAGTTCTTGCCATAGTTCAAGCACTAAAGAAATTCAGACACTACCTTGTAGGTACCAAGTTCAAAATTATTACACACTGCCAAGCCTTCCAAAAGACCATGTCAAGGAAAGAAGTGCCACCAAAAATTGCCAGATGGGCAATGTTGTTAGAGGATTTTGACTACGAGATAATACACAGACCAGGCAAGCAGATGACACATGTTGATGCTCTCAGTCGTTACCCAGTCATGTCAATCCAAGTTGATGCAACAACCCAGAAAATCTGCGATGCTCAGTCAAAGGACGAATTCACACAAGGCATTAAAAATATAATCGATCACTCTTCAACTACAGAATACAAATACAAGAACAACATTCAAGAACAACATTGAAATATTTATCGCGGTTGTAATTTCTTCCGGTTTCTATTTCGCAGACGTGATTATTTGGTGCATTTGGCCTAAAATTATCGTTGTTGTTACGGTGATTGTAAGAACCCCTTGGCGGTCTGTTAAATGACCCTCTGTATTGGTTTTGCGTATTTTTGTTTCGGAAATTCTGCCCGCTGTTGTATGTTTGTTGGTGATGATTTGTTTCGTTTAGAAATTTACGTTTTGACGTAAAGTAAATATCACACTCTTTTGCAAGTTCTTTAGGTTCTAGCCAATCTTCCCCTTGGCGAACGGCGATGTGTGCTTGTGTTTGGCGGTCAAGTGTGCTGAAAAGCTTATCCGACACCATTAATTTACATAGTGTTTCGTAGTCAGTGGCGTTGCGTACCTTACAGTAATATGCGAATGATTGTGATAGCCTTGACCCAAATTGCGTATGCGACTCGTTCGGCATGCGTTGGCTCCTTCGAAAATTAAGAAGACATTCTTGTGGCGTGGGTTGAAATTGGCGCAGGACAATACTTTTGACTTGTTCGTAATTTTTTAGGTCGTTCTCCGAAATATTTAGTAAAATGTAACTAGCCTGTTCGCCCAGTATACTAATAAAAATTTCCGATTTTGCATCATCTGGGACATTTTTTGTCGTAAACGCACGTTCCAGAGACTGAAAGAATAAATTGTAGTTTTCTGGTCTCGACGGGACTGGCATGCTTAGCGTTCGAACACTGCGAAGAAGACTTTCGATATTTGGACTTGCTTCGGTTGCTGTGGTACTTCCAGTACTAGTTTGGTTTAATGCAGTAGTATTTTTAAGAGCTGTGAGCTCGAGTTGTCGTTCTATCTGTGCAAGTTTAACTTTTTCGATTTCATTTTGATTTTCAAACTTAATTTTTTCGATTTCCTTTTGCTTTTCATTCTTATCATCTTCGATTTGCTTTAGTTTTTCATTAGCCTCTTGGGTTTTTCTATCAGCCTCTTAGGCTTTTCTAGCAGCTACAACTGTTGTTATTAAATCTTTAACGAAATCTGGATCTTTAACGAAAATTTCACTTTTTCAAATTAAGTCTTTTAATTTTAGAATTGTGGTACCATCCGGGACAACAATATCTAACTCAGCGGCGACAAATGCGAGATCTTGCTTTCTGATATTTTTAAACATAATTAATAATAAGATGGATCCCACCTGCGTTTCTTGATTTTACTTCGCTTTTGGAGTTGTATCCGTTTTATGTTGTTGCTCTTTCGAAGATTACTCGTTGCTTCTGGTTTCTGGTTCGTGGTAGTTGGTCGATGTGGAATAACTTTGCTGACTTCGTTGAACTTCTGCTTGACGGCTGCAGTGGGACTTGTTCGGCGAAGCGAGTGTTATGCACTTGTATAATGACGACGCTGGTTGATGAGTTTGCCTTTTATTTGTAGATTCCACTAGTGGTCGCTGATTGCTGCGGTAATTCGTGAAGAGGATTTTGGTTTGACCTCTGGATGCTTAGAAGTGCAGTTTTTTATTTCGTGAAGAGGATTTTGGTTTGACCTCTGGATGCTTAGAAGTGCAGTTTTTTATTTCGTGAAGAGGATTTTGGTTTGACCTCTGGATGCGTGGAAGTGCAGTTTTTTAAATATTGTTTTCATCGTATTCTCGCGGGTAAAAAGCACGGCTGAGCCCCCATGTGGTATGACGAAGGGGTAAAAGTGAAGAGGCCAATTAAATAGACAGCAGGTTTATTCGTTGCATAAGATAAAAATAGGTTCTTAAACCTAAACTAGGAGAGGCTACTTCCACGTCCGTTCACCTTCACTCCCTCAATCATACTCTCTCTCTGGCGACGAAATCGCCGCTAGGGGATTACATTAGCAGCGCCCTCTACATCAATGGGAATAATATAAATATATATATATATATATATATATATATATATATATATATATATATATATATATATATATATATATATTTTTTTTTTTTTTTTTTCTTGTGAAAAACTAGCATAAATTTGAAAAATGTAGAGTTTGTTACTACGTAAAATTGAACATCATCTGGACAAACTAAATTATACGTGAATTTTTTTTTTATTTGAGAGGTGCTGACAATATATCATTAATATAGAGATTTTTAACTTCCACCCATAATTTCTAAATAACTTATACATAAATTTCAGAAAACTGAAACGGAATGTGTTTTACAAGACGCTTATTTTGTAAGATGAATATTCAATATTAATATAACTGGAGCAAAGTTCATTCCGGAAAAAACTTGTAAAATATACTTATATTTTGAAAATAGTTTGAAATATCCTTTTAAATTTATGAATGCTCGCTTTCGAAAGACACAAATAAAACTGATATTACTCATGATAACTAACACATGCATAACATTAGTCAAAGTGAAATTTTTATTGCTTGTGACCGATAATTATTCAGTGAAGCAGAACTTACATAGGAAATTTGTGCAAACTTTTTCAACTTTTAAACCAAGTATCATGTAAAATTATAAATTACGATAGGAAATAGCATACTTCAAAATCGGAACAAGTCTTGTAGTTAAGCTAAATTTATTTCTCAATGAATTGAAAGCATACTAGAGAAGTCCTTATCATTTCGCATCTTTTCTCATGTTGCAAGAAGACATACTTTGTAAAAGATCGTCGTAGCACATAACAAAAATCAGTAAAAATAAATATATTTTCTATGGCAGTGATTCTCAAGCTTTTTTTTTGTCGCGGCACACTTTTAACGATTTCAAAATTTGGCGGCACACAAAGAAAAAGATAAGTTTAAAAGTTGTTTATTTTACCTACCTATAATACACTGTAATACACACCTATTATACACTGTGTAAAATAGTTTATGATAATAATTTGGAATGTAAAATAAAATAATATAATATGTACTACAAAAACAACTGTACGTTTATTAAGGGATTAATTACAAATCTACATTTCTAAAATTTGGCGGCACACTTTAAGAATTTGGCTGCACACAAAAGTGCCGCTGCTCAGTGGTTGAGAATCACTGTTCTATGGCAAAGATAAAACTTCACAACTTAATTACTGAAATTTAGCTAGGTTGCATATGGTTTATTCACATAACTCGCATATGCTTCGAATGTTGAAATATATTTGTCAGTTGAAATCAAACTCATCGAAAATAAATGCTATCTACATTTTCAAGTCGGAAATTACTATTAAATAAACTTTACATGTAAAACATTGTGAATATCTCCCCACAACATTGGTTGCTATTATCGGTATATGATTAAACAAGTTTCGTGATCTTAACGTATGTCAATGTTATGTACATATTTTTTTTTTTTTTTTTTACATGTGAAAAAAGGAAACTTTTCCACATATGTTGATAATTTTCATATTTATTTAGTTTGTGGTTGTTTTCAAGTTATTCAGTTTGATACAACTGAGATGACATGATATAAATTGTTTCATGTGTTATAGTTTTAATATATGTTTTCCCACTTAAAAGCATGTTTGATTTTAATTTTTGTTTAAACTTTCTCCTAAAATTTTTTATAGCGGACCTTAACGCATTTTTATTTCTGATAAAGTACTTCGAAACATCATTCAATGTTGTATCTTCTATACTTTCAGTAAAACTTCTCACATAATACATGAATTTCAAAAAATTTGCTATGTCTAAGTTTGGTATTTTTTTAATGTATAGAGATTTCATCTTTATCATTCTATGATAAGACATCAAGTTGGTTCTTAATAAGAAAGAGTGTATTTTCTTGTCATAAGCTAGAAAACCGAAGTTAATATAAGTCAATGATAATTCTCATTCACGAATTTCTTGTCGTCTTTAACTTTTTTCAACACATTTCTATCAACTTCTATTTTCTCTTCATCTATCACTTTGTCATACTTCTTTCCAGTTATAGTATGTATCAGTTCAAGTCACTGTTTAAATTTACATCATTGATTTATTCAGTTCACTCAATCTCTTAGTTCATAATAATTTCATTAAATTTATAAGATTCATCAAAAAAAAAAAAAAAAACCTACTCATTACACATAAACTTAATTTTATTGCACTGGTGACGAAAAACTATAGAAATTTGGACAATAAAAAAATCTATTACAACATCTAATAAATTCAATTTTCGACAAGCATGATATGATATAAAAATTGTATTTTTTCGTTTTTCTGCTAAAGTTGAAGTTCTCTGTTAGACAATAAAACGTTTGCCTAGAATAAAATCATAAATTATTCATCATTTATGTACCAACAGTAAAATTATCATTTACATTTTTGTAGATTTTTCTTTTTAACATGACAATGTTTTACATGTAAAGTTTATTTAATAGTAATTTCCGACTTGAAAATGTAGATAGCATTTATTTTCGATGAGTTTGATTTCAACTGACAAATGTATTTCAACATTCGAAGGATATGCGAGTTATGTGAATAAACCATATGCAACCTAGCTAAATTTCAGTAATTAAGTTGTGAAGTTTTATCTTTGCCATAGAAAATATATTTATTTCTACTGGTTTTTGTTATGTGCTACGACGATCTTTTACAAAGTATGTCTTCTTGCAACATGAGAAAAGATGCGAAATGATAAGGACTTCTCTGGTATGCTTTCAATTCCTTGAGAAATACATTTAGCTTAACTACAAGACTTGTTCCGATTCTGAAGTATGCTATTTCCTAACGTAATTTATAATTTTACATGATACTTGGTTTAAAAGTTGAAAGAGTTTGCACAAATTTCCTATGTAAGTTCTGCTTCACTGAATAATTATCGGTCACAAGCAATAAAAATTTCACTTTGACTAATGTTATGCATGTGTTAATTATCATGAGTAATATCAGTTTTATTTGTGTCTTTCGAAAGCGAGCATTCATAAATTTAAAAGGATATTTCAAACTATTTTCAAAATATAAGTGTATTTTACAAGTTTTTTCCGGAATGAACTTTGCTCCAGTTATATTAATATTGAATATATATATATATATATATATATATATATTCTTTAAGTTTGCCTAGCAAACTTTTTTCAGTATTTAAATTTTCTAAGTATATTCCATCACATGAGTAGTTAACTATTTCCACTAAGGAAAATATCTTATTATTTTAGTTTGTTTGAATGATGTTAGATTTTTGTTTCTGATTGGTGATTTGCATATACTCTTTTAAAAACTTTACACAATTCGTAACATATATGTTAGAAATAATAGTATATAGCATCTGAGATTGAAAAAATTTATAATTATTATCATGTAAAGAAGGTTAAATTTTAAAAACATGTCATTGAATATGAGTGTTACCATGAAAAAAGTTAACTAAATTACTTGCGATTTCCTTTCAGAGTATAAAAAGTTATATAGTTTACATATAATTCGCAAGTTTCTTTCAAATTATCTTAAGATGTTTTAAAAGTCTTGCAAGCGATTTTCAAAACTTGAATGCATATCTCCAATGTATTTAATATCTACAATTTATTTAATATTTTCACCCAATTCACCTTTCTTAGATTGATAAGCAAAATAAACGTTAGTCAGCATGTATTGCACGAGTTAATACGACACCTTAACCTATATTATTACAAAGTAAATTGTCTAAGTCTTTCTTGAAGTAATATAAATTTCCAACTTATATTGATTTTCCAATTGAAAAGTAGAGGTGAAATTTTTTTCTTTGGAGTATCTATAACTAGTATTTATTTTAAATCTCTTACTATTTTTCTTCTATGTAACAATTTTGTTAAGTTTTACCCGTATTGTAGCATATACTCCCACTGATTTTGAACAATATTCAATGTTTTAGATAATAGAAAAGTTTTCAAGTAGAAATGATCTTAAATTCTCCAAGTGAATCATACTTTTTGGAAGAAAATCCATTTGAATTCTACCTTCACATACTAATGTGTCTTTGAAATCCACTTCATTCCTTCCAAGTTTTCACAAACATTTCATTATGAAAAAAGGCAAAGTAGGAAAACGGTAATCTCAAAGACCTGCTGACACACCACAGCATCACCCGCTGCTTGCGTGTCGATGCTGTTGCTCTTGCTGTACAAGTCTCTCTACCTGTTTGAACAAGTTTTAGCGTGACTCATCCTCCGGTCTAAAAATGCCGGCAAGTGGCGTATCACCTACCGCTAACCTGATTGGGTAATTACCGTCACATGCTTATCATCCCGTTTATAGACGTGAATTTTATATGTAAAGTAAATTTTTACGCTAACGCTTAAATTCTTTGCTATAGAAAGTTCAAGTATGTAAGTTTTTTTTTCTCTTATATGTTACATTTTAAACACATGATGCGAAATTTTTACGTTATGCTTATCTTAGAAATTTTTAAGTATGTTACTTTTTCTTTTATTTAACATTAACCTAAGAGGGGGAAGTAAATTGTCACTCTAAAGTTTAAAGACATGATATTTATATGTGAAGTAAATTTTCGTGTAAAGGTTAAAATTCTTTATCTTTGAAATTTTTATTCTGTTAAATTTCCCATTATTTAACATTAACCTAAGAAAATAATTGTGTATGAAAATTTCACGTATTGTTTAAATTTTTGTCGAACAAAGTTTAAGTATGTTATTTTTTTTCTTCTCTAATTTAGCATTATTCTTATACATTTTAAAGATAAAAATGTTATGTGTGAAATAAATTTTCGCGTATTGTTTCAATTCCTTACCTTATAAATTTTTAATATTTCTTTTTCTCTAATTTAGCGTTATTCTTACACATTTGAAAGACATAATTTTTATATGTGAGGTAAATTTTCGCAATTTATTTAAATTCTTTGCCTTATAAATTTTTAGAGCTTCTTTTTTATCTTATTTATCGTTGATATAAGAGTATGATTGTACATGTAAAGTTAATTTTCACGTTCAATTTTAAATTCTTTGCTTTGTAAATTTTTAGTGTTTCTTTTTTCTAAAAGTTAGAGTTGTCATTATACATTTTAAAGACATGAATGGCAATGTTTGAATTCTTTCTCGTAGAAATTCGTTCCTCCTACATGTCAAATTTAAAGTCGTGATTTTTATGTGTAAAGTAAATTTTTGCGTTAATGTTAAAGTTATTTGTCGTACAAAGTTTAAGTATGTTACTTTTTTCTTTTATTTAGCAATATTTTTACATATTTTAAAAGACATGATTTTTATGTATGTAGTCAATTTTCGCTGAAAGATTAAAATTATTTGTCGTAGAAATTTTAAGTATGCTAATTTTTCTTACATGTCACATTTTAAAGTCGGGATTTTTATATATAAAGTAAATTTTTACGTTAATATCAAAGTTATTTATCGTACAAAATTTAAGTATGTAAATTTTTTCTTTTATTTAGCGATATTTCTACATATTTTAAAGTCGGGATTTTTAAGTGTAAAGTAAAATTTTACGTAAATGTTAAAGTTATTTGTCGTAGAAAGTTTAAGTATGATACTTTTCTCTTGCATGTCATATTTTAAAGTCGCGATTTTTATGTATGAAGGGAATTTTCGCGTAAAGGTTAAATATTTATCTTAGAAATTTTAAGTAAGTTATTTTTCTCTTATTTAGCGATATTTTTACACATTTTAAAGTGATTTTTATGTGTAAAGTAAACTTTTTATGTTAATGTTAAAGTTTTTTATCGTAGAGAGTTTGAGTATGTTACTTTTTTAACTTATTTAGTGATATTCGTACACATTTTAAAGACATGATGTTTATTCGTAAAGTACATTTTCACGTTCACTTTTGAATTCTTAGTTGTAAGATGTTCAAGTATGTTACTTTTTCTCTCTTATTTAGGCATTAGAGTATCCAAAATCAGTTATCAGATATCTATTTAGCATTAGCAGCTAGTTCTGTGTTGCTATTCATCAACTTAAGTAAGTATCATTGTACAATAAAACCTATCTTGATTAATACAACTAACATAGCCAGATTAATTTCTAACAAGTTTATCGGGGTAAAGCTCAACTATCGGGACTCAAGAGCCATTGGGAGTAGTTAGGGAGCATTTAGCAGGTATTGGGAGCATTTAGGGAGCATTTAGCAGGTATTTGGGAGCAGTTATTGAGCATTTAGCAGGTATTGGGAGCAGTTAGGAAGCATTTAGCGGGTATTGAGAGAAGTTAGGGAGCATTTAGCAGGTATTGGGAGCAGTTAACATGTATTGGGAGCAGTTAAAAAGCATTTAACAGGTATTGGGAGCAGTTAGGGAGCATTTAGCGGGTATTGGGAGCAGTTAGGGAGCATTTAACATGTATTGAGAACATTTAACAGGTATTGAGAACATTTAACATGTATTGGGAGCAGTTAGAAAGCCTTTACAGGTATTGGGTGCCATTGAGAGCCAATTGGGAGTCGTTGGGAGTCATTGGTAATAACATCATAAAGAAATAAATGCTAGTTAAAAAAAATTAAGATATTTCTGCACATTTGTATGAAGAGTAAACTGTAACACTAAAGTTAAATTTGTTTGTATCAAAATTACAATTTTCACGAAAACTGTTAAGGGTACGTTAAAATTTCCGTGAAATTCATTAAGTTTTTTCGGGAAAAAAGCTACATACAACTAGATATTAGTAAAAATTTCTATTAAAAACATATATTTTTTTTTTTACATTAGTGTTTAAATAATTTGTTTCAAAACTAGAATTTTCATGAAAAAATGTTTAGACAGACTAAAATTCTCATGAAATTCAGTATTGGATGGTTGGTTACCCAGATAGCATGCAAGCTTACGAAAACCTTGTCATATGCTTGTCATTAGACTTGCAGTTCTAAGCTTGCCGAGTAACCCTCTAATAAAAGGGTTTGAAAAGGGCAGCCGTGAAAAGCTTGGAAAGTAACACCTTTCGAAAAGGATATGTAAAGGGTCGAATTCCACTGCATCAGCAACCCCCCCTTTTCGAAAGGGTAGGTAAAGAGTCGAATTCCAAAGGCTGCAGTCTTTCCCCTCTAATAAAAGGGTTTGAAATGGGCAGCCGTGAAAAGCTTGGAAAGTAACACCTTTCGAAAAGGATATGTAAAGGGTCGAATTCCAGGGCATCAGCAACCCCCCCTTTTCGAAAGGGTCCTTTTCGAAAGGGTAGGTAAAGGGTCGAATTCCAAAGGCTGCAGTCTTTCCCCTCCCCTTACCGCAGATCAGATAAGATCTCCCCCGTAAAACGTGTGTGACTCGACGTATCTTGCAACCGGTTTTGAGTTTGGCATTCGAATGCTGGTTAAAGAGCTTGACCAAGAGCTTGACGGACACGGAAGATGAAATACTTTCAACTTTAATTCCCGCTGTAAAAACCGGTACGTACGTTGTTTTATATTTATAATTAATTAATTTTTTATCAATCTGCAATAATATTATTAAAACGGAAGCGTTGGAACGTTTATCAAATTCTTAAAGAAATAGGCTTAATTAGTTGTTGACACATAGTAACGCAGCCTAGAAAACATTAACAATTTTTTCATAGACAAGTAACTTTTTTGTTTCTTCGAAAAGTTTTATGGGTCGAAAAAAAAATCAGCTATTTTTGTGGCGAAAAGTTATTGAATTGCGTTGGGGTAGAATTTTTTAAATAGTACATGCTTTGTTATAAACAATAGCTTAATTCCATAATTCACTCTGAGCGTAATTTTTACCTCGTAACACGTTTTTACGATACTACAATTTATAAATCTGTACTTAAGATAAACTACCAGGAGTGCAATGTTAAACACTAAATTGCATTTATGGGATCCCGCATTTTATGATAGTTTACTTCTGAGGTACAGAAATGTTCCTTATGTGCTGTAAGTTTAACGTAATGAAATGAAATTTAGCCGTGTTTCACCAACATTCCCTTAAATACAGACAGGGCAGCCGACAGGATTTTCGGCCCCTATGCAAATGTAACTCGGGCCCAATTACCCTCCCTCGCCCATATACACATATTAGCGTCGATACTAAAAAGATAATATCTCCACAGTTATTATAACCACATGCATTCAGGACATTTAACCTAAGAATAAGATGAAGCAATAAATGATTATACATTTTTTCATTGTTTGGGTAAACAAATACTAAACTTGCTGCGTATTCTCAAACCAGAAATATAGAGAAAACGAGAAAAAACAAAGATAAATTAGAGGAGTAAGATGAACTGATAGCACTGTTCTCAAATACCAACTTAAAGTTAGCGGCCCCCTGGTACCTTCCCAGTCAAAATACAGAGCAATCAGAATGCGCTATATGAGTGCGCCCATGATGCTTCACAATTCCAATTGCATCGAGCTTTTCTTGACGTTCGTTGTTCTCTTGTCTCCGACTGAGGTAGACGGCAAATTTTGCTGTAAAATTTTACACATGCGCGTGTTTCTAAAACGACCTTTGCTTTTTATACACTTGATTGGAAAAACCCGAGTTCGATTTCATCCAAAACGAAGAAAAAAATTGATGTGAAAAATCGAGAATTTAAAAAAGAATGAACTAAATCGTATGCGTTAATTAACACCAAATTTGGACAGCTGACTTGTCTCATTCAGGCCCGTAGCCAGCCAAAGTTTGTAGGACGGGCAAAAATTTTCCCAGGAGGGGCAGAAATATAAATTACTTAATTGGTTTTCAATTAATTTTTACAATTATTACAAATTTATACAATTTTTACAATTCGTAAAAGAGTATTTATCAGAGCACTTTGTGAAGTACATATACAAAAAAATATTTAAAAAAAGAAACATTGTTAATGTATTTTTGATGTAATTTTATTTTTATTAATTCTTTTAAAGATTCTACACCAGAAATTTTTTTGATAAAAACAAAACTTTCAATTAAAATTTTTTTAAAGTATATTTAATACAATTCTATTCCTTTAAAATATTCTATGCTTGTCCATCTCTTAATTTTTCACACATTTCAACTTAAGAATATCTACTTTAAAAATAATTACAAATATAAAAATTAGTAAAAGTTACTTTTACATAAAAAGTTTTTTTTAACATAAAAAGTTTTTTTAACATAAAAAGTTTTTTCGAAGTTCTGTTCTTACATTTCTATTTAAAAATATATATTGTTAAACAAATTACATTTTTCTATCATTGGTCTTGTGTCATATATATATATATATATATATATATATACACATTACTAATAGAATTGCATTTTCCTTTATTTTCTCCTATCATTTTCAATACTCTGAAAAATTTATCAGATACTATTATAATATAAAAACCCTTTTTCTATTTATTTGCATATTTTATTAATTATAATATAAAATAATACAAATTCATTTTTCTATTCTTGGTCTTATATTAAACATTTTGAAACTTTTTAAAATACATAGCGTAACAAAAAAATCTAAAATAAAATGATAAATGTTAGTATAATAGCAATTTCCTATCTTTACACCATATTAAACAATTTCAAAACTCTTATCTCTACTTCAAATGCCCAAAACACTAGATTTGCCATCCTTTCGTGGCCCATTGACATTCTTTAGGGACAATTTATGGCCGTCAAAGTGGAAAAGGTAGATTCGCAAGTTGCTGTGCTACAACCGAAGGTATCAACAGCAGCAAAATGTTCGTTTCTATTCAATCATAGATATAAAGGTTTACAAATGATTGGGATAAAATTTTCCAGGACAGGCGAAGATTTTTCCAGGTCTTGCCCCACTCTGGCTACAGGCCTGGTCTCATCTGCCATGATTTTTATACTATAAAAATGTTCGTTGTTAAAAACTCGTATTTCCGCTCTTTAAATGTACTGCGATTCTGATGATTATTGAATGTTTGGCTCTTTGCACAGAAACGTCTGCCGAACCCTGGTAAATGTAAAAAAGGTTTTGGTAATAGAAATAGTACACCAGCGTTAATTGGGTGCTCTCATGATATGTTTTGGCTTTATAAAATACTGTAATACAGCCTCTAAAAAAAATTATCTCAATAATATTCATTTCTAAACATTAAAATACAAGAATTAAAATAAATTATTGTTTTAATTTTTTCGTTTCAATAAAAGTTAAAATGTCCTTATGTGTACTGATTTTTAAGAAAATAGTTTGTTAAAACATCTTGGGAAATGCATATCGGCTTCCATTTATTTATTCCTAGTAAGAGGTTATATTTTTCGAAAGCTATTTTATTGGCTTATTTAGGTAGAAAAATGAAGAGGCCCATACGCTAGAAAATATTTCCAACTGGTAGTTTTTGTAAGAAAGAAAAGCAACGAACAGACATTTTGGAAACTTTCGAAAACAGCATTTTAGATTATGTGACCTTTATTTAAACAGTTTAAGGTCTCAATTAAATTCATTTCATGGTATTCGAGGTTATTGCATATTCAACATAATAGGCCAAGAAATACATATAAACTTATAAATCAGCATACTAAAATATCGTATTTTCTAGACAAACTAGAAAGGATAGGACAAAAACAATATAAAGATTTTTTTTTTTAAAGTTTTAAATTTTAAAATAAAATTTCAATTATAAAAGTTTGCTGTCGATTAATCGAGTACTACAATTTTACAGAATTTTCTGATATTTTAGAAAAACTTATTAAATAACTAATGATTATTAGATAATTTTTATCTCAAGGCAAAATTTTCAAACAGATCAATGTATTGGATTTCAAAACAATTACGTATTTACCATTTTAACAATTTTACGGACATTTTTAAAAAAAGCAGTATATAAAAAAAAAGATTTTTTTTTCTTTCTTTCTCCCCCCCCCCCCCCCAATAGTATTACTTAAGGGTAAAATAATCAAAAGGGTAAAATAATATCATAAGGGCCTAACATTTTACAAAACGTTGCCTGCAAATTGAACCAGGTAGTTCTCAAATATTAAAAAATTTCTACATAAATTACAAACACAATGAATTAATAATCATTTTAGATATGCATTAATTTCTGGTGATACGTTCTTACATAAGCAATGAATTTATCATTTCCTTATTGCTTGGTTGTTTTCAGATTATCTGGCGCCTTCAGCAACACGAGGGCTATAATGCGCCGAAACATTCGTCATTAGACAAGCCAACATACATTTACCAACACCCATGCCTAACACGGGACTCAAACAAGCAGCCTCGCGGTCTATAAGCTTGCACTCTAAACACTATACCGTTTGGTCAGCCATTTCCTTTTTAAATCAATGAATAATATAAATACCATTTACCCAAATAACAAATGCTTTTGAGAATGTAAACTTGGTATTTTGAAAAATAATTATTTAAACTTTAAATAAATAAATCTTTAAGCAAATTACTTTTATTGGTATCGATAGCTAGCTTTTGAAATTAGTTTTAAAAAAATTCAATTTTAAATGTATAAATTCTAAATCTTGACACACATACTAAAATTAAATGTTACTCTGAACTCATACATTCTTATCAATCGTATATTGCAAGCCCACTTTAAGGACACTCCGGTGCATCCCCAAGGCATGTCTGGTCTTTTGTCAAAGAGCAGACATGCAGCATGTGTGGCCAATTAACCAATTTCCCAAGGCTATAACGCTGTTGTATGGTATTGACAGATACACCGAGCCCAACTGCTTCTTGGTTTGCGGGGCGGGGGTTAGAAATAGAGGAGGTGCTTTTCTCCATCTGAAGTTAAAAAAAAAAAAATTCGGTACCTTTTGTCTTTTTGTTTTGTTGTATGGATCCAATAAATTTTAAAATTTTTTAGTAAAACAAGATATCGCGGGTTCTTCTTGACAAGCCCTTCTTTGTTTTTATTTAAATTTTATTTTAGTTACTGTGTTTTTAATTTTGGCGAATTTTCTAATCGCCAAATGTCATATGCTACATCTGTTCCAATGTTTCTTTCAAACTCTGTTTAAAATACATTTTCCAATATTTCTCAGAAAATTTGCGTTCCACAACTCAAAAGATCTGACTGCAAAATGCTGAAACCCAACTCAAAGCTATCTCCTGAAGTTTGAGGTAAGCTTTTTTTTTTTAACTTTTGTAATTTTTAATCAAATGTGCGTAGTGTTAAAAACAATGAATTCTTCTGCTAGTCGCTTTTCTGGTAACCTTGTTGACCAGCTCTTCAAGAACTACTTCATTATTTTCTGTTGTTTATTTTATTACTTTTTCATATTTTTTTAGTATTATGGAGTGAAATTATAATTTTTCTAATGTTTATTTTTATTTAGTCACCATTTTTTTTAGTGTGTTTATAGGCTATTTTCTTGTAGAGCAGTCTCAATCTTTAAAATTTTATTTTATTATTTCATTTGATTATTAATTTTTTGCAGTCACATTTTAGAATTGGAGGATCAGTACTTCTACTACACTTTTTTAGTAGTATTATAGTTACTCACTATTTAGTTTTTTTCTTTAGTTTTCTGAAAGAAAAAAAGACTTTTGTCTGCTCTTGCCATATTCATGTAACGCCTTAAAAAACTGAACATTTGATCATAATAGGAAAGAGGGTTGGGCAGCTAATATTAAAAAATAATAAAACTAGTTATAAATTAAAATTACTCACTTTTTAACATAATGAAAGGAAATTTAAAACTGCAGTGTTTCACAACTATTCTGTTAAGGTATTGAAAAACATATAATTTTACAATTCTACATTATAACGAAAAGAACATTTAATAAACATTAGTGCCGTTTCTAAAACACAACTTAAGCATGTGTTATTAAAAAAACGTAAGCATGAATGTTATAAATAAAATCAATGTAAACACATAATACAAGCAACGCAAGAAGTAACATGTTAAAAAGTCAACGCTGGTGTATACAGTGAAATTTATTAAATGTTAAATATTGTTATGATATAATGTAAACACTGTTTATTGGTGTATTCTAAATCCCCTAAACAAGGCAATTTCATTGGCTACCGAAACCAAATTTTTATGTTGTTGTGAATTGACAAAAAGTGCCAGTCTGTTCAACCTTGTTTTGCTCATAGAATTTCTTAATATGATGTTAATGATCACAAAGTTGAAAGCTCAGAAGTTTCAATTGAAACTGGTAAAATACATTTTTTTTTTTTAATAAGGGACGTATATTCGGAAATATGTCTACAGAACATTCTGCGAAAGCATCAAGAAAACCTTTCTACAGGGTTACTACAAAAGAATCATTCATTTTCAAAACAAGATTTATTCAAAAGTATTATACTTTTGAATAAATCGGGTAAACTTGAGCACCACCTGGAGCATAAAACTTAAATATTTTGCGGTTGTTTTCTTGTACCAATCATATTTGTAAGTATAATACTTTTGAATAAGTCGGGTTTTGAAAATGAATGATTCTTTTCTAGTAACCCTGTATTTTGTTTTCCATATTTCCTAATCTGCTTCGATGATGTTTTGAAAACCAAGAAAACCTCTTTCATAAAATTTTACCAGATTTTCTATGGCAGATTTGTATTATTGGTATCAGGAGGGAGAAGTCTTGTGTCTACGCATGCTCTTTCAGGGAATCAGTAAATGTTCAAGGTGATGTTCAAGGTAAGATGTTCAAGGTAAGATGTTCAAGGTAAGATGTTCAAGTTTTCTCTGCTCTGACCATCTGAAGGACGTCATGACCCCAGCATATAGAAATGAGAAAGAAATGTAAAATCGGAAGAGTTTGAAATGAAATAGATGTGCTTGTATTTTTGTGTTCATTTCTCGTTGTTATAATTATTTTGAAAAAATGACTGACTCGAAAAGTTAGTTAAATGAGGATATTAAGTATTAACTATTTACAAAAATTGTTACATTACACTTGGAAATATAATTTTTCTCAATTTTCAGGGAGCTGTAGCCCTATCAGCCTCCTCCCTGTATACGCCACGGACTTCATATGGCTAAGCAATCCTACGTAAGTAGAATCCTTTATTTGTTCTGATCTTCAATACCAAATTATTAATCGTGGTGAAACAGGGAGTGTTAAATTTTTATCGAGCGAGGGGAGTACTTTCATTTCACCTAAAATTATAAAATAGCATCTAAGAAAAATCGAATATTTCAATAACGTACGTATTAGAGGCATTAAAGTTTCAATAAAGGATGTATTTTGAATTCTTTAAATTAACTTCGATTTTGTGTGAGTGTCGATAGAGTGCAAGTCTGCGGATGCTTAATTAACCCACCTTGCCGTCATCCAAGCGGGCTGAAAGTTGGTAGATAGATTCGATGTCGATGGTAATACATTCTTTCACATTTTGGGGCTGTTATTGTCACTAAAAAGTTGCTTATACGGAATACTAATAAACTAACTTGCCTTCATCCAATCGCGCTAAAATAGCAGTAAGCCGATCATTGTTGAAACTCTTTGATATTGCCAAATTTTTTTTAAATAAATAAATAATAAAATTGTTTTAATCAAAATAAAAAAAAAAAGATGTTTGGATGTGAATGCATAAATGCACGTTCATTTCTAATAAATACATTTTGAAACGTAGTTTGCAACACATTTTGCTGATATAAATGTGTTTGATATTTAAAATTAGATACAAGCACCAAGCACACGCTGTTAACAGAATCGGCGATGTATATAAAGGATTAATATTTAAAACTTTGTTTTCATGGGTTATATAATTATGTCTCGCGAAAAAAAAAAAAGAATAACGTCATTTGAAAATGAGTCAAAAATTCACAAATATTTGAGTTCGCAGTTGTATGCGACTAAAACAATTTATAGAGGAATCTGTCTTGACGAAATAATTAATTTCTTCAAGAAGTTTAGCTAAATATTATAATTTTATTTAACAATATCAATAGCATGGTTTATTTCATATGTATTTAAAGTTTTGCGAACCAAAACGCAAATTATTTTGTAAAACTTGGCAATTCTCTAGTAAAAGTTCCCGCGCGGAAAGAGTTTCTACTAAATGTCCCATGCAAAAGAAAGAAAAAAAAAAATTCGCCACAAGACTCTGCTTCTCGGAGTTGACAGGAGTGAACTGCCCCCTATAAATCAACACCACAGGAGGTGAGGAAGCTGACCAGACCCCCCAAACCTCGAAGATCCCAAAACGCCCGAAACCGCCCGAGAACTATAATTCTCGGGGGCTGTAGGTTTCAGGGGGTTAAGATTATTTTAACACATATTTGTGGAAAGCAAAATTAGAAAGCCAAAACTATTTATGTTGAAACTTTCAAAGCTCTAGGCCTATTAGAAGTCGCTTTTTGTTAAAAATAAAAATAATAATTCAAAGAATCAATCGAAAATCAAATTAAAATTTTAACATTCTGTTTGTCAATAGTCCAATTAGAATGCGAAAACTACTTGTATTGAAAATTTCAGAACTGTAGCCCAAATAGAAATCGTTTTGTAAAATATTTTTTAATTAATTAAAAAAGAACTAAATAAAAATGTAAAATTATGTTTTTCAAACGTCCAATTAGGAGGGCACAACTACTTATGTTGAAAATTTCAGAGCTGCAGCTCTATTAGATATCGTTTTGTTAAATATATATTAATAAATTTAAAAAAAAAAAAAAATAATAATTAAAAAGGAACTAAATAAAAATTTGAAACTCTGTTTTTCAAAAAAAGGCCAAATAAAAGACAAAACTACTTATGTTGAAAATTTCAGAGCTGTAGCAATATTGGATATCATTTTGTAGAATAGTTATTAATTAATTAAAAAGAACTAAATAAAAATTTAAAATTCCGTTTTTTAAAAGTCCAATTAGAAGGCTAAATCTACTTATGTTGAAAATGTCAGAGCTGTAGCTCTATTAGAAACCGTTTTGTAAAATATTTACTAATTAATTAAAGAAAAAACTAACAATAAATTTAAAATTCTTTTTTTCAATAGTTCAATAAGAAGGCCAAAATTACTTATGTTGAAAATTTCAGAGCTGTATCTCTATTTGAAGTCACTTTGTAAAATAAAAGTTAGTTAAAATATTAATTAAAAAAGAACTAATTAAAATTTTACATTCTGTTTGACATTCATAAATTAGAAGGTCAAAACTTCTTGTGTTGAAAATTTCAGAGCTCTACTCCAATTTTAAGTAGGTTTCTATAACAGATCCACAAACAGACAGACACACAGCTTGTTTTATTATTATAGATTTTAAATTTGTTTATTTTTTTCAGATAGAAATGAATGGGATTCCCTTTAGTTTTCCTCAAGAATCTTCCAGAAACTTCTTGTCAGATGCAGCAAATAAATGAAGAAATATATGTAGTATATATTTAAAATCATGTTTAAATTATATTCTTTGTATAAAATGAAAAAGCAACTCATTTGTGTTTGTTTACTTCAAAATAAAGAATTATCTAAAAAAGAATTATCAGTAAAAATGCATTTTTAGTTGTATATGTTTCTAATAATAAAACTATAAGTAGCTTGGATTAACCCTTTAAAACAAATTTTAATGCAATTTAAATTGTCTAACGCAACCTACTAAGATCTCAATGCATTTTTTTAATAATATATACATAATTTTTTATTGAATTTTGAATCTTTATTTTTTTTTTTAAATTCTTTACAAAAAAAAGTAAATTGTGTTTATTATTCTAGTAAGTTCTACCTAGCAAATAAATTAAAATTTATCAATAAATTGGGTTATGATTGATACCATTAAAGGCAAATTGTAATTAAATTCCTATAGAATAAATATTAATTTTTCATTAGCCACTAAATTTAAAGCATTTTCCGACAATATTGGAACTCTCCCAATTAAGTACTTCTTTTTGAACACAAAAGATAAATGATACTTTATAAAGGAAAGTTTTTGCAACCTTTCCTATATCTACAGGGTGGGAACCTCAGAGTGAAAAGGTTTACACACCCTTTACAGTGAAAACCTTTTGGCAAGCCTATTATGAAAAGGCTTATACAACCCTTACGGCAAAAACCGTGTGGCAGGCTTATCACGAAAAGGTTTACATACCCTTTACGAAAACCTTGTGGCAAGCTCATCCCGAAAAGGTTTACATACCCTTTACGGCGAAAGCCTTGTGGCAAGGGGGGTCATGAAATGGTTACCAAAAGCTTGACGTCTGGAGACTAGGACCCTTTCTTCAAGGTTTTATGATGGTTACTCCCTTGTCATCTGAACCTTACTCCCTTTTCGCTTGAGAGGTTTAGACAAGGGTTTTAAAAGGATAAAATGCTATCTGGGTAGTGACCTCATATTTCAAAGAAATATACGTTCTTTGGAATAAGTTTTTTTTCTTCTTATAGGGAGGAGTGAGGCGGTACCAATTCTTCCTAAAAGAGGTATCGGGCCGGAGGTGGGTCCTCACTTTTAAAATTTAGCTTAAAAATAATTAACATTTTCTAAAGTCTTTCAAATTAGCTTATTCAAAATTGGTTAGGGAAGGGGGGTGGGTAGATGAGTTCCCATGAAGGCAGCGTCCGATAGTCGATATTTTAACAATTGTTTGGTAAAATATTGAAATGTCACGTGTAGTTCGGGGCTAGGGTTCTTTAGACCTTTAGCAAATGGCCTTCACTTTAATTAAACTTAAATGTCGTGTTAAGATTTTTTATTTGCATGTATCTCTGATCTTAGAAATTTAATGTAAATGAGTCTTAAATTCATTCCTAGATGGTGCCACTACCTTAAATTTTGAAGAAAACTATCTTACTAAACTGTATGGCCAATGAAATCATGTGACACATTTCAACCAATGAGAAGAGAGTATTTGGTGATGTGTCTAAAACCGACTAATCGCAAGCAAGTATTTTGCCGATCTCTAATATAAAGTAAGTTATGACGTCATATCCACTATGACGTCACTAGTAAAAATACCTATAACTCTAACTTATTCGCTAAGAAGCAGCCCTAGAACAACTCAACTCCGTCTGAAAGGTAAATCGAAACTAAAAAGTGTTGCCACCACTCAAAACTTTGATATAAAACAAATTATGACGTCATACCCACTGTGACGTCACGCAATAAAACCCTATCACTCTAACTTATTCACTAAGAAGCAGCCCTAGAACAACTCAACTCCATCTGCTAGATAAACCTAAACTAAAAAAGTGTTGCCACCGATCAAAACTTTGATATAAAACACATTATGACGTCATTCCCACTGTGACGTCATACACAAACAGCTTATAACGAAACCGAAACTAAAACAGCAGCAGGAGGGGAACAACTCAACTCCACTTCCGGTCACGTGCCTTCCGGTGACGTCATATCCGGTCACGTCCACTTCCGGTGACGTCGTCATCCCTCATCCCTGCACCGGCACCGCCCTGGCTTCGGACTGTCATTTTTTACCTACTCATATCAAAGTAAGAAAAAATTTCGTGTTTACATTACATGGATAGCCGTTAAAATATTTTTAACTAGCTGAATACCCGTGCTTAGCTACGAAATTTTAACATGTGCAATATTTTAGCTAGCTATGAGTCGAGCTCGCCTTGTGGAAATCCGTCATTGGTGTATAGGTCCCAGTTTTTGGAATTTCACTCACACAGGAAGGTTCATCGCTACGCAAAGTCGAGCTCGCTTCGTTCGCTGAAAAGTTCATTGATACATAAGTACAGGATTACTTCACTCGTTGAAAGATTCATTGCTATGCAAGCATTGGCTCGCTTCTCTCGCTGAAAGGTTCATTGTTGCGTAAGCATAAGCTAGCTTCACTCACTAAAAGGCTACGTAAAGCCTTAATATTAGAAGCCTCTCCCCTGTCGACTGTCGAGACACAAAAAAAAATCCCCCCATTAATACAATAGTACAACACCCCTTTAAGATTATTTTAACACTTGTTTGGTGAAAAGCAAAATTAGAAGGCCAAAACTACTTATGTTGAAACTTTCAGAGCTCTAAGCCTATTAGAAGTCGCTTTTTGTGAAAATATTAATTAAAAAAAATGAAAAACCAAATTAAAATTTTAACATTCTTTTTTGTCAATAGTCCAATTAGAATGCCAAAACTACTTGTGTTTAAAATTTTAGAACTGTAGCCCAAGTAGAAATCGTTTTGTAAAATATTTGTTAATTATTTTTAAAAATTAATTAAAAAAAAACTAAATAAAAATTTTAAATTCTGTTTTTCAAAAGTCTAATTACAAGGCCAAAACTACTTATGTTGAAAATTTCAGAGCTGTAACCCTATTCGAAATCGTTTTGTAAAATATAGTTATTAATTAATTTTTAAAAATTAATTTAAAACAACTAAATAAAAATTTGAAATTCAGTTTTTCAAAAGTCCAATTAGAAGGCTAAAACTACTTATGTTGAAAATTTCAGAGCTGTAGCTCTATCAGAAACCGTTTTGTAAAATATATATTATTTAATTAAAAAAATTAATTAATAACGAACTAAACAAAAATTTAAAATTCTGTTTTTCTTAAGTCCAATAAGAAGGCCAAAACTACTTATGTTGAAATTTTTAGAGCTGCAGCCCTATTAGAAATCGTTTTGTAAAATATTAATTAATTAAAAATTATTTAAAAAGAAACTAAATAAAAATTTAAAATTCTGTTTTTCAAAAGACAAGGCTAAAACTACTTATGTTGAAAATTTCAGAGCTGTATCTCTATTTGAAGTCACTTTGTAAAATAAAAATTAATTAAAATATTAATTAAAAAAGAACTAATTAAAATTTTAACATTCTATTTGACATACATAAAATTTAGAAGGCCAAACTTCTTCTGTTGAAAATTTCAGAGCTCTACTCCAATTTTAAGTAGGTTTCTATAGATCCACAGAGCCACAGACAGACACACAGACAGACAGCTTGTTTTATTATATAGACAAGTATTTGAATTTGTATTACTTTTACAATAATACACATTTTTTACATTAAAATGTAATAATTTTAGCTACTTTTTTTTTAATTTCCAACAGAAAAATAATTTTTTTTTTATCGCAGATAAAATTTCTGTAAATTAATAAATATAAAGCAATTTTATTATTTTAATAAAATATTTTCTGCTTAAAGTTTTGCTATTATACTAATGAGGAGAGTAAACGAAAAGTTTATAATTTCATTTATGAATTTTCTTCCAAAACAGAAAGAAAATGAAAACCAGGCTCATTATAGTCTAACCGAAATACGCTCACACCAGTGAAGGTTCGTGCACTATAGCACTACAGAGGGCTACATCTAAATTTATTAGTTCAAAACTTAAATTATTTTACAATTTTCTGAAATGAAGATTCAATTTCTACCGTAAGTGTAAGAAAATCTGACAAACAACAAACTTCTTGCCTCAATACTCAATTCATGAGGGGGGAAAACCCGTTTCCAATCAAGGTAATCTTTCTCCGAACGGCAGCCATGTGTTCTTTAAACGCGTTTCGACTGCGACGTTGCCATGGTAACCAATAGAATCCAATAGAGCCTTTACGTAATGTGTAACGAGGCAGCCAGATCAGTAATTTTTCGACTTCGGCAGCCCTTGAGAATCTCTTCTTTAAAATGATCTATAGATGGAATTTTTTGCAAGATAATTGTATCATCTGAAGGCTAGAGACTTATTTTATTAATTTGAGGCACTATTTTATTCTGAAAATAAATTTGAATATTTTAAACTCATTGTCTAAAAAATCGTGTTTTTGGCACATGAAACTTCATTTAAACAGAGATAACTGAAGTTTAATATAATCTTTTTAAAAAATTATTTGAGAATTCAAATCTGCATGTTTTGAACCTCAGTCAAATTAATTGGAAAAGAAAATGAATTTTTCTAGATTTTTAGAAAAATTTCGATTTTTTTTTACTATTAAAGTTTAAAATTGAAAAAAAATAATTAAAAACTTAAATAACTATATATTCTAGAAACTAGATGGAAGTTCAAAGCGTTAAGAATGATATTACGAACAATTTCCAACCATAATTTCTTTTCTTGGCCCGATAAAACTCGAATAATCACTGTTAAAAAATATTCAAATTATAACGAGTTCAATGTTAATTAGATAATTAATTTTTGAATAAAACTGAATTTTTTTCATTTAAACATCATTACTAATTATGTACTTTAAAGTGCAAAAAAAAATCCAGTTTTTAAGATAATAATTATTTTTAAAAAGTTCGAGTGTAAGTACATGATTGTGGAAAGTGTGTGGGTATTTGGGGTGTGGGGAGGAATCTTGTGAAGTCGCATGTTTCCGGCCTCACTAACATTTTCTACCACGGGCCGCCACTGTCATCCATCAAAGAAAAAAATCAGCAAGATCGTAAGTTTCAAATTTATTGATATGAACTTTTCCCGTGGCTGTGGAAGTTTTTATTTACAAAAATTCCTATGCTGGATATAGTGGATTAAACAAAAAGGTAGCTCTCGGATAAGTAGACGCTTCAAAGTTTCATGCAACGACACCAAACGACACCAAATACATAAAAATGTATAAAATCCATACTTGATGAAACGGTGTCGTGGCACGAGCCGACGAGTAATGAGCGAATGGTACCATGAGCGCACAAACTGCTAGTTTATGTGCAGAGGGTAGGATCTCCATTCTTTAATTTTTATGTTATAATTTCAAACTTCTTAACAGTACATCAAAATTAAAAATGATGCATTTTTAAACGTAAACTTTATTCTTCCGTTAATTTTTGAATTAGCTAATTGCAATTAAAATGACTAATTAGGATGTTATTAGAACGGACATGCGGATGTGCGAGACATGAAGAATTGTGAATCTGGCTTCAATATTTATTTAATTATAAGTTTTTAAATAAAAAGTTTGAAAAAATACACAGTTTATAATAAATGTGCTTATAAGGTGTTTTATAATGTGTTGGTTATCTATAATAATAAAACAAGCTGTGTGTCTGTCTGTGGATCTATAGAAACCTACTTAAAATTGGAGTAGAGCTCTGAAATTTTCAACATAAGAAGTTTAGGCCTCCTAATTTTACTTATGTCAAACAGAATGTTAAAATTTTAATTAGCTCTTTTTGAATTAATTTTTTTTTACAAAGTATCTTAAAATAGAGATACAGCTCTGAAATTTTCAACATAAGTACCTTTAGCCTTCTAATTGGACTTTTGAAAATCAGAATGTTAAAATTTTAATTAGTTATTTTTAAATTAATTTTTTTAATTAATTAATATATATTTTACAAAACGATTTCTAATAGAGCTACCAGCTCTGAAATTTTCCGCATAAGTAATTTTGGCCTTCTAATTGGACTTTTGAAAAAAAGAATTTCAAATTTTTATTTAATTCTTTTTTAGTTAATTTTTTTAATTAATTTTTTAATTAACAAAACAATTTCTAATTGGGCTACAGCTCTGAAATTTTCAAAATAAGTAGTTTTGGTCTTCTAATTAGACTATCGAAAAACAGAATTTTAAATTTTATTTAGTTCTTTTTTAACTAATTTTTTGTAATTAATTAATAAATATTTTACAAAACAATTTCTAATTGGGCTACAGCTCTGAAATTTTCAACATAAGTAATTTTGGCCTTCTAATTAGACTTTTGAAAAACAGAACTTTAAAATTTTATTTGTTTTTTAATTATTTTTTTTTAACTTTAACATATATTTCACAAAACTATTTCGAAATGAGTTACAGTTCTGAAATTTTCAATACAAGTTGTTTTGGCCTTCTAATTGGACTTTTGATAAAAAGAAGGTTAACATTTTAATTTGTTTTTTAATTAATATTTTCACAAAAAGCAACTTTTAATAGGCCTAAAGCTCTGAAAGTTTCTAAATAAGTACTTATGGCCTTCCAATTTTGCTTTCCACAAACAAGTGTTGCCGACCAAACGGTATAGTGGTTAGCGTGCTAGCTTCTAGACCGCGAGGTTGCGGGTTCGAGTCCCGTGTTAGGCATGGGTGTTTGTAAATGTATGTTGGCTTGTTTAATGACGAATGTTTCGGCGCATTATAGCCCTCGTGTTGCTGACGGCGCCAGATAATCTGAATACAACCAACCAACAAACAAGTGTTAAAATAATCTTAAAGGGGTATTGTATTAACGGGATATTAACGGGGATTTTTTGTTTCTTTATTAAGGCTTTACGTGGCAATTAGATTTTAATGAGTGAAGCGAGCTTATGCTTGCATAGCAATGAACTTTTCTACGTGTGAAGTAAGCCTGTGCTTATGTGTTAATGAACTTTTCAGTGAACGAAGCGAGCTCGATTTTGTGCAACGATGAACCTTCTTCCTATGTGTTGCATTCAATATTTTTTATAATTACGGGTAAAAACTATTTTTAATATATATATTTATTAATGTTGCCAATTTGTGTCAAGGAATTTCTTCTGAAAATATGTCATTCCATTGGCAAGACTATATGTTATTTGCGCACGAGGCGTGCGAGAAATTTCATTTTCATACTAGTGCGAAAAAGTTACTTTCCCGCATTCCTCTCGAAAAAGTGATACTTTCGCCACTATTTTTGATTCCAAATGATTAAAAAGTTTAATTTTTTGCACGCTGTTACAAAAATTTATTTTCTTCATTTTAGCTGGCGGTGATGGACTTAAGTTGACTTCTTTTCAAAATTGCTGCCAAATAATAATAGCATTTTTTGCGTGTCGCCATAATAGCAATTTGTATAATTATAGAAGAATCGCATTTTTTTTTTCATTCAATAACTGAACCGCATCTCACCTTTTCGATCTGCTTGATTTTTTGTAAAGCGGAATGCTTGGATGCCCATATGTGGATGAATTAATTAGACTTGTTTGAAACTTCTAAAATGACTGTACACGCGTCTAATTTTGTTTTATATCATTCTCAGTCGAAAAATTTATTATTTCCCCAACAGTTTTACATATGTGATTAAAAATTGCGTTGGATTTATCATTATTAGAACATTCTTTCAGACACAATTCAAAAAGGTCTCTGATTTTGAATCTACGCATACTTACAAATAAGAAGCATTTTCGCTAGTATTCAAAGCTAAATTTACCCTCAAAATAAGCAAGAAAGAAGAAGGTTACAACAACTTAAAAACATTCACGTAAAAACTCGTTAAGGTATAACCAATGCATTTTTTTTTTTTAAAGTTACTATAAATATTTTCGAAACAAAATTTCATCCGTTGGATATTCTTATTTTTTCAATGTTTCCATCAAACTTATGATATATGCCTTTAATATAAATGGATATGTCCATACACCATCTTACATATCCGTTTTGTATAATATGGATATGTTCCATTTGATATAAAATAGATATGTGAGGTGGTGAACTTAAAATTAAAAACAATGGGGATGATAAGTATAAAAATGTCGCATTCTGATTGTATTAAAAGATGAGCATTCATGTAAAACTGCAAACGTGCAGGCCATTTTATTGGCAAATGTAAAATTTACAACAATACAGAGCACAGTGGAAATGAGGAACTCTAAATAAAGCAATCAAACTAAACATATGAAAACCAAAAACTTATCAGAATTTAAAATAAGCCCCAAAAGTGCAACGGAATAAAACTTCTAATTTAAACAGAACGTTTTCATCATAAGAAATATGAATCGGCTCTCCAATTTAAAAACCTAGTATCTAATAAAAACATAAAAATGCGTATTTTGTTATTGTAAATTCTATTAATATGTACTGCATACACTGAGTAACAAATTTAGCCGCAAAAAAATACAGTTTTGGAGATTTGTCTCTTTAAAATAAAGAAAACCTATCGTTTACTTAATTGAATAAATCTGTTTTTGTTCGCTCCTGTAAAATGAAGAAGTGAGCCCCTGGGAAACTAGAGTTTATGCGCTTCTGGTACCATGTTACCTTGTAGCGGATTTCCTTCCCCTTATAAACAGGTGTTTGTGCGCTAGTGGTACCATTTTACCCCGATGCGCTCATGACACGTCGGCTAGTGCCACGCAACCGATGAAACGACATCATCAGCTTTTGCGAAGAGATGCAGTATTAAGATGGATGAAAGAATATGTGAAATGATAAAATTTCATATTTCTGATAAAAATGGTTCAATTTGGATGGCCCAGACGGTCTAAAATATTATTGGCACAATTTAAGGCCCGAGAAAACTTTCTTATGGAACAGGCGTTTTCAGAGTGTGTCTTTAATGCTTTGAGGTACTATTTCTTCAAGTGAAAAGACAGTTTTAGTACTTGTTACTACAACTAATGAGCACACAGAAGTATCTTTAAATCCTAGATATACAACTTTTAGCATATGTTTACCTATGGGTGGTGAAAACTTCCTATTTCAACAAGATGGTGCATTATGCCACACTTCTAATGCTTAAAAAGTGATTTGAAGAAATAAACATCGAGCGCTTAACATGGCCTGCGTATTCTCCAGATTTATATATTATAGAAAACGTTTAGGAATATCTGTCAAAAAAGTTTTATGTAAACGGAAAGCAATATGACTCATTGGCAGAGTTTGAAGAGAAAGTTTACGATGTATGAAGTGAACTTGACTCTAATTACTTGAATGGACTGGTCAGCTGTATACCAGAAAGAATGACTAACTATCAAGAAAGAAAAGTCACTTAGACCCCCTTTGTTTCTCAGTCCCTCAATTAAATTAACCACACAACTTTTTCCATTATTTTTGGTCTTTTCTTAAAGATTCTACGATTTCATTCAGAGCTTTTTATTTTCTTGTGCAAGAATTATATTATAAAGGATTTAAGGTATTTTCTTTAAATTCGCACAGTTCGTTTTGTAGTCATTTTATGAAATAGATAATGTGATGAGACTAGTTTTGACCAGTATGATATGTGTTTTTTAATGCATAAATAATTATTAAAAATTTGGTAGGATTTAACATTAGAAACATAACGATCAAATACATCAAGTTCAATTGAGTTTATCAAATAGAAAAGAGTGCGTTTATGCTGTATGGTTCCTCAATATCGTAAAAGTTAATCTGGTAAAAAAAAAATCTGAATTTAAAGTATTTAAATGGAAGAATATTGAAGTACATTAGTTCCAAATTGCAAAAATTTATATTAAATGCATGCATCAGGAGCTATTAATATAGGAAATAACGTCTAACAATGCAACAAAACATAAGTTGTTATATAATTACATATTATTTTTTCTTCATTTATACTTTATGATGAATGCAAACTTAATCATAAGTTCTAAAATTTCTAGTACATTATAATTATATAAATGCAATAATCCTTTATCTAGAAAAATTCTTAAACTTTTTTATTTAACTTCTCTAATTGGCAATTTTCTTGGATATCTTTTATTTATTATTATCCAGAAGAATGCATTCTAAGTAAAATTTCCTCAACCTTTGGAACTAATGCATTCCAAAATTCCGTGTTCCGTTTGACTCGAACTACTTTTATTTGCAATTGTACATTTGGAATTTTTTTTTAATCGTTAAAAACTCATCATATATTATATTATCACCTTGTTCATAGGGCCGACCAAACGGTATAGTGGTTAGCATGCTAGCTTCTTAGACAGCGAAGTTGCGGGTTCGAGTCCTGTATAAGGCATGGGTGTTTGTAAATGTATGTTGGATTGTCAAATGACGAATGTGTCGGCGCATTATAGCCCTCGTGTTGCTGACGGCGCCAGATAATCTGAAAGCAACCAACCAACCACCTTGTTCATAGAGTTTTAAAATGTGTTTATCATTGGTTATGTATATTTAAATCGTAATTGCGTAGGGGGGGGGGGGAGACATTGTCTACAATTTGAAGTACAGTGATTTCAATTCGATTTTGAACTTCATTCATGGGCGCCGCCTCGGAGGTGCAAGGAAGTGCACTTGCGCACCCCCAGACTCAAAATATTGTAGAAAAAGTGGTATGATTCACTGGAAATATAAGTATGATATAGGCTTTAGAATTTCCAATGGATAAGAAATGTAATACACAACAATTTATTGAAATTTTATTAATATAGCCAGTTGAAAAACCGAGATTAAAACAAAGAATTTCTCCCCTTGCACCCCATTGGATGCCATGTGATGGACCCTTCTGAAAATAATTCTACCAGCTCTCACAACTTCATTAGTTGAATAATTTGTTTTCTAGAGACACATGACAATACTTTTTGTTGTGTTATTTTTATTCGAGTTAAATAAAATATTGTCAATGGATGTTTTTGGTTGAATAATCAAATCGTTTCTCAAAACACGATGTGGTGTAAGAAACGACTCTTGCTATTAAGAGCAACTACAAAAACGTGTTACGTTATACAGAGCTTTAGGTTTGTAGAAAACACCCAGTTAATTTCTTTGAAATAGGAATCTCCTTATCACACCAAGGAGAAAATATTTTCTTTTAAATTAAATATATACCTACGATTTTTTTTAAAATTTACTTGAGTAAAAAGACTTGCAAATACATACTAAAAAAAAAAAAAAAAAATACTAATAGAAAGTATGACACATTTGAAAAATAAGTACTTGCTTTTTATACAAATTAATTGAGGATTGCTAGCTTCACATACTAATAGATATTAAAAAAAGCGTTTGAAAAACAACTTCTAATTAAAGTTTTGAAAAAAAAATATTTGTTATTATTTCAAGAAAAGTTTGAACGATCTTCGGTGAATCAGGTTGGTGATCAAAAAGTACAAGCCATGCCGTATTAAAAGTTTGATTTTAAAATGCAAGTGGTTGTTTGGCTCAAAGTTGAAACACGTGCTTTTAGAGTCTTTATAAACATGTAATTTAATTGAAAAATAAGTAAATTTTACTTTTTTCTTATTATAATGTTTTAATATTTCAACTTTAAGATATCAATATAATTTCATTACTTTGAGTAAAAGAGGAATATCCAAAATCTTTCGACCCGCTTTAGTCAGTCATTACCATCGCTAAAGTTCACACGGTTCCGTGATCATTTCTGGGGGAAACCGACCCTCGTGAATATTAAATCATATAAAAGGTTCTTCAAATAATAAAAAAGGCCCTTCCTCTAATCGGTTAAGAAGAATGAAAAAAGAATGATCAAAATTCATCGAACCGTCTTAAGAGTAGCTATAAATATCTTAAAAATGAACATAAATAATGGCATTAGGTGTATATTAATACATTAATAAAATACACACCTGCCACATAGATTCACATCAATTAGTAGAAAACAAAATACCGAACAAGGAACAACCTTCTTTGCAAGCCAAAGAGGCTGGTAATTTTTAAACCGCACACATTTCTTAAAGTCCTCCAATTTGAATCCCGAAAAAAACAACATATTTTACATCAATATTTCATGTTATTGAGAAAAAGTTTCACAAACGTAACGCTTCAGTAAAATTAAGGTCATTCGAAATGTCGCCAAATGTACATCCACCTAAACAATTCTGACAAAAGATTTATTTTTATTACAGATTGCTTTTTATGTATTTTTTAAATTGAGTCTCGTGTAAAATCGAAATTTTGTCATTGCATCTTTTTCATTTCCTTGATTTTTTAGTTAAATTATTGTGTCTTTCATATTATCTAGTCCAACTATTATCTTATATATTAATGGCATTGGATTTCGAACGGATCTGTGGCCGGCTAAAAGAGATCAGGAAACCTGGTTACCTCCTTCTTTTTCTAAGAACTCAAGGAAATGCTTAGGGGGGCTTTTAGGGGTGTATTGATGGCCGATTTGCCCTCTGCTGGACATGTGAACATGTGTTGAGAGGGGTGGGAAAAAAAGGTAACGTCTAATACGACCCCCTTTGCCACCCTTAAGAAAGATAAGGGAAAAGATGGGGACATTTTCCTTTACTGGTAGATTTTCCCCATTAATTAATCCCTCACTCAATCAGCTCGCACTGCCATCTATTGGATTACTTTCAAGAATTTTTCCGGTTTGATAGTCTGTTAAGGTGCTCTAAACATCCCCACCTCCAAAATTCTCGTAAAAATGTTTTATTGGAGTAAAAAGTTAAAAAATAAATGCCTTCAACACAGAGTTCTCTTTCCTTGAGCATACCTGATCAACGATCGTTTTTTTTTTTTTTTTCCCCCTCCCCTCAGTTTTGCTTTAAAAAATCAGGATGTTCCTAAACATAGGGAAATGCAAAAAAAAAAAAAAAAAAAAAAAAAAAAATTGAATTTTTTTTTTAGACCGAATGCTATACTTTCATTACTTTATGTATACATATGGGTAATTGAAAGTAAAAATGCCCAGTTGGGTGATGTTTATGGTGATAATTATCACTAAAAAAACCAGCAAAATGGCGAATTTGGTGATATGTTTTACGATATATATCACATTATCCTTTCTTGTAAGTGAAACACCGAATGAACAGTTCTTGGTGGGCGATGCTCAAGAAAAGATAACTCTGTGTTAAAGACATTCATTTTTTTTTTTTTTTTTTTTAAAAGCGAATTTCTATGAATTGGTGGGTTGGTTTGTACGTTCAACGACCAATTTTTCTTCACAGTAACGGCTAATCAGGCCGGTACCTACAGCTTAACGTGGATTCCGAACCACAACGAACATCCATGCCTAATCCGGGATTCGAACTCGGCATCTTTGGCATGCGAAACCAGAGCGTTAACCCCACCAGTCATCAGGTGGGCCACATTTCTATGAGAATTTATTTAGCATTTTTATACTTTCATCATTCATTCCGAAAATGGCCAGATTGGCGATATTTTTTGCTGTTATTCTTATATGGGTCTTAAAACTCCGTTAAAATGGTGATTTGGGAGATATACTTTTCGATAATCCTTATATTATTCTTTATTATTTTATAAGTGAAACTAAGGTGAGAAGAAAAATGATCTTTGATTAGGTACGCTCAAGCAAAGAGAACTCTGTGTTGAAGGCATTCATTTTTCAACTTTTATCGCTAGAGCCGTTTTTTTGTAATAAATGAAAAACATGATTTTTTCAATGACAGCTACCTTATGCGCATGCGCGATTTTTACGAAAGCCTTAATGGTGGGTCTCATGGTCACCACTAACCTGTACACCAAATTTGAACATCCTAGGTCAATTTGGCCGACCAAACGGTATAGTGGTTAGCGTGTTAGCCTCTAGACCGCGAGGTTGCGGGTTCGAGTCCCGTGTTAGGCATGGGTGTTTGTAAATGTATGTTGGCTTGTCTAATGACGAAAGTTTCGGCGCATTGTAGCCCTCGTGTTGCTGACGGCGCCAGATAATCTGAAAACAACCAACCTAGGTCAATTTGTTCCGAAGTCATGTAGACAGACATTTTTTAAGAGACAGTCATTTTTTCTAGATAACTTTTTTGAGATCAGGATGTTCTAAAATTGGAAGAAATGCAAAAAATCATTATTTCATTACCCTATGTATACATATAGGTATTGAAAGCAAAAAAGGCCATCGTAAGAGCTCTCGATTGCAAGAGTCCTGGAAAATTTATTCTTTATATGGTTAACCTGAAAAGCAGTCGCAAAACGTTTCTAAAAAATGAAGGATTGCAGCACAACTGTGGAAAACATTTGGTATACTTCTGAAAGAGAAAAAAAAATTAATGAAATTTATACATTTAGGGGTTTCTTTTCATTTACGCTCAATGAGTATATATTCCACGAATCAGGACCAGGAAGTATCACCCTATAACACACGCAGCTGTTATTTATTCTACTAGAATCTCAGAAACGTCAGCGTTCTTTACAGAATCGTGTTACACGAAAACATTTATTCGAAACATGAATACTCAGATTTGTCAGTGGAACAAAAGTTTTTCGCGATAGATCAGCTGTCAGGTGCCTTAGTTATTCCAAGGGTCAGCAAAAGTCGACAAGTGGCGGTACCTGGCGGTGGTGGACGATGTTGTTGCACCAGTTGTCATGGAAACCCGATTCATGCTTGTCCATGGGAAGTAAATATTGCGTTGAGGTAAGACAACAAGCATCGCTGCTTGGAGTTTCTTGAACCGGTTTTTAGAAACTTGCCCGGTTTGGAGTAGCGAACTTGTGTTATCCCTTCTTTGCCAGTTGTCATATTTTTTGCTCGAACGTGGTGATGATTCCGTACTGACTTCATGAGCTGACTGTCATTCCTGATACTGCCCACAACTCCTATAACTATCATGCGCATTTATTGGAATCTTGGAATACTTAACGGGTAAGTATTTTTTTGATCAAAAGTTTATTTTAAGTTTTTTTGGGGTCAGATTGCTTGACAAGTTGGAATGTGTGCGGAAGAATTTGAAATGAGTCATTCAAACTTCAAAAGTTCATTTGTATCACGATGCGGTCGTGAAATTATTCTTGATCAGTGATCACGAAAACCTATCACACTTTTTTTTTTTTTTTTTTCATTTAATTATTTGGCACCTGTTTTCTGCTGTATTAAAACACGAGAAACAATATTTTAATTGTTAAAAATATGCCACTTTAAAATTATTAAGTTGGTTTCTAAATTCAGTGGAGTGGATGATGGTATTCGTTTCCATAATTTATGAGAGAAGTTGATTCTTTATCCTGTTTTTTTAATTCAGCAATAAATTGCTAAAATTAAATTCAAATATCTAGAAGATATGTTATAGGAAATCCTGCATACGATTTGCCTGATCGCCAATTTTCTGTTAATAATTTGCAATTGTGTAAAATTAAGCAGATCATTAACTTTATATTGTCGGTAAAGGGAAAATTGCATTTTTTATATTATCTTTTTCTTGTAATGTTCGCAAATGGGACGGACCACTCAGTTTACATAGACTGGTATCATTTTGCAAAACGTTCGTTGCTGGCAGAATAAATCATATTGCTTATTTAAAAGAAATTTAATTAACCAAAATAATTTTTTAATAAATATAAATGAATTTATTGGTTATCTAAGAAAATAATGTTTTTTGTTTGTTTTTTATATTTATTCAATACATTTTGCTTGCTATTACTTTATAAGAGACCTTGTTAACCAGTCAAAAACGATTTTAATACACTTTCTGTAAGATTTGCTTGCTTGCAGTCGTTTACGGGTTAATGAGAACCTATCATGTAGAATCAATCATACGCAGTTGAATTTTTAATACAGGTATCGGATTTGATTTTTCTTTAATTATTTGATTTGAAAAACATTTGCCTTAAAATCAAAAGTGTTTTTGCTTTTCAAAGAAATTTTGCTTTAAATTTGTTATTTTTTTAAATTTTATTATCATTATTTTTACATAAATATTTAATATTAAAATAAAGTATTGCTATTACACAATCTAAATTGGAAAATTTTGTATAGGTTGATTGATTTAGAATCTTTTAAAAAAAAATTCGAGTTTATGGATAAGTGTTAGATGAGTGATAATATGAATAAGATACATGAAATACTGAATTGATATGAACATCAGGAGTTTAAAGACCACTCTTAGATTTTTTGTTTAAAATCTTGAAGTAGAATTTTATTCATTAACCGTTTACTAGTAAAGGTTTAGTTATGTAGTATGACAATTTCTCTATTCGACAACTGATTCAAATGTTGCATTTAAAATCAAACGTGCTCGATTGAACACATACATGCAAGAATTGTTGTAATCGATTCACAATTTCCATACGCAAACTCTTGCAAGCACTTAGCTGTCTCAATTTTGTGAGTAAATACCGACAGATATCGTAACAAAAAGTCGAATCCGTCGACAAGCTGTCAGTTGCAAGCGTTTCAAGTTTTCTGAATTAGGGTTTTCTTTCATTCGAAGTGATTAGCGTGCTGGCTTCTAGACCGCGAGGTTGCTGGTTCGAGTCCCGTGTTGGCATGGGTGTTTGTAAATGTATATTGGTTTGTTAAATGACGAAATGTTTCGGCGCATTATAGCCCTCGTGTTCCTGACGGCGCCAGATAATCTGAATACAACCAACCAACTTTCATTCGAAGTGAAAATATTGGACAGTTTCCTCATGAAAAATCTCCCAGAAGACAAACCTCTTTCACACATGGAATATTTTCAGTGGTACAGAACTTGATCTATTTAGATATAGTTATGCCTAGTGTAAGTTCTTGAGCTAAAAAATCACCAATTTCATTTAAGATAATGAAAAATAAAAACATTTTTTTCTAACGAAAAATAGAGACACTTTTTTCTAACGAAAAATAGAGACACTTTTTTCTAACGAAAAATAGACACTTTTTTCTAACGAAAAATAGAGACACTTTTTTCTAACGAAAAATAGAGACACTTTTTTCTAACGAAAAATAGAGACACTTTTTTCTAACGAAAAATAGAGACACTTTTTTCTAACGAAAAATAGAGACACTTTTTTCTAACGAAAAATAGAGACACTTTTTTCTAACGAAAAATAGAGACACTTTTTTCTAACGAAAAATAGAGACACTTTTTTCTAACGAAAAATAAAGACACTTTTTTCTAACATTTATCACAGAAACAGTAAAAAAAAAAAAAAAAAAAATGGGAAAATATTTCCAGTCTGCACACACAACACATTTTACTGAGAAAACCGAAGAAGATTGGAGAAATAATAATCTAACACGAATCTTTTCAAATTAGTGGTTACATAATTCTGATAACTGTGTAAAAGAAGTATTCCTCGTGTGATGCCTATTTTTAAACAGCCGACCAAACGGTATAGTGGTTAGCGTGCTGGCTTCTAGACCGCGAGGTTGCGGGTTCGAGTCCCGTGTTGGCATGGGTGTTTGTAAATGTAAGTTGGTTTGTCAAATGACGAAATGTTTCAGCGCATTATAGCCCTCGTGTTGCTGACGGCGCCAGATAATCTGAATACAACCAACCTATTTTTAAACAATGTACTGAGGAGTTTATTTATACAAAGGCTTGAGGTTACACATTCATATAAAATTAAAAATTCTACAGATACGTGTGCTTTGTCAAATGAAAGGTCTCGTCTAAATCAGCTCCCATTACTCAAAAGCGAGTTACGACCAGTAGTGTCTAAAATGTAAACCAGAAGTTAATTTGAAATTCGTTAAGCCTAAATTATAAGTAGTACATAGACATGTCATATCAAAAATATTAGTAACATTATTTAAAATTTAACCCGAACTTCTGTACAAATCGATCATAAAAGTGTTTCCATTGTAAATTCGTGGGAAGTTCATATCTTGGCTGCAAAAAGAGATACGATATCGGATTCGAACTTTGGTATTAGTTGACGAGACGAATTTTCTCCCCCAAGTTTGTTGTTAAACTTGACCACTTGTTAACATTTTTTACCTATAAAAATACGCGTCCAAATTAGTAGAGTTCTTTTTATATCAATGGTCAACTTTTATAAGTGGAGATTTCAGTCTTTAAATGTTGCTAAATTGTATACGCATGGTATTTGAACCTGATATTTTTTAATAAAAACGTGGTATGTAGAAGCGGTTTTTTAATGAGAAATACTTTCACAATCTAACTTGTTTCCCACCACTTACGGATGCTAGCAGAAAACTAATCTTAAATAGATGAAGCTTACTTTTGATGCAAAAACATTTCCACTTGAATCATGTGCGTAGTTCAGTTCAATAACCAAAAGTAATACAAAATTAAAAAGATCTATCCTACTTCAAGTGGAATTTATGTAAAGAATGACCCAGAAACCACAAGAGGTCATTTTAAAATCATTACTTTTAATTTATTTTTTAATACGTCATGACCTTAATGCATCGTGTAAATCAACAATAATCTAAAACAATGTAATTTTGTATGCAAATGTAACTTAAGAGCTGTTAATTCATTCCTTTAAGGTTAAACAATTAGTTATTAAGCTTCCAAGGCAGAATGTAGATTGAATTTTTTGCTGGAACAGCCAGATATCTTGCGATTTGAAAAAATATCTGTAATCCATTCGAAACTCAGACCGATTTCCATGTTTTAACGTTTTCAAAGAATTTCCTGGTTAACTGTTAAGATGGATAATTACTTTTTTCAGTTAAACAAAAAGGGCAAATAAACTCCCCCTCAATTATGTGTTATATGGATAAAGACAAGTTAAACTCGCACAAAACAAGCCGACTGTGTCGGCTTAGAATCTGTAAAGTATCTGAATATAGATTTTGTCAGTGCTTGAATATAGATTTTGTTTTTTAATTTGCGTTTATAAATGAATGTATATTACGGCCTCCCCTTCCTCAACACCTTTCAACTTATGGTTGGTTGGTTTGCTCAACGACCTATTTTTATGCATAGTGACGGCTAATCAGGCCGCGACCGACAGCTTAATGTGGATTCCGAACCACAACAAACATCCATGCCTAACCCGGTTCAACTTATGGAATCAAATGAACTAAAATGAATTTATCTTTAATAACGCAAATAAAATAACTAAAAAATACATCTTCAGTTTTATACTTTTTTGGGCTTAAAGCATTGGATTACACGACCATTTTCTCGATGTACAATCTTGTAGAGTGGAAACCGCTATAGAATATCAAATTATTTTTCATTAAGTGGAATAGTGCTTGTAATAAGTTAGCTTCGGTAAGAAAATCAGATTTTTTTTTTTTAAGTAAAAATACGTCAGTGTTAATATGGGCAACTGAGATCAATTCAAGTTCAGTTTATTTAAAAAGAAATGCTCTATGTTTCTTAAGATTTGTGACGTAGTTACGCAAAAAGAGAGGAAAATATGTACAGGAGAATATATGCATTATCCCTCAGATAATTAGAAATCTTGCATCAATGAATATTTTAATTCTTAAGTCTTGGGTTACTCCATGGACCACTTACGACAATCTCGCGGACCACTGGTTTGGAGCCTCCATTATAGATAGTGGTTATCCTATACAATTTTGGTGGGGGTGGGGGACTGTAAATCTGAAAATCCCGACTGTAGAGGTGAATTTACGGAATTATTTTATTATTAATTTTTTATTAATAAATCACGAAATATATTTATTTAGACCCGACCGAGAATGATTTATTTCGACCATCTTTATTTGAATCGTACCCGGTTATACTATACATTATACATGCACATTATCCTTTGTTTTGAAAAGGATTGTCACAATATAAAAATCCTCAATATTCAGGAAAAGCCATTCCACTGCATCGATTTAGCTTAAAAATATTCGTAATTTGTGTCTGATGTTAAAAAGAAAATGAAACGTGAATTTATCTTGTTTTTAAAACTAAAATTTGGAATTGTGGCAGTCTTATCCAACTGTATAATTAAGAAATCGTAAACTTTTTAAGCAAAAAATAGAAAAATTCCCCAAATTTATGCAGCGATATAAAAGTAAATTATAAATATATTCATATGATACATACATTAATAAATACACTTATGTAACATAGAATCAACAATAAAATATGCACTAAAATAATAAATCTCTCACTACATGTCATGTAGTGCAGATTTTATTTTTATCATTAATATGTTATTTATAATGTTTAATAATACGTCTTCTCAAAGTCACAAAAAGTTTGAATGCGTACAGGAAAATTAAGTTCAATGCTCTTGTTCCCAACCAAATATTTTTCGTTTTTCAGAAAATATGTGGTAACTTGTATTAAGAGATTTAGAAAATTAAATATAATTTTCCAGTCTATCGTTTATTTACAAAATAATTTCCATAGTAATATTGGCTGAATGCCTGATTTGCATTTCATTGCTTATTTTATATGCTATATGAAATTTTATTTGCTGAATGAAATTTTAGAAATTTTATATAAAATTAAAAACTGAGGACAAATGCCTGTTAGTTTCACATTTATAAACTCAATTTGAGGAAATTCAAGAAAAATAGTCAAGTGTGAATAATTAAACGTTGTGGTTACTTTAACCGAACGATCTCAAGCTCAGTTCGTTTCAATAATAAAACAGTTAGTATTTTTCTAAGTTTATAGTGTAATGCATATGTTCATGAGTGCAGTAACATTAATAAAAGCGATACTTTTGTTTAAGTTTAAGTGATAATTTAATTCTGTCCATCAGTTTCTGAATAAAAGGGAGATGGGCCCTCTCAGGGAACTGGTATCTTTCAACAATGAGTCATATTTTTTGTAATATAAATTTATCGTAACATATAATTGTTTTTATTTTTCGAATCTACTCAGTTGCAGCTTTCATTTGGTACCAAACACGGCCAAATTAAAAAAAAAAAAAAATATTTCTCAAACTTTAAAAATTGGCCAAATTTAAGAAAATATTTTTTATTTTCTTATATATATCTATGTGTGGGATTTAGGGAATATCTTTATGACAATGTTAATTTAAACAGACCTCGCATTATTCAATTTTTATGTTTTGAAGGGGCATCGAAGTCTTAGTATATATATTTCTTTTAAGTATTCTACTATTTATTGATCTTTCGGGTATGGAACACTAAAGAAAATTATAAAATAAAATACACGAATGAAGTATTATTCAACCAAAATTACAATAATATTTTGCCATCACTAATGGTGCTGCATTTACATTTTTACGCTTCTATTGTATTTTAACATTGTCGATTATTTTGATTTGTATGCAGAGTTTTATATTTAAAAAAAAAGGTAGGACACATTTATAGATGGACTTGCATAGTACTTTTATTTTACGAGCAGTTCGAATGGATTTACTGTATCTTATGGAAATTTCTTTTTTTCCATTTTAAATTGTTTATTTTTGGCTTAACGAATAGGGGAAGGGGGGGGGGGAGTGGCAGAGACTCCTAATAAGGGTAAATTGCCCTTCTACTTCGATTACTTTTCTTATGACATTTTTGTGGTTAGCGTGCTAGCTTCTAGACCACGAGGTTGCGGGTTCGAGTCCCGTGTTAGGCATGGGTGTTCGTAAATGTATGTTGGCTTGTCTAATGACGAATGTTTAGGCGCATTATAGCCCTCGTGTTGCTGACGGCGCCAGATAACCTGAAAACAACCAACCAATATGACATTTTTGCACAATCAAAGCAGATGATACTTCTCGGCTTTTATGGCTTCATCAACACAGATAAGTTCCATACAACATGTGTACGCAAAATATATCCTGTTAATAGGAGTTTGTAGGTGATCGGCTAGGAGCACAATGCTGCTACAACTACACCTCGGATGAACCAGAAAAGAGAAGTATTTTGTATAAGTGTATAAAGGAAAATTGTTAAACAGCTGACAGCTACTTTCCACACAGGATCAATCCTGTAGACGACTGACAATTTGGTGTTTTTTCAACAAGGAGTGATATTTGGTCCCACTTTCACTTAAGAAAATAAGAATGCCTTCATACTACATCACTACATGGCAATTCCGATTAAAGATACCCTTTTCTGAATTTTTTTACGAGTGCGTTTTTGTAACTGATTTCCAATCAATCATGTTCTGGTACCTTTGACGATTCAGTCCAATAATCACGATTTGGCGACTGGCAAATTAATGGGATGGTGGAGCACTCCTAATGCCCCCTCTCCGTAGAGTCGATCCTGGCTATAGACACTCATAGATCAGCAGATGTGATGACTATTGTCTTACTTCGAATGACGAGCTGCTAATTAGAAAATATCCAGGGGTCCAGGGCATTCGAAATGCAAATGCGGGAGGAGTTACCCAAAAATGATCTCTCGGAATTCGTTGTCCCTCTGAATCTTGTCACTGTTATATAGTATTTCGAAGCAGTATGCCCTGCCTTTGTGTCAAATTAAGCTAAAGAAGAGATATTCGATCACAATAAACCCTCTAAAGGTCTAAGTATGAGCTAAAAGTCTAAGTAAAAGACAAGTATAAAAATGTGAAATAAATGTTATTTTATGATTTCAAATAATTAGCATTGTCATTGTTTATGATACGATTGACATTGGGATAAATTTGCGATCTAGAACTTGTTAATAATAAAATAACATCGGTTATCAATTATGACATTAGTGTTTTCTTTGTCCCTTTTACGCATAATTAAAAATCTTTAAATGTAATTTTTTTATAAATTAAAAAAATAAATAATCAAATGATATTTCAAGATGAGTCGTCAACAAACAGGAATGAAGAGAGGCCGTACATGCCCATAAGTACCTATCTCACCCACACATTTCCCCTTTCTATCGTTAATCACAATAAAAGACAGGATCTAATCAAGTAGCGTTTATAGACACGATGCAAAGTTTCAAGAATAGAAATTATGTATGAACTCCGTCGGTATTCTCGCAATTCCACACAATTCCGGTTTTTATTTTGATTAAGTCTCTTTTTTGTTTTGTTTCGATTAACCTTGAGTGGAATAGGAAGTGGGTGTTTAAGTTCACCGTGGGGTATGGTATGACGAGAGGTCTACCAGAAGAAGAGAACAAGTAAACTCCACCGATGTCAGAGGGCATACTTGTTGCAAACCTGTTTCTTTTCCGCATGACACAGGTGGTTTTTCCTATTTAATAACTTAATTAACCACAACGGAAAAAATAACAAATCGGATTGAATTAGGTGTTCGCGAAAATATTCTTGTGTGTTAGATTCGTACGTGGTACGTGTTCTTTTCGTACGAGATCCGAAATCTAATTCGGTTACTGTTGAAGGATGTAAAGGGTGTTTTTTTCTGTGTGGTAAGTTTCCTCTTCAAGAAACCATTCAACAGATATTTCATAGTCCGAGAGGCGACTGCAATTTTTGAACCCCATCGAACATCATCCAACAATTTCCTGAGTTCCAACAATCTTGAATTTCTTATAGAAATTGGAGAAAAGTGAGTAGATTACGAATCCACTGGTCTGCCTTGGCAAAAATAACCGAAACTGATCAAAAATCGACTTAGAATGAGTTGAACTAAAATCCGATTGCCAAATATGTTATAACTTGCCAAAAAAAAGAACAAACTTTTTCGTCTTGCAACCCACTGCATCTTGATTTTCAATGAGAAAAAGCACAAACGATTTCTGATCTCTGGCTCGGAAAACTTGTACCTTTTAAAAATAAGCCAAATTGGCGACATCAGTTACGTCATCAGTGACGTAATGTTTATTGCCGATTTGGCTCATTTGTGAAAGCTGCAAGTAAGCCATAGCCACACATCCGAAACGTCTGCAACCTTCTTATTTCAAAATTAAAGAGTGAGGGTTACCAAATAAAAAAAATGCTCATTATTTGGCAAGTAATGGCGCATTTGGTAATTGGATTTAGTTCAACTTATTAAAAGTCGATTTTTGACCAGTTTCGGCCATTTTTGCCATGGCAGACCAGTGGATTCGTAATCTACTCACTTTTTTCCAATTTCAATTTCTATAAAAAACTCAGAATGATGTTCGATGGGGTCCAAAAATTGCAGTCGCCTCTCAGTCTTTCAGGAAGTAATTTACATAAAATATCATTTGTCACAAAATTCAAAGTTGTAATGATATCGACCACTGGACCATCATTCGGGACGTTTTTTCTCCTGTTATTTTTCTAAGAACGTTCAATAATCCCGGTATTCTATAAATGATTTTGTGCGATTAAAGTCCATTATCAGTTTTGAAGTGTAATAATTTCAATAAAGAGTTGTTCGAAAATGACAATCAATTTCAACTTTATATCAAAGGCACATTCAACTCTACAGCTTTTACGAAAACAATACGTTCAGTATTACACGTCACAGTTGCGATGTCAAAAATTTTAAAACAAATTCTTTAAATATTGCAGTTCTATGAGAAAATCGATCATCAATCAATCGACCGTAAGATGATCAAGGACTTTTGAGTCAAAATGAAAACAAACTATATTTCAGAAAGAAAAAAAAAATATATTGTAAGCGAGAAACATAGTATGATTCACCTAATCATTGACAATTTCAGATTTCAAAAAAAATTTGGTAATTGTATTTGTATAACTTTTCATAGTGTTCTCATTTTCCCCATTGTATAATTTCTAGATGTTATGAAGTTAATCGTGTTTCTTTTTGTCTTAACTAAATGGTGATATAAAAATTGCATTACGAAAAGAAAATTTTGTTGACAACAGTAGTTCTTTTCTAAATTGGTTACTTTTTTCAATCATGCATTTCTAGTTTTTTCTTTCCAGTGATCAGCTCATCGTGTATCAATCTTCATCTTTTAGGCTACAGTTACCAAAACAATTACTAACCTTTGCGTTTACATGTGAGCGGCGTCGTTGAAGCAAGGAAGCTGACCTTCGGAATGCATTGTTTGCAGGGTATTTAACTGTGTCTGTAGGTACAAGATCATTTTGAGCAACTTCTTTCCTCTTCAATTATATAGCTGGTTTGCTTCGTGCATAAAGCAAGAGAAGAAAAAGCACCTTGACCTGCAGAAAATATAATGAAACATGTCTATAAAATATGCTACATTAACAAAGAATACATTACGATTTTTTACCGTCGAACTTGTTAGGAAATGTTTTCTCATTTTGAAAGCAGTAGGTACCCTTATTTTTTGTGTTGTTATTGAAAAATGTTTTGCCTTGTAGAATCCACAATTTTTACAGCATTGAAAATAAACTTTCAAAATGATAATGTACGAAGAGGATTCTGACAGGTGCGATTGTTGGGCTGTCGTTTGAGAGTTTGATCCAATCGAGATTATAAATTAAATTGTTTTTATGTTTCGCAGCAATTTTACCCTAAAGCTCTTAGTCTATGTCAATTCTCTTTAAACGTTTTCTATATTTTGACATAGTTTTCGTTGATAACTACTTTATTTAATTGCTATGTGTATTAACATAATTATAAAATACAATTAATGCTATTAGTTATCAGTGGCGGCTCGTGCACTACAGCTAGTGAGCCGGGTTGCATCTAAATTCATTTGTTCAAAATTAAAATTATATATTTACAATTTACTATAATGAAGATTCAACTTGTACGGTAAGTGTAAAAAAATCTGACAAACAGCGAACTTCTTGCCTGAATACTCAATTCATGTGGACGGGGGGAAAAAAATTCCAATCAAGATGATCTTCCTCCGAACGGCAGTCATGTGTTACTGAAACGCGTTACGGCTGTGACGTTGCTATGGTAACCAATGGATTCTGCTTTAAAGTAATCTCTATATGGAATGTCTGCCAGATAATGGTATCATCTGAAGGCTAGATAGTTATTTTATTAGTTTGAAATATACTATTTTGTTCTAAAAATAAATATAAATATTTTAAACTCATTATCTAAAAAATCGTGTTTTTGGCTCGTGAAACTTCATTTAAACAGTGGTAACTGAAGTTTAATATAATCTTTTAAAAAAATGATTTAAGAATTCAAATCTGCATTAATTATTACATGTTTTTGGCTGCACTAACATTTTCGATACCCTCTGTTAGTTATTTAGGTTGGAATTCACCAAATCACTTAATGCCACCAAATGCACCTCGTAGTTTGTCGGATGAAAAGGAAGACCCCTGAACTAGCACACGAGCTCCAAGGATGACCCCTGAACTAGTACATGAATGCCATAGACGTCACCTAAACTAGCACATGAATTCCACATTCATGATGAAAGCTATTATGAATTGAAAAAAAGTTGCATGTGGTGCTATGTTTAAATAAATTATTGAAATACATTAAGGATAATTATTCCTCCTTCTATTAATTCTGAAACTTCCTAGTAGTAAAACTTTGATTTTTTTTTTAAAGAATTGCAAAATTAGTTTTGTTCACGAAATAAATTATATGGATGTTATATCCGCAGTGGATTACTTCATAAAAGTATAAGAAAAGGCAGTTTTCATATTTCGACGACAATATGCTGTTTACGGAATTGGTTAAGACCCTTGGAGCTTAGTAACAGCAGTCAATGAATCAGTGTTTTTTCATTAATTGTTTGTCTCCTAGTTGACGACTACCTAACGACTGGAACCTACTTGCAATGATTGAAATCGTATTGTTTGTTTAAAGCAGTATATTTATTGTCTAGGACTAATGTCAGAAAATTCAACACCAACTAGTCGCATACTAACTTTCCATTTAATTAATTACTCATCACGAAATGACACTTCCGACATAGCTTGTACAGGAACATAGTGTTCCCATTTATATATATACCTGCAGATCATAATTTTAAATAAGAGGACATCGCACGCTTATGTTTCTTTGTTTATGACGGCACGTCGACGTTCCTGTCGATCCTTATGACACCCACTAAAGCATTCTTTTATCTCTAAATCACTAAATGTCATGCTCTGTTTCCTACTGTGGATTTTTCTTCCGAATTCAACAAATTCGAGAAAGTGAACGCTTGACTTTTCGCGGTAAAGGGATGGGACTGTATAATGAGATTCGCCTCTTTTTTTTTTCTCTCTCTCTCGACGAAGATATTTGAAATTCCATTGTAAACACGAAATGACTTGCATGACTGGTAAACCACCCGGATAACCAGTTCGTAAGAAACGTGTAGAAAAAGAGAATGGGGTTCCATTTACTATTGCTGAAATGATGTACATCTTATTCCAAAGTCCTATTATTCTTTGCTTCCGGATGCTGTAATCGAATACACAAGTTACACGACAAATGCGTTTTCTTATTTCTGAAAATACTTAATATTTCTTGATCACAAAAGAATAATGTATTTTTTTTCCCTTTAAAACAATAGTCATCAAATCATGATGATTGAAATTCCTATTATATTGTTTACAAATTGAATTGTCACTTCAAGGATTTCAATTATTTGTTTCATATTTGCCGGATTTGCTTTTGTGATTTTGCTACTTAAGGTAAATTTAAAAATTAATTAAATTCATTAATTCATCAAATTAGTAAAATGCATTGATTTTTTAAATTAATGAAGTCATAAAAACTACACAGATTTTATGATTTCATGAAATTTACAATTACATTTAGACTATTTTTTCAAACTCTTTTAACGTAAAGGAAAATTTATGAATGAATCTGAAATATTTATACATGGAAACGAAGGTCACAAGCTTCTTTAATTAGAGGATTTTTCCAAACCCAAAAAAAGGATTTTTCTTCAACTACAGAGACCTATGACAGTTTACAAAGAAACAAGTGTATTTCCCCCCCCCCCCCTTGTTAATTGCCTCAATAAAAATATTTTTTGTGTAAACTTGTATCTGAAAGACAGATGTACAATATTTTCTACACATTTTCTCTAAATATTCATAGTTTTCGAATGAGCATAGTTTTCTAGCTAATAAAATAATTATTTATGCATATACGTAACTGGAAAATAGTTAATGTGCGAACGGTTATAATATTGCTGTTTTCTCTCTTTAACTTTAAAATCAATGATGGAATTAAGAAATGTACTTTTAAAATTCTGATTAAAATTTAATGAGATGTTATTGGTCTGTTTTCTTTCATTTATAAGTTAACAACGATATCAAAAACTGTTTAAAATATTGACCCTCTTTTATAATTCTTATATCCTACAATTAGGCAATTTATTGAAATTTATGAACTATTGTTTAATTTGTTCTGGTTCAACAACATATGTAATATTAATGCGTCTCTTGAATCTGTCAATTCTTTTCTATGTAGTATTTTCTTTAGAAGCTTTGAGTATCTCTCACAACTTATTCGTTTATTATAAACTCCAAAGAATAGAAGAGTCTTATTTTGGAGAAACGTGTAACATTCACTGACGGTCTACTTGATCAATCTTGCGATAGTTCTTGTTTTATGCTCTAGTTACTTGATGGAGTAAATTTGGCCGCCTTAGCGGTAATAATAACTCATTACATATTACTTAATTATTGCTCGACCTTTAATTAAAATAACCGTTGTTTGTATTTAGATGTTTGTAATAAGAAGAGCAGATACATGGATGGCACATCTATTATTTTTTAGGCTTATTTGATTAATCAGTTCAGCTGTTCCTAAGCTTGAATTGTACCAGTCAAAGTCATTAAAACTATACGCGTTTAACTAGTTTCGTGTCTAGTTTCTTATAGAGTATCAATCTTGAAGAGTATTTTTTTGGTCAAAATTTCAGGAATATTTAACACTAAAACTACAATGCTGGTCAGATGAATCACTTTAAATATTAAGTAGCTACTGAAATAACCTTTAAGTCCGATACAAACAATCCTCAGTTTCAATTTTTTTTTTTTTTAAATCGTCTCAAACCTAACTTTTTCTTTATGTTTTTCACCTAAAAAAAAGTGTCTTAAAAGGGTCATTTAACCCTTGTTTAGTGTTAAGGTACAACAAAGAACAACATTTATTAGGTTGCAACAACGAACTATGAATTTTGAAATACTTATTAACTAGATCTTCAATTTTATAAATAGCATATGCTGTGAACTTACGTCCCAAAATTTGGTTTATAATAGCATGTAACTCCTACACGCATGCATGTTTTCTTATTTTGCGAACTATAACAAACATATGGAGGATTAAAAAAAAATGTAATTTTTGAAAAATTATTCTTGTACTATTAATGGAATGGAGGTAACTGGCGTTCAAAAAGATTCGCGTTTTAGTTTTATTGTTTAAAATGTTCTTACACACACACACACTCCATACCTTTAGAAAAAGTAAACTGAAGCCAATTTAAAGAAATAGACTCTGATGAAATAATAAAACGGAAAAGCTCCTTTATTTAAAATTGTTGTCCACCATGTACAGTAAGCACCAAAAATATGACCATATCTTGTATTTTAATTCTTGAAATAACAAAAGTCGAGTACCGTTGTAAACCGTGGAAGGTCTTAATTAATTCTATATAACTTTTTTTATCATGAGAGGTCATCTGCATATTAAAACTAAATCAAACTTTAAAAACCATATGGCAACCCCATAATATTAAACCATATTTAGATTTAGAATCCAAAAAAAACGTCTAAATACCAAATTTCATAATTTTCCAATGAGTGAGTAACTTAAATGAGGTAAAAAAATTGACAAATTGATATTAAAAGAAATAAATTACTTTTTTGGCCATAAATTCTTAAATAATTGATATATTTTAGTAATTTTTGTTTTAATAATTATTAATTAATGAAATAAGTTTTAAACATGTAGGTTTTTTTGCTTTCATTAGATTTATCATGGTCGAAAATCAACCCAGAATGTTTTTTTATTCCATTTTGACATTTAGTTCTCAATATTTTAGAAAAAATATAAAAAAGCTCACTTTAAGGGACCGTGCACCGTGTATTAGATTACGTCTTGAAACAAGCAAACGTACGATTATCCCTCGCTTTAAAGAGATTCTCCCTGAAGATCGGCCAAAACATTTTTGCTGATAAGTGATGTGTTTCTCAACATAATGAACTAAAATTTGGTATCTATGGTAAACGGAGTATTCTAAATCGAATGAAAACATATAATATAGGGTTTCGTATTGAAATTTTAAAAGATAAAATTAAATTTACTTCGTAAACAGACACATAAGAAAAAAAAATTGCACCAAAATTATAGAAAATCGTAAGCAAAACATTTTGATGCAAACCGTAAGATTCTACGATAATTAGAACAGAAGATATAGCCATAGTTCGGATTTTTTTTTTTTTTTTTTTTTTTTTTTTTTTTTTTTTTTTTGCGTATAGTACCTATATTCTAAAAAATTTTAAAAATAATTACACAATATAAAATACGCATTGTTTGATAATAAAATATTGAAAATATTTTAATATATTGAAAAATAAAATATTTCGCCTCATCTACATATTTACTTTTGAAAATATGCATTGTGTCCTTTAAATAATAATTTTGTTTGTAAGTGTGTAAGTAACTGATGTATTTTGTAATCGACAATTTTTACTTTCAATTACCCATATGTATACATAGAGTATTGAAAGTATAGTATTCGGTATAAAAAAAAAATTAAATTAAAAAAAAAAAAAAAATTGCATTTCTCCACGTTTTGGAACATGCTGAGTTCAAGAAAGTGATCTAGGAAAAATGTGTCTGTCTGTGGTCACCATAACTCCCGAACAAATTGATCTATGATCTTCAAATTTGGTCTGAGGGTAGGTGAGGGCACAAGGACCTACCATTAAGGTTTTCGTCAAAATCGCGCATGCGCATAAGGTAGCTGCCATTGAAAAAAATCATGTTTTTCAGTAATTGCTAAAAAACGGCTTTAACGATTTTGTTCAAAATCGCTATGTTAATGTGTCTTAAGGTGTTTTAAACATCCCCACCTCCGAAATTCCCGTAAAAATGTTTTAATGTTAAATGAAAAACGAATGCCTGTAACACAGAGTTCTATTTCCTTGAGCATTCCTCATCAACGATCATTTTTTCTATTCTCCTCAATTTCACTTATAAGAAAGGATAATATATGAATTATTGAAAAGTATATCGTCAAAATCATCTATTTGGCGAAGTTTTTTTTTTTTTTTTTAAAGACCCATACAAGAATTAGTTAAAAAAATATAACGCCAAACTGGCCATTTTTTCTAAATGAATGATGAAAACGGTAAATTACACAAATTGACATCAGTATTATAGTGTAATTGAAAGTTGTGCGATGTTCCACACCCCTAGGTTTTTTTTTTTTTTACATCCACAATTACAAAACCCAATTATGTCTGAGAAATGTTCTTTTCAAATTACCTGTAAAGGGCGGTAAAATAAAATCTGGGACACAATTCTCATGTTTATAATAGAATTAAACAAAAAATAAAATTAAGTTTCAGAAGTTAAATACGATTACATTTGCTTTATGCATAATATACTATTTCCTTCATTTGCATATTTAAATCTTCTGTAACAGGCTTTTCATCCGATACAAGAGCAGGCGGAACTTGTTTTTTTTTTTTAAATTTTTTTTTTTAATTAAGTTTATCTTATATTTGGGTCAAATTTTTTCCTTCGCCCCAAATTATCCAATTTAGTTCAAAGTGAATTTTAAAAACATGACATATTTGTGAAACAATTGATCATTTGAGTTTCGGGTTGTTATGTATTCAAAGTGGATGAAAATGTAATTATAATATTTGCTTTGGGGTTATCTTACTTAGATTAAAACTAATATAAATGGTACTTCAAGTATCAACAAAATCTTCCAAAATTTAAATAAATATGTGTACAAAAAGCATCCAATTGCAGGATTCGATGCATTAAAGGAATCAATAAACGATTGTGTGATACATGATTTTTAAGTTTAAGTAAAGAATATATGCTTGAATCTGCTCGTTATATAAAAATTTCGTTCTGTTTTATAATTCTTTTCTACACGATGTTTACTGAAAGTTAACAAACACCTTTATGGGCCTTAAGATGATTTTATCTGCTAAAATTCGGTTATGCTGCGACTTAAAAATATCGCACATTTAACCGAATAAGCCATGCGTGTAATCATGATCTTAGATCAACAGATAAGAAAGTCACTCTTTTGACGAATAAAGTTAATTGTACGTTAAGAGGGTTGATGTGTTTTCACGAAAGCCGCCGTCAATGTGAAAAAAACTTAGGATTATTTCTATTGCAATTTCATGAGTCACTTGTTGGTGGTTGTGTCGAAGGTTAAAAAATTGGCATTGATAAGTACGGAACTCTGGTAAGAATTAGAAGAGGATAGAAGTTAACTTCTATCTCTGACGTTGAGTTCTTCTAAGATTGAAGTGGACTTGGAATTGATGTCATTCAGAGGCGTAGCCAGAGATTTTTTTCGGGAGGGGATATAAAATTATAAGTCAACAAATTATAACTATAATTTTTGTTATTAATGCCGAATATATAACAGCATTTTTCCCTGCGTGTGTGTAGAAATTTAAAATCATTTTAAATAAATTTACCATTTTAAACAAATCAAATCCTTTGATTTTTTGCGTTAGCAAACTGAAAGATTTCGGGGGGGGGGGGGTTATATCCACATATCCCTCCCCCTGATGCTATTTGTAAGACCAGGTTAAAAAGGATCTATTATTGCAGAAGAAATTTTTTATATTAATTGAAAGATTTCAAATCGCTCGTCTTTCTAACTCACGTCTTTTCATATTTTTTTTATAGGAGTACTGGCTGCATGATTCCGACATTGCTTAGTAGTGGATAAATATTACTTTCAAGATAATTTTAAGACATTAAATAAAGTATTTAATTATAAAAGGATCATGTAGTTTGCAAAGAGAGCTAAAAAAAAAAGTTTATACCTTTGATAAACTCTAATTTGGATTTGGTAATGACAACAAGCACGGTCATTTGACAGTTATACCCTGACCACTGATCTTGATTGACAAGTTATGAGCCTTTTCACCCCGTTACCCTTTATTTTACCCCTTTAAACCAAAAAAATCGGAATTAAATTGTCTTTCTGATAAATTCCAATCTAGATGGGCATTTTACCTGTAGTTGGTTGCCATTTTTGTGTATGGTATTGTACAGTATAATTTTATCTTGAATCCATAGTTTCATCTGTACATTATCCCACGTTACTTAAAAAGATTTTATAACACTATATTGATTATTAATTGGAACTAAATTAACTTTTTAAAGTTGAAAAATAACTATATAAAATATGTGGATACACTTCCCGTTCATTAAAAAATAGATAAATATTTTCAGTGATGTTTTCGATGCCCTCAAAGTGACAACGCATTTTCCCCGCCTATAATCGAGAACGAGCATAGTGATGAGTGTGTCAATTTCCTTTTCTTTGCTTTCACTAGTGCTTTCTACTTCATGATATATCGGCTAGAGCCATCACTGGCCGTCATGCGTATAGCGAGAATAATATCCACAATTACTGCGCATTCTGTACGCTAAGTGAACCCACAATCTCATAAAAAGTTTTATTCAGTACGTGGTGCCCATACCTAATTATTTGGGTTTTATGGAGGGCTGAGAAATATTTTTCAGATTTTATATTTTCTTATTTGAAGTTTCATTGATAGATGTACCTTTTTAAAGGAGGTATTTGTATAATTTATCAAGAGTAGGATAGTTGGATGGGTTTTCTTCCTTAAATATAAAGCACATGCAAATACCATGTATATAATAAATTTCATTTTGTATTGCTAATTAACTGCCCATTTTTGCCTGGTGAGTTAAGGCGTCGAGTTCGTGGTCGGGAGATCGCGGGTTCTGTGTACTGCCGCGTCAAACATCGGTGTGTCCAACAACTAGGGCTGGTGCACATTTAATCCGTCACGGCTTCAATTTCCTCTCGTTGGTATAATGGAGTTGGAGAGAGAGCAGCTTGCTCGGGTATCGACTTTGTTACCTAACTGAGTTTAAAAATTACAAGATGTTAATTCGCTGTGTTATTTACTTTAATGTTGCAGAAATAGGCAGGCGCAATCTGTTTCAAAACGAATTGATTTGTAAACTTTTAGAAATTTGAAATATGTTGTTTCGTGTTGTGTTAAATATGTAATTTCTAATTGTCTTCTGATAGAGATATCAGAAGACAATTAGAAATAACTGAAGCTAAATTTCGAAGTATTAACCTGCATATTAAGTGCATTTCTAATCCACTAAAATTTCGAATTCTTATTTTAAATGCTTTTGTGTAAAGTTTTTAAAAATGTTAATAGGGCTTTCTTTTATTGACTATTGAAGGAAAAAGAACAGTATTAGCTCCTGATCGCTGTTAGGTTAATGTTCTTGCCACATGCTTCACAACACTTGTTAAAGGTTGCAGGTTTAAAACTAGGGCAATCTTGAGGGTACATTGCGTTTCGAAATCTACGGTGTATTTGTTTGAAGATACGGTGTGCTTTTCTTTAATTTGGTATTTAGTGGCAGAAAGCTTACAAGGTCCAAGGATTTTGGGATATTTTTTGGCATAAAAGTTACACGAGACCTATACTGCGCCAGAAGATCGTTATATGAAGATTCAAGGTTCTTGGTACAGATTCGCTACCCAAAAATGTTATAAGGTTAAGCCCTAATTCTGATGAAACATCAATATTGAGATTGTAGAGTAACGAAGAACAGTTACACGTCGAATCCACAAGGTTTCAATGTAATAGGGTTGGTCAAATGTGAATATGGAAAGAAAATGGGTTGGATCAGGTCTCATCTGGAACAGAACTCAAATTTATTAAATGTATTTGACGGGTAAACCGAACTTTTCCATGGTAGAAGATGATCTCCGGAAGAAAATGACAATAAAAATCAACTTTCGCCAGGTTATGGCAATACTTAAGCTGTTTATCCCAACAATTATAAACTTAGCAGAAAATATTTTAATTTTTTTTCTTTTGTCAATAGAACAACCTGCAGTGAATCGGAACCACTTAGGAGTGACTAACTGTAAAGCTGAATTGGAACGCCGGACGATGACATCCAGTAAGATGTCGTCAAGGGCACTAGAAAATACTTCAAAGGGATGACAAGCATTTTCATTGTACCGAGTATTCTATTTCTGCTTCTGACGTTTGTTTGGAGTATAAATTCAGGTAAGTTAGGTGTTTAATTAGTCAGGAAATTTAAACTAAATGCTGTATAGTTATCGTGCACACATAAGTTGAATGAAAATATAGTGGAAATGTATCCTGGGTATGAGCTTTGGTTTAGTATCTATTATTAGTAGCCGTTATAATAAATTTTAATCTAATAACGAATATCTTCCGAAGTTTTTATATATATATATATATATATATATATATATATATATATATATATATATATATATATATATAATGTGTGTATATATGTGTATTGTAGCCATAGTAAATTGTGTTATATTTTAAATTCAATTTTTAAAACCTTGTACAGTAACTTTCAGCACAGAAAAATGTTTTCTTTACTTGGATAAAACTAAAGCAATTTGCCTCTAAACTAAGTAAATTTAGGCTATTTTGAAGTTTCTGAAGTATATTAAGTTTTTTTTTTTCTTTCTTTTTCTTTTCCCTTCCCCATCTTTGATCTTATAGATATCTGAAGCATTGATCTCACGAATCTTATCATGAATTGTCTTTAAAAGACGTGAAAAATTAGGAGAAGTTACATACGCTTGCTAAATAACCGAAATTGTAGGTGCCTTTTTTTTCCAAATAGTTAAGTAAAAAAAAATAAGCATTAAAAAATCTGTCAAACAAAATGCTCAGCCATTAGAAGTTATAAAATCATGTTGGCCGTAAAACGACCACGTTTCATTATTTCTTTATGCTATTTTGCAGTCGCCAACTGAATTAGGATTATTACGAGATTCCCTGCTGTCTCGTAGTTTTACGCAATAATCCTAGTTCAGTTTCTTATGGGCTAAGTAGAGCAATATCGCGTCGATGGTTGAATTGCTAGGTGAGAGTGTCCCATATTATATCCCATTTTGAGATATATATGTGCGGCAATTTCTTAAAAAATTACAAATTCAATCTTATTCCATTTTTATACTATAAGTATTAATATATAAGAGTGGCATCATAAACTAGCATCTTCAGTTCTAAAATATTTCATAAAGAGAATTTTACCCGTTCGAATTTATAGCACTTCATAGTTCGCGTATGCATACATAAAAAAATACGTCTGTAAAACGATATTTTCTTTAACGCTTTTTAAGTCCACAACGGATTTAACATGCACCACTCCCCACACCGGTGCTCACATAATAAACCCGCAATATTATGATCACGAGTTAAACACCTTAATTCCCAAGTCACAAACACAAGGGGCTTAATTCACATTTTTGGAAAATCATGATTTTGCTAATAATCATTCACCAATGACATTGGGACTTGGTGGAGCAACACTGTCATGTTCTTTGACTTCCTATTAGTGAACTATTGGGAGAACATTTCTACCTTCAACTAAGTTCTTTTACTTTAACATTAAAAGATTAAATTCAACTCGTTCTTTTTTTTTAAAAAAACATGAGACTGCCATTAAACTTTCTCTTCTAAACCAAAAATTTAAATAATTAAACTTCTATTCTTCCATAAAATACAGGAGATATATGTTAAGTTTTTTTTATAAATATAACACCGAATTTTGTATCATTCAAAATCCTTGAGGGAAAGGTACCCAAGTATGAGACTATTCACAACGGAAGAGGTAGGAATTTCAGAGTTGTATATAACCCCGACAAATTAACCCTTTGCACTCCAGGCCTTTTTCGCGCGGAGGAATCAGCAACTCGAGACATTTTAGGTTCGGCTGGTGTTTATGGATTTGCTTCATAGAAACTAAACACAGTCATTGACCTTGCATCGAATTTCCGCATCACACCTAATGGTCCTCTCGTGGTTTGGCATCCAATCGTGTGGCGCCTGAGAGGCGCAACTGGAGTGCAAAGGGTTAATATTCAAGATTATAACATTTCAAAATTAAACACTTCATTATTTTTTACAGAAACACTTTGGAGCACCGAGAGTGATGCGAAGGAGGAAGAAGAAAAGAAAGAGAACATGATGTTCGTGAACGAAACTTTTCGGAGTACTCTTCCTACTGAGAATGAATCTTCTACAAAACTTAGTATAACTGATAAACTTCTCGATTCTGGTGAGAACATTTTGTGGAGTAGACGCTTGAACTTAACAGAATATGACGAACTGCACGACGAGAGTAAACACGATGCTAGTCCTGGAAACAACGTTGATCCTGATTCTTTGGACAATGTCAATTATTTTCTGCAAGAGAATCCTGTCACTGAATCCTCATCTAATCAGTTCAAAGCAGGTTCATCTTCAACAAATCTCAAAACCAATCATGCAAATGATACTGCAAATCCAACCACTATCGCTATGGAGTCGGACGATGTGACTACGCCTTCTCTGACAACTACTTATGATTGTGCTTTAGGTGATCGCAAATGCAAGTCTTCGCGAGTTGATGAAATCCAACCATTGAAATTCGGTGACAAAATAACAACCCCTACGGTGGATTCAGTTTCCACTGAATCTTTTTGGAATGCTGTCAAATCTACGATGTCCTCGGACAATGAAACTGCAGAAGAGCTGGATGTTCATTCTTCAGCGATGGAGACACCAAACTCTGCTAGTGTAACGATCGTCCCATTTGAAAGTACTTCAGCTCAAACCTCTGAAAATGTTATTTTAATAGATGGAAATGAGGTAGGTAAAGATGATTCTATAATACAAAGTCTGTCAAATAAAAGCGAGAAGTTTAAACCGGTTAAGCATCACGATGGTGGGGAGCTAATTTCTGAAGAAAAGACGCTCGTGAAGATAACTGTTACCAACCCTATAAATACTCCCACGAAAGAAATTGCTTCGTTTCCTGAAGTTCTCCATTCTACAACTCTTACTTCTGATACGAGGCAAATAAATATTAATTCCACCGAAGACGAAACTTTGGCTTCTCCAGGGACACCAACACGAGTGGAATTAATAGCTGATACAATCGAATCTGTATTAGTGACTAAAACGGAATTGTTTACTCCACCTGATTCCTCACATGTTGGTAAAATGCAGGAAATTCCTACTGTAGACTTTTCAAAGATGTCTCGCGAATTTTCAGTCGAAATTTCAAGACATTTTTCTACTCCATCATATCACGAGGACAAAAGTTACACGCCAGCAGGTGTAAATAAACATTTCAAAGGCAATACCGAAAATGCTCTAGATGTGACACCAGTTTTTTCACCTTCTTTTCGACAATCTACAGAATATATAGAAACCAAAAGCAAACAAACAATACAATCTTCATTTCCCGAATCAACGACTCCTCTTTTCATAGTTTCAACAACGTCTGTTACATTCACACCTATTCTTGAAATAGAATCAAGCAGTCAATCGACTGAAAAAGGTAATTTTCTTTGATTTCTCATTAATCTTAACTACATGCATTTCCATCTCAATTCTGCAGTAAATAAACTGTATTCACATTTTTCTTTGGTTTCTAATCCAGATCATTGACCTGACTTTTTGAAGACTATTGAAGAGTTAGAAAGCTCTGAATTTTTTTTTTAAATACCAGCTTGATTTATTTTGTTGTTAGGTACATGTTCTCCAAATAAAAATTAATTCGAGATTGCAAAGCCATAACAAGCTCAGTATTTTGGTGCAAGGGCAACACGAGGGCCATGCTGCGCCGTAAGTTTGTAACAGCATCTACAAATTACGGCTCGTGATTTCTGAACTTATCCAGATGAAGTGCCGATACTTTAGCTAGCATTTTTTCTCGATATCCCCGCCACACCTAAGAGAAGACATTGAGACCTCGCTGCAATTAATAGCGCACTGGCTAAATCCCTTGGTCATTCGTTCATGAGACCAACGATTTAGTTAAATGAATGACTGACTGACAGCTGAAGACTCCACTGCTTTTGTATTTTTGTAGATGATATTGCGAATAAATTTTCTTCCCTGTATATCTTTTAAAATAAGTAATCTTTTTAGATTAAATTATTGAAATGCTGTTCACTTCTAAATGTTTTGCAATTGTTCACAAAACAGCAACTTCGGACATTTTACTCATAGTACATTAATATATTCATTGTCCTTCCAGATGTGCCTACTCAACCGACACTCAAAGAAATTGAACTACCACCCAGGTTATCCTATCCCAGTTGCTCTAGTCTGCCAATATGCGTTGAAGTAACGTTGCTGGAAACAACATGGGATCAGTTCTGTCGGCAAACAGACGAATTCCGCGAGTTTCTATCCAAATATGTGTCGTACTACACCCGGCCGATTTTGCCTCGCCATCTTATTTTGGAAGACGAGATTTGCAGCAAGAGCTCTTCTATCAAGCCCTTGCAAACGTCCCCAGATGTGACCGTTGCCTTCTATGTCACAAATGACACCGGGGAATACGAAGAAAGGCTGACGGAGATCTGCGGAATCATTCTCAGAAAATGGGCTCCCACTTCGTTTCGTAGCTCGGTTAGTACCACTCGGTTAATACTTAACCAGTTTTTACTTTCAATTACCCACAATAGGGCAATGAAAGCAGCTCTAGCTATTTTGATTATATTCGTTGTGGTAATGCCATTTAGTTTTCTAAACAGCCCCTCTACAAAATTTCCGTAAAAATGCGATAAAGGCGTAAAAAATTGAAAAACGAATGTATTTGACACAAAGTTCTCATTTCCCTTGAGCATCGCCTACCAACGACAGTTTCTCCTCAGTCTGATTTGCGAGAAAAGATAATGTAAGAATTATCGAAAAGAACATCGTCAAATTTGCAATTTTGGCGAGATTTTTTTATTATTATTTATTTTAGGCCATTAAGAATTATTGCGAAAATATCACATAACTAGCCATTTCTTTTATAGCGTAATTGAAAGTTGTGCAATGTTTCACACCCCTAATTTTTGTAAGAATGTAGCTGGTATTGAATACTTTGCAGTGTTTATGAGGGTTAAACGATAAATTTTATTTTTGTCAATTTAGGAAACTTAAATTTTTTTATTTTTTTTTCGAGTCCACTAACCAACATCTTCTTGAGGGGTTAGTTAGTGGACTCCTTCGTAAAAAAGAGCAATACAGGATTATTTAAGAAGATGAACAAAAAATCATATAATGTAGGGGAAGTATTGAAGTCAAAAAGAAATATTCGAAAGTAAAAATAAAGTTATTTTGGTAGATTAATAGACGAGGATGTTGGGAAAATGGCTTTTATAAAAAAAAATAAAAAATAATAATAATTGTATCCGTAACTCAACAATAGATTGTCTCATAACTAAATACCCATTACTTTGCATTAAATTTTATTATTACCCATTACATTAAAGACACATTACCGACCCATACTTAAAGCTTACCGCAGTAAACTCGATGTAATGGTTTTGAAAGTGTCTCATTTTTCACCAGAACAGGGAACAGGCACCATTCATGAGAGTTTCAAACACGTTTAAATGTATTAACTATAAAAAAAAAGGAAAGTAATTTTATAACAATATTTTTCAGATTTTGCTTTGACTTATTCCTTTATTTCGCAGAATATTATTTTATGTAAATATATATTACTAGCTGAATACCCGTGCTTCGATACAAAATTTTTCCATGTGCAATATTTTAGCTAGCTGTGAGTCTCCGGTGTATCGGTGATAGGTCCCAGTTTTTGGCTCTTCTCTCACAGGAAGATTTATCGCTACGCCAAATCGATCACACTTCCCTCGCTGAAAAGTTCATTGCTGCGTAATTGTAAGCTTGCTTCACTCACTAAAAACTAATTGCTACGTAAAGCCTTAATATTAGAATTCCCTCCCTATTTAGAAAAGAGAAAAAAAAAATCCCCGTTTATACAATAGTATAACACCCCTTTAAGCCCCCTGAAAAGCAAAATTAGAAGGCTAAAACTACTTATGTCGACATTTTTAGAGCTCTAGGCTTATTAGAAGTCGCTTTTTGTAAAAATATTAATTAAAAAAACAATTAAAATTTTAATATTATTTTTGTCAATAGTCCAATAAGACGGCCAAAACTACTTATTTTGAAATTTTTAGATCTGTAGCCCTATTAGAAATCATTCTGTAAAATATTTATTAATTAATTAAAAAAGAACTAAATAAAAATTTAACATTCTGTTTATCATAAGTAAAATAAAAACACCAAAACTACTTTTGTTGAAAATTTCAGATCTCTACTCCAATTTTAAGTAGCTTTGTATGGATCCACAAACAGACAGATACACAGACATACACACAGACACCTTGTTTTATTATTGTAGATTTTTAAATGATTACTAATGTGATCGAATTTTATTTTAAATTATTATTCATGTGATTTTTAAAAAATGCTATAATTCTTTCAGGTTTTAGAAGTTCCTCTACCTATCAATGAAATTAAATCCACGCCTTTGCCGTTACTGCCAGAGTTCAACTCTGGATTTGTTGCAGCTGTTTCAATTTCTGCAATCGCTGGCGTCGCCTTGTGCTTGCTTTGTGTTTTGCTGGTGAGTCGCTTTCAACACTACTGTTGGATAAACATTCAGCGCTCATGAGTTCTATTTGTTTTGCGATAAAAACTTCCTCGTGAAGATTAAGTTTTATTCTCCAAATATTTATTTGGGAAAATTTAATGTACAATTTTTGTGTTCTAAAACAAATACACTGATGTTACATACGGAGGGGTCAAATATAAAGTAACTTAAGCCAAATTTTACCTTTGTCAAAATGTTCGTTAAATTTGACTGTCTTTCAAATCTATTCCCTGATGATTGATTTACTATGACTTGGTTCACTTAAATTTTTATCTCTCTAAGTTACATATTGTGGATGAATATGTTTGCAGGGAATGTTTATCACATATATTATTTTATTTGAAGGTCATAATCCTCTCACTATACAAAACCATAACACCCATTTAAAACTAACGCGTAACTCTTCTGAAGTGTAGCAGTGAGAAAGATTAAACTTCAGATTTTTTTACTACTTGAGTTACAATGCCAATTATAAATGAAGCTACAGATTGTCTAATACCAACGCTTTAAATATAAATATTTTCATAGCTCTTTCCAATTACTTCTAACTATTCAATCGGAAAAGTGGAGCTTTGTGCCCATGAAAAACCCTCTTCTCAAGAAAACTCTCATTTTCCTTAAACGTAGTAATTTAAGACGCTTTAAGGACAAGGACAGATAAACACGCGTGGAATACAGAACTCTCTTATATGGTTAGGTAGAGCATTTTTTAGATATTTTCACTAGACTACAAAAAGGGTTTTGAGCCTGTCAAAAGTGAAATCTCTCTCCCATTTTTTCTTTCTGAAACTTGAGCATTTTTGTACATCTTTTTTCCTCTGCAAGTATATATATATATTGTAAATAAGCTATGGAAACAATTTTTATATGCCATCACATTTCATTTTTATTCCACGAGACAAACACGAGGGCCATTTTGAGCTGAAATTTCGTACCTGGTCTTAAAAAAGAGTAGCCTGGATTCAGAGCGGAAGACCTACCTAGAAGAATTATTTAAAATTGTTTATGTACTCTAGATGCCATAGGTGGAAGAACTGGGAAATAGTGCTCTTTTTTTTTTGTGATCCAGACCAAGCTTGAGGGAGGTGAACAAGTGGGTTTTGTTATTGGCTTTTTTGTTCTTTTTTATATTAATTATTCTAAATGAGTTTTGTGGGACACACAAGTCGTTAAAATATGCATAAAAAAGTTATATCCCCCTCCCCATAAATCATTAAATATTTAGAAAATGTGATAAACATTGGAAAGTATTCAAATCTTTTTATCCAATACCATTGAAATCCGATTCGCTTTTTAGTATTATGTAACTGCTGCTTTTTTTTTTTTTTTTTTCCCCTTTACTGTGTATTCAGTGTTTTTCATAAAAAAAATTTCAGGGAATTTTTTTAGTCAACCACTGACTGTTTCTTTTAATTCGATTTTTAGAGAGATGCAGAAAGAGTAGCTTAGCTTACAGGTTACAAACATATGGTTTTATTATGTAACCATTTCTAGTTAAGAGAATTAATCAATTGCTTCTTCTCGATAAATAAAGCATGGTTATTTACAATTTTAACACGTAAGCCCATAACCATTTTAGAGCAGTAATTTATTCTCATATACACTCATATTTCGTACACAAGTATTTGGACATATTCTGAACAATGAATCGATGACTTGGCTTATAAATAGTATAGAACGACAAATCCGCAAACTTGATCGAAAGGGTTGAAATGTTAACCGTAAGATACTCACCATACCAAGGAAATACGCTAAAAATCCCAAAAGAGTTTAAAAATGTAACATTCTATACAGAATTATGGAATTGTTATCACACCAATATGTCTGTATTAATACATTCTCGATAATGTAAATTCTGTTCTGTCGTGTCAGTTTAGCTTGACCCTTTATCATTAAAACTCTGCAAAAAATTCACTACCTTCCCTAGATAGGGCGAGTTGTACAAGATTTTTTACAAATGGTTTGCATGGAAAAATATTCTCTAAATATTATGTATGTATGTTTAAGGACAAAAATTACTCTAATCAAAACAGCAAATATATAAAGAAGTTTGTTCTTCAATTGTTGGATGTCAGCACAATCTTATTTCTCTTTGGAAGCTTGCTACAGACAAGTAAATGAGACGATGAAAGTACAAGATGAATCCTAGAAATTTGAAAGTGGTCCACGTGTTTACATATAAAGATAAATATGTTTGTGCTGCTTTCCAACAATTGAAGAACGAACTTCATAGAAGTGGATTTCAAAGTTCCAATGGACCTCTTAGCGTTTAAATTAATACAGTACCATGAGAAAACTTACAGGACTTCTAAGTACCGTCAGTAAATAAAGAGATAACATGGCCATCCTGTAGTTGGTGTTTTTCAAATTTAAAACATAAGTTCCTGGTATTCTAGTATTAGTTTAAGTATGTACTTAAAATTGAGCGCATTTTTCTTTATTACCCTAGGCCTTAAGTCCAAAGGTATTGTTTTCAATTAGTCAAAACTGTGGTCCGGTGTCCATTCCACTTAACGTTTGGGCATGCGCAGGAGTAATGTTGTTCAGTTGAATTAAGGTGTCGATCTTTTATAAAACTCAAATTAAAAAACAAACACTTTTGTAATGGGCTTGGACTTAAGGCCGCGGGTAAACTGCCCTGAGCCGATTGTTTTTTGTGTATTTCTCTTTGGGCTACGTTTACGCTATACTTTTTTCAAATTACTTTGTGTTGGAATTTATTTTTTAACCATAAAGTACTTTTTTTTTTTTTGTTGTTGAATCGTAGGTCATCATGAAGCACAAGCTCATTCAGGGTCGAAGTTCGGACACCACCACTCCCACTGCCGATGCGTACAGTCTGGATTCCCTCTCCATAAATGCAAGTTTCAGGAGGAGGAGAAACCGGCGCTCAGCCAGGTCCTACCTCAACCACGCCTTCAACGATCAGGTTTGTGTTTCCTTTTATATATACTATTGAACGAACATTTGGAAACCTTTTTGCACGTCATAATCGGAATCGGCCAATTGTTATTTTCTTCAAGAACCATTTAAGAAATATGTGACTGATAGCAAACTAGCCTGAGTGAAACTTTAGCGAATTTTGTTTTATTGTAGATTATGTCTTAAAGGTTGGTTTCTATCGAACCATAGCATCGTTGTTTAATAAAAAAAATATAAAGGTTAAGAAGTATAAAAAAAAATTTTGGAAATTCCAATTGTATTTAGTTTTTTCACTATCTTGTTTTTATTGGCAATTAGTATTTGGCAGGCTAGAGTTATTTCGGATTAATTTCATTTCATTTGCTTCAGCTACATTGCACTGAATTGAGATTAATTTTATAAAAACTCTAGCCTGCTAAGTACTGATTGTCTATGGGGATTCCCCTTAATAATCCCAATTTAGTTCATTGTGAACAAGTACCCCAAAGAAACTAAACGCTGCTGCTTGGCGACAAAAATTAGATTTCACAACTTTTCTGACTGATTGTTTTACTAGGCGGGCTTTCTTTACAACGTCTAGTTGTTTTTTTGTGAGATTTTTTTTTTTTTTTTTTTTTTTTTTTTTGGTTTCTCACGTGTTTCACTAATTTGAAGGTGAAATTATTAACTAAACCCCTAAAAACGTACAGCTATTTTTTGTGATTCTACTCTTTCTAAAATCATCTCCTCAAATACCTTAAAATTGATTGGCCAATATTGTGTTAGTGCCCTTCCCATCCTCAGAGAAAACTCATTTCTTAAAAAATCTTATGACACACTTTGCTTGAAATAAAATTAAGCTAAATTTAAATATTTTCATTTTCCTTCAAATTATGCGACCATCTATTTAATAGTTTACTTTGAACAAATATTTGACTTCAAAAGAGCAACTGTCGACCAAACGGTATAGTGGTTAGCGTATTAGCTTCTAGACCGCGAGGTTGCAGGTTCGAGTCCCGTGTTAGGCATGGGTGTTTGTAAATGTATGTTGGTTTGTCTAATGACGAATATTTCGGCGCATTATAGCCCTTGTGTTGCTGACTGCGCCAGATAATCTGAAAACAACCAAAAGAGTAACCACCATTTTTTCCTTGCCCTACATAATCCGATAGGCGACTGCAAGTTTAGGTGCTCCATCAAACATTCGTTATGAATTTCTTATAAGTATGTGCAGGGCCCGATTTAGAATTTTTTTTACTGTAGGCCCAACATTCAGAGAGGGGCCCCCAATAGTAAATATTTACTTAATTACGTCACAATATTACCAGAACAAGCTACATTCGTTAAGACTAACTTTTTACAATTAAAACTCATAGTTTACTTTCACACAATTTTTTTGTTATAATTAGTATGATCTTGATTTCCTCAAAATATTTGAATTAATCAAGACCCCCCCCCCCCATGAGCACTGATTTTAAAGCACACTTTCCTGTATTTACATTTTACCACAGGATCCACAAATTATATAATAATAAAGATTACTTAATTTTATAACAATAATTGTAAATAATACAAAGTAACCTTTCCACGATCTCACCAAAAAGGAGGGCCAAAAAAATTATAAGAAATCCACAGAAGAGCCTGCAAACCAACCAATCACAAAAACTCTTTCATTTCATAATATAAGAAGTTGTATACTGTTGGTTGGTGAACATCTCTTTACAAGAAGGGAGAGAAGGAGAACAACGGCGTAAAGCCCTCGTCTCCGTGTACATATGAAGAAGTTGTATATGATTGGCTGAACCGGAAAGATTTGCTTAATTAGGTTTTATTAGGTTAATCTATCGAACTTAACTCTCTGTGACTATAAAAAATATGGAATTTGCGGTTTTGTAACTAAAATTTTTTTATTATTTTTGTTCATTACTTCCCATAAAAAGACCATTATATTTAAAATTTTCAGAAAATTTTCAAAATTTGGGGGCCCCTAGGCCCGGGCCTAGTGGGCCTAATGGTAAATCAGGCCCTGAGTATGTGGAGAAAAGTGAGTAGATTGTGAATCATCTTCCGCTAGTCTTCCGAGGCAAAAATGGCCGAAAATAAAAATCGACTTTGAATAAGTTGAACTAAATCCGATTGCCAAGTATGTCATAACTTGCCAAAAAGTGAACACTTTTTTGTCTAGTAACTCACCGCACTTTGATTTTCTATGAGGAAAGGCGCAAACGATTTCTGATCTGTGGTACGGAAAACTTGTAGACTTTTAAAGCAAACCAAATTGACGATATCAGTGACGTAATATTTATTGCCAATTTGACTCACTTTTAAAAGATGCAAGTAAGCCATCGCCAGATATCTGAATAGTCTGCAACCTTCTTTTTTGAAAATTAAAGAGCTATGGGTTACCAAATAAAAAAGAATGCTCGTTATTTGGCATCTCAACTCATTCTAAGTCTATTTTTGACCAGTTTCGGCCATTTTTCCAAGGCAGACCAATGGATTCATAATCTACTTGCTTTTCTCCATATTAAAAAAAAAAAAAAAAAAAAAAAAAAAAAAAAAAAAAAACCTGATTGATGTTTGATGGAGCATCTAAACTTGTAGTCGCCTCCCACTCTAACAATTTCCGAACACCGACATTTCTTCCACAATAAACAGAAGCTGATCATAGACTACGAATCATAAATTTAACTGCTGTTTTTATTATTATTGTTATTGCAATTTAAATGTTAATATTTTTTTTAATTATTGTTTTCTTTTGAAATAAAATTTACTTAATTTCCGAATATCTGATCATAATGGTTGTTGGATAAATCTGAAAGAAGGTTAAAACACCAATAAAGCTACAGTTTCAGGTGATCAACTGTCACTAACTTTATGAGACTTTTCCACTTGACCCTACTTTCCCCCTTATCAGTGGGATCTTCATGATCACGAATTTGCTTTTTTGTTGTTTTGGTAAATCGACGAGTGTTTCTCCTTGAAAACGTTTCTTTTTGAAATTCGGTTCACAACTAATCTAGTTGTATAATAATTTGGCGCAATTGTCTCTAAACACAGCTCCTGAAAATTTGCCGCTTCATTTTTACTGGATTAGCTGAGCATAACCATATATTCCCGAAATTTAACGATATGTGGCATTTTTAGATAATTACACTTTTTACATACTTTCATATAAAAATGTCTAGTAATGAAGCATATTATTATGCACAAAGTTTCATGGAAATCGAACTAGTAGCTCTGGAGTTTTCAAGGCATAGATAAGAAAATAACATAGACATAGGATAAAAAGATAATCGGGATTTTGAAGTCGATAAAAAAATTACTCATTTCCACTGCGCAGCCTGTAAGAAATAATTTTGAATTTCAAACTGCATCTTATCAGAATAGCACCAAGAATTACTTCAGGTGCACAATCTCATCCTTCAGGTCATTATGTATAAGGCATCCCATGCCCCGATTATAATCCCACGCATGTCTGCCTTTTTACAGAACCACGCCTTTGAAAACTCAACGACGAGCATGTTTATTTTTTCCTTCTTTCACAATAAATTATTATTTTAACCCTTTCGAAAATAATAGAATAACTTCATCCTTAAATTCATAAGTTTATTTGCAATTTAATTTAAATTTATTTTTTATTTTATTTATTTCTGATTTATTTTTGTGAACAGTCAACAAATTTCAATTTGATATTAAAATATTTTTATAAATTTTAGTATAGTTGCTAAACGATATAAATTTATGTAAAATTTTATCATCCTTTTATTTTAACTTGAATTTGGCTATGAAATGAGTTTATGAATCAAAAATTAAATATTTTTACTTTAATATCAACTTAGTCACATTAAGTGGTGGTTTTAAAAAGAATTTGTGAGAGAATTTATTCCCACTTATCAAATAGTATTAATTGCATATTTAATTTTTTTTTAAATTTTCTTAATTTGAAATATATTTTTTCCCTTAATTGAACTTCTTGATATCCTGCTCCCCATAGATACAGAAAAAAAAAAAAAAAAAAAAAAAAAAAAAACGCAGCAAGAGAGTTAAACTTAAAATGAAAGTTGACGCAACCCATTTATTTCCAAGAGTACCGTAAAATGGGATGAATAGGAACAGCGGGGTGAATCGGAACAAAACTTCATGAAGTTACAAAGAAATTATTATTTTACACAAATAAAGCAGTTTTATTAATTATATATTTATTTTTCATTTGGTTAACATGTTTTTAATCTTGGAACATCGTTTTGTGAGGTTTTCAACACTGTCCTTTTTTTAAAAAAAAATTCTGAAAGAGCGTGCATACAATCCAATGAATTTTAACCTTTCCAAAACTTATCCCTTAATTAATAACATGTACCAGTTATAGACTTAACTAATATATTTTTAGGTAAGTATAAACATTCACAACAGCATGCCATACTTAATTTAACTTGGTTTTAAAAACTTTTTATTTTACGAATTTTTATGTTTTGCCTCGTCTCGATTTTGAGATTTGCGGGGTGAATCGGAACACTTGAAAAGTGATATTAAAAGGCTGTTTTTGGCAAGATTATGTTCCACACAAGATTCAACGACTGAAGAAGAGTCTAATTACTCCCTTCAAGACAGTAATCAAGATTGCAGGCTTGAATAAATGTCAGAAGAGGAGCCTAGTTTCCGCATAGCAGAAAACCCGATTATTCCAGTGTTTTTTTTTCTCTAAATGACTTCTTTATCTTTAAGTTATATGGAAAAATGTATGAAGACTCAATGTGAGAAAAGTTTTACACCCACAAGATTATTGCTATATAAGTGTGTTTTACAAAAAGCGCTTATGAACGAAGAGATTTTCTGAAACAAATGAGGATGCTTTTCTCCTTTCTCAAGATATTTTAAAGAATTTGCAGTCATACAACACGCAAACATAAAGTAGATTAAAAAGTATTTTTAATTTTAACGACTTTTTGGATGGGTTATAGGAGAGTTATATAAGAGTTGATACGCTTTCAAACATATGATTTGTTTTGACAATAATTGACAAACATAAATTTTATCCGGCATATTAAATGATTTTTTTATGATAATTTTGTGTTCCTATTCTCCACAATGCATTATTATTTGTTTTTTGCCACCCTGTAAACATTTAAATAAGATCAGACATAAATTGTAACGAGTGTTCCGATTCACCCCTTTCTGCGGGGTGAATTGGAACACCATGAAAAAATTCAAAATAAATTAAAGTCCTAGTTTTTACAAAAAATTTTGGGTTGATTCTCAAAGAAGAAGGTAAGACCCAAGTTTCTACGTCAAAAATGTTCCTTAATGATCTTATTACAACCGATAATTACTTTGAAAGCTGAAAAGTGTTCCGATTCACCCCATTTTACGGTAGCAGAATTAGAACATTTTAATAATATATATTGTTGCGTGGATGGGTTCGAAACATTTGAAGCCAAAGCAGATCAAAACTTGAGGAAATTTATTCCGGTATAACTCTTTGCAGATTCTTTTACATCTCCAGAACTTTCCGTTCTAATAGACTCAATGCAGCTCTTTACACAACAATAGAGCACAAACAGCAGTTAAAAACTAGATACACAACTGTTCAAATCAACGCAAAAGACAATGCAATATAGTTCACTTTCGGAACTCTCTGAAAGCTCGCTGAGAGATAATTAACTCTTCGCCGGCCTTATATAGGAAAATCAATCCTTCGCGAATCTTCTAGAGATAGAAATTTGGAGAATTTTCCAGATCGCAGTCGAAAAGCCCTATACAGGTACATAGGGACCGAAAATGTCTCCAAAACCGTCGCCAACTTGGCGAGATTGCCATTAACCATAATGTTAAATGGCCTTCTCCTTGTAAAACTCGTTTTCCAGCATTATCCCTGTGAAACTCATTTTCAAACATTAAGAGACGCATTGCAGGAAAGCGAAGTAAAGTCAAACTCTTGCACTGCGTTATGCGAAATGTACATAAATTTTCCTTTTTACATAATTAATACTACGAAATATTTACAAATATACAGAAATTCGTAACATTATATATTTTTTGAATTCCACAGTAATTGATTTTCAATTGCAGAATTTTTGTTTACTTGAAATGCATTGTGTTTAATGAAATATTAAAGTTTTTTATTCAAAATTGTATAATTTTTGGGCTTGTAATAAATTTGTGCTATAAATCTATAAAAATAAATGTTGGAGAAACCCTACTATCTCTTAACTCCAAAACTTATCGGTAGAATAATATTTTTTTAAAAAACCCAAAAAGTAGAAACCTATCAATATTTTACTGGAAACAATTTTGGATGCTTGGATTCAAAAGTGTTAAATTTTTCAAGCTTACTTTTTTAAACGGCTTCAGAAAGAAAAAAACAGATTACTGATTTGGTATATGTTTGCAAAAGCTCAAGTGGTGCTTACTACGTAAACAGTGCTAATTCAAACCCTTTGAATTCTGGTTTTACTTTTGTTGTTTTATTACATGTCAAAAAAAGAAAAAGAAAAAAAAGCTATGTGTTAAAATTATGTAAATTTCCGCGTGCGAATGTACTTCCAGATATACTTTTTTAAAAATTCACCCATTTCTTACCGTTTAACTTAGAATTTTTTAATTTTTTTTATAGGAAATTCCTTCTCATCCTCTGGATATAAAGACATTAACGAATTGTCTTAAAAGCAGAGATCTTTTGGAAGAAGAATTTAAAGTAAGTTCTACTGATCCCTTTCAGAATTTCTGAACATTATCCTGTTGTTGTTGCTAATCCTCACTGTCTGACGGAGTCAAACAAGATCCACGAGTTCGTTGACTAAAAGGAAGTCGAAGACTAGGAGAGGATTGCTAAAGAGATCCTCCTTAGAGAGTCCCATGCAATCCAAGAGGTGCTCAGGAGAGGCCTGATGATTTTGGCACTTGGTGCAGGTGGCGAAGGTTTTCCTGCCCTCGTTGAAAGTGAGGCACTTGATGTGACCGCTAGCAAGCCTTGATAGAACAGTCAGGGTACGGTCTGTCACACGGGAGATCAAGGGACAAACCCGGTTTTGAGCCCTTGTACCAATTATGGGCTGGGGGTGTTTTCCACTCCTCCGAGATCTTTGATTTTTCCAGAGATTACAATTCCAAAAAAGTAAGTGTGGAAGAGGGAGATGTTGAAATCCTGCAACCCTCCTTAGCAAGGATATCGGCCATTTCGTTCCCGTGGAGATTCACATGGGAAGGTACCCATTGCAAATGAACATCATGATTGAGAGAAATGAGCTTTAATTTAAGCAGGATAGAGGTGCTGATCCTGTCGCGGATGGTGGAGAGAGCTACGGCTGTCATACAAGATCCATAGGTCACCATAATCCTCTTCGGTTAGAATATCTTCTAGTCCCAGGTCTATTGCAATCAATTCACTTCTGAAGACAGAGCAGTGATTAGGATTACGATGAGAAAGAGTCAGATTAGCTTGAGGGGTTTCGATTCCACTGCCAGCAAGATTGTCAATTTTACTACCATCAGTAAATATTTTAATGGCATTGTTAGGAATGTGGCTCAGGTTTTCTAAGGTCATTTGTCTAAGATGTTCTGGGATGTAGTCTTTCTTGTTAACATGAGAACTTAAGTTAAAGTGAAAGTGAACCCTGGGGAATCCTTCAGCTGGATTTAAGCAGCATTGTAGTGAGTTGGGTTCAACATTACTATTGGGTAGATGAAGAGAGGCGGCCAGACTGAAAGGGCTGTTCCTCTTTAATCTTTGATGATTACTCCAGCTGTTAAGATACATGGAGGTCTTGTTGCAGAGGCCATAACTAGAGAGTTTATTATAGTATTTAACAAGACCAGCTTGTCTTCTAGTATGGAGCGGCTGCAAGTCGGCTTCATACAGAACGATTTCAGAAGGACAGCTATGTCTCAAACCGGTGATAATCCGGGCAGCACTTAATTGAACTTGTTCTAACTTCTTAAGGTTAGTTTTGGAAGCGCAACTAAAGAACATTATCCTAAGAAGCAAAGGTTTAAAAAATTGAATGGTCAAGGAATGAACAGCATTTTGTAAGAAGGTGAAAGCATAGTGTAATGCTAAGATCAGATTAATTAGACTGAAAAGTCGGTAGAGTTCTCTTCTGTGTTAAAAATCCTGACAGTTTGCTTTGACCCCATGCGCTATTTGCGGGTGTGCAAAAGGTAACTGCTATTGAAATTTCGTTTTTCAATAGTTGCCAAAAAAAAAAAAGAGTTCATACGATTTTAACCAAAATCGCTACGGTAATGCCTTTTAAGGTGTTCTAAACACCTCCACCTACGTGATTCCCGTAAAAATTCGATAAAGGCGTAAAAAAGAGGAAAACCAAATGTCTTTAACACGGAGTTCTGCCTTCAAGCATTGCCCATCAACAACTGTTTTTCCCCTGTTTACTTACCCGAAAGAATAACGTAATAATTATCGAAGAACATATCGCCAATTTTTCAAGTTTGGCGGTGCTTTTTTTTAATTTTTAGAACAGCCCACTAATTATCGCCAAAAATATTGCAAAACTGGCCAGTTTTAAAAATTAATGAAATTATGAAAACAATTACGGTAAATTACATCAATCCATGCCAAATATACAGTGTCCTGTATTATAATGTAATTAAAAGTTTTACGATGTTTCACGCCCTTAGTCTTTACAGATATTTTATGACAAATATGAATAAAAGCATCCTTATAATGGTATCTGCTGTTTGCTGATATTTAGCCTTGAAATTTGTTAGTTGGACAGAAAGATATTATGAAATTCATTTTTACTTTCTTGGACTTCAGTTGGTTGAAATAAATACTATATTATTACATTTTCTAAATTTATATGACGTGTCACAAAATAGCACTGACATCTAATTAAAACAAGCATATAATTAGAATAATTTTTTTTTTACCAAGCTGAAAATTATTTTTATTGCTACTTTTATTTCAAAATTACTTTAGGAACTATAGGGCAAATAATATGAACACTAGACTGATTATTTTAAATCGTATTAAAACCTTTGTTCAAACCTTGTTTTAAAAATATTATTTAATTTCCTAATTAGAAGCTATATAATAGTTATAAATGAATTTTCTTTTCAAATGAATAATTTTAAATCTATTCCACTTGTAACAAGAGTTTTGTATATTCTAACCTTTTTTTATAACCACCTTTTTGTGATTTTCAACAGCCAGGTGAGGACAAGTTACTAACGATCCTTGTGCCTAGAAATTTTTTACATGAAAAGTAATTTTATCTTGCATTTTATAAACAAGACTATTATCTTGACGTGATAGTTTATGATAAATGATGAAATAAACAACGAAAGAATTTCTCAAAATATATATATATTTAAAGGAAAATCTATTTTCAGAAAATCCCAATGAATATGGCTAAACTTGATTCAATTCCTGAAGGAGCACACGTGAAGAACAGGTACTCCAACATTCTACCAAGTAAGTACTAACGCAACTATATACATACTTATGAGTGCTAATTGAGAAATTCCTTTTTAAATGTATTTTGAAGTGTCTACCAAAATCTTACAAATCAATTGCTCCAAAACTATATCATGTCAATACCAATCACAAATGTCATAAAAATCTTTCGCGATAAATTAGTCTTATGATTGACCAATAACCCTTCCCACATTAGGGTGGATCAAATTGATTTTTTTTTTTTTTTTTTTTTTTATTTTTTTTTTTTGAAACGCATTAGGTAAAAAAGTTTTTACATATCTTGATAAGAACCACTGTAAACAAATTTTGAAAAAAAAAAAAAAAAGGAAAAAAAAATCTTCCGTTCGCGCATTTACCACAAAGCTAGGAAAAATTACAAAAAATAACTATTTGTCCTAAATATTTAAAACTTTCTAAACATTATATACTTGAATGGCTATAGTTTGCAATGTGTAGTTAAAGAGTGGTACAGAAAAACGCTGTTCTATGCATTTTTAAAACGTATATTAATAATTAAAAATACTCAAAAGTAAAAATTTTTGCTAAAAAAAAATTACCTTTTCAGAAAAATGCCTACTAACGTTATTTTTTACATTTTTTTTTTTTTTTTTTTTTTTTTTTTTTTGGTCAAAATTTTATTTATTTCACGTATTCACTGCAAAGTTTTAAAACGAAACGAAAAATAATTTTTTTCCATCAATTTGTAGAGCACATCAATCACTAGATTATCGAGATGCATTGGTTTTCATTGTGTGGAATGAAGTAGACAGAACTTGGGGGAAAAAATTAAATTAGTAATTATTCAATATTAATCGTTCGCGTATAACCTTTGAAACATGGATAAAAACTGCGTTTTGGCGGTTTTCAATGAACGTGGCCTATCTCGTGGCGCCTTCTCTTCCTTTGAAGCTCATTATACAATTGTGTTTCATTAAAACTATGCATCGACATTTCAAAGACTCTTCTATATTTTATCCAGAATTTGGCGAGATCGGCCAATATCGTTTCCAACGACTGGTTTGCAACGATTGACCAATCTCTGGCGATATTGGCCAGCGTTTCTGTGCTACTAGAGGCCACTGAAAGCTTGTACGCATAAGCTTTACTTGTCACGCATAAGCTGTGGAACGCTGTGTCAAACTTGTAACAGAGAGATTACAAAAAGTGGGTGGCGCTGACGCCAAATACGAATACATTGGGACAACCCTTTTTTCCCAAGATCCATAATGCCCGACTTTTCTAAAAATGTTTCATTCAAAGTGCATGACTGGAAGATAAATTTGAGAAAAAAGTGAACCAAATGAATAATAGCCTGGGTTTTTTTTTAAGGTTACTCTAAAGGGAAAATTGCCTCGCCTTTCGGTTACGAATGGGAGAAATCTCAGGTGTTTATTTGGTTTTCCTGCGCAAGAGCTTTGCGACAGCCATGCACCTCATCTACAATTGTGCAATCAAAATTTCCCACTTGGCTAAATAAAAAGGAATCGGCATCTGATATGGCACCTCTCTCCTTTTATACACCCATGCCACACTAGAGAGAAAACCCGGGAAACTAATACCAGCTAATACCGAAACGAGATTGTTACAGTTGCCGTCGTACTTACTCAAAATAGATTGCTTGCAACTAGGATTGATCATGGGACTTCTTGCATACGAGTCTTGCACTCAGGCCCAACTGTGAGTAGAGAGCATTTTTTAGAAAATGTAGGCGGTTGAGAATATCTTGATGATGAAGGTACTACACCAGAGCGTTTTAATCTAAATCATTTAGTCGTTTAAGGCAATTTCTAAAAAGCGTAATTTTTTTTTTTTTTTTTTTTTTTTCTCGTTCCTTCTGCGCTTGCACAATTTATTCGCAAACTTCATTTTCGTGACTAATGGATAAATTTTAACCTTATAACACAGTCCGTTCTGAAATTAGAATATCCACTACAGACCATGTCATGTTCCAATCCCTCTATTTTGGACTCGAGACGTTCTAAGCGTAGATCACAAAAAAAAAAGAGAGAGAGTTTAACAATTGTGGAAAATTTTACGTAATACCATACTTTCATATTCTTTGACTACTTAGGATTGAAAGTAATAAATCATACTCAAAAAGGTACTGACAGCAATATCAAACTTCGATGAGGCACCATAAAAGCCTCACAATTTGTCTCATTAATTTATTAGTTTTTTCAAAAGGAAACTTACAATGTCTTCTGCTACTGAACTACGAACTTGAAAAAACTAAATACGAAATCATGCTTTATATATTTCCGGGTGGTATTTCTATGTAAAATATTAGTCACCATTATGTATTCTTGTAATTTTGATATAGTAGAGGACAAATTTATTTCAGAACCCGAAACTAGAGTTGTACTGGCGGAGCCTTCTGGGGATCCTCTGAAATGCTACATCAACGCCAACTTTGTTAAGGTAAGTTCTTAAATAAAATGAAACTTTTCTCAGATATTATGAACATTAACGTAGAAAAGTTGAATTCGATTAAATAATTTAGCACCAATTTAATTTTTGGAAGAAGAATATGTAAAATGTTTTATTGGATGGTTTCAATCACAACTTTTATTTTAAATTCCGTTTAAAACACATTAGCTGCCACTGACGCGCTGGCGCGTCAGCATGGCGCTACCTCCCATGCCGGCGACGCTCTGGGACGACGATCGAGTATGATAAGTAAACTGCTTTATTTTTAGTTCGGATTTGGAGGTTGAACGATGAGGTTTTTGAGGCACTTTAGTGAAGCATTATTTTTATATTTTTAGTGCTTGGTTTTTAAATTTTGTGTTTAAATTTTTTTATGTGCATTTTTAAAAATGGCGAACAGTACAAATATTGTAGGACCTTCACAGCCCAAGAAAAGGAAAGTAAATAAAAAACTGACTGATGCCGAAATATTAGAATTACTAGAAAAGAGTGATCTTTCTGATTATGACAGCTTAGACGATGAAGATTACGGTTGGGATTCTACGAGCGAATCGGAAGGAGATAGTGATGTCGCTGTGTCACTTGTTTTAAATTCGGCTTCTGAGGATGGATATATAAATTTTGGTGGCAGCGAATGTGTTAACTAATTAGAATTTAAAAAATAAGGAATAGGTGTTCTGTCCATTAACAACCGAATTCAGTTTGGCCAACCCACTTGTGCCAAATTTGGATTGTTTTAATTGACTTCGAACTGGAGAAAAATCATTGTTTCTATCGGCGCATCGCCCTTCCGCCAGTAAACTCAAACTAAACTATTTCATAGCTTCCGAACTAACTTCTGGCAGGAGAAAAATTCGTGTTTCTATTCCGTTGATCGACACAGCACAGTCGTGGTGAATCAGGGATGAGTTTCTTCCGCCATGTGGCGGAATTCCGCCTTTTTAATTTTTTAGAAAAAAAAGAATTCCGCTTTTTCAAAGAAAGTTCCGCTTTTCTAATTCCTGAAAAAAATCCGTGTTTTCCCGCTTTTTCTATCCCACGAAAAAATAACTTTTTTTCTAAGGCTGAACCTCGAAACAGCTTCACTTCCGAATGATCGGGAAATTTATCGCTCAGAGGTCGCATCACATTCCTGCTCCAAATTCAAAAATCCACTGAAATACATTTTTTTAGTCAGTTTGGCGCTCAAACTCGCATTTTGTACTTTTCCAACTGCGCCGAAATTTGATCCTTTTGTGTCATTTTTTTCTCTGCTCAAAATGTAAATTCCTTCTTACGATTTCACGCGATTAACGTATACTAATAATGCGCTTGCTTCCAAGTCTGACATCCGCGGAAATATCGTTTATTTACGTTAGTATGTGTTACTTGTTTTTGTTAAGCGTTACGCTGATGTAATGTCCGCTACTGCCGAGATTTGTGTGGCTAGAACGTGCGTTATCGCTGTGATTTAGGTTGCTGTGGTGACTATTTTCCCGGAGTACTACGCTGATATAACAGTGTTATTGCTGAGAATTGTTCCGGTATCTTCGGCGCTAACGCTAATATTTACGTTTATGGATGGGCATTTTCGTTGAGTGCTACTCTGTTGTAAAATCTGAGACTTGCCCCTATGTTACCGAAAGAATGTTGATATTACCGTGATGAATTGCACTATCGCCGAGATTTTGTGATGGTAATTTTCATTTCGTGTTACGCCTATACAATAACGTTATTGTTGAGAATTGCTCCGATATATTAGGTTCTAACTTTGATATTTCAATTGGCGTGAGAGTTGTTTTCGTGGAATGCCGTACTTTGATAACATCCGATATCACCGAAATTTGCACTAGTATTATCAAGAAAATGTCGATATTACCGAAATTTGTGCAAATATCGTCGATGCTATCGCCGATACGATCGTTGTTGCGATTTTCATTTCGGCTGATATTTAGATTTTCGCCGGTATTGCAAGCGCTATTGCTTTCGTTAGAGTGATGTTCATTTTCGCCGAGGTTTACTCTAATACAATACCGGCTATTACTGATATTTTCAACACCGTTTTGTAGCCATTCGCTTAGACTTCCGTAAATGAGATAGCCGCTATATCCGTGATTAGTGCCTGTTTAAGGATCGATTTCGCCGTTTCATGTGAATCTATACTAAAAATTTTATATCATTTTATATAAAATTGATATAAAAATATTCTGAAAATTAGTCTCAATTAAAAAATTTCTAAAGAAGCTGTGTTTAAAGTTGTTATTTTAACTGCGATTGTATTTAAATTGTTGCTTTTTATTTTATTGAACAAGCTGAACGGTAGGAATAAAAATTTAAATGTAAAGATTTTAGTACTTAAAATGTAGCTTAAAAATTTAGGAAACTAGATTTAATTATATTCGGCCTGTTTGTTAACATGGTATAGTTGCTTAAAGTTGTTTGCTTGTTGAAAATTTGAAGTTTTTGCTGGTTTCCATCACTTTTAAAGGAATTTTTTTTTTTTTAAGCTATACCATGCCTGATGACAGCATAAAGTGTATCCCTACATCAAATAGGTGTCTTTATTTTGAACCATTTTTCTCACGGTCAGACAGAGAAGGTGCAGTGTTATAAACGCACATGGAAAACCACAATTTTTTTAAAGTATAGCTTAAAATGCGTTTTACGCATAAAACGTTTGGAGTTTTGTTTTCAGCTTTTTGATTTTTTACCAAACTCATCCCTGGGTGATGTACTTGCGCCAGTAAACTCAGATAAACCAAACCATTCTGTTGATCCCGAACTGAATTTCATTTTTGACACATTTCCTGAGATATACAGGTAAGGGGTTAAACTATATATAATATGGCTTCATAAAGTAAGCGTTATAAAAGGGTAAAAAAAAAATATGTAAACATAGAGTTAAATTAAGGGGAAAATTTATAATATGCGGAATTTCAATTTGGTTGTCTTGTTCTTATAATTACGATGTGTACAGTGGAGACATTTCTTAGAATATAAATCCTAATTTGAAGAATGCAATTTGAAGTAAACGTCTTTCTCTTTAAAGGGATATGAAGGTAAATCAGCATTTTACATTGCTTGTCAAGCCCCTTTACCGGAAGGCATTGAAGATTTTTGGAGGATGGTCTGGGAACAACAGAGTAGAGTTATTGTTATGCTTACCATGTTCGAGGAAAATGGCACTGTAAGTATTCGCTAACATGATTTAATAATTAGTATTTCAATTCCCTTTTGAAAGTCAGATCTAAAAATCTTTTTAAAAAAAAATTTAAAAAACATCAATGAAATAGCTATGCTTTTAGAGGAAAATCTGTAATTGACAATAAATAAGGCAATTAACCTTTTATTATTTTCCTTTGTATTTGAAAAATATGTGCTGTGTTATAAATAATTAGTAAAAAGTATACAAGGATACAATCTATGCATAGTAAAATAACAACTTGTAACTAACTTTAATGATTATGGAAGTCTGTTAGTTTGGTCTTTGTGCAAAATGGTGCGAATCGGAAATTCAAATTTTCGTCTTGAAACGGGTACCAAGTTATGCCATATTTGACTTTCTAACTGTAGTATTTCACTCCATCGATGATAAGAACAGAAAAGTAAAAACTATTTTTTTTACTTATTTGATTTTTTAATGAGAATAACTTATTTATTAGTTGAAATTTAAAATAGAAAGTAGTTTGGGTTTCTTGAATTATAATTGAAAAGAATCTAATCTAAACATGCTATATGTTTTAAATAAACCAATTAAAATTTTAATATTTTCTTTTTCAGTCTAGATGCGCCCAATACTTTCCACAAAGTACATTGGTGTCACAACCTCCTTTTGGGGATTTCCAGGTTTCACTTCTAAAAAAAGATGTGTACGAATTTTACACAATGTCTACTCTACGTCTTTTAGACTTGGAGGTAAAACCATTATGTTTATTAAGGATTCTTTCAATCTATAATAATAAAACAAGCTGTGTGTCTGTGTGTGTCTGCTGTCTGTCTGTCTGTGGCTCTGTGGATCTATAGAAACCTACTTAAAATTGGAGTAGAGCTCTGAAATTTTCAGCATAAGTAGTTTTGGCCTTCTAATTTTATGCATCATAAACAGAATGTTAAAATTTTAATTAGTTCTTTTTTAATTAATAAATATGTTACAAAACGATTACTAATAGGGCTACTTCTGAAATTTTCAACATAAGTAGTTTTGGCCTTTTAATTGGACTTTTAAAAAAACAGAATTTTAAATTTTTATTTTGTTCTTTTTGAATTAAATTTTTTTAATTAATTAATCAACATTTTACAAAACGACTACTAATAGGGCTACAGCTCTGAAATTTTCAACATAAGTAGTTTTGGCCTTCTAATTGTATACATCACAAACAGAACGTTAAAATTTTAATTAGTTCTTTTTTAATTAATTTTTTTAATTAATTAATAAATATGTTACAAAACGATATCTAATAGGGCTACGGATCTGAAATTTTCAACATAAGTAGTTTTGGCCTTTTAATTTGACTTTTAAAAAACAGAATTTTAAATTTTATTTTGTTCTTTTTTAATTAATTTTTTTAATTAATTAATTTATATATTACAAAACGATTTCAAATAGGGCTACAGCTTTGAAATTTTCAACATAAATAGTTGAGGCCTTCTAATTGGATTTTTGAAAAACACTATTTTTTTTAATTAAATAACAAATATTTTACAAAATGATTTGTAATTGGGCTACATTTCTGAAATTTTAAACACAAGTAGTTTTGGCCATCTAATTGTACTATTGAGAAAAAGAATGTTAAAATTTTAATTTGTTTTTCAATTAATTTTTTCACAAAAATCGACTTCGAATAGGCCTAGATCTCTGAAAGTTTCAACATATGTAGTTTTAGCCTCTAATTTTGCTTTCCACAAACACGTGTTAAAATAATCTTAAAGAGGTGTTGTATTATTGTATTAACGGGGAATTTTTTCTTGACAAGGAAGAGGTTCCAATATTAAGTCTTTACGTAGAAATTAGATTTTAGTGAGTGAAGCGAGCTTATGCTTACGCAGCAATGAACCTTTCAGCGAGCGAAGCGATTCTATGCTTGCATAGCAGTGAACCTTTTAACGAGTGAAATAAGCCTGTGTTTATGTGTCCATGAACTTTTCAGCGAACGAAGAGAGCTCGATTTTGCGTAGCGATGAACCTTCCTGCGAGCGAAGCGCCAAAAACTGGGTTTTATACACGAATGACAGATTTCCGCAATGCGAGGCCTCACAGCTAGCTAAAATATTGCACATGTTAAAATTTCGTAGCGAAGCACGGGTATTTAGCTAGTGTTTAATAAAGTAGTTTAACCATCACTAGTGTACACAGACTGCGAATTGTAAGGGAATAATCAGTCGCTAACGAATATATAATCTCACGGTGAAAAAACAAATACTAAAGTTCGGTTTTGAGAAAAAAAAACATTTCTTCCAAAATATATGCGATTGATTGCCTCCAAATAAAGTATTTAAAAAGACATTAAGTCCTCCCTCCCCCCCCTGCTTTTTCAACCTCCGCATTTATCGTCTGTAAAAGCTGTTTCATCACGTTATGATTATTTACGCAGTGAAATCAACACAAGTGTTATTCAATGTTAGCAATATTATTCAATGAGTAGCTTCTTATTATTTAAAAGCGTTATTCAAAGCATCCAAACTGCAAGTAAAATAGACTGGACTTTATATAAGACTTTAGACCGAATGAAAAAGCTACATTGAGAAAAAACCTGAGGAATAGTTTTCTAAAAAATACAAGAATGTCGCCATTTGTTCCACTACATTTAAGTGGTATATGGTCATAATTTGGCCTAATTGAAAACGTACTAACATAATAGTAAATGTTTAGTTGCTGTTGTGAGGCTTACGACCTATGAGCGAAAAGCTGAATTTGAAACTATGACTCATCTTATGACAAATTGATTAAAACACTTAGATCAGTATTATGTGAAAGGTACTAATTGCTCACAAAATGAATCTTGGATATTCGTTATGATTCGAAATATACGTCGAACTTTAAATCTTTTATTATTTAATGATGCTGAAAAAAGTCGGTAATGTGTACAAAACTGCACACACATTCAACTGAAAACCACATGTGTATTTTCAATCAAATAGTTAGATTAGGACTTGGAATAAATATTCTCGATTTCAATTCCTATTGGGAAATGTATAAAAAAAGATGAAACCCAGATTACATCTGAATAAAAATATTTAGTGATTAAATTCCGATACCTAAAAAAAAGTTACATATTTTCTGAGTATACAGATCTATTGTATTCTTAGATACATTGAAGTTTTTTACTGTATTGAATTCTCCCATATTAATTAGAGGTGTGTAACATCACACAACTTTCAATTATACTTAATACTGGTTACTGCATTTATATTTACCATGGATTGGTGTAATTCACCGTTTTCGTTTTTATATTTTCATTAATTACAAAAATAGGAGCATTTTTGCGATATTTTTGGCAATAATTATTACATTTACAATAACAACAACCAATGTTTTTTTTTATTTTTTTATTTTTGGCGATAAATACCCGATTATTGTTTTTTCTGAGTGAAGTAGAGAAAAATAAACTTGTCGATGGGTGACGCTCAAGGGAAGCTATGTGTTGAAGATATTCGACTTTTAACTTTTTCCGCCTTTATCGTATTTCTATGGAAATTTCGGAGGTGGGGATGTTTAGAACACCTTAAAATGCCTCGGCAATTTTGATCAAAATTATAAGAGCCGTTTTTTGGAAAAATTGACGAAAAACATGCATTTTTTAATGGCAGCTACCCTATGTGCATGCCCTAATTTGACCAAAACCTTAATGGCAAGTCCCATGACCACTGCTAACCCGTACACAAAATTTGAACAGCGTAGGTCAATCTGTTTGGGAGTTATGCTGACTAGAGACACACTTAGAAATTTTTTCCATACCACTTTTTTGAACTTGGGATATTCCAAAACGTGGAGAAATGAAAAACATTTTTTTTTTTTTTTTTTTTTTTTAACCGAATGCTATACTTTTATCACCCTATATTTCAAATAGAGTAAATGAATGTAAAAATTAATTAAATTATAATCATAAGTGAATTATTAATTAAATTAACTACTCAGCCACCTGGGTGATATTCGTATGGAAAAAAAAATTGTTCACCAGTCTTGGGTGATTTCCAGTCATTGGATTGTTTTTAATCTCATTGTTCTTTTCAGAAAAATTTGTTTCGTGACGTAGTTCATCTGTGGTTTACCGGTTGGCCAGATGTCGGTGTGCCAAAGGATCCCTCTAGTTTGATCACGTTTGTACAACAATGTCGCCCTTATGTTAACTCGAATACAGGTCCAACGATTGTACACTGCAGGTGAGTAAACATAGGCGTTGTCAAAATAATAAACGTTCATGAGATATATTCTTACATCGGCGACTAATATTTAACAGCAAATTTGATGTTTTAAAAATATCTTCTTTTTTTTTAAACTGGGAGAGCTCACTGTATGAGATTCTTTCTCGCACTCAAAAATATTTCTCTTTCTTTTTCAAAGTCCAAAAAGAATTATCGTTCAGTATTCATCCAGCTAGAGGAGTGGAGATGGGAGGGTATTTAAATGCAAAGTATATATATCTCGCGCGAGATCTTACAGACCAGGTTTGTTATCAAGTTCTCTTGGGCAAAATAAGCATAAATTTGTGCCCTTAGTTAAATTGTTGCTTCTTCTTTTAGAAAGAATATTTATAATTACAAATCAAATTATTGAAAACTGATAATTACGATAAATTTTAAATATAATTTTTATACATTCCTAACCGTTTTAACCTGTTTTAAGTTCGGAAATTAATTCTTGTATGCCTAGTGCGATCGTTACACGAATTGTACCAATATGAAAAGGACACAGTACAATGTGAACACATCTCTGCGATAGATTATATGAAATGGTTCTATGTTTTGTACTTTCAAGTGCCTAATCCTACCAAGTAGGTAGCTAAATTTAACACGTTAGCTGCTGCGTGACTTGCTGAGATTCACAAAGGAGCTTTATTTTTTAATATGAAGCCCATTGATTGACAAATGGTGCAAATATGGGAAGAGAACTCCAAAAAGACACCCGTTGTTTTTAAAGCCAACCTGTCTGGATCAGTTTACCCCGAGTGGAAATGCCGTTCATGCTGTAATTATCCTAATTAACAAAGAGCTTTACTTAGATCATAAATAAATTATGTAGTGAGGGGTTGGCCATTACTATTTCATCTCGGATAGTTCTCAAGTGGAGAATAAGATAAGAAAAAGAGAATAAGGCACAGAGCGCTTGCCAGAGCAAAAAAAAAGTAGGGGGGGAGTAGCAGGCTAAGCAGATACTCGTACTAAAGTAGAGTACATGGAACACATAAGAGGATATGGCAGGTTTGTCAAATTGTGACGATAAATTAAATTTTTTAAAACAGGTACATTTTAAAGACAAATTTACAGAGGTGACAAACTTGCATGTCCTAGGTCTTAAGGAAAATATAAATTAATAAAACAAAAATACAATAATAAAACGTTACATTCATTGTTGGGTGAATTTAAATTCTGAGAGCTCATGACGATTCATCATGATGGATCGTGATAAATTGTCCTAGGTCTCTTGAACTTCTACTCCCCAATAGGATCATAATTAATGATGCCTTTAATGTGGGATTGTACACTATTTTCAATTTTAATATGATGATTGTGCGACATAGTTCAGATACAGTTGTCGATTGAGTCCACGCACAAATATCTTTGGATTATCTTTTGTTACTCACGTACCAGGGTGCATTTGTCATTCTTCTGGCTACTTTATTTTGGAGTGTTTGTAACTTTTTCCGGTCAATTTTCTTTGCTGTTGACTATACAGGACAGGCGTATCCAAGAATTGATTTAATAACTGATTTGTAAAGCAAAACTTTAGTCTTAAGACTAGTCTTTGATCTTTTGCCCATGATGGGATTCAATGAAATAAGAGCAATAGTCGCCTTTCTAATGGCTTCTTTGATGTGGATTTTGTACGTTAATTTTTGGTCGAGATGAACGCCGAGGTATTTGGTGTGTTTAACGAATTCAATATTGTTGTCAAAGATTTCAATTTTGGATAGGATGTGTTTTCTTGTGTGATGTCTTCTGAAGAGGACTGCTTGAGATTTTTGAGCATTGATTTTAATGCGCTATTTTTCAGCCCACTCTTCGACTAAGTCGAATGTTTCTTGAAGTTTGTCGATGGCTCTATTGCCTTGTTTTTATGTACAAAGTAAAGCAATGTCATCAGCAATTTGCTCGACTGTGTAGTCAGGTACTTTGGGAAAGTTATTAATGTAGACATTAAACAACAAGGAGGCTATAATGCTCCCCTGGTGAACCCTTGCTTGTATAGGTTTCTCTGAAGATTGGTTGATGCGAACTCAAAAAGTTCTATCTTTGAGGAAAGGATTTAGGATATGAATAAGGTCCATTGGAAGTTTGGCGTCAAAAAGTTTTTTGATGAGCCCGTGGTTCCATATTGAATCAAAAGCTTTTTCAATATTAAGAAAGCATCCGGCTATCATGACTTTGTTGTTGAAGCAGTTTATGCAAAGTTTAACAAGGCGTTGGACTTGATGCGTTGTCGAATGACCCGGGATGAACCCTTATTGTTTTGAGCTGGTAAAGTTTGTGTCCTTAATGAACTTGTCAAGCCGAATTTTGAGGGCATTTTTAAAGAATTTAAAAATGCAGAGCAGCAGACTAATAGATCTGTAGCTGGAAGCGTGTAGAGGAGGTTTACCAGGCTTTTTGAAGACAATTATGATTGCCTTTTTCCAATCATTTGAGAAATACTTGAGTCTAAAACAAGCATTAAATATGTTGGTGATAAGGATGACATATTTGTAAGCAAGGCACTAAGATCTATACTACTTTTATTTGTTTGAAATACATATTTATCTAAATACTCTTTTATTCAGATAACCCTAGCCCCCCTCGTGCTGCATAGGGTTAACTGAAAGCTTGTGTTTTTAAAACCTTTATTAAAGTCTCGCCTTCTGTAAATAGTTATAATGAGAATGAGTGGAATATAGTTGTAAAAAGCTATTGTATCTACACCATGTATGCTAGTTTCTACTGTTGATAGTATTGTACTTGAACTTATTATGAAGAATTAAGGATTTGTCTTCAACAGTAAAGTAGCACATCTCTGACTTCCAGGAGGAATGATATACTGCTTCAGACGAGTTTAAAATATTAAGCTTAGAAAATAATGGGCTTGGAGAATACGTTATCACTAGAACTTTGTTGGTAATGTTATATTCATAATGACCTCACTGACTACATAGTATAATTTTTAGATAAATTTTGTTCTTTTTCTTATGTGTGAAGTACTGGCACTGGACGAACGGGCGTTTTCCTAGCTTTGGACATCTGCATGCGGGAATATGAGGAGTCGAGGTCTATCGACATTTTACAGTGCATTTCCCAGCTTCGAAGGGATCGCGGAGGAGCCGTGCAGAATAAGGATCAGTATATTCTCATTCATGAGGTAAGGGAAACGATTAATCTGTTAGAGAAGTTGTTCAGTAAAAATTTATATGATTGCCTTCCATACTTTGTCCAAGGATAACTGTTTACAGTCAAAATTGAACTAGACGAACAAGCTGTTTGTCAAAATGCAGTCATTATAACTTCTTTTTTCAGTCGGATCAATTTTTGTTTGTCATTCAGCCAATATAAGAAAAATATGTAAGCTTCTAGAGAAAAGTTGTGAATATTGAATTTACTTTTTTATAACTCCCTCCCCCCCCCCCCTCCCCCCCCCCCCCCCCACGCTTTGCTTTTAAATCTTCCAAATTCAGTAGCCTCAAAGAAGTAACCAGCAGATCTCCAAGTACAATTTTTCTCAGTAACTGAAGAACTTGCATTTGAAGTATCTGACTTCACTAACCGAGTCGTATGTTCATAATTCTGTTTCGCAAATAAATTTGGTATTTTAAAGTCTAAAGTGAAAAGAAGTAGATCTGATATGCACACAATGAATAACTCCAGAAATGTTTCAGTACAAATTACACGAACTATTCGCATTTTAAAATATACAACTTGAATCAGAGATCCTACAGCAAAATTATGATCTTACCAAATAATAGCAGTATAACCTGTAGTATTGGAATCCTTTCTAAATAAAGTGTGGTTAGTTTAAATTCGACTGCAAAAAGAAGTCAGAACGACCACAATCGCTTAAATTTGATTTTTGACTTGACTATAAAAAAACCACTTTGCACTAAGTCTACGGTATCAATGTTTAATATTTAGCCCAGACGTATATCTTCATAGCTAGATATTTAAGTTTTAGATTTTTTTGTTTGATAAATTAAAATCAAGTGTTTGATTTGAATCTTAGGGATTCTTTATGTTTAAATGTAAATAAAATGTGTTCAATTGCTTATGAGTTTGTGATGAACGCATGACCTAAAATTGTAGGCATTATGTGGATTAAGAAGTTTTTCTTTTTCTTTTCAGGCTATTCTTGAATACGTATCTCGGGTAGAGAACCAATCACATTGCCCATCGATATGCAGCAAAAATTCACGTGATAAGTGATTTAAGCAAAGAAATAACATACAAGTGCTCAAACAATTGAAATCTTGGAGAAACTGCGCTAATGACAATTTGCAGTTTTGTTAAATTATGAGATATATTTAATCGTTGTACAAAGGAGTATTTTATATAACTTTAATTTTGTTGAAAATTTTTAGCATTTATAGAATTGAAATTTGTGAAATATTTATGTAATTAAAAATATTTAAAAACACTTTCGTTGACTTGAATTGAATATTTTAATGTCTTAATAAACTTTTTTTTTACTGAAGAAATTTTCAGTAAGTGCTTTTTGCGAGTTCTTAAGTTACATCAAAATTCGTGGTTCGGTTTTTTTATACAATTTTCAAATTCAAGGTGTTTAAATAATCTATGTGAAATTTCAAAGGAAGTTAAAAAGGCTAAAAATAAAACCAAAATTGGCAAAGACTGCATACCCTCTCTATACTAATGCAGTAGTCTATAATAATAAAACAAGCTGTGTGTCTGTCTGTGGATCTATAGAAATCTACTTAAAATTGGAATAGAGCTCTGAAATTTTCAGCATAAGTTGTTTTGGCATTCTAATTTTATACATGTCAAACCGAATGTTAAAATTTTAATTAGTTCTTTTTTAATTAAGTTTTTTTTTTAGAAAGCGACTTCAAACAGAGATACAGCTCCTAAATTTTCCATATAAGTAGTTTTAGCCTTCTAATTGCAGTTTTAAAAAACGGAATTTTAAAATTTTGATTCGTTTTTTTTAATTAATTTTCTTAATTAACAAATTTTTTTACAAAACGACTTCCAATAGGGCTACAGCTCTGAAATTTTCAACATAAGTAGTTTTAGCCTTCTAATTCGTCTTTTGAAAAACATAATTTTAAATTTTTATTTAGTTTCTTTTTAAATAATTTTTAATTAATTAATTGATTAATATTTTACAAAACGGTTTCTGATAGGGCTACACAGCTCTGAAATTTTCAACATAAGTAGTTTTAGCCTTCTAATTGGACTTTTGAAAAACAGAATTTTAAATTTTTATTTTGTTCTTTTTTAATTAATAAACATTTTACAAAACGACTATTAATAGGACTACAGCTCTGAAATTTTCAACATAAGTAGCTCTGGCCTTCTAATTGGACTTTTGAAAAACAGATTTTTTTTAAATTAATTTTTTTAATTAATATTTTACAAAACGATTTCTAATAGGGCTACAGCTCTAAAATTTTCAACATAAGTAGTTTTGGCCTTCTAATTGGACTTTAGAAAAACAGAATTTTAAAATTTTGTTGGTTTTTTAATTAACTAACAAATATTTTACAAAACGATTTGTAATTGGGTTACAGTTCTGAAATTTTCAACACAAGTAGTTTTGGCCTTCTAATTGGACTGACAAAAAGAATGTTAAAATTTGTATTTTAATTAATTTTTTCGCAAAAAGCGATTTCTAATAGGCCTAGAGCTCTGAAAGTTTCATTCGAAGTTTTGGCCTCTAATTTTGCTTTCCACAAACACTAATAAAATAATCTTAAAGGGGTGTTGTATTATTGTATTAAAGGGGGATTTTTTTTTTTCTCATCAAGGGAGAGGCTTCCAATATACGCAGCAATTAGATTTTAGTGAGTGAAGCGAACTTATGCTTACGCAGCAATGAATCTTTCAGAGAGCAAAGCGAGTCTATGCTTGCATAGCAATGAACCTTTCAACGAGTGAAGTAAGACTGTGTTTATGTGTCAATTAACTTTCAGCGAACGAAGCGAGCTCGATTTTGCGTAGCGATGAACCTTCCTGCGAGCGAAGCGCCAAAAACTGGGACCTATACACGAATGGCAGATTTCCGCAACGCAAGGCCTCACAGCTAGCTAAAATATTTCAAGTGTTAAAATTTCATACCCAAGCATGAGTATTCAGCTAGTTAAAATTAAAAAAAGGCTCATTGTTTCATACAATAACATTCACGTAACGACTGTTATTGAGTTTTCAGAAATGCATTGAATCCTGGTTGTGCTTGGCAACACATGCGAAAACAAAGTGATGAATTTAAAAGCTTGTTGTTCAATGTTTTGAGCCTCTTATTTAAAAATAGGACTCATTGTAAGGATTCTTACCACTAGCGATCCGATGCAATTTTTGTGGGGAAGGGGAGGGGGAATGAAGACTGAAGAAGCCACAATACCAAACAATATTGAGAAATTTCTCCTGTGTATTTTCCCATTTCCTAGCTTTTGAAATAAAAATTAGGAAGAAAAAGCAGTATTTTATATTTTTTTAACAAAAATTTTATATATAACTATCAATTGACATTTCATTAGGATTCCCATTTTGAAAAATCAAGATTTGAATAAATAAGGGCGTTATCGTTTTCATTATTAAAAAAAAAAAAAAATGGCAGCACCTCATGCCGCAATTTTGGCGAAATAACTGGTCCCATGGGCACCATTAACCTATATACAAAAGTTGATCACCATAGGTCAATCCGTTCGGGAGTTATGCTGACCATAGACCGACACACCCACATTTTTTGTATACTACTTTTTTGAACTCAGCATTTTCCGAAACATGTAAAAAAAGGGGGAAAAGCCTAGGGGTATGGAACATCGTTAATATATGGTTAATTGAAACTAAAAACTAACAGTTAAGTAATGCTGCCCTACGACGTAGTATAATTAAAAAGATAAGGGGAAAATATGCGATTAACGTAATGCAATTTTTATTTTGCTCGTAGCTTCAAATGAATGTTCAAATCCAAGATGTTTTACAGAAACTACCTTTCCTGCATGTACGTTAAATTCATACCTTCGTTTGTAGTTCTCATCAAAACAATTACCACACTTTTTTTTTTTTTAAAGAAAAACTTATCTTTTTTATCATTCACAGTGTCGAATATAAGTGAAATGGTTTGCTCACATCACACTAACGCCCCCCTGATGGCTGTATAGTTAGCGCTCTGGCTTCGCATGCCAAAGGGGTCGGGTTCGAATCCCGGGTTAGGCATGGATGTTCGTTGTGGTTCGGAATCCACGTTAAGCTGTAGGTCCTGGCCTAATTAGCCAGTATTGTGCAAAAGTATAGGTCGTTGAGCATACAAACAAAATCAAACTACATCACACTAACACACACATAGATACAGGAGATCAAGGATTGGCTCTTGGTTGCAACACTTGGTTTGCCAACTATAGAAACTGTGATGTGATATTGACTGGGGACGGTTGAACCCTCCTCCTCCCGCAAGCTTCTTATCTCCAAAGGAATTCGAGCCGACCAAACGGTATAGCGGTTAACGTGCTAGCTTCTAGACAGCGAGGTTGCGGGTTCGAGTCCCGTGTTAGGCATGGGTGTTTGTAAATGTATGTTGGCTTGTCTAATGACGAATGTTTCGGCTCATTATAACCCTCGTGTTGCTGACGGCGCCAGATAATCTGAAAACAACCAACCAAAGGAATTCGACTGAAAGGGAAGATGATTCTGAAAAACTTCGAAATGAGAGGGTGTCTCCGATGGAATTTGTGATCAACCTTCCGGCTCTATACCGACTTGTATCTGCTTGGTGAAGAACGATTGTCATCATCGTTTAAGAATTGCCAACTTGAATAAACGTTGTCTTGTATTGGGATTTCGCATAATTTTTTTTTTATTTGCAACAGGCATATTTTGGATAATTTGACGACTCAGTTAATAAAAAAATCATCATTTGCCGGCTAAGAAAATAGTGGGAGGGGGGAGGGGGATACTCCCCTTCCCCATAGGATCGGCCCTGATTCTGATATTCAATTTTCCTGCGTTTTATATTATTTTCCAACTTTTGCTTTAAATAAAAATTATCTCTAGCGCTTCTGTATATTAAATTAATTCATTTAGAAAACCGAGTTTTCCTGCTGTTCAAACACATCCATTTCCCCCCCCCCCCTTTTTTTTTCGTGAATTTTAACTCTTATGCAATAAGATGAGATTAGTGGTTGTGGAAACGTCTCTTATTACGAAACTGCTTTATTATATGCAATATTCAACATAGCACATAGCTCAGCTTTTGAAAATGCTTTCAATGTTATTGGTACAGCTCACCAAGAGCTGAAAAGGGTTTCACTACAACATTGGCATTTATTGCTTTTTGCTGCGCTAGAAGAAGTCGTATTGAATATTAAACCTTGTTAGCTCTGAATGCATTTATAGAAAGTATCGCAACGCTGTAGGCGAAGTGAAGTAAAATAAGACTAGGCGACAAAAAATTTATTTATGAATTTTCTAAAAATAGTCGTCCTTATGGAAAATGCTTACATTTTCGCTTTTGTGGAATTTATTTTTTATATATATATTAATAGAAAGTAATGGGGAGGGGGGGGAGATAAATTCCATCACTCTTCTTCCAGAATTGCAGATTTCTCTAACTTTTCCATCTATAAATGTACTTTATTTTTTTCGACTAAATTAAAAAGTGAAACTATTTTCATGCGAAATTTGGAGTCAATCAAAGCGAAACTCTTTCAGTTGGATTTTCTGCCACTTAGTTCATGAATGAAATAAATTAATGGGTGATAATCTTGTCAAATCTGCATTGGTTTGAAAAGGAAAATGATTGGCGATAATGGAATATTCAGGCAATTTTGTTATTCGTTAAAAATCAAAGTCGTTGACAAGTCCTGATCTTGATAAGTTGGGGCCCAAGGCCCGGACACTTTCAAGGGCCCTTTTTTCAAACGCGAAATTTATTGGAAATGGGCTTGAAACATAATCAAATGAATTACCACTAAATATAGAAAAACTTGATTAATTAATGTTAATATATTGTTTTCTATAAGTTTTTTTTTTTCTCACAAATAAAGAAGAAAAAATCCAAACAATTAAATTTATAAACTAAAACAGGAAAAACTTAATTTTGTAACGTAGCATTGCATTTCACGATCTCAATGTGTAGTCCAATCAGTGACAAAAATACCTGCAACATATTTACAACTTCAAAGTAGACATTTGCAGATCACATAATAAATTCGTCAATAATTCAGTTAATTTTTGTTTCTCTATCTTTCATGAAAGCTTGTTTTTTACGCTTTTAAATGATGATTTGGTTTATTTGAATAAATACACTCTGGGTTGCCAAAAAATGTTCAGGATCAATACAAAATGATTACTAAGTAAAAATTCATTTATACAGATTATAAAAGATATTCACAAAGCGTTTGTGAAAGAAAAGTTAAAAGTTTACAGCCGATTTCGGGGTCCCCTAAAATCATGGGCCCAAGGCCCGGGCCTTGTGGGCCTAGGCAATGATCAGGGCCATAGTTCAAGGGAAAAATTAAAGAACAGAAAAGGATAATTATTCGGTAAATTGATGAAATATTCGGCAAATGATGAAATGTCTAACTATCGAATTGCCATTCAAATTAGTATAAATTTTGCGAACATTTCCTGATGTTTATCGGGAGACCAGGATATTCTTTTTCTAATAGAATATATATTTTGTGAAAATATCCGAATGTTCTATCCGAAAATATCCGAATGTATTCTAATTTTGGTAAGTAATCTTAAAGTTTTATTTCTATTATATTTTTATAGTTTTTATGTTTCGTGAGGAGGCATGTCCGTTTTTTATGATATGAGTTGACTGACACATTATTTCTCAGCAATAAAAAAAGTATGCAATTTTTTTTTACATGAATTCATTTTTTAATTTTTATGGATTTCAAGTGTTACTGAAAATGTGACAAATGGGTCTGCAAGGACCATTTAATTCAGATTGAAATTTGTGCAAATTGTATAGGTGTTGAAGAGGACATAGAATGATTTTTTATAAAATCTATTTCTCTGCCCTATAATTTTTGTATACTAATTTTAGATGTAAATTTATATTTTCACAATAATTTTATCAACAATGTTTAATGTGATTATGCTTATCGTGTTTTAAAACTATTTTAAAAATAAAGTTGAATTTTCACAAAGTTCATTTCAATAATAATATATATATTTTTTTTATTCTTACAGTTTTCAAGTTATTTTAAAAATATTTTTTTAATATTTACTTCATTCTTTTCAATAATGTTGTGTTTTTAATTAAAATACCCACTTACTTTGATATTTGGTCTCAAATTTAATGGTATACAAAAAAAATTTGCATTGGGGGGACATTTGTCCCCCACTCGACTAACCAAGGGCTAAAGCTTGCATTCTCTAGATGTGTAACCCTTATTATTTAGGAATTACAAAATTGTCAGACATCTTTTGGATGGATCTTAAACAAAGAAGTAATAATGCTCTTCAATATATGATTAAAACATTGAAAAATAAAAAGTAAGACATTGTTTTAATAAAAGGTTGGTTGTCTATTTTAAGTTACTTGTACTGGTATCATGGTGCGTTAAAAGTACACGAAGCTTAAAAGGTGCAGGTACACAGAAAATAAGTTTTCATTTAGAAGATAGTAGACTTACCTATGAGAAAACTTGTATGCATGGAAGTGCTTCTAAGCAGTCCACAGCTTTTCTAACTATTAACTCTATCGATTTCGGAGACTAGGTTCAGTCAGTACTAACAAAAACGTTCAACAAGAATTTTCAGGCAAAAACATAAAAATTTAACAAAGCCAGGCCAAAAAGATTTTCAAGCAGTTCTACAAGTTATTGATTGAAGATTGAAAGAAGCTATAATTTTCAAAAACAAATCAGCCCCAACTATTTTATGAAATTGAACTATCGGTGTTATCTTTTCATTCCCGAAGGAAAGTTTAAAACTGTGCTATACGTAAAATAAGCCGCAAAAAAGGGTTAGGAGATGAAAACTTCAATTTGGGTAATTCTCTGGATGAACTTACGGGACATTTTCACTCTTCTTCCTTCTCACAAATAGGTTCGAATTGCTAAATTATGACGAATCTATTTGCTATGTTTTTGTTTTATATAAAATTAGTTTGTGGCAAAGTTACATAGAAATATAATTTAAGTAGGTAACACATTTATAAACCACCAACGCACGGGACACGGACGTGTCCCGTAAGTCGGTTTTATAAGGTACATATTTGACTTAGTTAAAATAATTATTTTTCCCATGTAACTTTGCAACAAACTTAAATAAAACAAAATTTCTAGATTCATCATAATTTTAAAATTATAATCTGTTGACGAAAAAAAAAAAAAAAAAAAAATAGCCAAAATGTCCCGTGCATACAGCAGAGAATTGCTCATTTGTATTATCCCGAAATTGATTTCTACAGACTTAAGTTGTTTTTCTCCAGGACCTTTCAAACTAAGGATACTTTTTATTTTAAAATATTAATTTGGAAACAAAGCTAGAGTGACAATGGCTCGTTGGCGTTTTAGACTGTATCTTTTCAAAGAGGGTAGATACGGGTATCGTGACATATAGTTGTCGTCTGGCGGGAGTTTTTCAGGTTTTTTTCTACCATCATAGGGGTAAATGCGAGACAGCTACCCCTTGAAAGACCTTCCAGAAGCCATTCCCTCTTTCACACATACCTTTTTCCTGCGTACAATGCACACAAGAGAAAATCTCCAATACAATAACTTCCACTGAGCATTCTCTCGCATAAGAATCATTAATTTAAAAGTGAAAAAAAATGTCATGCAATTGCATCTCAACCTATGAAAATCAGGGGGAAGAGGAGCTGTAAATCTACTTTTTGAGGAAACAGAGCTATCCATTGGCACATTAGTGGTACTTCAATGAGGAAAATGATATAGTTTGAGGGATAATTCACAGAAAAGACTATACGATTTAAAATGCTTCCATCTGTTTTCAAACCTTTAAACAGTGTTTTCTTAAATCAAGTGACTTACACTGTTCTTTTCTCTTGGTCTTCATATATAAGAATATCAACTGAGTTACAAAGATAACTTACAATTTTATTTATTTTGAACAGCAAGGAAGAGCTCATTTTACTTCAATTTTTCTTACAGTACACATAAACCTACCCTTATAAATATTTTCCGGTTAGTTATACTAATAGGTTAAAAAAAAATAAGGAGAAAGAAACTCAATTAACAGTGAATAAAAATATTTTATTACAATAAATACACATATAAAAAAATAAATGTATCATTGATAGTTGGTTAACTAAGTATATAATACAGGTCTGGATTTTCCATCAAGCGTCTCCAACAGTCACAAAACACGTAACGAATATATTCAAAGACTTTATCATTATATACAGAACGAGCTGTGTTTGTGAGATCAAATGGCTCTGTAAAAAAATTATGAATTATTAGAACCAATCATCAAATAAAGAAAATATAAAACAATTAACATTGGAGAGTCATCAAACATTGAATACTAAAACTTAATAATAGAATATATTTAAAAAAAATTATTAAAAATATTAGAATTATGCAAATATATTTTTAAAATTTTAAATCAAACCTTGTACGCAATGTAATACCTTCAATGCACACACACTGCCAATGACCAGCTTTATTTTTCGGGGATAAATTTCGTTTGGCAACATTTTTGGGTATTACTCGCCCCAGTCGAACAGAAATCGCGCTATCATAAAAGCTGAAAATAAAGTAAGAAAAGGTTTTTATTTTCGACTCAACATAATAAGAGCCTAACCAAAGCCCAATATCAAAACCAGATATGTGCATTTCAAGTGATTTAGCAAAAAGGAGAAAAAGTTATCTTACCTCATTTTAATGATTTGTGACATTTAAAGCATCATAACTTGAAGAGATTTTTTTTTTTTGTAAAATTTATATAGGTTCATGATAATATTCTAATGGAAATAAATGTACATAGCTGGTTGAAAATTGGCAATGACTTATATTTTAACATTGAACAATTTCTTGGATATTTAAAACTGTTCCGAAAACAATTATACTTTATTACACCAAAAATTGATTTGTAAGTACCCAGAATACTGTAAAAATTCCTCTGAAACTGACCAAAGAGATGTAACTTTATTTATATAAAAAAAGGATTTTTAGAATTCTACTTTTTCAGTCTTAAAGTGCAACTATTTAAGTTAAATATAGTTGTATGAAATAATGCATGATTTAATTACTTCTAAAGTATGAAAATAATACGAAATTATTAAAAAAAAGAAGCTAAGTTTGCTATTAAAATTAGCAGATGGAAAGACGGTTCCAACTTACTTAAATTCATTTGCAAAGTAGTTTAAGAATCCCATGAAAAGATCTCCAAGATCTTGCTGATTTTCTGATATAAAACTGGGTAAATCTTCATGAGGTTTAAGTTTCCTAACATCAGTATTCGATAGAAACTTATCCTAGAAAGTTAAGAACAAAAATTGACTTTTATGTAATAACAAAAAAATCATAACATTGCTATAAAGTGCCTGAACTACAATGTTCCATTTCTCAATAAAAAAATAACAATACTAAAAAGTACAGAAATATTAAATTAATCACTAAGTGGGTCAATAATTATTGACTAATAGATAGTCGATAATATTGAAGAACAAATATTCTGATGCATTGGATAAGGAAAGAATGCAAGGAAGGAAATAAATTTTTATATGGTATTAATATTTTTTTTTATTATTATCAATTTGAAGAAACTCCAACATTTGGAGTGAATTCCTTAATTAAGCCATAACTGATCAAATTTCACTCATTAAAAGTTAAATAAATAGTTTACAAAACTTCAGTATACACCTGTGTTGTCCTTTTGCAGAATTATTACAAATAGAAAACTGCAAATCCCAACTTTTTTTAAGCTTTAGAGGTTTTCTAAATTTCCATCTTAGAATTTTGATCCTTTTCTACTTGAACTGATGTATTTTTACATTTTAATTAGGCTCGAATAAAGGTCTAAAACAATTGAAGAGTTCCTTCAAAAAATTATACACTGAAACAACAATACAACTAAATAATTCCTCCAGAAAAGAAACTGCATAAAAACTATTGAAATAATCTACTACAATCCCATCTTTTTGATTCCAAGAGACATGGTTCTATTTATTCATCTTAATTATTTGCACTAATTTTAAAGTAAATTACTAAAATGTTACCATTTTCCGTTATGTTGAATGAATTTGATGAATTCCGTGTTGAGTCAATAAAATCAGAAACAATGAAACATGTGTTCTTGGGATCAAGTATACCAAACATCAGAATATTACAAAAAGCTTTTGAAAAATACTACGACATTAGAAAATTCACTCCTTCTCCAAATAAGGATAGTCAATGTGGTAAACTTTTTTCACGTAATTCCTTTAATAGGCAATATTATTTAACTATCATATTTTCTGCTAGAGTTGTTACTTACATGAAACTTCAAGGAGGGAAAGGATAAAACCTAACTATAGAAAACTCCCATAAAATATTTTTGCTAGTAGATAACTGGTCTCTTTAGCTCTTATCTGCCAGGATTTTCTCTGCCACATCTTCTGTAATCTGATAATATAGTTTGCTTCAATTTCCAAAAGAAATATTTTGTGCTTACTTTACTTGCAAAATCCTCTAAAAGAAACTGATCATTAAAAAAATTCTACTTATGTACTACTATTAACTATCCAGAGGAAGTTTCGCATTGTAATAAATAATAGACCTCGTTTTGCTCTCGCAAATTATTTCTTCTTTTAGTGATAGCAAGTGAGAAATATGTTGGTCAAAATATTGGGATTCAATATATATTGAGTATTGTGACACTATCAAAATTCAAGAGTTATCATAATTGAAATGCTTGATTTGTCAACACATGTTGTTTCAAAAACTTTTTAAACAGAAAAAATATAAAGTATATTAATTAATGCAAAACATAAATTGCTAAGAATTTATTTTCTTACCGGTTGCAATTGTTGAAGACATGGTACAACTGGAGGTTGACATCTATCTGCAGAATTTTAAACAATTACATTAAAGTTTAACAAAAAGAAAAGTTTGCAAATTTATGGCTTAAATTTTTTTTTATACTTGCACTTAAACTCTATTATTTTACACATTTAATTCTCAAATAAAATTATTTTGCACTCTGCTGAACTGTATAACACTATTTGTTGAAAATTGTACAAATTTGAATGTAAGCTGGGTTCACTCAAATCACTGAATGAAAATCAATGACTTTTAAGCCCATAATAATGTTTTTAAGGACCATTGAAAATTAATTTTCAGACATCATGTCTATACATAAATTTTTAACAGGGTTGGAAAAAAAAAAAAAAAATTTTTTTGTAAAAAACCCTAAAAAAGTTTTTTTTTTAAACCAGTTTTTTTTTTTTTTTTTTTAATCGTTTTCTAATTACATGTATACATATTTATAATTAAAATTTGACATTAACTAGAATAATTAACGTTTAAATAATAAATAATATTCCTTCTGAAAATAATTTAAACTAAGAAAATAACAATTGCTACTTATGAGGACACTTAAATCAGATTACATTTTAATGTAATATTTAGAGATACAATTTTTTAAATTCAATGTATACAATATAATACAATAGTAATTGGTTTACTGCATAATACACGGAATATTGCTCTTAGATTCATCAGTAATGGTGATAAGTAGTTCTAAATGATATTTTTAAGGTTTAGAAATAAGTTGTTAAAACACAAAACCTCAATTTTAGAAACAAATTTAAAATGCATCTTATAATTTAATTTTAATGAATAATTTTGAATAATTATAAAACATTAATATATCCATTAGATTAATATAAAAACTTATTGTTGATACTTATAAAAACTTCCAATAGTCTTTAATAACAAGATTTATTTTAAAATACGTTAGAACTTATTCTATCGATAATATTCGTATAATTTTTCGTTTACAAAATCTTCCCTCATGTAATACTAAAAAGGTAAATCTTCCATTCAGTGAATTATTTTCTTAAGAATTAATAGAAAGATAAACTAAATGCTTTTTTCAGGGTTCCCACTCTTATTGAAGAAAAAAATTCAAGGACTTTCAAGGACCTTTTTAAGAAAATTCAAGGACCTTTTTAAGAAAATTCAAGGACCTTTTTTGGAACAGAGTGTCCGCAAAAAAGTTATTTTGAAATCCCCTGTAACATCCAATGTTTCCCCTGATTAAGTCATCAACAAAATATACATATACTATAACTTTCAAATAAAAGAACATTCAAACTCACCATCATAAAAATAATTATGAATTATGTACTGTTTATCTGTACATCATTATGGTGCAAACAGCAAATTACTCCGTGCAGTGCAGTGTATGTATAGTGTACCTGTACTGTGCATGTGCACTTATACTTTAAAATCCCTTTTTTTTTTCCTTCCCATTACAGTCTAATCTCAAGAAAAGAGGACACTAGTATTAAATTTCAGATTTAATAAGCTGTTTTCTAAGTAAAATTTTAAAGGGAAAGACAAACCATAAATCATGTCAAAGTGGATGAAACATTCAACAAAATACTCTATATATTAACTATTTTTGTTTTCTGAAAACTTATAATTCTAATAAAAATTTATAAAATCAATAATTACTTTAAAAACATTTTGTAATGTGAATTTTTTATGTTTTTTGCCTCAAATAAAATTGGTAAAAATATTATACAACAATTTGTGTATTTAAAAAAAAACTGCCTTCAATTGTAGATGGAATTAGGGGAGTTACACCATTTTCAGTTTGCATAATTTCGTTGTCCAAATTGTTCAATTTAATCCCTGGCAATATTCTTTTTTGCTTAAGTTCAGCTGTTGCCACTGTTAAGGTACAGTACCTAGGCAAAATTTTACAAAATGAAAAAAATTTCATAATACAATTAATTTTATAATATTATAAATAAATAAAAATTGCTTTAACTTTTAAACTATTACTTATATCTATAGTTAAAATGTAAAATTGTATTTCATGTTAAAATAAACAATTTTACATTCAACAGCAGTTAAGATTATAATTTTAAATAAGGATACACAGTAAAATTTGGCAGTTGGGATTAATTTCGGGCGCAAAATTAAATTAAAATTCTAATCATTCAGCATTGACTCAAACCAAATGGTGAAAACGATCCTCACACACACATTAATCACGGACATTGCAGCTTTCACATTGGCGGAAGCCCAGGCGAATGAAACTAAAATGACATTGCAAATCTCGCCAATAGCTACTATTAAAACGGTTTAAACCTAAGTGAAAATTAAAACTAATCCAATGTAAATATCGGTATAACGCCCAGCATACCGGCGCAAATCTCAGCAAATACATTAAACCAACAATTGGCAAATATTGCCATACCGGTGCAAGCAAAATGCACAGTAAGCAGGTTCGATGATTGTCAAATTTGAAGGCAAACCCAACAAAATCGTAATGCAGATTTGTATCGAGCTCAGGAATGATAGAAATTTCAAATGAAAGAAAAAGAGTTGAAACAGCGTTTTAGCTGAACTGTATTACGTCCGACAGGTGAAAATCTCTACAATAACGTCAGTAACTATTATATCGGAGTAAGGCCTGCGAAAATGAGCATCACACAGCAACGTAATAATAGCGATAACGATGGCATTATTCACAGGAATAACGGCCATTTCATCAGCATAACGCTCAGCAAAATGAAGGGGAGAATAGTGATAGAGGAAGTCTGAACGTACGCAGGTTCCATGATTGTCAGTCAATTTTAATCTCAGCGAGATCAATGGGAAAATTGTAGTAAAACTTTGATAAACGGAAAAATAAGATTTTAAGAAGTGGACGAATATGAAATAAAAAAAAGAAATCCTTCCTTCTTTGATTCTTTCCGCAGATCGGCGGAAGAAATCACATACCTGCATTAAGGCAACAATCGGCAAAAATGACTATCACACCAACTTAAATATCAATGTTAGTACCCAATATATCGTTGGTATCGCTGAAACAGAGTCAATTATATCGACGTCACAATCTATGAAATTGACAATCACAACCACAAATCTCGCCGATAGCGACAACTTTTGAAGTTCAAACCATCGGAATAGTGACTAATAGGGACTAAAATTAACATCACAACTATGTAAATCTTGGTGATAGCTCTCGTCTTAGCAGCGTAAATCTCGGTAATAATAGCACTAACACCAGTGTAAAGTTCGACGAAACTAGCCACCACACACCAACATAAATAACAGAGATAGATGCTGGCAATCTGCAAGAAAAGTGGTCAGTACATCAGAAGTTTGGGGAAGTCTGAACGTATGCAGGTTCACTGGTTGTCAGACAAGCAAGTAAACCCAATAATATTGTAATGCAGGTTTGTATCGGTCTCAGGAATGATAAAAATTTCAGCCAAAAAAGAGCTGAAATGCATGCTTCAGCAGAACTGTACCATGGCTAACAGGTGCAATCTTTGATCACCACCATGAAAATGAGTAGCACGCAAGAATGTAATTCGCGGCCATAGCGCTCTCTAATAATCACGAAAATATCGGCCCTTTCATCACCGTAGAGTTCAGAAAAATGACCAGATACCTACGTAAATAATACCGATAGACGTTAACGGAAAAATGAGGGGGAAAGTAGTCATTCCATTGGCGATTCTGCCATTTTTTGAGTTTTTAAAAAATTTTATAATTTGTTTACAAATCGTTTTTGGTATTTTTGCTAGCAGTGTATCTTCAATTAACAAAATTAAAAGACTCAGTTTAATTCCGGAAAATTCGCTGATTCCTTTAAACTTTTTGACAAAATCCCTGATAATTCCCGAAATGCTGAATTCCCTGACTTTTTCCGATCTGTGGAAACCGTGAAGGAAAATTCAAGGACCAGAAAATTACATACTTTAGAAACAAAAATACAAAACGCAAATTATCAGTGGTCACTTAAAAATTCAAGGACTTTCAAGGACCGTATCCTTTTTTCAAGGACTTTCAAGGACCAAATTTCATTAAAAAAAATTCAAGGACTTTCCAGGACTTTCAAGGACCGTGGGAACCCTGATTTTTTCTTTCTTTTTTTTTTCCATTTAAAAACAAGTTAAGTATTTAACATTTTGAACAAGAAAAAACAAGTTTTGTGTCTTTTTCTAAACTCAAGCTGTTACACAATTTTTAATGTACAACTCCAAAAAAAAAAAAAAATTCTCTCAACATTTGATGTAGTTGCTTTTGCAGTAAAATTCCTTTTGAAAAATGTTCAAATGGAATGGAATGGAAATTTTTTGGTTAGAAGTAGAAGTTATTTACAACATCAAATAATTAAAAAAATCTAATTATAAATAAATAAAAATCCAATTTTAAGTTATTCTTTAAAAAAAAACAATTGTTTTTTTGAAAAAAAAAAGCCATTTGGTTTAAATCATGCCAACCCTGATTTTTAATAAAGTATATTCTACCAAAAAAGTTAGAAGTTGGTGGATGCATAACACAAATGTATCAGAGAATTCAGCATCGGTGCAGATAAGTGGCGGTCACGCGGGAATAGCAAGTCCGAGTTGTATTTTTATACATTTTGCAGTTGAGCACACAACATCTGCAAAAATTAAGGACTTTTAAGCACCTCTAAGCATTTTCAAGTACTTTCAAGGCCTTGAAAACAAGTTAAAAAATATTAAGCCCTTTTAATAACTTTCAACGACAATGGGAACCCCGTGTAAGGAAAATGTATAAAAATTTAAATAATTAATTCCATATAAAATATTTCTACTTAAAATAACTTTATTATTGAACAAGTTTTAACATTTTATTTAAGAAAAGCTAAAAAAAAAGTGTATGTATCTTTCCAATCATAAAGATTTCTAATACTCTGCCTGTCTTGAAAATAAACAAGGAAAAAGAAGAAAGTGAATGCAACCATATATCATTGATGCTACACTGAGAGTTTACACAAAAATGCAAATGTCCTTTTTCACCAGTGTAATGCCATGTTTGCGAGCTAATTTAAGTATCTCTCTTTTAAAATTATATTTGTAAAACTAACTATGAGATTTATAATTGAAAAATTTAACTAAAGAAAGGGCATTTTCTTTTGCAGTTACAAGATAAATGTAATGTTAAAAATTGTAAACGACTAGAAAATGAATACAGAAATTCATAGATTTTTAATCATTGAAGAAAAACCACATTTGTCAGTCTATTTCATTCACTGTCAGAAGAGTAATGTGAAGTCTAATCTTTTAATTTTAATCATGGTACTTTAATATTTTGCTGGTATAAAAAATGGAATATGGCCCATAATTCTATTAACAATATTGTTCATTTTGGTTGACTCCAATTTTTACTAATTTATATTATTCAAAAAGTGAATTTAAGTTAATACTAATTCATATTTTAAGTAAGTTAGATCCCACTGATTAAAAAACTTAACCAAAATCTAAACACATGCATTGATGCATACTTACACTGCAGGTAATGTATGACCATAAGTACAATTGAATAACTGGATAAACTATTATTTTTAGCATCATTAATGTTATGATGACGAGCCCAGAGTTTAACGAGGATGATGAGAGGAGCAACTCTTCCATCAACTACAAAACAAGAGGTAAAAATACTAATGAGATTAATGATCAAACATATATATATATATATATATATATATATATATATATATATATATATTGCTGATTCTACAAAACAGATGTAGACTAATGTGAAATTTTCAACGCAGAGTAAAAAAAATAATTTGGAACTTATAATTTTACGAGATGTTAGATCTTTCTATAAGAATCACTATGATGATCTTGCTTTTACACTTACAACTATTCAACTAAATAATTTTTTTTTTCACAAGCTAGATAAAAACCTCTAAAAATTTACAAGAGAGATGGTTTACAAATGATTACACAATTAAAAAAAAATCATGAAAGTTTTACTTTTAGACAAGACAACTTTGAATGCATCAGAAAAATAAAGTGAATAAATGTCAGGTAGTTAGTTAAACCATACAAAAAACTATTTGTGTTACTTAAAATAAAGCTTTGCTGTTTAGAATTGTTATTAGTTAAAATTAAATCATAATTGTTGGAATATCCCCAGAATGCTTTGAATTCTTAGATCACAAACTCTTCAAAGCTTTTGTTACACATACTTCGAGCATAACTTGACAACAGTTGAGTATTTCTGATTCCGATTGCATTATTTATATTCAAATCCACTTCAACCTGGCTGCAAAAAAATTACATTATTACTTCCATAATTCTAAAGTATTTTTTTTGTAGTATTACATATTATTCCCAAAGAAAATATAATACTCTCTTACCTGACAGAATCCACAAATTTAAGTATAGGTACTTTGGCAGGGATAAGTTGAATATTGTACAAAAATTCTAAAAAATAAATCTATATTAAAAATAATATATTTAGCAACACAAGTTTAATAAAAGAAATTTAAAGATAGCAGGTAAATAGTTTTGATTTCATGAATTCATCCATGACTTAAAAGAACATGGGTGCCTCCAGGAGGGGTGCAAGGGGGTGCACTTGCACCCTCCTGGCTTTTGAAAATTCAAATTGGTGAAAAAGTGTAAATTCCAGGGGGGGGGGGGGGGAGGGGAGCACATATGCCAATTTGAAACTGTAGTTCAATCGTACAATGAATTTTTTCAACTTTATTTTATGACTCTTGTTTATTTCCTATTTCGTTTTTCATTGCTGAGTATTGCTGCTGCAAGCATAGATCATTGTGAGGAGGTTTTAAGGCACCAGTTGTTTAGAAATATCGAGGATTGGAAATTGGGTATATCAGATATAAGAAGTAGTACATTTTTAGATTTCAATTGAGCATTTTCTTTATGTTTCATTTTTGATTTTCTTTAATTATTTTTCTAACTTGGAAGAAACAAAATATTACACTTCTGTATTTTTGAATCTTTGATATTAACCTCAGGGTATGCTTCCTTTGGAGATTATGGTAAATCCTATGGGTAAATCATATCATTCTGACAGCTAATTTCAAATTATATTACTCTTTTTCAAACAAAATGATTGAGCTCCAAATGGAAATAAGATACATAATTGCAAAATCAAACAGGGTTTTTTTTTTTTTTTAAATCTTTTTAGAGGTTCGTTTTATTTATTAACACAAGATAGGGCTTTTCTGGCTCCGTAATGTCTGTTTAGTTTGTACAAGCTTAGATAAGACTGGTTATTTATTACTCTGAGCTACATTGTAATACTTCTGTCAAAGTCAATAGGAACTAGCGCATGAATTGATAACATTCGTTTCAGTATTTATTGCTTGTAAATGATTGGGTTTCTTTTCCATTTCCGTGGAATGATTTTCTCTGCTGATTGCTAAGTAAACAAAATGTATAATTGTTTTTAGTTATTTAGTACAATTTGAATAAAGTTTATTTTCCCCCTAAGTTGCATTACACAATTCAAAATTTGATTTCCTATTTTTTAGTATTCCTAAGTTGCTAAGCATAAAAGTACTTTTTTTTCTTATTTTGACAAAAAAATTGAGTAGGTAGAGGGATCCAAAAATAATTAGTGTGAGGACTCCGCCCAACTACGTTATGCCACCAGTGTGGATACGTCCGGTCCAAACACAAATTCAACTTGGAGGAATTGTTTTTGCTGGAGGACAGGCAACAGGGCAATTACACAAGAAAGGGAGAAGGTTTTCACCAAAAGCAGTCATACATACATTAAACTATTGATAAAAATATATTTTTCCGAGAGAGATTACTGTTTGATGATATATTTCCTTTTCAGGGGATTTTCTTAAACTTTAGATTTGATGATTTTGTAATGGGCTGTTGGCAATTTCAGACATTTAAGAGTCGGCAGCTATGACTTCAAACTTATTTGTTAATTTATGTGTGGCCAGCAAATCTGCGCAGGGCTAATTAACACAATTACCGTAATTCAATCGGGCTGAAATTTGACACACAGATTCGTGGTCGATGAGAATATATTCTATCATGTTTTTAGGTTTGTCACAAAAAGGCTGCTTTTGCACAAATTACTATATTTTCACTTCGTAGGTCTAATTAACTCGTTTTCTGTCATCCAATCGAGTTAAAACTTAGTAGAGAGTTTCGTTGTGGATGACAATCTATTCAATTAAGTTTTTGGCGCAAAAAATAAATAAATTAGTAAATAGTCCAAAATGAATGCTTTCTCGTGGTGGTCAAAAACTATGAAATCTCAATTCGAGCTCAAAAACTTGCAATTTGCAATTGCAGCTAAAAATTGACGATGCATAGTATAGAAGATTTATATTCAAAACTTTATTTTTAATAAGTTATATTTTGTGTCTTCTGCTCCAAACTCTATCTTTTGAATACCACGAGAACTACTTAGAAGATAAAAAACAAAAAAATAAGATAAACTTTAATTATTATTATTTATTTTTTTTGTACAAGATTTTTTTTAACATGGTTGCGTTGGTTACCAAATAAAATCTGTTGAGGAGAGGATTTCAAAAATATATACCATGATTTTTTTTATAAGTGAAAATTATTGCAAAATGTTAATTGACAATTCATTAGGAATTGCAATCCACATTTCTGAAAAATTAACAATTTAAACAAAATTCTATCAGTCTTGCACCCTCCTGCAAATAATCTTGCAGGCGCCCATGTAAAAGAATATTATCATAATCAAACAAACTGGGAAATTCTGTAAGCTCCTTAAGAAACATAACAAAGACGTTTTAGTTACAAAAAAAAAGTCTGTCTAGTCCCCAAATCATCAAAATTGAGTTAAAGCCACACTTTTTCCAAATTTCTTCTATTATATAATCAATTTCAATATAATATTTGTAAATAAGGAATGAAAACTCAAGAGTCGTGCCTTATTAAGGGAACCTTAAGAGAAGAAAAACATGTTTAATTTTTCTTGCAATATCACATAAGAGGAACATACTCCCATTTAAAACAGGTGAACTCAGTAAATATAACTAAAACATATTTAAAATTATACTTTTCAATGGCAGAAAAAATTTCAATAATTTCATAAAATAATGTTTAATTTATTTTGTTTATTACATTTGAGCAAAGTATAATTACATAATAGAGATACTTAACTGTAATTACGGAACAATTTTCTCACATCTTGAAGAATATTCAAGGCTTCTTTTTGTTGATCAATCTATATAAAGTTATTTAATATAAATAGAAATTCACATAAATAGAAGTTAATTATTCTTAAAGCACAGAAGACAATAAATCCCATTAAAATGATAACAGTTTGTAGAAACTATAAACATTGTATTTTTAAGTTATAGAAAGAAAAAAAAAGAAGAAAAAAAAAGAAGAAAAAAAAACTAGAAAGGCTTTTGAATGGATATTATGTGCCTATTTAGTATAAAGTTTCATATAAAAAATAGACAGTTCTAAAGGCTGAATTACATTGAAATATCTGCAAAATGATACGGCCGTCTAGAAAAATATTAGATACACATCTTCATTTCAGAAGCATTAGGAAAAAAGGTCTTTGTTTGATTGGTTTCGGATGCACAAGAACTTCAAGAAGACTATACTACAGACACTGTATATTTACTAGTTATTAAAGAATAAGTAGATAAGATAGATTATTAAGTATTTCAAGGGCAATATTAATTGCCCTTGAAATACGTTTTCAAGGGAAAACATACAGGAAATACTCACATACAGGAAAGGGTCTAGTACGAGGACAGTTTTGTGAAACTAGACAATTTAATACTACCATCTAAACTTATTTTTATTATTGTACGAAACAAAAAAGATGTTCCTTATTTGAATTTATAGGAAAGAACAATATTTTTTTTAAAAATTCTTTTTATTTTTTAAAAAATTATTGTTAAAATAAATGCTACTGTTTTTTTTAAATACTAAATTTTTTTCTAAAAAAATTCAAACTATATTTTGGAAGAATTGGGATTAATATATGGAATACCCATAGTAATTAATTATAATATCCAAGTTTATTCATAATAACAGACAAAATTCTATAAATCTGTTACAATTTTACTTTAGTGTTAAAAAAAATAAAAAAAAAGTGAAAAATGAAAACTATCTGTATTTTATAAATTTGCATTTCAATTAACAAAACATGTTCTATTTTGTTAATTAGAATGCCAATTTATGAAATGCACATATTTTACAACAAGCTGTAAAAATTTAAGATTTCTCAATTAATTATACGGTGTACAAATGGGTTCCTGCCGTTTTCTATAAAAAATTAGGAATTTATTGTGAAAGAATGGTACATTATGTTTTATTCAAAGTATTGTCCATCACTATCTACTACTTTTCCCTATCTTTCTGGCAGCATTCGGATACCACATTGGAAGAACTCTTCATCTTTTGAGGCTATCCACGAATCAACCCAATTTTTGGTATCTTCATATGATGTAAAGCATTGCTTAGACAGGCCATGTACCATCGACCAGAACAAGTGATTATCCGAAAGGGCAATGTCTGGTGGTGTTGGACTTCCCAATTAAGTGTTTCCAAATAAGGTTTGACTAGCGCCGCAACATGCGAACGAGCAATTTCATGTAGGAGAATAATTTTGTCATGTCTGGAGTAGTTTTCCCTTGAGTTCTCGGTTCAATCTCATTAATTGTGCTCGGTAGAGAGCTCCAATAACGGTTTCGCTTGGTTTGAGCAACTCATAATACATGACAACAAGCTGATCCCATCAAATACACCAAATGTCCATGAATATTCGGTTTGGCTGTCGATTTTGAAGCATGACCAGGTGATCCCCATGATTTCCTCTTTGGGTTATCATAGTGGATCCATTTTTCATCACCAGTTACTGTATGATGGAAAAAAAATAAAACTCTTTCCTTTATGCCTGGCAAGCAGCATTTCACATGTGCAAAATCGGCAATCAACGTCTTTCAGCTTTAGTTCATATGGAACCTGATTCCCTTGTTTTTAAATGATTCCCAACGATTTAAAAAAAATATGGAATTGCGTGTTGAGTCACTTCTAATGAAAGTTATAGTTCTTCTTGCATTTGACACGAATCTTCCTCCAATAATACTTCCAATTCTGTGTCTTCATAGACTTTTGGCCTTGCACAATGTTCTTCGTCTTCTATGTCAAACTCACTGTTTTTAAACTTTTTAATCTGCTGATGACAACTTTTCTCACTCATCATATGCTTCTACAAGCAATCTCTGCAGATTTCTTTAAATTAAAGAAGTAAATCAAAGTTCCCGCAAATGACGCTTATTCGTCACAAAACTTTACATTTTCGCACGAAAAAATTATGTGATGCTGATACGGAGTCACTAATACTTCAAGGTTATGTTGTTGCCAAATGTCCAAGCTTACGATATTATGTTTTACATCTGACAATTTCAACATAACCTTCTGGTGGGGCCATCTTTTGTCAAAAAGCGGAAACTTATTTGTACACCCTTAGCGTTTCAAAAAACCTAATATCAAGAAAGAAAAAAAATGGAGAAAAATTGATTTAAAGTTTTTATTTCTTAAGGCGTCTTCTCACTTTAGGCACCTCGAAAATAGGCTATTTTCGCAATTTTTTTTCGAGGATTTTTGCAAACAATTATGGGATAAAATGGATCCTATATAATAAACACATCTTTCAAGTACAAGAAAAAATTTTATTTTTATTTTTTTGAACAATTATTATAATAAAACAGTAGCATCGAAAAACCCGTGTAGAAATGGCTTGTTGATGAAATTTCGGAAACTATCCGGCCGATTGTCATGAAATTTGAATGACATATTCTTCATAGTTATGGCTATAGCGCATATCATCAGATTTTTGATATTCGCGAAAATAACAAAATGGCGCACGTTTTTCGAAAAAGTAAAAAAAAAAACGCGTTTTTTTGCAGATTTTGTAAAAAAAATGTACTTCAAATCAAAATTTCAAAAATCTGATGATATGCGCTATAGCCATAACTATGAAGAATATGTCATTCAAATTTCATGACAATCAGCCGGATAGTTTCCGAAATTTCATCAACAAGCCATTTCTACACGGGTTTTTCGATGCTACTGTTTTACTATAATAATTGTTCAAAAAAATAAAAAAAATAAAAATTTCTTGTACTTGAAAGATGTGTTTATTATATAGGATCCATTTTATCCCATAATTGTTTGCAAAAATCCTCGAAAAAAAATCGCGAAAATAGCCTATTTTCGAGGTGCCTAAAGTGAGAAGACGCCTTAAGACGGTCATTCTATCATTCAGTATAAAATGTCACATAACTCATTAAAAAACAAAGATACAGTTTTAAAATTTTGCATGTGTATTTAGAAGATTTCAAACTAAAATTATAGCAAATAAAAAAAATATTGGAAAACTTTGCAATTTTTAGGGTAGGGTGTCCCTTTAAGAGTTCCAGATATAATATCAAACATCTGGGTTGCATCTGGACAAGGGCTCATTTTTGAAATGTTGGAATTTTAAATGTTTGAGCAATCTCCATGCTGCACAACTCATACTTAATGCTTATAGAGTCATTATATACACTTAATGAAACTGAAGTAATAAAAAATGAATAACGTCAGATTTCTTCTGACAAGTTAATTTTAGAATCATCAGCAATGATTTAATTTAGCACAAAATGCTTATGAACAAGTCCAGAAACTTCATTGTCAGAATGTTCATAATCACACTCCTTCAACTTAATACCTGTCAAGTTTGTGATTATAGTACTGGATTAAGAAATGCTGCAATATATAAAAGTGTTTATCAATAGTGTTTTGGGGGGGGGGAGGGGGGGGTCAATGTCTTCAAGACATGGGAAACAGTTATTCAAATATTAGATTTGCAACAATTTATAAATAAGGCAAAACTAAAAACACAATTCAAATTGTTCAATAAACAAGGACTGGTTGATGACATTGCTACAGTGTAGAAACCCTTCAAAAGTTGAAAGATGAATGTGCAGAGGATCGAATGTGCAGAGTCGATCTTTTTATGTAAGAAAAAGAAAATTGGTCACACACAATATGTTTTAACATTAAAAAAAAAGTGGGTGGATTGTTCTCAAACCTCTGTTTAATTCATGTGCTCACAGTTAAGCCTTGTAACACATTATTGAAAAGGATTATTTTTTACAATATATTGATATCAATTCAATATCAGTTTAGATGAATTTATTACAAACAAATATTTTTTCAGATTATAATTAAAATGAGAGAAAAGTACTAACGCTATGGTGAAGATTGATCGAAAATATTTATAAAAGCAATCAGTACTCACAATTCCTGTGTCAAAAAAGCAATAGCGTAACATTTCATCATCAAAGAAAACGTCATTTCCTAGATAAGTGTTCAAATCAAAAACCAAATACAGGTTTTTGTTGTTTTTTTAAAAAAAAGAGAGGAAAAAAACCTAACCATAATGTTGTAAACATGACACCACTCAAACAACCAAAAAATTTAAATCTTGCTTGCTTTGGAAGAATTAATTTCATGAGGAAGACATATTCAATTCAAGCAAAATTGTACATACCTCTTTCTATCTGCCAAAAAAGCAGTAAAAAGTATGAAGAAGTAAAAAATTAGATCAATTCGTGGATCATTTCAAAAGATGACCAGTTATTTCAAAGCAGATTCGTATGCTGCTCGAAAGATAGGACAAAGTAGTGGCCAGTAATGGGCAATGCTTTGAATGATAAATGTATAACCAGTTTTTTACAATAAAGCCTCGAATTTTGGAAAAAAAACGGCGGAAGCAAAGTTGTACACCTAATACCATTTCCAAAAGAGTTCACACAGAGTCACTGCTAATTAATTATAAAAATGATATATTAATTATACACATTTTATATTAATTATACAAATCAAGTGGATATAATTTTTGAAAGACATTTTGGAAAAAGTTTTTTGTTTTTTTTTATTAAGTAATATAAAGATTTCTATTTTGGGGGCTGATACCCTTTACAGTCTTGCTGCTTAAGCTAAAACCAAATCACCAAAATATTAATTTGCTTTTTTACTGACATATATATAGGTCAGTAGCTTAGCAAAACAATTCTACTCCCCCTCCCCCCCCCCCCATCCCCTTGCAGTTTTATTTTTTGTAAGCTTGTTAAAAGAAAATTGAAGTAACTGCCTTTTTTTGAGAAATGCAATTGAATTGCTACTAGAAAGAGGTTTGTACATTATTGGTAATATTATTTTAGATAATTTTTATATTTTTTAATAGAAGAAAATATCAAATTCAATAAGAAAAAAAATTAATATAATTTGAATTAAAATCATTGTTATTTTAGCTTTAATGAAAGTATTAAAATTTATTCCTTGCATTGGCTTCTTTGGGGCATCTTTAGCCACAAGCCTCCACAGCATTGCAGGCCCTGCTTGCCCATCAGTTATGCCACCACTGAGACTGGTAATTTAAAACAAATGCATTTTTTTAATGTTTAGATGATGCAAAAAAACAAATGATAGTATGCACTGCATTCTGGTTAAATCCCATTAAATGTACCATATAATATTTAATAAGTTTTTAAATGAACTCAATTTTAAATATATGAGGATATTTAGTTAAATATGCAATTTGTAAAATAAATACCTACATAAAAGACATAGCTGAGAAAGTAGATACTTCTGCACAAAATAAGTTTTTTTTTTTTTTAGGAAAATCCAATTTTAAGTATATGCTTTGAAAACTACTCCTAGTTATATCATCAGAAAGATTTTATAGTGGCGTGCAATTGGGTGCCATTAGTGATCAATTGTTTTTGAACAGCATGAAACTTGCATAAAATTAAGTTTTGTAGTTGTATATCTATGCATCACTAAACCTATACATTATTATAAAACTGCTTGGTAAAATCTTCATTTTTAATTAGGCAGGTTATTAAAGTACAACATCACATACAACAAAAGGAAAATGATTAACACTGCAAAATGTGCACAAATATAGATACATCTATTTCCTGAATAACATTTTATTTAAGTTTATTTTTATCAATTTATTTACTCGTATGGAGAAGTTGTTAAATTAAAGCAGTTCTCAAGCAATTTGGGGAAAATAAGTATTTTGAAGCAGTCTAAAGAAAAAATGTAAGATATAGAATAGTTTGCAAAAGGTTGAATATACCTGTTTTGATTATATACTTATGATAGAGCCATTCAGTTTAAGTATATAAGACAATTTTTTTAAAAAGTTAGTCAATGTTAAAAAGGAATTTTAGACAAATTGGAAACAATCCCCATGGAAACCTCTTTATTTTGCAGCTATAATTCTACATGCATTTTTAGTGATTCTGCATAGCAGCTTATGATCAAAATCTCTGCCTGGCCCCATGGCCATTAGGCTACTAGAAAAAAGTTAAATGTTTTACCTGTTTACTTTTAAAATAAATATTAAAATTAACAAAACTATTGCAAAACAAAATCTCATTTATCCCCTTTAAATTTAACAACAAATTCTCTACTACCTCTGAATCTGTTAACATTAAGCACATGTCTATATCACTGCTGTTTGCGCCTAGTCCAGTCATTGATGATCCGACAACATACAAAGCACAGTCTGCAAAAAAAAAACCAAAAAAAAAACTATTTTTTAGATTTTTATTACAATAAATGGAAGATATTTTCCAACTAACTGAAGTACAAAAATAAGAAATTCATTAAAGTAACAAATTAATTTAAAATTATTTTAAACTTAATTAAAATCTTTCATTAAACAAATTCTAGAATTTCAACAAATTTCTTAACTTATATACAAAACAAATGTTAAAAAACAGGCTATATTGGTGGGGAAAAAAAGAAGGAAAAAAAAGAATTAAAGCATTTAGGAAAAATATTGGTTCTTCATTCTGATAGCAAAAAAACCATACTCAAAATAATTATTTATAATTTTTTTTAGAAAACAAAAGAGTACAAAAGCAATTATTAGAAAAAATATTACTAAAAAATGCAGGCTTGCGCAATGTACGAAATCATAACAAATCATTTATAAAATCATAAATATGACAAAATCCCTAAAATGTATATTTACCGAACTGCTGACGAAGAATACCATGCAATGTTTCTCTCAAGTGCATTTTTCGAGATTTAACTTCCTCAGTTTGTTTATTTTCATGATAGAGTTTCCACATATCTCTTGTAAGCTAACAAATAGAATAATTAAAAAAAAAAATTATATACTGAGAACTTAAACAGCATTAAATGGAGTTCAAATAAAATATGTTTATGTTAAAAAGAAAAAATATTAGCATTGATTATTAATTGATCAAATATGCAGACAAAAATCTAACGTTAACAGTAACTCTATCAGACCTAGGGCTATTTCACAGTCAACAAGGAAAACATTTTGAATTTTCCAGATATTTCCTAACTTCAATATAAGAAATCAAAAAAATTATTACACAAAAAATGAACTTGTTTACAAAATTTTCTAAAAATATTAAATTTATTGGAGATTTTTGATTTCTGGCTCTGGTAGAATTTTTTAATATCATACTATATTAACTTACAAAGGAAGAAAAAATTAAATTCTTTGATTTAAAAAATCCCTGATATTTCTAGAACTGCAAAATTTCCTGACAATTTCCTGTTATTTAATACCCTGTTATAGATAATAAATCACATATTCTTTTCATTTTACCTAAGAAATTTAGTTATTAAAGTTTAGCTGTCATGTTTAAATGCATAATGAGGAAATTGTACCTTATAACAAGATATGGGAGCAGGAGTAGACCAATGAAATGAAGGTACATTGTTGAACTGTTGTCCACGAGGACCATTTCTAACATGTGGTGCATAGCCCGAATCAGGATTCTTTAGACCATGGAAATTTCAAACATTAAAATATATTACCAATTATTAACCAAAACCAAGCAAAGATAAAAGAAAATTAATAAATTTTTTATAAGGGAAGTTAAGGAAATTTCCGATCCAGAAAATAAAAAAACATAAAATTTCTAGGGTTTAAAAAAGAGTTAAACATACTTAGAATAGGCATCATATTACTGTTAATTACTTTCCAAACATTAGTCATAAGACAGATGATTTAAATTTCATTCAATAAAATTTCCTAAACCTTTGCTCAAACAGCTTGAAACAGAACACTTCCTTCAAATACAAAATAAATTATATTTAAAATACAGAATTTCTTTTTGTGCTTTACATTTTTCAAGAATTATTTTATAAAACTTTTGCATAAATAGCATCTGCACATCTAACACATACAATAAAAAGCAGAATGAACTTTAAATCATCTAATAGCAATGTTAAAATACCTAAAGTTGCAATTTAAAAAAGGTGGTCTAAATCTTTTCAGAAATTAGTTTTATGGTGGCTTTCCATTCTATTATAAATTTTGTCTCATAAATAGTAAAATGTTCTTGCTAGAACTAAATTATCTCAAGATATTTCAGGCATGCTATCAGCAGAAAAACTGAACTATATCTAATGGGGAAGTTTGAGGATTTGCATTAATCTCAGGAATGACAGAAATCTATGTCAAAAATGCAGAAATGTAACACATTTGAAATCAAGTATTGTTTTGTAGAAATAAAATAGGTGAAAAGGGCATTTCTTTTCATACAGAAATATTTCTATGCACTAGCCTATTTTAGTCAATTATACTCTAAAACAATGGCCGGCCACTTGTGGCTATTTCCAGAATTTTGAAATAATCCACATTTTTTTCTATTAATTTGAAAAACCATTTAAATTTGTAATTTCAGATTTTTAAACTAATACTTTACTGTGGTTTGAATATGTCTTTGTCTTTAAGAACATTTAAGAACTTTTGCAGCTTCTTATCTGACATAATGTTGCCAATCACTGCTCAAACATATGATCTAGGATGGGATTTCAGAATATTTTCTTACATATTAATTTCCCTAATACTAAAAAGAATAAAATAATATAACTATATAACATTATTAAAACTTGTTCAATGTCAATAACTCGTTGTTTGGACTGAGCAGGTTACAAAATTTATTAAAATGATAGTACCCAATTTTAAAAAGACTTAGCTAGCTATTAAAAAACATGTTGCATTCTTTACCTTATGGTTTGAGTTTTGATTTAGAGAAGGCGAGTGGGAATAAGGTGATGCTTTAGATCTTGCTGCTTGATGCTCTTTCCAGCTGCTTTTTGACTTGAAGTTTCCACTTTGAAGCGGAGGAGTTTGCAGAGAATTCAGTAGAACCTTACAAGTAGATAAACTATGTACTATTTGTTTTATAATACAATTTAAAACTGCAAAACATTCTTCAATAACATAAGCAGATTTTATATTTAATATAATCCTATTGCTTAAAATAATATATTAGTTTTAATTTTATAGAAATAGATCAAGATTTAATAATAAAATTTTGGATTTGATAAAAACAAGTACAAATCAAAAACTTGTAAAATTTTTCAAACAAGAAAATGTAGATGATATTATTTATATTAGTATTGCTTTCTTTTTGAGTTGGTTCATACTATATACCTTGATATTTGAATTCAACAGAGACTGGATTGAAGACTCAATCAAATCATTTTGAAGACCTGAATTTAAGTTTGGGTTTAATGTAGGAGAGGATAGTAGTGATGTTCTGAAATATAGAGAGAAAAATGCTTAATATGAATGAATAAGTTATCTTACTACCAGGGGAACAACTTATAAATAATACAAATAAATTAGATCAAAAGTTAAATTTCCAACATACTATTATTTACTTATTGGATAAAATGTTAATAAAACAAAGGGAGATACAGTACCTAGATACTTAGAGTGAATTAAGGTACATTTTGTGTGTAGTCTGATATGGGTCACAAGCAGAAAATTTCTGTGGTAGGATTTTTAATTAAATAACAAAGTTTGCTCGTGTTACGCCATATACCTATACCCCCCCCCCCCCCCGTCATTAATATTATTCTCAATAAATAACCAACAGCAAATCTTTATTTTTTTGTTTTTTTTATTTTCTAGATTATAAATTAATTTCTAATGTTTAAATTCAATTAGAGGAGAAGCATTATTTTAGGGGTAAGCGATTAACAATATTATCAAGCTGATATTATAAGAAGTTTATTAGGGTGGTTCCAAAATGGTACTTTTTTAGTAAACTTTGGAAAATAGGTTAGCCTGTATGTAGGAATGTTGTCCTTCATTATTATTTGAAAAACAAAACAAAAAGAATTTTAAAATTATATCTTCTGCTGCCCCAATGACCTTGAAATATGCATAAAAATACGTATATTTCATATCTTCAATTACCAGAAACTTTTCTGCGATAATGATATGCCTGATTGAAATTTTTTTTACTAAAATGTAATATTAATATAAAAGAGAAAAGTATACATTTTATTTTGCCCCAACGAACTACAAATAAGATAATTTTATAATATAAGAAAACATACAAAAATGATGCACAATAGTAAAAACAGTGAAATTTCAAACAGTAACAGTGAAATTGCTAACAGTTTATAAAATTAAAAATAATTATTATTATGTGTTCATCGATTCAGTATCATTGTAGTAACTTTTAACTGAATGAACTGAGCATAAAATAATTATATTCATTTACAGTTTAAATCTTTTTTTGTATTGAATGTCTTCATTTTATTTCTTGAATTGTAACATTTATGAAACCATCTCTGTTGTCTTCTCTATATATACATCCTGCAGCTTCTGTTACCAATTTTACAGATCTCTCGGTAGCCTGAGTAAGACAAGTGATTTTAGAAAAGTTGATCCATGCATCTCTATCATTCATCTGCAGAAAATCTTCAAAAGTATGTCATGGAATATTTCTCAAAAATGGTGAACAAATTCTGGTGATTTTCTGCCAGTTTATCAAGTTTATATAATCAACCGCAGCAAGATTTATTTCGGGAACTTCAAACAACCTTGCAGAGAATTCTGTTTCTGTTGAATCCATTGTTGCATGAATCATCCTGTATGTAAACTCACAAACAGACTCTCTATCACCTCAAATCTTTGAAAGTCACAGGCTTACAGAATGTGTATAGAAAGAATTCCTTTTAATTACTGCATTCACTATTTTCACCAAGTTAGGATCAAGATACCTGGAATAGGCAACCATTTCTCACAGATGTGAACCTTCTTGGAAAGACCACTTTGTTTTTATGCTAAATCAAACAGGTGCATATACTTTAACGACAAATGCAGAAAGTATTGATAGATTCTTTGAAGGATGCCATGTAAAGACGTAATAACCTCGATGCTGTTGTAAGCCATCTGGAATGGTTGACAGGACCTGGTTTAATATTTTCTATGTCAGTGGTACATACACCATTCGATCGTATAGATAACTCTGATCAGTATTAAGGTCTTGTAATTGTGAACAAGGTGGTAACTGTTTGCCAGTAATTGGTGTAAATGAATTTTTTGCAATGTTGTATCACTTTGTCTATAACACCTGTGAAAGTTTTCGACCTTGTTGTTACCCCATCAAGTGCCTGTAGAAGATAGTGCAACTGAAGTTAATTAATGTATTACATGCACCACTGAAGTGGCAAGTGGCCTTCCGAGGTGGTATCCAAGTAATCTTTTTGCAACCACATTTGCTCCTGTATTCACATCCAACAGTATGGATATGTTCCAAGGATGTTTTATGCTGGGAACAAAAATTCAAAATTCCTTCCTTTAAAGTAAGAGAGGTGCCATTGGAAACAGTGATTACTAAAGTAGAGTCTTCCTTAACAATACTAGAGTAAAACTAGTAACCTTTCTTTTCTGGCTTCATTGTCATGTCTTTCCTTTCATAAAAAAATAATGCAATCAGTTGATGATAAATTGGAATAATATCACTGATATCTTTTCTAACCCTATGTCTCTCCCTTTGAACTTTATTTCTGTTGATGATTTTTGTTTTGTCATTCACATGAATTATATTAGTATCTTGTAGAACTGCACTGGCAAGTTTTGTAGCACTTTTATCAGATACCCAAAGCCTATTGCATTCTGCAGCTAAGTTTTTCAAAGGAATTCTCATTAAGGCTGGTTGGAATTAATCAAGGTGATGGCAAGAAGTTACAACTATCGCTGATATCCAAATCAAAACTTTCCTTTTCTTCATAAAGAAGCAAAATAATAGTATTGCTTTTCAACCAAAAATGTGTTTGTGAAATTGAAATTACAAATAAAAATTGCTACTAATTATTTAAATAAAAAAATTTATTGCATTAGTAAATTTTTGTATATTAATCATAATTTTATATAATAATATTTTATCAATAATAATTCATTATATGTTAATATTTTATCATTAATAATAGAAGTATTACTAAGTAATTATCTTTTTTAGATAATTTATGTAATGTACAGGTGGTGTAATGTAAAGGAGACTTTGGGGCAGCTCAAAACTTAGAACTAGAGGTTTAAATTTTTTAATACTTCATTATAATAACAAAATGCAACTTTGTAACATATAGGCTAATGGAAATTCAAAAAATAATTTTTTTAACCCACCCTAATGCCTATGACAACAACATTAAAAAAAAGGAGACATCCATATTTTTAAATTTTTTAGAACAGTTTATTTAACCTAAAAATAATGTAAAATGATTTTTTGATACTATGAGGTTTACAAATCCATTATTTTTCTTCAAAGTTCTTGCACATATCAGCTACTTTACAGGTTGATTCAAAATTAGTGTGACCAATTTTAAAAGTATAAAACTATTTATGGTAAATTTTAATCGCTTTATTACCAGCTTTATTTTAAAAATGAAAAGTTTAAATTATCAATCTAACTATTTTTATTAGCGGGAGTAAATTATGACTCCAAAATTAGATCCTCAAACTCGAAAAGAAAATTTTAAAGCTTTTGAAGGATGGTTGCTCAAATTCTGTAATAAATAAAGCATTTAAAAATAAGAAAAGACATTTTGGTAATGGATAACTATCTAAACTTCAAAAAGAAATAAAATGTGTCTGGCAATCAAAAGCTCCAGGAAAAAAACATGGACGAAAGGAAATCTTTGTTGAAAAAGAAAAAAAGCGGAAAAAACTTATCGCTGTAGAAAATCCTCTGCCTCAAAGAACTTTAGCAAAGAAACTACAGGTATCGTAATCAACAACTTGTTGCCAGATAAAGAAAATTGGCTATAAAAAAGTGAATAAACCAGTCTGTCATCAAATGTCTGCAAAGACTGTAGAAAAACGAAGAAAATGTTCTTGGTATGTATTTAATATTGCGCAAAGGTAGATACAAAACATGGATAACTTTGGATGATGAAGAACTGTTACCTCTGTCATTCACAACTGGCAAAACGAAAATACAATATATTTCAGGGGAAAAGCGTCGCAAAGACGCAGCTGTTTTGCAAAAGGCAAGTTGGCCATCAGTTGTTATGGTATGGATGGGAATGTCTTCTCAAGGCTTAACTACACCACTCTGTACAAACAAAGGCTAAAATTGATACTAAATACTATCAGAATGAAGTTTTGAACCGCATGATCAAAGAAAGTAAACGTCTTTATGTTGTTGAAATCAGACAACTTTACTTGTTGGATCAATAACATGCATCTTACCTGGGATTGAAGTTATAAATACTTATCTCTGATGTGGATTACTGCTGTATATTAAAATTGTAGGCAATTGATTTTAACATGTAAATAAAGGTGAGAACAAGCTTGTAAGGTGATAGCATTTAATTAACATATTAATTTAGGTTTAAGAAAAAATAGATTGAGCTCATGTGGCTCTTAAGAAGGATTGTAGTTACATTGTAGTGGACAGGAAACAGAAGAAAGAATATAGTTAAAAAATAACAGTTCTTGCTAGGAGGGGCTGCCACATTTGTCAAAGCATCTATTGTTTAATTATTCTCACTCCAACACTTTAGCCTCAAGGAAACTTAGTTTTTCACCAAGATTCTGCACCAAGTCATACTGCAAAATCAACTATAAAATGACTGAAAGATAAAAAAAAAATTTCCTCCAGAGAAATGGCTACCATCATCCCCTGACTATGCTCCTTGCGATTATTTTTTATGGGGATACTTAAAAAAACAATTAAATAGACGTAAAGTAAGAACACTTCAAGGGCTTCAAAAAGCAATCAAAGAGGAAGTTGGAAAAATACCCCCAAAAATGGTTGAAAAAACTCTTTGGGTTTGGCCTAAACATTTACGTAAAGTGTACTATACTAAAGGAAACCTCATTGAAAATTTCATATAAGTAATTCCATTAAATAAAAATTTATGATGCTTTGAAATTGGTCACATTATTTTTTAATCAACCTGTAGTGTGATACAGTAAGCTTACTCTGCCAACAAAAAAGTTACAGTCTAAATCTTTTGAAAATATTTACAATCACCAAGTGTTTCTCATTCACTCATAACAAAACAGTGCTTTTTTTGGAAGTCATAGGAATAGTTTTGACCCTAAAAACCATTCCCTAGGTTGCACATCTGAGAACGATACTCATCAACATAATAACCTATTCTGAATAAGTAATGTTTTTATATCATTTTTATAGAAAAATTAAAAAAAATTCTAGAACATCTATTTTATTAGTTATTTAATGCTGTACACTTACAAACTTAATTTATATATTTCAGTAGAACAACACTGTATTTTCTAATTATAACAAAATGATGACAGTTTCATTTGTATCTTTTTTATTACTCAAACCACTAAATCGTATCAATATTAATTAATATCATATCATTAAGTCATAACAAGATTTCAGAAATTATAGGCCAATGCAGCACAATATTTGAAATCACCCTTAGTGAAAACGCGTTTAGAAACATTTTGATTGACTGATAATTCCTTGCATCCAATCAGAGCGCCCAGACAGCGTGTTTTCATCCGGTCACTTAATATCAAGTTAGAGTGATTTCAATTAGAGCAGGGATTAAGATATGGGTGCTTTTTAGCAAAATGCTTAAGAACTTTCTTAAGTAAGCTAAAAGGTGAAAAGCCCTTTTTTAGTTGGTATTTTATATAAAATAGCTTTATACATAAAGTTAATATTGATTTTATAATAAAAAATAAAATGTCTTAATTTATGCTAATTAAACATCCCAAGTGATGGAATTCCTCATCATTTATCATTTTAGCATTTTGCTAAAATTAAAATTATTATTTTAACTAACATGTTTCAGAATTGTCCAAGATAAATAAAAACCCATGTATAGGCAGGCCTGTATAGAAAATAAAGAGAAAAGTAACAATTTTGATATTTTGTATAAGGAAGTTCAATTTAAATGTAAAATTCTGAATCAGCTAGTTTTATGTAAATTTTACTTTTATATTAGCTTCCCTATAAAACGCTGGGTTTTAATGTCCAAATGCACAGGACCTAATATCAGTATGGGCCCACTTTTTAGTAATTAAATGTTATGATCATTTCAAAGTGCAATAGCAGTAAGACATTATAGCTTAAAATAACACATTATGTAAACTGTAACTTGAAGTTTAGTTACACATGTTCATAAGTATGATGTTGCCTGAAAATCTAAAAAAACTATGATTTGGACATTGATTCACTAAAATTTAAAATAATCTATTAATATAAGATACATGCAACGCTTACTTTTCGTCATAACTGGAAAAGGACAAATGGCTTGTATCAGTAGTTGAAGATGTAGAAGATTCATTCAAACTACTACTTTGATTTGCATTTGGACTTTCCAAGAGAAATTTTTCGGAATTACTTCTGGTTATGTGTTCTGAAATTTCCTTTGGTATAGCCTTGCAATCGCTACACAAATCTCCTAAAGAGGTGTCTTTGATATTCCCATTACACAGTTTACAAAGTGACACTTCTGATTTAATAGCTGCTGTCTTTTTAGTCAGGCCAGTAAAAAATACTGGTGAGCTATCCAGACACATAGGTTTAACAACTCTGTTCGGAGTACAATACTGATTCATATTTGTAGTAAATAGTATATCATATAAATTTATTAAGCTATTATCCAATCAGTTGAAAGTACATCTTGAAGTTTTTACTTTCCAGTTCATCTGAAAAATAATTCTTTATCAATATACAGATTTAAAAGCAAATTATTCCAATACATTAGTCAAAGTGTATTTGGGTAAAAAGTGTATGTGTAACTTAAAAAAAAACCCTTTCAATATTTGCAGTTTTTAGGAAAAAAGCCAGAGGGAAATTTGAACATCATTTGCAGCAATGATAAATAACTTACAAGATCCTAATTAATCTATAAAATAATACATCTATTACAATGATTGTTGGTATTAAAAACATTAAAACCATAACTTTTTAGCCATGTACAGAACTGCTTTGGTCGTGGGAAGGTGGGTTTCAAATTAATAAAAAACAAATTGGATTCTTCAATCACAAAATTTACTCCCAGTAAAAATACTCCCAGAATTTAATGTATTACCTTTTTAAGTATTATGGCTAAACATAAGCTGTCACCATACAATACTGGTCGGCTCTGGCTAGTTGGCCGATACAGGGGTATGATGATTACTACCAACAACTGGTCCAAACCGGTTAATTACTGCTTCCCCTCAACCAACTAGCAGGGTCTAGGCAATACTGTACATTTCAAATGTCATCAGGGATTATAAGTTGTCAGCTTACAAGTGAAACACACTAAGTTTTTCAGTTTTGGAGATATTTTCTTATCATGTCTAGAAGGTTATATTTGATTGACTGGAGAAGTCTACTAAGTAAAGTTTTTAATTTATAGCATCATAAATGGTTTCATCCAATTAATTTTTTTTAATTTTTATATTGGATTATATGTTGTCGGCTTACAAGTGAAACACACTTAGTTTTTTCAGTTTTTGAGATATTTTATTATTATGACAAGAAGGTTATATTCTATTGACTGGAAAAATCTATAAAGTAGTGTTTTTAATAAAAACATCATGAATGCTTCCTTTCAATTACTTTTTGTTTCTCTATATTTTTTCAAAAGTTAGATTTTTTTATTTAATGTGTTTCACTGTTAAGCTAACGATATGGCTGCATGGTCGAACAGGATAATATGCATGCAGGTACCTGTAATTTTTTTTTAGGTCAGTTGTTTTTGATTTAAGGCTATTTGTACTAGTAGTATATTAAAAAAAATTAACAAGTGTACACATTATGTATTAAACTACACATTTAGCTATCACCCAAACTTGATTTTTCAATCATTATCCATTTCAGTACTATTTAGTACCCAAGAAACACAAACATTTAGAAGTATTTAAAAATACTACTATCAGTGCAAATTATTCATTAAATAATGGTAGAAACTAGAGATTTGATTCGAATTCAAAAATAATATTCTGGTGATCGTAATTCACTCTAATAATTTAACAGACAAAAGAAATTAGTGACAAAAGTGAAGATATTTCATGTCGTACGTCAAGTGTCAAAATGTATTATTTCATATTTGGCAGCAAGCTTCGATTAATACTAGGGTTCTGGCGTATTTATTATACGAGATTTCCTTAGGAGAAAATAGTATAAAATCACAAATCATCCTTTTAATTAAAAATATGTATTTTTTAAAATTAATAGCAATGCAAACAAAACCCTACAGTCTGTTTAAGGAACCTACCGATGCGTTTCCCCATTTTGAGATGATATTTGTTATTTTAAGACTTCGAATTGAATTTCGGTTTGGAAGAAAACAATTTTGTTAATTCCAATACATACACATAAGTAGTTATTTGATCACTGATATTTCTTAAATACAAGTAAAAACTTATTCGATTTAAACAACTTGTCAATTTTTACTTTCCTACACAACAAGAAGAATCAAGAACAGCTGTGTTGTAAATATTTTGTTTAAGTAGAATTTTCATTTTCTGAACTCACATCATTTCGCTTTTAAAAACGAATGAGTTTATGCATGATGTTATTTGAAATAAAGTCTATTGATTCTTTTTTAATCAAATAAGCCAATAAAAATAAAAATTTGAAAATAAATTCCAATTTTTTGTCAATTACAAAGGCTTATTTCATTTTGTTCTGTCACACATTGCAGAAGTTGTCAATTTTGCACAAGTTACAAATAAATATTTTTGAGAAATAAATTTTAATTTCTAAATGTAATGAATTTTATTAGAAAAACTTTTAAATTTTGATGAAAGAAAAAGGAAAAATTAAGCAATCAGAAATATCTTCTTATTTCTAACATTGTTTGGTTTGGTATAAAATACTACAACTTTAATTTCTTTGGTTCGTCCTATAACAGCGCCGCAGAAAAATAATTTTTAGTAAATAAATGCCCCATTCCTGAATTTCTACGAATTTAATAATGAATGTAAAATAAGTGTTTGTCTTTTATGCGAAACTTCATTTTTCTTTTGATAAATGAAGTGAAGTGATTTTATTTTCTGGAAAGTGACGTTTGCATTGTATGATCAGCATTAAAGAATATTGCATTTGCACAGTTGGACGTTGTAACATGGAAGTTCCTTTTGCGTAGTATTCACCTGCGAAAGCCTACATATTGCTTGAATTTCAAGTTGCTTATTCTTTTCTTTATATTGTCTTATTCGCTTCCTTGAAAATTTTACGATGAGTGTAGACGCATATGGGCCAAGTTCTGAAACCTTAACATTTTTGGATCCTGAAGAAGGAAATGATTTGCTTGGAGCAGATACCCAAGGATCAGACTTTGAGTTTACTGATTTCTCTTTAGCATCTCAAACTCAAGCATCACAACTAGATCAGACACAAAGCCAAACTTCACGAAGTCAGGTAAATGATTTTCCTTATTTTGAAACTATTGATGCAGAGTAGGCTTAGAGTAAAACCGCCTTTATTGGAATTTGAAAACATGTGCTTTTTGTGTATTTGTCCAAAATAGCTCTATGAAATTTTTTAAAAATCAAATGTATAATGCAAAGTAAGTCAAGCAAGAGTTATATCTAATTATTGAGTTATAATTGTCATGTATTTGTTCACTTTGTTTTTGTTGACGTTCGCAATATCAACGATTTTGTTGATGCTCTAGCTTCATTTCTTTTGTACTTTTCTGTATTTAAGGCAATTTGCCTGAAGAATCGGTTACCAAAGAAAAGAAAATGTATTGGTTTAATTGAATATCATTTGAAGTATATGTTCGTTGTTTAGTTAAATCATTGTTGCCTATTTGAATGATTGCGTAATTTTGTACAAGGAGATTCGGTCAGCATTTTGTATATTTGCTCGTGGCAAGTGAAAATTCATCTACTATAACTAAAATGAAATCTATGCTAGATGATTTCATATGATCTACATCATATATATTTTGAATTTTATTGGTCTTATTGTGGAACTAAAGTCACATTTTGTGTTGCCTTTTTTTAAATATTTCTGAATCCTTTGATTAATCTTTTGAAATGAGTTTAAAAAAAAAAAACAGGTGAATATAACTTTTAATTGAACAACTATCTAAAATCAAAGCACAGGCAAATTTAAATAAAACAATTTGATACTTTGCTGAAAATTATATTGTTATTGATTACAAAACAGTTGTTACATTGGATTTCTGTACTGCTTTATTACTACAAAGTTAAAACACGTACAGTCTGAAATATCACATAAGGGTTTAATATTTAGTATTAATTAAAAAAAAAAATCCTAAGCAATCCTAAGCCTAAGAAAATGACTCAAACAAGAAATCATTGCATGATAAGGTTCTTAAAGTTGCAGCATATGTTCAGACTAAAATTTGTTCAAAAATGTTTTTTGCTCGAAATGTCCCTGAAACTTGGCATATATTCCTCTATTTGCATTACTTTCTGATATGGTAGAAGTTACCTGATTTTTTTTCCCACATTCAAGACATAAATGCAGAACATGTCCCCAAATTAAAATCCTCTCCTTGAAATTTGATAGTTGTGTATTAGCTAAAATTAATTGAAGACAGCAAGTGACTGTTGCATAATTCTCATTATAGTGTGTTAACACTAGACTGCATTTAATTTGTAAATAAAGTAAAGCTTGTTTGAAATTACATTAAACTTAGAAAATGTCAATGGCATATATATATTTATATCGATATTATCTACAGTCTAGAGGAAAGCCGTTATCAAATAAACTGTAACACTACAATACTTCTGGTTGCATTTAATTTTTAAGTAGTATAACTCCAAGTGTTTGTTTTTGCAGCTAAATGGACCTGATTTATCCCTTACAAATGGTTTAGACAATGTGTGCTCAGCTACTCAGAGTCTTGGGGAATTAACTTTTCAAGAAGAAGAGGAAGATCAGTATTACACTAAAGATTTACCAGAGCATGCTTGCAAGTAAGATACATTAACAGTTGCCTTATAAATTTATAATTTCTGCTCATACTGTGTAAGTAATATAAAAACTATCATTTCTAAAGCTTTATGTTATCAACTTATTGCAAATTTTCTAATATGAAAATGATATTTATATATATAGAGAGAGAGAGAGAGAGACAAATTCAGCATTCTATTCCTTAAAACTACTGGCATTGTTTGATAGACTCCTTTCAGAGTTCTCACGGTCATTAAAAGTGCTTAATATTTTTGAACTTGTTTTCAACACCTTTCAAATGCTTAGAGGTGCTTGAAAATGCTTTATAGTCCTTAATTTTTGCACATGTTGTGTGCCTAACCGTAACATTTGTGCCTATAATCGATGTGTATGTTTTTGCGATGGTCATTTCTGCTGAGTCTTCAACTTACGTAGTATCCTCTGTCTAGATTTTCGACGGTATCGTAAGCGCTATTGCTAATATTTACTCAAGTGTGGTAATCATTTTCGCTAAAGTTTACACTGATGTAATAGCAGCTACTACCGAGTTTTGTGACGCTGTTTGGTGACTTAAAAAAATACGATATTACTGGGATTTTGCGCCGATATTACCGAGATTGTAATGGTATGGCGGGTGCTATCATTTACGTTGGTGTTATATTCATTTTCACCAAAGTCTATGGTAATGCAATAGCAGCTATTGCCGAGATTTGCGACGCCGATTTGGTGATATTCGTCTCGAGTTTTTCTGCTTCAAAGTTTTTTTTTTTGTGCTATAAAAGTTGCTATTACATGCTACAATGGGCATTTTTCCTGCTACTAAACTTGTTTTTACCTGCTCCAAAACTTAATTTTACCTGTTCCAAAAACTGCTCCAAATCTTTCAGAGTGAGTGGGAGCCCTGAAATTTATATATATGCTCATTTTTAAACAAATTACTTATCTACATTACTTTCTGTAATGTTGTATTTATTTTATTACTATCTGAAAGATTAGCTTACCTGCTAAGAAAGTAATTACTTAACTTCTAGAATGACATTTTCATTAAAAAGATGCTCTATTAAATGTGCTTCTCCTTTGACAAAGTTTTTTTTTTTTTTTTTTTTTTTTGCTAAAAAAATTCTGCTTCAAAATTTATTTTTTCAACTGCCAAATTTTCTTTTTCTGCTACAATATTTGTTATTTCTGCTAGTTTTCTTTTTATTTTTACTACAAAACTTGCTTTCACATGCTACAAAAGGCATTTTTCCTGCTCCAAATCTTTCTGAGTGAGTGTGAGCCCTGAACTTAATGCGGTTTTGAAAGACATTTGTTTTAAGGTTAGCTGTTTTAATAGTTTTAACGTTTGACTAAAAGGGCCTAATGCTTCAACTAACTGGTCCTTAGGAATTTTATCCTTAACCACTTTGTTTTTGCTGCCATCACATTTAGATATGGATGAACGTCCGTAAAAAAAAAAATTAAGATGTATTAAAAAGGTCCGAATTTCGGATATTTTACTGTAACATCTTTGAATTTTAGCATTTATGAAAGTTCTTAAGCATTTTGTTAAAAAAGATTGTGCAGCTTTATCCCTGGGTAGCAGACAGGGTTGGAAAAAATCCGGGTTTTTTTTTTTTTTTTTTTTTTATTTTTTTTTTTTTTTTAAATCCTTTGCTAAATAAATTAAACCAAGTAAATAAACAATTGTTGCTACATTCAAATCACATTTCAACCATTTCATATCATATTAAATTTTAACATTCAAATTAAATTTTAATATTTTATTTAACGATATTATATTTTAAATTCAGTGTATACAGTGTAATATAATGGTAATTTTTACTATGTAATGCATGGAATATTGCTCTTAGCTTCATCAGCAATGGTGATAAATTGTTCAAAATGATATTTTTAACACGTTGAGAGCCACGTTAACCTTCGGTGGTGGACACTGAACTTTCCGTTCATATTGCGTCAGCCATGGGCGGCTGACACTGAACTTTTCGTTTAGGCTGCATCAGTCATTGTACCACAGTCATCACTAACTGACAGTGGTATAAAAAAATTTTTAAAAATTACATTGTTTTAAGTAATTGCTGAAATTTATTTAAAATTTACTTGATTTTTTATTTATTGTACAATACGAGCACTTCTAGGCAGCATGTGGCCTTGCAGGAATTTCCTTAAAAATGCATGTGGTGCTCAACGTGTTAAAGTTTAGAAACAGGTTGTTAAAACATAAACCTCTATTTTAGAAACTAATTTAAAATTCAGCCCGTAATTTGAGTTCAATTAATAATGTTAAATAATTATAAATCATTAATGTATCTATTAGATTAATAGAAAAACTTACTGTTTAATAGTCTTTAAGCACAAGATTTATTTTTAAATAGATTGTATCTTATTCTATTTATAGTATTCATAAAAATTTTCATTTAGGAAAACATCACTCACTCATATTATACCAAGAATGTAAATATTTCATTTAATGAATTATTTAAAAAAAAAAAAAAAAAACTAGATTCTTATTCTGTTAATCCCATTTAAAAACAAATTTAGGATTTGACATTTTGAACAAAAAAAAAAAGCTTTGCAGCTTTTTCTATAGTCTGTTATATAACAAATGTACAACTCCAAAAGATGAAAAATATTCTCTCAACATTCACTGTAGTTGCTTTTACAGTAAGAATTACTTAATTTTCCTTCTATACATCAGCAATAAACTTTTTTATATCATTTTCTTGCATTCACCATCATTCTAAATCCGTTATATTTTCAATAAATTCCATTTGAAAAAGATCTTTGAAATTGAAAATTTTTGGTTAAAAGTAGAAGTTATTTACAACATCAAATAATTTAAAAAGTCTAATTGTACAAAAATAAAAATACAATTTTAAATTCTTTAAAAAACCACTTAAACTATGCCAACCCTTGTAGCAGTGTCTAACAAGGCCATTTGCACTCTTGTGGGTCTATGAAATGCCTTCTAGCATGATAATGGCTGCAGAACAAGGATTCTATTGAATGGTAGTTGTTAGATGCATAGGACATATTTTTTCCGACATGCCTCGTTCGTTATAGTCAAGAGTGTCTACAAGGGTCTCATTGTGTTAGGAAAAGGATTACCTCCCACCATGGATTGGATTAGACAATTTTTTCACACCAAGGTCCAAGCAAAATAGTTTAACATTGGTGAGATTTGGCAGCAAAAGACTGAATACAGTTCTTTATCAGAAGCAGTGGCTTTTATAGGCTTGTAAATATTTTCATTAGAATCTAGATATAGATTGTTGAAAAAAAAATTCACTGAAGAGGTTGTGATGTGCCTTAAAATAGTTTTTACTAGAACTTTAATTTCATTTGCCTTTTGATGGGTCTTTTATCGGTGCTCTTAATTATGACTTTCAGCGGTGGCATTTGCCCTAAAAATTTCTAATATTCCGAAATTTTTTCCTCTGACCTAAAATTTCGGAAATTTTACTTACATTTTTCGATAATTCCTTTTAAAAAATTAAAAACCTTGGAATTTTGTCGATTTTCCGCCAAAATCTGTGGGGGAAAAAAACGGATCAGTCTCCAGAGGATAAAATCTTTCCTAAGATTTGTATTCATTTTTTTTTTTTTTTTTTTTTAAATGGACAGATTTTTTCTGGTATATTGAAATATGCTTTGAAAAGAATGTGTTAGGAGCCTATGTTAACATGAAAGAAATATCTCTAAAGTTTTAAAAATTGTCCTTAAAATTTTATGGTTGAATTTGAATTATCCCTGAAATTTTAAGAATTATCCCTAAAATTCCTACCTAATTTTTTTAGAAAACTCCTGTAATTTTTTTAAACATGTTTAGTATTTATTTCTATTTATAGATGCATATTTTTTTATTTTTTTTTTTAAGTTTAAAAAAGTGCTTTTTTTTTCTAGGTAATATTTTTAAATGTGTTGTGCTTAATTTACTTTTTGGTTTTCTATTTATGCATTTACAGTATTATATTAAATATCAAGCTTTAATTAAGTAACAAGTTTACTAAAAACTGAAATAATTTTAGGTATTGTGGAATTCATGATCCAAGCTGTGTTGTTCAATGTAATATTTGCAAAAGATGGTTTTGTAATGGACGTGGTAATACTTCTGGAAGGTAACTACATTTCTTTATTTGTACTTTTATATCTCATATTTAACCTCCAATTCTTGGAAATTTCTCAATTTATGTTGCTGCATCTGCTCTAAAAAGTATTTTTTCTGCAGCCACATTATCAACCACTTGGTTCGAGCTAAACACAAAGAAGTTACTCTCCACAAAGATGGTCCTTTGGGTGAAACAGTTCTGGAATGTTATAGTTGTGGATGCCGTAATGTTTTTGTTCTTGGGTTTATTCCTGCTAAAGCCGACTCAGTGGTTGTCCTGTTATGTCGTCAACCATGTGCAGCTCAAAGCAGTCTGAAAGATATGAACTGGCAAGTTAGACTTTTTTTTAATGTTTTTATGATTTTTCAATTGAGATGCACAATTGCTAACAAGTTTTAAATTTAGGTGCATCAAATCTCAGTTAAGTGCACAAATAGTTTGTGGAAGAGCAAATACAAATTGACATTAGAAACAGTTGAAATTTAAGTTATTTTAAAACATTTTATCTTTCCAAATCATTTATTTTAAATAAATTAAAGTGCTGGAAAAGTTAGCATAACTTAACAATTTTAATATACTTTGTACTCAATGAAAATGTAGCAAGTAACCTACTTATTTTATGAATACAACTAACAAACTGGAATAATAAACTTGATGCCAGTTCTGTCTGGCTACATTAAATTAATCAATTAAATATGCAAAATAACCAAAACTATTTTACTGCTTTAACAAGTTGAGGAGAGGAATTTTTTCAATTTTATTTTCCTGTGTTGTAAGGCATTTCATTGTTGCATCTGATCTAAATTATGACCATTTAGTTTTGTTCTGGCTAAATTTGTTTTCATAATTTCTTCTGCTACGGATGATTTTGCACCGAAATTTGCTGAAATACTTTCAAAGGTTTTCTCGGATTTCAGAATTGGTTATAGCCTGAAATGGCAAATTCCATTGTATGTACTTGGTTAGAATCTTGGATTTATTTATGGTTAAGTGGTTTAATGGGAATTTCAGAGATTGTAACGAATTATGCGTGTGTATACTGAGAAACCAGCAATGTATGTCATGAAGCTGTTATTTGTTTTTAGAAGGAAAAATTTTAAGTGAGCAAACTTTAGTTATTATGGTACTTTTATGTCTGTCTAGTGTATATAAGTAATAAAAATAATAAACCATATAGCTCTAATATATTTTATTACAATAGTCATTTTTTTTTTTAAATCAATTTTTTTTTGGCTTAGTCTATTTAAAATATTTATTAAATATAACTTTAATGCTAGTAATTTATGTTGCTCTGACATAAAAAAAATTCTGAATTTTTAGGGATCCTGATCAGTGGAAACCTCTCATTAGTGACCGCAGTTTCTTGGCTTGGTTAGTGAAAGTGCCTCAAGAACAAGAGCAATTGAGAGCCAGGCAAGTTAGTGCTGCTCAAATTAATAAACTTGAAGAGTTGTGGAAGGTAAGCACATCCTACTTGTTGCTTTTTTATTTTTTGTCTTTTGATTCGTTGTATATTTCTGCAATATATTGTGCTATTTTTTAATTTCCTAATTTTTTTTAGGATAATGTGGATGCGTCTTTTGAAGATTTAGAAAAGCCTGGTGTTGATGAAGAGCCACAACAAGTTCTGCTCAGGCATGTATTTTTTAATTTACATAGTTTTGAAATTCAAGGCTATGGTACAATCTAAATGACCCAAAAACCAGCCTGTTTGCTAATTTTTTTTTTATTTCGAAATTCGGTGTGAGAAAATGAGCGATGGACGATTCCCGCATTTTTTTCAATTATTTTTTTTATTTAATTTTAAATGTTTCAAAAAGGTCATAAAAACAAAAATTTCTGCTCACTGCACTTTTTCATTTTTTAAATTTGCAACCTAAATTCGCTTGTTAAGATTTTTGAGGGAAAACAACACATTTGTCTCAAATCAAATGTGACATCACTTCATCTTGGAGCTTGGCTTGAAACATAGCAGCAGAAACCAGTTTTGCAAGTTTCTCACCGATCGCGCCAACCAGTACTGGATATGGCAATTGTCTAACAACACACATCAACTTTTTAGCAAAAACCTCACAATTACCATAGAGGACGGAAGGATGTCTTAACGTCACAGCTATAGCTGGGTTTTGGTGACATTTTCTTTTCTTAATATTTGAATAACTAATTTTTATAAAGAACTTTTGTTTGAGTATTTGGAATCGAAAAGAAATTCTTCATAAATATAAACTAATTTCACTTGTTTTTAAAAAATGCGGGAATTGTCCTTTGCATCACTATGACATCACATTGCAGTTAGATCTGTTTACAAGTCCTAACAAGAAATCCCCCAAATATCATTCTAAGATCGATGGCAAGGTCAGTTGACCTCTTCAACTAAAGAGCACATTCTGCTCATCCTCTGACATCACATGTTTTTCATCATTAGTTCCAGTGTCCTGTGTTGACGTGGTATTTTTAGTTTTTATCGCCAAATTAAAAAGCTTCTACAGAAATTAAATTTCCTAAGGAGGCAAAGTTCTTGCAATTCTGGCACTGACTTTTAGCAGTTCACGAAGGACAAGGAATACCCAGAGATGCCTTCTTTAAAGCTGCTAATTCCTGAGGTTTAGTGACCCAAAATACTCTTGTTGTTGCACAATCTTTGTCCATTCACAGTTATTTTCAACAAACTGAATGTTTTGATTACCGTGGAGGAAGCAGGCGAAGTTTATCATAAGATCCGAAATAGGGAATGTTTATAATTGTTCATCTTTCGTGAATGAGAAGTGCTGGTTCATTATTCCCAAATTGTTGCGTCATTATTGCCGGGGTTTTTTCGGAATGGACCCGAAAACCAGGACTGTGTTGATTTCCGAGCTTGTTGGTTAAAGAGTGCGTTACTGTAGTGACATTTTGGTTTTAGTTTTTTTGTAATTATTTCTTTGTTCTTAAGTAAAGTATTGTTTTTATTGCTTTCTAATTTGGGTTTATATGAATCATTTTTCCAACAGGTATGAAGATGGGTACCAATATCAGAATATCTTTGGACCACTCGTTAAGATGGAAGCAGATTATGATAAGAAGTTAAAGGAGTCGCAAACTCAAGATAACATTGAAGTGCGATGGGATATTGGATTAAATAAGAAAATTATTTCTTATTTTACAATTGCTAAGTCTGATACAGGTAAAAAGCTTGTGCAATATTTTTAAAACTTTAGGAATTATTCTACTTATTTTTACTTTAAGTAAATGTGTTTTTTCCCTTCAGATATGAGGTTGATGCATGGAGATGAGTTGAGGCTTCGCTACCTAGGAGAGCTGCATAAACCCTGGTCCGGAGTTGGCCATGTTATCAAAATTCCAGACAGTATCCTTTATGTTGATAATATCTGATTTAGTCTCGATTTGTAATAATAGTTATACTGATCTAATATGTATTAAAATGTATGTAAGTAATCTTGAACTGTATAAATGTTGAGTATTAATTAAAAGAGAGTTTTAAACGTTTGCATCTTAACTTAGTGTTCAGATTACAGTGAGGAGGTTGGTATTGAGATGAAAACAAATCTTGGCGTTCCATCAGAATGCACATCTAATTTTGTGGTAGATTTTGTTTGGAAATCAACATCTTTTGATAGGTATGTTATTAATAATTTATTGTATACTTCATCTAGTATATGTACCGATTCTCAAACACAAAGATTTTTTTTTATGTACTAGTTGAAACAGCAATGCAAGCTGATGTTTTTTGAAATTTTATCCAATATATATGAATTTGAGATGAATTTTTAATACGCATAATACAATAAATGTATTATATAAATGTTCAGAATGTTAACCATACCAAAATGTTTTAACACATGTCTATAAAACCTGAACCATATATTCAGAATGTCCTATGGGTGGATAAACATTAAAATCTATAATGTATTTCATATAAGGTTGCAAGTCAAAATAAAATTGAACCGCACAGATTACTGGCTTGGATACATTTAAAATTAATCATTTGCATTAATATAGTGTCCTCGCCATATTAATTTTAGATGTCTGTTTTGATTTAATTTTAAATTATATTTTTATAACTATTAGTTAATTAAAGATGATTTAGTAACATTTTTTCTATTGTATTATCTCTGAGGATTTGACATGTTTTAACTTTAAATTACACAGTTGTTAATATGCATTGTGATTACATGTATGTGTATATATGTACAAAACTGTTACCATTCTAAACTTATAACTGTATTAAAACAGTTTTGGCAGCACATGTAAAATGATTAAAAATTAGTGCGTTTGTCCTCTGCACAAAAATCTCCTCTGTACAGCTGTATTTGCTTTCTCCCCCTTTTATATCACTACTGTTTGTATGCTTCATATTAATTTTACAGGAATGATCTAGTTTCTTTTTTTTTTTTACTTTCTTTCTGTAGAGTTAATAAATGGCACATTGCAGACAGTTTTGTTATTCCAATTTTATATTTGTGAGAGTTGTATAGGAATTAGATTGCTTACATTTTATTTATTTTTGTTAAATATGAATGTTTTAATTCTAGAATGCAAGCTGCTTTACGTAAATTTGCTGTTGATGAAACTTCAGTTTCTGCTTATATATATCATAAGCTCTTGGGTCATGAAGTAGAAGATGTAGTTATGCGCAATCAATTGCCAAAACAATTTTCTGCACCTAATCTTCCTGAACTTAATAGATCACAAGTCTATGCAGTAAAGCATGCAATGCAAAGGCCACTCTCTTTAATTCAAGTAAGTATTCATTTAGAATGTCTTCATTCTGTTAAATATTAGTCCGTGTAAAGTATCTGTTAATTATTATTATTCTACATAAAGCTTTTTCATTTTTAAAAATTACAATTGGTTTACATTACTTAACCTTTTGTTAGTCGCTCTCTGCTTTCCGATATGGTTAGTCGCGTTGCACCTATGAGATATTTCTGGTTTTTTTTAAAGCCAAATGAAATTTATTCTAGTTTAAATAGTTAATTGTTACTGACTGAAGATTCTTTGGATATATAAAGTATTAAACAATCTATTTAAATAGTAAAATTTAATCATTAATCGTATCACAATTCAATAAAAATAAGGCAGAGGGTGGGAAAGGTAGTAGGGATGCACCTGTGAGTTGCATACGACTGACAAAAGGTTAAAAAATCTGCAAATTTCGTAAATTGAAATTTTTGGTTTGGTAAGTTTAATTTCACTTCGCTGATATTTTTTTCTTTTGACCTATTATGATTATAATGATATACCAAATGTTATTTCAATTAATGTATAAAAATAATCATAAATTTGTGCTCTCCTAAATAAAAAAAAAAGACAAGCAAAATATTGATAGAATTTAACAAGCAACAGGGCGTTTAGCGTTGGTCCCTTAGTCCCTTAAAGTACCTTTTTTTATTTTGGTCCCTTTTGTCCCCTTTTTTTAACATTTGGTCCCTTTAGTCCCTTTTTTTTTAAAAAATATATTTGTACCACGTGACCAGCACTCGCCATTTTGCTTTTTTCCTTCTTTGCCGAACACAAGAGGGAAGAAAAGCAGATCAGAATTCCCTGTCACGTCCAGTTACAATGAATTAGCGTTGATTGGTTGAATGCTGTTTACAGAACTGGTTTGCTTCTATATCGAATTGTCAAGGTCATGTAATCGTTTGGTTGGTTTCAAGGCCATACTGCGCTGAAATCAGAAAATCCTTAAAAATTATTTTAAAAAGAAAGGGTTATAACCAGTCTAGTCCAGACTCTACAAAATTTTGAAGATATTGCATGTATACAAATAAAGTATTTTTAAAAATCAATAAATTATATAAGGTGATAAAAACCAATCACTTGTAAAAATTTAAAAAGGTTAGTATGAGGTGGTGAATCTAACAGTGAAGACAATGAGAGATGACATGTTTTAAAAAGGTGTTGCCTTATTGCATTAAAAGATGGTCATTCTGTTAAAATATGATAAACTGAAAAATTAATATTACACAAGGAACATGTGGGTGCATCTTCTGCCAGCAGAAGGTGAACATGAGTAAATCGGGTATGACCGATACAGAGTCTTGACAAAATAACTTTTCTCTTCCTATTTGATTGAGAGAAGGTGAATCCATATATAGTTGGCTGCAAAGTGCATAGTTTGTTTGTTGGCTCTGCGTCCCACATGGCCTGCCATGTGCCGAAGAGAGCCTTTGCTCATATTTTTAAAGCATCATCAAGACAAAGCACATTGGTCACAGTTCCAGATGCAGCTTGAGCAATAACATTGGAGCGCTCATTACGCATGATACCCGCATGACCAGGGATCCAACAAAAGAAAATGTGAAAACCTTTGTTTAAAAGTCTGGAATGATGGGTTAAAATTTCCATAATGAATAGATGATTTTGTGAAAAAGGATTGCCAAGAGCGTCTGACAGCTCTTGGAATCCGTGTAAATAATCCACAATTAATGTGAGTTTTTTTTAATAAAATCTAGAGCCAGCAGAATGGCACAGGATTTGGCTGAAAAAATTGAGCAGCTGGGATGTAGCTCTATCGACAAGGTAACATTGTCGGTAGCAGCAGCCGAACCCACATGGCCCTGGCTTTCTGAGCCATCAGTAAAAATAAATTTGAAATGAGAAAAATTATTACGATCATAAAAGATACTTTTAAAAACAGTATCGGGGGTTTCAGACTTTTTAAAATTTAAGAAAGTGTTAAAAATTGTAATTTCATGATGATGCCAAGGTGAAATGGGAAAAGTTAGAGGAATAACTCTAAGGTTATCCACCTGATGGAATGAGAGAATGTTTTTAACTCAATGAAAAAGGTGGTATAAAAGCTGGTCATACATGTTTTTATGTAGCCCTCTTAGTTTGAATGAATAAGCACTTTTTGGTGTTAAATACAGGTTTTCTGCAGATCCTAAGAATTCTAGTGTTCAATCATGTATTGAAATAATCTGATGCAAAGATGGAATTTGTTCCCCAAAATTGTTATTTGCGTTCTGTCTGTTTACAATTTTAAAAATGTGGTAATCATAATTTTCAGTGTTTTTTAGTAATATACAGTCAATAATTCTTTTCTTTTTAATGTGCACTCCAGATGAATGTTTGGAGTGCAAAGTTTACACTTGGACAAATAATTTTTAATTCAACCCCTTAAATTGTAGGTACTGAATACTAGGCATTTTTTTTCCTATGCTATAAAAACAAATTTTGTTTAAAAGTCCCTTTTTTTTAAATTTTTGGTTCCTTAGCCCCTTTTTTTGAAGTGCCAAGCTGCTAAACACCCTGCAAGCAAATATCTCTATTGTTCATACTATACAAATTAAGCTTTTTAAGTGATATTTTCCCATTAATGTCTATTTTTACTATGCGGTTATTACTTGTGCTGATCATCTCCATGTCGCAAAACATATTTGTTTTGTTTCTGTTTTAACTCTTGAATAAACTTTAGTGGTGTTGTGTTTTTTTTTTGTTTTTTTTTTTTACGAGACATGAACTAATAGCTGGTAATATTTATTTTATAATTCAAGAGGTATAACATTTTCTGTTCTAAAAATTTATCTAATTGGTCCAATTTTATGATTTGAATTGTATGTAACTTTATGCTGTGAAATGACTAAAAAAAACCTTTCAGCTAATTTTTTACTTGATAGTTATTTCTTTATTCATTATTTTTGTTTATTTAATGACTGAATGCTTTTTATTAGGGTCCTCCTGGAACTGGTAAAACAGTAACATCTGCAACTATTGTATATCACTTGGTTCGTCAAAGTAACGGCCCTGTTCTAGTCTGTGCTCCGAGCAATATTGCAGTTGATCAACTGACAGAAAAAATTCACCGTACTGGCTTAAAGGTTTGTATTGTTTCATCGTAATTCATGTTGTCATTTAAACATACAAAATCAGATATTAAGCTCGTGCTTGAAAAAATACTGTATTTTTATCTAAGATAAATCTACCATTTTTGTGATTTATTACCCCATTTCAGGTAGTGAGATTGTGTGCCAAGAGCCGTGAAGCAATCAATTCACCTGTATCTTTTCTTGCATTGCATAACCAGATTAGAAATTTAGAAGGGTAAGTAGGTTTATGTGCGTCTCAGAATTAGTGATTAAGAGCCATTGCACCTAAAATCACCAAGATTGCAGCTATCACCGACTCAGAATTTCATGACTTTTTTTTCCTTATGTTACCTTACCCAAGAAAAAAATAAATCTGAAATATTTGCTATATTAGAGTTTGTACGCTTCAGGAAAAGTCGGAAAAACCTTGAAACTCAAGGCATTTAAATTGGTCTTAAAATCTCAGGGGAAAACGAAAATCATTGGAATTACTCTGGAAAAAATCCTACTCTTTGATTTGTTTAGCTTTTTTTCAGTGATCTAATAACAAAAATAAAAAACGCTTTTGTGATGCGACTCGGAGCACAGCCTATCATGCAGCTTTAAAAAAATAGTTATACACACCTTTCCTTCGATGGTTAGCGGCCAAGTCCACCTCCCATTTCAATCTGGGTTGCCAGAGACATTACTTAAAACTAGCTGCAAAGGCCGGAAACAATCTGCTCTTTAAAGAAAAATTACGTTTTGGGTTTTAAAAAAAAAAAAAATTCTAGCCAATAAATACAAAAGTGTTTTTTTTTTGTTGTTTTTTTTGTTTTTTTTAACAAATCAGGGATGCCAGTGTTCCTCCTTTTGGAGGATTTCCTCCTTTTTGGTTTTTTATGTAACATTTTCCTCCTCTTTGTCCCTGTCTTGAGGATCTACATTTTTCTGATCTGAACCAGTTTTTCCTGCAAAAAGTATACTTTTCCTCATATCTAAACAAAAGATTTTCCCTCTTGGCTCCCCTTTCATCCCAGATTACTTCACTAACTCCTTATATTTGAAATTTAATTATAATATAGTATGAGAAATGTCACTGTATCTTTAAAATTATTGAATCATCCTTCCTGCATACTCTTTTATTGAATTTTCGTGTATTCCATCTGCGAGCTTTTTCAACGAATTTTTGAATTTCCTCCTTTTTGCTCTCTGATCACTCTCATCCCTGACAAATTCTTGCGGTTTTGATTCCAAATCGGGTTTGCACAAGACTTCATATTATATATCTGGCAACAATCTAGAGACTTTTTGTTTTGATAATGATAATACGCGGGAGGGAACCAAAATTTGGTGACAGCGATTTATTTATTTAAAATGAGTTGGAAAACATCATTCAACATATAGTGGACAGATAAGAATCTGAATCCGCAATTTGCGATTTTATTGAAAATGTGAAAAACAATCTTTATAAAGTTTGTTGCCGTTTGTGCATGAGAGTGTTTGGTTTAAGCTATATGGGACGACAAGCTATCAGTTGCCGTGAAAAGAGTGCCAAGCTCTGGAAAATTGTCAAGAACAGCAACCAAACCACTCTTTTAAGTTCTTTCAGTTCACAAAATAATAATGGGTTGGAAGGGCTTCAGGTAATTTTTAGAATCTCAAAGTGAAAATTCACTTGTAAATAGTTGAAGCCACAGATGATGACCCTCTCCCCCCCACCCCCACCCCATGGCTCTTTTTCATTAAAAAAAATACAATAAATCTTGATTTTAAAATGATTTTTTGCGCAGAGCTACTAAACACCTCCGTATAAAGAGAATCTAAGGTTAATAGTCAACTTGGAGCCACATGGTAAGGGGGCCCTATCATGACCCCTGGTGCATTTTTGTGTTATTTCAAAGCATTATTTCTGCTTACAACGACCTCCAACATATATACTGCATACATTTTTTGGTTTAACGCCCCCCCCCCCCCCCGCTTTTTTTTATTTATTTTTTATTACAGGAATGAGAGTTTTCCTTCTCTTTGTTCCTGTTTTGAGGATCCGCATTTTTCTGATTTGAACGAGTTTTGCCTGCAAAAAGTATACTTTTCCTCATGTTTAAACAAAAGATTTTCCCTCCTCTTAGCTCCCCTTTCCTCACAGATTACTTCACTAACTCCTAATATTTGAAATTTAACTATTATATAGTATGAGAAATTTCATTGTATGTATAAAATTATTAAATCGTCCTTCCGCATACTTTTTTTTTTTTTTTTTTTTTTTTTTTTTTTTTTTTTTTTTTGAATTTTTGTCTATTCCTTCTGTGAGCTTTTTTAACAAATTTTTGGATTTCCTCCTTTTTGCTCTGATCACTCTCATCCCTGGTTTAATCTTTTTTTTTTTTTTTTTAATCCTTACTAATTACTTGGATACATGCTTATAAATAAAATTTGAAATTAACTAGAATAATTTAAACCAAAAAAATAGTTATTGCTACTTATGCAGATATTCTAATCATAATTTTAATGTTTTAGTGAGGTGCTATTTTTAAAATTCAATGTATACAGTATAATACAATGGTAATTGTTTACTACAACATAATACATAGAATATTGCTCTTAGATTCATCAGTAATGGTGATAAATTATTCAAAACGATATTTTAAAGATTTAGAAATAAATTGTTAAAACACAAAACCTCAATTTTAGAAACAAATTTAAAATGCAGCCTTTAATTCAAGTTTAATAATTTTGAATAATTATAAAACATTAATATATCTAGTACATTAATTTAAAGACTTATTGTTCAATAGTTTTGAAATGCAATATTTATTTCAAAATAATTTAGAACTTGATCTATCTACAGGGGTCGCAGACGTCCTATAAATCCTATATTTTTTTAAAAATTGGTAAAAACGTCCTATATTGTCCTATATTTTATAATTGTCCTATAAATCCTATATTTCCTTCAAATTCGTAATAACGGAGCCGATTGTTGCAATTTTTTATATTCCGGATTCTTTACCGCGATCGTAAGTGAGAGACCTGACAAAACCCACAAAAGCGATGTTAGTAAGCGGCCGCGGCGTATCTCTTGTGACGTCACGTGTTGCATTGACTACTCACTTCCTTTCTGCGTGACCATACGGAAAGCGCACGTCGACAGAGGTAACGATGACTTATTCCTACAACTCGACTGTACTCGACCGAGGAGAGTTGTAAACAAGTGAACTTTTCCGTAGCACGCGTAGTAAACTAATTGGTCATAATGCAAAAAGAGAAGCGAAAAAGCTAAGGTTAATATCCCAAGTCAGATACAAATTCTACGCTAGGGTGATTTTTGCCAAAAAATAGCAGCCTCACCATTTTTTTTAATCACATGTGAACTACCTATGGTTGCCATAATTTGGCGCGGCTCTATGTAATCAATTCTTAGCGCACGATCCGTACTGGACTTGGAATTTTAACCAAAGAAAACGATGCAGAAACAAACTACCTCAGGAAGAACAGAAAAAGAAGAAAAAAAATATTATTCACTTGCAGGACTAAAATCGACATTTCGAGTGTTCAGTCAATGATTGATGAAGGAAACAAGAGGGTTAAAATTTTCTGTACAGTGTCAGAATTCGGATAGCGACTTTTCAAAAAAGTTAAAAATTGAAAATGACGTCAAAAATCTGTGTTGCTAAATCTAAACGCTCACTAGGATTACCGGAAAACTAAGTCAACGGGTTGCCACATTTGGCGGTAAATCGCCAATCCGTCCGGCACCGTAGGATAAATCTATACCAACAAAAGACTGCTAATAAGGATAAAAAGAAATAAGGCAGCTCAAGTATGAAATAGTGAGGTAATAACGAATAAAGGATGACATATTCAGGATCAGGCGATTTCTTTTTTTTTTAATGTTTTTTTCTCTTTTTTTTTTTCCTTTCTGTTCTTAAATTCAATATAATGAGTTTTAAAGGGAGATAGTAATTTTCTAAGTACTTTTTATTAATATTCCTCTATTAAAAAGAAAAATCTATAGGAAGGAAAATTAGTGCTGTGTGAAAGTCCTCATACTTTAAATAAGTGTGTCTAATATGTTCATTTCAGTAACTTTCATTTAAAGTTTTAATTAATGAAATATATAATGAGTTAAAATTAAAGTTCAGTAGCAACTGTGTGCAGTTATTTGATATTTTATATTGTCCTATATTTTTTTTAAAAAAATCCTATATATTCTTATTTTGTCACTTTGACCCCTGTATCTATATTATTCATATAATTTTTCATTTACAAAAACATCAATCATGTTATAGTACCAAGACTGTAGATATTTATTTCATTTAATGAATTATTTTCTTATAAATTATAAAGAAAACTAAATTCTTATTTCTTTATTCCATCATAAAAAATTTGGGATTTAACTCCCTTACCCTGAGGCTCTAGGTTCCTTCAATGAATATTAACCTTGGATTCTCTTTATATGGAGGTGACTGCTTAAAAAATTCCTTTAAATAATATCAAAGTCAAGATTTGTTGCATTTTTTAAATAGGATTTTTTACGAAAAAGCACTGGTTTGGGGGGGGGGGGAGTGGGGGCTCATCTGTGGCTCCGACTAAAGTGAATTTTCACTTTGAAATGCTAATATACAACTTATATAAACTGTTAAGCAAAAAAGATTATCTAAATCCCTTCAATCCCAGTTATAAATTTCAATTACAAGAATGACTACAAATTTTTTCCGAGAATGCTTATTTCACACTTTAAACCCCCCTCCCCATAACTTTAAAAAAAAAGACCTACCCAAAATATTTCAGATTTATTCTTTCTTGGGATAAGGCAAGAATTCTGAGACGGTGATGGCTCGCCTGTGCCCGATTTTTACGTGCAAATGCCTCTTAACAGTTTGTTGCACAACAATTTTATTTCATACTTTAATTTTTTATAGACATTCAGAGTTGCACAAGTTGCAGCAACTGAAAGACGAGACCGGTGAGCTGTCGTCTGCAGATGAGAAGCGTTATAGAATGCTTAAAAAGGCCTGTGAAAAAGAGCTTTTAGAGGTTTAACATATTTTCTACTCGGATCTTTATTTTTTTAATTGACACTTTTGCCTTTCACATTACTTGTTACACATTTGCAAGTTATTTTTACACCATATGTTAGAAATACTTTACCATTAATTTTAGGAGTTAGACATAGCAACATTGCCAAAAAAAAATAAAAAATTTTAATTTTTGTGGATTTTAGTCCTAAAATACTGGCCAAAAAATTAGTTGTCCATTTTGTTTGTAGATGATATATCCTTGTTTAATGTTTCCTGCCAGAATTTTTTAAAAATGCTAAAAATATATAGAACCATTTTTGTTTAAAATTATGTATTCCCTTCTGCAACCGTTTGTTTGTAGATTTAAATGTTAAAAAATTGGATCTGTGTCGATTGACATTGCTATACCTCAGTCTGCAAAGTTCAGCTTTTTGTTTATGCTAAAAAATATGTAGCATGTTTGATAGAATTATTTTTTCAGGCTGCAGATGTTATTTGTTGTACTTGTGTTGGTGCTGGTGATCCCCGTCTTGCAAGATTCAAGTTTTACTCTATCCTTATTGATGAAAGTATGCAAGCCACAGAACCAGAATGTATGGTTCCAGTTGTACTGGGTGCTAAGCAGGTAATGTACTCTTTTTATTAAGGAGTCTTGTAACATCTGACATTTATGTAGGAATTTTGTTAGTACATTGTGGTTTAAAGTTGAACATGTTTTAACATTGTGGTCATAATTTAACTTATTTAGGAGAGTATGAAACTTGTTTACCAAGTCTTCTGATTGGTTAGGAATGATAACAATGCAAATCAGTGGTTATTGGGCCTAAAAATGCTTTTCCGCTGGAATAAAATAAATTTGAGACCACATTTTATTTAGTTAAATTTCTTTACATGTGTTACCTTAAATAAGATTTATGATAGTATTTATTAAAATGTTATTTTTATTGCAGTTAATACTTGTTGGAGATCATTGCCAGCTTGGGCCTGTCGTCATGTGTAAGAAAGCTGCCCGTGCAGGACTTTCTCAGTCCCTGTTTGAGCGTTTAGTTGTATTAGGTATTCGGCCACTCAGGTTAGAGGTTCAGTATAGGATGCATCCTCAGTTGAGTAAATTTCCTTCTAACTTCTTTTATGAGGGATCTTTACAGAATGGAGTGTATGCTGGTAAGCAAAATTTTGTGTTTCATTAAACTCTAAATACTTGCTTTAATCTTATCTTGCATGCTTAACCAAATATTTGTTATAGAGGAGAGAAAAATGAAGGGAGTGGATTTCCCATGGCCTCAACCAGATAAGCCCATGTTCTTTTATGCATGCCAGGGACAAGAAGAAATTGCAGGATCTGGCACTTCTTATTTGAATAGGTATGGCTTGTTTTTTGTTACCATTTTTAACTTCCTTCTTGAAATTGTATTTAAATGTCCCACTAAATCCTAAAAAGATTAAATACTCCAAAAATTCCTTATTTTCTTCTGAAACTTGCGGAATATCTCAGATATTCTTCTAGATAGTGAAGTCTTTTCTCCCCCACCCTCAGCTACTTTGATGCGTGCCATATAATCACTGATCTCTATGCTGATCACCTGCTATTCTCCTTCATTTCTCCTTTGTGTGGATCAATCTAAAAATCGACAGTTGGCAAAATATAAACCAATCACCTAAGATGGTGTAGGTAGGAATACTTCAGCCCCAATGAATGCCAAGCTTAGCGACACTCAAACCTAATTGTAGTAGGCTTCGCGTTACTTAGGATTAAATCTATTCATATTTTTAACTTCAGTGCAATTTACATTTCCCTGTTAACTCAGTTTCTCGGCTCTTCATCACAGCAAAAATAAATGGTAGGTGCTTTCTATCCGCAACATCATTTTACCCGGATAATCTTGATTTTTATTTGCCCCTTTTACTTAAGGTTCTCGGTCATTAAAAGTGCTTAATATTTTTTAACTTGTTTTCCAGGACTTGAAAGTATTTGGAAATGCTTAGAAGTCTTTTAAAATGCTTAGAGGTCCTTAAAAGTGCTTAATTTTTGCAGGTGTAGTTGGTGTGCCCAACTGCAAAATTTATTAAAATACAACTCATACTTGCTATCCTTGCATGAACGCCACTTATCAGTATGGTATCGAAATTCTCTGGCATATTTGTATTACACATGTACCAACTTTAAAATTTTTTGGTAGAAAATACTTTATTAATAATTTATAAATAGACATGATGCCTGAAAACAAATTTTCTAAGGTCCTTTAAAAGTCAATGATTTTTATTCTATGAATTGAGAAGGAACCCTGTACTTTTAACATGAAAACAAACCAGTTCGAAAATCAACCAGGACCAAAGCTTACTTAATTTATTTTTGCATCTTTATAAATTTATAGCTGAACTGAATTATTAGTTCAAGTTAAAAGTTTGTAACTTCAACTTTAAAGTTATATTCTTTTTGGAGTACTTTGAATGTAGCTTAAAAAATAAGTGGTTTATAATTAAAATTCCATGTTCTAAAATTGTTGGAATTTTCCTTAAAATTTCTACCAAATTTTTAGAAAACTCACTGTTCTCCTTATACATAGTGAATTTCTATTTTACAGGACAGAAGCAGCACTTGTTGAAAGGCTTACAACAAGGTTTTTGAAATGCAGTGTGAAACCTGAACAAATTGGAATAATTACTCCCTATGAAGGGCAAAGAGCCTATCTAGTCCAGTATATGCAGTACAATGGCTCCTTGCATGCAAAACTATATCAGGTAAATATTGAGTTAATACCAATGTGTCTTTAGTTATATAATGATGTTAGTTGGGGCCCACAGCAAAACAAGTTCGAGGTTCCGACTCTTTAAAAAAAATTAACATTTTTGTTCAATATGGGGTTGTAAAGGAAAAATTAACATGGTAGAAATGTAGCAAAATATCGCCATCTCTGGTTTTTTAGCAAACATCCTTATATCCATTACAAAACACACAAAAATCTATATATTTAATAGGCAATACGTTTTTTGGGGTTAGTCCGTCCGCCTAAACTACTCAACCAATTTCAATGATCAAGGTGTCATTTTAAAGGAAATAAGCTGTAGATTTGCCAAAACGTGCCAAAATAATTTATTAACACTTTATTAATTAGTCAAAGTAGATTTTTTCTGTTTTTCTGAAGCATTTTTGTATTAGAGTAATTATTATTTTGAAGTATTTCTATCCAGAAAATGCCTCGCGTTGGACGTCGTTCTCTAACGGGGCGACTTATCAGAATAAATAAAAGATATTGGGACTTCAATGTAAGGGCATAACTAATGAAGTTTTAAATCAGAATGTTGGCGGATAGTATATTTAACTTTCTATTATGAAACTTGCAATTTGGGTGTTTTCTCTATTAGGCCTTACATTAAAGTTATAAAAATTTGGTTACATTTTTTATGGCTGGCAAACCTATTCGAGCGCAGCAAGATGTTTTAACCACAAATTCGAGCGGCAAAGCCGCTCAATCCGAGGGCAGCGAGGTGTTTGGGGGTTGGCGAGCGTTAGCGAGCAGGGGGCGAAGCCCCCTAGTCATTGTTAAATTACTAGGAACTGTTTTGTTATGAAATACTATCTGGATGCCATTTACAAACTCAATCATCACTCACATTTTCTGTTATCCTATAAAAAAAGTTAAGCACATCCTTCCACCAGAGTTCATCCTAGGCGTTTTTCGAGGGGCGGTGCGCACTGCCTGCCCATTTTATTTAAAAATAGCGCCCTTCCTGCCCTTTTTTAGAAAAAAATTTAATCCTGTAAGAATTCCAAAAACTTTTGTTCCCCCCCCCCCCCCCCCCAACAGTACACAATATAGTCCAGTCATTCTAGAATTGAACCTTGCATAAATTCCCATTGAGCTGAAATTTTGCAGAGTGACTCTATTTGATGCCCTGAGCAAACCACAAAAAGTCCCCTACTCTCCCCCTTCGATTTCCTGGTTTCTTAGGTGCTGGGGCGCTGGAGAGCTGCTATAGCAGCTGTTACTGACGAACGGCTAGTCGCATTGAGCTCAAATAGAGCTTGAATGAAAGGTAAATAAATGGGCTTTAATTTAAATATAAATTTGATATCATTCATTAACTTAAAAATTGATAAAATCCTGTCAAAGTCGAAAAACTATGTATTTTTCTATTATTTTTTGATTTGAGCGCTTCTATTATTATTAAAAGATTTAAACATTTGGCATAAAACTATTAAACTTTTTTTCAGATTTTTAGAGATTTATAAATATTGCTTGTGTGATAAATAGTTGCAGATATATGAGCTTTTCAGTGAAACGCTACCTCTTAATGAGAGTCTCATAATAAAGCGTGCGTTGTTTCACCCTGATCAAATCAGATACAATAACCATTTTCCTCAAGTCTTTTCCATTTAAGACCTTTTTTAAACTGGAATACAATATCATATTACATAGATATGTAGATAAACATGTAATACGCATCTATGAGAAAAAATATCTCTGAATATTTTCCTTAGAAAATTTTAATTTTCAACTATTTACATATTGTTAAAATGCAATAACTGATAATGCATAAAAAAAAGCAATAACAATACTTGTAGGATATAATTCTTATAATCCCCGTTCTTGAAATAAAATAGAAAGTGATGTTAAAAATGGTTGAAGGGTTATACGACTAGAAAAACTATTTTTTTCTTTTAGAAGATATACATTTATATTTTTAAAATCTTTTTTGTCCTTAAAGCAGAAATACTAGGCTGCTTTCTTAATCAAATAGTATACTATCTACGAATTTGTTTTTGCACATCCCTCGGTATTGTCCACAAATATTTGAGCATTTAAGTTCTGCTCTCTTGCAATCACACCCGCTATTCGAGTTGCAGTTACTCTTACTATTGCAAGGTATAATTTATAACGGTTAATCTGGAAAAGTAGGTAACATTGTAGGTTGAGGAACATTTCTTAACCACTGTTGTATTTGATGATAAACACAAAGTGAATGATGACGTGCCTCAGCTGACGTTAGAGGGAGAGTTTCTAATTTAAAAGTGGTGGTTATTGCAATTTTGGCTTTACCTCTGCTGTACATGTATACCTGTAATTCGTTTAGTGTTACCCAATTTTGGCTTTTGTGAAGTGTTATCATGAACTTTTCTCCTGCTTCTGCTTTTTATCACAATCTGTTTCAACCAAATTAAAAAATTTCCAGCGTTTTCTTTATTTGAATATTTTCAGATAGGATACCCCTTTCCTTTATTTTATAGTGCAGATGTTGTATTGCATCCAGTCATAAAATGGATGAAAAGTATATGGTTCTTCATATCCCTAAAAATCTTTCTGTGTATACCTACAATATAGTACAATTTTGCATTTTTTGATCCGATGTTCGATGCAAGAAGCATAACGTTTGCTTTATTTGGAGTTCTAGCTGCAAGCATTGTTTATCACTAGTTTCTATCTATCACTATCTGTAACAAGAACTGTCACCTTTCGTTTAGATTTAGATTTTTCCAAAGTAGTGGCAACAATTAAGGCATCAGCATCACCTACAGCTTCTTCCACATCCACTCCTCCCTTTTCAAGATGAATTTGTAGTTTTTGTATGAGCATGGTTTAATTGCCACTATTTGACAGAAAATCTTCATGTTTGCATGTGACTATTTGTGTCATATACTATTATGTTCGCACATTCCCGTATTCGTGCTCTTCGAATTTGTTCTTGTTCATTAGTTGTAGGACCACCTTAACCTCAAAATATTTACGTGATGAACACAAGATGGGGGTAGCAAAATAATGCTATCACTATCTGTCAGACATTGAGACTGTATTTTTTAAAGCTTTTCGAATACTAGAGGAGCAAATATAACTTTTTCTATAAACGACATGAACAATGAGACCACTTTTGAAAATTTCCTTTAAATTATCATTTTATTGTAAGCTTGTAGTTTAACCTGTTCAGGACCGGCGAAAGGAGAAAGAAGCGCTTCCCCAGGCCCGCGCGCTCAAAGAGACTACGCACGCACGAGACCGGGCATTTTTCCCCGTTAAGCATTTTGCCCCGTTAAATTCAAATAAAACGTTCCAATCTGAAATCACGTCTGTGTGATGATGGGCCGGCTGGCACGGAAACACTGATCACAAATACGATATCGCGGGCCGTGAGGGAAGAATCGTCTGATCACATATACGCGATCACGGTCCTGAACAGGTTAAAGCGTTTCTGCAGCTTTTCTCCAATAGTCACTTTCAATGGGAATTCGCAGATTATGCATTTTTCTCAGTACATTATTGCCTTTGTGCAACAGTCTTTAAACAGGGTGCAATCTTAAGTTATATTTTAACTAGCAGCAGAAAAACCCAATGAAAAGAAAAAGAGTGATACTTTTCAACAAGCAATCAATACATTGTCACAACGAACAGCGATATCAGCGTTTTAAAAAATCCCGGACAATTGTGAAACTTCCTATAACAGTCCTGTTCCCCCCATTTCCGGTCAAAGGCATCCCCGAGTTCTTTCAGATTCCGCATGTTTTTTAATTCCACATGTTTTTTAGAAAGATGGGAGCCAACTTTTGAGGCTAAATTGGTGTAATGACCCTTCAATTCCAAATGGGAATAGTCTCATTTAGTCTCAAACACTTGATAGTCAAATGAAAAGGGGAAAACTTCTATTGCGTCACTGAAACCCTTGCATATCTGCAACTATTTATTAAGTTTATGAATGATATCAAATTTATATTTAAATTAAAGCCCATTTATTTACCTTTCATTTGAGCTCTATTTGATCTCAATGTGACTAGCCATTCTTCAGTAACAGCTGCTCCAGCATTTCTCCAGTGCCCCAGCATTCCAGCACCTAAAAAACCAGGAAGCCGAAGGGGAAGAGTAGGGGACTTTTTGTGGGTTGCCCAGGGCATCAAATAGAGCCACTCTGCAAAATTTCAGCTCAATGGGAATTTATGCAAGGTTTGACCTATTTTTTGCCTAGAATGACTGGGCTAATATGTGTATCACCCCTACTGAAATCGACTGTCGTGCATGCGCATTCATGTTCAAACGTGCAACGTATAGATCAAGGACTGAAATCATTAAATAGATATAGACAATATAGATAGATATAACAAGCCTCAATAGTAGGTGGATTGTAGGGGGCCGTCTTACAATTTCCCAAATGCTCATTAGTAAATACGAATGGCCATTTCGTACGTGTCTTGATTAAGCATATTTCGCCGGATTTTTACCATGCCTTCTTCAAAATAGAGAAGAAAGGAATTTTGAAAGACTTGATTAACTTAGTTAAAAGTGTACAACCATCAAATGTTTACACTAAGAATTTAAAAAGAATATTTTCGTTTGGACAAGCGTAACTGCGATGCCCTCTGTTAAATTTAGGGTTATTTTTTTGGTAATTTACTTGTTACCTATTAATTTATAAACATCTGTTTCATATTTAAAATTAAACATAACAGGAATGCAACCAAAAAAACAGATTATTTCCGATTTTTAAAAAAATAAAACTTCTATTATAGCTTACATAATAGCGGCATGCACGGCAAAAAAATCGCCGTTTTGACGCTAAATTTGATCCGATTTTGAAAATAAAAAAATGCAAAAATTTCAGGACATAGTCCAAATTCTTTAGTCGGAATACTCCTTGTGATATCCCACAATGAATGTTTAATTTGGAGAAACTCTATTTTCTATCTGACAATGGCAAACCTAACAAATGAAGTTTAAGGTTGATTCAATCAAACTTTAAAAAATTTTGTAAGGGAATGCATTGTGAAAAGTTCTTATCCTAACATTCATTATATCAAAAAATTCTTATCTTAATTTTACTGTATTATAAATTGATATTTTTATAAAAATTAATATTTGATGAAAATTTTACTGAGTAGATGTTTCTTTAATTTTAATAATTTTCTTAAGTCTCATTCCAGCAGAAGTCGGACTGAAGCATTTTATCAGTATTTTAATGTCTTTTGAGATTCCGAACAAGTTTTTGACTGCAAGTCTTTTTTTTTTTTTTTTTTTTTAAACAATCGAAAATTTAAAATTATTTATTGTGGTGGAAAAGTAAAACAATATTGAATTGAAATTATGGCAGAAATCCTGTGTACAAATTTTTTGCCATAAAAGTGTCCTTATTAACAGGAGTTGCCCTTTTTTGGAGAATAGCACCCTGCCTTTTTTCATTTCTAGGATGAACTCTGCTTCCACTTAGATTTTTTTTTTTTTTTAAGTTTTGATGTGACACTTGAATAGTAACAAATATTCTTTCTGTGTAGAGGTAAAATTCAAACCATATTTAAAAAAAAAAATTTAAAAAAAAAAAAAAAAAACAGAATTACATCTCCAAGAAATAAATCCACCAAAGGATTATGCAAGAGAGTTTTAAAAAAAATCTCATTTCTCTTTTCCTGCTAGTATGTATTATAAAATGCTTATTAAGGATATTTTACAAACATAAAAATAAGGAGAGGTTCTTGTATTTAACCACACCTTTTTAAAGAACTTAAACTCTTTCAGTTATACCAGCTCAATACCAGTCTCTTATTTGTACTTTAAATCTGAGTTTATCTTTAAGAATATTGAAGTATCCCCCCCCCCCCCAATTCTTTTAGGACATAGAAGTTGCTAGTGTTGATGCTTTCCAAGGACGAGAGAAAGACTTGATTATTATGTCATGTGTTCGTTCCAATGAGCATCAAGGAATTGGATTTTTGAATGATCCTCGTCGTTTGAATGTTGCCTTAACAAGAGCAAGGTAATTTTAAAATTAACTTCTTTTTTTTTTTCTTTGTTTAATTAAATGAGGTTTTGTAAATCCATGCTTATTTTAACACAGCAATTTATGTGGTATTTTTTTACTGAAATTCCAATGTTCTATTGGTATTGGTGTCATTTTGATTTTTGAGGCTTTCTGTATTGGATATACTAACAAAATAATATTTAAACACATTTAAAACCTTCTTCAGAGTGGCCACAGAACCTGGAAATCAGGGAAATGTCAGAGAGCTTTCTGATTATGGAAATGTCAGGGAACTTTTTTAAATTTAACAAAAATCGGGGAAATTTTTAGGCATTTTCCCCCGTTCATCTGTATTTTGGCTCCATTTATCTGGAGATTTGTAGTGGTAATCATTCAAAGTTTAATGTTGCTGAGTAATATAAATTTTTCATTGCCACCAAAACTATTTTTTAAAAACTAGTTTGTTATCTCTTTAGCATATATGTGTTCTATTTGATCAGGGTGTCTACACATCTGGGAAATCTTGAAAAAATAAAGAGAATTTGAAAAAAATGTGCTGTGAAATCAGGAATTTTTGTAGAAATCTACCAGGGAAGTTTTTTTCCTGAATTTTTTGGCCACCATGTTCTTAAAGAGAGCTCAGGGTTAAGTTGTTACATTTTCTCTATGTGTAAAATAAATGTAGTGCTGAACATCTTTTGGCAAAGGACATTTAACTTGATAAAAGCTGTAAGAACAAATAAGAAAATAGCTGTTAAATTAAAATGTACAACTCATCCAAATTTATGGCCGACCAAACGGTATAGTGGTTAGCGTGCTAGCTTCTAAACCACGAGGTTGCGGGTTCGAGTCCCGTGTTAGGCATGGGTGTTTGTAAATGTATGTTGGCTTGTCTAATGACGAATGTTTCGGCGCATTATAGCCCTCGTGTTGCTGACGGCGCCAGATAATCTGAAAACAACCAACCAACATCCAAATTTATGAGTGTTGAAATATCTATAATTACATTTTCGTAGATAGATTTTGCTTTGATTTTTCTCTTTATATCCTATTTGCTTGAAAAGTATTTTTTGTTTCAGGTTTGGTATTATCATTGTGGGTAATCCTAAAGTTTTGTCAAAGGTATGTAAATACTCAATGTTTTAAAAAGTGTTAAGTTTTTTAGAAAGGAAAAATTCTGTTAATTTCTTGTGAGCATTTTTCCCCCCCAAATACAATTATTTTGTAATGTAAATTATCTTCTGCAAGTTTAAATTATATGAATTGATAAAAAATTATATTTTTTTTTTTTTTTTTTTTTTTTAATTACAATTCACCTTTTTGTCAAATCAATCTAATAAATTCTTTGGTGTTCAATTTTTTTGGCAATCGCACAACTATCGATTATTTTTAACAGCTCTTTTGCTCATTACTTTCTCACATTATAGGAAAACCTTAGATTGCATTTTAATGATTAATTTAAATTTATGGATATGTTGAATTAATAATTAAGTGTACAATTGTTGCCTTTTTACGAATGTTGGGTTCAAGGTATATGACTATAAATGTTACTTCAAACGAGATTTAGTGTGCATTGCAAGTATTCTTGTGATTTTTACCACATATCAAGTCCAACAGTGCCTATTTTAATGTTTTGATGACCATGTTATAAATTGAAATTAAGACCTTTTAATATAAGTCACTTAAGATATTTTGAAAGGTTTTTTTAATTCCTTGTGTTATGTTGACCTATATGTATCTATTTTAATTATACCATGTAATCCTTTCCAAAAAAAAAATTTGAAAAATAAATAAAAATGCGTACCTCAAAAATATATAAACTTCTTACAATAAAAAAAATCGTAAACATGATGAAAATTTATATAATAGTGATGTAAAAAAAAAAGCCAACCTTCGATTTTACCTCTTGGCTGTGTATTGTTTGAAAATGTATTCTACCCTAATTTATTTTTTAAATTTAAACTTTGTTCTTGTAAAAAATGTGCTCTTATTTGAGAATTATAGGGGAAGTGCTGATTTCATTAACCTTTTTAAGTGCTTAGCGCAACGGCAACACATGGTTGATACTGCGCCAAATAAATTGATGAACATCACTTTAAAATTTTAGAAACATAGTATCGGAAAAATTAATATAAAAATCAAAGATAAAATATTTTTGGGGTTGCAATGGCCTAGTGGTCTGTCAGACCGCATACAGCAGTTAACTTTTAAGATAGGTGGAAAACCCGAGTAGTGTAGATTTTCATCTTCATATAGATTTAATTTTCCAAACATTTTTAACATACAGAATCTGAAAGCTTTTAAATCTTTATGAAGCTTTTAATTTTTTATATATAATGAGGAACTTTCATGTTTTTTGGTTTTATTTTTAAATAAAAGTAGAGAAAAAATTATGAAAAACAATACTATTCTTTCAAAAATTTGAGCTCGGATAGTTAAAAAAATATGTAATTTTTCATTTTGCGATTTGGCTGGAATAAGCCAATTCTGCATGAAACGTCAACGCACAGATAATGAACCAGTCTAAAACCTGTTTTAGAGGAGGAATGAGTAAGTTTTCTCCTTCGTTTTGCGACTTTATCTCTGCGTAACCACGTCACTGGCATACACTCCAACTGCTACGGAATTTCCGTAGTTACTACGGAAATTAGTAGTAAACTACGGAGTTACGGATGTACAACAAAAAACTACGGATCGAAATGAAATCGCTGTAAATATCATTTTGCCCGATTTCCCGCTCAATATTTTCCGCACTTTTAAGAAGACAAAAAAAAAAGTGACGGAGAACGATCGTGTTGTCGAAGTGACGTCATGTCACATTTCGTATACTTTTCTTGTGCGAAGCGAAGCGAGTTAAATTAAATAGCTCTTTGAAGAAGAAAAACTTGAACCGTGATCGTGATCTCAAATTTTCACCACGCCTCAGATTTTGAATTGTTTTAATATGTGAAGGTGATTACAATGGATCGTTATTTAAAATGACCTAATCCGGCTCCCGATGAGGAAAAGCCATGCAAGAAGAGGACAAATAATCAAAGATTTTGAGATTTTTAAGCATTTAAAAAATATTTGACGGAGAAATATTTAACAAGGATATTTCCGTTCGGACACGCGAAATCGCAATGCCATGCCTTCTTATTAAATTTAGGGGAATGTTTTTTTGTAATTTACCTGTTGCCAATTTGTTTTTAAAAGACAGTTTTATATTTAAAATTAAATATCACAGGAATTCATTAAAAATCCCGGATTATTTCTGAATTTTTTTTTTTTAGGAGGGGGGGGGACTTAGTTTGCAAAATTCTTTAACGGGTTGTGCAAAATTCTTACCATTCATTATATATATTTTACAGTATTATAAATTGATATTTTAATAAAAATTAATATTTGAAGAACATTTTCCAGTGTAGATGTTTTTTTATGTTTTTTTTAATTTTCTCAGACTTATTCCAGCAGAAGTAGGACTGGCATTTTATCTGTATTTTGATATCGTTCGAGTTTCTGAGAGCAAGTTTTTGATTAACTGCCTTTTAAGCATTATTAATTTTAAAAAAAATCAATATTAAAATTTTATTGTGGTTGGGAGCCTGAATGGTGAAACAATATAGAAATTATGGAGGAAACCGGATACAAATTTCTGTAATTTGCCATGAAAGTGCCCTTTTTCATTTCTGGGATGAATTCTACGTTTTCGAATACGTTAAGGGGTCTGATATGGCAATAGTACGGTAAGTACTACTGATGGCTGGATTGCCAATGTTGGAGTGTATGTTTTTTATGCTTTTTTGGTCACATAACCTTTGCTTTTATTTTGGCTAATTTCAAACTCGATTTTTGATTAATTGAAAGCACAAAGATAAAAAATAATTGCTCTGCTCAAATATATTCGTTGGATAACACTAGAAAATGCAAAAAAATATTCATTTTCCTCACTTGTGCAAGTTCCTCATTGTATGAAACTGAAGTGTTTGTGATTATCTTTTGTTTGGTTTATATATCTGAAACCTGAAGGTAAAGGACACCATGTCATATTTTTGTATTTGTTCACGAGAGCTAGTTTTCCTTAACTTTGAACTATTAAAACAGACTTGATTTTATTTTTCAATGTCTTATCTTCATTATTTATGGGAACAGGACATAGTGCCTATACCATTGTAGAGATTGAAAAATCCACATTAAGTGCCCTATACCATTGTAGAGTATATATAATTAACCAGACAAAAGATTATCACTAACACTTCAGTTTCATACAATTAAAAAAAATGCTAATTTATTTATTTGAAAGATTTGTGTGTGCGAGTAAGATGTACCAACCAGATACCTGAGCAAGGTTTGCTAAATATTATACAGTTAAATTGAAAACCACAGAATTTCACGCAAAAATTATTGTAATAAAGTAAAATTACAACTACTTTATGAAAACAATTATCAGCAATTACTTATAGTTATAATGAACTTTTAATAATTGGTAAACTTAACGAAGTTACCCAGTAAAACAAAGTTTTTAATGTATATCCCTTATATGCATTACCTTTTTTTATGTACAATTTACATGTACAATTTTTACTTATAAACAAGCTCATCATAATTAAAGTATTGCAGACTCTAATTGAAATTTTAATCAACTAAAAAAATATATATATTTTATTATGACAGCAAACTCTGTGGAATCATCTTTTGACATTTTATAAGGAAAATAAAGTTCTTGTTGAAGGACCATTGAACAATTTAAAAGAAAGCATGATCCAGTTCAGTAAACCAAGAAAACTGACTAATGCCATTAATCCTGTGAGTATATTTTAAAAAGAAAAATTATTTGAGCATTTTTATTAGCTATTCTTTCATTGCTTTATTTTTTATTTATATAAAATTATTTTATTCTTAGGGATCTCATTTCATGAACACAGCTATGTACGATGCTCGTGAAGCAATGATTCCTGGAAGTGTATATGACCGTTCGTCTCATCTAAATGGAGGTAAAACATGCTTTAATCTAAGTGAATAATCAAATATCTTTGCTCTACGTTTTAATCTTAAAGGCATGATTTTGAATATTTTAATTTTTGTATCGAGAAGTATTTGAAAACTTAACCCTTTGAGAAATAGTTATTGTGGGGGATTTTTTTAGTGGGGTGGGGTGCAACCCATAAAATTATTTTGATATCAATGAATCAATATTCAAACATGATGGTATAACCCAAAAATATGATTTCCGTGTTTTATTTATTTTAATTTTACAAAAATTAAAGGAAACTTGGGTATTTCATTTTCTGGATAATAAAGTCTGATATCTGTTAGACATGGAATATTCTGGATTTAATTATCTTTTATTTGTATGCAATTTTCAATGTTTTTATTGTATCTTACTTAAGACTATTACTTTCAATGTAATTTTCTACCGCTTCTGAACTGTATAGCTGTATCCAGCTCGATTTCTTTTTAAAAGGACTTCAATTACTTTAGGTCCAGCATTTTATGGTCGTCCCCATGATCAGATGTCTTACATTAGCCCTGAGAGGGCTCAGAGTGCTGTAGCAAATTTACCTGTACCCGTTGGAATGTTCTTAAATATGGCTCACATACCTCCTCGCTTCTACAACCAACATCAACAAGCGTTACAAGGTAAGCAAAAAATTTCCAATTTTAACTTCCTAGATCATGGTTCGTAAGTTTTTAAAAAACCTTGAAAAGTGCTTGAAAAAATATCTTTCATTTTCAAGTGCTTGAATTCTGTAAAAATCTGTTTAAAGTGCTTGAATTTAATTTTATTTTCTAAAAATATTGAATCTTAAAAAATGTTAATCAACAAAGTGACAAAGGAGGTACATATAATAGGAAACGAAGTTTTAGTTACTGAAATACTATGGACATTGAAAATCATAAAAAATCACGGCTTTTATGAATTAAATGAAAACGTTGGTAAATTATGTAACTGCATGTTCGCTGATAGCGTGGTAGCATCTAAATTCTAAATTTTCGTATGGAGAAAAAAAACTGCATGTTATACAGTATTTGATAATCAAGCCTTCAGAGTAGATTGGAAGACAGTTTAATCAATAAGACTTTTGTATTATTATTTGATGAAAGTCTGAATATGATGAAACAATACAGTCAAATGGTTGTTTTCATCCGATATTGGCGTAATTACCAAGTGAGTAACTAGCTACTTTACTTCTGTTTTTATGGGACACAGTACTGCTTCTGAGATATTAAAAGTGTTTTTTTTTTTTTATTTATTTTTTTTTTTTTTTTTTTATTGTAACCTTGAAATTTTGTTTCACTGAAATCTTTAAGAAATTTTTTTTTTTTTTTTACTCAATTTGAACATGCACCGTTTTAAAATAAAAAAAAAAAATTTATGTATATATGTTGATAACTCGTCCTTCAAAAGTGCTTAAAAAGTCTTTGAATTTTTTTTCTCCTTCAAGTGTACGAACCATGTAGATTAGGGTGGTCCTTATATGGGGTCAAAAATGAAATTTTGTCTGATTTTTTTTCTCCCCCCCCCCCCCCCCCCCCCCATTTTTTTCCTTTTGGCCTATTTAAATAATACACCAAATTTCATACCGATAAATTAATATTAACCCGTGCCGCAAGGAGCCTCAAGTTGGAAAAAATGGTAAAAAATGTTTTAAAAAAATAATTATTAGAACTCAAATTATTTACATATTATTTATGTTAGATTTTTAGTTACCTTATAACTTAAAAGCGTGGCAGCCAGTAGCCTTTCAGTTAAAAAAATCTTCTAATTTTAATCTAACTGCATCCTTTACAGATATGATTATTTTTCTTCTTGACTTGGATATTTTGTCAACAGAATATATTAGAGCTCTAAATTCCTTAATATTTAAAATTGATTCCATCAGATTTTTTCGTTTTTTTTAAACCATTTTCTTGCTGTGTTACAGTTTTGCAACAATCCTAAAAGCATTCATAAGCAAAAATGCTTAGATCCTGTACTTGATTTTTTTTTTTTTTTTTTTTTTTTTTTGTACTTTCATTTTGACATTTTATTTAACACAATTAACTGAAAGTGATGTGTATGAATTTTTAATCTTTTATTTAATGTTTTCTATTCTTTTTCGTGCTCTAAAGATGCTTGTTTTGATTTTTAGTGTAAATTTATTTTGGAGCAATTATGCTTAGACTATTTAAAATTACATTTACTTATAAAATTTGTATATTTTTAAATTAGCCTTTTCTGTTTCGTTTTTTGAATGATAACATCAACAGAGAGACATCAGGGAATTTTCTGGCAATCAGTGAAATGTCAGGGAATTTTGTTTCTTGAATTCTGTAGCCACCCTGCAAATGAATATTTTATGAAAATCTTACTAAGTGTAGATGTTTTTCTTTATATTCAATAATTTTCTTTTAATCACATTCCAACAGGTGTGACTGGAGCATTTTTAATTGATATTTTAGCATTTTAATATCATTTAACTTTTGAGTTTTAAAATATTTTCTGAAGTTTTTAATTCCTGCCCTTTTGAGCATCATTGTTAAAATTTTGAAATCATTGTGAATTTAAATGTATTCATCGTGGTAAAAAAAATAAAATAATGTAGAAATTATGGCAGAAAACCAGTTACGAAATTTTGCAATTTGCTTTAAAAGTACCCTCGGAAACAGGAGCTTATTAAAAATATGCATAATTTATATTGCACTTCAAGAATTTAAACTACATTTAGTAAAAGTAAAACTATATCTCAAAATGATTGGTTATAATCATAAGGAATTAAAAGAAATTTCATTCATGAATTTTAATATGCATTAAAATTTTCTTTTCATTCAATTTCTCCCCATCATATAAATCACAAAGAAAATTGAGGTCCTTAAAAAAAGTTAACAAAGTACTTAGAAAGTCCTTAAAAAGTCCTTATTTTTTATTTTGAAAATCTGTATGAACCATGAGTGAGTTTTTCGAGTTAAGACCAGTTACTTTTACAAAATTTTATTATCAGGTAAGTAATTACATTTTTCAAACATTATTATGATTTTGTATATATTTTACTTCTAGGTTAAACTGATTTAAGTATTAAGATGCAAATGTAAAAAGAAACTTACTCAAAATGTTAGTGACTTCACCAGGATGAACAACGTATGTCCTCTCAGTTCCAAAGCTTTCTCGCTCCAAATTTTTTACCATTTTTGTTATGGTGTCGCAGTCGATCTCATCATCGAAGAGTGGCAAAATACATAATTCTTCATTCAAGTACCACAAATGACAACTGAATTTATTCAGAGCACTTGCAGAACTGGTTTTATTTACTTCTTCGAATTTTTTTAATGATTTAAAAAAACTCAAGTCCTGCTTTGGGGCTCCTATTGCTGCTGAAACGTTCATTCATGATTTTACGTATATTTTCACTAGAAATAAACAAATATCCTTCATGCTAGTGACATCGCTTGAACTGAGAAGCAATTCAAAATGGTACAAAAACATTTTGATGGAATAAATAGCCTTTGCAATCCACCTTGCATGGTGCAAAGCTCCAGGTGGTCTTTTTTTTTAATTCAGAGTCTACGTTTGTCCCCAAAAATATAACGCTCAATTCGATGAGTTCCCTATAATCATGTTTTAATTCTTTTTCTTGTAACATTCTTTTAAAAAGAGTGACCGTTTCTTCCACTTCATTGTTGCAGAAAGCCTCATGTAGATATTCATTTCCGTCCTGAAAATTCTCCTTATTTATAGATTTCTATTTTGTTCTCAGTATTTTAAATACTTCCATATCTGGACTGCTTGTAACTTGAGCTATTTAATTTTTAAACGCGCTCTGTGACACCAACTCATAGATGTGATGACGGCAAGGGAAATACAGCATTTCTCTTCTAGCTAGATGTTCCAAGCGAATAACAGTTCCATTATAACGGCCCGTATTAGACGCTGTGGTATCAGAACAAAGTACTTGTACTTTGTTTCCCAAACCCCAATCTTGTAAAGCATTCCAAACAGCCCGTGACTGTTCTTCTCCAGTTAGATTTGGTAATGTGGGCACACCAAGCAATTGTTCCTGATCTTCATAAGTTATAATAATTGAAAGTCTTTCAATTTTAAAATCTCTTACATTTAAGGCAGGAAGCAGCTTACCATCCCAATGAACAGTTATAAAATTAGGATCCTTTTCTTTAAACAGGTCTTTTATCCTTTCTGCTTATTTCTGTCTTAACTTTTCACGACATCGCTGAATTGAACTGCGATTGATAGCCAAATCCTCGACATTGTGTCCCAGGGCTTCAGCTGCAGCTTCAAGAACAAATACAGAATCTCTCAGACTCATTTGGCACCTATCGAGCAGCGACTAGTTTTGTAGTCATAATACTCTTCCTTCCTCTTTTACACACATTCTTCTGTGTAAGTTTTCTATTTCTGGGTTGTCTATGATGTTAGGAATACTAGTATTACTTGAATCGCTAGAAGAAGTATCCGTAATTTCCATGACTTGTGGATGATTTGGATCTGTGGAGATTTTGACTTGTCTTTCCTCCTCTTTCTCATTTCTAACTCTAGCTCTTTCCTCTTTTTCCGCCAAATTTCTGTCTACTCCTCCAAGACATCCTTGACGTTCCGGTTTTCGTTGTTCTATTAAAAAACGCTTAACCTCCTTTATTTTAATCATTTGTATGAGCAATATCAGCATTTAAATTCTGAGTAAACTTCTGTTCTTGTTCTCTGGAAGCATCTGTCAATCTATGGAAATTCTTTTGCAGATTGCGCCACTCTGAATGCAGTTCTATAATTTTCTTTTCACAATGGTGTAAAGCTCTTGTAGGAATTCTAACTTTTGCCCAAAATATAAGGCACTCCTATGCGACTAATTTCGCACTTTCACTGATAGTCAAGTTCACCTCTCGTATGTTGTAAAACTAGATTGATAAAACCTGTTGGTTTGATGGCAACTTGCTTCCTGTTATCTGATGATTAACTTTGCCAATTAAATAAATGCTTCCACTTCTACTTCTCAAACTGCTCGCCATAGTTTAGAGAAAGAAAAGCGACAAACTAACAATGTCACATGGAAACTAACACTGAACTGAATGTGGAAGGGCGAAAAAGCACTTGCTTACATTTCTGCCATCCCCTTCGCCTCGCTGTAGTGTACTCAAATTACATCCCCTTCAAACCCGGTGGGGTTGTGTCATTTTGCAATAATTTCTTGGTGTCTGACAGCTGACGGTGTTTACATAAACGTGAAAAAGGAAAAGGGTCAGTCAGTGACATTGAGTATATCTGTTATATGCGTCTACACGATGCAAATTTGAACCTCGTTAGGGAACGTTTTAATCATTTTTAATTTTAAAAAAAAAACGGTCTAGATAATATTTTATATTCAAAGGGAAAATTTAGGGGGGTGAAAAAAAAAAAAAAATTGAAAGTGGAAAAATAAGGACCACCTTGCACAATATAGTAAAATACAGCTACAGGAGGCGAACTTCAAGCTCGTTGCGGCACGGGTTAATTATTTTTAATTTTAAAAAAATTAATCCTAATAATATTTTTATAGCCAAAAGGAAAAAAATTGGGGGTGAGAAAAAAGAAATTTGAAAGTCGAAAAATAAGGACCACCCAGGGATGAGTTTCTTCCGCCATGTGGCGGAATTCCGCTTTTTTAATTTTTTAGAAAAAAAATAATTCCGCTTTTTCAAAAAAAGTTCCGCTTTTCTAATTCCTGAAAAAAAAATTAATTTTTTCTCCGATTTTTCCATCCCACAGAAAAATAACATTTTCTCTAAGGCTGAATCGCGAAGCAGCTTCCCTTCTGCCCGATCGGGAAGAGCGGAAAACCTACGGCATTCCTGCTCCAAATACAAAAATCTACTAGAATGCATTTTTATAGTTATGTTGGCGCTTAAACTCGCATTTTAGACTTTTTCAACTACTCCGAAATTTGATCCTATTGTGTAATTTCCTTCATACTAATTCACGCGATTAACGTATACGAATAATGTGCTTGCTTTCAAGTCTGACATCCACGGAATTATCGTTTGTTGTACATCTAAACGTACGTTGGTATGTGAAGCTCGTTTTCGCTAATCGTTACGTTTATGTAATGTCCACTCTGCTGAGATTTGTGTGGCTATGACGTGCGTTATCGCTGGGATTTAAGTTGTGGTTTTCATTTTTGCGGAGCATTACGCCAATACAACAACGCTATTGCTGAGAATTGTTCCCGTATATGCGGCGCTAACGCTGGTATTTACGTTTATTTGATAGTCCTTTTCTCTGAGTTTGACTACCTTGTTGTAAAATCTGAGATTTGCACCAATGTTACCAAAAGAATGTCGATATTACCGTGATGAATTGCGCTCTCATTGATGTACATTATTGATGATGTGCGATGATATTTGTGCTGATATTGTGGACGCTATCGCTGATATGCACGTTTGTTTGCGATGTTCGTTTTTGCCAATATCTTAGATTTTACGCCGAGATTTACGTTGTTGTGATTGTAATTTTCGTCAAATGTTACGCCAATACATTAGCGCTATTCTTGAGAGTTGCCCCGGTATATTTGGTTCTAACTTTGATATTTCTGTTGGCGTGAGAGTAATTTTTATCCAAAGCCATACTGTAGTAACATCCGATATTACCGAAATTTTCACTAGTATTACCAAAAAAAGATCGATATTACTGAGATTTATGCTGATATTGCGGACGCTATCGCCGATATGCACGTTGTTGTGATGTTCTTTTTTGGCGATACCTAGATTTTCGGCGGTATTTTAAGCAATATTGCTTATAGTACTTTTGTTAGAGTGAGGGTCATTTTCGCCGAGGTTTACGCTAATACAATACCAGCTATTACCGAGATTTTCAACACCGAATTGTAGCCATTCATCTGGACTTCCGTAGCCATTTCCGTTCTGGACTTCCGATAGCCGCCATATTCGCGATTGCTGCCTGTTTAAGGTTATATTTAGCCGTTTGATTCGAATCTATGCAGAATTACTCACATTTTTATATCATTTTGTATAAAAATATTCTGAAAATTAGTCCAAATTGTAATTTTTCTAAATAATCTGTGTTTAAAATTGTTATTTTAACTGCAATTGTTTGTAAAATTGTTTGTTGCTTTTTATTTTATTGAACAAGCTTAACAATATGATTAAAAATTTAGATTTTAAGATTTTTAGTACTTGCAGCTTAAAAATTTAGAAAACTGGATTTAATTAAATTTGGCCTGTTAGTCAATGTGGTATAATTGCTTAAAGTTGTCTGGCTTGTTGAAATTTTGAAGTTTTTGTCGGTTTTCATCGCTTTCACAGATTTTTTTTTTCTTTAATCCCCTTTGGAGCTATACCATGCCTAATGACAGCACAAAGTGTATCCTTACGTCTAGGTGCAGCTATTTTAAGCCATTTTTGCTCTCGGATGGACATAGATGGTGCAGTGTTTTAAATGCACATGGAAAAACACAATTTTTTAAAAATTTAACTTAAAATGTGTTTCACGCATAAAATTTTTGTTTTCAGCTTTTTGATTTTTTACTAAACTCATCCCTGGGACCACCCTAATGTAGATATATTAGTAGACTTGGGAGAATTACTAACGAACTTTGGTAGCCGGTCTTTCCTATGCATTTCATTTTCTTTTAGTTACCCTAGTGTAATCTAAGGTAATGAAAATATTGCTTTTATTTTTTTTTATCTCAATTATTTGCAAGGTCTCAAATCCAAAGGAGTGATTTTTTGAAGGAGTTAACTTCAGAACATTTCTATGTTATTCAAATTTGGTATGCATATCAGTAGCAATTTTGAGACATAGAAAAATGAGGCTAGTCCAGATTGTACTCGACACTGAAAAATGTTTTCTTGCTTGAAAAAAATGACTATCAACTTGAATAAAAATCATTTTGGTAATGCCCTTCACGTGTCGTTTAAATAATAATAATAATGTCATGGTTCGTACGGTCCTTAAAAGTCCTTAAAAACTCGAAAAATTTTCTAAGGCCCTTAAAAGTTCTTATTTTTTTAAAAAATCCTTAGAAGTCCTTATTTTTTTCGAAGTTAAAAACCAATGTTAACGAAATTTGGAGATCATCATTTGAAGTGTTTTCATCCTTCCTGCTTTTTTTGTTTAAAAAAAAAGCAGTTTTTCTCCGAAAATAGCATCTTTTCTGAAGAAAAGCAAAATTTTCAAATGGAATGCAATATGCGGATCACCCCTACCGAAATCGCCTGTTGCGCATGCGCATTCATGTACAAATGTGCCACGCACAGACCAGTAACTAGCTGAAGTCATTGAATGGCTTTTGATGCCAGGTGCATCATTTGTAGGTAGATTGCTGGGGTCCATCCCAAAAATTACGAGTGGTAGTAGTAAGCATGTATGCCTATTTCATACGTACCTTGGTTAAGTGTATGTCTCTGGATTTTTTTTACCATGCCTCCTTACTCAAAATAGAGATAAAAGTTAATGGAACGGTAGTTTAAAACTTATTCTAAGGTATATAAACCATAAAGTGTTTTTTACGAAGCATTTAAAAAGAATATATTTCCGCACCGATACGCGAAATCGCGATGCTCTCTTACTAAATTTAGGGAAACGTTTTGTGTAATTTTAGCTATTGCTAATAAATTTCTGAACGTCCGTTTTATATTTGAAATTAAATATCACAGGGATGTAATCAAAATCCCGGATTATTTCCGATTTAAAATATATATACACATCTTTTAAAGCCTATAGTAGCTGCATGTATGACAAAAAATTGCAGTTTTAAGCAGAATTTGATCTGATTTTGGAAATAAAAATTCTCATATTTTAAGACATAGTCCAAGTTCTTTAATTAGAATATTCTTTTTGTAATATCATGAATCTGGTATGCTTTTAATAGCCAGCAAAAAGTACGGCTAAATTTGGAAAGCCTAAAAAGTAAAGTTAAACGGTTGGGGTTGATCAAATTTTAGAAATTTTTTCATTGAAGTTGGATGCAAATACTTTATTAACATTCTTAGCTAAATTTTACAGTTATAAATTGCTATTTTTGTTCAAATCAGGGTGGTGACAGACCAGGAATTCAGGGAATTTCACTCTTCTGTACCAACTATGGGAATTTCGTAAAATTACTCTTTAATCAGGGAATTTTTAAATATTTTAGTTTCTTTTCTCGCATTCCCTGTGCGGGTGCGAACATCTATCTCGGATCGCGTCACGTGAAGTGGATGCCGAGAGGTCAGCGCCGTATTGTTAGAAAAAAAATCCTCAAACTTCAATCTGACTGCATCCTTTAGAGACATGATTATTTTCTTGCCTCGCGTTTTTTATCAACAGAATATATTAGAACTCAAATTATTTACATATTATTTATGTTAGATTTTTAGTTACCTTATAACTTAGAAGCGTGGCCGCCAGTAGCCTTTTGGTTAAAAAAATCTTCTAATTTTAATCAAACTGCATCCTTTACAAATATGATTATTTTTCTTCTTGACTTGGATATTTTGTCAACAGAATATATTAGAGCTCTAAATTCCTTAATATTTAAAATTGATTCCATCAGATTTTTTCGTTTTTTTAACCGTTTTAGCGCTGTGTTACAGTTTTGTAACAATCCTAAAAGCATCCATAAGCAAAAATGCCTAGATCCTGTACTTGAATTTTTATTTTTTTTTGTACTTTCATTTTGACATTTTATTGAACACAATTAACTGATAGTGATGTGTGTGAATTTTTAATCTTTTAATTAATGTTTTCCATTCTTTTTCATGCTCTTAAGATGCTTGTTTTGATTTTTAGTGTAAATTTATTTTGGAGCAATTATACTATTTAAAATTACATTTACTTATAAAATTTGTATATTTTTAAATTAGCCATTATTTTCTGTTTCGTTTTTTGTATGATAACATCGACAGAGAGACATCAGGGAATTTTCTGGCAATCAGTGAAATGTCAGGGAATTTTGTTTCTTGAATTCTGTAGCCACCCTGCAAATGAATATTTGATGAAAATCTTACTAAGTGTAGATGTTTTTCTTTATATTCAATAATTTTCTTTTAATCACATTCCAACAGAGGTGGGACTGGAGCATTTTTAATTGATATTTTAGTATTTTAATATCATTTAACTTTTGAGTTTTAAAATATTTTCTGAAGTTTTTAATTCCTGCCCTTTTGAGCATCATTGTTAAAATTTTGAAATCATTGTTAATTTAAATGTAGTTCATCGAGGTTGAAAAATAAAATAATGTAGAAATTATGGCAGAAAACCAGTTACGAAATTTTGCAATTTGCTTTAAAAGTACCCTCGGAAACAGGAGATTATTAAAAATATACATAATTTATATTGCACTTCAAAAATTTAAACTACATTTAGTAAAAGTATATCTATTTCTCAAAATGATTGGTTATAATCATAAGGAATTAAAAGAAATTTCATTCATGAATTTTAATATGCATTAAAATTTTCTTTTCATTCAATTTCTCCCCATCGTATAAATCACAAAGAAAATTGAGGTCCTTAAAAAAGTTTACAAAGTACTTAGAAAGTCCTTAAAAAGTCCTTATTTTTTATTTTGAAAATCTGTATGAACCATGAATGTGCATTAATAAAAATTGTCCAAAACTGGAGTGGTGACTCTGCAAGAAATCCCTAAAATTGTACATTACCTGTCGAACATGTTAGTCTAGAATATACATGCCCAAATGAAACTTGTGCGTGCCCGAACATTTCATTCATACTCGTGTATCTAATACTGATCTGTCAAAAAAGAATTGCTGTGAACAATATATATACATTGACTTTGATCTACACTTATACTGAAACTAGATGAATACCCGTGCTTCGCTATGAAATTTTAACATGTGCAATATTTTAGCTAGCTTTGAGGCTTTGCGTTGCAGAAATCCGTCATTGGTGTATAGGTCCCAGTTTTTTGCACTTCACTCACAGGAAGGTTCATCGCTACGCCCAAACAAACTCGCTTCGTTGGCTGAAAACTTCATTGACACATAAGTACAGGCTTACTTCACTCGTTGAAAGGTTCATTACTATGCAAGAATAGGCTCGCTTCTCTCGCTGAAAGGTTCATTGTTGCATAAGCTCACTTCACTCACTAAAATCTAATTGCTACATAAAGCCTTAATATTGGAAGCCTCTCACCTGTCGAGACACACACAAAAAAATCCCCTTTAATACAACACGCCTTTAAGATTATTTTAACACGTGTTTAAGGAAAGCAAAATTAGAATGCCAAAATTACTTGGGTTGAAAATTTCAGAACTGTAGCCCTAATAGAAATCGTTCTGTAAAATATTTATGAATTAATTAAAAAAGAACTAAATAAAAATTTAAAACTCTGTTTTTTTTTAAATTCCAATTAGAAGGCTAAAACTACTTATATTGAAAATTTCAGAGCTGTAATCCTATTAGAAACCGTTTTGCAAAATATTTTTTAATTAATTAAAAAAAAATTTAATTCTGTTTTTGATGAGTTCAATAAGAAGGGCCAAAATTACTTATGTTGAAAATTTCAGAGCTGTAACCCTATTAGAAGTCGTTTTGTAAAAAAAAAATTTAATTAAGAAAATTAATTAAAAAATAACTAATTTAAATGTTAACATTCTGTTTTTTCAAAAGTCCAGTTAAAAGGCTAAAACTACTTATGTTGACTATTTCAGAGCTTTGTCTCTATTTGTTTGAAGACATTTTGTTTAAAAAAAAAAAAAAAACATTCTGTTTGACATACATAAAATTAGAAGGCCTAAACTTCTTATTTGGAAAATTTCAGAGCTCTACTCCAATTTTAAGTAGGTTTCTATAGAGCCACAGACACACAACTTGTTTTATTATTATAGATGAAATAAGCAAAGACAAGACACTATATTAAAAATATTCACAACAAAATCACTGATTTTGTTGTATGCCCTTCTGAACTGCATGCCCTTCTCAGAGTTCATCCTAGGCATTTTTCGAGGGACGGCGCTCCCTGCCTGCCCTTTTTCTATAAAAATAGCCCCCTTCCTGCCCTTTTTCAGAAAAAATTTTATCCTGAAAGAATTCGAAAAACGTTCGTTTTTTCCCCTCCCACAGTACGCAATATGTGGATCACCCCTACTGAAATCGCCTGTCGTGAATTCGTGTTCAAACGCGCAACGTATATATCAGGGACTGAAACCATTGTGTAAATGTCCATATAACGTGCTTCATTAGTAGGTGGATTGTTGGGAGCCGTCTTACAATTTCCAAGTGCACATTAGTAAACTCTGATGGCCATTTCGTATTTGTTTTGATTAAGTGTATTTCGCTGGATTTTTATCATGCCTCCTTCAAAATAGAGAAGAAAGGAATTTGAAAGACTTGATTAACTTAGTTAAAGGTGTATAACCATCAAATGTTTACACTAAGAATTTAAAAAGAATATTTCCGTTTGGACACGCGTAACCGCGATATCCTCCTGTTAAATTTAGGGGGTGTTTTTGATAGTTTACCTGTTACCAATTAATTTCAAAACATCCGTTTCATATTTAAAATTGAACATAACTGGAATGCAATCAAAATCCCAGATTATTTTCGGCCGACCAAACGGTATAGTGGTTAGCGTGCTAGCTTCTAGACCGCGAGGTTGCGGGTTCGAGTCCCGTGTTAGGCATGGGTGTTTGTAAATGTATGTTGGCTTGTCTAATGACGAATGTTTCGGCGCATCATAGCCCTCATGTTGCTGACGGTGCCAGATAATCTGAAAACAACCAAACCAGATTATTTCTGATTTTTAAAAAAAATAAAACTTATATTGCAGGCTTACGTAATAGCGGCATGCACAGCAAAAAAACGACAAATTTTGACGTTAAATTTGATCCGATTTGGAAAATAAAAAAATTCAGAAATTTCAGGACATTTTCCAAGTTCTTTAGTCGAAATACACCTTGTGATATCCCACAATGAATAATGTTAAATTTGACATTTTACTGTGTATATTGCACTTTAATTTTAATAATTTTCTCAGTCTCATTCCAGCACAATTGTGGCTGAAGCATTTTATCAGTATTTTGATATCCTAAGTTTCTGAGTGAGTTTTTGATTCACGGATTTTTGCATTATTTTTTTCCTTCAGAATATTGAAAATTATTTATCGTGGTAGAAAAGTATAACAATATTGAAATTGTGGCAGAAAACGTGTATGCAAATTTCTGCAATTTGCCATAAGAGTGCCCTCGTAAACAGGAATTGACCTTTTTTTGGAAAATAGCACCCTGTCCTTTTTCATTTCTAGGATGAACTCTGCCCTTCTACATGTCTTTTTGTTCCTTTAGTTACAAATAACCAGTTTGCAGGCTCAACTCCATCAATGCCCATTCGCATTAAATTATTTACAGTTTCAGTGGACAAGTTGCATCGCAATCAGTTCTTTATACGATTCATGGCACTAAAACCTCTCTTGCATGTAGACGTACTGGAAGAAGCACAGTCGCGATCTTCGACCAAAAGTCATGAATCGGTGCTAATTGCATGTGCGTGAGGGGGGAGGAATATTAATCTTTTAAAAGGTATTTTTGATAAAATATTTACATGCCTGGTCGGGCATGTATAAGAAAAAAATACATGCCCGATCTGTCATGGGGCATGTCGGACAATATAATTTTTGAGCCCTGGAACTGACTGCAATATTTATTTTGTAATTGGGAACGTGGTAATCTAAAATTAGGAAACATTTATATGGAAATAAATTTATATGTCTTGAAATAATGTAATGTTGTATTTGTTACTGTGTGATAATTGTAGTACATTATAAGCTACCTATTTGGTTGTGAAAAAAGACATTTTAATCTCTAGAATAGATTAAAATTGATTGTTTCAATCATAATTGTATGTTTTTAATCCCTTCAGCTAGAGAAATTTAAAAATGGGTACTTTGGAAGATAATGTTTTCGAAAAGGGTTTAATGTTTTCATATTTTTAATTCTTGCATAATAATTCAATATACGTAAAATTTTAAGAATTTTACACATTTCTTCAAAATTAGAACATTGCATACTAATCTACTTTCACTAAAAATATTTAAATATTTGGAAAACTATTTGAATTGAACCAATTTTTTGTTAGAATAATTTGGCAAGATTTATCGTAATAAAATATTTCACTCCCAAAATAAGATGCTAACTGTGTGCAATGGTTAAAATTAAATGCATATGGAGGTATAAAATTGAATAGTACTAATTCTTAAGCAGGGAAATCTAATAATAAGGAATGAAACCTATTAATGTTTTGATTTCATATGACATAGATAATATTGAAGAACACAAAGTTTTCTTGTCTGTTATATTTAAAGTTGTTGTGAAAACCTAGATTAGTTAAGGACAGAGATTCGATCTTTTCTACAGATTTTCCATAGTATTTACTTTTTACAGTTTCCTCATGGTAATATTATGTGTCTCTTACAATACGATGCATGTATAGGAGATACAATAATGACCATTACATCAACAAAAACAGTGTAAATCTCAACAATAATAAAAGTATTGGTGAATTTAAGAGTATTGTAAAAAAAATTAGAAAAATATTTCACATAGGTCTTTTCGGTAAGTTTCAAAGAACGTCTGCAAAAAGTACTAAAAATTCTTAGTAAAGTTGGTATCTCTGTTTAAAATTCTTTTTATTTAGTATGTGAAGAAATATGTAGTATTCTATACTTTCTCTTGCAGCTCGTCAAAATCAACGAAATAGAAGTGCTACAAGGAAAGGAGGTGGAAGGCCAACCAATGGTCGATCAATGTCGAATGGTGCTTCGCTGAACTTGTCTCAAGGGTTTAACAGCCAAGCAAGCCAGGTAATATATCCTTGGTCTCAAACCTCCTAAACTGTTGAACTTCTCATGCAGATATTAAAAAATGCTTGTTTTAATTTAGTTGTGTACTAAATTTATTTTTGATAATTATTAGTTGTACTAGAAAATATTTTTAGTCCCAAATAGAAAATTTTACCCTTTTCAACTGAGACAAATTGTTGCCAATTTGAAGGTTAGATTTTATTCTTAATGCTAATTTATACCATCTGTGTCAAACTAAACTATTTACTAATTGAAAATAATTGCAAGTACAATTACCAAAATTTAATAGTGTACCTAATGATGAATTTTCATTTACGAGTAAACAGAAATCTAGCCACACATGATGTAGGCTTTGTTTTAACTTGAAAGAGAATTGATAACTAACATATGTGTATGTTACTGCAGTTCTATGCATTCTTGTTTCATATGGATAAATTTGGAGCGCTTTTTTTCCCCCTAATAAATTTCTTTAAGCTCTCTCTGGTTTGATGCAGAAATACTAAGAAAACCTCTTCCATAAAATTTTACTTCAACTGTTGCGTAAGCCTCGTAGCAGAAAAGATTAAACGAGAGACGGACGTCGCAGATTTTTCAGCACGGTGTGCAGATTATTTTACAAAACTGAAAAAAAAAATTTAGTCCTGTTTACGAAAAACAGAAAAAATTATTTGTTCTTTCCTAAATTATATCAATAAAGCAGATTGTTTTGAGCAAAAAATAGAATTATATACTTCTTGCATCTGTGTACTTATCCGAAACAATCTTTCATTTTTTTTTTTTTTTTTTTTTTAATTTATTTTATTAAGAGCAATGCATAATTTACTTTTATTTCTTTAAAATTACATTATTCAGGGTTCCCACGGTCCTGGAAAGTCCTTGAATTTTTTTTAATGAAATTTGGTCCTTGAAAGTCCTTGAAAAAAGGATACGGTCCTTGAAAGTCCTTGAATTTTTAAGTGACCACTGATAATTTCCGTTTTGTATTTTTGTTTCTAAAGTATGTAATTTTCTGGTCCTTGAATTTTCCTACACGGTTTCCACAGATCGGAAAAAGTCAGGGAATTCAGCATTTCGGGAATTATCAGGGATTTTGTCAAAAAGTTTAAAAGAATCAGCGAATTTTCCGAAATTAAACTGAGTCTTTTAATTTTGTTAATTGAAGATACACTGCTAGCAAAAATACCAAAAACGATTTGTAAACAAATTATAAAATTTTTTAAAAACTCAAAAAATGGCAGAATCGCCAATGGAATGACTACTTTCCCCCTCATTTTTCCGTTAACGTTATAGCCTCTATCGGTATTATTTACGTAGGTATCTGGTCATTTTTCTGAACTCTACGGTGATGAAAGGGCCGATATTTTCGTGATTATTAGAGAGCGCTATGGCCGCGAATTACATTCTTGCGTGCTACTCATTTTCATGGTGGTGATCAAAGATTGCACCTGTTAGCCATGGTACAGTTCTGCTGAAGCATGCATTTCAGCTCTTTTTTGGCTGAAATTTTTATCATTCCTGAGACCGATACAAACCTGCATTACAATATTATTGGGTTTACTTGCTTGTCTGACAACCAGTGAACCTGCATACGTTCAGACTTCCCCAAACTTCTGATGTACTGACCACTTTTCTTGCAGATTGCCAGCATCTATCTCTGTTATTTATGTTGGTGTGTGGTGGCTAGTTTCGTCGAACTTTACACTGGTGTTAGTGCTATTATTACCGAGATTTACGCTGCTAAGACGAGAGCTATCACCAAGATTTACATAGTTGTGATGTTAATTTTAGTCCCTATTAGTCACTATTCCGATGGTTTGAACTTCAAAAGTTGTCGCTATCGGCGAGATTTGTGGTTGTGATTGTCAATTTCATAGATTGTGACGTCGATATAATTGACTCTGTTTCAGCGATACCAACGATATATTGGGTACTAACATTGATATTTAAGTTGGTGTGATAGTCATTTTTGCCGATTGTTGCCTTAATGCAGGTATGTGATTTCTTCCGCCGATCTGCGGAAAGAATCAAAGAAGAAAGGATTTTTTTTTTTATTTCATATTCGTCCACTTCTTAAAATCTTATTTTTCCGTTTATCAAAGTTTTCCTACAATTTTCCCATTGATCTCGCTGAGATTAAAATTGACTGACAATCATGGAACCTGCGTACGTTCAGACTTCCTCTATCACTATTCTCCCCTTCATTTTGCTGAGCGTTATGCTGATGAAATGGCCGTTATTCCTGTGAATAATGCCATCGTTATCGCTATTATTACGTTGCTGTGTGATGCTCATTTTCGCAGGCCTTACTCCGATATAATAGTTACTGACGTTATTGTAGAGATTTTCACCTGTCGGACGTAATACAGTTCAGCTAAAACGCTTTTTCAACTCTTTTTCTTTCATTTGAAATTTCTATCATTCCTGAGCTCGATACAAATCTGCATTACGATTTTGTTGGGTTTGCCTTCAAATTTGACAATCATTGAACCTGCTTACTGTGCATTTTGCTTGCACCGGTATGGCAATATTTGCCAATTGTTGGTTTAATGTATTTGCTGAGATTTGCGCCGGTATGCTGGGCGTTATACCGATATTTACATTGGATTAGTTTTAATTTTCACTTAGGTTTAAACCGTTTTAATAGTAGCTATTGGCGAGATTTGCAATGTCATTTTAGTTTCATTCGCCTGGGCTTCCGCCAATGTGAAAGCTGCAATGTCCGTGATTAATGTGTGTGTGAGGATCGTTTTCACCATTTGGTTTGAGTCAATGCTGAATGATTAGAATTTTAATTTAATTTTGCGCCAGAAATTAATCCCAACTGCCAAATTTTACTGTGTATCCTTATTTAAAATTATAATCTTAACTGCTGTTGAATGAAAATTGTTTATTTTAACATGAAATACAATTTTACATTTTAACTATAGATATAAGTAATAGTTTAAAAGTTAAAGCATTTTTTTTTTTATTTATAATATTATAAAATTAATTGTATTATGAAATTTTTTTCATTTTGTAAAATTTTGCCTGGGTACTGTACCTTAACAGTGGCAACAGCTGAACTTAAGCAAAAAAGAATATTGCCAGGGATTAAATTGAACAATTTGGACAACGAAATTATGCAAACTGAAAATGGTGCAACTCCCCTAATTCCATCTACAATTGAAGGCAGTTTTTTTTTAAATACACAAATTGTTGTATAATATTTTTACCAATTTTATTTGAGGCAAAAAACATAAAAAATTCACATTACAAAATGTTTTTAAAGTAATTATTGATTTTATAAATTTTTATTAGAATTATAAGTTTTCAGAAAACAAAAATAGTTAATATATAGAGTATTTTGTTGAATGTTTCATCCACTTTGACATGATTTGTGGCTTGTCTTTCCCTTTAAAATTTTACTTAGAAAACAGCTTATTAAATCTGAAATTTAATACTAGTGCCCTCTTTTCTTGAGATTAGACTGTAATGGGAAGGGAAAAAAAGGGATTTTAAAGTATAAGTGCACATGCACAGTACAGGTACACTATACATACACTGCACTGCACGGAGTAATTTGCTGTTTGCACCATAATGATGTACAGATAAACAGTACATAATTCATAATTATTTTTATGATGGTGAGTTTGAATGTTCTTTTATTTGAAAGTTATAGTATATGTATATTTTGTTGATGACTTAATCAGGGGAAACATTGGATGTTACAGGGGATTTCAAAATAACTTTTTTGCGGACACTCTGTTCCAAAAAAGGTCCTTGAATTTTCTTAAAAAGGTCCTTGAAAGTCCTTGAATTTTTTTCTTCAATAAGAGTGGGAACCCTGTTATTATACCTGCATCTACTTTCACCAAAACAGTCTTGATAATTTTAAAATGTTTAATTTTACTGAAAACTATATGCAGGGGTCGCCGACCTCCTATATGTCTTATAAATCCTATATTTTTTTAAAAAATCAGCAAAAACGTCCTATATTTTACAATTGTCCTTTATTTCTCTATTGATTCGACCTATATTTTCTTCCAATTTCGTAATAACAGCCGTTCGTTGCCATTTTTTATATTTCGGATTCTTTGGCGCGATCTTAGGTGAAAAAGACCTGACAAAATTTGTAACGGTGGCGTCTTATCTCTTGTGACGTCATATGCTGCATAACCTACAACTCAACTCTACTGGACTGGCGATAGTTGTAAAATGTAAATAAGTGAATTTTTCCATAGCACGCTGTCTTGAATTTCTGATCTGTTTTCTCCTCCAACGCAGTAAATTATTTGGTTATAAAACAGAGGGTGATGCAGCAACAAAATTCTGCCTCTAAAAAAAGGGATGAAAACAATTTGTGATTAACTTGCAGGACTACTAAAGAGCATTTGAAGTGCTTAGTCACTAATTGATGTAGGAAACTAAAGGGTTAAGATTTACTGTACGGCGTCGGATAACGATTTTTTTATTCTCAATCCGGTACGGATTCTGCGCCACGAATTATTTACATTAGACCGTGCCAAATTACGGCAACCATAGGTAGTTCTGTTGTTCTTAAGAAAATGGCAGAGCTGCCATTTTTTGGCAAAAATCACCTTGGCGCAGAATCCTTAATGGATTCAGAATTTTGGCCACGATTTTTTCATAAAAGTCGCCAAAATTGAAAATGACGTCCATACGCTGTGTTGTCAAATCCAAACGGTCACTAGGGTACTGGAAACCCAAAGTCCCCGTTCGCTTCATTCGGCGCTAAATCTCCCACTTTTCGCCGCTAATCCATGAATCCATCTGACATGGAAGAGTAAATCTGAAACAAAACACGAGACTGCAAACAGGGATAAAAAGAAAATACTTAAAGAAATTGGAGCAGTTCAAGCAGTTATAGAAGCTGGAAGCAAAAGACTCAAGATTGCAAATAATGTAATTAATAAAACTTGATTTGGGGATGGAATATTGAGGCAATAACGAATGACATATTCAGGATCAGGCGATTTCTTTTTTTAATGGTGTGTTTCTTATTCTCTTAAATTTAATATAACGAGTATATAAATATACAACGAGTTAATTTTTAAATTCAGTAACAACTGTGTACAGTTATTTGATGTTTTATACTGTCCTATATTTTTTTTTTTTAAATCCTATATTTTCTTTTTTTTGTCACTTTGACTCCTGTATATGATTATTTTCTTAAAATAAGAAATTAAGGAATAATAATATAAAATATTTCATTTTTAATATTTAATTTATTTTGTTAAATTTCTTTGTTTTATGTAAAACAGGATTTTTGACAACGACACATAAGATGCTTGTGTATTTTATGTAAACTTTAAAAAAAAAAATTACGCCACATTATTTTATACTATCCAATTTAGTGTCTCAGACTGGCAGAAAAGTTTCTGCTACTGGGGACGTAAGAAATGCCTACCACTGACTTTGTATATTCACTATGGAATTAGTTTTAAGAAATCAATAAGTACATAGTTATGTCAGTTTTGACAAAAAATTTCAGAATAAAGATTCCCAATTCCATAAAATAGAAATTCCAAATTCTCTGCAAGCTTTTTCTTTTTGACTAAATATCTCTAGTGGGTGATCAAATATAAAAAAGGAGGTGATTAATTTTTAGTTTTTAGGATGTTATAGTTTGTAAGAGTTTATTTCAGCAATTTTTTAACTAAAAATTGATACTTTCGTTTGAAGAATAATTGATTTTTTTTTTTTTTTTTTCAATGTTGTATTGCTAGGAACTGTAGTAACTGAAATTGTCCAATGAATTTAAATTGATATTATGTTTTCCTGCTAATTATTGATTTATACTTAAGTATAATACCTATTCATTTACATTCATGTATTTATTTTGCATACTTGTTTACATTATAATACAAAATTGTAAATTATTTTCAGGATATGATGGGAGGATTTTCTCAAGGACCTCTCACACAAGGACAGTTAAGCATGAGCCAAATGAGTCAGCCAAATTACCCAGGCCTATCTCAACCAGGGTTGTCGCAGCCAGAACTCTCTCAGGTACGTAACAATATTTGTCGGTCAAAACGGGGTTGCAACTCCAGGCCCTGAGGCCAAATGCTTACTTAGCAAAAGAACTTGAATATCATTAAGTCTGCACTAGCACCTCTCTTTCCATGTCGTATCTAGGGGACATCTGTGAACATACAGAAATCTTAACTTTAGCAGGGTGTCCAGCAGCCTTGAAAATCGGGAAAGTTGGGAAATGAACTTGAATTTTTTGCACCTCGGGAAAGTCGGGAATTATGCTTGAAATTTTGGAATTTTCGGTCTGCGTCGGGAAGTTATCTCTTCTCTTTTTTATCGAAAAAATCTTTATGGATATTTTTAAAAAATGAAAATGTTTTCCAAGAGATGCGATTCTTTCGCCGATCGACGGATTTCTGCTCTATCTCTCTTTCTGTAATACCATAGCTTCTATCGGCATTATTTACGTTCTTACGTGATTACCATTTTGCTGAACGTTACAGTCATGTAATTGCTGCTATTCTCGTGATCATGTTAGGCACTATGGCCGAGAATTAGGTTGTTGTGTGATAATTTTTGTCGAATGCTATTACTGCTCCGATATAACAGTCACTGACGCTATTGCAGACATTTGCAACTGACAGACATGGTAAAGTTCAGACATAAAAGCGAATTTCCATTTTTTACTGAAATTTCTAACATTTCTGAGATAGATACAAATTTGCATTACAATTTTATTGGGTTTTCCTGGAAGTTTGACAGCCAAGGAACCTGCTTACTTCAGAGTTCCTCCTACTAGATTTTATTACAATTGGTGCTGAGACCACAATTAATGAAGGATTGACCCAACTTAACCAATACCTATAATTGATATTGACTTAACTCAATGTTCCGGCAAATCGCTTATCATTTGGGGTCGGATAGAGCTCCGATAGCTGAAACAAAGCCATGCATCTATTTACGCAAAAGCTAATCAACCTTTTCCCCCTATGTGAAAATGCTAAATTAGAAATTCTATTGAATGCTCAGAAAGAATAACAATAGCATCCAAATAAAGAGTCAATGGAACTAATTTACTTCTTTTTGTTAAGTTTGCACCTTTTTTTACACAATCGGTCTTTTCCTTAAAATGTAAGTTTTGAAGACAGCTAAAGACAGAGATTTTCGCGCTCTTTATTTCCAACGGAAGTAGACGTTGAAATTCTTTAATCTTTTCTGGGTCTTGAAAACCTTTCAATCTTTAGGTCAACCTTTGCGAGAGTTTGCACTTATTTATAAACCGCTTGCAATGTGTCACGACTCGTGTTATATTGGTAAATGAAAAAAACTTTTCAAATAGTATATTTTAAAACGCGCCGTTTTCCAAACTCGTGTGAAAGATAAAGAGAGGATTCTTTTCTCATTTAGAACCTCGAGGATGGATTGTCTACCAAATTACTTTTGGTCGGAAAATTCCTCTGCACTGTTCAGAAACTTAAGGCCTTTTGGCCATAAATCGCGTTGGAGAAATTTATTTGGTTGCAATCTTCGGGATGCCATATCAACAATATTTTGCTTTAATGTATTGACCAAGATTTGTGTCTATGTTTTCTGCTATCGCCGATATTTACATTGGATTAATGATAATTTTTAACTTGGTTTAAGCCGTTTCAATAGTAGCTATTGCCAAGATTTGGGATGCCGTTTTGATGTCATACGCTTCCCCTGATGTAATAGCTGACGAAATGGTATAGTGGTTAGCTTCTAGACCGAGAGGTTGCGGGTTCGAGTCCCGTGTTAGGCATGGGTGTTTGTAAATGTATGTTGGCATGTCAAAGGACGAAAGTCTTGGCGCATTATTGCCCTCGTGTTGCTGACGGCGCCAGATAATCTGAAAACAACCAACCCCTGATGTAATAGCTGCTATTTTACGTAATTAGTGTCTGTAAGAAGATCGGTTTTGCCGTTTGGTTTGAATCGATGCAGAATTTCTAGAATTTCGATTTAATTTTGTGTAAGAAAGTATTCCCAATTTTTCTGTTTATCTTTTTTTTAAATTGTAATTTTAACTGTTATTGTATGTTAAATTACTTATTTTAGCTTGAAAAACAATTTTACATTTTAGCTATAATGGATAATAGTTTAAAATTAATTAACTTGTGCAACTGTGTAAAAATTTGAAGTTTTTTTGCTTTGGCCATGTCAATTACATGCAGAACCTCCCTCCCTTAATTCTTAACAACAGAAATGTTTGTGACAAGCAATCATGCTTAAAGTAAACTATTAAACTGCACGCCTAGGTTCATTCCTTTTTCTTTTTATCTGCTAAGGTTTAGACCGTCATATTTATGTATCACTTGTTAAACAATTTTGTGTCTTCTTTTCTCGCCTTTAAAAAAAAGACTTGGAAAAATTTTCTCTTCCTACTTTCAAAGTACATAATATAATTTTTACATGATGATTAGATATTTTTTAATTTCATAAATTTTTTTAATTTGTAAAATTAGTTCAACATACTACTTGGTGGGGGTATACTTGGGAAAATTAATGTGGTGGTAATTAAATGGTTGCAAGAGGGATCCTTGAAAATTTTTGGGATGAGCCTTGAAATTCTTGAAATATGCATGAATTTTTATCAGAAATTTTGCTGGATACCCTGTTTAGTGTAGCTTATTACTGCTTTGCACATAGTAACAACATTATAACCTAAAGGGAAGGCAGTGTGGCCTATGCAATAACAATTTATGTATCTTATTGCTGATATTGAAAGAAAATAGATAATATACCAGGGTATAGTGCATAATATTTTTGAACTTGTTTTCAAGACCTTGAAAATGCTTATAGGTGCATAAAAGTCCATGTAAATGCTTAGACGTCCTTAATTTTTACAGATGTTGTGTACCCAACTGCAAAATTTATAAAAATACAACTCGGACTTGCTATCCTCACATGACCGCCGCTTATCCACACCTTATCGGAATTTTCTAACATAATTGTATTTTACATGCACCAACTTGTAACTTTTTTAGTAGAATATACTTAATTAAAAATTTATATATATATAGACATAATACCTGGGGAAAAAAATTCAAAGGTCCTTAAAAAACATTATTTAGGATTGATTTTCATTTTGTGGTTTGAGTAGGAACTTTATATATAGATATTGCAATGGCAATAAATAGACCATCAAATCTTGTGTTTTTAACCACAGAAACTATGGGACACAAACGTGAACCACAAAAAGCACTCCAACGCCATTGTATTAGCACTCCTCTTCAGAGGGGTGCCTGATTACTTTTAGCCATGCAGTGTTTTGAGTTCCCCAAGAATGATAAGTTGACAAATTGAGTAGGTTTTTATCTTCCTGTAAATTTTTTAAACACCTTTATGTGTCCTTAGCATCAGGACTTGTAGATTATTTGAAAGTGAACATTCCTTCTACAATAATGGATTGTGCTAAAAAGAGAAGTGTAAATAGATTATTGAACTGTATTTTAACTTAAGAATTAGTTTTGATATTCTACATTTATCTCGTAAAACTGTAGACTGTACTTATTATTAGTTATATGTATGCTCTACCTAACTGAATGCATGCTTTTTTCCTCAGGACACCTACCTGGTGGATGAACTTCGCTCCCAGACCGAAGGGATGCTGTCCCAGGACTCCACCTACCAAGGGGACCGTGCCTACTTTGCCGCGTCCCAGGGAGGCCAGTTCTCACAGCCCTACTGAATGCGCGGGTGAGTCGTCTTGATCAGTGGACCTGCAACCACTGGTTCCCTCTCAAAACACGAAAGCAGCAAAGCAAAGTAGCTCCATACCTGCTACGAGTGAAAACGAGAAGAAACAAGCATCCACTCTAACGAAACGGAAGGCGTTTGAACGACGACGGCCTCTTTAATTGACGGTGTTGTGTCCAGTTAACGATTCCTGCCAACACACAGAGGGAATCTATCTACCCTCTGGATGCTGAGAGTGGAACGGGAGCCTCATAGAAAAAGGCTGGAAGCAATGAATACTTGGCAGCAGGCTGGCGTTTTTTCAAGGACATACAACAAGGGTGGTCGTGGGCCGATTCATCTTATTCTTCAGAAATCCTTTTTCCCTTTGCATTGTATGATTGTTGTAACCTTTGTATTTGCTTTATGTGTTTCCTCCCTACCATTGTAGTCATGATTATTTTTTTTTTCTTTGTAATTTTGTGTCAGTCCACATTTTCTTTTTATTCTAGTGTAAGTATTGCATACCTGGTTATTTTGTGTTTGCGTTGTGTGCTGTAAGATGAAAATCGTATCGGAGGCAGGGACCACTGGGCACTGAACAGTAGGACATTGCTCTGTTGTAACCATTTCATATTTACTGATTGAATGGAAAAAGTAGCTTTAATAAGTGCAGGCTTTACAAAAATGGTCTATACCTCTTATACTTGTAAATGTATGACCTTTCGATATGTAGCACTTTTGTTCCTGTTTCAGACTCGAGTGTAATATGTTTCAACAATTAGTGATAACGCATTCATTACTACACCAACAAAATTATATGTAGGTACTGCAGCCATTTCTTTTTAGTTTATTTTTTATATATATAAAATTTTCACTAGTGGTTTAAAATTCTTTTGCTGATAGATGCTGGATAAATAAAACTGTTTTCGGATTACATTTTTTAGGGTTTTGAAGAAAGTGCTTTGTTTTTTCTTTGTGTAAATATTTAGTTCCATCCTGTTCAATGTGCAATAGGTATTTTTTTAATAAAATTTGTGTCATAATGAATTCAATCCATGTATATATTAAATGATAAATTGAAATTTATTATAATTCAATCATTCTTAGTGCTTTTAATGCAAAGATTTATAAAAAAAAAAAAAAAAACATTGTTATATAATTTGTCTTTCTTTACAATGGCTTACTGTATTGCCTCTTAAACCAATGAGTAATTTCAGAAAATAAGTTCTTTGTTTGCATTGAAGTGTTAATTTCTTTGTGACTGATCTCATGGTGGATCTAATAAAATTTTAATATTTTGGACAGCTAGTCTAGTTTTTAAAGTATGCGATCCATAAACCTTGCAACTCTTATACTAAGTAACTAGTATGTACAATTTTGTGATAATAAGGCCATAACCAATGCTGCTTCCTTTGAAAAAGTTGCTCTTGTTATTGATGGAAATTATCATTCAAGGGGAAAATGCTTTGCGGAAAATAATAAAATTGTTGAATTTGCATTGTCTGTTATATATGAACTATTCCTATTTACTTGGGATTCAAATTTGGCCCTTTTACATTTCTTGCAGCTATGCTTTAAAAAGAATATTGAAAAATATGCCATTTAATATTATACCAATACCAGGGTTTCATGCTTCTCTTCTACGTTATGTTGTCCGGTCACAAACATGCTGGTGCTTTCTGAATGTAGTAGAATGCTCTACATTCAGGCATATTTCCTGTTTTATGCCGTTTTTAAATATCAAAATAAATATTGACCTTTATAACAGCCTTTTGTGTCGTATTCTTGGTTATATTAATTCGGATTTTGTTGAGTTTAGGTTTGAATTGTAAAAAATGCACATGTGCCTAAGCATTTCAGCATGTATGACTAAATATAGGCAGCATAGTTTTGGCATAAAATAACAAGTCAGAAATGAGTTCAATACTGAAAGTGAAAAAAAAAAATAGAAATTCACTGACATAATCCTAGCATTGTTATCAAAACCTTCAACTGATATATGTCTAGTATTCAATAGTTAGGCTTAATGAATTGCAAATTGTTTCTGGTACTTCTTAAATTTTGGTATGAGAATTTGTCTGGACAAGAATTTGTTTCATATTTTGGATGTCTGCACCTTTTGTATTTTCCTCTGGCAGTGTTGAACTCCGAGTGAGAGCCGTCTTTATATAACCTCACTCCATTAGCGAAGGGTGAAAGCTAAAATTAGGCACTTAAATGTTGATGTGAGCTAGTTAAAATATTTTTCCATATAACTTTGTTAACAACTAATATGTTTTTTATAATAACTACTAGATTCACCATAATTTACAATTTTAATCTATTTACGAGTAGGAAAAATAAGCTTAAAATGTCCTTTGCATCAACTAGAGAATTGAAATGCTATATTTTGAAACGCGACCCAATTCATAAACAAAAATTATTTATGTACTGTACATTTCGAAGAATATGTGAAACACTAAGGCTACTCATCCACTCGTGTACATCTTTCGAATTGGACTGCATAATTTATACCATAGTAATGAGCAGCTTAGAAGGATCTGATTTTTGAACATGCACCTATGGGAAATATTGAATTTGAAGTGTGATATATTCAAGTACAAATGTTGTAGTTACTCTGCACCATTGTTGAAAAGCCAGTCCTTTAAAGCTGCAAATAATTTGGTTAAATATGGAAAAGAAAGGGTTTTTTTTATCTGATGAAAATGCTTTACTGCAAGGCATATCATTTGTACAGTAATTTGTAAAAGCACCCTTATATGTTCACAGAGCATTTAACATTAGTCACTTAAAATTGCTCTTTTAAAAAAAAAAATTAATCCCTAAAATCCCTTTTTAAATTTTTGTACACCACAAAACCAGTGTATTTGGAGTGAAGGAGAGGAAATTGTGTCGGTTTTCTGTGTTTAATGAGTGAAAGAGAAGATGGTCGAATCTGGAAAGTGTTGCACATTTTAAATCTTGAAATGAAGTTATTTAAAAAAAAATTTGACTGAGAAGTAACCAATTTTTTTTTATAGGGTTCTTCATGTAGTTTCAAGATTTGCCTCTCGTGCTGTATATGTTTTCAAAAAGTATCAGAGTTCCCCCGGTCATTAAAAGTGCTTAATATATTTTAACTTGTTTTTAAGGCCTTGAAAATGCTTAGATGTCCTTGAAAGTCCTTAATTTTCGCGGATGTTGTTCGCACAACTACAAAACTCGGACGCTATCCCCGCGTGACCGCCACCTATCCGCACTGTATCGGAATTATCTGACGTCTGTATTACGTATGCGTCAACTTGTAACTTTTTTGGTAGACTATACTTAATTAAAAACCAGCTGAATACCCGTGAAATTTTACCATCATGTGCATTTTAGCAATCGAAGGGTATTCATACATTCCACATTCTTAGATGTTCGATTTCGTTTCGACCCGTGAAAATTGGTTTTATTAAAATCGGAATACTTTATTTTATCTATGTTTGCTCTTGTTGAAATTTTTTTCAAATTATATAACTGACTACATTGGCAGGGGCGGATTTAGAGGTCAATCAAGGGGGGTGCGATTATGACCATGAGTGTTTACAGTGGCGGTGATAGTTTGTCAACTTGGGGGACAAGGGGGAGGGGTATCATCAAGGGTTCAATGAAAGATAAAAATTAGAGGGTTTAACTATCCTCTTTTGCGCCCCATATAAAAAATTACCCCGAAAATGTAATACAAAATAAAATTATAAATATTTAGTATTTTTTATCAGAGGAAAGTATTTAAGAGCGCAAAAAGATATCTTATGCAGATCAGGTGAAGTGTAAAAAGTTCAACAACCCTGAAAATTCAACTTTTTTTATACAAGTTAATTTACCAATATATTCAGCATCATAAATCTTTTAATGCAGAAAAAGACGGCAGATCTTTTAACAACTTTAGACAACACTGCAGGTACGCAAAACTCTTTATTCATAAGGTTTTAATAATTTCCGAAGTTAAATAAGGTTTTTCAACTCAGTTTGACATCACATTAGTAAATTAAAATATAATTTACATAAACTTGAGACTATACACTATAACTGTACACTATAATATTTATCATTGTATTCAAATTTGATATGGTATGATTTACTGTTTCCATATTTTTCTTCATTTAAATGAAAATGGAGAATTTGGCGATATTTTTGGCAATAATTTTTAGATGGTATAAGAAAAAACTCCGAAACGGCGAAATTGGTGATGATATTCAATAGACATTACACTGTCCTTTTTTGTGCGAAAAACAGAAAAATATCAATCTTTGATGGACGATGCTCAAGGGCAAAGAGCTCTGTTTTAAAGACACTCGTTTTTCAAATTTTTACGGGAATTCCGGATGTGGGGACGATTAAAACTCCTTAAGAGGCATTAGATTCTTGATTTCACCCTTATGAGAATGCGCAACCTTAATCGTAGGTCCCATGGCTACTACTAACCCGTACACCAAATTTGAATACTGTACGTCAATTCGTTTAGGAGTTATGCTTACCACATAGACATTTTAACTAGACTACTTTTTTGGAATCAGGATGTTTCAAAACCTAAGAAAATGGTGGGGGGGGGGGGGTCGATTTTTTTTTTTACTGACTGCTGTACACTTTCATTGCCCTACGTAAATATATGGGTGATTGAAAGTAAAAGCGTGTTTGACTACGATTCTCAATATTTTGAAAAGAAGTACAAAACAACATGGAATTCACTTTAAACTGTTAAGGATAAACAACTTTTTTATAATTTAAGAAAGTAATTTTGTTTGACATTGTTAAAGGGTTTTTATGATTTTGCATATGAAAGGGTGCATATACAATGCTTATTCCAGCAAAATCAGTTAATTTTTATAAGAATGAAATACTTCGAATCATTCGGACAAAAATGAAATATTTAAACATTTTTGGAAAAAAAAAACAAATATATAAACAAATATTGTTAATGAAATATCACATTTTGTGAAATAAGAAATAAAATTAAAAAAAGAAAAAAAAATCTTATTAAGGTTTAGTTACCTTAACACTATACATATTGATTCACTAAGACTGCTTTAATTAAATTAATATATATTTGAACTTTAGAGTAAAAAAGAAAAGAGTGAGTGCGTTGACCTCAATGTGTGTGTACAGTTTTTTAATAAAAAAAATTGTATTCGAATACAAGATAGTTTTTATTATGGTTCTCACAAGATTTTTTTTCTTTTCTTATTTATCATGTAAACTTTCTTTTCTTTTTATTGGTTAAATACGCATCAACAATATTAGTATCAAAATCTACAAAGATTTTCTATATTAATCCAGAATAAATTTCTTTTAAAATTTTAATATAATTCTGATTTGGTTAGAAGATTACTAATTTCAAACTGTATGTGTGCTTTATTTATGACAGCATCGAAAGTTTTTTATGTGAAGGCGGGCCATAGTTAAACTGGTGTGGTTTAGATCAGTCCGGAGTCTGTAGAAATTAGTAAATCTTTTTGAAATTTTGTATTAGTACTGCTGGGAAAATCTGGAAACATTTTATAAACATTATCATGAAAATTTTGAAATGAAAACTTAAAGAAATTACTGTTCGGATTTTTGATAATTACGCTTCAAGAACAACAATATATTTAAAACTTCATTGGATTGATTTCATTTTGTTTTAATATTTCATTTATAAGGAATAGCATGTAAAGCTAACAGCCATATAAACCCTTTTTACCTTAAAGTTTTATATTTTCCTTTAGTTGTAAAAATTCTCTAAATAGATGGATTTTAATTATACCCAACCTGTACTAGTTTCGAGATTGGTTTAACATAACTGTATGTTTTCTCTTACAAATATGATTTACAGAGAACTTAAATTAAGAAAATATACTAAAAGCCCATCTTAAACCGTCAACACACAAATCCTCATACTAAAAATAAAGGGGGAAAAAAAGACTAATACAGAATATAACTGCAAGATAATGCACCGGGACAACTTTAGATTCTAATTAATTTGTTTACCAAGCAGTTAACATATGCCAGATGGTCTTTCAAGAGGAAAATGGACTTCATTTGCATCTTAAATAAGAGAAACCTCGGAAAACTATCAGGAAATAGCTCAACAATCGACACCAGATTACTAGTCAAAATTTCTAAAGTGTTTACTCAATCTGAAAACAGACTACAGAGCACCAAATATTGCTCGATCCGGTGACATTTCGCATGGTAGGCGAGTATGAATCTTGAGAGAGAGATTGGAGCATAGCAATATTTAAAAACGTGTTGGCTATGATCCTCAATATTTGTTTTTTTGAAAAAAAAGTTAAAAACTCTATGGAACTCACTTTAAACTGTTAAGGATAAATTACATTTTTATAATTTAAGAAAGTAATTTTGTTTGACATTATCAAAAGACTTTTATGATTTTGCATATGAAAGGGTGCATATACAATGGGTTAATCCAGTAAAATCAGTTTAGTTTTATAAGAATTGAATATTTTATTATAATCTATTCATATACTGATGGTATTGGATTGAGAGTTACGTTTATGATTGTACAAAATACCAAATATGAGTATGTGAGATAAATCACTACTTCTGATCATTCGGTCAAAAATGAAATATTCAAACATATTTAGAAAAAAAAAAAGCAAATGTCTAAACTAAAACAAAATGTTAATGATATTGCATTTTGTAAAATAAATAGTAACACTAAAAATATCTTATCATGGTTATATATTACTGTCAATTATCTTGCACTGCCATACCAATCGAAGAAACAAACAATCTAGGTCTAGACATCGCACGCACACTCCAACTCAAGCAAGAAAGACCATTGCATCACTTCCACCCCAGAGTCGAGGCATTTTAGTAATTTTCAACGCACATGTGAATGGTGCAATGTCACGTGCAAGGGAGGGGATAGTATGACCCCTCAAGTTTTATTGCTTTGTCTGTGTCCTTAGTTTCAAGGTCACCCAAAGAAAGGGTCATTTTCCCCCCTTCCCTGAGCTGTTATAAGATTTTTTGGAGAGAACGAAGGGAATCTTCCTGGTCTTAATTTAGTGATAGCGTCTTTATCGGAACTGTAAGTTCTTACAATATTCTGTAGAATTGCAATAATGCTATATACCGATTTGATCAAAGAAATTTTCTTAATTATGAATTAGGCATTTTATTTTCCAATTATAACCACAGGTTTTATCAAAAGTTATTTTAGTACATGATTTTTTGTACATAGAAAGAAGTTTAGGGGGTGCGATGGAACCCCGATATTAAACCTTTATAATTAATTGACCTCTGTTCAAGAAGTAAACCTACAGAATGCTAATTGCAATCAAAAACTTGTCAGTCTTTGGTCCCATCTCATACTCTATACTCCCAAATGAGAAAATCGTGATGAAATTGAATTTTTTTTTAATGGTATTGTGAGAAATTTTTTAATTTGAGAATCACACCAGGTGTAAAGATTCGTTGACCGGTACATTGCAGGTCATTACAATCCCGATCTACTCGTCAAGTCTCAAGCCCATTCCTACTACGGGTAATGAAATAAGGAGCTCGGTTAGGTGGCTTAAAAATCTGTATTAATGAGGCATGAAAAATATCAGAAAAAGTTTAGTTTTGTTTGCTGATTTCCATCAATATTGATATTAAGTAAAAATTATATCTTCCAAATATTAATGAAATTTCAATTTTTTTTTACTTTGAACTCGGTGGAAACTGCCATTTAAAAATAATTTAGACGAGATACTTCATGGGGGGTGCGGTCGCACCCCCCGCACCCCCTCTAAATCCGCGCCTGTACATTGGATGTAGTGTATAGAAATATTCATCGCACTATTTGTCCCCATTCCAACCCTTTAAAATTAGTTAATCGATATCGCTTTTGCTATGTTTCCCTTTATTGATATTTGTACCAAATTAGAGTTGTGACTACATTCAAAGTGGTATCAAATTTCAAAGTAGTGACTGTATTGGAAGTGGAATATTACTCGTTTGGATTGTTTCGACCCTTTAAATATTAATTACCCGAGATCGCAATTGGTTACTTTTTCTATTCTTGTCCTTGCTGACATTTGTACCAAATTTCAGAAATGTGAATTTCAGATATTCCTCGTTTGGAACGTTTCAAACCCTTAAAAATTGGGCAATCAACATCGGAATAATCAACTTTTTGTATGCTTGCCTTTGTTGACATTTGTACCAAACATCAGAGTTGTGGCTATAATATTGCAAGTGGGACGTTTGACCCCTCAAAACTGGTTAATCGGAATAGTTTCCTTTTTTATGCTTGCCTTTGTTAACATTTGTACCAATTTTTAGAATTGTGACTGCATTGGAATATTCCTTTTTGGAACAATCTGACCCCTTTTCGACCCATTAAAATTTTTTAATCGATACTAAAGTAGCTTACTTTTCCTATACTTTCCCTTGTTGACACTTATACCGAATATCAGAGCTATTACTAAATTGTAAGTGGGCCATTTGAAGATTCCTTGTTGATTTAAATATCAGCCTCTCAGAGGTCGAAAATGGGTCAGCCCTTTTCGACCTCTGGGAGGCTGATATTTAAATCATTTTTATGCCAGAAACCTTCACGAGAGTGTATTCAACAACTTCCCAGTTTCATAACGATCGGATGAATGGTGTATAAATAAATCATTCAAAATGAGGTACTTAGCTAGTTCGCTGGAAGACGTCATGTTAGAAACTGCCGTAAGTCACTCGTATCGTACTCGAGACCTTTATTCCCTGTTCTAGCTGTCAGAGGCAAAAGTAAAATACTACAGAATTCAGTTGGTTGTATTCAGATTATCTGGCGCCGTCAGCAACACGAGGGCTATAATGCGCCGAAACATTCGTCATTAGCAAGCCAACAAACATTTACAAACACCCATGCCCAAACTACAGAATTCAGAGTAAAAGTAAAATACCGCGGATCCAGTCAGGGGGCACGCGCCCCTCCCTCAGGTTAAGTCTATTTTTTATTTTTACAAAAAAAAAAAAATCCCTGAGTTCACGCAATAAATATATTTAAACCTTCATCTAATTTCCGAAAAAAGCCAAAAAACAAACAAAAAAAAAGAGCTTATTTTCGGATCCAGTTTTTTTTATAGCCTTTTCATTCCGATTCAAACGGACGTTGGAAAACTGTACAAATGTTCAAACCTGCACCCCCTTGACCTTGAAGACATCTTCACGATACTTTAAAACACATCCCTTCATTTAAAAAGTATCATGGGATCGAATTATCAATAAATATTCCTCCTATCCTCCAGAGGGGCCAACCAAACGGTATAGTGGTTAACATACTAGCTTCTAGACCGCGAGGTTGCGGGTTCGAGTCCCGTGAAAGGCATGGGTGTTTGTAAATGTATGATGGCTTGTTAAATGACGAATGTTTCGACGCATTATAGCCCTCGGGTTGCTGACGGCGCCAGATAATCTGAAAGCAACCAACCAACCCATCCTCCAGAGCCACTGATACCCGATTCCATTTTCTGTCGGGTGGGAGGAAAAGATTTTGACTCTCACATGCGTACTTTCCAACGCCAACCAGAGGGGAAAAAGAATAATAAGAAGTTGACTATTTGGGTTACCCCCGGAAATTGCCACCCCATTCAGCTGGACTTCGTAATTGGCTAAACTTAAAAGTTTTAAAAGAAAGGAAGTGGATGATGGTTGTTTATTAACTGCATAAGAACTCGTTCAGCTCGTGCTTGTGTTTTGGCTTATAAATAAGCGTCATATTTGAATTCAGATTAATAATCCTCCTTTACAGCACCACAGTGGAAAGTTATGCCAATTTTTTTTTTACATGAAATAGACTTGTAAACAATTTTGTAAATAGTATTATCTGTGTTGTAATGACTTCATCATTTCCAAATAGATGGCGCTCATCCTTTTGAAAGAATACTTTTACTCATGTTTTTTTTAGGGACTTCCCCGAGTTTAAAAAAAAAAAAAGAATTGAACTGAACAAGCGAACGGACTGTTAGGTGTTGTAGATGATGTAAGAACATTTTATAAAACTGCGAACGGTTGTGTGTGGTCATCAAGAATTTAAGATAGATGGACATGTGTGTTTTGAAGATCTGGTGTGTTGTTCTCGAAACAAGTCTGTGATGAGGATAATGTGCCAAATAATGATGCCAAAAGTTATAGGGGTAACCAAGCTTCCAAGTGGATGATAAAAATTAACAAACACAAAGGTATGTCACAGGGTCTCATATGAGTGACTGGCACTATTAGTGAAGGGTGGTTTAGCTTCTCTTTGATTTTTTAGCATCAACATGAATAATTCCTAAATGGTTTAATACAAATAATGTATGTAGATCATTTATGTTTGTTTTATATTAATATACAAGTAGTTTTTCTTTAAACTAATAAACAAATTATGAAAAATAGATGGTCAATTACTGATCATTCTAAGTGTTATATTTTTAGTAATTGACCAAAATGGTCAACTACTAAATTTTTATTTACTTGCATATTTTCTGGGAAAAAACAAAGTGATAACAAAGGTTTATGCTTTTATTGCAATCTTCACTTACTATTTGTCCAGAAAAATTGATTTTTTCAGTAATTGACCATTGTAGTTAATTAGTGTCGATAAGGGTGTTAAGTATTAGTTTTTCAACTTTAGAATACAAAAGTAAGTCATTTTTAAACTCTAAGATGGATTTTCTTATTGCATGTGTACATTAGATCATTTTTAAATATACTAGGCTTACTTTCTTAACATAATTTTTTTTTAAAAAGTCAAGAAATGGTCAAAAGTCAATTTTAAGTATACTTCCACTTTACCCTACACAAATAATATGTAGGTTACTTACAATTTTTATTTAAACTAACACTCTGGTACATAAAATGTCTGTCAGAATTTTATAAATTGTTTTATTTCTTGAAAAATTCAAAAAATCCGATCAAACCCAGATAGCATGCAAGCTTACGAAAACCTTGTCATATGCTTGTCATTAGACTTGCAGTTCTAAGCTTGCCGAGTAACCCTCTAATAAAAGGGTTTGAAAAGGGCAGCCGTGAAAAGCTTGGAAAGTAACACCTTTCGAAAAGGATATGTAAAGGGTCGAATTCCAGGGCATCAGCAACCCCCCCTTTTCGAAAGGGTAGGTAAAGAGTCGAATTCCAAAGGCTGCAGTCTTTCCCCTCTAATAAAAGGGTTTGAAATGGGCAGCCATGAAAAGCTTGGAAAGTAACACCTTTCGAAAAGGATATGTAAAGGGTCGAATTCCAGGGCATCAGCAACCCCCCCTTTTCGAAAGGGTAGGTAAAGGGTCGAATTCCAAAGGCTGCAGTCTTTCCCCTCCCCTTACCGCAGATCAGATAAGATCTCCCCCGTAAAACGTGTGTGACTCGACGTATCTTGCAACCGGTTTTGAGTTTGGCATTCGAATGTTGGTTAAAGAGCTTGACCAAGAGCTTGACGGACACGGAAGATGAAATACTTTCATCTTTAATTCCCGCTGTAAAAACCGGTACGTACGTTGTTTTATATTTATAATTAATTAATTTTTTATCAATCTGCAATAATATTATTAAAACGGAAGCGTTGGAACGTTTATCAAATTCTTAAAGAAATAGGCTTAATTAGTTGTTGACACATAGTAACGCAGCCTAGAAAACATTAACAATTTTTTCATAGACAAGTAACTTTTTTGTTTCTTCGAAAAGTTTTATGGGCCGAAAAAAAAAATCAGCTATTTTTGTGGCGAAAAGTTATTGAATTGCGTTGGGGTAGAATTTTTTAAATAGTACATGCTTTGTTATAAACAATAGCTTAATTCCATAATTCACTCTGAGCGTAATTTTTACCTCGTAACACGTTTTTACGATACTACAATTTATAAATCTGTACTTAAGATAAACTACCAGGAGTGCAATGTTAAACACTAAATTGCATTTATGGGATCCCGCATTTTATGATAGTTTACTTCTGAGGTACAGAAATGTTCCTTATGTGCTGTAAGTTTAACGTAATGAAATGAAATTTAGCCGTGTTTCACCAACATTCCCTTAAATACAGACAGGGCAGCCGACAGGATTTTTGGCCCCTATGCAAATGTAACTCGGGCCCAATTACCCTCCCTCGCCCATATACACATATTAGCGTCGTTACTAAAAAGATAATATCTCCACAGTTATTATAACCACATGCATTCAGGACATTTAACCTAAGAATAAGATGAAGCAATAAATGATTATACATTTTTTCAATGTTTGGGTAAACAAATACTAAACTTGCTGCGTATTCTCAAACCAGAAATATAGAGAAAACGAGAAAAAACAAAGATAAATTAGAGGAGTAAGATGAACTGATAGCACTGTTCTCAAATACCAACTTAAAGTTAGCGGCCCCCTGGTACCTTCCCTGTCAAAATACAGAGCAATCAGAATGCGCTATATGAGTGCGCCCATGATGCGTCACAATTCCAATTGCATCGAGCTTTTGTTGACGTTCGTTGTTCTCTTGTCTCCGACTGAGGTAGACGGCAAATTTTGCTGTAAAATTTTACACATGCGCGTGTTGCTAAAACGACCTTTGCTTTTTATACACTTGATTGGAAAAACCCGAGTTCGATTTCATCCAAAACGAAGAAAAAAATTGATGTGAAAAATCGAGAATTTAAAAAAGAATGAACTAAATCGTATGCGTTAATTAACACCAAATTTGGACAGCTGACTTGTCTCATTCAGGCCCGTAGCCAGCCAAAGTTTGTAGGACGGGCAAAAATTTTCCCAGGAGGGGCAGAAATATAAATTACTTAATTGGTTTTCAATTAATTTTTACAATTGAAATTTTTACAATTATTACAAATTTATACAATTTTTACAATTCGTAAAAGAGTATTTATCAGAGCACTTTGTGAAGTACATATACAAAAAAATATTTAAAAAAAGAAACATTGTTAATGTATTTTTGATGTAATTTTATTTTTATTAATTCTTTTAAAGATTCTACACCAGAAATTTTTTTGATAAAAATAAAACTTTCAATTAAAAATTTTTTAAAGTATATTTAATACAATTCTATTCCTTTAAAATATTCTATGCTTGTCCATCTCTTAATTTTTCACACATTTCAACTTAAGAATATCTACTTTAAAAATAATTACAAATATAAAAATTAGTAAAAGTTACTTTTACATAAAAAGTTTTTTTAACATAAAAAGTTTTTTTAACATAAAAAGTTTTTTTAACATAAAAAGTTTTTTCGAAGTTCTGTTCTTACATTTCTATTTAAAAATATATATTGTTAAACAAATTACATTTTTCTATCATTGGTCTTGTGGAACTGCTACATAACTCTTTAACAAACTTTTCATTTAAGAAATTCTTTCAGCAATAAAAAGTTATTTAAATTTTTATATAAAAACTATATCTTTAATATATATATATATATACATTACTAATAGAATTGCATTTTCCTTTATTTTCTCCTATCATTTTCAATACTCTGAAAAATTTATCAGATACTATTATAATATAAAAACCCTTTTTCTATTTATTTGCATATTTTATTAATTATAATATAAAATAATAGAAATTCATTTTTCTATTCTTGGTCTTATATTAAACATTTTGAAACTTTTTAAAATACATAGCGTAACAAAAAAATCTAAAATAAAATGATAAATGTTAGTATAATAGCAATTTCCTATCTTTACACCATGTTAAACAATTTCAAAACTCTTATCTCTACTTCAAATGCCCAAAACACTAGATTTGCCATCCTTTCGTGGCCCATTGACATTCTTTAGGGACAATTTATGGCCGTCAAAGTGGAAAAGGTAGATTCGCAAGTTGCTGTGCTACAACCGAAGGTATCAACAGCAGCAAAATGTTCGTTTCAATTCAATCATAGATATAAAGGTTTACAAATGATTGGGATAAAATTTTCCAGGACAGGCGAAGATTTTTCCAGGTCTTGCCCCACTCTGGCTACAGGCCTGGTGTCATCTGCCATGATTTTTATACTATAAAAATGTTCGTTGTTAAAAACTCGTATTTCCGCTCTTTAAATGTACTGCGATTCTGATGATTATTGAATGTTTGGCTCTTTGCACAGAAACGTCTGCCGAACCCTGGTAAATGTAAAAAAGGTTTTGGTAATAGAAATAGTACACCAGCGTTAATTGGGTGCTCTCATGATATGTTTTGGCTTTATAAAATACTGTAATACAGCCTCTAAAAAAAATTATCTCAATAATATTCATTTCTAAACATTAAAATACAAGAATTAAAATAAATTATTGTTTTAATTTTTTCGTTTCAATAAAAGTTAAAATGTCCTTATGTGTACTGATTTTTAAGAAAATAGTTTGTTAAAACATCTTGTGAAATGCATATCGGCTTCCATTTATTTATTCCTAGTAAGAGGTTATATTTTTCGAAAGCTATTTTATTGGCTTATTTAGGTAGAAAAATGAAGAGGCCCATACGCTAGAAAATATTTCCAACTGGTAGTTTTTGTAAGAAAGAAAAGCAACGAACAGACATTTTGGAAACTTTCGAAAACAGCATTTTAGATTATGTGACCTTTATTTAAACGGTTTAAGGTCTCAATTAAATTCATTTCATGGTATTCGAGGTTATTGCATATTCAACATAATAGGCCAAGAAATACATATAAACTTATAAATCAGCATACTAAAATATCGTATTTTCTAGACAAACTAGAAAGGATAGGACAAAAACAATATAAAGATTTTTTTTTTTAAGTTTTAAATTTTAAAATAAAATTTCAATTATAAAAGTTTGCTGTCGATTAATCGAGTACTACAATTTTACAGAATTTTCTGATATTTTAGAAAAACTTATTAAATAACTAATGATTATTAGATAATTTTTATCTCAAGGCAAAATTTTCAAACAGATCAATGTATTGGATTTCAAAACAATTACGTATTTACCATTTTAACAATTTTTATGGACATTTTTAAAAAAAAGCAGTATATAAAAAAAAAAGATTTTTTTTTTCTTTCTTTCTCCCCCCCCCCCCCCCCATAGTATTACTTAAGGGTAAAATAATATCATAAGGGCCTAACATTTTACAAAACGTTGCCTGCAAATTGAACCAGGTAGTTCTCAAATATTAAAAAATTTCTACATAAATTACAAACACAATGAATTAATAATCATTTTAGATATGCATTAATTTCTGGTGATACGTTCTTACATAAGTAATGAATTTATCATTTCCTTATTGCTTGGTTGTTTTCAGATTATCTGGCGCCTTCAGCAACACGAGAGCTATAATGCGCCGAAACATTCGTCATTAGACAAGCCAACATACATTTACCAACACCCATGCCTAACACGGGACTCAAACAAGCAACCTCGCGGTCTATAAGCTTGCACTCTAAACACTATACCGTTTGGTCAGCCATTTCCTTTTTAAATCAATGAATAATATAAATACCATTTACCCAAATAACAAATGCTTTTGAGAATGTAAACTTGGTATTTTGAAAAATAATTATTTAAACTTTAAATAAATAAATCTTTAAACAAATTACTTTTATTGGTATCGATAGCTAGCTTTTGAAATTAGTTTTAAAAAAATTCAATTTTAAATGTATAAATTCTAAATCTTGACACACATACTAAAATTAAATGTTACTCTGAACTCATACATTCTTATCAATCGTATATTGCAAGCCCACTTTAAGGACACTCCGGTGCATCCCCAAGGCATGTCTGGTCTTTTGTCAAAGAGCAGACATGCAGCATGTGTGGCCAATTAACCAATTTCCCAAGGCTATAACGCTGTTGTATGGTATTGACAGATACACCGAGCCCAACTGCTTCTTGGTTTGCGGGGCGGGGGTTAGAAATAGAGGAGGTGCTTTTCTCCATCTGAAGTTAAAAAAAAAAAAAAAATTCGGTACCTTTTGTCTTTTTGTTTTGTTGTATGGATCCAATAAATTTTAAAATTTTTTAGTAAAACAAGATATCGCGGGTTCTTCTTGACAAGCCCTTCTTTGTTTTTATTTAAATTTTATTTTAGTTACTGTGTTTTTAATTTTGGCGAATTTTCTAATCGCCAAATGTCCTATATGCTACATCTGTTCCAATGTTTCTTTCAAACTCTGTTTAAAATACATTTTCCAATATTTCTCAGAAAATTTGCGTTCCACAACTCAAAAGATCTGACTGCAAAATGCTGAAACCCAACTCAAAGCTATCTCCTGAAGTTTGAGGTAAGCTTTTTTTTTTTTTAACTTTTGTAATTTTTAATCAAATGTGCGTAGTGTTAAAAACAATGAATTCTTCTGCTAGTCGCTTTTCTGGTAACCTTGTTGACCAGCTCTTCAAGAACTACTTCATTATTTTCTGTTGTTTATTTTATTACTTTTTCATATTTTTTTAGTATTATGGAGTGAAATTATAATTTTTCTAATGTTTATTTTTATTTAGTCACCATTTTTTTTAGTGTGTTTATAGGCTATTTTCTTGTAGAGCAGTCTCAATCTTTAAAATTTTATTTTATTATTTCATTTGATTATTAATTTTTTGCAGTCACATTTTAGAATTGGAGGATCAGTACTTCTACTACACTTTTTTAGTAGTATTATAGTTACTCACTATTTAGTTTTTTTCTTTGGTTTTTATTTTGGTTTTTACATCTGTTCCAATGTTTCTTTCAAACTCTGTTTAAAATACATTTTCCAATATTTCTCAGAAAATTTGCGTTCCACAACTCAAAAGATCTGACTGCAAAATGCTGAAACCCAACTCAAAGCTATCTCCTGAAGTTTGAGGTAAGCTTTTTTTTTTTTAACTTTTGTAATTTTTAAAAAGAAAAAAATAATTTTTCTGAAAGAAAAAAAAGACTTTTGTCTGCTCTTGCCATATTCATGTAACGCCTTAAAAACTGAACATTTGATCATAATAGGAAAGAGGGTTGGGCAGCTAATATTAAAAAATAATAAAACTAGTTATAAATTAAAATTACTCACTTTTTAACATAATGAAAGGAAATTTAAAACTGCAGTGTTTCACAACTATTCTGTTAAGGTATTGAAAAACATATAATTTTACAATTCTACATTATAACGAAAAGAACATTTAATAAACATTAGTGCCGTTTCTAAAACACAACTTAAGCATGTGTTATTAAAAAAACGTAAGCATGAATGTTATAAATAAAATCAATGTAAACACATAATACAAGCAACGCAAGAAGTAACATGTTAAAAAGTCAACGCTGGTGTATACAGTGAAATTTATTAAATGTTAAATATTGTTATGATATAATGTAAACACTGTTTATTGGTGTATTCTAAATCCCCTAAACAAGGCAATTTCATTGGCTACCGAAACCAAATTTTTATTTTGTTGTGAATTGACAAAAAGTGCCAGTCTGTTCAACCTTGTTTTGCTCATAGAATTTCTTAATATGATGTTAATGATCACAAAGTTGAAAGCTCAGAAGTTTCAATTGAAACTGGTAAAATACATTTTTTTTTTTTTAATAAGGGACGTATATTCGGAAATATGTCTACAGAACATTCTGCGAAAGCATCAAGAAAACCTTTCTACAGGGTTACTACAAAAGAATCATTCATTTTCAAAACAAGATTTATTCAAAAGTATTATACTTTTGAATAAATCGGGTAAACTTGAGCACCACCTGGAGCATAAAACTTAAATATTTTGCGGTTGTTTTCTTGTACCAATCGTATTTGTAAGTATAATACTTTTGAATAAGTCGGGTTTTGAAAATGAATGATTCTTTTCTAGTAACCCTGTATTTTGTTTTCCATATTTCCTAATCTGCTTCGATGATGTTTTGAAAACCAAGAAAACCTCTTTCATAAAATTTTACCAGATTTTCTATGGCAGATTTGTATTATTGGTATCAGGAGGGAGAAGTCTTGTGTCTACGCATGCTCTTTCAGGGAATCAGTAAGTTTTCTCTGCTCTGACCATCTGAAGGACGTCATGACCCCAGCATATAGAAATGAGAAAGAAATGTAAAATCGGAAGAGTTTGAAATGAAATAGATGTGCTTGTATTTTTGTGTTCATTTCTCGTTGTTATAATTATTTTGAAAAAATGACTGACTCGAAAAGTTAGTTAAATGAGGATATTAAGTATTAACTATTTACAAAAATTGTTACATTACACTTGGAAATATAATTTTTCTCAATTTTCAGGGAGCTGTAGCCCTATCAGCCTCCTCCCTGTATACGCCACGGACTTCATATGGCTAAGCAATCCTACGTAAGTAGAATCCTTTATTTGTTCTGATCTTCAATACCAAATTATTAATCGTGGTGAAACAGGGAGTGTTAAATTTTTATCGAGCGAGGGGAGTACTTTCATTTCACCTAAAATTATAAAATAGCATCTAAGAAAAATCGAATATTTCAATAACGTACGTATTAGAGGCATTAAAGTTTCAATAAAGGATGTATTTTGAATTCTTTAAATTAACTTCGATTTTATGTCAGTGTCGATAGAGTGCAAGTCTGCGGATGCTTAATTAACCCACCTTGCCGTCATCCAAGCGGGCTGAAAGTTGGTAGATAGATTCGATGTCGATGGTAATACATTCTTTCACATTTTGGGGCTGTTATTGTCACTAAAAAGTTGCTTATACGGAATACTAATAAACTAACTTGCCTTCATCCAATCGCGCTAAAATAGCAGTAAGCCGATCATTGTTGAAACTCTTTGATATTGCCAAATTTTTTTTAAATAAATAAATAATAAAATTGTTTTAATCAAAATAAAAAAAAAAAAAAAGATGTTTGGATGTGAATGCATAAATGCACGTTCATTTCTAATAAATACATTTTGAAACGTAGTTTGCAACACATTTTGCTGATATAAATGTGTTTGATATTTAAAATTAGATACAAGCACCAAGCACACGCTGTTAACAGAATCGGCGATGTATATAAAGGATTAATATTTAAAACTTTGTTTTCATGGGTTATTTATGTCTCGCGAAAAAAAAAAAGAATAACGTCATTTGAAAATGAGTCAAAAATTCACAAATATTTGAGTTCGCAGTTGTATGCGACTAAAACAATTTATAGAGGGATCTGTCTTGACGAAATAATTAATTTCTTCAAGAAGTTTAGCTAAATATTATAATTTTATTTAACAATATCAATAGCATGGTTTATTTCATATGTATTTAAAGTTTTGCGAACCAAAACGCAAATTATTTTGTAAAACTTGGCAATTCTCTAGTAAAAGTTCCCGCGCGGAAAGAGTTTCTACTAAATGTCCCATGCAAAAGAAAGAAAAAAAAAAAAATTCGCCACAAGACTCTGCTTCTCGGAGTTGACAGGAGTGAACTGCCCCCTATAAATCAACACCACAGGAGGTGAGGAAGCTGACCCGACCCCCCAAACCTCGAAGATCGCAAAACGCCCAAAACCGCCCGAGAATCCTCTGCAGAACAAATAGTTCTCTGGCTCTGTAGGTTTCAGGGGGTTAAGATTATTTTAACACATATTTGTGGAAAGCAAAATTAGAAAGCCAAAACTATTTATGTTGAAACTTTCAAAGCTCTAGGCCTATTAGAAGTCGCTTTTTGTTAAAAAAAAAAAATAATAATTCAAAGAATCAATCGAAAATCAAACTAAAATTTTAACATTCTGTTTGTCAATAGTCCAATTAGAATGCGAAAACTACTTGTATTGAAAATTTCAGAACTGTAGCCCAAATAGAAATCGTTTTGTAAAATATTTTTTAATTAATTAAAAAAGAACTAAATAAAAATGTAAAATTATGTTTTTCAAACGTCCAATTAGGAGGGCACAACTACTTATGTTGAAAATTTCAGAGCTGCAGCTCTATTAGATATCGTTTTGTTAAATATATATTAATAAATTAAAAAAAAAAATAATAATTAAAAAAGAACTAAATAAAAATTTGAAACTCTGTTTTTCAAAAAAAGGCCAAATAAAAGACAAAACTACTTATGTTGAAAATTTCAGAGCTGTAGGAATATTGGATATCATTTTGTAGAATAGTTATTAATTAATTAAAAAGAACTAAATAAAAATTTAAAATTCCGTTTTTTAAAAGTCCAATTAGAAGGCTAAATCTACTTATGTTGAAAATTTCAGAGCTGTAGCTCTATTAGAAACCGTTTTGTAAAATATTTATTAATTAATTAAAGAAAAAACTAACAACAAATTTAAAATTCTTTTTTTCAATAGTTCAATAAGAAGGCCAAAATTACTTATGTTGAAAATTTCAGAGCTGTATCTCTATTTGAAGTCACTTTGTAAAATAAAAGTTAGTTAAAATATTAATTAAAAAAGAACTAATTAAAATTTTACATTCTGTTTGACATTCATAAATTAGAAGGTCAAAACTTCTTGTGTTGAAAATTTCAGAGCTCTACTCCAATTTTAAGTAGGTTTCTATAACAGATCCACAAACAGACAGACACACAGCTTGTTTTATTATTATAGATTTTAAATTTGTTTATTTTTTTCAGATAGAAATGAATGGGATTCACTTTAGTTTTCCTCAAGAATCTTCCAGAAACTTCTTGTCAGATGCAGCAAATAAATGAAGAAATATATGTAGTATATATTTAAAATCATGTTTAAATTATATTCTTTGTATAAAATGAAAAAGCAACTCATTTGTGTTTGTTTACTTCAAAATAAAGAATTATCTAAAAAAGAATTATCAGTAAAAATGCATTTTTAGTTGTATATGTTTCTAATAATAAAACTATAAGTAGCTTGGATTAACCCTTTAAAACAAATTTTAATGCAATTTAAATTGTCTAACGCAACCTACTAAGATCTCAATGCATTTTTTTAATAATATATACATAATTTTTTATTGAATTTTGAATCTTTATTTTTTTTTTTAAATTCTTTACAAAAAAAAGTAAATTATGTTTATTATTCTAGTAAGTTCTACCTAGCAAATAAATTAAAATTTATCAATAAATTGGGTTATGATTGATACCATTAAAGGCAAATTGTAATTAAATTCCTATAGAATAAATATTAATTTTTCATTAGCCACTAAATTTAAAGCATTTTCCGACAATATTGGAACTCTCCCAATTAAGTGCTTCTTTTTGAACACAAAAGATAAATGATACTTTATAAAGGAAAGTTTTTGCAACCTTTCCTATATCTACAGGGTGGGAACCTCAGAGTGAAAAGGTTTACACACCCTTTACAGTGAAAACCTTTTGGCAAGCCTATTATGAAAAGGCTTATACAACCCTTACGGCAAAAACCGTGTGGCAGGCTTATCACGAAAAGGTTTACACACCCTTTACGGCGAAAACCTTGTGGCAAGCTCATCCCGAAAAGGTTTACATACCCTTTACGGCGAAAGCCTTGTGGCAAGGGGGGTCATGAAATGGTTACCAAAAGCTTGACGTCTGGAGACTAGGACCCTTCCTTCAAGGTTTTATGATGGTTACTCCCTTGTCATCTGAACCTTACTCCCTTTTCGCTTGAGAGGTTTAGACAAGGGTTTTAAAAGGATAAAATGCTATCTGGGATGGCTGTGGTCAATTACTGGCAAAATTGCTTTTGGTAAGAAATTCTGATGATATTTTAAATTGTAAAAAGGACTGGAACACCATGTTAATTTATTATTGAGCTTCATTAATCAATTGATATTTTGGGAAATTTTCATAACATTCCGTTAATAATTTTTTAAGAAAAAAAATTAAATATGTAGAAACTTGCACTAACTGGTCAATTACTGGTAGGTTCACCCTATAACTAATAACTATTGCCAATAGAGACATTCGAAACTGGAATTTGTTTTGTAATAACTGTTCAGTATTTAAATTGTATTTGTTTCTATTACCTTTTATTAAAAATATTACTTATAATTATTAGTAAAACATTCTCTTTGAAATACAAATTTTCTCTACATACTTTAGATTATTCAAGTAGCAACAGATTATCCAGTAAAACAACGTATTTTTACTTATTAAGCTCACTGCATAAATATATTATGAATATGTTAAATTTTGATGTACAATTACTGATTTCCCAGTTTGTTGTAAGTATAATATAGGATTTATACTTAGTCAGTTAATCACAAGTAAAAGTAGCAACTTCCCACTTTCTTTGGAATTTCTTCAGTATAATCGATACCACCGGGGATGTAGCTTGTTAAAATGTTTAAAATGCATGGTACATCTTGAATACAATTTATTTTTAAAATAAAATAGGTATTGAAAGAACAAAAGGACAGTGTTAACCACATTACGCTAAGAGAGCAAGTCAGAAATGTGACGAAAGAAGGGGGGGGGGGAGGGGCTCAAGCTCAATCAATGGATATGGATTATCTTGAAGTATACTTTTTAAACACTGCAATAATTATTATTTTTTTTTTTTTTTTTAAATATTCAGTTTCGTTCTGGCAAAGGCACATTGTTGCGCTCCTCCCTCAGGAAAATCCTAGATCCGCCACTGCTACTTATATTTAAAATATCAGTATTATTCGAATGCCGGAACAACGTTTTGCTCTTCCATCTCAGCTACTAATTGATGGAAAAAGAAAATCGTGCTGTCATCATTGATTAATTTTGTATTTGTGAAATATATATAGACAAGCGAGAAAGAGACTTCAAGAGATGATTTAGAAATGACTGATTTTTAAAATTAGTAGGTCTAAATATGTTTGAAAAGGTATGGAAATTTGGTGTTCTACATAGAAATGAGACTTAGAGAATAAAAAAAAAAGAAAAAAAAAGGAGAGCATTTTATAGGGTTACGATCTGCACTCTCTCCTAAATCCGCCCTATTATTTGTGTGGAATTAGAAAAAGGCAAGGGAGACGTGACGTATTTAATTTTTCTATATGCTAAAAAATAAAAATATTGCTTAGATCACTTCTTCTTAAAATTTTCTTTGAAATTTTGGCAATTCTACTATTCTACATTTCGTTAATTTTTTTATGTCAATATTTCTGTTTGTTTGAATTTATTCGTTATTATTTTTCTTTAATTTTATTAATTTGTATCAGTAAAAATGCAAGCATATTCGCTCTTTTTTCTCTTTGTGAAATCTTTCTGAAGAGTTACATTTTTATTGACTAGCGCCGTTTAGTTAAGGTTTGACAAGAGGTGGAGGTAAAGTTCAATTTGTATTTGTTATGGAGACTATTCTTATAATAGATCATGGAATAAAATAAATTCAAACAATTGTAAGGGAAAGAGTTCCTGCACGCGAAATCGCAATGCCTTCTTATTATATTTAGGGAATTTTTTTTGTAATTTACCTGTTACCAATTTGTGTTTAAACAACAGTTTTATATTTGAAATTATATATATCGCAGGAGTGCATTAAAAATCCCAGGTTATTTCCGATTTTTTTCATAAAAAAAGTTCTATTATAGCCTTTATAGTAGTGGCAAGTTTGGCGAAAAATCCCCGTTTTGATACAGTAGTTTGATCCGATTTGGAAAATATAAAAAGCACAAATTTTTGAACATCGACTAAGTTCTTTAGTCAGAATACTCCAATGATAACGCACAACGAATATTATTAAATTTGGAGACATACTATTTCCTGTCCGGTAATGGTAAAAAGCCTATTAGCGAAGTTTAAGGTTGATTCATTCAAATTTTTGAAAATTTTACAAGAGATGGGAAGAAGAGAATGGTGGATTGTGTAAAGTTCTAAACAGTCATTATATCAAAACTCCTCATTCATTATATCAGTTTTACAGTGTTATAGATTGATATTTTTATAAAAATGAATATTCGGTAAAAATTTTGGTGTAGAACCATATGGTGTAGATTCTTTTTAAAAATAATTTTCTCTGTCTCATTCCAGCAGAAGTAGGACTGTAACATTTTATCTGTATTTTGATATCATTTGAGTTTCTGAGCAAGATTTTGATTGGCAGACAAAGCATTATTGATTTTTTCAAAAAATAAATTATTTAAAACTTTATCATGGTTAGGATTTGCGGACCAAATGGTATAGTGGTTAGCGTGCTAGCTTCTAGACCACGAGGTTGCGTGTTCGAGTCCCGTGTTGGCATGGGTGTTTGTAAATGTGTTGGCTTGTCTAATGACGAATGTTTCACCGCATTATAGCCCTCGTGTTGCTGACGGCCCCAGATAATCTGAATACAACCAACCAACCATGGTTAGGATTCTGAAATGTAAAACAATATAGAAGTTATGGCAGGAAACCGGTTACAAATTTCTGCAATTTTCCCTTGACAACAGGAGTTGCCCTTTTTTGGGAAAATAGCACCCTGCTCTTTTTCATTTCTAGGATGAATTCTGTTTTTGCAAAAAGAAAAAATAAAGCTTACACAGATATGTTTATAGATCTAGTCAATACTGATTCTCAAAAGCGGCATCTCGTATAAAAACTGATGCATTGCACTATGGATTTATATTGTAGGGAAATTAAGTTAGGTAGTTTGATTGAAAGATATTTGTATTTTCATTACTTTGGCCTTGCTTAGACCTTTGTCCTAGAAAAAGACGTGTTCAAGAGTAAATAGATATTTGAAATATTTCAATCAACAAATTAAAAAAGAAAGATTGTTTTTCTTTAACACATTGTCATGATATAATTTTTTTGTGTTCCTGTATGATGTAATTTTGTTTTACTAACTAGCGATAGCATTCTATTTGATTTATTAAAGTAGAAATTTTGCTGAGTTGTTTCTCAATATCTCTTTCCAATATGATAACATTTCAACTAAATGATAATTATTTTATACGAATTAAAAAACTTTAAAAAAGTAAAAACTTCTAAGACTGTCACTTGCATAACGTAAAATTTTAACTTCTGCGAAAAAAGTTTAAATACCCCTTTTTTTTGTCCATTCAAAGTTTAAAAAAATTTAACTTCAGTTGTTTGAGATTATTTTGCCAACAAAGTTAATCTACAATATTTTTACATTATTCTACCTGACTTAATTTCAAAACTACATAAATATGCATTTTTTAAAATGGGAGAGATTGTAAAAATAATTTTTTAGGGTGGATGGAAGCAACAATCTGATGTAATTTTATGGGTGGGGGATCATTCAAACTTGACGGAACATGGAATTTTAGGATGATTTAGCTCACTATCGCATCTTGTTTGAATGAAAATCTTGAAAACAACCGCCATCCCAACCAACAATAGAGAACTCACAAAATCATACCTACCTATCAGTTTCTGCAAGTGGCATTGCTGTTAACCTAAATTTGAGGTTCTTCTAATTGATTCAGTTCATAGTTTTCTGATGTGGAACAAAGCATAGTCATATTTAATGAACCAAATCAGTTAATTATGCTATAGTGCAATCTACTCCTAAATCACTAGTTTTGTAATTCTCGAAAATGGATTGCTCGTTTATAATGCAAGTATCAATATTCCTTACACGAATACAAAGGAAGGGGCCAATTGCCCCTCCAACAGCTTTAAAGATTGTAAGAAAAGTAAAAAATATCAAGTAGATGGAAAAATATTATAATGCAATTATGCTACATCAAAACCATACAAAAAATCTTACTTTTCATTTCTCAATAAATAAAAAACTGTTGCAATTCTTTGGATTTTCGGCAAAGAGAAAGTGGTTTTAATCATAAAATCTAAAAAAGAACATTTCTTTTATTGTGGTCTTTTAATTGTGTTTGTGTTTTACAGTGTCTAAATTGTCTGAAGAATTTTGTATGAAAGCAAGTATTTGGTTCATTGAGGTATATCCAAAAATGATATTGAATATTTAAATTTATTATTAAAAAATGACATTGAATATCTAACTACTATTATAAAAAAGAGGAATCCTTTACAAAAATGAAAGTATGGAGATTGTGGTGTGTTTTAATGTAAAATTAGAAAAGCGCGTTAGTCATCTTTTTTCTTTTTTTTTAAAAAGAAGGGGAAAAAAAGCAATAATAAATAGAAAATTATTAGCTTCAGTAAAAAATTAATAATATAATTGTGACCGAAATCACTTGGTCTCAAACAATATCAAGGCATTTTTTGTTGTATATTATGTAAAATTTGAGTTGTAGATTGTTTTATTATGGTTAAAAGGATGCAATTTTAAAGTAGGTATTATTAACTTAATAACACTTGAAATATTCCTCTAAATGTTTTATTTACTAAGCTATTCTAATTAAATTATCTTTTGTTACCAGTATATAAGTATGTACAAACTAAAATTTCCTCTAAATGTTTAAAGCATCTTTCTTTGCAGAATTATTTTTAGATATTTCATGTTCTACAATTATTACTGTGTTATATTTTAATGTCGGCAGATTTTTTTAAAAGACTTACAACATATGTGTAATTTGTTTCAATGTAATATCTAAAAAAAAGTCATATATTTTTATTAAAATATTTAAATTGGTGCTAGATGTGATAATAGTTTAGATATTCACAGTTGGTGGCTGAGGAATTATTTTCAGGGAAGTGCAGAGGGCATCAATTAGCTATCTTAATGAAATTTTATGTAATAGTTATGTATTAAATTTCTAATATCCATTGAATATTTTAAAACCTTTATCATAGTTCTATTTCCTTCAAATTATACCACTTTACTCTATATTACTTTTAACTTTCAAAATCCAGAGTTGTACAAGTGTACACCTTTGCTCCTTCCTCGTGATAATCTCATTATCTATATGTCATTTAACTTTTGCACTACAACATAGTAACAAATCTATTCAAAGAAATTGTCTGTTTAACTGTGAAGTCAGCCTTCCCATACAAAACTATAAATGCAACAAGCGCATGCAATTTGTAAAATGAAAGGTCTCATAGAGACAAGTTCCTGTACCAAACTTCAACAAAAGTAGCGGAAATTGCATCTGGAAGTCTATGAAATTTTTTAATCTAATCTACATCCATGTTACATATCTTGTTGATGAAAATTGCAATAAGATTAATAAGCTTGCATACAAAAAGTTCCAAACAAAATTTGTTAATTGTTGCCAGTGGCTGGAATTTCAGCTTGTAAGTTGATTTTTAAGATTGCTCTCACATGCTGATAGAATTGCCAGCTTTTCTTTTACTCATTGCTAGCAATAAATCAATCTTGTTATTAATAGCCCAGTCATTCTAGAGTTGAACCTTGCATAAGTTCCCATTAAGCTGAAATTTTGCAGAGTGGCTCTATTTGATGCCCTGAGCAACCCACAAAAAGTCCCCTACTCTCCCCCTTCGGCTTCCTGGTTTTTTAGGTGCTGGGGTGCTGGAGGAATGCTGGAGCAGCTGGTACTGACGAACAGCTAGTCGCATTGAGCTCAAATAGAGCTCAAATGAAAGGTAAATAAATGGGCTTTAGTTTAAATATAAATTTGATATCATTCATTAACTTACAAATTGATAAAAGCCTGTCCAAGTCGAAAAACCATGTATTTTTCTGTTATTTTTCGATTTGAGCGCTTCTATTATTAATAAAATATTTAAACATTTGGCATAAAACTATTAAACTCTTTTTCAGATTTTTAGAGATTTATAAATATTGTTTATGTGATAAATAGTTGCAGATATATGAGCGTTTCAGTGAAACTCTACCTCGTAATGGGAGTCTCATAATAAAGCTTGCGGTGTTTCACCCTGATCAAATCAGACACAATAACCATTTTCCTCAAGTCTTTTCCATTTAAGACCTTTTTTAAACTGGAATACAATATCATATTACATAGATATGTAGATAAACATGTCATACGCATCTATGAGAAAAAATATCTCTGAATAAATATTTTCCTTAGAAAATTTTAATTTTAAACTATTTACATATTGTTAAAATGCAATAACTAATAATGCATAAAAAAAAAAGCAATAATAATACTTGTAGGATATAATTCTTATAATCCCCGTCCTTGAAATAAAATAGAAAGTGATGTTAAGTGTGATTGAAGGGTTATACGACTAGAAAAACTATTTTTTTCTTTTAGAAGATATATATTCATATTTTTAAAAATATTTTTTGTCATTAAAGCAGAAATACTAGGCTGATTTCTTCATCAAATAGTATACTATCTACGAATTTGTTTTAGCACATACCTCAGTATTGTCCGCAAATATTTGAGCATTTAAGTTCTGCTCTCCTGCTATCACACCCGCTACTCGAGTTCAAGTTACCTACTCTTACTGTTGCAAGGTATAATTTATAACAGTTAATCTGGAAAAGTAGGTAACATTGTAGGTTGAGGAAGATTTCTTAACCACTGTTGTATTTGATGATAAACACAAAGTGAATGATGACGTGCCTCAGCTGACGTTAGAGGGAGAGTTTCTAATTTAAAAGTGGTGGTGATTGCAATTTTGGCTATACCTCTGCTGTACATGTATACCTGTAATTCCTTTAGTGTTACCCAATTTTTGCTTTTGTGAAGTGTTATCATGAACTTTTCTCCTGCTTCTGCTTTTTTATCACAATCTGTTTCAACCAAATTAAAAATTTCCAGCGTTTTCTTTATTTGAAAATTTTCAGATAGGATACCCCTTTCCTTTATTTTACAGTGCAGATGTTGTATTCCATCCAGTCATAAAATGGATGAAAATGGTGGTTCTTCATATCCCTAAAAATCTTTCTGTGTATACCTACGATATAGTACAATTTTGCAATTTTTGATCCGACGTTCGATACAAGAAGCATAACGTTTGCTTTATTTGGAGTTCTAGCTACTAGCATTGTTTATCACTAATTTCTATCTATCACTATCTGTAACAAGAACTGTCACCTTTCGTTTATATTTAGATTTTTCCAAAGTAGTGGCAACAATTAAGGCATCAGCATCTCCTACAGCTTCTTTCACATCCTCTCCTCCCTTTTCAAGACGAATTTGTAGTTGTTGTATGAGCACGGTTTAATTGCCACTATTTGACAGAAAATCTTCATGTTTGCATGTAACTATTTGTGTCATATACTATTATGTTCGCACATTCCCGTTTTCGTGCTCTTCGAATTTGTTCTTGTTCATTAGTTGTAGGACCACCTTAACCTCAATATATGTACGTGATGAACACAAGATGGGGGTAGCAAAATAATGCTATCTATCAGACATTGAGACTGTATTTTTTAAAGCTTTTCGAATACTAGAGGAGCAAATATAACTTTTTCTATAAACGACATGAACAATGAGACCACTTTTGAAAATTTCCTTTAAATTATCATTTTATTGTAAGCTTGTAGTTTAAAGCGTTTCTGCAGCTTTTCTCCAATAGTCACTTTCAATGGGAATTCGCAGATTATGCATTTTTCTCAGTACATTATTGCCTTTGTTCAACAGGGTGTAATCTTAAGTTATATTTTAACTAGCATCAGAAAAACCCAATGAAAAGAAAAAGAGTGATACTTTTCAACAAGCAATCAATACATTGTCACAACGAACAGCGATATCAGCGTTTAAAAAATCCCGGACAATTGTGAAACTTCCTATAACAGTCCTGTTCCCCCCATTTCCGGTCAAAGGCATCCCCGAGTTCTTTCTGATTCCGCACGTTTTTTAATTCCACATGTTTTTTAGAAAGATGGGAGCCAACTTTTGAGGCTAAATTGGTGTAATGACCCTTCAATTCCAAATGGGAATAGTCTCATTTAGTCTCAAACACTTGATAGTCAAATGAAAAGGGGAAAACTTCTATTGCGTCACTGAAACCCTTGCATATCTGCAACTATTTATCGCACAAGCAATATTTATATATTTCTAGAAAGCTGAAAAAGAGTTAAATAGTTTTATGCCAAATGTTTAAATCATTTATTAATAATAGAAGCGCTCAAATCGAAAAATAATAGAAAAATACATGGTTTTTCGACTTTGACAGGCTTTTATCAATTTGTAAGTTAATGAATGATATCAAATGTATATTTAAATTGAAGTCCATTTATTTACCTTTCATTTGAGCTCTATTTGAGCTTAATGCGACTAGCCGTTCGTCAGTAACATCTGCTCCAGCATTTCTCCAGCGCCCCAGCATTCCAGCACCTAAAAAACCAGGAAGCCGAAGGGGGAGAGTAGGGGACTTTTTGTGGGTTGCTCAGGGCATCAAATAGAGCCACTCTGCAAAATTTCAGCTCAATGGGAATGTATGCAAGGTTTGACCTATTTTTTGCCTAGAATGACTGGGCTATAAGCGAGCATTCCGACGCTAGTTGGTGTACAGGTGAGAATCGTTGATGTATTAGCAAATAGAAAATGTTGGATTTACTGAAACTGCCGGGGACTTACATGAAGCATATACACTGTGAGTTGCTGGCATTTAATGATTGGCAACTACAGCTGGAATGCCAGCTTGTAACATATAATTCACCCTTTAAAATTTAAAAGAAAGTCTTTCAACTTACCTCTATTTAAAGTTCACTTGCATCTTGGATCTAAATATAGATGTGTTGAATTAGAATTTGGATATTTGGTGTCAGGTTTTCTCGTCGATGTAATGATACTTTTGTGTATGACAAACTCTAATTCTCAGATTTTTTTTTATCATTTATTGTTTACTGTAACAGGAGAAGATTTCAGTCATTAAATGTTGGTAAATTATACATACATGCTTTATATCTCTGCTTCTAATTAGTATTTGCTATGCATCGGAAGCAACTCGTTAATTAAGCCAGTATTATTCATAAAATTTTCTTTTATCTTATATTCCTAAGCGAAGAAATTAAGAAGTTATGTACTGATGTGTCACAGTATAAATGCATGTAGAAGCTGTCTTTTAGTGCTAAGGACTCACAAACCCGCTATGGAAAATATAAAGTATGAAGTAATTCGCATGTATAATATAGTAAATTGATAATCTATTTTTTTTCTGGTAAACAAGTTGAGAGTCTGCTAACATTCAGTTTTTATATATGATTCTTTTACAAATCTATTTATTCAAAATTATTTTAAATGTTTTTTTAAGCCATTTGAATTTTTATTAATCTACCTGTGTTATTTTTTCTTATACAAAAGTTTACAGTTATAATATATATTTTTTTTCAGGGCAAGTTAATTTTCTAACTGCAAGATTTGGAAACACATCAACGTTAGAGACTTATTCTCAATACTTAGTGAATCCTAATGACTTGCTTCCAAAGCATAAATGCACCCACTGTTCTTATTCGACTAACATTGTTACAAATTTTCGAAATCACCTTTTTAAGCATTCAGCTGAGAAACCTTTTACTTGTGCAAACTGCTGCCGTGGTTTTATAACAAAACAAAATTTACAGCGACACATGTTTTCGTGTATGACTAAATTTGCTTCTTGCTGAAAGTATTGTGCACAATCTTTTAATTTTGAGTATTTAATCAGCTTGTATTATTTTCATTGCTTTAGTAGATGATACTGTGTTCCAATAAAAACTATAAAATATATTAAAAACCTTTGTAATTTATTTGTTATCTTTACATTATACTCTTGGTGTAATAGTATATTTTGTTAACTATTCAATGCTTCAATAACGTTATGCAATATTTTGAAGTAAATTAAACGTTTGATGAGCATACATTTTGTTTAAATTTTTTAATATATGTATGCAGGGGTGGAAATTGCAGGGGTTGCCTGAAGCAACCTGATTTCAAAAAGGGTGCCTTAAATTAAATTTCCAGTTGTCCTTTGGGTAACCAGAAATTAAATTTCTATTTCATAAGTACATGTTTTATTTTGATAATTGGATAAATTTAATCAATTGGATTTTGAGCACTTATTTTATGTGGATGGTGACCAATTTAAGTTATCAAAAGTGAGAGAGTGAAAATGTATCCATCGATCACGTCGCTTTTCTTTGCTTACCGTTCACTATGCAAATATTTAAATTACTTATCAAAGTTTATTAAAATGCTAGCTTTTATATTCTGAAACTGTCATTGCGACATTGAAAAATTTAAGGGCAACAAACTTAACTTGAGAACAACCAAGATCACTTCAGTATAAAACTTGCAAGATTCGACCCCTGTATGTATGTTACTTTTTATGTATAATTGAGTAGTTTTACTTAAGTGTTCTTGGTTATGTGTTTGATACCAAAATGCTGATTTATCTATGTACTACTTATACTTGTAAATACGACTACAGTAAGACATTGTTTAAGAACAAAAACTGAATAAATCTACTATGTCAACAATTGTCATTACATGGTTAAATTTTTATTTATAATTTGTTTTAAAAAGGGGCAAATATGTAGTCTAGTAATCTACCACTATGTATGTGTGCCAGTTGTAGCAATTCAGTTTTATAGGTACAGTCTTTTTAAATTATACTTTTTATTTTTTTAATACCTCAAATTTTTCATTTTATTTTAAATCAAAATGTATTTGTGCTTTTTGCTACTTTCAAAATTATTTTTTTTTACTTAAAAAAGAAAAATTATTTGTTTATTTTTAGGAATTCATTTTATGTTTTGTTACTGAAAATGTTGAATTTCCCAGTTTGCAGGTTCAGTATTTTAAATTTCAAAAATCTTTAAAAATTAGGATTTTTTTTTTTTTTTTTTTTAAATTATGCAGTAGAGTGCAAATTAAATAGGTTTTATGTTAAGATTTATACAATAAATTTTATTCTAGTGTTTTATTTTTATGTTTTAAAATTGGTAAGCACTTTTATTATTTTGTTACCTTTGTATTCCAAACACAAGTTTTTATTTGACAGTGGTATTTCTGAATTGTATCTTAAATATGATGTACTGAGTATACATATAGCTTTTATAATGTTAATATTTTAATCTAAAAAATGTGTTAAGAATGCATTTCACTGGATAGTAAGTATCACATAGCTGTCATAAATATAACATTTAAGTGAAAATTATTGAGAACTCTTCTGAAGAAAAGTGCATATATTTTAAGAATCTTAAAGGTAATTTTTATTTAAAAGGCATTTATGAATGATAAAAAAATTAATTTGAAGAAATTTTTTAGCAATTTAGAATAATTTTTAAAATTTAACAAATGCCTATTTTAATATTTTTACTAATTATTAACTTCTAAAAAGAAAATGTTTGTATTTGAATAAGGTTATATAGAATATAGCCTAAGATTTCTTTATCAACAAATATGAAACGTAACTTTTTATGGAGTAGACACGATTCCAAAAATATAAATTAAAAATCCTTCAGTAGCACACCTTTAAAAGTACCTACTGTTTATTATGAAATTTTTTTAGTAATACATCATTCTTCTTTGAAACAAAATTTCAGGTCAATTTTTAAAACAATATTTTTATACTTTGATTACATAATTTATAAATGTGCATAAATTTAACTTTCATATTCTTACAATTGCTTATTTTTTTAGGTGCCTTTAACTATTTTAGTTGCATCTCATGTGGAAAATTTTTTTCATCTAAAGTAACATTAACACGGCATCAAATATATCATCACAAATCTCTGATTCCTATGTTTCGACTAAATTGTAGTTTGTGCCCGTACTCTACAAATGAAACAACACATTTTAAAACTCATTTGGTTGTTCATGATCCTAAACGTAGTTATGTTTGTGATATTTGTGGAAACCGTTTCAAGAGCTGTAATACTTTAGCAAGCCATAAAATAATTCATACTGGAGAGCAACTACAAATGTTTTCTGTTTCACAGTGATATTTTGACTTGAATTTACATGCCTGTATTTATTAAGAGTTAAATTAATTAAAATATGTGTATAAGTGTGTTAATGTTCTATATTTATATTTGAGGTATTTTGGTTACTTATTAAAAAATGCATTTTTTAAATATTTTGCTAATTATTTGTTGAAGATAATGTCTAATTATTTTTTTGAATTGCAAACTTTTTTTAAATATTAATCTAGCTTTCATACATTTTATTTGCATTGTAAGATAAAATATAAAAAAATTCTGTTTGTTTTCCTGTGCATATTTTTTTTAAAAGGATGTATAAAACTATTTGCTAAATAAATATATATTTATGAAAGTTGTGCAAATGTTTGTTAATAAAGGCTAGTGTAATTTTTTTTGTTGCAAAATTAAATTTTTCTATAATGGTTAGTCAATCTTTTTTGATTTCCTATATTATCTCTGTTTGCTGCTACTTAGATTTTACTCTGATATGAAGTAAAAAGTTAGATTTTAAAAGTATTTTTATATTTTTAAATTCTTCCTAAAACATACTCTTTGGAAAGTGAAAATTTAAGTTGCAACACAGCTTTGAGTTTTGTTTTGATATATAATAATTAATGTTAATCTCCATAGGTTCGTATGCTGGTTATACATGTAACAGTTGTCGAAAATGGTTTACGTCAAGAATAACATTAGCAAAGCATAGGATGTGGCACCATAAAAGACCTTCTCAGTATCGATATAATTGTGACCATTGCCCTTACGCTACAGACAATGCCACTAATTTTAAAAAGCATGCAGCCGTTCATAATAAGGATAGACCATATTCTTGTCAGATGTGTGGGAACAGGTTTTCAACCTATGCAAGTTTAAGCAATCATATTGTTATACATACTGGTGAAATCCAAAGTCAATTCTATATTCCTGAAAGTCTATGAAGAATTCTTGTTATAATGAATAATGTGTGCCTGTACATTTTTATGGATTTCATTATTTTTAAACCATTTTTTTATCTATTAAATTTTAGTTTTGTTTTAGCAATTTTGTAAATATGGTAACAATTTAAATCTAAAGTTTATGTGTGATATACATTTATGCTACATGACAAGTTTAAAACTAGGACAATTTTCATTGTTATTCAAAAATATTTTTAAATGCTTAAATATTAAAGTAAAATAATCAAGTTTACATTGTTTATTTTATATTTATGTTGCCTAATAAGTAATAGTATGTTTAATGGTTATTAGATTATCACTCAAGAATTGCATGCTAAAGATGTTAAATGTTTTTTCCTGTCAGATAAGAATGAGCATTGTGGTTTGAATCCATACTGTTGATTGTTGTATTGCCAATATTGAGCTCAAAATATTTGTTAAACCTACCTAAAATAAATGTATAAAAAAGTGACTTAAAGACTAGCTGTGTTGTCACCATTTTACAGATATTGTGTATTACTTATTTAGCCCTGCAAAACATAATGAATTAAAAAAAAAAATTCTCTTAGTTTAAACTGATTTTTTTTTATGTGTAACTTGCAGTGCAAAATATTTTGAGGGATTACTAAACAAATATTTGCATTCTAGGTTTGCAGGGATCGCATTTGTCCTAATATTCCTTAAATTTTTGTTTTCCCCCTAAAATTCCAAAATTGTACTTAAATTTTTTGCTATTGACTAAAAAAAAATTAATAAAAAACACAGAAAATTCCCTGATTTTCCTCTGAAACCCGCGAAAAAACTCGTTCAGACAGACCCGATACTCCTCCAAAGCAGAAAATATTTTCTGAAATTTTAATTATTGACAAATTATTTTAAGCTGTATTAAACTCATGTTGGTTTAAATTTTAAAGTTAAAGCAATATTCTTTTTGAAGTACTTTGAAAATTGCTTAAAAATTGAATAATTAAATTTAATTAAATTTGCATGTTTGTCAAAATAGTATAATTGTTTGATTTTATGACTGTGTTGCTAAAAATTTGTTTGAATTTTTTTTTTTTTTTTCATTGGCAGTTTTTTGCTGATAGTGAAGCAAGCTTTAGAAAAATATGTTTGTGTTAAGAGCTTCTATCAGCTTTTATAGAAATATTTCTAAAATTTTTTGGAATTATCCCTAAAATGTTTCTATAATTTTTGGAATTACCCCTAAAATTCCTACCTAAATTTTTTAAAACTCACTGTGCCCCATTGGTTTGCTTTCAAACTAATTGTTTTGTTAACAATACTTTTAATTAGTCTTGGGTAAAAATGAGCTTAATGACAGATTTCTGCTGTATAAGAACAATTCTGAGTACTCACAAACTCAGTGTTTTCTACCCCAACACATGTAGGCCTTTCAGGTTTTTTATGTCTTTAGGTCTAAAGGTCAGCTGACAGTCAATAAACTGATTTTTTTTCTCTCGCTACGGTATAAAGTAAAAGCTAAAATTAAATGAAAGTATGTAGTGTATTTTTTAAATTGACTAAAGCAATGTAATTGTTCTATAAAAAATATTTTAATGCATCAATATATATTTTACCTAAACAGTTTTTGTTTCCAGTTTCGTGACATATTTATTTATTAAAATTATTGTAGAAAAAATTCTTCTATAATTTCTATTCAATTTAAATGAAGTGAGGACTAGCCATTATGTACTTGTTTGCAACAATATAAAATAACAAAATCCTCAATAAACAAAAAGAATTCTTATATTTCAAAGTGAAAATACCAAAGTCAAGAGAAGCAAGAAATAAGTGAGTAGAATTGCTAATACAAAACAGGAGGTTACAAAAAAAGTATAAGTTGCAATAGGTGTCCTGAAAGTTTATTTTTAATATTTTGGATTTATTATGCAGGATTAGTTTTTTTAGGTAATGTTAAAATATTCCTACATCTAAGATTTTTCACATCTGCTTGATTTCAAAGCATATAATATTGTATTAGATTTTTTTTTTGCTTGATTATAAACTTTTTTATTGCTTTAAACTTGGTTTAATTTAAATATCTGGGCCGTTTTAAATGCCAACTTTAGGATAACAGTCATTTTAAATCAATGTTTTACTTTTTGTCTTTTGTTTTATAGGAAAGTAATCATTGTGACATGCATTTTCTCGTAGGTACTGTTTGGGATTTTGCATGCAAAGTTTGCCAAAAGATGTTTGCTTCCTCAAAGACTTTATCAAGACATATTATGTGGCATCATAAACCTCCAATCCATTATAGATACAATTGTGAAAAATGTCCATATTCCTCCAACATTAAAACTAATTTTCAACGTCATTTGAATGCTCATAATGCAGACAAAACACATTGGTGCCAGGTTTGTGGAAATGGATTCGATAATGCGTTCCACTTAAGAAGTCATATGATTATACATACTGGTGAAGAAGTAAATTATTTGACTATGTTTTCTTCATCAAAATAAGTGATCTATCAAAATAAGTGATTTTGATAATTTTAATATTTGTGTGACTATAACGTTTATTTTGATTAAAATCGCAATAACATTCTTATGTTTAATGTGTTATTAGTTCATTTTGTGAAGCATCTCTTGTGGAACTTAAAAGGAATTTTACTTTTGAAATCCAAATTTTTTTACTGACTCTTATAAAAATAGAAGTGTAACAAAATTTTTGAAATGTCTTGAAGAGAAATAAACCTATTGATTTTAACTTTGACCTAGAATGAGCGAAAAATTGGAGTGCAACTTTCTACTTAAAAAAAAAAGTTTTGTATTATACTAGTAGTTGGAAATGTTTGTACTAGGTAAGACTGTTATTCTAATACTTAATTTTGTCATTCTTAGTTATGGTGATTATATTGAAAGTTTATTTATATTGAATTGAAATATATATTAATTTTGGCTCTTAGCATTTAAATTTTTTTTATCTATAATTGTTTGATTATATTATAGAATATTATTTTATATTTTGATTTCTCATAGTTAAAAACCATTTCATTCTTGTAAAATTTATAATTTGTAACAATAAATGATTGCTTAATTTTTTGAATTCCTCAAGTTAATGCTAGTTTTTGGTCTTAAAAAAAGTTAATGAAACATTAAAATTATGTATTGATATTTTTTCAGGCACATTTGCTCGTCTAGTTTGCCCTTCATGTCGGAAACTATTTTCCTCTGTTGCTACTTTGCAGAGACACCAAGTTTGGCATCATAAATCGTCAACAGACATCTTCAAATATTCCTGTGAACTTTGTCCATATGCTACTAATCATACAAATCGTTTCAAAAGCCATAGTTTGGTTCACGAACCTGGTCGGAGATTTGTATGTCAAATATGTGGAAATGGTTTCCTCAATATGCAAAGTTTAAGATGTCATATACTTATTCATACAGGAGAAGGGGAGGAGTAAGAAATCGTAAGAATATTTTCTTGTTTAGTAATACTCATTTTTTGTAACATTGGCTCTCAGCTAAACTTAAAAAAATGATTACACAGGTTTAGTTAATTTCTTTCAAAATTTAATATATATATATATATCCCTCGACTCTTTAAAACATTTTTGGCAGAAATGGGAAAAAATTCCTTATGCCAAATATATTGAGTTGTGTGCAGAATATATATAAAAAAAGTTATACAGAATGGGTTGGCGTTAAACCTTTTAGTGTATAGCGTAGCATATATGCTCTACAACTTATCGAGGAGAAATATTGAAACAAAAAAAGCTTCTTTAACACATAATATTGCTTAGATGCCATGCTGAAGTTTTAATGAATTATTTAATTAATGAGGAACTTGCACGTTTTTTGGTTTTATGTTTAAATAAAAGTAAAGAAAAAATCATGAAAAACAATACCATTCTTACAAAAATCTGAGCTCGGATAGATAGTTAAAAAAATAATTTAGTTTTGCACTTTGGGGGTGATTTGGCGGGAAAAGGCCACTTTTGCATGAAACGTCAACGCGCAGATAATGAACCAGTCTAAAACCTGTTTTAGACCATTTTCCTTCTTGGATATTCGATGGAATCTATGCGTAACAGCGTCACGTTTTTTTAAATGTGTTTTTGGTCATGTGACCTTTGCTTTGATTTTAAACTCGATTTTTGATTAATTGAAAGCATAAAGATAAAAAATAATTGCACTGTTCAAATATTTTCGTTGGATAACACTAAAAAATACCAAAAGTATTCATTTTCCTCACTTGTGTAAGTTCCTCATTAGGCACTTGGAATTTGTTTTAAAATTTTTCAGCGATCCAGGATGAAAACGAAACAAATTAATGCGATAGGAAAAAAAATCTTGCATTAGAGCAACGCTTGCCACTAACTTGGAGAATGTTAGCATTCACCACCAACTTTTAGAGATGGGGTGTATGACTTTTTGTGGGCCACAGATTTATACTGAATATGCCAATAATGCTTCCTTAGCACATAATGTTGTATATTATGTTGCATTATTATAGATTCAACAATATAAAATTTTTCTAAAAACTGAAAAAAATTATTTATCTTTTTTTATCTTAATACAATTGATATTTGATTTTTTTTTTTAAATAATTAAAAAAAATAACTCTTGTTATTATGTAAGTCAAAGTCTAAAAATGAATGAAATCTTTTGTCACAACATGTGACTTGATCTAACTTATAATGAAGATATTTAAACTATATCTTTAGATTCCCTTGTTTTAGTCGATATCGATTGCGAGATGATGATGGTAAAAATCATTTAGTTCCTTTTATGCTAGTCATGTCTGCTCCAGTACTTGTTGCAGCTAACCTTAATATATTGCTCTAAATGAGGATCATTTAAGTTATTCCAGTATTTTTTTCTTGATGAAAACCATCTTGCTAAAAATTTATTTGAGCCATATAGTGGAGAATGCTGTTCCAGATAGTAAACACATGCTGTTTTGAACAAATTAAAATTATGTTAAAAAAATCCACACTACAAAATGCAATTTTTGTTTTTCTGTGCTGCTATCAAGCTTAAAAAAAAGCTATTGCGAGCCGCGTAGTGGCAAACACTGCACTAGAGGGTAAAAAAATTATTATATGAAAACTTCTCATCCGTCATGTATGTTTTGGAATTGGGTATATCTAGCATCTTTGGTATCTTTTTTGTTTCCAGACAAGACACTTGGTTATGACAAAACCCAAGGTTATGCATATGATGTTACAGCCTTTTTGGTGAGAGGACTTCACAATAAGTGCTATAAAGGTAAAATCCCCTTAAAATTCAATAACAGATTGGCATTTTGGATTTATTGATTAATAAAGCAAAATTAATCCAAAATGTAAATAATATAGTACACTTGCACCTATTTTGTTACACTTTGTCATACGTAAATGCACTTTAAAATAGTTAATATATGCTTTAAAATAATTTTTTATCGCCAATATTCACCCAAATAATTCTGAAACACTGTTAAGCTAGAAAAATGTTCAAATTTAATTATACGTACCCTATCGAAGTACGATTGACAAAAGAGAAAGAATTTAAGTTATATTATTGTGAAATACAGTGCAATTCAAAATAAATATAGCGATTACAAACGGCAATAACTTTACTAAAAAAGAATTTATTCATAAGATTAACACAGAATGTAGACAGAACTTCAAAATTCTGTTCTTTCTGTCTACATTCTGTGTTAATCTTATTGATAAATTCTTTTTCATTAAATAGTTATAGCCGTTTTTAATAGCTATATTCAGTTTGAATTACCCTGTATTTTAAGATAATTTTTATAATATTTTATGGTTAATTTTGATACTATGGTGGGCTTTAATAGTTTGCTCAATAGTAAAATTTTGGTCCAGTATTAGGTTTGTCCAGTTTTTGTATGTTTTGCATGCATATCTTGTTTTACATTGAGACTATTGGGGGATCTGTTTCCACCCATTAATTTATGATCCTTTATACTTTTGGCTTAATCGAAGAAAGAAGTTGCGAGACATAATATAGGAGATATCATTCAGTAAAAAGCAGCTAAAGCACTTATTTTGATGAGCTACTAAAGGAAGTAAATTTTTTTTAATTATGAAATTGTCTAAGTCCAGACCGTTTGTTCGACCACACTGTCATTCAGATGACTTTCAGTTTAACAGTTTACTCGGTTACTTGTTTTGTATGGAATTGAATAGCTGTTTGATCGGCTAACAACAATTTCTAAATTGTGAATTGAAGGTCCAATATCTTATATCATGTTGAATATTAATTTTATACTTCATTTTCTATAATTATGTTCTATAAATATGTATTGTATATCAAATTGAAGGTCTCATTCATCCTAGTATGTTTAACAATATTCAACAAGAAGAAGTGGACATTTTAATAATGGTAATTTTTTCATAGAAATTTATATGATGGCTTTAAATCGAAATATGAGTTAGTGTTTTGGCAAGTAATTTTTCAGCTTAACTTTGCAAGATTTTTTAAAAAAATATCTTCAAATTAGTAAGATTTTTGCTACCAAATATTGCTGACTATTCATGGACATACTAAAGGGGGTTGCACTTGCATCTACTTGGATTTTGAAAATTAAAAATAATGTTGGAGAAAAATGGTATGAATTGCTGGAATTAGAAATATGATACTGAATAAGAAATTTAATACATTATTAATTAAAATATCATTGAATAATTAAAATATCATCAATAGTTAAGATATCCAGTTGAAAATCAAAGTTAACAAAAAATTTACCGTCTTTCACTTCCTTGGTTGCAATCTGCACCCCCTTGAAAATAATTCTGTTGGCAACCATGTACCTATTCTTTGCTTGTATCTCTATTTCTATTAATAATTTACTTACAGCAAAATAGTTGATGAATATCAAAACTTGGTAGCAAGTTTTGAGTGAATGGAATAGTAGCATAGCATGTGCTAAAATACAGATTTAATGCATGTATTTTTCAGGGGTGTAGCCAGATTTTTTTTTTGAGGGGATATGAATTTAAAACTCAAGAAATTAAAATACTATTTTAAGTTGCAATTTTAAACAAAACAAATCCTTTGATTTTTGTGTTCTAACCACAAATAGAAAAATTTCAGGAGGGGTTATATCCCCAAATCCTTCCCCCTGGCTATGCGCCTGTCTTACTTGTTATTTACGTGTTATGTTAAGAATTCGGTAAATGAGCAAAGAAACAAATGATGGCCATTACTGTTTTATGTTATGTATAAATGTGGTTCAGATTCATAAGAGTAACATTAAATAAGCAAATAGTTAACAAAGAGAAATATATTCTATGGATTTGTTAAAAGCTATTTAAATGTTATAATTTATATAAATTAAAATAATCATATAAACAATGCATCAAAATGGTATTTGAATATAGTGTCATCTGAAATGAGAAGAATTTCAATTCTGTAACAAATCCTTGATTACTATTTATTTGCAGTTGTATACTTAAACATAGTGTATACAACTAATATAGAGATGTTTTTTCATCTTAGCTGTATATACTCGCCTGGTATGTTACTACGGTAGTGTTTTTGTCAAGACATTGGATGTGCATCACAAAGCTGAAAATTATATTTTCAACTATAATTGTAATCTCCTACTCAATAAACAATCACTTTAAAAGTCATTATTTTCTTTATGGTCCTTCTCATAAAATTGTTTGCAAGTTTTGCGTAATAAGGTTTGTTTCCGTAAGTGGCTTGATCAGCCACTCACAGAAACAAACCAAAAGAAAATTTTAGTCTAATACTGGTTTGAATAGTTATACACATTTGATTTAATCAAGTATGTACTATAATTTTATAAACCTTGAAACTTCTAACTGGTTTAATAAAATTACAGTTTTTTTTTTTTTTTTAAATGCAAACATTTGGTGCTTTAATTGCTGACTCAATTGCAATCCAGTTAAAGTTGTATCCTCAATTTTTTTTTTTATTTTTTTTTTTTAAATACTATATATAATATATAAGTTAGTATGCAGGTACAGTTAAAAGTCTTATCAAAGACATTTTATAAAGTTTACGAGTTGTTTTCAAGTGATTCATTTGTTGATATTTTCTTTTTTTTTGTTGTGTGAATTTGTGTATTTTTCAGTATATCTCTTCAGAATTATTTTAGTTGATGTTATGAACAAATTGTAGAAAATATTTTTGTTTTTTATGATTTGAGTAAATGTGATTCATCTAATTTTACCATAACTTCATTATAGTTTTTCATTTTTTTTTCTTTTTCGTTTAATATGAATGTTCTTATTAATTTTTATGCATTTCCGATTTTAATTTTTATTGTGAATTATTAATTATGCTGCACATTTAAAAACATTTATCATGACAGTATGTTATATATTGTGTGTTTATACTGACACTGTAATTCTAAAGTATTAAAATATACACAAATTAAATTTTAAATTGCTGTTTTTAGGTAAAAGTGTGTTACGAGTTTATGATAATATTATTAAAATAAATAAATTTTTGAGTTTATAATATAAAATTGTTACTTATTAAATTACCCAATGGTTCTTTGAGTAAATTTTGATAATTATGATAAATAGTATGTAAGTACATAAACTAAAATGATTTACATACATTTCTTTCTTGTGAATAAATATTAGACTAGTTTTGTGTACAATAATATAGCAATAAAAGTATTTATGAAACATTGACTTATTTATTATGTTTTCTTTAAGTATTACCTGTACTATTTTAAAGTGTCCATATATTAAAATATTGTCTTTTTTTTAATTGAATTTCATGTATTTTTAAATCATTTAATGTACTGAAGTAGTGTCAATTTAAAATTAATCAGATTTTGTTGCTTAGGTAGATTTTTTTTTTCAATTGAAGTTAGTGACCATTCTATAATTATATATATATATATATTTAAATTTTTTTTGTACCTGTATTGAGTCTATATATTTCTTCATATCTTTCATAAAAAGATAAGCTCTTTTGCTTATGAATACTTTTTTTTCTTTGTTGAAATCAGAAATATCCCCATACTATTTTATGAAAAACTTCCAGTATATTTTCTTAAACTTTATGGATTTCCTTAGCTTTTTGTTTATTGTGTTTTTACCTTCTGAAAAATAAAAACTATGAAAAATGAGTTTGATGAATTTACAAGATATTTTAAGTTTTTACATAAACTATAAAATTCGTTTTTACTTTCTTATAGGTTTATCTGTTGGTCATACCTGCAAGGATTGTAAGAAATGTTTTCTTACTCTGAGAACACTAATAAAACACAGAATGTGGCACCACAAATTGCCTGGGCAATTTAAGTTTGATTGCGACAATTGTCCTTATTCTACAAATAAAAAGTCTCACTTGGAAAGGCATATGCTGGTTCACACTCTCGATAGACCACATTGGTGTAATGTCTGTGGGAATGGATTCAATACTGTGAGCAGTTTAAATCAACATAGTGTTATTCATCATGGAGATAATCTTTCATTTTTTGGACTGAAAGAACGATAAAAAATTTTGGTTTTTTTTACCATTGTCCTAAATATAAGACATTGCCATAGATATGTAATTGTAAGAAATGTAAATAATTTAAAATGTCAAAATCCTATTATAGATTCAATAATGAAATAATTTGTAATTTTTTTGGACAGTTAAATTAAATTAGGTTTTTAATAGGTATTTGAAATTTATAAAACGTTTTGTTCCTGCTTTTAATTCCTTTTACATAAACTATTTAAAATACTTAATTTCTAAAGAAAATAAACCTTTTAACCTTACAAATGCATAACAAAGGGTGACTAAAATATATGTATGGAGGAAACATTTCTTTGTTTCATCTAGTTATTTTTTTAACATGCATAGGTTGTTAATTCTTATTTTATAATAAAATATTTAAATTTTCAATATTTTGTATTTCTGATTGTTAAAAAGAGTACTTTTTTTACAGATCCATTAGTTAACTGGATATGAAAATTCCCAATTTTTTTTTTTTTTTTTTAAACACTTAAATTAATTTTAAGACATTTCCCGTCCATCTTAATTTCCATCCGAATGGGTTGATTTATAAGTAAATAATTAAATGGAGTTAAATTTTATTCTTGTTATTTTTATCATAATAAGTTATAAGGGGAAAACGTTTTTATATGGTCTTCAGTAATATTTTGTAGCTCGTGTCTTTTATTGTTTTACAAAGTTAAGTCAAGTACTTTTCTTTGAATTCTAGTAAATAATTTTTTTTGTAACATTAAGTACTAAATGAGATGTTTAAATAAGTCTTTTCTCTATGGGCATTTTTAGTAGAAGATATTTTATATGAAACTAAGGGGCTCCGCCATCTGCTCGCTAACGCTCGCCAACCCCCTGGATTGCTATGCAATCCTCTTGGTTCACTTCGCGAATCAGGCTCACTTTTCTCGCCTCAAAGTGAGGCAATGAAAATATGCCCTAGCAAAAAGCTCCTTCAGATACATAATTAAGAAAATCTTTGCAAAGTGATATTGTGCTATAAAATTGAAAACGTTTTATTATATTCATCGTTTTATTATATTTATTATATCAATATAACGTGTTATTTATTATATTTTGTGGTAAAACCCACAAAAAAGAAAAGACAAATTCTACAATTGAAAAGTGTTTGGTTTCTGTGTTTATAATTTATAGTCCATATTGTTTTTTATCAAGTTTATAGTATATTTCAATATTGCAGTACGAAACAACACACACATTGTTTTGTGTTGTTGTGTACTGCCATATTGAAATATACTATAAATTGCTGAAGATGTATATAGCTATTTAATTGATCATAGGGAGAATTACACAGTCAGTTTATTTTAGATGCATATCATTAAAGTTAAAAACAACTCTAATTAAAACGTTTTCACATGTACAGTGTTTGTTGTGTGGGAAAATGTTTTAGTTTGAGGTATTTTTTTTTAACTTGATATATATTTTAAATTAACTGATTGTGTCTTTATTGTATGATCAATTAAATAGCTATGTATCTTCATTATGATATTCATGTATGAATTTAGCTTGACTCGATTTATGTATAAATATTTTTGAACTACACATTTTTAGATTATAATTGATATTCATAGCATGTTGTTTGTGTTGTTTTAATAGATTTCCAAATTTACGTTTTATAAGTGTTTTAATATGTAATAAGTTTTAAAATATTAGGACTTCTCATCTTTGATGCAGTATAATAAAGAAACCAATGCTTAGACCCCATTTTAGTAAAAGTGTGTTGAATGTAAAATCATTTTTTGTCTAATAAATTTTAATTCTTTTATTTGTGGACTTTTTATTTCAGTGTTACGATTTTTGCCAAGTATTTGATTGGATATCTGTGTAAAATATATCTGAATTTTACACAAAGTTGAGTTTTTAAAAAAATCTTTTGTAAATTTTTATTTTAGCAAGTTTTCATCTCTATTGGTAAATAATTCTTTTTATTCCCTATTATTTATAGACAGACTTCTAATTTCCATGCATCATACATAAACTGTAATAATTTTTAGATTATTTTATTAAATTTTTATCTCGTAATGAATAATTTTCAATGTATACTCAAATGTTATTTGTCTTTAGGTATATCCCTGGGCAACACATGCAACGAGTGCAAGAAATGGTTTGCTTCTGCAGTTACTTTAGGAAGACACAAAATGTGGCATCACAAGTCTGATGTCATTTACAGATTTAACTGCACTAAATGTCCTTATGCAACAGATAAAAAAACCAATTTCAAAGGACATGCCTTGGTTCATCAACTGGATCGGTCATACTGGTGTTATGTATGTGGAAATGGATTTACTAGTGCCAGCAGTCTAAACAAGCATATGATTATCCATGTTGGCGAGGATAACAGTTGTCTTCTATAAGTCATTTAACAATGTAATTTACATAAAGTTATGTTTGTATGATGTTGATGGATCCAAAATTTGTTGGCTATCCAAAGATTAAACAATCAATAAACAAAACGGTTAAGTGTTCTCAAGTGGAATGTTAGTTTAATGTATAACTAACTATAAGAATTCAACATATTAAAATATAAGTTGTTTTCTCTTGAAAAAAGTCACTTATATGGTTTATTGGATGCTTGGTATTTTTCTTAAAATCTATAATGAAACTTAATTCAAGTTTAACCTTATAATATAATTTTACAATAAAAAAATTGTAATCTTTGTAAAATATTTTCAAATTTTATTCACTGTATATTAACACCCTTTATGATTGATTCTAGTAAACATGATATGAATAGTTAGTTACATATAAGTGACCATAATTGTTACATATAAGTGACCATAATTGTTACATATAAGTGACCATAATTGTTTTGAATAGTGTTGATATTAATTCTATTCATATGCAAGTTGAATTTTTGTGTTATGTATGTATATCTAAATTCTAATTAGAGCAAAAAAATATTAACTTGGATTTAATAAAACCAGACCAGTTATTATATAATGTAAGATGGTAATTGAAGAATTTTCTTTGTTTTCTATTTAATAATATGTTTAAATAAATATTTTAAGTGGAATTCTTTTCCATGAAAATATAAAGGATACATTTGTTAACTTTCTAGGAGCAAAAAAAATAATATATAATGGTATTACAATGAGTTTGTAGGGTATGTGCGAGTAGAAAGTATTTAGTGTATATAAAGATAAATAATGACTTAAATTATAAAAGGTACCTTTTTTCCCATGAAGTACCTGTATAAAATTTGCTAACTCTTCTAAATCCCAAGCTTCATTTTTACACTCTAGCTTCTGCATAAATGCTATATAAGAGGAATTTGTTACATGTGTTTAAAATTTAATTATTTCTCATTCGAAGGTGGTGATGTATCTATAAACATTGTTTTGAAAGATCTGAATATCATTTATATTAAGCTACAAGTTGTACTGTTGGAACATATCACACTAATGTCATAGAAAACTTATCAATGTGAAAATTGCATGCAATTGTTTTTATTAAGCTTGATATATATTTTGTCTTTTAGCTTGATATACATGCACCTTTTTTTTTCTCCTTTCAGGTCAGATTTCAGCTGTTTGTACTGAGTGTTATAAGCAATTCACCTCACTTTCCACATTAAACAAACATAAAGTATGGCACCACAAAACAAAGTTTCCACCTTTCAAGTATAATTGTAGCAAATGTCCATATGCAACAGATAATAAGACGAATTTTAAGACTCATTTTGATGTCCACTCACCGGATCGTCCATTTCGGTGTCCTATCTGTGGTAATGGGTTTCAACGTATGGGCAGTCTAAATAATCACTTGATTATTCATACTGGGGAATAATCAACAAAAACTTGTCCTCTTCTGGTTCTGCAAATTAGATTTGTTTTTCCTTGAATTATTTGAATACCTTTACTTTTATTTACTGAAAATGTATTTATTTCTGAGTTGGCTCTGAATATTATGAATAATCTCTACTTTTCATGAACATAAAGTGTAGTTCAAGAATAAGTTCTGGATTAAAGAAAGAATGTTTTCATTTAATTTATATTTACACTCAAAGCATTTTAAGAAGTTTCAATTAACATTTCTTTATTATTTTTCGTTTTGCTATCTATTTCAGTTCAAGTTTGGTGGGATTAAATTTCACTTTGTTTTGTCTGTTCCAAAGATAATTTAATGTCTGGGTAAGATAGTTTTTTTTTTTTAAACCATATTTGATATATTTATCTATTATATATTTGATATAATTTATCTTTATTTTGAATATTGTTTTTTCTAATGGTCTTGGGATTTATATTTAATCCATGTTTTTCATTTTTAGTGTATCTGTTATCGAACAAAAATGCTGTTACTTAGTTTTATTTCATTTTATTATGTGTTTGTGAAATTTATTGTACTCGTGAAATTTTTTTACTTTTTTGGTTATTATTATAACTTTTCCTTTGTAGAATTTATGGGTCATTAAAAAAGCATTTATTTTTCCATAAATAAAAAGCTGCACATTTATAAATTTTTGAAATATTAATTGCTATAGTGGAATTTTGAACCCTAAGCCAAACGAAAATAAATTTATTTTTGTTTTACATTATCTTTTTTTTTTCTTTTCAATGTTGTGGAGACTTGTTATTTACATATTGAATAAATTGTTAATTATTTATGCTTTAATGTTATCTGCTGTATTGTCCTAGAATATAATTTGCATCGCATATCATTCTCAAGACTAACAAATCTCCTAAATTAATTTAATTGTGGATATATTTTTCATCAATACCTAAAATTTATTCATTGAAAAGTCTGCGTGATTAGAAAATGAAATTGAAAATTTCTAATAGTAGTATTTCATTGAAGTTCCCTTATTTAAAGACATTTTAATAAAGTTGTTACATGTTCTAAAACTATGACATACTATTCCAAATTGTCCTTTTTTCCTGCTCCAATTTCTGCAGTTCTTAACACTGTTAAAAAACATTTGAATCTGGCCAAATCCTGATAATGTTGTAGAAGCTTAAAATATTTTGAAGTTTTATGCATTTTTAAATCAATTTTTTTTTTTTTTTTTAATCCTCATTGCACTTTTAGTTATTTTAGCTTGTGTTGTATCCGTTTATAAAAAAGCTATCTAAAACTCCCTGATAACTTTTTTCCCTAAACAGTTAAAAATTTACATAAAATTGAAGATTTTCTTTATTAATCGATATTTTATACTTTTTTCTTTGTAATTTTCTATTTTGTTTTAGGTTTGAATGCTGGATTTTCATGTAGCTCTTGCCCTAAGTGGTTTACATCACAATTCACATTGTCAAGGCATTGCATGTGGCACCACAAGGATCCAAACATGAAGTTCAAATATAATTGTACTAAATGTCCATACTCTTCCAACCACCAGACTAATTTCAGCAGTCACTTGTTGTTACACTGTGCAGACAAAAAATATCGTTGTCATGTGTGTGACAATGGTTTTGATTCTGCAAGATATCTAAATAAGCATATTGTTATTCATACAGGTGAAAGGTTTCATAACTTTCCTTTCATTGTCTGAGTCCTGGTAGAAATTGTGTTGCTGTTCACTTTTGTTAATACATAAGTAAAAATTTTATGATGTTTATTAAATGGCGTTATGTTACTGTTACACATCAGTTTAGTACTCTTCATCTATTTATTTGCATAAATTATGTTTTATTGTTGTGCCTTTCTTTACTTTTCTTTGTTCAATGTGTCATTTGATAGTTACTTGATATTTTTATCTTTTAACTAATGGATACTATTAGTTTCTAAAATATTGACTGTTAGGTGAACCAAAATTTATTACTGATTTGGAATACTGGATATACTTTACTATGTATAGTCCATTTGGAAATATAACCTATTTAATGCTTAATATGGGTATAATTGATTTGAATTGTATCCATTTTATGACTAATTTGATTTTTCAATTAAAATATATTAAACTTGAAGAATCTTAATATCTAGGTCGACATAATTCTGTATGTACATCCATTCATTTGATATTAAAATAAATTAACCATTTTATTTGCATAAATGCTTAATATTGATTTAATTAAATGCATGTGTGGTATTTTAAACACAATTTAAACATATACTGAAAGTCTTATAATTTTCCAAGATGGAAAGTACAGACTGATAAGATATCAAAGTTTAACTATTACCCTAATGAAATATTGACACTATACATGGAACAAAGTTTTCACTGGCAGTATAGGAGGTAGACTACAATTTATAAGGAGAATCAGTTTGACAATACAAAGGATGGATATAAAATTAAAAAAAAAAAAAAGACATTATCTCTCCTTATGCTAGGCAGAAAATTGAAAAAAGTATATTTGTTTTACTTTAGGCACAATTATGTGTTTAATGTTATTCTGAGTTTAAAATGAGTAATTTTCTTTTTGACTTCTGATTATTGTGATAGTTGTTTTTCCTTTCCAGGTTATATGTGTACATTTTGTTTCAAAAGATTCTCAACAAATTCCACTCTGAAGAAGCATATGATTTGGTATCACAAGTCCGCATTTCCTCCATTTCGATTTACCTGTAGCAGTTGTCCCTATGCTACAAACAAGACCTCAAACATGAAAACTCACTTTGATGTCCACTTGCTGGACCGTCCTTTCCAATGTTCTGAGTGTGGAAATACTTTTCAAAAACTGTCTAGCCTTAAAAACCACATGCTCATACACACAGGAGAAAACTTTCCATGAACAATTAATTCATGATTACTTCCTTAAAAAGGACAGTGAGAAAAATCTAATTGTTGAGAGAAGTTCGGTGTGAAATTTGCATGTTGTAATGCTAGTCCTTTAAATACAATATTATAACAAAAAAAATTAAAATTGTTTATTAACTTAAATGTTACAACTTTACATTCATGTTTATTTATGAATTGCAACATTCATTCCTTTGTTTTTGAAATTTTTTTCACACTTAAATAAAGTAGTGTATATTGCTTATATATTTCAAAACATATGATTTGTATGGTTCTTGTTTCTTTGGCAAATTTATCTTTCTCATAATTAAGGTGTCTGTTTATACAACTAATGTTCATATTCCTCATATAATATGTTTAATAAACTTCTGTATAATATCAACTAGGAATTTTTTTTCCCCTTATCTTTTGTTTACTTTACCTGTTGCATTAACATTATGCATTAAAAAAAATTATTAATTAACTTTTTTTTCAGATTTCACCTGCAAGACGTGTAAAAATTTTTTTACTACAAAATACACTTTGCTAAAACATAGGATGTGGCACCATAAGAAGGAATTCCCTCCATTTAAGTACAACTGCAGCCTGTGTGCATATGCAACTGATGCCAAGTCCAGTCTGGTCACTCACAAACTTGTGCATTCACAAGACCGTACCTACAAATGTTCATTTTGCGGAAATGGATTTAAAGCTCTGAGCAGTCTCAACAACCATGTCATTATACATACTGGTGAACAACCAATATTTTCCAAATTCAAAGCTTTAGCTACTCTGCAACAGTTCAAATAAAAATTATACCTCAATAGTACGGGAAAAATATGATATTTAGAAAGCAAAATTCGTTCATTCTTGAAACTTCATTTAAATGGGTAGAACACTGTTTTTTAAAAAGGGTGTAGGGTGGGGAAATTCCCCCTTAACTAAATTTTTTGATATTAGTCGAATGAGGTATTGTTTTTATGCATTTTTTTGTGCTGAATTGAATTAAATAACTTTAAGATAGATCGGAACACTCATTTTTAAGATATGAAGGGTTTTATTGGTAAATTATTCGAAAATCATCATGAAGCACCAAAATAATTTTTGTTGAGCAAAAAAGGTTTTAATTTACAAATAATTATAAATTTGTCTTGTCTTGATCGCATAAACTATCTACATTAAAGTAAGTTTCTGAGTTCATTTAATCATGAATGTAAAACTATCAAAGATCATCATTGTCAGGATCATGCATTTCAAAATTGATGCAGGTCACTTCTCTCCAGTTTTTGCAGAGAGCAGAACAACACACACCCGACTTTTGACGGTACTACTCTGTTGGGTTGAGCAATTTCCTTTGCATATTCAAGAAATTAATTTGAGTATTGTATCAAGAGCAAGTTCTAATGTTGTTTTTATAGACTGTTGTTTATCCTCTTGATAAATCTTATCCCAATCTTCTTTACGTAGGTATTTGCTGAGCCACTGCTGTATTTGGTAGTACACTCTGTATGAGTGCTGAGTTGCACTTGCGGAATCGGAAGGTAAAGATTCCAATCTGTCTGTCTTCTCCGAAGTGACTTCTGGAAGAAATTGGCAGTGTAGTTGGTCAAGGTTACCATCCCTTTGCTCTATATAAAATAATAAACAAATTCTCTTCAACATCTTTGACCATTTCTTCCCAGTAGGCATTCGATTTAGAGAATACTCTGATACAGTTCATTAATATTCTATCAGTTTGTAACAACCTAAAAAGCTGTTTTACCCCTTTTTTCATGGATTGCTTTTGTAGTATTGCATCCACTAAATGCATGGGCAAGAAGAATGTACGTTTTCATATTTGGATATTGTTGTTGCAAGTTTTTTTAGTGACACGTTTTTCTTGTAATAGTCCTACTTTTGGCTTCAATTGCAATATAGGTTTCTCTCATGAGGCAAGTGCAATAATTATGATTAAAACATCAACGTCTTGGGTGTTGATAGTAGGCAGAAATTCAGCAGATTTCTCTACCTCTGTTCGAACAATGAAAACATCTGCATCACCAACAGCCTGTTTGACTCAAATTGTTGCTTTGAAGAAGAGTGTGCACATCTTTATTAACTGTATTTTATTCCATGAATTTCATAGAAACAGTATCATAGGAACATTGTGCATTACTTTTTCATTTTTTCGGATCATGTGATTTTCAGGATAGTATATTATTGCTTCTTATCATTTTTATGTCTCCACATTTTTTCCCAACAAATTGTAACATAATCTTTTTCCTAATTTCTTTTGACAAGTGACAATCAAGTCTATACCATTGATGACTATCCCAAGAGATACTACAACTGTAGCTTTATTAGAAAAAGGAATATTTAATTACGACCGTTTCTTTATTTTTGTAATGATTACTGTTGTCTCTCTTCATACGTCTCCCGAGCATCTACGTGTTGTAAAAAATGTAATGTCTAAAAAAAATCTTCACGTGCCCAAGCGATGCTAGTTGCCTTAAAACATATGAACCCAAGATATCCTTAGCGAACCCTTTTTAAACAATACCTTCCATTACTTATTCAAGAGTTAGACGTATTCCATTACGTCTAACTCTTGAATAACAGTTTGTTTAATGACCATATGCACCACTGCAAAATTCGTTGATTCTCCTGATAGAGAAATATCCCTTTGTAAACTTTTAATAGTCGGACTGAAACATATGTTTTTGCAACTGAGACGTTTGTTTCAGATAAATAAGGCATGTTTTTGAATAGTGAATGTGTCTCCTCACAATAAAAAATCAAACCATATGTTTGATGTCATCAAATCCATCTCTCAATCACCAGTCCTTTTAACTTCTAAATTTATTACCAGTGTCAATATTTCAAAGTACTGGATCCACAATTTAGCTGTAGAACTTCTCTTCTTGATACATTTCTAGACTTCCCCCACGTTTTTGTTAGATTTATAATGTTAGGATCCGATAAAATTGTTTCTCTTGTTGCGATAGTGGATTAGGCATGGATGTTCGTTGTGGTTCAAAATCCACTTTAATCTGTAGGTCCCGGTCTGATTAGCTGTTATTGTGCAAAAAAATAGGTAATTGAGCGTACAAACCAAAACTTGTGATAGTTTTCTTGAAATCCTCTATCTCTCCCTACATTCCCCTTTCTCCTCTTCATCCATGTATACGTCCTTCAGATGTAAATTGTACAGAACAGTAGTCAACAAAATGTATGCTCTGACAGCATGAGAATAAGCGCTCCCTGAATGTATATATTTTGTAGTATTTTCAGCGTACACAGCAGGCAGCAACTCTTGCAGCCCAGAATTCGCCATTTTGTATCCGATTGAACTAAGGAAGGACATTAGTATCCTATTATCCAAACAACTTCCAGCAGCTGTGATCCCAGTGGGACTGATATGGTAATATCTAATGCCTTCATATATGAAGGCAAGCCAAAATTTACATAAATAGTTTTTAAACCAGGAAGTTGTCCAGCATCAGTTGCCACCACTAAAGCAGCATATGCAGTTTCAAGAGCTGAACAAGGTGCCATGATGAAAGGTTGAGAAGGGTTCCCATGGTCATTGAAACTCATTAAAAGTGCTTAATATTTTTGAACTTGTTTTCAAGGCCTTGAAAATACTTAGAGGTGCTTAAATTCCTTGAAAATGCTTAGAGGTCCTTAAAAGCCCTTAATTTTTACAGATGTCCAGCTGCAAAATTTAGAAAAATACAACTCGGACTTGCTATCCCCGCATAACCGCTACTTATCTGCACCGTATCAAAATTTTCCGACATATTTGTATTGCACATTCACCAATTTTAACTTTTTTGGTAGAATATACTTTATTAAAAATTTAAATATAGATAGATGCCTGAAAACGAATTTTCATAGGTCCTTAAAAACATTAATTAGGTCCTTAAAAATCATTGAAAAGTCATTGATTTTCATTCTGTGATTTGAGTGGGAACCCTGTTGAGTGATAATGCTAGATTTATCACAGTATTGATTGCCAGTAATATTTTCAGAAAATTATTGCCAACGAGGAATATTTTTAATTTCCCACCATTTTTTGATTTTCCAAGTTACATTAAAAGGGAAGGAGAGCAATTACTTACTTTAACTTAGAAAAGCTTCTTTATTACGATGACAGAGAACTCATGATAACCAGACAGCGTTTTAAAGTTAATTTGTTTGACGAGAACAATGGATAATTCACACAATTTGTTAATTTTTTTTTATTCAATTCTAAATGTTTCGAAAAGGCCATAAACACAAAATTTTCTGCTCAATGCGCATTTTCTTTTTTTAAATTTACGATCAAAATTACCTAGTTCGATTTTGGCGAGAAAACGACTCTTTCGGCTGACATTAAATGTGACGGCACAGCTTCGCAAACATCTAGGCTTGAAATGCAGGGCTGCCACAGGCGACTAAAAAGGCTACTAAAGCGACTATTTTAGTGGCCAGGCGACTATGGCGACTATTTCAATGAAAAAAGGGCCTAAAACGACTATTTTTAACAAAACCTTCAACTATTTTTGGACTGAGGCGACTATTTTTTAAGAAATTGGATACTGTCCGATGGTAGCACGAAAAAAAATCGGCACTAAGGTGCTAACATTTTCGGTGATTTTTTTCAAGGTAGGAGAGAGCAAATACTACCGAAATAGTTGTTCATATTCGCGGGTACAGTGATCATTTTGCTAGTTCTACGATAGTTACCGCTCACGCGAGATTGTTGTTTTTTACGGCAACTGCGGTCATTTTCGCCTGCCTGTTGTTCCAATGTTTTATCTTTCGCCGTGCAAGGCGCAAGAATATCATACACTGTTATATTCTGAAATATCAAATTATTTCGCTTTATTTACTCTACTTAACAAAAATGAATTTGTGGTGAGCGCCCGGAAGAAAATGCTATCAGTATGGACAGAATTGATGTTATATAGACTTTATGTCCAAGATTAGTGACGATTTCGCCGTATAGGTCAATCGATGCAGAATGATTAGAATTTCAATGTTGTAGCTAAATTTATAAATAATAAAATAATTTAAATTTTGAGGCAATTTAATTACTTTGAATGTAGTTTAAACAGGGTGGCGACAGAATCGGGAATTCAGGCAAATGTCAAGGTATTTCGTAAAATTACTCTTTAGTCAAGGAATTTAAAAAATTTTGAGTTTCCCTTCTCGTATTCCCCGTGCGGGTGCGGACATCTATCCCGGCTCGCGTCACAAGAAGTGGATGCCGTGTCATCGGTACTTTGAATAATACAGGTTTCTTCATGTGCTTTTTCGTAAAAGTCTCTCAATATCTGGCTAGTTGGCCGATTTGGGAGTACGAAGTTTTCGACCTTTTCCTACTCTCAGCAGCTGAGTCAAACTGGCAAAACCCTTGTCCTCGGCCCACAATCGCATGTTCATGTTCCGTGGTTTTTTTTGTTTTTTTTTTACTTTCTGAAATCATTGTTATTCTTGGATCAATTATTTACACATTATTTCTGTTAGATTTTTGGTTATCTTATAGCTTCACCGCCGGCGCATTATTATTAAAAAAAATCCTCAAATTTAAATCTGATTGCATCCTTTACAGACATGATTGTGTTTCTTCTTGTCTTGGGTTTTTTGTCCGTAGAATTATTAGAACCCTAAATTTCTTAATATTTCAAATTGATTCCATCATATTTTTTTGTTTTTATTAACCCTTTACTGCACTGCTATAAATGTGCATAATATTTTTGTTGTACAAAATTTTATTTCCATATATCTATGAGTAATTAATATTTATAAGAAGCTATTAATTTCAAGTCTTTCTTACATGCAATATATGTTATTTATCTTTTTTCAACTTTAAAATCCAAAAGGCATAATTTTTTAGGAAATATTATACCTAGTGAAATTTATGACTGAATAGCAAAATGCTGATTATTTAAGTTTTATGATCATGCATGCCCAAGTTTAGTAAATATTTAGGACACTGTTTAAAATTTATAAACAGGATAAAGCCTATGACATATATTAAAGAAAATAATGTGTTTTATTTGTAATATTTTTTTAATTAAAAAGAAAAGTATTGTACTAATTTCTTTTCCTTGAAGTTAGTAAGTATGGGTGTAGTTTGTAAATTGGTTTTTGTGAATTTTGTATTTTTTTTATTAATGTTTTCCATTTTTTTCATGCTCTAAAGATGCTTGTTTTGATTTTTAGCAGAAATTTATATTTTGGTTCAATTATACTTTGATAAGTAAATGTAATTGTAAATAGTCAAATTTATATATTTTTAAACTGGTCATATTTTCTTCGTTTTTTTAATGATAACGTCGACAGAGATGCACATCAGGGAAGTTTCTGGAAATTAGGGAAATGTTGAGGAATTTTGTTTCTCAAATTCTATAGCTATGCTTTGAAAAATTTAAAAACTGGTCTTAATTAAATTTGCCTGTCATTTTCAATATATAGTATAATTGTTTAAATATAAAACCTTGTTTTTCTCTCAAAAAGTTGTTTTACTTTGAAAATTAAAAATACATATATCTTGTTTTGCCAATCAATTTTTAACGTCGCTTTTGCGTGATGTTTAGCTTTTCTTGCTTAGGTGCTGTCTGGGAGTAATGTTGAGTTGCCAACTTCCATCACAGTTATGTAAATACGATAGCCCCCCCCCCCATACCATTTACCGTATGGGATGTTATATATTAGACACTATTTGAATAAAGAAGAGTGTCTCTGGGTTTTCGTGTTTAAGTAAATCAACAGTTTTATTCCGATCTTGATGATAACTTAAAACCTTTAAAACAAGAGGAAGGTCTTTACCGACTTAAAAAAACAATCGTTATGAAAAGTGAGGCTACTATTTTCAACGTTTGAGACTACTATTTTCAATGTTTGAGACTACTATTTTGGCTACTATTTTTAACATCTGAGGCTACTAAAGCAACTATTTTCAAAGCTTACAGTCAGTGGCAGCCCTGGAAATGCAGTAGTGGAAACCAGATTTGCAAGTTTCTTGCAAATTACACCATCCTGTACGGAATATGGCAATGGTCTACCAACGCCAACTATTTGGCAGAAACCTCACGATAACCATAGAAACAATAGGGTTTCTTTACGTTACGAATTTTATTGACTGTTTTGATCAGACTGGTTTTGGAGCATTTTCTTTTTTTAATATTTAAATAGCTAATTTTTTTAAAGAACTTTTGTTTAAATATTTGGAATCGGAAAGAAATTCTTCATAAATATATACTAATTTCACTCGTTTTTAAAAAATGCGGGAATTGTTCATTCTCTTATTTTCAGATTGTTTTGATATTGTTTGTAGCTATTTGAAAATTCGAGTATTGGATTCCAAAATTGAATAAGTAGGTATTGCACATTGTACGCCTTAATGGATTGGAAAAGTATCCTTTCCAAAATTACCATTCGGAAACTAACTTTAGTTTTTACTCAATAAAAATTCCTTCAATGCATTTTGGCTAATCAATTAGATGATTTTCAAATATTTTACCCACAAAACCTATTATATCTTAAAAAAGAATGTTCCAATCTATCTGAAAGTTATTTAGTTCGATTCATCACAAAAAATGCTTAAAAAAAGATACCTCACTCGACCAGTTATCGAAAAGTTTAATTTTTGGGAAATTCCCCCCCCCCCCCCTCCCCCAAAAGCAGTGTGCCATCCCTTTAAATTTTGGGGACTCATCGGATCTTGTATTCTACTACAAAAAAGATGTTAGGACCAAAGTTTCAAGAATGATTTTATTGGGTAGTTTGCTTTCACAATGGAAGAAGATTGGCTTTCAATATCAAAAGACTTGGTTGTATTCCTATTGACAATGTCTTGTAGTACATTTTAATAGGGACTTATACTTAACTTTATTAAATAATGAATTAATAATATTTTGTTCTTGGAAAGAAAATATGAAGAGAAAAGGAAAATCACAAATCTGGTATGAAATCATTGTTGACTACATTGTTTTCTTGTATAGAATATTGTGGTATTCTACCACAATTCAGCCTATTGTGGTTGACCTATTGTGTATAACACATATTTCAAAATTGTACTTTTTTTTTTAAAAAATGAATTTTTTTGTTGAAAGGTTCTATACTTTATAAATCTGTTCTTCAGAGTTATAGAACTCCGTTTCCAATTTCTTTGATTTTCAGGTTATTGTGATATTATTTGTTCTTGTAAGAGATATTAAAATAAGACTTTTTAATGAAGATATTTGTTTTTAAAGAGTACCTATAGCATTAAGAGAATAGCTACTTGTTAACTTTGATCAGCTCTACTTGTAAACTAGGAAAAATAGAAGTATTGTTTTCTTTATCTTGACACAGAACTGTTTTGTATGCTATGATTTCCACAGTGCCTGTAAAAGACAAGTTATTTTAGGTTATGTAAAAAAAAAAAAAAAAAAAAAAAAAAAAAACCTGAAGAAAATTTAAAATAATGAAAAGTAGCCTGTCTTAGTACACAAACACTTTAAAAGAAACTGTATTTGAAAAGTCATAGTAAGACACTTTTTTTTTAATAATTACATTTATCTATTTTAGTTTTAATAAAGTAACCTATCGATGAAACATTGTAGTTAAATAATACAATGATTTCCGAAGTAATCCTCATTTGTCTTTTTCTGTTACCATTTTTTGTCCTCTACTTAGGGTGTATTTAACAGTTCTTTTATCTGAGGGTTGTTTAATGTGAATTTCAGAAATATTTTTCTGAATGATGAATGACACTGAATCAAAACATTTAAAAAAACAATCGCATAACAACATCAATAACAAAAGTTTTATAAGGTTCTTAAAACTGAAATTGTCTTGTGTGTATCTTTAATGTGAGGTATTGGAAAAATTTTGATAGAAAAGGAAGTATCCGAATAGAAAAGTTAGATTTGTGTATTACAATATTTAAATAACATAATTTTTTAGTATTGTAAAACTTTGACTTTTTAAATCGGTAGAAAGTAATGCTAATCTAAAGTAAAGTTTAACTGTCCTTTTATTTATCAGGTGCTGTATGCAGAGTGTGCTATAAGTGGTTTTCTTCCCTATCTACATTAACTAAGCATCGTATATGGCACCACAAATCTGAGTTTCAGAAATTTAAGTACAACTGCACTCTCTGTCCTTATGCTACTAACGAAGGTACCAATTTCAAGACCCATGCCGGTGTGCATTCTCCTGATCGTCCTTATAGATGTGAAACTTGTGGAAACAGATTTAAGGCTTTGAGTAGTCTTAGCAATCATGTTCTGATACATAATGGAGAACAGAATAGTTTTGCCTTTTTAATACATTAATCCCATCTGAAAGACTTTTGCACCAATGCTAAGATACTAAGAATGAAATTCTATTCCACAACTGAATCCCTAAATGTGTAAAGGGGTATCTCATATTAAAACCCTATGTACCATGACTCCTTTTTTATTTAGCAATTCAACTAATATATCTATAAAAAACATGCTGTATTACATATAACATAAAGCCATGGCATTACCTAATATTAAATATAAATAGTAGTGCTATAAAAATCAACTTATATGTAAGCATAACTAAGTTTAGGACCTTCATTTTGTTATTTTTAAAATGTTCTGTTTGCTACATGTCTTGATTATAATTTTCTTGTTATAGTTAATATTTCATTGATTATTATGTATCATTTGATTGTAAAGTTTTCCACATCTTTACAATCAAATGATGCATAATAATCAATGAATTTGTATAAGGGTTACATTGAAACTTTTTTTTAGGGGTATAGAAATGCCTGTTGTATATATGACACTATCTTCTCGTTATTGATCATTGTTCTGTCATTAAAAACAATTTATTGAATTAGGATATTTTCTATTGGAGATTTCTATTATTCTCTGTAGGATTCTCTATAGAATTGAGTTATTGTTTCTTTTGTATTTAATTATTTTATTTTAATTTTAGGAACGGTTTGCAAAACTTGCAACAAGTGGTTTTCATCCAGTTCTATGCTTTCTAAGCACAATCTGTGGCACCACAAATCTGAGTGTCCTCGTTTTCGTTACAACTGTAAACTGTGTCCTTATGCTTCTAATGTCAGCTCAAATCTACAAACACATGATCAAGTACATTCACTTGATCGTCCATATGAATGCAACTTCTGTGGAAATCGCTTTAAAGCTCTGAGTAGTTTGAATAATCATATTACTATCCATACTGGTGAAATGCATAGTTTTGGGTACATCTCTTCTCTGCAAAATAAGCAGTAATCGAACATATGCTTATGGGTATAACGTTTAGTTTAAAATCTTGCCTTATATGCTGTATAACGATAAACGTTTGCTAATCTTTAGAGCATCAATATCAAAAACTGTCATGGGCGCCCCCAGGAGGATGCAAGGGGGTGCACTTGCACTCCCCTGGCTTTTGAAAATTAAAATAAAATTGGCGAAAAAAGTGTAAATTCCATGGGGGGGGGGGGGGGGAGAAGAGCACATATGCCAATTTGAAACTGTAGTTCAATCTTGCAATGAATTTTTTCAACTTTATGACTCCTGTTTATTTCCATTTTTCATCACTGAGTATTGCTATTGCAAGAATCGATCATTGTGAGGTTTTAAGGCGCCAGTTGTTTAGAAATATTGAGGATTGGAAATTGGGTATATTAGATAAAAGACATAGTAATTTTTTAAGATTTCAATTGAGCATTTCCTTTATGTTTCATTTTTGATTTATTTTAATTATTTTTTCTAACTTGGAAGAAACATAATATTACACTTCTGTATTTTTAAATCCTTAATTTGATATTAACCTCAAAATTGATAAATTGGTAAATTTGATATTAACCTCAGGGTATGCTTCCTTAGGAGATTATAGTAAATCCTATGGGTAAATCACATCATTCTGACAGCTAATTGCAAATTATCACTCTTTTTCAAACAAAATGATTGAGCTCAAGATGGAAATAAGATACACAATTGCAACATCAAACAGTTTTTTTGCCACTTTTTTTTTAAATCATGTTAGAGGTTAGTTTTATTTATTAACACAGGTTAGGGTTTTCTGGATCTGTAATTTCTGTTTAGTTTGTACAAGTTTAGATAAGTCTGGTTATTTATTACTCTGAGCTACATTATAATACTTCTGTCAAAGTCAATAGGAACTAGCGCATGAACTGATAACATTCGTTTCAGTATTTATTGCTTATAAATGATTTTTTTCTTTCCATTTTCGTTGAATGATTTTCTCTGCTGACTGCTAAGTAAACAAAATGTATAATTGTTTTTTGTTATTTAGTACAATTTGAATAAAGTTTATTTTCCCTTTAAGTTGCATTACACAATTCAACATTTGATTTCCTATTTTTTAGTATTCCTAAGTTGCTAAGCATAAAAGTACTTTTTTTATTATTTTGACGAAGATATTAAGTAGGTAGAGGGCTCGAAAAATAATTAGTGTGAGGACCTCGGACAACTATGTTATGTCACTGGTGTGAATACGTCCGGTCCGAACACAAATTCAACTTGGAGGAATTGTTTTTACTCGAGGACAATGCGACAGGGCAATTAAACAAGAAAGGGAGAAGGTTTTCACCGAAAGCAGCCATACATACATTAAACTATTGATAAAAATATTTTTTTCTGAGAGAGATTACTGTTTGATGATATATTTCCTTTTCGAGAATTTTCTGGTGATTTTCTTAAACTTTAGATTTAATGATTTTGTAATGGGCTGTTGGCGATTTCAGACATTTAAGAGTTTGCAGCTATGACTTCAAACTTATTTGTTTATTTATGTGTGGCCAGCAATTTTGTGCAGAGCTAATTCAACCAATTACCGTAATTCAATCGGGCTGAAACTTGACACACAGATTCGTGGTCGATGAGAATGTACTCTATCACGTTTTTGGGTTTGTCACAAAAAAGGCACTTTTGCACACTTTACTATATTACCACTTCGTAGGTCTAATTAACTCTCTTGCTGTCATCCAATCCAGTTAAAACTTAGTAGAGTCCCGTTGTGGATGACGATCGATTCAATTAAGTTTTTGGCGCAAAAAAATAAATTGGTAAATAGTCCGAAATGGATGCTTTCTTCGTAGTGATAAAAAACTATGAAATCTCGATTTGAGCTCAATAACTTGCATACAATTGCACCTAAAAATTGACAATGCATAGTATAGAGGATTTATATTAAAAATTTTATTTTTAATAAGTTATATTTTGTGTCTTCTGTTCCAAACACTATCTTTTGAATACCACAAGAACTACTTAGAAAAAAAAAATAAGGTTCACTTTATTATTATTATTGTATTGTTTGAATTTTTCTTTTTTCTTGCACAAGATTTTTTTAACGTGGTTGCGTTGGTTACATGGTTATAAAATCTGCAGAAGAGAGGATTTCAAAAATATATGACGTGATTTTTTTTTTAAGTGAAAATTATTGCATAATTGTTAATAGACAATTCATTAGGAATTGCAATCCACATTTCTGAAAAATTAACGATTTATACAAAATTCTATCAGTCTTGCACCCTACTGGAAATAATCCTGCGGGCGCCCATGAAAACTGTGTTTAGAAGTTGGGGAACTCATTTGTGTACCATTTTTGTTTGTATCCTGTGGTGAGTCATGATTGTGTATAATCCTGTACCGATAAATGGCGTTAGGGATACCATACGCTAGAATATTCAAATGTAAACATTTTTCTTTTATTAAAATTAGATGTTCCAAGATCCCTCAACATGATGTGTCGTTTTTATTGACTGCATAAACAGACATTGTTTGGCGCCCAACGTGGGGCCCGCGGTCTTCGGAATTGAAACTTGATTCTTCTTGAAAAATTCGTACGTATTTTGGAAGGTTTATGTTAGAAATGGACCTGAAATTACTTGAAATAGGACTGCTCTGTTTGAATGAGTGAAAGTGAAACTATAATCTTGAAAATTTCCACTACATTTGGTTTTGTTCAACGGTCGAAAAATGAACTCTTGAAGATTGGCTTTGAATTAATGACTTGGAACTCTTGAATGACGCGTCGTTGTTGCTGAACTGAAGGATATCGTAAAAGGAATGACGGATACGTTTGCAAGTAAGAACTTTCCTTTATTGTTTTAATAAGTGGAAACCTTTCGTGAACTTTGAATTTGAAACTATTGAACCCAGTTAACGTAATTTAATATAAATATGGCCGGTAACGAACAAAATAAATCTGAGAAGGAAGAATTTGAGAGATCAAACAAAAAACGAAGCGTTGCTCATCAACTAATTACAAAACTCCTTTCGAAAATTTAATTGATTTATATTAATGAAAATTTTGACAAAATCGAAAAACGCGAAGAGTTGAGCTGTCTACTTGATCAATTACGTGAAAAAAGGTCAACACTTAGGGACTTGGACAACAAAATCAAAACTTTTGTTTCTGCTGATGACTTTGAAAAGGAAATTATTTCCGCAGAGGAATATTCCGAAAAAATTGTAAGATGGGAAGGGAAAATAGGACGGTTTCTCAAACTTGGAAATGAAACCAGAACTTTTGATAGTTTCACTTTGAACACAAACGGAAGTGTTTCGATGCAAAATGACAGACCTGATACTTTAAATTATGATGAAAATTCAAGTAATTTATCCATGCAAATGTCCTTGCCTAAGCTCACATTACCTAGATTTTTCGGTGATACATGTCAATGGTTAGAATATTGGGGCCAATTTGAAGACGCGATACATAAAAACAAGTCTTTAACAAATGTAGAACGGTTTCACTATCGTAAGTATTCGTTAGGCGGTTCGGCATTGAATGCTATAAAAGGTCTTGCCTTAACAGAACAAAATTATGAGAAGTGTATTGAATTGTTAAAAATCAAGGTTTGGGCGAGATGATATTATAATTAATAGTCACATGACTAAACTCTTGAATTTGGGACCGGTTCGAAATTCGTCCAACAAGGCACTTCGAATGTTGTATGATCAGTTAGAGGTAAACATTAGGTCTTTAGATAGTTTAAATGTGGTTGCGGAGAGTTATGGTCAACTCTTGGGTCCAATTGTCATGAAGTTGTTGCCTAATGATTTGAGTTTAGAATATAATAGGGTAAGGAAATCAAAATCTGAATTTAGCATTCTTGAATTAATGGAGTTTTTCAAATCAGAATTGGAGACAAGGGAATGTCAAATTCTATTGGAACATGCTAATATACGAAACGATTGTAACACAAGGGGTAGAGGGTATGATAATAATAGAGATCTGCTTAGAGAATGGACTTTCTGCTATCGAAAAAAGATCAAAATTAAAGAGGGAGGGAAGATGTTATCGATGTTTTGAAAAGGGTTCTCATTTAAGTTCTAGTTGCAAGGAACAAATTCTTCCTTGCAAAACGTGTAAAAGTACGGCTCACAATGAATTGTTTTGTTTTGAAAAGAAAAATATTTCGGCTGAGGTTGAAACTCCTCAAAATTCTGAATCAATTATTTCAAGTGTAACACATTCAGGAAAAGAGGGAAGTGATTCAATTTTGCCCACGTGTGCAGTAAGGGTTCGTAATCCCGGTCAAGGTTCAAGGTCAAAAGTTGTTTCTGTTCTATTTGATTCTGCTAGCTCATGCAGTTTCATGACTAGGGATATTGCAAGTGAATTAAATTTAGTGGGTACTCGTAAGGAAATTTTAGATATATGCACTTTTGGAAATGCTCCAACAAAAACTGTTTTTGACGTGGCAACTATTTTAATGTGTCACATTAATGATCCTAATAGTCGTTGGGCAAAAATTGAGGTTTTCATTTCGGACAAAATTTCTCATGCTAAAATAGGAATTCCAAAAAAGGATATTCAGCAGATGTTGGCGAATGCTTCAATTCCTGCAAATGAGATCGCTTTGGTAGAGGGGAAAAGAAAAATTGATATTTTTTGTTGGGATGTAACGTAACGTGGAGGTTTCAAACGGGGAATAGGATTGAATTAGAAAAAGGTCTTTACTGTATTGAGACGTTATTTGGATTCTTTGTAAGTGGAACCGCGAGATGTAGTTATTTTTTTAAATCATTTGTTAATCTTTGCTTTTTGGGCAAAAATGAGATTGAAGGATATTGTAAAACAGAAATCTTGAATGAAAAAGAATCAGATGAGAATTTAAATCTTGAACTTAAGAAATTGTGGGAATTAGATAACTTGTTTATTTCTAATGAAAGCGAGATTAGCCTTTTGAATTGTGAAATAGAAGTTCTAAGGGATTTTGAAAATAATTTGAAGTATGAAAATGGGCGCTACGAAGTAAATTTACCATTTAAAAGGGAAGTGTATTTACCCTACAATCTTGAGGTTTCAAAAGTGAGATTGATTAGCTTGGTATCACGTTTTAACAGGGATCCAGCTTTGTATGAAACTTGCAAGTCAGTATTTGAAGAACAGTTGAGGTCCGGTGTAATTGAAGAGGTCGATATAACCAAGGATGATTCAATGGGCCGTATCTATTATGCACCCCACCATCCGGTTATACGAGAATAAAAGGAGAGCAATCGTACACGATTAAGGATTGTGTTTGATATGTCTTCGAAAGAAAAAGGGTGTCTTTCATTATCTATCTACAAATGACAATATCCATTCTGGGCCAAATATAAATCCTAATTTATTGACACTTTTACTGAAATTTAGGATGAATAGAATAGGCTTAATAGCGGACATAGAGAAGGCTTTCTTGTGTATAGGTCTTACGAAACGGATCGAAATTGTCAGCGTTTTATTTGGATTGATAAAATGCCGCCCACCGAAATTAAGGTCTACCGAAACACTACCGTTTCGTTTGGAGTTAAATCGTCTCCATTTCTGCCACTATTAAGCATCACATTAAGAAATTTGAAATTTCCCATCCGCCTACCTACAAGGCGTTAAATGATTGTCTTTACGTTGACGATTTTATAATCAGCTTGAATGACATGAATGAAGCTATTGAAACATTTGAAAATGCTAAAACCATTCTTGCTTCTGCCAATATGATTTTACGTGAATGGAGAACTAATTCCACTGAACTCTCTGCTATTTGGCAAAACAATAACTTTGAATAGAAACCCAAGGAAAATTTAATTGTAATTAAGGTACTCGGCATCATATGGGACACGGTTACCGATGAACTCAAGTACGACTTGGCTTCCATTCTTCGTGCCCTAGAAATGGATAAATGCACTAAAAATAGCATCTTGCAGATGTCTTGCAAGTTGTTGGACCCAATGGGTTTGATAGCTGTGTTTACCGTCAGAGCAAAGATCCTGCTCCAAGAGACATGGCAAAGAGGTCTAACCTGGGATGAAGAACTGCCAAAGGACTTGAAAGAAAAATGGAATTTGGAAATTGCAAAACTTTCAAATTTGTCTCTTTCACGGTAATATTTTTTCAAATTTCCATACCTCGATTCTGAATACGAAATACACGTTTTGTGACGCGAGTGAAGCCGCCTACGGTTGCGTTGCATACATCCGCTATCCTGCTGCAGACAGTTTTATAGTAAGTTTCATCACTGTTAAAGCCTGAGTTGCACCCATTAAGAAGATAACTTTACCGCGGCTTGAGCTTTCAGCAGCCGCCATTGGCGTAAGGGTTCTCAACTCTTTGAAGGAAATATTCAAGATTGGAACCAACTACACCTTGTGAAGCGACTCTACCGTTGCCTTGCACTGGATAAAAGGTAATGCCAAGAATTGGAAACCTTACGTCGGCAATAGAGTGAATGAAATCCAAGGACTAACTGAACCAAATAACTGGAGACATTGCAGAGGGAACGACAACCCAGCGGATCTACTTACAAGAGGTTGTTCAGCAGATGATCTTGTAAGTGATACCACGAACTGGTAGAAGGCGAATTCCTGGTTAGGTCTGCCCGAATCGCAGTGGATCAAAGGGTGTTCGATGGAGATGAGCAACAGTTCCAGAGAGCCTGAAGTTGATCGTTGAAACAAGATCTAAGGCAGTGAATGTGAATCTCATCTCAAGTGAACATCAGCAAGCAAATTCTATTGATGAAATCATTAACAAGTATTCTTCTTGGAACAAGTTACAGAGAGTTGTCGCATGGTGTCTTCGCTTCATAGAAAATTGCAAGGTTGCTCAGAAAAGGAAAACCTTTCTAACAACCGAAGAACTACAAAATGCATCAAAGGGTGATTGTGAAGGGGATTCTGTTGGTAGCGTTTAAGGAAGATATTGATCGACTGCAGAAAGGGAAACCATTGAAGCCTAGCAGCAACATTTTACCACTAGCTCTGTTCTTGGATTCGTCGGGGGTACTTCGAGTCGGTGGTCGACTGCGACACTCAAGTTTGTCTGACTTCAGAAAACATCCCATTCTTCTGCCTAATAATCATCATGTTTGCAAATCATCGTGAAGCACTGCCATGAAATGAACCTACATGGTGGAATACAACTGACATCTTCAGCCCTCATGCAGAGGTTCTGGATCATCAACGTCAAGAAACTAGTGCGGAACGTGATATTCAGGTGTATAAAGTGTTACAAACAAAGAACCAGCACTGATACACAGTTTATGTCTGATTTACCATCTTCAAGAATCACACCATCAAGAGTATTTTCGAGTGTAGGTACAGACTTTGCTGGAACTTTTCTCGTGACGCCAAGAAGAGGACGAGGCGTTAGGTCTAGTAAGAGCTATGTCTGCATCTTCGTCTGCTTCGTTACGAAGGCTGTGCATCTAGAAATTGTTAGTGATCTTTCTTCTGAAGCATTCCTGGCATGCTTAAGAAGGTTTACAGCTCGCCGAGGCAAAGCAGCACAGATTTGGAGCGACTGCAGCACGAATTACGTAGGCGCTGAAAGATAATTAAGATGCTTTGTTTCCTCTTTCACATCCAACGAAGAACTCCAAAACCATCTTTTGAAAGAAAACATAGTGTGGCGTTTTAACCCTCCTGGAGGACCTCACCACGGAGGACTGTGGGAAACTACGGTTAGATCCATGAAACTACATCTGAGGAAAACTGTAGGTGATCAGGTGCTAACTATCGAAGAATTCATGACTCTGATCACACAAGTGGAGGCGTGCCTCAACTCGCACCCCCTCACTCCTATGTCTACAGACATTGAAGATTTGCAGCCTTTGGCACCAGGGCACTTTCTGATTGGTGCTCCACTAACTGCTTTACCTGAAAATGATTTGGTTGACAAGAAAATTCCCATTTTGCGACGCTGGAAACTCACTCAGCAACTAGTGCAGCGATTTTGGAAGCGCTGGTGTAATGAATACCTAAGTAATGAATACCTTCAACAGCGTAGGAAGTGGACCAAATCTAACCCTAATATCGAGATTGGTTAGTTGGTATTCGTGAAGGAAGACAATCTTCCACCCCTGCGTTGGAAGTTAGGTAGAGTGACTGAACTGCTTCCAGGAAGGTAAAACAGAATTAGAGTTGTAAAACTTAAAACTGCAACTGGTGAATTGATTCCACCGATTGTAAAAATTTCTAAATTGCCCATTTACGAGTGAAAGTTTATGATACTGTGCTAATAATTAAGTTTAGTTCATTTTGGTACCTTTGTTATAAGGTTCTTAGAGCAGTAATATCTCAAATTATTTCATACAGAATTTAACTTGTTTAATCTACATTCTTCTTGAAATTTCCTGTTCTGTATCAATTCTAAATTCATGAATGTGAAATGTTATTGCTAAAGTGCTTATTGATATCCTTGTATACTTAAGTAATCTCAGTGATTATTATTTTGAATTATATAGTACATATAATTTACATTGTCTGTCTCTCCCTCATTAGCATTTTGAAATATTGTATTGTTATTTTAAGGTTAAGAACCCTAATGGGTTCATGGGAGGGAGGATGGTGAGTCATGATTATGTATAATCTTGTACCGATAGATGGCGTTAGGGATACCATATGTTAATGTTCATACTTAAAATGTGTTGATTAAACTAGATTGTCAGTCTTTTCTTGTCTAATATCCTTAATCAATATCTCTTGTGTATTTCTGGCTATAATATTCAAAACATGTGAAATTTTTACTTGCTTCACAACAGCAATTAACGTTATTAGCAATCATTTTGCAAAATTTAAGGGAAGAATAATGTTTCTTTTTTACTTTTTTGTTGGTATTAGCATTTAAAAATTGATTTCTAAGTCAAAATTGTAGTATCATCTATTGGAAATATAACTAAAATATCCTTAGTTATTACTTTTTCAAATTTAAAATCAAGTTATCATTGAATAATGATTGAATGAGTTCTAATCGTTATTATATCTGGTACAATTTGGGGTATATGTGCTATTGGCATTATTTTATTTGGTTTATGGGGCAGAAAAGACTAGAGAGCCTCAAAAATATTATTGCGTTAATAAAACTCTTTGTCTCGGGAAATGTATTTTTTTTTTTGTTTTTGTTTTCTTTTTGTTAATCTCCATTTTTTATAGATTATAAAGAAAATTGGCTTTACTTAGTATTTTTTGTAATTTTTTTTAATTACTTTCAATTAGATTCGGGTCCTTTTTATAAGTAGGTTGCTATTGTAAATTTTTAAAACGCATTTTATGTGACAACTATATTTAGCTAAATTTGTCTGTCAGCCTTTTTTTTATCTATTCCAATGTATGCTCTTAAAGTTTTATTAATTATTAAATTAATTTATATGTATTTTTGATGAATATAACTTGTTTTGGGATCAAACTTTAGTTTTTTATTATACTACTTGATCCGTTTTACTCTTATTACATATTTCCAAAAGATACATAAACATTGACATTTATTTAAAATGTGAGATAAGCTGCATCTTCCTATGACTTTGTACGAAAAGTTATGCGGTTACATTTAATTTCAAATTGAGATATATGTAAGAATGTAGGTTTTTATAACGAATTCATGAACTATATTGTTGCACAAATTGTCTGTATATATTGTAAATAGTGACGTATTATTTCAAAATTCTATTGTAATTTATTTTTATCCTATTTTATTTAGTAATTAATAGCGATTATACAAGTTAGAAAAAGGTGGCAACACCTAAAGTAATCGAGAAGTTTCGAGATATTTCGTTTCCGATAAATTGGCTGGAAATTTCGAGAATGTCTCACGCGCTTGTATATAAAGGACTGGAGAAGGGGAAAGTTTTCAGATTGACTTCGGAGTTCGTTGAAAGCTGATCGCTTTGTTTACCTATTGGAGTGAGCTTGTACAATCGCTGAATTCGAAGTTATTTTCGTTGAAGCTTGTGTTGAAGCTTGAGAGGAATTAAACTGTTGCCTGTGAATAAATTTTGTGAGTTTTCTGAAGAGAGAATAAATATTTTTAAACCGTGAAAACTGTTCCATCATTGCCTCAGTGGAAAAATTCATAACAGTGGTGTCAGAAGTGGGGTCTCGTAATTTTGAATGCCGACAACTAGAGGAATGATGGAAGACCAAATGAAGCAGTTGATGGAAATGATTGCTGGAATGAAAGCCTGCCAAGAAACCACCGCAGCCGAACTTTCCGCTACGATAGCCGCCGGTCAAGCCCGCCAAGAAACGACGAATGCCGAACTCGCCGCCTCCATTGCCGCCAGTCAAGAAGCAACATCATCAGACATTAAAGCTTTACAAGAAGCGACATCATCAGATTTTAAAGCTTTGCAAAACGCAACGTCATCTGACATGAAAGCTTTGGCCGATAAGTGCGAGTCCACATCCGCAGCCGTAATCAAGATCAGGGAAGAAATGAAAACGGAGCTAGCGTCAATGGTAGAATCTACTATTATGGAGACAACATCATCGGTCCTGCATTCCGTGAAAGAAGACGTTCTCATTGCTGTAAGGGATGAAATGGAAGAAAAGGTATCTACCATAGAAAGAGAAATCACGACTGCTAGAAATGAAATGAAAGAAGAAGTTTCCACCCTGAAAAAAGAGCAGGGAAGGTTTATTGACGCTATGGAAGAGAAACTTCGAAAACTGGAAATTCGCGGTACTGTGGCAGCTGCATCACCGAACTGGGAGGAGGTTTCCACTGCAGTTTTAGCACCACCCTAGTAGCAATTTTACCTCGGGCGATGATCGGAATTCCATCCCCAGGTGAATCGCCGATGATTGGCGATTCACCGGAAACTCACCCTAAACTTATCTTTCCCTTGGCAACTAATCCATTTTGTCCCCGTGGCCGGCCATTGGCCGATGTCCGGAAACTGATCGAATTCGAGGAGAAGCCGGCAAGAATTCGTTTGAAGGCCGAGGGAAATTTTGCTCTCAAGAAATATCGAAACGGTCGTTATTTTGTCGAAAATACCAATTAATAAACATTAAATAATTATAAAGATGTAAGTATCGAATATTAAAAACGACAAGTTAAAATAATGCAAAACTAAAATATTTTCCCAGAGCGCGTAATTCTTATATTGTAGTATTTCTAGTGACATATTAAGAGTACAAATCGAAGATATAACACCATCAAATTACTCACGCCAGAATTGTCTAATTTACTTACCCTGGAATCGAACCATGGATGTTGGTCTCCGAAGCGCGGTAACTTGGCCACTGGACTGATATGGTACTAGCGATTCTTGGTATAGCAATTGTATTGTAGTACAAAACTCTACTATCATACAGACTTTGCAAGAAAATTGACCAACATTTTTTTTTTATATATGGGGAATTTTTGGAAAATAGCAAATCCTCCGTAAATTTGGGAAAATGATATTAATTTATTTATTATAGCAAAAAAGTATATATATCCCATATGAAAAAAAATTTAGTTTTTGTATTCATAATAAATAGTGTCGCCATCTATTTTGGAAAATTTTAATTGACGTGTACATTTTATGATATTTTTTTTAAATGCAATTTAAGAGTTTACTTAATAATTTTGACATTTAAAAAAATATATTTCATTTTTAATTTTTTTAAAAAACTATATTTAGTTTGATTAACTTTTTGAAACATATAAACATATTTTTATTTTACTTAAAAGATGTTTAAAAAACGGACCAAAATGAGTTCGGCAAATTATAATGAAAACTATTTAAAAACAAGGACTATATTTTTATTTTATATTGAAATTGAAATGGGGGGGGGGGGGAGAATTTATTTTTAATTTTAGAAAATTGTTCCTATATTTTTTTACACTATAAAAAAATGTATTTATGGATTTTATTGACGTATTAGATAAGCAATATATAATTATGTGGTTTGAATTTTTTCAAAATATATTTTTACATTTAAAATTTTTCGTACACTTATTTTTAAAATATTTTTCACTTATTGCCAAAGCGAAATGTTTAGCAAATTGTATACTTGATTTAAATTTGAAATACATTCAAGGATCGCCTCTAATTCAGTGGAATTGCAAGAAAAAGAAACATAAGTTTTTTATCGGCTGTCGATGTCGTTCCGATATCTTTCGCCGATCAAAAAACGATAATCCGAAATTTCACCGGCCACCGATATTGGGAAGATATCTTTTGCCGATGAGTTTAGGGTCATCGGCAGACGAGGAAATACGGGTGTGTTTATATATCAGTCTGGGGAATCGCCGATGACTTTGATGAATTCCGATCATTGGCCGACGAAACGCCATGCAGTGATTGCTACTAGGGCACGTTCCAACATCAAAGTGGCCACTTTTGATGGAAAGTCTTCCTGGCGCGTTTATCAAACGCAGTTTGAAATTATTGCTTCTGCGAATGGTTGGGACGATACTTCGAAGGCATTCCATCTCGCAGCATCTCTTCGAGGTGAAGCTGCTGACATTTTACAGACACTACCTGAAGAGAAGCGGGAAGAATTCGTGGCGCTGGCAAATGCGTTGGAGTTAAGGTTTGGCGAGCAGCATCTAAAGGATTACAACAGACTGCAATTGAAAGTGAGACAGCAGAAGGCCAATGAAACTCTTCAAGAATTGGCATCGGATGTAGAAAGACTGTCGCTCCTCGCTTTCCCTGACTGTCCCCCGGATGTACGAGATGATCTTTCTCTGCAGTATTTCACCGACGCTATTCAAGATCCCGATGTGCAGCAGGCGGTAAGGTTATCTCAAAACAGAAACCTGAAGTCGGCCCTCGTGTACGCCATGAGAGTGGAAGCCGCGCAGCTAGCTTCTGGAAAAGACCGACGATATGTGCGTGGTGCATTAGCCGAGGATTCATCTGACTTTTTCACCAGTAAAAGCTTCGAGAGCTGGAAAGCAAAATTGATAGAATGATGAGAAGCTATCCCGGAGCCAGGGATCGAAGGACCAGAGTCGTTTGCTGGCACTGCAAACGGGAAGGGCATCTACGACGAAACTGCCTTGTTTTGAAAAAGAGAAGGGATAACACTACCACGGATTCTCCACAACTGAATCTAAGAAGATGTCATCTCGCAGGGCAGAAGCTGCAATGTAGAACAGGTGAAGCCCCGACCAGTCGTTTCCACGTTTCATCCCGACAAGGAGGAAACCAGGGTTTATTCGTGAAGGGGGAGATCAACGGAACTCCATGTCGTCTAATCGTCGATTCGGGAGCAAACGTAACGATCGTAAGGACGGACGTGGCTCGTCGCCTGAACAGCCGACTCCTCTACACAGCGCCCTCTGTTTCTCTACAAACTGTGTCTGGTGGTAATATCTCCGTTCATGGGAAATTGCAAGTGGACATTGCCCTTGGATTTAACACCTACAAGCACACCGTTTATGTTGCCGAAATTGTAGATCCGTGCATTCTCGGACTAGACTTTTTGAAGAAAAATGGAATTACGCTGAATTTTGAGAAAAGCCAGCTGCAAACATGGAGAGGCGAAGTTCCTTTGCACGATCTAGACATGAAAGAGCTGTGCGTATATCGGATTGTAGCTCATGAAGACAATGTCATAGAGAATGCTGAAGAGTCCACATCTATGGAAAGTACCTTTCCAGCCTCGGAGAGAGAACCGAAGAAAGCGACGTTGATGAAACCCTCCCAGGAAGTGGTTCATGTGGAAATGGACAAAGTTAGTGACGAGGGAATCGACATCCGTACTCCTGTTACAAGCATCGAACGGAGGTCCCGGGATCTATCGGCTGCAACCGCGGATGATTCGGACGCGATCTCAAAATCATATAACCAGCAAGATGGGGATCAGAAACTTTCACCGCTTCTGTTGGCATACGGGAGTGCAACTCACGAGACCACCGGATTTTCTCCATCTCTAACGATGTGTGGAAGAGACCTTAAGCTCCCCAGCAACCTCCTCTTTGGACAACCACAGGACACGCCTTCCTCGCCTGTCCAGTATCTAGATGATCTGCAGGCACGTTTGGAAGCCGTACATCGGCTCGCCAGAGAGAGAAACAACGGACGGAGCGCATGAAGATCCGGTACTATGCCAAGGCCATGGACCGTTCATTCTAGGAAGGTGACAAACGTCGGAAAGGACTCTCCCCTAAGCTCCAGACGAACTGGGAAGGGCCGTATGGGGTCCTTAAGAAGATCAACGACGTCGTGGTGAGAATTCAACGGACACCTTCCTGTAAACCTAGAGTTGTACATAACAATAGACTAGCCCCATATTATAGTAGAAGTGATTGAATTGCCTTTCCTCTTAAGGACTTCACTGCCCGGGACGTGCAGTCTTTAAGAAGGGGGAAATGTTGCACAAATTGTCTGTATATATTGTAAATAGTGACGTATTATTTCAAAATTCTATTGTAATTTATTTTTATCCTATTTTATTTAGTAATTAATAGCGATTATACAAGTTAGAAAAAGGTGGCAACACCTAAAGTAATCGAGAAGTTTCGAGATATTTCGTTTCCGATAAATTGGCTGGAAATTTCGAGAATGTCTCACGCGCTTGTATATAAAGGACTGGAGAACGGGAAAGTTTTCAGATTGACTTCGGAGTTCGTTGAAAGCTGATCGCTTTGTTTACCTATTGGAGTGAGCTTGTACAATCGCTGAATTCGAAGTTATTTTCGTTGAAGCTTGTGTTGAAGCTTGAGAGGAATTAAACTGTTGCCTGTGAATAAATTTTGTGAGTTTTCTGAAGAGAGAATAAATATTTTTAAACCGTGAAAACTGTTCCATCATTCCCTCAGTGGAAAAATTCATAACAATATTTTTGTGGTCTTAAAGAGTGGTGAAACTAGAAACTGCATGGTTGTTGACACTCATTTCAAAATTTGAGTTTTTAATTTTCACTAATCTGATCGACTGACTTTCTTTTGGATTATGGTTGTCATGTCCAAAGTTTAGACTGTCCCTGTGTCAGAAAATAATTAGTACATGCATAGGGATTCAACAGGTATAAATCGGAATTTATAATTTTGTTTGTATCTTGGAGCCAAATTCAATGTTTTGTAGTCGATTATGTCTTGGCATTTTGTTTTTTCTCATAACGTGTTCATCCATAACGTGATAACTCATTCAAACCTAAAGTGATAATTTTTGAAATAAAAGAAAAATCTGGGACATATTCGGGGCAATAGAAATTTGTTGTGTAGTAACTGAGCTAGGCATGATTAAGTTCTGCCAAAAAGGCGGAATTCCGCATTTTTTAAGTGGACTTATGATTGTTACAGAAACACAAAAGAAATATTCATGAAAATGTAATGCTTTCCTTATTTCAAGAAGTAATTAATAAACAGATTTTTTTGTAATGAAAGACATTTAAGGATAATGCTTTATTCTTGACAACTTTTCTGATGAAATTTTTTTTTTTTTTTCAATGGTTTGATTCACGTTTTTCAATCATTGCTTGTGAGGTGGTTGGGTGTAAAAAGTGGGAGCAAACAGTAAATTGTTGAAAAATTTCCTAAAAGTTCATTAGGGAAGGGAAACCTGATTATGTTTGTAGCTTCTAGTTTTTTCGTCTGCGTGTCATCCACAATAAAATTGTGACGTCATGTGGGAATGTATTTATATACAAAATTCAGATTCAAGTTTTCTACTATCGTAACTGTGACCGTGCTTATTTTTAGTAAACAAACAAAGGTATGCTAAACGCTTATATTGTTTTCGATTTGGATGGTTTTTATGGTAATGGTAGAGTTTGCTGTTTAAAACTGCTTTAATTAAGCTATTTGAAAGTGTTTAAAATGAATAAAAGTTATAAATTATAGCACACTACTGTTTTAGCCAGTTATAGATCTTTTTATAAGCGTAATTTAAAATGTTTAAACTTGTGAACTGTTGTAGAAAAGCTATTAACATTCGTCGTAATATTAGCATAACAAGCTTTTTGCAAAATGACGAAATCGTTAAGAAACCCAAACGAAAAGTTTCAGAAACTGTTGAATTGGTAACTTTAGTGGATGAAAACGATAAAATTTTGGGTTTAAAACCAAAGCCGGAAACTGAAAAATTGGCTAGAAAGTTAAACTTAACGTAAGTATTATTTCAATCTAGACTAAATTGTATATTTTCTTATGGTGCAGATGCATCATAGGGATTAAGAATTTATGTTGCCTTTAATTTTGTGCCAAAATAAAACAACTGAAAAACATTTATGTGTTCTTTAAACTGTTCACCGAGAGTGAAAATACTATTTAAAACTATTTATCTTTGAAATAAAGTCAAATGAGAAATTACCGAAATATCTGTATAGTTTATCGTTTTGCCGAGTAATGTGTGTGTCAATAAAGGTATACCTACAGCCCACAATACTGAATACCTGTATTGACTTTATTTCCAGTACCTTTAAACCGCGAGGTTGCGGGTTCGAGTCCCGTGTTAGTAAATGTATGTTGGCATGGGTGTTTGTAAATGTATGTTGGCTTGTCTAATGATGAATGTTTCGGCGCATTATAACCCTCGTGTTGCTGACGGCGCCAGATAATCTGAAAACAACAACCAATCCAATACCTTTATTGGTAACGAAAAAGGATGTATTTTTTCTGTCAAAGTGCATTTGTTTTTCTCTTCTGCAATTTAGGGAAAACTAAAAGAACATGATGCCACACTTGTCAACATAATATGCTAAGATACTATATGATTGAACTCGAATTACAGGTTATATAAAAAGATTGCAGTATGCAAAAAATGACACTGAACATTGGTTACATCTTTTGTTTTAAGTGGTGGGAAAAATGGAAAGTATTGCCATTGTTACGAATGGAAGATTTCTTTAATCGGTTAATGTATATATTTTACCATTAAATGTCATCTACACATACTTAAAAAAAATATCATTCAATATACCATATTTGAATTTAACAAAAAAAGAAATGTTAGAAAAGTTTCATTAATTTTTAATGAGTGGATAATGATATAATTAGATAAATAGAATAGTAAATAATGTTAAAATAAAATATTGTTTTTTAGTTATAAACATTTAGGCTGAACCGAATTAAAAACCAAACATCAACTTTAGTGTTAGTAAGATTTTTAATAATTTTAAAAAAAATTCATAAACATAAATAATGGACATCTCCATTAGATTCACCAGTGTAAATTCCAACTAAATTTTTTTTTTTATATTCTGTCTTTAGGTTTTCATAAAATGGCAATTATGTAAAATATTACATTTTAGAGGGATCATATGTGCAAATATTGAAATGAATTGTGTGTTGCATCACTCCTTTTTTTTTTCTAGTAAAAATGTGCTTTTCAATATAGAAACTGACTAAAAGGGTCATTCTCCCGAAACGGAAAAAATGCATGTCACAACATTATACCCAGTGCTAAAAGTGTGGGTGGACGCGGGGTGACGCGTCCCCTCACTTTTCAAGAAAATACCCATGCTTCCCCCATTTCTAAAATTACTGAAATCCATTCCCTCACTTCTAAAAACTCAATCCGTTAAAAATTAATTTAAAAAAATAACATTAATCTTTAAATGTAGTGACACCGAGAAAAAGTGATATAAAGTTTTCAAAAGTTAAAAAAAAAAGTTATGGTGCATCAAAAATGCATTATATTACTTTGTATAATAAAGGTATAAGTATTTTTATTAACATATACTGTTAATCTTGGTCAGCTTTTAACTTTGGAGGAATTTCCTTTTATTTTAGAGTGCTCTATTAATTTAATTTAATGAAATTATGCACATTTGGAAGCACTATTTAAATCTAAATAAACAGTAATGCATACAATGTTTAATTATTACTTCACTTAATCTCTTCAAAGTAAAAAAAATGTAGTCGCAGATATTCAATGAAATAATATATTTTGGATCCTTGTTCAATGCTAGTGTTAGAAATTAAAAATTGTTCCCTTACTAATTAATATTTTTATTATAAGATACAAAATTATAAAATTTACCGTTGGAGAAGGAGGGGGGGGGGGGGGAGGGTGCACTCGTCACTAACTTTTGGGCATCCCCCCACTTTTTTGTTTCCCACTTCTACCACTGATTATACCTCTTTAAAAACAAGCCCGAAAATAATGAATTGCCTTTTGATAACTTTTCCATGTTCCAGGCTAATTTTCTCATCAATAAAATATTGAATTTTTCTTTTATAAAGGTATTTAAATATACAGGGTGCCCGAAAAGTCCTGGACATAACAATTTGTTGCTTTTCGGTGAAATGTGTCAAGGACTTTTTGGACACCCTGTATATCAAACATCTAAAAGTCAATATCCTGGCTTGTCACTAGAATCATCTATGCTGTTATAAATGTTAAATTAATAATAAAACTAATTTACCAACAACAATTAATGTAATGCATTTATAATAAAGTGTTATACAATGAAAAATAATTTAATTATTTTTTCTTATTTAAAAAATTACTAAAATGTATGTCACTGAACAAAGCATCATTGTCCTGGCATATTGCATTACACTCAATATTTTAACTACAGAAGGCAGCTGCATTCTATTTTTTGTGCCTATTCCAAGAACTTTTCTTTCTTTAGTAAGCTGTATGCATAATAATTCTCAGTTGGCACCGGTTTTTTTAACAAAATTTTGAAGTTCTATATTCCATTTGAGTTATGTTTAATTAGCACAATTTTTCTGGCATCTATAAAAGATACTAGGTGTGTAGGAAAAGATTTATATTGCTATATAGAATACATAATAAAGTTACCTTTTAGAAAATAAATACATAAAATTTAAAATTTTTAATTAGAATTTGTCAGCTTCTAATTATACATCAATTTTATCGTTGTCCTAGCATATTAAGAACATAACAGCAAACCAAGAGATACTTGTTATTTATTCAAAATATAATTAAAATTGATATAAGTTTAGCAGTATACCCCACAACTATTTTAATTAAATTTGAAAATTTAATTTTTTTGCTATTTTAATTAGCATTTTTTTAAATCACCTCCTTTCATCGTATTTTGAGCACCGTTAGAGATTTTAAAAATATTTTATTCTACTCACAATTAAAAATTTGAGCGCTGCTGGTATTTTTTTCTTTTTCTCAAATAATATTAAAATATATACATAACATACATTTATGGCTTTTTTAAAAAATGTTTTCATATTGAAAAGTTACCTGTTATGGAAGAATGACCCAAAAGCATCTTTCCATTGGTTTTTTGTTTGATTGGCGTATAAATAATATAGTTGATCAAAATTCGCAATCAGAGATTGTACCTATATAAATAAAATATTTGCTGATCCCTTAAGAAATAATTTTTTTAACAAACTCTATTAAAAATTGTAAATGTGCATGGGAACTGGCAGGATTTTTTGCAGAGCTGTGCTAGGAGATTTAAGTTTTTGTGTAAACACTGAACTTTAAAAAAATAAGAATTGAATTTCTTAATGAAATGCTAATTAATAGCTCTATATTAGTTTTCTATTCAAATGTATAATTTAAAATCGATATTGCACACAATGTCTTTTTTTCTCTGAACTCCACATTTTTGTAATTTTCCAAAGCCGAGGGGTGCAAGTGCACCCTCTTGCACTTTACTCGCAGTGAATGTAAATTAAACCTATTTGTGCAAACAACTTTACCTGAAGACTTTTCAAACAGAAAATATAGTAATTGTTAGGATTTTTTTACCATTGGCCATCTGATGAAAATGTAAAACAAACTATATAAACTTACTCTTTGGCAGTAAGGCATCATCTCCACCAAAATTTCTTACAGTTTTCTAATCTCTTGGGAATCTTTATATTGGTGCATATTTATCAGTGAATGAGAAGACTATAAGATGTTAACATAGTGATTTCACACAAATTTATATGCACTAAAAATCTTATGTGCATATAACCTCCTACTATTTGTATAACATATTAAACTCGTGCATAACAGAAAAATAAATAAAAATGTTCTGCTCTCCAATTAGAATAATTCTGGTATTTTTAATGGTTATGTTTTTGCATTCTCAATCATTAAAGGAAGGAAATATCTGTTTTTCATTAATTTCTTTTCTTTTACAGTTTACAAAGGGTGACTGACGTAAAATATGGAAAAATGTATCCTGCTTATAAATTAATGTCAGCAGCACAAATGTTGACTTTAGAAAAAAAGAAATCAAATGCTAAAACTCTTAAAAAAATTCCTATAAATAATCGTATTACAGATAATGATTTGAAAATTAAACTTAATATAATAAAAAAATGGATATCGAAAAATTTTGAAGTTCACGTTGCCATCTCTGCAAACAATCAAATGGGAGCATTAGCTGTAAGTGATTTTCAAACTTTTCACTTGATTTTTTCCTTATATATGAGATATATTTATTCTATCTATGTTAAAGTTGAAATAAAACTCTTGAATAAACGTGCAACATAATGAAGTTTTTTAATTCTACAATATTAAGTGATTTAATTAACATTACCAATTGAGGACTAAATATGGAAAACGACTTAAGTCCAAAAAGAAAGTTTTTCAGGAAAGACGAAACATGAAAAACACCCGCATCTGGTACTTAAGGCTATGACTAAGTACCAGATTGAATTTCTTTAGCTTGATCTTTAGGACATTTTTTCGTAAAAAAAAAAGAAGAGATTTTCGATTTTTTTGGTACTTGGGTCCTTTTCAATTTCTAGTCCTCAAATTATCACCAATTGCTTTTTGTGAACATTTTAGATATGTGCGATGGATAAGCATAAATTACAAATCTATTTGTTTCTTTTGTTCTGGCAAACTGTGTCGTTTTGATACTAGGCTTACACAATCGAAAGATATCTCTTTTAGATTCGGATTACGATTTTTAGTTAGTATTAAATTTTGTTATTGGGAAAATATTTTTATGAATAAATTTTTTATTATTAAGTACAAAATTAGACAATAAATATACATCTTATAAATTTTAATTTTTCTAAGTTGAGAAGAAAATAGAATTTGATTTACATTTGTATCATACACTTGATGAAAGTCAACAAAATTGCAAATAAATAGCGGTACCTATTTGTAATTTTGTTCAATAAGTTTCAAATCTATCAAATTGAAAAGGAGTGTAAAAATGTTAACTATTTGTTGGAGAGACCTAATGAAAAACTATGAGTACAAGTGAATAAGAAAGAAGGGGAACATGGCATAATTCAGAACAAGTTAAAATCATGTGGTATACTTCTCTTAACTTTTTATTTTATGTCATTTTTCAGAAAGCTGTATTTCAGAAAATGGAAGCAGATCTTAAAGATGAAAGTCGAATAATTGATGTAAGGCATAAAGAAGATTCCCTAAAGTTTATTGCTTTGCCACCTAAAAAGACCGCTAATGTACAAAAGAAAAGTGAACCACAAGAAAAAGTCAATGATAATGAACAACCAAATGACAATACATAATAAATGCTCATAAAATACCATTTCATAAAAATATAAAGTAAATCATATGCTTTTTATGAAAACTATAAAAAGCAAGGTACAAAGTGTAATAAAAATGACACTATAACAGCAGCAGCATTTTTGCCAAATTAGGTAGCATTTTTGTTAGTTTTATAATTAATGTATGCAATTATAGTTTATATTAAAGAGGCACAGTGTTGGTCCATGGTTGAAAATGTTAGTGCAAAAGGAAACATGCAACTTCCCAACAACTCCTTTCTCCCCCCCCCTTCCCAACTACACACACACTTTCCCCAATCATGTACAAATACACTTAATTTTTTTTTTTTAAATTATCCTTTTAAAAATCATATTTTTTTTGCATTTAAAAGTTCATAATTAATAATGATGTTTTCATGAAAAAAATTTCAGTTTTATTCAAAAATTAATTAACATTTAACTCATTATAATTAGCATATTTTTAAACAGTTGATTACTCGAGTTTTAGGGGGCCAAGAAAACAAATTATGGTTGGAAATGGTTCGTAATATCAATCTTAATGTTGTGAACCTCCATCTATTTTCTAGAATGTATAGTTTTTTTAATAGAATTTTTTTAACATTGAAAGAAAAATTGCAATCTTTCTAAAAATTTAGCAAAATTCATTTTCTTTTCTAATCAATTCGACTAAGTCTCAAAACATCTAATAGTTAACGCAGATTTGAATTCTCAAATAATTTTTGAAAAAGATTATATCAAACTTCAGTTATCACTGTTTAAATGAAGTTTCATGTACCAAAAACACGATTTTTTAGATGAGTTTAAAATATTCAAATTTATTTTCAGAACAAAATAGTACTTCAAGGTAATAAAAAAATTCTCTAGCCTTCTGATGACACCATTATCTTGCAAAAATTTCTTCTAGAGATTATTTTAAAGCAAAAAAACTATAAACATATTTTACCTATTTTTGCGATATTTCAAGTGTGTTGAAACTTAATGAATGCAAATTCTTACACCTTAATGAATGCAAATTCTTTAATACTCAAATCGAAGTTTCGTTTCAATTTGTTCAAAATAACAGTATTTATAACATTACATTATAAAATAAGAACAATTAATCACATCATTCTGTATAGTTCTCTTACTCACTCCACCCACCCCAACCACGCTGATTCTCGTATGCGGAGCCAATCAGTTCATTGAATTCAAGGACAACCGAAGTTGGAAGATTGCTGAACTGGCTGTCTCGCTACACATTATGTGGAGGGAAAGATTCTGTTGTGTTCCGTCGGTTACCATGGCAACGTCGCAGCCAAAACGTGTCAGGAAAACTCGGCTGCTGTTTGGAGAAAGATCATCAGTTTGGGTTGATTGGAAGCGTTTTTTTCTTCTTGTGAATTAAGTATTGAGGCAACAAGTTTGCTATTTATCAGATTTTTTTTCACTTACCTTAGAAATTGGATCTTCATTTTAGAAAATTGTAAAATATATAATTTTAATTTGTGAGCTTATAAACTTAGATGCAGCCGGTTGTAGTGCATGAACCGCCACTGAAGACGCAAGAAATATTTGAAATATAACCTTTTTGGGAAAATATAAATATGATTTGTGCGAGTCTATGTAAAGTGTATAAAAGAAATACATGCTTTTGCAAGTTCTTTCAAAATATAACTAACCTTAATGAATTTTTAAAATTTTTGTACCTTCCTGATCTATAAAAATAATGTAATTTGTTTTTCTCAGGAGTTGATGTTTATTTTTAATTAAAAAAAGAAAAAAGTAGCATTTTCTGTCATTTTACAATATTCTGGCCTTGCATGCCAATGGTGCCGGGTTCGAAAATCCCCAAAACTTGATAGAACACCTCATCAACAACTAATATATCAGCCAAGTTTCAGGTTAATTAGTTTTTCGAGTGTTTAATTCATCGATATAGATAAACAACTGGATAGACTGCTTAACGTTGGGAAAACGAGCCGTTGCCACCGCGGAAGCGAGATGCTAGAATGGAGGAATTTGTATTGCCGATGTGAATTTTCTTCGATCTGTATGGTACATTCGCGTTACTTTTAATAATTGGCAAGCAAAAAAAAAGAATAAGAATAAAACATATTGGAAGAAAATAGTTTAACCAGTAAATAAAACTGATCAAAATAATTCTTAGTATAGGATTTGTATTTGGAACAAACATTTGAGGTTAGTTACTGTCGATATCTGTAAACGTGCTTTATCAGGGTTCCCACGGTCATTGAAAGTCATTAAAAGTGCTTAATATTTCTGAATTTGTTTTCAAGGCCTTGAAAATGCTTAGAGGTGCTTAAAAGTCCTTGAAAATGCTTAGAGGTCCTTAATTTTTGCAGCTGTTGTGTGCCCAACTGCAAAAGTTATAAAAATACAACTCGGACTTGCTATGCCCGCTTGAATGCCACTTATCTGCACTGTATCGGAATTCTCTGTCGTATTTGTACTACGCATCCACCAACTTGTAACTTTTTTTGGTAGAATATACTTTATTAAAAATCTATATACAGACATGATGCCTGAAAACAAATTTTTAAAGGTCCTTAAAAACCTTATTTAGGTCCTTAAAAGTCATTGATTTTCATTCAGTGATTTGAGTGGGAACCCTGTTTATCTTTATAGATTTGAATTTAATTCTGTAAATTTTAAGTTACATAAATTAACTGTTTTAAAAATAAATTATTATCTACACGTTATGAGAATACAGTAAACAAATTAAATAGACTTTAAAAATATATTTATTTTAGAAGTAGTGTTACGAATTTTTATAAGTATGTCGTAGTAGTATTAAGAAAAATGTATGTACATTTCGCCTAAGGCAGTGCGTGAGTTTGTCTTTACTTCCCTTTCCTGCAATGCGTCTCTTAGTACTTGAAAACGAGTTTTACAGAGATAATGCTGGAAAACGAGTTTTATAAGGAGAAGGCCATTTAACATTATGGTTAATGGCAATCTCGAATAGTTGGCGACGGTTTTGGCGACTAATTTTGATCGCCAAATTTTGGCGAGAAATCGACAAACACATTTTCGGTCCCCATGTAACTGTATAGGTTTTTTTGACTGCGATCTGGAAAATTCTCCAAATCTCTATCTCTCGAAGATTCGCCTTCCTATATAAGGCCAAGAGTTAGTTAGCTGTCACTCAGCGAACGTTCAGAGTAGTTCCAAAAGTGAACTGTATTGCATTGTCTTGCGACGATTTTAGCAGTTGTGTATCTAGTTTTTAACTGCTGTTTGTGCTCCATTGTTGTGTAAATAACTGTATTGAGTCTATTAGAACGGAAAATTCTGGAGTTGTAAAAGAATCTGCGAAGAGTTATAACGGAAAAAATTTCTTCAAGTTTTAAAGTTAAGTTCTCTAATCTACGCAACAGTGGAAATTAAAGATAATTGAAGAAATACTGTAAACCAGTTGAAAATAAGTAATAATAAGATTGCAAAATGCAAATTCATTTATACTCTAACTAATGTAGTACAAAAAATAATTTAAGTTTCAAAGACATATATTTGATCCATTAGTTCTGAAGTGGGTCTCTGAAAAAATCTTAATTGTAGTGCATTAATTAATAAAAATTGGGGTTTCTTGTAAAATAAAATTGACCAACTGGATTACTTTTGGTACCATTTTAGCTTAAAAACTAAATCAAAATTATTTGCCAATTCAACAAATTAAATCAGTTTAACATTTACCAATAAATCCGTCTAATATACTACAATTTATTTAAACAAGTATAGAGTAAAATCCGCATGCGTTTTACAATAAATAATAAAGTGTATTCTAATAGATGAAACTTGAGAATTAGAAAACTATGAAAAAACTCTTGCCTTCCTGACTAGGGATGGAACGGATATCCGGCAAATATCCGATATCCGGCATATCCGGTTGATTTTTCAATATCCGAAACCCCGTCGGATATCCGATTTGAAATACCGGACATCCGATAATTTCATTCGGATATCCGGCTATATATCCGGCCACCACGTATCCACAAGAAATAATTTTTTGCAAACAATAATGATCTTTTTCGGACAAAGGGGACACCGCATCCTACGTTTTTTTTTTTTTTTTTTTTTTATTATATAATTTTTTTTTTTCTTGGACATAAATTGCAGTCAAGTTAGAAAACGAAAAAGTTCTTTCGTGAGAACTATGCTTTCGCATATCGCTAACTTAAGGGATGAGCTAGAAGATGCAGGTGCATTTAGTTTCAATTCACAGAAAGAGGCGCCGTATTATTGGTGCCGAGTTGATAAGCATAAACCATTCCTCCAATCTTTTTCCATTCACATCTTTCATACGTGTTTTGCAATATGTTCTTTTCATTCCAAGTTTATGATCTGATTAATTCCAGATGCTATATTTGAATGCTTCTCCGTAAAACACGAACCGAAATACTAATAAATAGTACTTTTTTCCCATAACATAAGTTACTTGTTAAGAGTTTTAGTTATTCTCACTTCCTCCTTTTTTTCTGACATTTGCTAGCGAGTAAAAAGCAATAAATAGCCTATGCGCACTCCTCAATGCTTTTTTTATTTTTTGTTCTATCGACGATAATACCCTACCCCTTTATGCTGTGAATGGTATGGTCTAATTTATGATTTTTCATTGGCAGAAGTTGAAAGCTGGTATATTTTTTCTGACGTAAAATGAAGTATTGTAATTTTTAGGTCTTTAACGCAGCGCTACAATGTGGAATTATATTTAGCTCTCTAGAATGTCTTGAATCATAGTTTTCTCCAATTACAATCCAATTTATAATTTTTATTAATGACTCATTTAAAATCACCCATTTGGAAGTATTTTAAAATTAATGGAAATGACGAAAGCAAAGCCCTATGTGTTACTTGCTCCACAGAATAGCTTAAAAAATATATTGTGCGCGGCAAAAGCCCAAAATCCTTTTCCACAAAACCCTTATAGAACTATTTAATGAGTGTGCATAAGGAAATTCACCGAAGCTTAAAAGACTCACTAAATGCCTCAAATATTGATGAACAAGAAAAAACAATTCATAAAAACAAGAAATGCACGCAGACAATATTGGAATCGACATTATTTGTACCAAAATTGTGTAGTTTAGATGATCCTAAAGCAAAAGCCTTAACCACAAATATATGTAAGTACTAATTTTGTTTGTTTACATTAAATATATATTTTAAATATGGTATAACATAATGTTGATGAATTTTGGGTTCGAAATTTTTTAAGTTTATATTTAAAGACGGATATATATCGTATAACTATCGTTTTTAGCATATAGACCGAATATCCGGCCGGATATCCGGTGAAATCCGTTTCGGATATCCGTATCCGGTAGACATGGTACCCCGGATATCCGAAATCCGGTATCCGGCAAAACTCACATCCGTTCCATCCCTATTCCTGACACATAAACACGTCTTCGCTTTTTTTCTCCTGATTTAATAAAAAACATTTAAATAAATAAAAATAAAATTCTTTAATTTAGTATAAGCATTTGTAAACGATTGCAAGAGGCGAGACAATTTCTCTAAAATTCAAGGATTACATTTTTAAACAGAAATAAAACTGAAATACAAATTGCTTTCGACAGTTTGATGGGACTTCGAATTCCAGCAAACAGTTAAAATTAATGACTTGGTTTTTAAAAGAAATACGTAAATAATAAAGAAACTGATAAACTTTGCAGTTTCATAATTAAATAAATTTAGAACAGAACACTAGCATTTTGAGTTATTGTTCCATTCCATCCTTTTTAAAAAAAAAAAAAAAAAAAATACAATTACTAAATGTTTATGAAAACGTATAAAAACATATCTAAAACAAATTATCCAGTTATAAATAAACAGTGTAATTATTTTAATTATTAAAGCAGTGAATAAGTAGAGTTTTAATTTCGCTTTCTTTTCCCAATTCTTTGCCAAATGCCCTTGAAAACGAATAAAAACAAAGATTAAATAATTATAAATCAAGTGTTCTATTCTAGATCATAATATACTATTTGTTCTGAATTTAAAATATATTATTTATGGGGGGATATGAATTGCCATATAAGACATCAATCATTAACCGCGAGCGATCAATGTTAGAAGGGTTATTTTAGATATTTTTTAAAAATAAATAATAAAAAAATGCATTAACATATTTGAATGACTATTTTTTACTTTCCGGTGAAAATTATTGTTTATATTTTTTCGATTTGCGCTGTTGTTGCAATTATATGCAACACAGTAATAAACCATGATTCAGGAAATCGTGGCAGGAAAGCAAATATTTCTGCCGGCCCGTTTTTCGCCTTGCGTTGCCATCGGAGCAGTCTATCCAGTTGTTTATCTATATCGATGGGTTAATTAGACTTGGAAAACATTTAGACGAGATCAATTAAACAAGTTAATGTACCAAAACTGAACTGGAAGTTCGCTCTGGAAGCGATTTCGAAGGAAATTGCTCCAGAAGTCAATTGATAATTTCTTTAGCATAAACTATATATACTACATACATGCTCCTTAAATCAAATTGAAAGTCTCAATAAGATCAGTAGAATTATATACAATTCAGGAGGAAGTTTAATTTGGAAGTCTTTAAAGTTTGACTATAGAAATAGACTGAGAGGCGACTGCAATCTTTGAACCCCATTGAACATCATTCTGAATTTTTTTTATAGAAATTGGAGAAAAGTGAGCAGATTACGAATCCACTGGTCTGCCGTGGCAAAAATGGCCGAAACTGGTCAAAAATCGACTTTTAATAAGTTGAACTAAATCCATTTGCCAAATAATGAGCATTTTTTTTTTTTTTTTTTGGCAACCCTCACTTTTTAATTTTCTATTAAGAAGGTTGCAGACGATTCAAATATCTGGCGACGGTCTACTTGCATCTATTAAAAAGGAGCCAAGTTGGCAAGAAACATTACGTCACTGATAACGTAACCAGGGGTGTAGTGGAGCGGGAACGCGTGGGAACGACGATCCTTTACCTTTTTAGAAGGAGGAACGGCGTTCCCTCACCTACATTTTTTTTTAAATTTGTATTTTTTTTTTTTCTTTTCTTTTCTTTATGTGACACTCAACGTAAAGTTCATTAAGAAAACGAAAAGTTCTTTCGTGTAAACTATACTTTCGTTCTCAATCCGCAACTTCATAGTTGAGCAGGCAAATTCAAGTATTTGCAAAACCCTTTCAAGAGGCGCAGCAACTTGCAGATGGCCATTCCATCAACAATCCGACACATCTAGTAAATTGCACTCTCCTACATGGTGTTGAAATTTAGAAGGTAGTATCTTCTTCAACGAATGATCTGTATTTGTGGATGAATTCCAGTGGTCAAATGTATATGGCTTGTTATGAATACGGATTAAAACTTCCATACACAAGTTCACGCCAACTATTTCCATTTTTAAAGAACAAAACTGTGGTCTGACACATACAATTCCTTGTGCCCTTTCCTTGAAGAATGTTTCTCCTCCTCAAATTTTAACGGGAACGCTCACCGATTTATCAACAAAAGTGATATAATGTGTTTTAGATATTTTTTTTTTTTTTTCTAATTTTTATATCACCCACTTAATAATATATTGGTAAACCTTGCGCCGTAGCTAAAAAATAAACTCTTTCAAGAGGAAAAAACAAATGACTATAAAAGATGCATTTTTTTGGACAATCCAAAAAAGTGAAAAAACCTGGGGTTCTGATGGAATAAACTGGTTGGTGCTAAGAATCTAGATGAAAGGTTGATATTTCGTATTAGCTTTTAGGGTGTTTTGAGATCACGGAATTATACATTTATATTGGCCTGCCTGATGAAAGGAGAATCAAACTGATACGTTATTTGAACAAGACAAAATATATTCAAAACTGTATTGATTTTTTACTCTTACTTAATTCAACTCAATACGTAAAAATAATGGAAATGGGTGGCGCCAATACGTTGCATGGGAGGACTCTCCTTGTTGCTTAAATTTTTATAAAATTGGAGGAAAGTCCAAAATTCACTGGAAAAAATAAATTGTGTGCCATTTAATAACAGATTTTATATTTATCATTGTGAGAAGGAAAATAGTTTTGAAAATCAAAGTTTGAGCAAACAAAGAATTTTTTTCCCTTGCAACTTTCTACAAATAATGCTGCCAGCACCCATGCTAATGAATCAGTCCTTTTTCAAAAAGTGAAGGTATTCACATTTGTTGATGTTATATATTTAATTTTGCTTAATATAAAACTTCTAATGGTTTTGTAAATGGGTATAATACATCGAAATTGGGCTGTGAAATAGTAGGAAAGCAATTCAAATATATTTTAAAATGCAAAAGTAAATTGCTTTTCGGTTTGAGAATGAAAACGCTTACATTTACAGTTATTTCTGAGTTTATTCCAAAAATGTAGCATCAGTATGCAAAAAGAAGAAAAAAGAAAAATAAATCTTTATCCCCAAGTTTAAAAAAAACAAAACATCTACACTAAATACAGTGTCGGCGATAAGGGAAAGAAATTACCTCGATCTTTCTTAAAATCTAGTGATTTTGATGGCAATATCATGTAAATTTTGCAGTTTGCTTTCTCTCCCGATTCATACCCACTTTTGACGATTGTCAACACTGTCGAAATGACAAACTTAACTGGATAAAATTAAAAAAACAGGAATGTCCTAAGCAAATCTATACGTTTGGCAAGTGAGTCTACTGGTGGATATCCCTCTTAAAATAAGAGATAGTTACACAAATTAATATTTTATCAAGAAATTTAAACTTTTCATTGATATTCTTGTAGTTTTTAATTTCATTTTATTAATGAAAGAAATTTTGAAAAGAAAAGGAAGGGTCTATCAAGCACCAGAAACTTCTCTATATTTTCACCTAGAGATAGAGAAAAACCATAAAACTCTCAATTGACATCTTCAACAATCGCAATCTTTTTAATTTATTTCGAAAACTTATTTCGAGGCGCTACAGAATCTGGAAATTTATCCGAACCCATTGCTTGTAAGGCATCTCTGAAATTCTGGACGTCAGATGATTATATTATATTTAGGCTTCGAAATCCCAGACCAGCTGATGACCCTATTAGGGTGCGTTCTAAGTCAAACATGTCTGTCTTAATGGAAACTCGATCTCTCATTGAAATTTGTCTGAATGAAAATTGTTGAAAAAATCTTGTAAAAAATCTGTTTAAAATTGTTGTAAAAAATCTGTTTAAAAATTGTTGTAAAAAATATGTTTAAAAATTTAAGTCAATATATGTTTGAAAATGTCTTATAATATATTTATAAAGTGTCAAACAATCTTTTAAAATGGGTTGTGCAAAGCAAATTTCGTTTAAAATTCCATGTAACTTAATAGTTTAAAAAAAGTGATTTAAATAAAAAAACTGTTTGAACACAATTTTTTTTTTCTTTTTAATTTTTGATGTGTTCATTATCCATTATCTGTTTTGATATTATTAGAGTAATATTAAAAAAGTTACTTATTCTTAGTTGTCCACTCCCCCCCCCTCCCCCCTTCATTAACACGCAAAAAAATATATACGTTTGTAACGACGCAATATAAGCGTTCCCACACCTTTTCATTTTACACTACACCACTGAACGTAACTGATGTCGCCAATTTGGCTTACTTTTAAAAGATACAAGTTTTACCGAGCCAGAGATCAGAAATCGTTTGCGCTTTTTTTCATTGAAAATCAAAATACAGTGGGTTGCCAGACGAAAAAGTTTGTCCTCTTCTTGGCAAGTTATGACATATTTGGCAATCAGATTTTAGTTCAACTCATTCCAAGTCGATTTTGGACCAGTTTCGGCCATTTTTACCACGGCAGACCAGTGGATTCGTAATCTACTCGCAAATCTCCAATTTCTATAAAAAATTTAGAATGATGTTCGATGAGGTCCAAAAATTGCAGTCGCCTCTCGGACTATTAGATGAGTGATTTTATAGTAATTATGGGTAGTTCATATTTTTTGGTTTCAAATTAGAACTTGCGTATTAGATGACATTTGTTCACTAAATTTACAACTTTGACGACATTTTTTTGTCATACATTTTTTTTTAATTAACAGGGTTCTTGTTACAAAGCATCAACTTTAACGAAAAAGATTATAGTGATTAAATGTTGCGAAGTTGTATTTGCCTGGTATCTGGACCTGATGCAAGCAAGGCCTGATTTCCGCACAAGCCAACAAAGCCGAGGCTTGGGGGCTCAAAATCTTTTAAAGTTGTTGTAGTTAAATTGTGTCCTTTAATTAACATTTTCAATTACGTTTTGAACTTAAACTATAACCTTAAACTTAAATCTCGAAAAAACATGAGCTAAATATTCAATATTATATTGATTTCTTTGTAGTGATATTTAAACACTGTCAATAAATATTGGGGCACCTCCTCCACAATTTTTTTATAGGGCCCCGAAAACATCGTGCTTTGGGCCCTAAGTGATGCAAGTTAGACCTTCAAACATGTTCAGAAGCAGTCTTTTAGTGGCAGTTACATCAAACACACTTAGTCCTTGGTAATGAAGATAAATATTTTTTAATAAACTGATATTTTTAAAATTCTACTTCAACATACAGAGCGATTTAAAAGTGACTTTTAAAAAGTCGACGGAAATGTGGTTTTCCAAGAAATGCTTTCAGAAAAAAAGTTTTTATTCCTAATAGAGAATAAAAAAAAAAAAAAAAAAGGTACTTGCGTGCTATTGCAGTTATATTGGCGACTTTGAAAAAATAAAACCGCACCCATTTTAAAAACGGGATACGCTGATAGAAATTTGAAATGAAGCATGTGGTTGCTAATTCAGCGCCTTAGAGGCGTGCGAAATAGGGGTTCTCAATTTGACGAATTATCATAAAGGTTGGCATGGTTGCGATATTACGCAAGTAAAAAAAAGCATTATTTGTTAAGAAAATCAAATTTGCTTTGCTTTTCATTAAAAAACAAGATATTTTATAGGATATTTCTGTAAAAACGTATCTTCCTACTCAAATATTTGTGAGTCATTGATTTTTCAAAAGTCCTTTTACTTTTTGTCTACTCTGCATGTAAATTAAATTTGACAATTTGTACACTTAATTAAATAATATTATAATTAGTTAACAAATTCTTGATTTTTTGAAAATAATTTATAATAAAATTCTAAGGTTCATTGTATTTAGCTAAAAAATAAATTATATATATATTTTATCAACCAGGTTGCTACAAAATTAGATGCATTGAAAAAGCTTTTCAGGAAACAAACATTAGAATAATTTTGAGATAAATAGCAAAATCCATTTATCATCAAATGGAGTTTATCGATAACAAACATAATCAATCCCAATAGTTATAAAGAAGTTTGACCTGTTTGTCATTATGTCATGATGTTATCACAAAACTACTAAAAGAAGGGACATTTAAAATGAATTAAGTAGAATTTTTAAAAAATAAAAAGCAGAATATTTACACTAACTTTGAATTACATTTAATAATTAAGTTAATATTTTGCTAAAAACATTTTTCCATTCATGTAAATATAATCACACCACTACAACATAAGTAAATGATAATTTAAAAAAAATTAAAACTCTTTAACCACCCAACTTTTTATACTTAAGTCAATGCAAAGCCTCTATATTTTTAACAAATTTATATCGTATTTTTTAAGCATGAAGCAAATTTGTTGTGGCATTCTTATCTGATAAGTGGCTGTGTCTAGAATTCCAATTATAATAAATCTTGCACAAAGTTTGTAGCACAAAAGTGGTATGGAATAGAAATACAAAAATTATTAAAATATAGTAAACTTAGAAAAAATATTTGAACTGAAACATTCCATGCCATCTCATCTATAGCTCAATGATACAATGCAGGTAAAAGTTAAATTTAATTTCCAATTTGATATTCAATTTGGTAACACACATAAGAAAATAAATGTATTTAGTGAAATATTTATTGTGCAAAACAGAATCACCAATTTGATGAGTTGCTAGTACATATTTTTTGTACGCTTCAAATTGGTGAGTATACTACTATTAAATTTTAGCCAGTAAGAATTTTATAAAATTGAACATTAGAATATTGATTAAGAGAGAATATCAAAATATTTTCAAAAGAAATTACTAATGTTATAAGGATTGATGATCTTTTAGAATGATAAGCCATGCAATTTTTAAAATATTATTTATAACAAAAGATAACAGCTAGGCAAAAAAGTATCTTAAAAATAAATAAAAAATAGATAGAATATTTCTAATGAGTAAATATAATACTTATACTTTCTTTTAATACTATTGGTATTAAAGTTAATTTGTACTGGAAGTTTTAAAGAAAATATTCTATGAAGAGACAAAGAAGACAAATTATGAAGTTTAATAAACTTTATTTAACTAAACAAAAAGCAACAAACTGACCACAATACAAATAAAAAGAGGGAAATATTTTTACAAAAATATAAAAGAATGTTAAGAAAGATGATAGTTTGCTTCATGATTATTTAACAAAACAATTTTTGGACCCTATTATGTCGTATAATGTGTACTTTTTTTTTAAAGCAAGAAACAGAAACCACATTTTTAATTACACACAGTGTAAATCGGATGCTAAAACCTCTAGAATTTTGAATTATTATCTAATTAGTTATGGAAAAACGAAATCTGTTTTAAAGTATTATTTAAAATAGTATGTAATAACTTGGTTTTGATCTTTAGACAAATGCAATAATTCCACTCTTTTTTCTTTTCATCATATGAATCTTATTTTCTAAGGTACCAAAGAATATTTATGCATAGACAACCATTTATGCAAGGATTTTTTTTTTACACGACAATATTGCAGCAAATATATACACGAGAAAAGTAAAAGCGCTGAATTAAAAGAAAAAAAATAAGCGTTATAATTATTATTGCAAATGGTAACATATTTATACAGGAGATGGAAATTTTTCGTAGAAGAATAATTAAAAAGATACGTATATGAACTCCCCACAAAGCGATTTTTATCTATTCTTTAAACACAATTTACCAATTATCCATTCAAGAAGGCATGAATGTTCAGATACATTGTAAAGGTTCATAAATTTACTTTGCTGATTTTCTACACATTAATTAAATAAGAAGGGCACAAAGTTTGTATTTAGTTTTTACTAACAAAAAGGAAAATAGTACGCACCATGTATACTGTATTTTTAAACTCTTCTTATCAACAGCTTTCATTTGATACGCCACTCAGCATAATTAAATGAGGAAGGGGGGACTTAACCAAAAAGTAAAATTTCTAATTGAAGTAAATTTTTAATGCCTTTTAGATTATTATACTTTACAGTTCACTTAATTGGTGTATAAGTTATTTTACTATATATTTTATGAATGGATGAATATTACGATGCAACATTATAATTTTAAACAAAATAATTGCACAATAATAGTAAAACAAAACATTGTCTACAAATTTCTAACTTTTGTAGAATTTTTATCGCAATTTTTTTTTTCTTTTCTGAAACCTATGTCAATCATAAATGCTTACATAGAAATTACACACAGCCTGTATGCATTGCAACACATAATATCAACTTTGAAAAAAAAAAAAAAATACATTCTTAATATGAATGTAGAAACTCTGTAGCTAATAAATAATTGGGCATAAATAAATATTTATACATTTAATTTTCTAAGCACAGAGTTGAAAACTTAAGCAACCATATTTCTGATTTGTGCTTAGAATAGACTAGTGTTCTTCCCATAAATAGCAAAAGAGTTGATTCAAAGCAATATTCATTTTACTTCTTTCCTTTAAAGGACCCCCTGAAAAATAAGACATTGTTCAAGCAACTATAATTTATTAGACAGATTTGCAATAAAAATTTTTTTAAAAATTACCCATTTAAACTACCTAGCTTGATTTTGTAAAAACAGTTTTTCTTGATTAAAAAGATAAGAATTTATAGACTGTTGGGCAAAGACATCAAGTTGGAAAGTTACAGTCAAGTAACAAAATATTTACGAGTTAAAAGCAATTTAGTTAAGAAAAAAATTTAAAAATAGAAGAAAGCTAAATTTTCTATTTAGATATTTTAATTATTTTTGTATTGAAATCATAAAATTAAAATGTTGCTAAAGATGGTTGATTGTTTTGACAAAAAATTAAAAAAGAAATTCGCATGGGAATTTTAAGAGGCAAAAAAATAATACCAACTTCTTTTTAGATTTTGGTGAAGTGCATTGAAACACACTGGAAGCTGACATCAGGTTTTCTATATATTGCCCAAGAACTTGATTTTCAGATTTTAGTTTCAAATTTTCCTCCTTCACACTATCCACTCGTTGAGAAAGATCTAATTTCGATAGAAGATACATTGTTTCAACGAAAGAAAAATAAAATAGCATATAGGTTTCACAAATGCAGCAGCATTTAAATAATTCAATATTTTTGGGAAATTCAGGCTCTTCCAAGAATTAGAATACTTATTTCCTGCTTCTTGATCTAAATTTAAGAAAGTTTTGATTTATTTAGAAAAATAAACTAAAATTCATAGCAAAGACATTTAATAATAATTTTTAATTTTTTAGTGCAGTTTAAAATATGATTATTATTTTGTATAACTAGTAATTTGGATATGATACCAGGCAAAAACACCACCTCCTCCCCCCAAAAATGAGTTATGTGTATTGTTGTCTTTGTTTTGTTGAGCTATGTATTTAAAGTTAAATGAGATAAAGCAGCCAGTAGGCGAGCAAAAATCTCACACCACTCAATTAATCAATTTAAAGAAGTAGTCACAAAACAAATAAGGATACCATTATAGGAATCTTCTGCTGCTCAGTTTTCATATACAATTGTTGATAGACGACGATTGATCATTAGCAGTATTGATACCACAATACCAAATATTATTTGAAAATAATTTTTTTAGATATTTCTTTGTCTTCAAAATAATTCTTGTAATGATACAACCCACATACATCTTGAATATAAACAAAATTGTTTTACACCTTAGTCTAATAATTAAAATTTAAATCAAATAAATTTTTGTCTGATAAATATAAGCATAATACATAGGTCAAAATTAACTTTTTAAATCAGATGTACAAGAGCACCCAATTCTTGTGACTTGCGTACACTAAATACTGCACATGTTAATAGAATAGAAAGTAAGCCTCAACATTAAAAATGGATAAAGTGTAAGAACACCAATTATATTGAAGCATGTTTAGGTAAAGAAATCCAAATTTTCAAATAACTGGACATTCATTTGTAATAAATAAAATTACAAAGTTTTTTTTTAATCATAATTAAGTTAGTATGGTTTTGAATAGTAAGGCACACTGCATGCATCCAAGTTAAACACTTATATGCTTGAATAAAATTTTACGTGCACAATACACACACTAATTTTAAACCACTCATGCATTACATATTCATCAATATACTAAATTTATCACCTACTGTGAACAGAAAACAAAATCTCTTCATTTATATATTTTTTTTATTAGACTATTTGGTTTTTGTTCCATAGTTAATATGCACTTCTAAATCTAATTAATGCTTACATATCATTAAATATAAATGAAATATTAATATACCTTCCAGAGTATTTTGTAACTCCAAAACCTGTGAAATAAGCCTCGATTTTTCTTCCATTTCATCCGGACTTAGATCTGGATCCAACACTGTAAAATAATAAGCAAATTCTTATCATAAGTAAAAGAAAAAAAATCCTCTTACGGGCAAAACAAATCTCAATGCCAAAGGGATTAGTTTAAATGATGCATCATGTAAGTTTAAAATGTGCAAAAAAACCCTGTTTTTTGCATGAACTTTGTTCCAATTTTGTACTAAGCATGAATGTTATATGTTTCTAGTATACAATAAGGTTACTTTAATTGATTTTTTAAAAACAAATTCCATCATATACATTGACAAATATGTACCATAAAGATAGAAATTTGACAAAAGGGCAATTGATGCAATTAGTGACCACAGGGATTGGAAATCAAGGCGGTGTTGCCATAGAAATTCATTGGATTAGTTTTAAAATAATTTTGTAGAACATTTCATCAATTATCATTTGACAATTAAACACAATATTATTTTTAATGCACATACAATTGGGTCTATTCCTAATTGAAGTTAAAATATTGCTAAGTCGATTTGGCACTTTCTTAGTAGATGATACAGTTCTAAATTTGGCAACTCCTTTTTTTTTACCCGTGTAGCATGCGCAACTGGGATTTTATGGTAACCCTAATTTTGAATGCATGGAGGATGGCATTTTTTGTGGCCATTTCAAATTTTGCTCTCGACTAACGGTGTTTTCGGTAACAATGGCTTCAGCTTTAGTTAATTCGAAATTTTTTTTCTTGTTTGAATTGAAAGAAAACGCCAGGTTTTGGAATGGTGTATGGATGCCAGTTTAATATCGGAATCCTTTATTTGTCTGAAATGTGGTGAACAAATGTATCTGGGTGAAAGAGACCAGTTGACCGACGGCTACCAGTGGGTTTGTCGGAAAGATATATCAAGGAGGTCCTGCCGAAAGGAAACTTAGCCATTTGTCTCTCTCACAGGTGTTTTTTTGTTTGCAATTTCATTGCCTTTGAATTTTCGCCGGTATCGAATAAACTTACTCAAATCATTTTAATTTCTTTCCAGGATGTACGTTTTTAATTTAAATGTAATTGAAATGAAAAGCAAAAACACTTAATCTTACTACAACTTGTATCGCAACCGTAGCATAACGGCTTTAGCATTGGACTTCAACCTTTCTATACCACAAATTATGGAGCAAGTTCGATTTTCAATTTTTCATTTTGGAATTCCGAATTGGCGACATTTTGGCCTTGTCGCCAACTTTTCAAAAGCGCACCGACCCATAAACGTAAACTAAGAATTCACGGACAATTGTTTTTCCTTAACTGAAAAGAGTAAATTTTAAGAGTCTGACTGTGACATCATTATGCATAAGGCACTGTTTTCATCGATTTCAGATTAGAAATCAGTCACTTAAATTTAGAGATAAAGAAACATCTGTGTAATATAAAAATTTCCAGTGTGAAAATAATTTTATTAACTTTTACAGTACAATTAATGAAAAATTAATTTGTTATGCAAAATTATTTGAACACTGATTATATAAGGAAACTCAGTGTATGATGATACTGCATTCTTATTTAAAGTCCTATTTTGGAATGCACTTCAATTCTGATGTCATGGTTTTCTTGATGTGTTCAACATCCTCCAAACCTTTTGCATTTATCAAGAATTTGTTTCACCTAAAAAGACTGTCCTAGGTAGTTTTATACAGTTCTTGCCCAACTCTGACAAAGGCATTCACAGAGTAAGATCTCATTATTGACAGAAAGGGAGTCGGTTTCTCTTGCACAATAATACCTGGCCCCATGTTGTCTCTGTTGGGATATTTGACCCATCATGAAGTTGTGGAGATGAATAATCCTTCATACTCTCCAGACTTAGCATTCGCCCATTTTTTCTTGTTTACGAAACTGAAAAATGTGCTGAAATCAACAAGGTTTGAGATTGTCGTAGACATCAAGAAAACCACAACGATTATGAATTAAAAACCATTTCGAAGGACTTAAAAAGTTTAAGAAACTTTTATAGTGCAGACACGTATTACAGCACACAGGGACTACTTCAAAACATTTTAAATGGGCATGTAATTTACATAATATTTTCTATAGTTATTAGATCAGTCCTTGAAATTAATAGCCCACACTTAATATTCATAAAAAAAATACACAATTGTAACACTTTTTTAGGAATTACAGCAACTTTGTTAAAATAAACAATTTATTCTAGCAATTATTTCTAAATTATAATAAAGCCCTTATTCTTGATACTAATCAAGTTATAAAACCGTAGGGACATATAATGCAATTTGTTTATAAAAATATTAAACAGATGTATGAAAATCTATCTTACACGGTGGTGCAGGGCTATTAGATCCATTTGTATACGCTGATGGTATTGATTCAAAACTTTGATGTCCAAGCTCGTGATGATCATCGGTGCCTTCAGTTTCGTCATCACTTTCATCTAAAGAAAAAAAAAGAAATCGTAAAGGTTATCTTAATCACTAACACTTATTTCAATTTTAAATAATGAGACAGTGAGTTTCAAACCTTGAGCATCTTCATCAGCTAAAGGAATATTGTTTAGTTCCTCTTGTAATCGTTTCATGTTTTCCGCCATGGTCGATGAAAATTCTTCAGTGACATAAAAGCAAATATTTTAGGAGAAGGCAGGCATGAATATAAATTTTACTCAACATTTTTATATTTGAAAGCAACATTTAGTAGGTATACGTTATTTGACCGAATCTTACAAAATTGGGAGTATTTTTAAATTGTCAACAAATAGCAAAATGAATTGAGTCATGAATTGATCAAAATGAATTTCACAAGAGTATTCAAAATGATATTTTATAATCATTGCCGTATTAATAAAAGAAATTTCACCGATAATTTAATAAAACTACTTTCAATTGAATACAAATAAATTCCCAAACCTTTTTAATTTCTTTTTGACAAGCTGCTGCAGACAGAATAATTAGTGAAAGCGAGTTTAGTTGTTCAAAGTGTTCACACAAAAAAAAGAAAATAGAACAAAACATATAGAACTAATATATGTGACGTCAAAGTCAACTATTAAGTATAACGGGAAAATCAAATGTGCATTTTACTCATGCCAGATGCCGATGGTGGGATAAAAAATACGGATTGCCAAGAATTAAAAATAAAATTTTGGGTTGTACGCAGCAGAAATGTCAATAGTAGACACTAATTAATAATAATGTACAAAATAATATCTACTCTAGTTCTTTACAAGGTTTTTCGCAATCCTATCCAACTATAAAAATGAACTGTGATTGGTCCTGCCAGCTTCGCAAACCCCGGCGCGTTTTTCTCCTCTCTCGTATTGATATCGGAGCAGTTTATCCAGTTGTTCATCTATATCGAAGATTTTACTTAGATAATCGAATTAGAAATTTCGAATTCGTTTTTAAATAAGCATTGTGATTAATTCAGGGGCGAATTTTTTTTTTTGAAGGGGGGGGGGGGGGGCGGCAGCACCCCTCATAGTCATTTAAATTATTTTTAAATGGTAATTTCTGTCAAGAGTTTCAATGTAAAAAAAAATTTAAATTTCTTTATATTTTTACGATGTATTTTTTACTTAATATCAAGATTGATAGAAATCAGCAAACAAAATTAATCTTTTTCTGACATTTTTTATGCCTCATTAATATAGATTTTGAAGTCACCTAACCGCGCTTCTTTTTCTTTACCTGTAGAAGGAATAGGTTTGTCTGTAAGGGGACGAGTAGACCTGCAATTTTGTGGCCAACAAATCTTTACTCCTTGTGTAGGTTCTCAAATTAAAAAATATATCCTCAAATCGACTCAATTTTCTCATTTGTGAGTAGTAGGAGATGGGTGACAAGTTTTTGATTGCAATTAGCATTCTTCAGGTCTACTTTTTGATCAGAGGCCAATTAATGATAAAGATTTAATATTGGGGTGGTATCTCACCCCCTTAAGCTTTATTCTATGTACAAAAAAAATCATGCACTAAAATAACTTTAATAAAGAAATCTTAATCATTATAATTTAAAAATAAAATGCCTAATTCATAATTGAAAGAAAAAGCTTTGATCAAATTGATACTGTATTATTATTGCAATTCTACAGAATATTGTAAGAACCCCCAATTCCGATTAAGCCGCTATCGCTAAATTAGAAGGACTAAGAAATTTATACTCTCGGTCTCTAAAAGATCTTCAGACAGCTCGGGAAAGGAAAAAAAAGGAACCTTTTACTTCGGGTAACCTTGAATTTGAAACTTAAGTTTTAAGGACAAAGAATCGGACCCATTAAACTTGAGGGGTCATAACCACTCCCTTGCCCTTTCACGTCAGAATACCTCCAGTGGGTATCAAATTACTGAAATATCTCTACTTTGGGGTGAAATCGGAGGTCATTGGTCAATTCTTGCTTTGGAGTTTGCGATGTCTAGTCTTAGATTGTTTGTGTCTTTAATCGGTTTTGACAGTGCAAGATAATTGATAAGGTAACAATTGACAAGGCTAGGTAATGTAATTTTTTTGTAAAATTTATAAGAATTTGTAAGATTTTTTTTTTACTCTTTATTTTACAAAATGTAATATTTCATTGACAATTTTTTTTTTTTTTTTTTTTTTTTTTTTGTGCAAAAAAATGTTTGAATATTTGTCCGAATGATCAGAAGTAGAGATTTATCCTACACATTGATATTTAGTATTACATGCAGATGTGTAGTGGACCCGGTACGCGCCGGTACATCGTAAGAGTACTCTTTGGAGAGCCTTCTTGGAAGTATTTTTAAGATTTATTAGTTGTTATTAGGAGTAGTTTGAAAATTGATAATTTTGTTACACTGTCAAAAAGAACATTGTTTCTGAGCTTTCTTGTTTGGGCCAAAAGAGTAGGCTAGATGAAATACGTTCAGGTTTTGGTGAGTATGAAATCAGTTCACTGCGCAAACAATTCTGTTGGCCATTTTCAAAAACTTTGTCTGTACATCGATATTTTCAGGACAACGGCCGGTGAAGAGTTCCTGAAGATTTAATGCAATTCATGAACTTCTCTATAAGGTCATTCTGGTAAGCTCTTCAGAATGCAAGCTTGGCTTCAGTCACCATGAATATTATTGTATCACAATCGAGATCGCGACTAATAATTCCACACGTGGCAAATTTTATGTTCATTAAAATCAATGGTCCTCCTACGCAAAAGTGAAAACCAAACGAATACGTCATTAGCTGGTAAAGGCACCACAGATCAGCTACGAACAAACAAATGCGGGTGGCAAAACAGAAAACGTCCTTCGAAAACTTTTGGAAATTTTTATAAATTTTCCTCAAAATAGTTGCAATGGATTGATTTTTGTATATATATATATTTTTTATCAATATTTACTTTGATAATAACTCATAAATCTTTATGCATGTATTGTAATAAAAATTAGTGAGAAAAAAAAACTTAAAGCTTTTTTTTTTAAATGTTAAACCATGTTAAACCATTAAATGTTAACATGTTAAACCATGTGATATTTACTTCTTGGGTAGTTAACCTTAAAAGTAAAGTAAATGTTATAAACACTTTTATGAGTCCTTTCAATAGCGGTAGCTTTTACATTGGCGGATCCAGAGTAGGGCGAAGGGGGCGATCGCCCCCTCAGTTTTTTATGGACTGCTCACGTTTTAACGTGCGCTGCTCTCAGGCTTTGGATGAAATCAATCACGATTGACTGAACATTTTTAATATAAATGTTCTCATCCCGGAAAATGGAAATGAAAAAGCCGAGGACGAAGCAAGACAACAAAGCAAATTATAGTTTGAAAATGTTCAATGTATAAATGTATCCCCCCAAAAAACACTTTTGAAAAGTAGAAGAACCGCCAACCTCAAACACAAAAAAAACTTTCTTACAATAAAAAAATCATAAACATGATGAAAATGTTGAGCCACAAACACAGTGATATAAAAAAAATGGCCAACCTCTGATTAGAACTCTCGGTTGTGACTCGCTTACGAATGTATGCTTACTTAATTTATTTTTAACATTTAAGTTCCGCTCCCATAAAAATTTACGCTGCTTGAGGTTGGCGCCCGTCATAGGAATATTAACAATGCTTGCGTTTAAACTAATTTATGGATGTTTGCACGAATATTTGAGTTTATGATTTCATTTGGATGGGTAGGAAATACAAAGTGGTGTAAATATTCAAGCTCGTGTAATTTTCAAAATAGTATAGAGAAACTGTGCTCAAACGCTTGCATTTGAATAGTTATTAAGAATTTTTTAAGTAGGAAACTAAAGTGTTTCTGGTAAGCTTTTGTTTGGTTGATACATACATTTTGGAAAGTTTTTATGTGTGGGGGTTTTAAAGGTTAGTAATTAAGACGGGCTCCAACCTCAAGCAGCGTAAATTTTTATGGGAGCGGAACTTAAATGTTAAAAATAAATTAAGTAAGCATACATTCGTAAGAGAGTCACAACCGAGAGTTCTAATCAGAGGTTGGCCATTTTTTTTATATCACTGTGTTTGTGGCTGAACATTTTCATCATGTTTATGATTTTTTTTATTGTAAGAAAGTTTTTTGTGTTTTTGAGGTTGGCGGTTCTTCTACTTTTCAAAAGTGTTTTTTTGGGGGATATCATAAATTTTTTTTAAACACTGACGACTTCTCTTTTTTGAATTTGTCCGTTTCATCGTTTTTCTATTTATCCCCTATGGTAAACCTGGTACCAGGGATTTTCATAATTCTTCAAACTGAGTTCGACGATACCTTACATGCAATAATTATCTTTAAAATTGATAAACCGAAAGTGGTACCAATAACATACCTGGTACTTTAAACATTCATAATTCATCAAAACAAAAGTCCAACATGCCATATTTATCTTGGAAATTGATAAACCGAAAGTGGTACTACCTGGTACCTTAAACATTCATAATTTTTCAAGACAAGTCTAACGACACCCAACATGCCATATTTATCTTCAAAATTGATAAACCAGAAGTAATACCACCTATGGTACACCTGGTACCATGAATATTCATAATTCTTCAAGTTAAGTTCAATGATACCTTACATGTCAAAATCTACTTGAAAATTGACAAACCGGTTGAATGCGGACGCCAGTAACCATCAAAATCGACCACGAACGAGTAATAGAAACTTGTGTATGGCAACTCAACTCCCAAAACTTAAAGAAATACGTTGCCATTGACAAAGATCCTGTCTGCCAAGTTTCAGCTCGATTGGTTAGTTTGTACGCACAACGACCTATTTTGGTGCATAATAACGACTAATCAGTCCGGGACCCACAGCTTAACGTGGATTCCGAATCACAACGAACATCCACACCTAACACAGGAATCAAATCCGGCACCTTTAACTTACAAGGCCAGAGCGTGCATCCCATTGAAAGTTTATACTAATAAATTGTTACAAATAAATATTACAAGTTTTTTACAGTCTAATAAATATTGCAGTATAAATTATTTTTATTATACCAACCATTATTTTGGTTCACATAATAACCCATTGATATTTGACAAAATTTAAAATATTTTCTTAACAACAATTTTAAAATTCACTATGAAATTACAATTTTGATGGATATATGATTCTACAATTTCATTTTACAACGGAAAGTAAAAATCAACACATCTTTAAAAACGAATGACATTTTTGCAAATTCCATTAGCCAATCGCAATGCGTGGTTCATTTAGTCCTCTGTAATGAGTTGACTGTGACGTCAGCTCGTATAACCTCCACATTTATACTTTGCCCATAGTATCTTGCAACAAAATGTGATTGTTTTCATTTTTCAATGGAGATTTCCCGAAATTAAAATGTTTTTGAAAGTTAACTCTCTCTAAATTGGTCATACAGTTCAAATAACACATGCAACTTAAAGAACAAATATTTCTCTTTAATTCTGTCTCTTCAAAAATTAAATTATTTAAATTTTAAAGATGTTATAAGCCATATAATTATAGTCCAATTCGTTCTCCTATACTTTAACATTACGTTAAAACTCACTTAATCCTAACATGTCGGAAAAACTAACTTCCAAATGATAGCAAACCTGTTTGGCAACTTTTGGCATATATATCTGAACCTCAATTACAAGCTGATCGCCTTTATCTGTCGCCAAATTATGAAATGAAAAAAAGTGGTTTTAAATTAATTAAAAATAGAAAAAATTATTTAATGAAGTTCAAACCAGCGTAGGATTTTAAGTTGAAACATTCCGCATCCTATAATTCAATCCGTTTGAAGATCTATAGATTAGTTAGGGCTGTACGTTTGTCTAAATTTTTACATCAAAATCGAGCTAGAACTCGTTTTTTTATTTCGTTTTGGAATTTTCAATATTTTTTTTCTTCGTTGTCTTTTGTCCTAAGTACTCAATTTTTTTTTCTTTGAAAGATATCACCGAGACGAATCTATGGTATTTTTTGTATAATTGTGTGAAGTTTCGTAAGCGCGCTAGAAAATAGTCAATTTCGGCTTTTTCGCTGGAAGTTGTGCAGAGAATAGATACTTACTGTCGTTTCTGCCTTTTTTAAGGTTGGCGGCGAAACGACCGTTTCGTCTGATTCGTAGTTAAATTGTTCTGTCTATCATATTTAACAATAATTTATCCTGAATCAAATAGTTGTAGATAACTCAAATTTACTGTCGTAAATTCACACGTAGCCAACCGTTGTGTCTCCTTTATGTTATTGAGACTTTTCACCTCTTTGTAACATATTCTGTATAATCAAAGTTAAGTTATTCCATGTTATAGTAATATAACTAAAGAGTAACCAAATTTACCTAAGCTATTCAACAGCCCCCCCCCCCGCCCTCCTTAATAAAACTCTGGATCCGCCCTTGAGCTTCTATGATAGAGAACTGTTATGGAGTAGAATGAAAATGTGCATTTTTAAAATGGAGATTGAATTTCTATAAAGTTTTACAGATTGTGTATAGTTAGTTTTATAAGCAATTATTGTTCCCATTTCTATAAATACTATTGTTTCAATTTCTTCAAAAAGTCATAACATATTCCTTACATGTAAAGTAATATTTAAAAAAAAAATTGAATGTAGTTGTAGAATTATACAGGTCATGATACTCACTCTCTCTCTGATAATGGTGTGGGTTCTTTTCTTATGGTTATAAAGAACAATCTATGTTTTTCGAAATTTCACAATTAGTTACAATTTTACAACATTTTAAAATTTTGTGAAGTTTCCAAATTTTGTATTTCTGGAATTTTCAAATCAAGATGATTACGTAGAGAAAATATTTTTTTTTCTTAAAAGTAATGGATTATATCTTTATAATTTATTTTTTGCTATACAATAAAATCCATGAAAATTCCCCAAAAGTAGATAGTCTTTTCAAATAAATAAAAAAATTTCATCAAAAAGCCGATGAAATTAAATCGTTCTTCCTGTTTCTTTTTGCCCATAAAAAACCTAAAACAAGTTGTACGTGGGTCTCCTGAAATTTATATACGTATTTTTTCATATTTCTAAGAAAGCTTCATATTAAAAAAAAAAAAAAAAAAAAAAAAATAATAATAATAATAATAATAATCATAATAATAATAATAATAATCACGTGTTTTGTATTATTGTACAAAAATGTTTATTACTTTAAATTACCCATATATTTCTATAGGGTAATGAAAGTATAGCATTCGGTAAAAAAAAATCATTTTTGTTTTTTCTTCTTCTTCTTCTTTTTTTTCCCTTTTTTTTCTTTTTTTTTTCCCATTTCTTCACGTTTTAGAACATTCTGATTTCAAAAAAATGGTCCAGAAAAAATGTCTGTCTTTGTGTACGTGGTCAGTATAACTCCCGAACAAATTGACCTATGGTGTTCTAATTTGATGTGCGAGTTAGTGGTGGCCATGGGACATACCATTAAAGTTCTTTTCAAAATCGCGCATCCACATAAGGTATAAATCATGAAAAAATCATGTTTTTCAGCAATTGCTAAAAAACGACTCTAACGGTTTTGATTAAAATCTCTGTACTAATGCCTCTTAAGGTGTTCTAAATGACCCCAACTCCTAACTTCCTATAAATATGCGATAAAAGCTTAAAAAGTCGAAAAACGAGTGCCTTTAACACAGAGTTCTCTGTCCTTGAGCATCGCCTATCAACGATTGATTTTCTTTTTCTATCTCACGCACAAGAACGGGCAATGTAATGTCTATCTAATAACATCGCCAATATTGCCATTTTGGAGGAGTTTTTCTTCTTTTTTTCCTCTTTTGATCATATAAAAATCATTGCCAAAAATATCGCCAAACTGGCTATTTTTTATTTAAATGAGTAAAATATGAAAACGGTAAATAACATCAGATCAAAATTTATTGTAATGACAAATATTATACATATACAGTAATTGAAAGTTGGGTGATGTTTCACACCCCTAGTTAGTATATATTAAAAAAAAAAAAAAAAAAAAAAAAACCGGACTTTGTTTTTATAAATTTTATTTGAAACATGAGAATATTATTGAATTTAAAGGTGTTCAATGACTGCGAAGTATGAACTACTTTCTTATTGAATGATATTAACCTCAATCATTTATATTTAACAGATTTTTTTTGTCAATTTCTATTTTTAAATCTAAACATTTAGAATGATTGTTTGGTCTATATTTAAAAGTAATGGAGCATTAAAGGCATTTTAGAGAAAAGGTATTTTGGAAGGGTAAAATGGAATATTATTTTCCCACTCATTAAAATTTGTACCGAGAATTTGTTTTGAACAAAAAAATTGGTTCGTCAATATTTTTTGAGAATTCGTTTTCTGAAATATAAACTTATCATATCTTATTGAAAATTCAACTTTCTGATTAATCCAATGAAATTATATTCAATTCATTGTAATTCTAATGTAGAAGTATGATTGTACTGTTTGGTGGAAGGTTTTATATAAGTTTATATAAAACCTTCCACTCCACTTATATAAGTTTGGAGAATTAACAATCTATTTATGGTGTGATATTTGTAAAAAAATTATCTAAGGTAGAAATGGTTGTTGTGGGGTTGACCACAATAACAGATGAATGAAAGGCAATTCTTAGACGAAACATATTTAATGATAAACTAGAAAAGACATGTACGTGGGCGCTTACACATACTGACCTACTCAAAATTTGCACACCAATAGGAACGAAATTTGAGAGTTGAGTGTTGCAGCGCCAGGTTCAACGTTTATGCGTAATCATTGCGATGTTCCTTTACATGATGGGGGTGAAGAGAAAGCAGGCGTTGATTTACAACAATTGTGATCAAATGTATTCGATTGTTGAAACGTATTGAAAAAAAAAAAAAAAAAAAAAAAAAAAAAGCATCTTAATAACGTTAATCACAATCTTTATACTTGGAACTTGAGTAGTTAAGAGGGTTTTATTTGTAGGGCAATTGAAGCAATGTCTGAGCAAGCATCCCCTCTTTGCATCTTCGTAGATAAAATATTTTTTACTAAATGCCTTTCTTCGAGTAATGAAAAGTGAAAATACATTCTGATGAGTAGAACATGCACACACTGTCACAGGCATTGGAACTAGCTAAACATATAAATCTAGATACCAAGTACAAAATTTTGGAAAACGTATTTTTTCGCCAGGACACTAAAATGTACAAAGTGTACATTAATGAATATCCTAACTTTGTTGGACTATTAAAAGAAAAGAAAACAAAGTGCAACCTTGTTCTTTATCAGAAATCAAAAATTACTGTTGAAAGTTGGCAAAACATACTTACCAAAGGTAAATGCGTTTTGTACAATGTCGCATGACTAAATATTCAACCCCTTCTTTTTCCATGAAGAAATGTTAATGGGATTATTTAATTGAAAATTTTAGAGATTTGATTGTTTCCACAGTTAGAAAAAAAAATATGATAATTTAATTCTACATCAGGATGGAGCCCCATCCCATTGGCACTTAGCTGTACATTGGGTTTTAAAATGATAAATTGCAGCATGGATGGATTGGTAGCAGAGCACTCTACGACCTTATTCTTCATCGAAGTCCGCAGCCCTGATATTACTTCGTGCGATTTTTGGGGAGAAGGGGGGGGGGGGGGGGCTAAATCAAACATGAGATGTTTGTTTCAACGCTATCAACTAAAGTTAAGAAACTTACATGTATATCTGAATCTTTTCAAAGCGTCATACCAGACATGTTAAAAAGAGTGCGGGATGAATAATCGTAACGCCTCGATATCGTTCCTGTTTCAGGAGGGGTTCATATTGAACACTTATAACTGTGTTGAATTGAAATTTTCAACTTTTATTTCAAATGAACAGAAAGGCTTCTTTTTCTCTTAATAATCGTGAAATTTTGGTATAATCTCTTACGGTACGTCCTGTATATATATGTTTCCACTATGAAACACAATGAAAAATATTAAATTACAATTTTTGAGGTAAATTGCTCTCAATTCGAAATGTCTTTTCCTAATATTTTATTGGACTTTGTCAGACGCCTTATTAATTCTTACCTATTTAAATTATATGACACATCTTTAAACGCCTTCAATACAAAAAAGATACAAAAATTCCATTGCAATTTGTTAAATTTTGAACCCAACAATGGCCAAAGGCAAAATGTTAAATGATTAAATGACCAATGAACTTTGATATATTTGAATATGTTTGTGAATATAGAATAACGTTAGGTAATATAATAGAGCGAATCTAACTGACTGCACTTTATTTACAAACTTAAACACACAACAGAGCATTAAGCGATTGTTAAACCCTTTCCGTTTGTTTATGCATGGCTTCTCCCTCAAACATCACAACAAAACACACATGACGAAACCTCTAGAAACATGCTAATGAATATTTAGTCTAAAATTGAGTTACAACAGCCTCATGTTTACCCATTATTACTAACCTAACACCAAATCTTTGAAATTGATCGAGACATGGTCTCTTTTAAACTACCACATAATCAATCGCATCCCTTGCGTCATCTCCCTTTGGCGACTAAGATTGGCGACTTCCATCCTAGTTCATATTCTGGCAACCTTTTACTCCACTGCTCGAGAAGAGGATGGGGATCAGTTATAGGAGCGCACTCATCCAAAGCAAGTGATTTTGTCATCCGCTAATGACAGCTTCGATCTGATGGTGAGACATGTGTGTGATGGAGACACTAACACTGTTTGATGGCAGACCTGTTTCGGAAAGACTGGATTCGGCATGTATTGCTGCTGGGGTAGTTATATGATCCGTTAGACCCAGGAAAGCGTCAGAATTATTCACTGCAAATCGGAGAATGATACAGCTAGGAAGGTAATGTTTGGCAATAACCAGCTTTCAAGATTTTAAATAAATGTTGTAGATGTTAACTTTTTTCTCAAAGACTTTAAATTTTTTTTTTTGGGGGGGGGGGGGAAAGGGAAGGGTTGTCTTTTTCTAGTGAGGACTATACTAGGTATAAATAACGAATAAAATTTTGGTGGGTGGAATTTTGTCGAGAACAAAGTAATAAATACAAAATTTCAGCTGATAAACTATTATTCTGTCATATTGAATGTTAACGTTAGCGGCGCAATATATTTAATGAATACCATGTAATATTTAGTATAAATATGTTTTGGGGATATCACCCGTAACCTCAGAACATATTCTAACAGTTTAGTGGGTTCAATTACAAAAAACTTTTAACATTATTTCCGCTATTATAAGTTGTCTAAACAATATCAGTAGCTAAAATCCATCCAATTATATATATATATATATATATATTTTTATGGAAAATTATATTACTTCAGTGGTTGAATTAAAATTTAAAAAATGCTTTAAATGGAGATTATAAATTTTGGGGTGATTTATTTTATGAAACGATATGCGTTAACCGCCCATTACCCACTTTTTAATTCCTTATAAAGTAGATGAAATATTTTTCAGCGTAAAAAGTATTTATATTATTATGAAAATATTATTTTTCCTCTTTAACGAAAGAAACTTCCTTCGAAAACTGAGGAATAATAAATGTTTTATCACTGCACGTAATAAAGGAAGCTAACTAAATTACAAGCAGTCTGCTTCAAAACCAGAAAGGCAGCAGCTTTGAAACGTTGTTGCTAAGTTAAAAAAAGATTTCACGTATCACATTTATACCTTATATATTATAAATCTAATATATTAAAGTTAATGAATCTCGGAGGACTCATAAGATTTCTCGTATTGTTTGGAGAAAAATACCAAGGCTATTGGGGAAAATATACTAGAACGGAATTAACACAACTGAGCTCTGCTTACAAATAATTCTTTTTTAAGAGATCAATAGGTAATAAAATAATTTTGAAGCTATTAAATAACGTGAATTTTCAAATCTTAAACATGCAATGAATAAAACGTATAAAACTATAAATACATATTTATGCTTTTTAATAAATTAACTGATTAGAGATAGTCGAGTATGTATTTCTTACTGTTTATCCATATTAGTATTTTAATACCACAAATTACTCTGGATAATTCATGTTTGTGGAGCTTTTATGTGATTCCTGCATCTAAGTTTTTTTTTTTTTTTTTTTTTTTTTTTTTTTTTTTTAAAGTTAAACCTTGTATTTATATTCAAAAGTTGTTCAATCTTGTGTATTCTTAAAGGGCCAGCTTCAGCATAAAAAAGAAACAGATAGAAACAACGAAAATGTTATACGAAAGCATAAGTTGGATCTTTTATTTCTGCAATGCACTTAATACCAGTCCCATATCAATTTCTAACTATTCTATAACTTGATTTAGAGATTGAAACCTTTCCTAATTTCAATCCCTTTTTAAAAGAAGAATGCCGTCAAAGTGAGAGATTTTTTAAGAGTTGTAAATCTCTATAACCACCGGATTTCGACATTGCTCTAAGGAAATCAAACAGAAACCGAAAACCATAAAGAGATTAAACTAGGATTAAAACTTTGTTAAAGAGGGAAGGAGTACAATGAGTATTCTGGCATTTCGTTTATGTAAATTGCAAATGCTACATATTTCTGTAGACGTTTGCAATTTACCTCATGAACCAAATACTGCATAAACTTAAGGGAGTTAAGGACGAAAAAAATGCAATGCAATTTGAAAGCGATATTTAATCGACTTTTCCCCAAATAGGTAATTTTTTTTTGTATTATGACAGACACTTCTTCCAAACGACGATACATTATATAAATAAAACGGTAAGGTTGTTTAAATTTAAAATAAAAACTGGGAGGGGGCTTTTACTACGCTTGGTCGAATAATACGTATTTTCACATGGTAGAAAGGACCGAGGAGACACTTTAATCTCTACAGACTTTGCCCATATTGCTCGACACACAAAACGTTTCTCTCCTCGCAACATCAGACGAAGCCCTCTTGCATTTTTAATGAGTCTTGACAACAAAACTTTCGCATCCCTGGAGTCCTTCGTCTAGCCGAGAACGAATTTGAAGTGAGGGTCATGTAGTGACTACAGCTGGTGCAAGTTGGATTCTCATGCATAAGCGATGCACTGCATAATTCAGAAGCCTTATGCATAAACTACTCTTTCGGCATTTTGGTAGAAATGTTTGGATGCAAACGTTACGTTAATTGGGTTCGATTGTATTGGAGTTTCGATCAATTATGAACTACGCGTCTACTCTGTCTCGACGTGTCTATTCTGGATTTGGATTTATTAGTGGAATGGCCGTTTTCATCTGAATAATACTCGATCCGCATGACTGCGTAATGACTAGTCGTGACATGGTGCTTACAGCGGACAGTGAGTAGATTGTGCATGTGATTGATAAGTGGCATTTGCTAATTCAGAGGAACGTTTAGAACTGGGATGTTTAAATAGATCAATGTGTTTGTTAAACAATGGCTGTGTTTCAATTTGTTACGAAATAAATCCATGTTTGACAGTTTTTTTTACTGTTTTAATAAAGTGATAAATGAACATTCTTGTATGAATGGAAGGTGGAAGTTCATTGAATTACAGGGAAATTAAAATGCTTATTTAGATCAATGTGTTTATCAAACATTGGCTGGTGTTTCAAATGTTATGCAGTAGAATTTGTTTTTTGATCGCCTTTTTTTAATGTGTAAATAATGTAATCAAGGAACATTCTTACAATGCCTTTATATGGGAGTCGATTGAATATATTTTCTAATTCAACGAAATTTTTTATATAAGGGATGTTTAATTAGATCAATGGGCTTTTTGGTGCTTTTAGATCAATGTGCTTTTAATTTATATGAACGTCGTTTTGAATGGTAGGTCGGAGTTCTTGTCTAATATCTCTTACATAGATTGCTCAATTTACAAACTATGACCACTTAATAAATAAAAATCTTATGCAAAATAATATCTTGGTTTATTCCATTTTAGAAAATATTTTTGGCGATGTCGAATAGAGCGCTATAATATTCTAAAATTTAGATAAATTTCCTTAATGTTGCATAAACAGAAAGTTTGAGATTTTTCTCTTCCTCAATTACGAAAATTTCTCTATTCTTTAAGCTTCTAGCTTATAAATTTAATTATTCTCTATGTAAGACCTAAAATATAGATGTCTATCTAAACGTTTTCCATGATTTAATGGATTATCCACAAAAAGATTGAAATTGAATTCCATCTCGTTTTCTAAAATTCTTATATTTCCGTAGTTGTTTATGAATATACCATCATCAACGTCAATATCCTAATTGTTCAATGTTCTTCATCATTGGAAAAAAGCAGATAGATAATTTACTGTAACATAGCCATTTCTATCTATTCAAATTCTAAAATATTGAATTATTCATTCATTTGCATCAATATACTCACCTAATTGGATGATTCTATTGATTTCAACAAACTTTTACAACATAAACAAACCTAGATATAAAACCTAGATATATTTACTTTTAGAAACGAACTACCTAGCATTTCGGATTTTGAAAACTTAAATTATATTGTCTTCTGTTAGGTCCATAGATGTATCTCTTATATCAATATTCATAGGAAATCCCCATCTGATATTTACATGAAAAGATAAGCTGCCTTTGTTTGCAATGGAAGGCCCCTGTAAAAGGATTTTTAGCAAAATTAGAATAACGAATGAATCAGTTTTCTGCAAAGATAGTTTGGTTTACCTAACCTCTGTATCTTAGTTTTGAATCTTTAAGTTTATTGTATTGTTTATTGAAATTGAAAGTAAATAGAAATTGTTATTGAAGTCTTCATAAACAAAGTAAATTGTTCCAGGACTGAAGGAAAACTCTAACTTTAGATTTGAATGACTAGGTGTTTATAATTTTGGTGTAGAACGCAACATGTAATGTCTGTGTTGTAATCTCGCATTTGACTTTGTATTTTTCAACTTGAGGGCGTAACTGAATATTCAGTAAAGTGCTATAAATATTGTCTCCCTATTTTTGACATTTAGTTTTTAAATTAAAATTGTAGAGCTCTCATACACAACTGGTTATTGGAGTTAATGAAATCAAATAATAAATGTAGTTGTTTTATTCTATTTACAGATAATAAAGGGGGGGAAAAAAGAAAAAAAAGGGGGGGGGGGAAATGCCAAATATGTATTTCACACTTATTCTCAAATTAGCCAATATATCCATTTAACTAGGAGCTGCGGAATTTATAAATATCATACTTTCACAACAAACAAACTTTTTGCCCTGGGCCTGAGACCCAAGGGTATTGTTTTCAATTGGTCAAAAGTGTGGTCCTGTGACCGTCCCTACTTAATGATTGCTCATGCGCAGGAAAGGCATTGTGGGGCATGCGCCTGCGCCACCTGCTTGTATAAAAAGACATGTATGTTGATGTTGTTCAGTTGCAATGATGTATCATTGTTTTATAAAACTCAAAAAACTCACACCTTGTAATGGGCTTGGACTTAAGGGTAAACTGTACATTGGCCCTAAGCCGATTATTGCATAATAATTTTCTGTGTTGGTCTCGTAATGTCTGGATAATGTTTTGTATCTGATTTCGACGCATTGAATGACAAGCGTTTCTGGCTTTTAGTAGTTTAATAAAGGCTTTGAATCGAATGTGTGCAACGCTATAAATAAAAATATAACACAATCATTATATACATCAAATAAATGAAATAGTTTCCTCAGATGTAATTATAAGATATGTACATCTTTACTTTTATTACTTAATATACGGTTCTATGCAATTTTTATCGCTCTCGGTTGATCAATAAACTCGCTTTAAAGTCGGATATGTAATATTCAACACGCTATCTTTAGTTTGATCCCAGAACTCATACGTGCTTTATCAGATTTAATATGTTGTTATCTATGCAGAGATCCGTTTCTTCAAAGATATATCAGTCGCGAAAAGACATCAGTTGAGACATCCATGCTTCCTTTAAAATTGATCGACCCTTTATCTTGAGGCTCAATTCATCGGCATCGTTTGAGAAGGGTGAGAGAACCCTTATTTGCTAAGGAGGAAGGGTAAATTGTGATTTTACCCCGTGAAACTAGAGTCGGGACATAAATTTACAGCATTAAAATTTAAATATTTCATTCTTTAATTGTAATTATTTTTAGTTTCGAATAATAATATATGGACATATGTGATAGATTAAAATAACTTTTTACTCTATCGGGAAAATATAATTTAATACATGTAAGAAAAGAAGAAAATGGAAGATTTCAGTGGGGTCATAATTATGCCTGTCCAAAGAAATAAAAAATTGAATAATTTAAGTAAGTGAGAGAATTACTTATAGTTAATTTCTTTTAATTCGTTATAAAATAAAAAATTTCATGTTTGCAAAATTTACATGAATCATCAAAATGTGCTTTTTTAAGTTCATTTTTCGTCTACTATTACTGGCTATTTCTAAATGTTACTGGCAATGTATAAAACACTAGCACTCTTTAGAATTCCTAGGTATTCTATATGCAGGCAGTTTTTAGGTAAATATCAGTATTATATGCTTTTCCTAGGCATTGTGTGTATATATATAGTAACATACATTTCTTGTATAGAAATTACCCATGGATAGTAGGCTACCGGATACAGTTTTTATATATTTTTTCTATGAAAACTAGAATCTAGGAGGTTTATCATATGAAGAGATATATTATTGTCACTCAGTGTATTTTGAATTAAATAATGTAAAATAAAATATAAAAATCAATATTATAAAAATTGTCACAAGTAATATACTAAATTCTATGTTATTTATTCATCCTGAATGTACTAGAAAAATTGCAAGGGTCCCCAACAACAAGAATATGAAAAGATTATGATACGTTCTCCACTAAAATTCAAAGAACTTCACTAAAGCTCTTCCGACAGAGAAAAAAATCCTGTTTCATCTAAATGCAACCTACTTAATTCCTGAATATTTCTTCTTACATAAAAATTGAAAATATAGAAATTTTTACATATTTTGTAAGGGATATGTAAAAATTTTTATATTTTCAATTCACTAGTTTAAGATAAAGCAAAAAATTGTATACACATCAAATCCAGTGATCAGTTCAGACTTTTTTTTGATAGTTAACAGTCTGTTCTAAACATAACTTTTTATTTCTTGACTGCATGATGTCTATTTTATGTAGAAGTAGCATTTTCGCTTTATATACTGTTTTGTTGACTTTGAAGCAGTACTTAAACACATTTTTTTTTCATCTTATTCAGAAAGCTGCCCAGAATGACTTTTGAGTGATTTTAAAATTAATTTTGAAACAAATCTCTATACATCTTTCAGATGGATTTATCCCTACAGCTATCACGCTATACTTCTTTCCGGAAATACGAAAAGCTTCAATCAGACATATTTATGTTTCACTAAGTTGTTTCCATGAACCATTGAAGAAAAGGGGTTAATTTAGTTAATAAGTTTAGTCTAGTAACTAAAACTAAATGCAACTTCATTTGGTAGGTATAATCAAGACCTAAGTGTGAGTGCATTAATTTGACAACTTCAAGTTTTCTTAATAAAAGAAGTAATTGTAAGTGATTTGTTACTTTAACATACTTTATCCTTTAAATTGAAATAGTTTCAAATTAAATTATCTAAAACTATTTCAAATATCAATATCTGAAAACTAAAATGGTGTAGTTATGGCTCACACAGTATTTATTTAGTGTTACTTCCCTCCTAAGCGAGTTAATATATAGAAAAAATATATTTTCCATGTTAAGAGATCTTTTTATTTAGTTTGACACTAAAATGCTTTTGACCTTTGAAATCTAACGATAATTCTTTTTATACACCCAACAATTTCTCCTATACAATAGCAATACATGTTGTTTTTTTTTTATTTTATTGAACAACATAGAAAATCCCCGTATACCACAAGGTATCACATAGGGCTTACAGAAGTAAGTAAACACCATTAGTTAAAAAATACAAAAACAATATCCATGGGACAAAACAATATACAAACAAAAATCAAAATCAGCTATCAATTATTGTCCTCTATAAGAATTATCTAATATTGGAAAATTAAGTACGTTTATAAGTATCTTCAATACCAATACATGTTGAGTAACGGAATTAGCAATCGTTCGATTTGACAGAATAGTTTTGGAGGAACCCAGGTGTTTTGGTGTGAATTCGCAACGAACTCCAGATCTTAACAAAATTACGTTTTGATTTGAAGATAACTCGAGTTGAGCGACTATTGCCCTACCTACTAACACATTTGTTGCACGTACTATTATTATGCGTACCATGGGGTTTGTGAAAATAGTTGAATTTGGAGGAATGAGCATCGCTATTGATGTAAATCAATAACAATTTGAACATGGATACTTTTGACGTCCTGCAGTAGAAAATGCAATTTAAAAAGTTATAAACTTTAAAAGCACGTCCAAGTTAAAAGGATTTATCTACTTTTGTAAGCTATACCAAATTAATCCAACTTTTAGTATTTAAACTTTAGTTACTTTCTATAACTTTTCTTTCACAACTGTGGTTACGTATCTAAATAATTTGCAGTAGAAATACCAATCCCTAATAATTTGAATAAGACATAAATAATAAGCAGTATGAAAACAATGTGTTCAATGTTATTCAAATAGTAGAAATGAGTTTGGGCAAAAATATTTTCAAAAATAGGTCTTCAAAGTATAAAGTTAGGACTGCATTATATAATTACATTGAAGGCTGAAGCTGATATTACTTTTAATTCAGTTTATTTTGTTCAATTCTCTTTGTACTTCAACAATTAAACAATAGTAAATCTATGAAAGATTCTAAAAATCTTTGTTGATAAGAACAAATCGGAATTTTTCTTGCCATCAATAAAAAGTTTGGGAAATGTAAATTAAACAGTTTTTCTGACATGTTGAAACAAAAATTACTAACTTCTAAACAGCTTGTAATTTTTATTTTTGATATCAAAAATCCAAAGTTTCTGATGTACCTTTACTGAGTAATTCAAAACCTTGCAAATTTCTTAGCATAGATGCAAATGATTCTTCCATGCTCATTTTTCAAAGCTAAGTTTTTTAATGTCATTGTTATTTTTTTAAAGCAAATATAAGGTAAGTGACCCAAATATGGGCACTACAGTAAAAAATGTTTAGTTCATAATTTTGAATGAAAATTACAGTATTTACCTGTAAAGCAATGCTAATGAGGTGAAAGGATGCCAAAAGTCTTCCGTTTTTATAATTCAGTACGTCATAGCAAAGCAACGAAGCGATATTGCGTAGAAATTGTTTTTATAAAGTTGATTCATAAGCTTTTCTCTTTTATTTATGAAATACTACCTTGATTACTAATCCCTATTGAGTGAATTAAGATGAGTTTTTTATCTTTTAAATGCCCTTGTCGCAAATTTTAGAATTTTGTCCATGACCGTCAATTTTCATTTAAGTGCTTAATTTTGGGTATATTACGGGCAAGAGTTACAAATATGGGTACAGGTTCCCAACATGGACACTGTCCATTAATGAAACTATCGGATGTTTTTAATTCAATTATCTTTTTTTCTTTCTTGTTACCCCCTGCAAGGAGAATACATTGAACAATTTGCAAATTTTTTTATCCACTGAGACAGAAATTAGAATAATTAAAATGCTTAAGGGTGCCCACATTTGATCACTTACCTTACAAGTTTTGGTGGTGGTGGATATGTACCACTAAGGCTTTCAATGTCTCGTGTTACCAGAATTTTTAAAGGTAGTCCTGAAACGTCTGAGAATCGGTCGTGATGAATGGAATGTCCACCTATTGAGCGAATGCGTATATAAAATGGCTGGCATTCGATGCCGACGGGAATTCGATGAAATGAATGAGTAAAGGATGCATTTTAATATATCGAATATCATGATAATTCCTTATTTAGAGAACTGGATTTTGTTCATCCATCCGTTGATTGCTTGAAGAATAGGAATGGAATAATAGGAATGGAGGCATGGACTTTCGAAGTAGATTGAATTCTTTTAGAGGACAATGCCAGAGGGGATTTGATACATTTATTAATTTCATTGAACAAGGTCGTCGAGGATTTAGAATTTAATAAAGATGTTGAAAAAAAAACTTGTTTGATTTTAAGGTTGATTTTGAGGCTTTACATAGCTTTACAAAAAACTTATTTTTTAAGATATTATATAGGTGTGTTTAGGATTTGTAGTTGGTTGTACTTTTATATGTTTATTACATTCAATAGGGAATATGAATTTAAAACTATATTGCTTTTCTTCAATTCATTCCAGCTTTTAACATTTCATCAGTTGATTACAAAGATATGTCGTTTCGTTTTATAAAATCCTTTGTTTTTAATAGTCCATTTAGTTGAATAGAATGTTTTTTTTTTAATTAGAAAATATTAGACAGTAAAGTTTTCTAATAGTTTTAATTGAAGAAACTAATTGAACATTCGTAAAGCATCCATTAAACAGCAAATTTTCAGAAACAAGAGTTGTTTGATCAAATTTGACTTTCTTATCCTTTCGTACATTTATACGTTTCAGTAAAATGCACCTTCTTTCTGTAGTAATTAAATACAACCCTCATATATTATCCACAACCGAATGGTGGTTATTCACGTTTCCATGAAATTTCATTTGATTGACTTAAGCAGCCATTTTAAAGAAAATTTGAAATAATTTACTCAAGGTAATTTTTCCAAATATATAATTTTGTTTGTTGCTTTTATTTGATAAGCAAATTAATGCATTTATCAGAAGTGGTTTTGTATTTGATTCACAAGAGAAAAAGAAAAGCGTATTTCATTAAACGGTAACTGAACTGCAATTTAAGTTATAACATTACTAAGGGCAATCTTACCTTTATACAAAAATAAAGTGTGATATAACTTAAACATTTTTCTATCATCAGTCTCAAGAAATTAACATAGCTCTAAATTTGTGTGATATTTTGAATTCCATGATCAAAACTATGAATAAAGGCAAATAAAGCAGATAAACACTTAGGAGCATGCTTATAATTTGAAAATATACATTAGCATATAATAATTTTGAAAAGAAAAAAGTATCTTTTGAAGATCATTGTTTAGAAGAATCCTAAAATGGAATTTGAATAAATTAAAAAAAAAAAAAAAAAAAAAAAAAAAAAACTGTTGTTTTTATATGAAACAAGAATTGAGACAGTGCAGTTACAATACTTTGTATGTAACTTATGCAAATTAGAATTTCTGTATTATTTCATGATAATAGTTATAGTTTCATATATGTATTATATAGGAAAAGTTTTGAACCGATAAAAGTTTGGCATATGCTAATTAATATTTTTTTAAAGAAATGGTCGTGTGCGTTTCTTAAGTTTCTTATGAACATTAATTTCTCCAGAAAAATTCAAGGTGTGAATTCTTTGTAGTTCAAAGGATGTGAATTATGACATCCAGTTTTCATTACCCGTTCTTCATTTCTTGTAACGTAACACCTGATAAAGCGTAAGCTGCACAGGTCTTTAAAGTTTTAATATCACGATCTGGTGAGAAAAGCAGGTGTTCTTGATATTGAAAATTAAAAAAACCAGATAGACAGAAGCCGTATCAAATGTTATAGAGGAAATTTTAATGAGCTGGTTGTGAAAACTGGATCGCCTACTTTACATAATTCAAACTACAAAGGGGATAAACATTGATTTTCTCTAAAGCAACTGACGTTCACAAAAAAATTAAGGGCAGCACCTTTAATTTACAAAAAATTCTATATCAATCAGTATAATAGTTTTTGTTTATCTTAAGATTTTTTTTTAATCTCATTTTTTTTTTTATCTCGAGACAAGCTTAAAATTTTCCCTAGTCGCTAAATTTCAAGTTCAAAATAGTTTCGATTTAATTTTATTCAATGAATTGAAGGAATACCATGGTTAATCAAGTAATGGAGCAAAAAACTTGTGGATGTATAGAACTTATTTTTCCATGTGTGTTTTTGTAAAAAGTCATAACTTCATTATCCTTATCAACAATGTACAAAAATTGAAGTAATATAATCCATAAAAACAAAGTTTTTAATATAAATTCTTTATATGTATTGGCAATTTTTAAGTTTATGTGCAATTGCTACTAATTGAGCTCAGATCGAGTATTATAGTGTTTGATCACTAAAAACAAAAGATCTATTCCGAACTATTTACTAACTTCTTTTTTTGCCCCAAAACCTTGATTGATTATATTGTCATCTACAACGAGTCAACGAACTACTAAAGCTGATAAGTCTGACGTAAGGCAATAAAAACACATATATTTTATCTATTTTGATTAAAACAATTTTGGCAATAGGAAAGTGTTTCGACAATTTTCGGTAAAAATTATCTCAATTATAGCATTGCTACGCAACTCAAAGTTGAATTGATTGGACTTCTCTCCATAATGAATTTATGCATTGACGTTCAATTATGTTATATTTATTTTGATTGAAATAATTTTGGCAACAGAAAATAATTTCAACAATGATCGGTTAAATCTGATTTATTAATATCCCGAAGGGATTATAGAAGCGTGTGTATAAGCGACCTTTACTGAGAGTGACAGCTCCTAAAATTTGTTCGAATTCATTGTCATCGATATCGAATCTATCTGCCAAGTTTCAGCCTGATTGGATTACGGCAAATAGGTTAATTTGGCCTCCACAGAAACATACACACCCATCCACACATACACCAAATATGAAGTTAATATAAATGATTTAAAAATAAGTAGATGATCGATAATTGATTATGATAACGATTCAACCATGTTAAGAAATGCATAAAGATATTTTAAAAAATAATAATAAAATTAAAATTTATATTCCTATCTACATGCTTCTCACCTTCCCTTTCCAAAATCATTTAGTTTCCATGCTCTAGATATAAAAGTAAATACCTGAATAAATCCTCAAAAGTCTTTGCAAAAATAATTAACTCAAATCTAATCCATTGTTCGCGCTGACATGTGCAACTGGCGTTTCGTTTCTTAAATCTTTAATTAAACAAGACAGTTCCCAAGAGTTTACTCACTTTGTCGTTCATCGCGCTCTTGTAAAACCTTTTATGTGGGAGAGAAACAACCGTAGCAAAACAACTGCCCTCCATTGTAACAATCTTGAAAATTGAGCAATAAGTGAAAATCGTTAAAAGGGTGCAGTTAGAAAACCAGTTTCCGGTTTGAGAAGTTTGATCTGATAAAAACCCAAACAATCACTGACAAAGAAAATGTAACTAAAGTGAAGGCAAAGAGATAAAACATGGAAACCCTAACGAAAGGCTTAGGGTAAACGTTGTGACAGACATAGACAGTTTTTTCTTTTTCTTTACGCAATGTTTTGCCATTCGACGATCTCTAGAGCTTCGATCTTGAATAATCCGCTGTAATTGGAGTTACACAAACTGTTTTTTTCGGAACGATTTATATGATTTTCTATTTCGAATGTTAACAGTCAACCGGAACTCCGACCTTTTCGCAATTGTTGGAAATTCCAGAAAAGGCATTTAATTGCTTTTGAGCTACAGAAGAGCATTTATGTTGCTTTAAATTAAAAGCTAAGTGAACTCAAAATAATACTTACAGTGTAGCCGTCCGTAGATAATAATAATAATAGAATGATTTGTAAGATAGCTAATTACTTTTTGGGGTCTAAAGAGTAATGTAAGCACCTGAATCATGACGACCTAAATCTTTGTAAATTCTATATTTGAATTTTGATTTTTTTGGTTCTATTTGGATACGAAGTTTCCATCGTTAAATGATTTTTATTGCTGTGCAATTTAAATTGTTAATCATTGAAATTTTTAAATTTACTTTAGAATTGAGATTAAACGATCGATATCATCCTGACTTCTAGATCAAATCAGTCGAAACTTTCATTAATTCCATCGAGCTTTTCTTTGCAATGAAGAAATTTAATGTTGAATAAATATCAATTCATAATCGTTTTGAGACACTAAAAATAATATTTAATTAATGTAAACTTACTTTAGGATTAAAAACTTTCTCAGATTTATATTCACAAATATTTTTCGACGTTCTCGTTGTATGATTTCTTTAAAAAACTGCTTTAAAATTTTACGTTTGCATTTCTATCAATGCCACAGTTATATTAAATCTAGTTCCATAATTTATTAGTTGACTTACGTAAATTAAATTACCTTAGATGACTATTAAAATTTAAAACTCACAGATGCACAAACTTTCAACTAGAACGTATTAGGAGAATTATATACTTCGCCTCTGTTTTTTTTTCTTCTCTCAAACAGGTTCGATTAAAGGTAAAACTAATGATCTTTCGCTTACATTTAAAACAAATCCTCACGATTCGTCCTTGATTGAACGCTGTATCGTGCATTCCGCGGGAAGGAATTTCCTTGTTTTGACGGATGTTTTTTTACCTGTTTAACCGATGAGGAAGTTTTCAATTTGTCTATCATTTTAAAATGTCAGGTCTCACCCGAAAAATGATTTTCAAGTGAGTTTTGATTGATTAAATGGGTCATAAATCAAGAATAGACATACTCAGAATATTTGTGGTTAAACAATGTTTTTGTGTCTGATAAAATTGAGAACAAGATAATTTAGTTGTGTCAGAGGTTTGTAAAGTAGAATAAAAGTATTTTTTTGTCTGTAGAAATAAGAGTTTAATAAGTTATATAGAAAACATTCTTTCATCCTACGTTTGCACATGCATATATATTCGATTTTTTTTATAAGATGAATACACGAAGCTTCAAATGTACCACAGATCTTGACATATTTATGCATTTTCCTCAAAATAGGTAAGTTAAAATGCCCATTTTAAAGTTTATGTTCTAGTTTTAATGAATTTCAATGGTCTCAAGTTTGAAATTTTTTTTTCATTCGAGCACATATATTTAAAATACTATACTTGTTAAAAATCAACCGTGTTTATATTAGTTTACAAAGCACAGTTTACAAAATTGATAAAGTTCACAGAATACTTCTGAAATAATACAATACATAATCCAAGTGGACAAAGCTTAAAACCAATCTCATGCAAAATAATTTTTTTTTTTTTTGCAATATAGTATGCTAAATAACCCAAATTAAAAACAAATTATAGTTCGCAGCTCAAAATGTAAGTTATTTACTAAGTCGGAGTAATTCATTCATTGTTCCTTGATGATCCCCCATTGCATATCTAATTGTTTCTTAAAACTCTTTACATTCACTGAATTTACAACAACTGTAGGTAAATCATTCCTTTCTTTCGCTATCCTATTATAAATATATACCTATAATTGTTGTAAATTCAGTGAAATTAAGGAGTTTTAAGAAACAATTACATATGCAATGGGGGATCATATATATATATATATATATATATATATATATATATATATATATATATATATATATATATATATATATATATATATATATATATATATATATATATATATATATATATATATATATATATATATATATATATATATATATATATATATATATATATATATATATAATATATATGTAAACAATTTATCACTTGCCTCCTGTAGTATGTGTTTTCTGCCATTAAATAAAGATTTTATTTAATATGTTTGCCATATTTAATCAGATTTATTTTTTTACCATTAAACTAGATTGAAATCAAGCAAATAAAAATTGAATAAAAAAAAATAAAAAAATTACTTGCATTTCTACGAAAACTTTTCATTTGACAAAAATGTTATTTTAATTATTTTCAATTATGCTTTTCATAGCAACTCTTTTACTGGTTTTTTGTAAAGTTGGCTGCAAATTGAAGAAAAGTCTCGTTAAAAACATTGAGGGGAATAAATTGAATTGGTGATCGACAAAATTAAAAATAAATATTTTATCAAGTCAAACTTACATTTATAAGAATATTTTCTTAAACATGTTTGTTTAATATTCAAGAAATTGAATTCAAATTTCAAAAAGATTTATACGCATTCATTTAAAGTACAGCACTTAAAGGCGACACTTTGTTTAAAATGGAATCGCATAGTTGCTAACATTCTGCAGAATTTAAAAATACATTTTGAAAGCAAACAAGTTTCTATTCTGATGAAAAGAATTTTTTTTATAAAACTGTATCTGAGGAAAATAACAAAGTTTATATTTTAATAATAAAGAGGTTGCCTGGAATAAAAATTCAAATGTATGGGGGGGGGGGGGGGAAACTTCTCATAAATATACAAATAATTTATGTCGAGAGATTTGTATCGCAAAAAAGTTATAGGTTTAATAAATCTTTTATGTAAATATTTATCAGAGTCTAGATTTATAAATGCTTTATTGTCAATAAATTACCCAGGGTCTCTATTTAAAAGTAAAGTTAAAAAGTGTGAAGTTAATATTACAAAAATAAAGTTTTAGGAAGCAGATAAAATATCTGCTCAAAGATATTTTGATTCAGTCAAGTAATAAGCTTAAAACATGTAATTGTTTTCTCGGAACATATAGTAGTGAAAAAGATTTTCAAATCGAAAGGTTATGCGTCTCTAAATCAAAAAATAAATTATAAAGTATTTCAACCAAAATTGAAAATGGTTTTTAAGAAATTAAATCTGTCTTGTTCTCAATGAATGTGAGAGTAAGATGCTAGATCTGAGGTGGTAAACTCGTCTTTTGAAAAAGTTCGAAATTTCATGGCATAGTTATGTTTATCGTTCTTTTGTTCCTTATATCCTTTGTGAATATCTCGTACAAAAATTCTATACATCAAAATGCAAAAATTGAAGCAAAAAACTAGAGTTTTGTATAGAAACTGCAAAACATACAATTGTTAGATGGTTGTGGCAATGAATCCATACTATTATTTCTGGTAAATTATTATGTGCTGATGTATTTTGTCAAAATAAGTAATTAGTATTGATTTTGTAGAACATTTTATCGAATCATAAAAATAACACCTTCCCCGCTATTATTTGTTTTTGCAAACATTATTTTCCTATTTACTCTTCAAAGGCATTTTTTTAAATGTATATTTAGAAAATAATAATTAAACAAGAAAAATATTAATAAAAATAAAATTAAGGCGCAAAATAAAAACATCTCACAGCAATTTAGAGAATAATTTTTCAGACCGAGAGGTGTTCTCAAAGTCTCAAGAGTTATAAAGAGTAGATTATGAATATGTATATTATTAAAATTTTTAACCTATTTAAAAAAAAAAAAAGAGCTGAAAATCAAGTACAAATTCAAACCGGGGCTAGTTGCATTTTATTCGATTTCCAAAACTGCCTAGTTGCATATTAAACCAGCTTATTAGAGCTTTAGATAAAATAATACCTACCCAAGATCTAGTAAATTGTGTTTCTAATTTATTTACAGAATTTTTAAACATAACAGCAATACAGGTTTTTCTCGCTTCCTGAAAAGTTGTTTCCCCGAGGCAACTAAGCATTTTTGGAAATGGACAACTCATATATATATATATATATATATATATATATATATATATATATATATATACACAACATTATATGCCGAACTAATCCAAAAATATTAAAAAGTTTTTTTATGATTTATTGCAAGTAGAATAATACTTACCAACTTATATATTAAATTTAAGAACAATAAATTGGCGTGAGTCACGTCGTTTTAAATTTAATAGTTATTTACGTCATTTTTTTTTATTTCATAATATATATATATATATACAGTGTTTATCTGACTATCAATTCTATAAAAGACAGAGATATTGCTGGTTCTTGTATTACAAGAATATGGTGAACATAATAATAAAATTATTTTGCACGTGCAAACTATTGAAATATGTTAAACCTTGAAAAGTGAACAATCCTGTCACGCATCTCCATTTATCGCGATCTATCCTACTCGTACAAGAAGGAAAGATCCACAAACTGTATTTTGAAATTGGCAATTTTGAATGTCTGCATGAATAAATGTTTTCCTTATATAGCCAGAGAAAAAGTACTGTTTTAAAGCGAAATGAGATGGTAACAAAAGTTCAGGAGCCGTTGGAGATGACAGGCACTTCTAAAGAATAAAGAGTGCGTGATATGTGGCTGACTTTAATGCTGCTGCAACTGCATTTCTTGACGGGTTTGGTGAATATCGATTACTGAAGAGAATAAATTTGAGCAAAAAAATAAAAGTTAATAATGTAGTCATATTAGATTGAAGAAATAACATTTTTATGACGTGGCTATAAAATATAACTGCTAAAGAAAATCATATTGACTTCACTTTTAAAACCGTTCAAATTGCAAAAGGAAAAGAGTGATATTTTTTTGATGAATTTCAAACACAAAGACTTTCCTTTTTATCAAACGGTAAGTTTTCTTTGAATTTTGAAATAAGTATATAATACTCAAGTTGGGAAAACAATCTTTTTATATATAAATGGAAAAGCGTATAATGTTTTATTTGAATATTGAGTACATTTATTTTGCCATATGATCTAAGAAAAGTTTGAAACTTCAATGCCCAAGAGTGATGGCATTAGGCAAAAGGTTTTTTTTTTTTTTTTTGAAATATATCAAATTGAAAAATATTGAACTACTGAAAATGGCTTAGATGGAATATAGGAACATTTTTCAAATTCTATCGATTTCAGATTCTTTTATGTGCAGTTGTTATAGTAGAGAAAAGAATCAATCTTGATTGAAAATTACTCCTTTCTTCAGGGAATAATCAACAAAGGCTGTTGATGTAATTTGTGAAGAGTATAAAAAGCTTTCAAATTCGTTGGATTCGATAAGAACAGTGTAGTATAATGATAACAATGGTACTTCAGTTTCAATAAAAGTTTTAGTTTTCATGAGTGTATTTTATCTTATAAACTTGAGATCTTGTGAGTGCTATTTGTTTATATTCTGATATACGAAGGATTCAGACAGAAAAATATAAATACCATAAGAATAAAAAATAAATTACAAAAAATTACAAAAAAAAAAAAAAAAAAAAAAAAAAAAAACTGACCATAAAGTGGTGTTATTTCAAGCAATATTTTATATTTTAATATATTTTTTTTTTATCTATGATATTTTTTTAACATCATTATTTATATTTTAGAAATTTTAATTAGTGAAACATTTGCGTGAATTAGAACTTTTTATACAGCTTATTGAATATTTTTAATCTTTGAATTCGTAAAGTGGGTATTTACTTCCAGCAAAAAGAAAATTTCAAAGCATTTTTTGTCATTTCTTGTGCTTAAACCTTTTTAGACTGTTGCTTTAGAAGTTAAAATCTGCGATTGATATCTTTCATTTAATATTAAATCTTTTTTTTATCAGGCACAGATACATCATTATTTTCATTTTATGTTTTCTTTCTTTATATATATATATATTACGATTCATAAAAAATTGCGAGTCATAAAAATGTCTTATTAATTAACTTTTTTGAAAACATTTTGAAATGTATAAATTTTGAAACATTTTGATATAATTTTTTGTCTATATTTCAAAATGTTTTCAAAAAAGTTAATTAGTAAGACATTTTTACGACTCACAATTTTTTATGAATCGTAATCTTCTTTTACAAATAAACTTATCAAAGAACATGTCCTCATTAAAGCCTATGGTTTCATGTAAGTTACATTAATAGATATTTGTATAGACTACTTCTAATGAGTTTATAAAATCAGCAATTATATGACATAAGAAATGTGTTATAAGTAAGTAATAATTTAACTTAATAGTATTAAAAATACAATTTTTACATTTAACCATACTATAAATATTTATTTTCATGGATTGAAAATTAAAATTTGGTTCGATACTCTTTCTTTCAGAGATCGTCGATTTGATTCGTTACTATTTATATATTATGATAAATGCATAAAGTTCAAATTAACAAAGAAATCTTATTTTACATTACAATACATTCTCATTAAAGTAATTAATCACCTAAAATTATGACTGTTCGTAGAATGCGTCACTTTTTTTTTTTTTTTTTTTTTTACAGAAGTGGATGATAGTTTTAGAAAGCAGCTTACCCATTTTAACAGTCTGCCGTTTTACACCAAAGAGTTAAAAATAAGTCAATTTTAATTGCATACTTCCCAATTGACATTTCACTTTATAATTAGTTTCAGATTTCTACAACTTTAATATTAAATAAAAAAAAATAAAGCATGATATACATGTAAAACTACATTAAATTATTTTTCACTTTAAAGATATCCATATTTTAACTTATCCATAATTATAAAACCCATTAGACAGGTTGCTTCTGAAATATTTTTAAACTCAACAATACATAAATTTTGATTAATTTTTTTCTGATTTTCTGATACTTCGCCACCATCTTGAATAAATTTACAAAATATTTGCTTTATTTAACAGGTTCTCCATCAAAAAAATACTCCTTAATTAGAATCCTGAAAGGATTAACTAAGTCGCAAACCAGAAATTATTCATAACTGTCGCTTACTAGGCTTTTAATTATGCGAGCGTGCTTGGAATAGCAGGAAGTTTCATTACGTTTGTTTTTAATAACACTGAAAATTATGAGAGAACTCTTCGAATAAGCGGCATATTTGTTTTCTATTTGTATAGTCCTAAACGATGTCATTTTACTGTGGCAGAAAACACAATAAAGAGATAATTAAATATCTTAGTCCGATGACAGCTTTAATGACTCAAGTGACATGATTAACTGTTAATTGAAACGAGTTTTAATATATAGTTTGTAAAACTCGTCTTTTTTTAGCTGCTTGTTCAGGTAAATATGAATACATTCATAATATTATCGTTTGACGAAAAATTAATTCATTTTAGTAGAGATTCTTTAAAGGTTACTATCATATTTTGTTTTAGAAAACAAAAACATAGATTGTCTCTGTTCGAAGGTTATTTAGTCTTAACTAATTTATAATTTTAATAGCAATAAAATCTTTATTTTTAAAAACTGCAACTCTTTTAGAATCTTTTAATAATTACCTAATTTGTAACAGTGATTTAAAGAATCTTGTTATAGATCCCACTATAAAGTTTTCGGCGACCAATAATAGAACGTTTTGGTTTTTATTACCTCATTATCTTTTAACACATCTAAGGTAAACTAACGAACGAAAGAAGTAAGCAAATGTACAGGATGCTTGTGTACCTCGAAGAAAGCCCATAATACTTTAAGTCATTAAAAAGAAAGAAACTGTCAGCAAATGAAACAGTATTTCACAGTTTTAATAACTTTATATTTATAATGATTTCTTTACACTTTAATACTGGGAAAAAAAAAAAAAAAAAAAAAGGAAAAAAAAAAAAAGACCACTTTGCAATAAGGTTTTAAGAATAACAAAAATGAAAGAAATATCACCAACATTTTTTCTTAGAAATTAAATTTATAAGGGATGACTATTTTTTGTCGTTCCTAGTATTTGAAAATCTAGGATCTGCTCTAAAAGTATTAGGAAAAAACTATTTGTACCTTTGTGATTTGTTAATGATTTTCTATAATTATACAAAAACAATATTAATTAAGAGGACGATTATTATAATCTTTTTGTTAAGGTTCTGGAAATTTCTATAAAATTCCATATTTTTTTTTATCACTTAAAGTTATCTAGAATGCATCATATAACCTAAATCTTTAGTTCCATTACTTAATGTTGGAAAACACGTTAGATATGAACAAAAACATTTTTCGAACCTTATTAAAATTCTTTTGAAAGTAGCGGGTGGAACTTAACGGGCAGGTCGGTTTATACGCGTTTCTCATACATTAAACAACGAGGATAAAACGTTTTTATTGACATATTGAAAATAACGATTTAACCAAACGTCGAAATACGAATTTTTTTCTAGGGGACTGTACACTATGTTAAAGCTAGTAAATGCAAAAAATATATATTTCCATTTATGAAATTTCAGAATTAATTAATTTGTGATAATTTAAAAACTGTTTCATTAACTTTAATAAAATATAAAATAATTAATAAACTGTTTAAATTTTTAAAAACTATTTTTAATAATTAAAAACTGTTTAGTTCAAAGATTAAAAACTTTTTAATTTTAAAATCAAAAACAGTTTAACTTTTTTTAATTAAATATAGACTCTTAGTTAATTAAAAAGCTGTGTAATAAAATAAAAACGAAAGATGGCTATATCTTGTATTTTAATTGATGAAATAAAAAAAAGAAAGTTAGTGTAAGGTTTTTAATAATTGTATTTATGGATTAGTGTTTGCCCTAAGAAGCTCCTAAGTATTAAAACTCAACCAAACTTTAAAAAGTTTAATGGCAACCCCATAATATTATGCCATATTTAGATTTAGCATAAAATGTTGGGGCACTCCTATCATTTCATAAATAAAGTAATAGTTTGTAATAATTAACATTAACTGGAAGTATCTTTTATAGTGGTAATACATTACGTTTGCCATAAATAATTAATATCCGCAACATTACCCAAGCATGACTTAACTCCGAGATAGAAGACAATAATTAATAGCATAAAAACACATTTATTCAAACATTTACAATAATTACAACATTGGAATATTAAGGCTTGTAAACAAGTTAAATAGGAATTGACAATAAACAACATTCTAGTTATCAATTTTAAATCAATGTGGATATTCAATATTTAACAATTCATTATTTAAATTAAGTTCTTATGAAAATGAGAAAATGCTTTTCCTGAATGATTATTTATATTGATTGATTCACCCCGACTCCTAAGATAAACCGACCTTAAAATAATCCAATCACCAGCGTGCCAACTAGCTGACCGCACTTTATAGCCTTTTGATAAAATAACAAACAACACTTATTGTGATCACCCACACACGCATTAAATTGATGATGCACTTGTTGATGCCTGTATAGTGTGTTGGCACCAATCCTCAGGACTCCTGTTAAGCCTCCAAACGAGTTGACGGAGCAGGAGAAAAACTCCTGCAGTTTTCGACTAAATTTTGATGGGTTACTATTGTATGAACGTGAATCTCTAAAATGTCTGTCTGAATGTGTATATTTTCTTGTGTACTCAGGTTTTAAACTTTTCGAAAATTCATTCAATTTTCCTGTCATCAAATCGTAGGTTTTGGGTCCACCCTCTAAATTTCAGAATCATTTTAATTCGTTATCTTATGGTCCTCCTACGTGTTAATCATATACATGATTGGATAAGCCTTTTCTGTTATGTTTGAGGCAGATGACCGGGCTTACCTCAAACCGCAGATCTTACCAATTCAAAACTCACCTTAGGAAACTCTTTGTTAAATAACATAACAGAAATCCATAACACTCAAAATGCTATACCTAACCAATGGTTGGGAAAAGGATGCATATAATCAAAAAGTATCCTCTTTTACCAAGACCTTATAAGTTCGAAAATCACATTAATATCAAAAGTTGTTATTCAAAACAGCAGTTGGTGTCAGATATTGTGAACTTAGGTACAACTTTTTAACTGAGTGTTTACTCCAAAATATATTTCCTTCCCGCTTAGTAAAAGGCCTTCATACCAAATTTCATAATTTTCCAATGAGTGGTTAGTAATTTAAATAATGACACGTGATTACAATTAAAGTTCAATTTCAAAAAAGCATGACTTTTTTCCTATGCCAGATCCTGGCTTTTAAAAAGCAGTGGTATATCACAAGAAAAATCATTTCGAAATAGTTTTTTTTCTTATGCTATACTGTTTCCCACTTCTTCAAATATATATAGGTCAGATTTCAAGTCATTCTGACCAGTAGTTTTTGAAACTTGTGATCAGCTTTTTGAAAATTGAACTTTAATTATGGATGCTCTGTATAAAAAATGTGCTATACATTTTGCAAGAAGTAAGTTTTGAGAAATGTGCATCAAATTCATTCCTCAATAGGTTCTATCCAGTGATCGAAATCATACTCCTAGATCAGAGGCAACACACGCCTAGTATGGGAAATTGTCTTCGTATTGCATGTGTATTGTGATGCGAAGAAAATGAACCACAAAAATGCTTAACAATTACTTTTGAAAAGTTCAAATTTGAATAGAAAACATTTCATGTACTGTAGTTTTTTTCTTTTGTTCTGAAAAGTTCAGGAACAAAGTTTTACAATTAGCTTTGTGGTTTAGTTTAAATGCAACAATAGTGTATTTCTAATAATTTACATTTTGGTTGCTGATTATAAGAGATATGAATAATTCGTTTCTTTCAAATTTGATTAAAAATACAATATCGCTTTAATGTATTGGTCATAATGTAATGTTTTCTCAATGAAATGTATTAGAAAGGAAAGAAAATTGAAACTAAGGGGAACAAAAATTTAAATTGAGTGGATTTTAAAATTACAGTACACTTTGGACTTGCTAGTAATTTATTTGTCAAAACATCCAATTAACGTTTAAAAAAGTTCCGTTTTGAAATTCCGAATCTTATATAAACTGAAAAAATAAAAATAAAATAGCTACGTAAAGGGTTATATTAAAAATTTCTTATAAGAATAAGTTTAAATAACATTATTGCCTTAAATTTTAAACATCTAGCTAATAAAAGTTAAAGGTTTCTAAAACACACCAATTATTTTATTTCAAATTTTGTCAATGAGCTTTAATTATTGTTATTATACTTGGCAAAAAATTATCCGTCTTACAGATATGCTTTGGCAGATATTGTGGTTCAAAAATTATAAATTAGGACTATGAGGAACAGACTGACGATCCATTTGAAACTTTTAATTTTAATTTATAAGTTTCTCACAACCATCTTGAAATATTAACGCTGACAGTTTAACTAATAAAACTGCAAAAAAAAAAAAACTTTGAAGTAATGGAATGTGATTTGATTTTTAAACTTGAATGGAAATAAAAATTTGTTGAATAGCAATTTTTCATTTTACATAAAGCTATATTACGAAATTGCTGAATAATTACTTTTATAATTCAATAAATTTAAAAGAGTTCTTGGTATTGGGTATCACATAAACAAATATAAATAAAAAGCGCTTAAGTTATACGAGACAGTGAGCGCCTAAACGAACCATCCCACAATTCGATTTTTGCTGTTTCTACCCCGTATTTTCAAAACCATTCATGCAAAAATCGACCCAAATGAGATTTATATAATAACCAACTAAGTTAACTATTAGATATACCACATTTGGCCCATTCTTGCATGAATGATTTTGAGACCCTCATATATCAATGCAGGAAACCAAGAAAGAAAAAGCCAAGTATTAAATAGATACTCTTATAAGCTCGATTTTTCATACATTCCTTATAATTACTTCATCCATATTAAAAATGAAAAAGTATAATCCTTAAATCACTTATTTAAAAAAATTATAATCTTCTTTCTTTAAAAAAAAAAAAAAAAAAAAAAAAAATATATATATATATATATATATATATATATATATATTGGTTTTAAATGGTTAATGAAGAAATTAAGAAATAAACTTTGCAAAAAAATTAAATAATTTATTCATAATTTTTACTTTTTCAATAAAAACTTATTTTAAAAATCAGGTAATTAAATTTCCCAAAATTCGTTATGAGATTACTGTGCTTTTAGAAAATATTTTCAATAACTATAACAGCAGGTGTTACTTAAAAATGAATTTTTCTATGATGTGTTTAATTACATAAAATTCAACACATTTTGTTGTTGTTTCAGGCTTAATATATGAACCTTTCAGCATTCCGCCTCGCTAACAAATCATAACTCCAAGATGAAAGATCAATTCTCTATAAATATTTCTCTTCCTACGGCTAATTATATTAATTGGGATATTATGCATAATAACTGGTTATTTTACAAAATAACTATCACTATTGGTTAGTATGACAAATTATTATCAGTTTCTTAATATTTATTATATTAGCTAATTATTACACATAAAAAGTATCTTGTTAATAGAATAAAATGTGCTAATTTTTATTAAATTTGACACATTAACTAGGTATAATAACTGTTAGCCCATGGTTAATATAATAAATACTGGATTGTAAAGAGATCTTCCTAACAAAGAGCAAATTTCCAATGTGGTTGCTTCTGTTAGAAAGTGTGTTAGGAAGCAGTCAATCGCAGGTGGTCTAGGATTTAAGAAACGTGACTGCAAAGGAAAGTGCTTATCATCAAAATGCAGTTGTGGAAAAAAAAAGTTATATTCTGTATAATTCGAAATGTTATGACAGGTTGTGCTGTTCTAATAAATAATTGTTTACAGAAATATGATTTCGCAATTTGACATTTTTTTAAGTGTTTCGTAATAAAACTGAATTAAATTTTTTTTTTTTGGAATTATTTATAATAGCGGCAGTGCTTTGGTTACTATATAAAACGATCATTTAATTTAAACATGAAAAAATCCTATAAAAGTAATCATATTACCGGTTTACATTGGGTATTTTAAAAAATAATTAGCAAAAGTAATGAATTTATTTTTAAATCTGCCTTATTAACCAGGTTTTGTTTTGTACTTTATTTAATAAAATAACCTGTAATTTTACATAATAGCAGATTTTTATCAAATTAGCTGTAACATATGCATTCGATATAACGATAGGTATTAAAGGGTTTACAACTCGGCATTGAAAATAGCCACTGACTTAGTTTCTTTACAGCTGTCGAAATTGGTCAAAGTTGAGGAAAAGAAATATAAAATCTTAAAAATCGGTGTAATTTTATGATGAGAAAAATATGCGTAGAAAAGAAGAAAAAAAAAAGGTTGTTTTTCCAACTTAAGATACGAAGCTTTTGTGAATGGTATCAAAAACGTTTGGTAATTTTTTTTTTGTTAAAACTGAAAAAATAATTTAGTGAAAATTGTCTCTCTTTTTTTTAAAATTCTTTTAACAAGAAAGATTTTTTTGGCATTCCAGATTGTTAAGTGGTTAAGGTCACGTGCACTAGATTACAAGAATTTGAGTTGAGTTTAATTCCCGATGGCTATTTTTTTCAATCGTTTTGGAATGCTGAAAAAATGTCGGAAATTTTCAGCATATTTATTTCAATTAGGGGTCTGAAATTAAATAAATTCAACAAAAAGAATGAAAATCTAAACAAACCCCATTAGGATGGTGAAGTTATCAGCTCAAGAAAGTAGTGAAATCAGAAAGATGGATCACAAATTACATCTTACTTATATTCCATATTATGTAATCGTGATTCCCATGCTTCCTGTAAGTGTACTATTCAAAGGACTATGTTTTAAGCAAAACATTCACTTTGGTATTTTGGTGAAATTATAAAACTTCCAAAATAATTTTCTTTGTACACCACAAACTGGTTTGTACTAGTTTCACATACAAGTAGTTTCAAAATGTTAAATTCATATCTGTCAATGTTAATAATACCACCAAGAAAATAATGCATGTAAGGGAATCGGGGAGTATTTCATAACCTCAGTTGTTATCTTGTTCAGTTCCCAAAAAAAAAAATGCCGGCATTAGTTAAAAAAAACTATGCTCACAAAATAACTCGTTTGAAAAATTGGGTGTGCGCATTAAATTTATCATTTTGACTTTTAGCTATTTATTTAAAATGCAGTAATACTATTTCAAAGTTTTCGAAAATCTCAAAATTACTCTTAATGAAAAATTCTAGTTCCATAATTACGCTTACATGAAAACTAAGTTTCCCATTCGTAAAATCTATCCACAAATATTCGAATTTAAAGATCTTATCACACTGAACAATATTCCGATTCCTAAACTATTCGAATCAAACATTGTCACGGGAACTCATGAGAACGTGTAATTTCAAAGCAGTAATTTTCTCCAAAATGAGTAAACTAACCATCATTGTGACTTCAGATTCATGGCCAGTTTGCACGCATGACTGCCCAGTTATTCCTCCCTTTTCCATACTCCATGAAAGTTGGAATGTTTGCGTGGAAGTCGAGAAGCCATTCCGACAACATAGCAATTCACGTTTATTGTGTTCCGGTTTGAGCCTTCATGCGAGCTCTGTTTAATGTTTCATTATAGACTGAATGACAGACTCTTTTTCTGAAATGTCCGGTCGTCAGTTTTGCGAGAGAGGAGGAGAAAAGGTGCATTTATATATCTTGATCATGTGAAAACTATTGGAAGAGACCTAATGTGAAATATTTCGACCGGAAAATTATAAGCATGAAAAAAAAATGCGCCTTCCAGAGGTCTCTATGTTCAGTTCTTTTACTATGTGGTTGGTTGGTTGTTTTCAGATTATCTGGCGCCTTCAGCAACACGAGGGCTATAATGCGCCGAAACATTCGTCATTAGACATGCCAACATACATTTACAAACACCTATGCCTAACACGGGACTCGAACGCGCAACCTCGTGGTCTAGAAGCTAGCACGCTAAGCACTATACCGTTTGGTGGGCTTTCCGATTTGGAAATAAGTGTGTAGAAACTGTGATTTTACAGGACTTTGTTCTATTAGAAAGAATTTAAATTTATGCATGTAATGAGTTCAGGTACTAAAACTTCATAAGTGTTGAGATAGTCTTACTCGTTTACCAGGTATTAGTATGGTATCTTCCTTATATATAACAAAAATAAAATCGATGTACAAATTTAATATCAATCATTTTTCTGTCACAGAAAATTTTATTGCTCACCTTTATAAAGATAACTTAAAATTTTTCTATACATGTGGTTTTCCCTGGTCTCTTTCGCGCCCATTAATTGTCTAATGATTTAAAAAAAAAATTTGTTTGTTTTGTTTTGTTTTTGAAACCACCAACTGTCTATCTTATAAAGTGCTTAACACAGCCAAATACGTCTCGTAATTTTGAGCATCTAGAAGAATACGAGATCGAAATCTTCTAGTGTAAACCCCTCTCTCCAACCCTACCACACCAACGAGAGGACATTGAGGCCAAGACAGATTTAATGTGCACCAGCCCCCATTAGGTACACACCGATATTTGGCAGACCGAGGACAGAACCCGCAACCCTCCGGTTATGAGCTCGATACTCTACCGCCTGGGTTATCGGGAGCCCCAAAAATTGGTTCAATGAATCAGTTTAATAAACATAATTTGTTTTCTTTTGTTAGATGCACGCGAATTTCATAATAGTGGCTGAAACCAGCTTATTAAAAAAAAATTGTTGAATGACTCAACTACATTTTATTTTTTATAAGAAATATTACAAAAGGTTCGAGAACTTGTGCTCGTGAAATTTCAATTTTCCTTTTACAGATTGAAAAAGCGATCGCTACTTTTATTCATTCAATGTTTTATGTGAAACTTGAACAAATTTCATTTCGTTTGAACGATAGCAGTAATGTTAACTGCTGATTCAGTAAAGATACACTAAAGAAGTTAGCAAACAAATTATGCATAGAAAAGAAACAAATGGCTTTAATAAACAACAGCTGCAACTAATGCTATCGTGCTGTTTCAATTTTGTTTGATCAGGTGAAATATGGCTGTAACCGTATGAATAAGATATCCATTTATTGAGATATAATGCGACAGTTTTACTAATAGTAAATTAAAAGGTTTGCGAAATTACAGTTTATTTGAAATCTAATATTTATTTTTATAATATTTAGAAAATGCTGTTTTTTAATATTTAATTTAAATACATTTTCACAACTTTTTAGACTATTGAAGTAAGAAAATATAATTATAAAGAATAACTTAAACTAATTTATTTTTTCTTTGAAGTTTTATGGTGTATACACACCTGTTTGATTTAAAGAAAATAATCTCCCACAACAGACTATCTTCCTAAATAAAAACACCGAAAGGTAGAAAAGTGCAAAATGACATCGCATAAACAAGTGTTAAAATGCAAGTTTAATTTATTTCTTATGTTACTATTTTTTAATCCCTTTTTGTTTCACAGAGTTACAATTGTTTCTGTTTATAATAAACCAAAGTGTCAACACACATTCAAAATCTAATTCATTTTTACTTTGCAGCATTTCTTGATTATTTTTACAATCATCCAGGTTGTAGAAATATGAAAATGCTTAAAATTTTTAAAAAATTGAATATGACATCTTTTAAAATATCCTCCTATTTGGAAATAATTTTATTTTTGGCTAATGTTGACAAGCATAAGTAAGAAAATATACGTACAAAAATTTGCATTTCCTTTGCGAAGTTGTTTTGGTTGCTGCAATGAAACTTTTATTCAGACAGCGTGTATTTTAGTAATTGCGCAATTTATGTATTCTTAAATGTTGTTTTGCTTTTTTTAAAAACATTTTTTTAATGTTAATAAAATAAAATTAAAAAAAGAAAGGAAAAAATACCCTTTAAAATAATAAATTATATACGAATTATAAAACCGCAACAGTTCTTTTAATCTATGTGTAAGAAAAGCATTAAAAAAAAATAATAATAATAATAATAAAACATTTATTGCAGATTTAACTAATTTGGAAATGTGTTAGAGTGTGCAATTACCACATAGATAAATACAACATATTTAGAAATTTATAACGTATTTATTTGATTATAATAAATATATTATAAATTTCTAATTTTATTACTTATAGTAGTTGACTGAATGCCCATGAATATTTTCCGCGTTATTCAGACGTCCGGCTTAAGAATAACATGTTTATATAAATTCACACTAAAACTTTTAATGAAAGATAATTATTTTTATTATTAGTTAAAATTGAAATCATACAAAAGAATATTATTTTATAAACCAAATTTATTTCAATATATAATTATGAAAATAAACTAGAATTTATATAGACTGCATAGATATTCAAGTAAAAGATGTTTAGAAATTAAAAAAATATATAAATTTTATTTTGATTATTTAGGTAATTGAAGTTACTTACTGTCTATTTATGCCTTTGAAATTTCATAATCTGTATGATTTAGACTTTTACTCTAGAATAACATATTCACAAAACTCCAAACTAGAACTTTTGTTGAAGAAAAGTCTTCCAGTTCGTTGAGGATGTAAGTGAAAACACGAACTACTAACTACTTCCTTACCACATTTTATAAATTAAAAATTCAAGGTTCTAATTAAGTTGAAAAAACAAAATAATTAAGCGTGTGGCATTTAATTTTCATTCATGCGTTTATGGACTTATTTTGTCATGAGAAAACAGAGGCTGTACATCGTTCCAGTTGTCTAAGTCCATGGGAAGAGTTCAGAGCGCGACTTTTACAGTATCTACCTCAAAGCCTAGAATTAGAAAGTGTAACAAGCAAAAACTTTAAGCACGAAAGCGCGTGCGGATTGGAATGTCAGTAATGTGAACACGAGCAACTGAGTCCGGGGAACGAAAAGTGGTGTAAGAGAAATTTCATTGTTTTAAGATTTAAAATCATTTAGTTTTCATTGTATTATGCACTAAAGTTGGCAAAAGTGGCACTGTTGTCCTTTTCTCCATTGCTCGTAAGAAGTAAGTAAATGAGCCATCTGATCTCCATATCGAGAAGGGAGTGTTCCTTCCACTGATCTCTACTACAACTTCTGGATTGTTTATTAGCGGTTTTTACTGTGAAAGCAGACGATGTCATTTGAATACTTCCCCCCATAATGCTTTGAAATAGGTTGCCCATAGTTACAAACAAATTGAACTAGTTTTGGGGGAAGTTGATAATATAGATTTCTATGGTGATTATTAAGCCTTCTTTAACTTCAAGTCAGTAACCAAGCATGTGTTATCCAGAAGTTGTAGAGATCAGTGTTTCCTTCGCCCTCTCATTGATGTTTGAAGTGGGGTTAGCTTGAATTTTGATGTTATCTGAGACAGTGTTGCATTCCAATCGCTAGAAATGATTTTTGGTGGAATGCGCTTGTCACGTACACTTACAGAAATTTTTTAGTTACTCTGAAGTAAGGAGTAAAAGTATTCGATAGAATTCTGGTATTTATGAAACACCTTCCAATGATAGCATTGAGAAAAATCAAAATTTCTTCTTTTTCTCTGAAATGCTATGCTCCGACTCTTGAGAATCAAATTTTTAAATCTCTACAATCTCCATCAATCTGCCCATTCTGATAGCAAAATCTCCCTTATGGCTGTGTGGTTAGATGACTGATTTCCCATATCGAGAATGCCGGATTCGAATCCTGGTTTAAGCATGGATGTGCTTTGTGGTTCGGAATCAACGTTAAGCTGTAAGTCTAGGCCTGCTTAGTGGTTATTGTGCACACAAATAGGTCGTTGAGTCTAATAATTAACCAATCTAATTGCAAAAACAGCTCTAGAAGCTCCGACAGGTGTCTTCTCCTTATTTGTGCAGTGGTTGACGTAAGCGATGAAGCATAAATGTGGTATGGCATGTTTGCGTAAGAATACGTATGTTTGTGCAAGGTTTTCTGTTACTAGGGTGAAATTACCCTTAGTAAAATAAATGTAACATTGAATGCAAATTAAACCTAGGCTTGATCAATGACTCTCTCGAATGCATATTTGGTAGACTGAACTCCAAAATAGCATGTTCTGGATGATATTTGATACATAGTATTTTGGAAAATTTAAAATGGAAATTCCCGTTTGACCAAATGTTTCAGCAGATGAAACTTGATTTGTTATATTTTAAATTTATTAGCTTCCCTAATCCTAATTTATACCACCCATGTATTCCTTTTCAACTTCCCAGTATTGAAATTAAATGTTTACCCAACCTTGTAACGTTAAGTCAAACAACATATTAAAGTTAATGCGAAAAATTATTTGGATTGAACTGAATATACAGGATATTCATCATTAAAATGTGCTTGTTTAGATTAGTCTGTAGCTTATAGTAATCAATTCATAAATATTTGTGTGTGGGTTTCTGAGTTCATGACAAAGTGGTATTCATGGAAAAAAAAAAAACATTAGTTGATAGTGGGCTACTGAAATCGTATTTTGTGGGTAAAAGAACTAGAAGAAAAAAAAAACTTTAGTAAAAATTTTCGCTGCCAGTTGGAAATATAGAACTTAAAGCGTTTACATGGGACTTCAATCTGTCGGGTGAATTTTCTCAGGAAATTTGTGAATGAAGTTTAATACCAAAACGAATCCATTAAGTTTTGAAAATAATATTTCATATGCTTTCCATCTTGAAACGCTATTTGCGAAGATTTGACCATTTTTTAAAAACTATTTTCCCTTTGTTTAGTATTTTTTTCCCTTTTTTAAATTTTTTTTTTTTTTATTTATTGGAAATAATTTCCCTGTGGTATCAGTGGTATATAAAAGTGTATTGTATGTTTACTAGCTAAAGTGACTGGCGTATCAAAAAACTGTGGCTTGACGTTGCAGGGTACAATCCGGTTCGAATTAGTTTAGTCGATAGCAAGAAATGAACATGTCCCACTTTACACCTAAATATAAAAATAAAATTGCATTACCGGTAATCTGGATTTATCAAGATACCTATAGAAAAAATTGCCTAAGTAGATCTAAAGTTATTTTCACACTCCTTAAGGGATGAAAAAAGGGGGAAATAAAGGATATGTATACTAGCTGAATACTCGTGCTTCACTACGAAATTTTAACATGTACATTTTTGCAATCAAAACTCATTCATACATTCCACATTTCAGACTTTTAATCCCGTTTCGACTCCTGAAAATTGGTTAGTCAAAATCGGAATACCTTATTTTTTTTTACGCTTGCTCTCATTGACATTTATTCCAAATTTTACAATTGTGACTATATTGGAAATGAGGTATTGGTATATTCCTCATATGAAACTTTCAGTCTCTTTTCGACCCTTTAAAATTAGTTAATCGAGATTGAAATAGCTTACCTCATTGATACTTGCATCAAATTGCAGAATTGTAACAGAGTTGTAATATGTTAGAAAGTCTCGTTTGGAAAGTTTCGATCCTTTAAAATTTGACAAAAAAGTTGTGACCTCGTATACAGGAAATGAGTCATTTGAGATGCAATCATTTTTAATCTTTGATCCCTTTTCGACACCTTAGAAATGGTTGGTCGACATTGCAACAGTTTACTATTTGTATGCTTTCCCTTGTTAACACGTGGACCAAATATCAGCTATGACTACATTGAAAGTTGAACATTTGTATATCTCTCAATTGGAACGTTTGACCCCTTTTCGACCCCTTTAAATTGGTTGATCGAGATATAAATATATTACCCTTTCTATGTTTGACATTTGTACCGAATTTCTTTGCACTGGAAGTGAGACATTTGAAAATATCTAGTTCGGAACGTTTGACCCCTTTTCTATCCTTTAAAATTGGTTATTCGAAATCGAAATAGCTAACTTTTTCTCGGTTTGTCAATGTTGACATTTGTACTGAATTTTAGAGTTGTGACTATATGGAAAGTGGAACATTTGACCTCGAATCGATTCCTTAGAGGTGGTCAGTCGAGATCGGAATAGTTTACTTTTTCTATGTTTATCCTTGTTAACATCTATACCAAATTTCAGAGTTTTGACTATGTGGGAAGTGGGAGAATTAGTTATAAATGAGTGAGTGAGGGTTTTGCTTTTTATGTATACAGACAGATTTCTACCGGCTACTTCTAAAAAGCGTTGCTTAATTATGGCTACCTTTATTTTAAATTTAATGGAACTGGTTCTAATACCAAATGTTAAGCCTATCCCTATTAAATAAAACTTTATCTGCCATCGCAACTTGCTGTTTAGTATTTTTTTAAGTTCATATGAAAAGTTATCTTGAGGAAATTCAATGGAAGTCAGATTTTAGCTAGTAATAAAAGCCAAGCTGATAGGCAAGGTTTTTGGTTTTTCATTAAAAATAATTTTATTACAATGTACAAGGTACCCCATAATGGAAGAAGGAGCCTATAATTACTGAAAATGCAGAGGTTCTAGTTTTTAATGCTATCTTAATAGGATAATAATATAGAAATTAATCACATTAACAAAGCAGTAGCAGTAAATAATAATGCACCAGAGAATTTTATTAAAAACTTAAAAGCCTTTTATTATTTGTAAAGGTTAGTGAATGGGAAGTATATTAAAGAATAATTATAATCTAAAATGGTAATTTAAAATTTTATTTATTTCTTATACTTTAAGTGTCTTTAAAATGTTGTAGTTACCTAGTTAATGGTCTTGTTTGCTTGTTTATATTCATTGGAACGTTTTCCTTATTTATAATAAAACCATGTTTTAAAGAGTTTGTTTTTTGCAATTATTTATACGCCATTTACTTGATAGTTCGGAATTATTTGATTCATCAGTTATTTTTACTTTTTAATAAAAAAAAATTTATGCTACTTGTCCCTCTTGCTTTTCGTATAATTTGTTTGTATGAAGTTTTTAAAAATACTTTCTATTGTAAAAACCTTGCTTCCATAAATTCTCAAAAATTATTTTTTCGCACCTTAGACTTAGGGGTTGGCGAGCGTTAGCGAGCAGGGAGTGGAGCCCCCTAGTTATTATATAATGCTTATTCTGCAATAAAAAAGCTTAAATTTTGTCTTTAAAAATAAGTTTCAAATATGTATTTAAAATAATGTATTTAAAATAAATTTAAATATACTTTTAAATTTATATATTTCACAATAATATTAAAGTATACATTGAAAAATGAATTTAATATAGACTATTCAAAATAAATTTCAACTATATATTTAAAAATTATAATACAATTTGCACTCATTATAAAAACTAGTTATTTTTCAACTAAAAACTGCTAAAAATTGTCTCAAAACTACCTTATATATATATATATGTATGTAACGTTTTTTACTCTCACTCTAACACTCTAACACTTCCTACAAGTTTATAAAATATGAAATATCTGAACTGGTACTACTGAACATGTTACAATTCTTACAAACGCTTTTTTTCTTTCTAAGTTGAAAGGAATAAAACATTTTGAATAAAAAGTAGCAAGTTGTCACTTTGCACATATTTTTTTTTTAACTTAAAGGTGAATACTTTGTTACCGCCTTTAGAATTTTTTTTTAAACAGCAATACTTTTTCTGTATTCTAAATTCAAACCTAGACCTTACATCTTCGTAAAATAAATCCTAATTATATTTCTTGCAGAAAGACATAATGTATTCCATGTATTAAGGTTAGTTATTTTATTTTTAAACATGATACACGTAATATAAATATCTTGTTTTATTCATACGAATAAAAAAGCTCTTCAACTTTGAGGTTTTGTGTCTAGAGACTTGAAATGTTTAAACTTGTGATAAAAATTATGAGTAAACTAGCTGTATCTTCCGTTAGGCGGTTACCAGTTGGCGCCAAGTCTAAATGTTTACCCATATAAATGACGCATAACTGTATCGTCCATTCCAAATATAGCAATTATAAATAATTTTAAAGTTGTTAATTTGGATTATTTAGGTATTATTTTTTATCTGGTACCCAGCTATTGGATTAGTACCAACTTAAGTAAAAATATAAATAATAATAAAATTAAAATGTAACTGAAAATAAAAACCGTTGCGAGAAACAGCATTTATCTGTAAAAAAGTACCACATAAAATCGCTCCTAAGAAATGTCTTATAGTGCATCTGAACCCAAAAAGTTTTGTATTTTTCAAAACTTCATAATCACGACCAAAATAAAACAACAAAAAAATAAATAAAATTGCAAATGAAAAATTACGCTTCTGGTGTAAATTGTAAGATAGTCTGGAGTAAATTGTAAGATAGTCTGGTGTAAATTGTAAGATAGTCTGGTGTAAATTGTAAGATAGTCTGGTGTAAATTGTAAGATAGTCTGGTGTAAATTGTAAGATAGTCTGGTGTAAATTGTAAGATAGTCTGGAGTAAATTGTAAGATAGTCTGGTGTAAATTGTAAGATAGTCTGGTGTAAATTGTAAGATAGTCTGGTGTAAATTGTAAGATAGTCTGGTGTAAATTGTAAGATAGTCTGGTGTAAATTGTAAGATAGTCTGGTGTAAATAGTAAGATAGTCTGGTGTAAATTGTAAGATAGTCTGGTGTAAATTGTAAGATAGTCTGGTGTAAATTGTAAGATAGTCTGGTGTAAATTGTAAGATAGTCTGGTGTAAATTGTAAGATAGTCTGGTGTAAATTGTAAGATAGTCTGGTGTAAATTGTAAGATAGTCTGGTGTAAATTGTAAGATAGTCTGGTGTAAATTGTAAGATAGTCTGGTGTAAATTGTAAGATAGTCTGGAGTAAATTGTAAGATAGTCTGGTGTAAATTGTAAGATAGTCTGGTGTAAATTGTAAGATAGTCTGGTGTAAATTGTAAGATAGTCTGGTGTAAATTGTAAGATAGTCTGGTGTAAATTGTAAGATAGTCTGGTGTAAATTGTAAGATAGTCTGGTGTAAATAGTAAGATAGTCTGGTGTAAATTGTAAGATAGTCTGGTGTAAATTGTAAGATAGTCTGGTGTAAATTGTAAGATAGTCTGGTGTAAATTGTAAGATAGTCTGGTGTAAATTGTAAGATAGTCTGGTGTAAATTGTAAGATAGTCTGGTGTAAATAATAAAACATGTATAATATAAAAAATATATTCAAATCTAGATTAAGTAATATGAAACTTGGATACACAGTACAAAATCACTATACTAAAAATAAAACAATCAGAAGAAGGAATTTCGATATTTTGAGTAAAGGAAACAAACAAATATTTACCTGGAAATAAAAAGAAAAAATAACAAATGTGGAATTGATTTGAAAGTTTTCGGTGAATTTCAATAATCTTAGCCATTATGTTTACATTTAGAATATTAAACAATATTACGTTTAAACCGCGCATGCGTAGAGCGTCGATTTACAGTAAACACATGGAAAATTATAATATTCGAACCGCTTATCGGACAGACTGTTGTAATACATAAAAATAATCAGAAAAATAAGGGGGACTTATTAAAATAACTTGATTTTATTCTGATGCAATAATAAAAATATCGTTGCCATTCAAGAATTTTTTTCATGTCATTAAATTTTAATAAAAGCAAATTTTTATCGAATTTATAAGTTGATCTATACAATCTCCATGTATTAAAGCTTCTATGTACCAAATTTCGTACATCTAGGTGCAAAACTGTGGGACTTGTATGAGGTTCAGACGTACAGACAACTCAATTTTATTTATATAGACTAGCTGAGTGGCCCCTCGCTGCTGTGGACCCGTTGAAGGACATCTATCAGTTCTGTGTTACATAGACACGGAATTTCTTCTGATTAATTGTTGTTGGCGATCAGATTTCAATGTATAACAGATCCATGTTTTCTTTCATTTTGTAATAGCGTGCTCGGTCATTTTCCAGTCGATGCTGGTTTTGCAGCCGTGATGCCCTAGCTCTCTATACTTAGCATCTATATTTGTTTTTCTCTTTGGCGACATATTAGTAAATGCCGAAATTATTTAAAAGTTTTCAGTGAATTTCAATACCCTTCGGCGCAATTAAGGCTACAAGTGATGAAGTCAAATTGAGTCTAAATAATCCTTTGCTATGCTAGATTCTATGTATATTTTAACTAACTCTCATTAAATGAAGTTAGATTCATAATTTTAATTAATCCAGCTAGATATATTAAATATAGTAAATATAATACTAAATATTTAACCATTTAAAATCTTGTAAACATAGAAATAATATCAAAATATGCTTGGTGTCTATAGTGTAGCTATAGCCCCTGTTTTAAAAATAATTATGAAAATATATTATACCAAGTTCTTAATTCGTGTTTTAAAATAAAACAAAATCTGAATTACGAGAAAACTTAACAGGCATTGAAACGATAGTGTTATCTACCAAATTGTTCGCCAACTGAAAAATTATCGCCAAATGGCATGGATATAACATAATAGTATCAATATTGGTTAATGTGGTGCCACAACACATCTAATGATGTACGTAGGTGTTTCACATTAGATGGACTTCTTACATTTGATCTTATAATGAACACATTCTGGCAAAAAGGTATAATAGATTTATTAAGTTGACAAAAATCCAACTGAAAACATCTCATAACGGCACCAACGTATTAGTGGTAAATTATGTTGGTAAAAGAACTTTTAGATGTTAGATATTTATGACAACTGTAATGCAGAAGATATTTGCTAATAAAATGCAAAGGAGTTTAACGAATTTATTTTGTTTAAATGTTATTAATATTTATTAAATGAAATCAAAATGTCAATACCTGATGAGCACAATACGTCTTTGACAACAACACAAAATGTAAATAAATACAGGTTGAATTTAAAACCTAGAAGGCGAAGGGGGGGGGGGGAAGCAGAAAAAAAAAGAAGAAAAAAAAAGAGCGAATCATAATAGGAATAATCAGAAAAATAAGGACACATTAAAATAACCTTTTGTTTTATTCTGAGGTAATAAAAAAATATTGTTGCCATTCCAAGAACTTGTTTTTTCGTGTTATTAAATTTCAATGAAAGCAACTTTTAATCGAATTTAAAAGTCGTTCTCTGCAATCTCCATGTAGTTAAGTTTCTATGTACCAAATTTCGTACCTCTCGGTGCAAAACTGTGGATTTGTATAAGGTTCAGACGTACAGACAACTCAATTTCATACATAGAGATTATAAAATCCTGGTTTAGAACTTTGATATGTGAAAAGGAATTTTTTTACAAATAATTTTTTGAAAAAACAACTACAATAGTTTTCCTTTAAAAAAAAAAAAAAAAAAAAAAAAAAAAAAAAATGGTTTAAAAAAATAATCTCTTATACTTGCTACTTTAATACATTAACTTTAAAGTGTATAATTTAGTTGTTATGTGAAATAATGGATGCATTTAGTGCATGAAATAAGTTAATAACTAAGCCCTTTTCTTTGTTAATTAATAGAATAACTGAGCCTGTAGAAGCGTGAAATATATTTGCATACAATGTTTAACAAGTCGTTTCATAGAATAACGAAATACACCCCTATTAAGAATTAAGTAAAAATTATTTAATTTCAATAACTATTATTTTGACAACAGATTCACGTAATGGATCATATAAATAACATTGCTTCTAGCAAAAGCATTTTGTTAGATCATTGTGCCCATGTAATAAAGAAACACACTTTAAAGTGAAACAAGAAGATAAAATTAACGAAGCGGTTTAAACAGGTGCGCAGTCTCTCTAAAATTGGGATTCGCCCTTCAACTTATCTTGATAAACGAGTGTCAGAAATGGCAGGCCAGAAGAAAATTTCAAGACAACGCCCAACAATAAAATACAAAACGGGCTCTGTCACACGACGATAAAGCTTTACCCCCAGCAAAACTATCTCACGCTTTAAAAGGAATAGGATCCACTCAGCTGGAGCGAAAGTACTCCGAATAAGATATACATCTTCTGGGAGAAGCGTGGCCATTTATCTCTGTTTTCAAAGATTTATGTAATGGATGAGGGTTGTGCATATTTTAAAAGCGTGAGCTGGCCTTCGGAGATCTTGTGGCCATGAAAGATTACACTTGTTGAGTAAGATTATAATATCGCAGAGTAAAATGAAGCGAAGAATCTTAGAGTATTATTGTTGAGGAAGTTGTGGCCGGATTGGAAGTGGGAGTATTCAATGAAGATTTTTGCTGTTGTTCATCTTTGTCGGCCGTTCAAAACCGTTAACTCTGTGGCCCAAAACAGATTATGGTTCACAAGGGAAATGTTATGTAATAGTTTGTGTTAGAAATTTCAAACTTTATGTGTACCTTGAGAGTTACTATATCTTATGAGATAAAGGTAGATAAATTCATTGATTCTGTAAAGAAAATCTGGACCAAGAAATTTAAAATTTATGAGCGAATTTAAAATTCACGAACGTGTCTAGCTTATTTTAGAGGGTCGAGTTTTATAAAAAAGCGTGATTGTAGGCGGGAATATATCCGCCACCACTGGATGCTATATACTTGTCTTGTCTCCAACAACGAGATGGATGGTAACTCCATTTTGTGTATACATAGGTTTGCATGCGTAATAGGTATTTGTCAAAAAATTGATTAGTTGGTTCAGAGGGAAAATTAAAATTCTTTCGGTTGTGACTGTATCTTAATTAAATTATTTGCCCTCATTTCGATCCAATATTCTCCATCTCTCCAATTTAAAATTTTTATTGAGTCGTTGATGACCCAAACAAATTTTTTTTTTTTCTATTCTAATTATGTACTTTTTTGCATTACAGGTAATAAGCAATAGTAATATTGAAAATGAATGCAATTAGTATCACACTGACTCAGTTTTGTGTTTTAATGAGTATGTACTCGTAAATGTTACGCCACAAAGGTTATTTACTTCATTTAAAAAATAATAATACCTGACAATTCAATGAAAAGTTTGAAGAACCGGATGGTAAAATTTAACTCAATTGAACGATAAAGTAAATGATCAAATATTTTCTTTTATAAAAAAAAAGCTCTTATGTTAGTAAAAAAAATAAAAATATTGTTGAATTTGATTTTAGGGATGTTTTTTTTTTTTTTTTTTTTTTTTTTTTTTTTTTTTTTTTTTTTAAATACTATTTATCCTGTTTAATACTAGAATTAAGGTTCCAGGTAGAAGTATAAAAAGTTTCAAATTAAAATATAAATAAAATGTTTTTTAATATAATACAATTAATGTATCCAAGTAATGCTACTAATGCCATTTTTGAAATTTAGTTATTATTTTAATACAACCTTAATAAAATTTACTTGGAAATTTTTACTATACGTTTTTTTAATTATACGACGCTTTTTTGTTAACTTCGGACTGTACCTTCATTAAGTTTAAATAAAATATTCTTTATTATTAGTGCACACTAAATTAAAAGTTAAATTTTTTAACCCACTCTGCATTACCTTTAAAGGATATAATAAAGGTAAATTAAAAATAAATTTTAACAAATGTTTTAAAATTTTAATTTTTGATAACGCTAATTTAATTGTAGATTGTATTATTAATAACTCAAAATAATATTTCAGGAAGATTAAATTAAAAAAGGTTGTAAAGTAGAAAGAATATCATCAGACAGATTTTTTCAAAATTGTTCAAAAATGTCATCTTAAGTAACTTATCAAAAGCCCTAAAAAATCTAACTGGAACGCTTTTTAGAAAACAGTTTGAGTAAGCCACATTTTTTAAAAAGAAAGTTGTTTTTAAGTATTTTACAAATGCAGTCAAGTAGCATTTTACACTACAAATAATGATTGGTAAAACAGTAGAACAAGTGTTATGGCAAAATTATGAAAAAGCTGCTGTCAAATTGCACGAAATTAGCTTAAAAACTGCAAAATTAAATCATTTTTATATTTTAATGATACATAGCATATAAAATTATATATAATGTCAATACAAACATAGATGAAGGTTTTTTTCTATCAATACAACTCGAAAGATTACAACTTAAACATTAAACTAAATGAGACTAAATTGTTTAAAATTTAATTAAATTTACGTTACCAAAAAATAATTATGCAGCATACCAGTATACCTGTTATAAACAGAATGATATTATACACTTGTAATACAAAAGATAAATCTGTTTTTTTTTAAAAAAAAGGATATTTTCATGAAATATTTTGTACATTTTGTGATAAATCAGTAGTTTATCCATCTATAGTAAAAATCAATTAATGCGTAAAAGGCAAAACAATATGACACTTAAACTATCATTTAAAAAAAGAACTTCAGAATATCACAGTCCTTATGTATCAACATCCTAGAAGATGTATCCTTTATTCTGATAATAAGTACGAAAACAGGTTACTTGCCATTGAAATGTATCAAAAATAGACGTAGCATATTTAACTGTAGTTGTTTACAAGACATGCACAATCTTCCCATAGTAAGATTAATTAAATTCTCTTAATCTGCATGACAAGGATATTATATTTAGGTAAATAATTTACTGAAGGATATTTATAGTTATGACAATTAAAAGAGATAATATATCTCAAAAGAAGAGAATCTGTAGAGAAATTTAATCTTAGTTCCTGTCCCTGATCAATCAGTAGTATTAAATTGAATCTTTTTCATTCATGAATCATTTTCACTAGAATCTTTTTCATTTTGAAAAAGGAGTTTGGAAATGGAAAATTATTTGGCTTATTAATTGGACGTGTATTCGTAAAGAGTTGTAATGATATTTACAAGAACTTAAACAGTTCTCCTTTCTCCTAAATAACTTAAAACAACTTATAAACTTTAAACTTTATTACTTATCAACCTTTCATCACGGCTGACAGAAAAGAACAAGACAAAATTACAAGTGATGCCACACGAGGCAAGCAAAATGTGAATAATTTAAAACACAAGACATTTATCAAATAGGTCAGAGTTGATGCCGTCACAACTGTATTTCAATGATGAAAAGATAAAAAAATGGGTTTAGAGTTAGTAAAATCAAAATAAAATCACCTAATTATATTTCAGATCAGTTTATAAATAATAGCCGTTGGTCTCCATGTTGTAATCTGTATTTAAGCTGTAACGTGCAGGCAAATATGAAAGCAATGTGTTTCGTACGCTACCAATTGTTGCAATGCAATTGTTGTATTTGATGGCTATGAAATTAAATTATCGATAGAAATAGTGGGAAATCAGCTACGAGCATTAAATAAAACATACCTCGTGATACATTATGTTGTGAAGACATGAAAATTATTATTATAACACAAGTATCTTTTTTTATTAATGGAGTAAATAAATCATGATTGATAAAAATGATCATAAAGGAATTCGAACTTCAAGAAATATTTACTAATCAATCGGATATAGATGCAGAAAGCTTAATAATAGCAGCAGGATTAAGAATTTCCATGTCAGGAGAGATACCAGTGTTGGTCATTTACAATAAGTTATTATATACTAGGCCACTCTTGAATTGTTCTGAAACAACCTATTCAATACATTCGTTATCCAAGCAATACAAAGGGCATTCATTGATGATGCGAAAACGCACTTATTAGCACTATATGCCATAAATGATTGTCATACAGCAGCCGTTCGCCGGTTTGTAAAAGGGCAGCACAAGTTTTGCTGAGCTCTGGCCGCTCAGCTCTGCTGAATGCGGGCCGTATCTTTTTGTACAATTGTACTTTTTATACAATATTAGATTTACGTTCATTAAATATTCTAATAACTGATTTGTTAAGAAATGTATTAAATTTAAACTGACAAATCCCAAGTAGCACAACAATATTGTCCAATAATCAGCCTGAATTTGGCCAATTTCTATACGAAACTTTGTAAATCGCCCGTTTGATACCGATATTGGTCAGTATTGGAAAAATGTTTGCCATTCGGTGCTGGCCGTTCCGACATTACCCAGAATCAGTTAATCGGGTTAATGTTCCAGAACTCAAGTTTCCGACATTGACCAATATTGATGTGCTGCCTGGGATTAAGCCAAATTTTCTCTAAATAGAAGATCAATTTTGAAGTATATATATTTGCTTGTATCCTATATTTGTCAATTGTTTATGCCTGTCAATGTACCAATTCAGAATAGCCAAGGCCTATTCTAAGGAAAATTTATAACTGCCCAAAATCCCAAACTCTCTCCCCTTCTTCAACCCCTTTCAACACATACAGCAAATTAATTTGAAGCAATAAAATCTTTGAATATAACTGTAACACTCAAATTTTAAAACGAGGTTTCTATTACCCTACTTCATTAGATTAATTGGTTAACATTTATGTATATTTCTACAATACTATTCTTATGAAAGAATTTAAAATACCTTTCATTACGAAGTCGCAAAAGACAACTAAACAATCGTGAATACAAATTCAATTTATTTGATAACATTAAAAGATTATTTACACTTACTAGGCAAACATTCAATAGTTGTCATCCACCTTCTTCGGAAAAAAAAAAAAGATACTATGTTTTTTAAAGCCAGCTTCCCTCTTGTCAACTGTTCATTACTGTTTTCATTTGTCATCTTTTGGAACTTGGAATTCCAAACTAGTTTCGTCAAAACAACTGTTGTCACCCACCCCCTAAAGATAAAAGTGGTCATCTTCCAAGAAAATTCTAGAGGACAGGACACAAAATGGGAGTGTTGACCGCAAACAGCCGAACTGAAGATTTATTGGGCTTGTAGGGAAAGCTGATCAGCTGACACTGGACTCTAAAGTCAGATAACATTCCCCATCCACCCTCTATTACAAGGTCAGGGAGAAAAGAAGACATTCGGTGCTTTCTCCACATCTTTCTGCTCAAAGGTACCACATGCACTATTGTTACAAAATAAGAGTGATCAATTATTTTCTTTATTTTATTTGGATTTGTGTTTTTTTATTTTTTACGACTGCCCAATTTTGAATTTACGACTGCCCAAATAAGCCACGACTACCCGTTAGAATAGGCCCTGCAGAATACTTATAATAACAGTATTTGTTACGTTCTTTGGGAGAAATTTCTACAAAGGTACTTAAATGTACTACTCAATTTTCGTAAAATAGCCACTTATTGCTTCAGGTTACCTCTTAGCCCACTTAAGCTTTTTTCACGAAAATGATTATTTTAGAAGATTTGTACGTTTCAAAATCAAATAATAGGCATGTAATAATAATTATCAAGCATTTTCAAATACACTTTTTAGAATTTAATGAATATTTGTGAATTTTTTTTTTAATATTTTGCAATACATGCCCATGCCATGTTTTGGAATACTAGCTGGATTTCTAAATAGTAAACTCATAATTTTTTTTAATAAAACAGAGAATATATTCAAATTATGTTAAAAAAATTCCACACAGGGAACTTTTTTCTTCTTTGTCTGATCAGCCCGCGGGCCACAAAAAAAAAAAAAAAAAAAAAAAAAAAAAAAAAAGCTGTGCCGCGACGGATGCGGCACGCGCACCGCGTTGTGGCGAACGCTGCGGATACAGGAGGAAATAAGACCTTTCTACCTTCTTAAAAGAAAACCTTTTATTTTCATCGTGTTTGAGAAATATGAAATAAACAAGATTGATATTGTTGATATTTCTAATGCCTTAGATATTTGTATTCTAATGCCTTACGGTGACCGTAAAATTGCACTTTTTGGTAAATATCTCAACACATACTCAAATCATCACTGAAGTAGTAGATTATTCTTATCATGTGTTAAATTGGAATTACTAACTCCGAAAAGTGCAGTGGCACTCATCCAGAACATACCATACTGCTCAACAACGGAAAGCTAACTACTGGATCCTACACAATAGGCACCCTGCATCAAAGTTAAAGGCAACATGTTGATTCCAATTGAAACTGATTAACCTATTGCACGAGATAGTAGACATTTAAATTTCGTTTTGCGTGGTTGCAAAAGTATATGTGGCAAAGCATGTGGGTGTAAGAAACTTGTGTTACACAATTCACCCACGTATAGTAAGTACACGCAAAGACATGATAGCACCTATTAAAATACTACCAGAGTTAAAGAATATAATAGTTTTTGATAGATTATATTTTTCTACAATATATTAAGATTTACACTACCTCTTTTAAAGCCCAATACTTTTGTTATTCTATTGTTCATCATTTCACGTAGGATCATTTTATATCCTCAAGTATTAGTTTATCTAAAAACTATTAGAGCTATGTTTGTTTTGGTAGTGTAGCAACATTTAGATGTGCGACATGTTTGGTTCTTGAAATTCCATATTTCAATGGTATTTGACTTATTTCACTGTCATTTGCAGCAAAAAATTCCCTTATATCCGTTAAGATATTAGTGTGGTGCATGATGATGTTCTAAAGTTATTAATAACGTCTGCGTAAAATTATTTGTTGCCTTTCACTCTAATAATTGATCAATGAATGTTACTGGATAAAATATTCCCCATCAAATAAATATACGTAAAAGGACTCGATTTGTTTGTGATGCATTATTTTGACTGTGCTTCTCTCATAAAATATAATTAGATATGTTACCTGACTTTATTTCTTGAGAATGTAAATCGGATTAAATCTTGTGCAATATGACCTTTTTATTTCGATTTGAACTACTTTAAAGTTTTTAAAACATTATATTGATATAAAAAACGTTAAATAACTATGTTTGTATCATAATTGCATGTAGTATATTATGTTATGTTTCATTGAAATCTAATTAATTTAATTTTGTGACATTTAACTAGGGTAATTTGATCTAAATTTCAGCATTTTTTTCTAATTTTTACCTAAAAACCAATCTGATTTATTTTACCCATCTTTATCGACAATTTAATACATTACTTGACTACCTTAATTAAAAATTTAAATAAGACATAATTAAATGCGGCCAATTTAGTCTAGTTTAAAACAGTTTTCTGAAAATATCCTAGACGGATTTTTAGGGTTGTTAAAGCGTTATTTAGGGTAAAATTTCCCAATGATTTTTAAAAAAATCCGCTTTATGATATATTTTCCTCATTCAATATATTTGCAAATTTTGTTTCCTTGCCATTAATAAATAATAATAATAAAACAAAGAGTCTATCCTTGTGGCTTTAAAGAAAGTGACTTCTAATATGCGTAGGACTTTTAAATAATTTTAAACTGAAGTAGTTATTGCCTTTAATTTTGATTTTCTCAAATAGAAGGTTAAGAAAATTAATTATTTTTTAATTAATTTTTTAAAGAATTAAGTTTCTTTTGCAAAGCAATTTCTAACAGGTGTAAAGCTCGGAAATTTTCAGCATAAGTAATTTTAGCCTTTGATTTTGGTTTTCCAAAGAGAATGTTAAAATATTAATCAGACGTTTTATTAATTAAAAAAAAAAGTTTCTTTTTTACAAAATGACTTTTAATAGGCTTAGAGCGATGGAATTTTCAACATAAGTAGTTTTGGATTTCTAATTATGCTTTTGTGCAACATAATGTTAGGATTTTACATATTTTTGTTTTTAATTTTAAAGTTTTTTAATAAAGGCACTTAAAATAAAAGTAGAGCTCTGAAATTTGCGATATAAGTCGTTTTGGCTTCTAATTGTTCTTTTGACAATCAGAATGTTCAAATTTTAATTTGTGAAAAGCTAGGACTTGTACATAATACTGGTATTTGCAATGAGGCGCCCCGTAGCTAGTATTAATACATAAAATTTTAATTTTCATTGGGGGTGGGGAGAGGGTGTTTTGACCTCACTAAGGCTACTGAAACGACTGAACAAATTCGTGTAAAATTTTCATCGTATATTCAAAAAGTGGGCATACGTTAACCATTAACATTTATTTTATCTGGGGTTGTTTGGATTTTAACTAAGGTTTTATTTTCCCATGGTTCAACACTGTTAAACTTGCTTTCTCTCCAAAATCATGACATAGTCACGTGAATTTATGTTTGAAAGTTTTTAAATTACATTTTTGTGGTTTATTGATTGGGAATCTATGTACGTCTTGCTAGTCAGAATAAATAGCACGTGAAGAATATTTCTAATTTTTAACAGTAATATAAAAGAATGGAGTTGATTGGTTTTCTATCAGAAAATAAATATATTTTGATAAATGATTCGATTCGACGATTGCAGCATAAATTTGACTTTGGTAACGTTTTTTTATATTATTAGTCATCTTTAAGGATTTTAAGCTTGCAATTAAAATATATGCATAGCGAAATTTCTTAACCAGAGTGTGTTCAGCAAGAATGCCATAAGTATAAGGAATTGAACTATTCATATAAATGATAGATCGATAAATTAGGATTTATAATCAAATTATCATATTAGTAGTAAAAATCGCGTTTTTGTAAGAATAATGTTAATGTTTTTGCATTAATGTAATATGAACTAGGATACACTTCTGTAATTGATCTTTCACCTGCAAGGGCTACGTAAAAATTTAAATACTGTAACTTTGAGAAAAATTTTCACATGAAATTGACACCCTTTTTACGGTTTCCTACATTATTTCGATCATTTTTTCAATTTACACTGAACCTATACTTAAAGAAATAAGCATTTTATAGTTGACAATTTGGTTTTCAAACAAAATGGAGAAAAAAAAAAAAGAAAGAAAAAAAAATACAGAATTATAAGCTTCTCAGATAATGAAGAAGTATTTAATTGGTTATGAAAGTAATAATGCCTACTGAAAATCTTAAGTAATTCAACTCTCTTAATAATTTCAACTGTTGCAAACTACCACAACTTATTGTTACGTTTTCTTCTCCAACAGAAATAAAGCTAAATATTCTTTATCGCAAACTCTAGTTGGCTTGCTTTTCCTTCTTCTCTAAAGTTAAGAGCATTTTGGAAAAGTTGAAGTTGTTTACCCAAGTATCGTCTTCACTATTGTAACGGCGTTTTTTCTTTGGTAAACCAGCTTCTTACAAGTGGAAAAGAAAACAGAAAACCTCTCCTATAAGAATAGGAATGGGTGTGCTTTCACTTTTATTTTACTTTTCTTCTTAACATTGTGTTGTGAGGTGAAACATTCCGCAAATGCATCGTTTAGAAACTACATAACTTTTTTTGTTTTGTTTAGCAAGGTTTTATTTGTATAAGTAATACCTGAGGTGAAAAGATAAATTTCTATATTTGGTTTAAACGAAAGGATATTTGATACTAATATTATAAAAGGACATTTTAACGTTGGTATATTACTCGACTTGTTCTTTCGCTTTTGAGAATAAGTAAATAAAAATATTCACGTTATGAAATTTAGCTTATTTTGCGATAAAATTTCCTTTTTAAGCCATTGTAACTTTTAGCTTTTTAAAAAAAAAAAAAAAAAAAAAAAAAAAAAACTAAATGTTTTTTTAATTTATTCTTTAGTGTTTCTTAATTTAAAGAAGAAGAAGCTTTAAAAAAACATAAAATAGTCTTTATATCATTTTGTAAAGTTTTCGAGACAGTTCACGAATTTTTTTTTATTTAAATTTTTTTTATTAACTATTTATTTCTTAAAGATCATAAATTCAAAATAATATAGTTTCTATACTGTTTTAAAATAATATAGTTTTCATACTATTTCAGATAAACAGTAAAATCTATAGCTGAAGCATGAACTTTAAAAACCTCCAGGAAATTATATTTTTTAAGACATTGTCCTAAATTTTCTTCGACAATATACTCATTAATTATTAGTATAATTAATAAGTATATTGATATTAATGTATAATATATTAATGAGTACTTGATATTAAATTACATAAATCCGCAAATTTCTATATTTTAATAGACATTTCGAAGATATGTTAAGATGTTACGGTAAGAAATGATAAGAATTTTTAATGTAATAATTTTTGAATTTGTATTTACTCATTGATTTAAGGTAGAAGATGTCATTAAAAATCGAGAGAACCACGTATTTGATTCTAAAAAATACTTTATAGTTATTATTTTTATAAATTATTTAACAAATACATTCTACCAATTTCCATTTTTACAGGTAGTGCTCTTTTCATCATTGATACAAAAAATAAACGTAAATTACTTCGTTTAACTATTATAATGATCTTTGTTTATTTAAGTACAATTAGTTTAGATTCTTATTCTACACCTGTTTTAAAATGTTTTATTGTTTATTTTAATAATGATTAAGCAAAAACCAATATCCACGTGATGTTTATTTGAAGATTATATTAATTTGATTTATACATATTAAAAATAATGTAATGTCTCTTTATTTACATTCATAAATGCTTTAACAAGGAATGAGTTCGGGGGAAAAAAAGCCAGGAGGATTTAACTTGATCATCCACTAATTAAAATTCTTTGAATATTTTCAACAAGCTTAGCACTATAATAATATATTTGCGGTAATTGCTTACTGGTTTTAAAGATTGGAGTGTTGTTTATATTATTTTTTCCGATAAAAAGTGTAATTATTTCCTTATGAGGGGCTATGTTAATAGCTCTATTTTTCATATTATAATTAGATTTCTAATTTTTTGACGAAGTTCTTTTTGATAATCTAATAAAAATGAAATATTGTTTTACTTTTTACATAGGATACTACGTTTAGAACGTATTTGAATGGCAGTACATATTCATTTCACTAAAACATTACTACTTGTAATTATATTAAAAAGTTACTTACCCTCTGCAATTCGCGTTTTTAACGAAATGCTCTCTATCTAGCGAATTTATTTAGAAACTTATTATTCCTGTTGCGTGATATTTTGTCCGTAGAAACAACGCGCGTAAGTAAACTTTAAAATCAAAAAAAAAAAAAAAAATAATAATAATAATAATAATAATTAAAAAAAAAATATATAATAAGAAATTTAAAAAAAATTAAATGTCGAAAAAAGACGATACTTTTTGTTTTGTTCTACAGTGTAATAGTAAAGGATCACGAAAATTCGAAGCTATGTTTTCACAGGTTTCCATCATTAAACAGCAAGTTATTTAAAACTTGCCCGAGCTCTCGCAAAACCTTTAGTTTTAAATGGAGAGACGAATGGATTAAGTTATTCCGTATTGGAAAAGCTGTATCGGCAAGAATGGGCGTTTGTTCCAAGCATTTTAATGCTTGTGAATATCAAGCCCCATTTTAGAGCATTTTATTTTGCAACTTACTACATAGCAATTATGATTAGTCGATATTCGTAAAATAGATTATGATAATATTATACAGTGACTCCCGAAAGTCTTCGTACTCTTTAAAAATGTGTAGAAAAAGTGCTGTAGTCTGGAATTGAATTCGAATATTAACTTCAAAGTTTTCTTTGTAGAATGTTTATTTAATTCTGAATGAAATCTATTATTTTTAAAAGAAGTATGAAATAATTTTATTTTTATAAAAATATAAATTCATAGAACAAGAAAAAAAAAAAAAAATCCGCAAAAAATCTTCCCCCACCATAACATTTTCGGATAATTTCATTACTAAAATAATTTTTTACGCTTTTTTTTTTTAATTTTTGCATTGTGGTGACTTTTAACAATCTATTGTCTGTAATATTTGTCTTCTCTATTTATTATAATCTATTTATTCTTTAAAATTGTTCGTAGTCGTAAAGAATCAACCAACTGTAGTCTGAAATTGATCATATATTATCGTAATAGTAGTAAATGTATTCTATGTATGGCTAATATATAAAATTTATTCCATTTAACTGCTTAGTATGTCATAAAACATTTTAAACAAGAAAATAGAAATTCAAAACCAGCTAAGATGAGATTATCCAACACAGTTATATGAACGTAAATAGGGATTTATTATAAGAAAATTTGAGAAAAGTCCACTTTTGTGACCTATAAAAGTTTCTTCAGAATATAAAGAAAAAAAAATTGTCTTCAATTTCACTTGAAACTGTTTGAAAAGTAGTCATATCAGCTAGGTAACATGGGTGTTCTGCCAAATTTTTTTTTGTAAATGCTAAAAATAAAAAGTTAGCAGCAAGAATTGCTTCGACTTCTCGAATACAATTACTGGTATGGGAACTTTTCATGAAATTTAAAATTGCCGATATTTCTAAACGTTCTTCCATTGAGAAAAGCTGTTTAAAAAATTACACAATTTAAAGGATTGAAATAAATTAAAAAATCCTTCAAAAACGCGAATGAAATCAATAACACTAAGAATGATTGCTGCTGCGATTTAATCTGCTCAGTCGTGCTTCGAGATTGGTATCTATCACGTGTAAGATAAACTGTAAACAAAACAAGAGCAACAGGTATATTTTCAGAAAACCCTATCGGTCATTGGTTGATTGTTTTCAGATTATCTGGCGCCGTCAACAACACGAGGGCTATAATGCTCCGAAACATTCGTCATTTGACAAGCTAACATACATTTACAAACACCCATGCCTAACACGGGACTCGAACCCGCAACCTCGCGGTCTAGAGGATAGCACGCTAACCACTATACCGTTTGGTCGGCCCCTATCGGTCATTACAAACGCAAATAGCAGAATTCATTTCAAATCATTTTTAAAATAATATAAATGTTATGTTTTGAATTTAAAGCATAATTCGGTATGCAAATTTAATTTTTATCGTATACATTCGCAAAAAAAAAAAAAAAAAAAAAAAAAAATATATATATTTGAATGAATAAACTTCTATTTCTGAATTGTTTACTAAAATACTTTAGAATTGAAAATGCAAGTATATGGTATCCAAAATTAACTCGCCATTTTTGTTTGATAGGTAAAATAAACAAAAGCTTTAATAATTAAATTTCTTAATGGGTGTCAAAGGGGGATACAAAGCAATGTTATCAAACTTTAAAAACCTTAATACCTCTAACTTGAAATGACATTCATTGCTTGCAATAAAGGTTGCTGAGTGGTAGTTTTTAGTGGGAAGAACACAAATAATAATAAAAAAAACAGTACAATTAGACATCATAGCTAACTTCGTGTAAAGTTAGAGTAGTATTGAGTAGTTGAGTACGTTCTAAACTATAAACTTCAAATTGAAAACCCTTTCAAATACTTATAATTATTAATGTTGGACTAATTCCTAGTTACTCATTATTTTAATAACTCCTTTTCTTTAAGTCACAATTTAAGCAGACGATTCCATTTGAAGCCATTAATACCTTTGATATTGTCCTATCTTCCAAATATCGATAAGGCTTCGAAGCCTTTCAATTGCAGACAATTCTTTTTGCATTAGCACTTTTGGCTGAAACTAATGTGGCACATATGTCCACAATTTATTTTGTAGCATATTTGGAACCCTTCAGAATGTGCTTTACAGATTTTTCAAAGATGTCGGTGATTATAAAGGACTTATGATATAATCTCATATTTAACAACAGCAAAGTATTTGAATTATATTTTTTGTGTATACGCTTTATATTTCAAACAGTAAATGCATTTAATGTTATTTAATACGCTATATTCATTTACTTTCGAATTTCTCTTATTTAAATATTATCGATTATAAATTATTAAATTTACAATCGTTAATATTTAAATAAGGGGATAATTTATACGTATCATATAGTTATCGAATATAAAAAGTATTCCAATATAATATATTGAATTAAATACAATGAATCCCATATTTGTGTAGTCTTTACACACATTGTATCATTTTAATTATTTTCATTCTAGTCAGCAAAATATTTGTATATTCTCTATATTTATGACTTATTGAATTAAATTTTAAGATGAATGCGATATTTCCTTTCTTAAAACACGTTTACTAAGCCATGTTTTTCCAAAATCACAAAACTGATACTTAATTATAAAAAAATATCTTAATATTTTTTTTAACCTTTTTTTGGGGTGCACAAATACTTTATTATGGTATACTTATTTCGTAAAAAAGTTATGTTAGATGAAATTTCATTTCGAAATCCTTTTTATTAGTTTAAAATTATTAAATAAATAACGCAGGTCTGCAAAAAATACTTTTTGAAATTGTTTTAGTTTCTATAATTAATTTTTATAGCATTTTTAATGCTGATTTTAAATGTAACATTCATTACGTAAGGGTTTTCGTTGCTGAATTAAGAAAGATATTGATGAGAGTAAGAAAAATCGTACGATGATAAAACGGGAATGATGGTGGATGGTAGAGAAGTGCAGGCACCAACAGACTGCTTTTAGATTTTAACTTACTTTTTCTCTTGTTTCTCTGTTGTGTTTGTTTATCATAAAGTTTACTAGTTTAAAGGAAAACCCTAAATAAATAATAGTTTATTCTCTCTTGGATCAAATTTATATAAAGTAAATTATTATTTGAAATCAATAAATATGTTTAAAAACAACAAATAAATACTATTACGTTGCTCTTAAATATATAAAAATCGCACATATTAGACATGTGATTTGCGATCAAACTGTACGTGAAGGAAATTTTTTATTATTTTTTTCCGTGATTATCATAAAAAAACCTATAAAATTCACTAATTATTTTTAAGATAATTTTTTCTTCGCATATGTGTATAATTTTTTTTGAGTTGGATTGCTTCAATTTTCAAATATTTTGCCATGGATATTAGTTTTTTTTTCTTCTTTTTTTTCCTTCTTAATATAAACAATTGTTTCCATGAATACAAAATAAAAGAGTAAGAAAAAGTATAGTTTTTTGTTTTAAATAGACAATTATTATCAAGAGAAGGATTACTTTTAGATTTTTTTATCTAAAAAAAAGTAATTAGTTTTACTTGGAATTAATTTTCCTGGGATTTTGCTCTCTGTTAATATATTTTTCATGAATTCTTATGTATTTTGTGTGTAAATATTTATGTATCATCCAATCTTCGAAATAAAAGTTTTCATTTTCTTACTTAAAATTAATTGAAATATTTTTGTTAAAACAATGGTTGACTTTTATAATAAGATTTATCGCCAAAAATCTCAATCTCATTTATCTGAAAAAAAAAAAAAAAATTCTGATGATCTAGAAATGTTCATTCCCTGAAGATAACTTTAAATTTGAAAGTTTCTTAATTGTATTTTAAGAACTTTTAGGGATTTATGACAAAGGAAACTTGACAGGATAGTTTAATTACTTGAATCTTTGATTACTTTAATATTTTATTATACTCTTGTAAATGAATTTCTTGTTTCTAAACAAGAAGCATTATTAATATAAAATTTTCTAAAACAAAATAACATACACCTTGTTTTGCAAGTATACAAATAATAAAAGCCATTTTATTCACTTATATCATAAAACACGAAAAAATGAAACACACTTTATAATTTATGAATGTGATGAAGAAAGCAAATCACTCAGTAACAAAAGAAAGCGAACCAAGAGAGTCGTGTTTGTAGGTTAGTACACACAAACACAATTACTTGACCACAGCAGGACAGAGGTATGATGTGATTACAATCAGCCTTTGCCCTCCAGAATATCTTCAGTGTCTAATTGACACTGGTGAATATCGTACCATCTAATTGACATTGGTGAATATTGGGCTATAAAGATATAACAATACATCAGGAATCATCCGCATGAAAAGCATGACCACTAGTCTCATTTTAAACACTAGATACTGTTATGAATTTTTCCGCTGAGGCAATGATGGCACAGTTTTTACAGTATAAAAATATTTATTCTCTCTTCAGAAAACTCATAAAATTTATCCACAGGTAACAGTGCAATCGCTCACAAGCTTCAACACAAGCTTTAGCAAAAAAAACAACTTCGAATACAGCAATTATACAAGCTCACTCTAATAGGTAAACAAAGCGATAAGCTTTTATCGAAGTCCAAAGTCAATCTGAAAACTTTCCCGTTCTCCAGTCTTTTTATATACAAGCGCGTGAGACATTCTCGAAATTTCCAGCCAATTCATCGGAAACGAAATATCTCGAAACTTCTCGATTACTTCAGGTGTTGCCACCTTTTTCTAACTTGTATAATCGCTATTAATTAATAAATAAAATAAGATAAAAATAAATTACAATAGAATTTTGAAATAATACGTCACTATTTACAATATATACAGACAATTTGTGCAACATTTCCCCCTTCTTAAAGACTGCACGTCCCGGGCAGTGAAGTCCTTGAGAGGAAAGGCAATTCAATCACTTCTACTATAATATGGGGCTAGTCTATTGTTATGTACAACTCTAGGTTTACAGGAAGGTGTCCGTTGAATTCTCACCACGACGTCGTTGATCTTCTTAAGGACCACATACGGCCCTTCCCAGTTCGTCTGGAGCTTAGGGGAGAGTCCTTTCCGACGTTTAGGATTCCATAACCACACCTTGTCACCTTCCTGGAATGAACGTTCCGTGGCCTTGGCATCGTAGCGGACCTTCATGCGCTCTGTCATGATGTTGATTCTTTCTCTGGCGAACCGATGTACGGCTTCCAAACGTGCCTGGAGATCATCTAGATACTGGACAGGCGAGGAAGGGGTGTCCGGTGGTCGTCCAAAGAGGAGGTCGCAGGGTAGTCTAAGGTCTCTTCCGAAAATCATTTGAGATGGTGTGTATCCGGTGGTCTCGTGAGTAGCACTTCTGTAGGCCAAAAGGAACAATGGAAGTTTCTGATCCCAATCTTGCTGGTTCTTGGAAACAAACAAGGAGAGATGATTCAGAATCGTTCTATTAAATCGTTCAACCATTCCATTTGATTGTGGGTGCAGGGGAGTTGTACGAGTCTTTTCCATGTCGAGCAAGTCACACAGCCCAGTGAAGACGGCAGAGTTGAAGTTCATCCCCTGATCGGAATGTATCAGCAGGGGTACGCCAAATCGGGAGATCCAATTCCGTACGAGGACTTCTGCTACGGTTGTGGCTTCCTGATCCGGAATCGCGTACTTCTGGCCACTTGCTAAAGTAGTCCATGACAACTAGGATGTATCTGTTGCCATTAGTTGTGTGAGGTAGGGGGCCTAAGACGTCTAAAGCAATTCTTTCGAATGGTGCTCCTACATTGTAACGTTGCAACTTTCCACGAGTTCGGGTCTTCGGTCCCTTTCGTGAATTGCATGCATCACAGGACTTGCACCACCTCTCCACGTCGGATTTTGCTTTGTCTCAGAAGAATCTCTCCCTGACTTTCTGAAGAGTTTTCGTGACACCAAAATGTCCTCCAGTAGAACTGCTGTGAAGTTCTTCTAGAACGTTCGTAACTCTAGAACTTGGAAGGATTAATTGCCACCGGAAGCTTTTGCCGTCATCGGACTCCCATCGACGGTAGAGTACTCCATTCTTCAAGTGCAAAGAGTCCCACATAGCCCAATATCTCTTCATTGTTGGGCTATAGCATGCAATTTCCTGCCAACTGGGTTTTCCGGTAGCCGCTTCCATGAATTCAATTAGAGGTTTCAAGTCCTGATCTTCGACTTGACTTTTCCGGACATTCTGGTCACTCCAAGGGTCCACGTTTGAAGTAGTTGACTTGGTAGTTATTTTCCGAACGGCCAATGTGTTAACCCCAAACTTAGACTCGGCATTGGAACAAAATCGACAGTTCTCCGGACATGGTCTTCTAGAAAGAGCGTCTGCATTCCGATGGAACGTTCCTTTTCTGTGATGGATATCCATGTCGTATTCCTGCAGGCGCTGAATCCACCTTGCTATTTGTCCCTCTGTATTCTTGAAATTCAGCAACCAAGTCAGAGACGCATGATCAGTTCTTAAAAGGAATTTTCGGCCGTACAAGTAATGATGAAAGTGCTCAACGGCTTTTACTATTGCCAGTAACTCCTTTCTTGTGACGCAGTAGTTCCGCTCGGATCTTGACAGGCTCTTACTAAAATAAGCGATGACTTTCTCCTGTCCTTCAATTTCCTGGGAAAGAACGGCGCCCACTCCCTCATTGCTGGCATCTGTATCCAAAATGAAGTCCTTGTTAACATCGGGAAAAGCCAAAACAGGCGCGGATGTTAAAGCGTTCTTCAGTTGATTGAAGGAGTCGTCACAGTCGGCAGTCCATAGGAACTTCTGCTTGCTCTCTGTTAGTCGATGCAAGGGTCTGGCGATCTTGGAGAAACCTTTAACGAATTTACGGTAATACGTGCACAGGCCTAGGAAGCTTCGCAATTGATGAACGTCTTGCGGTCGAGACCAAATTTGCACAGCATGGATCTTGGCTGGATCTGTGCTTACTCCATCGGATGAGATGATGTGTCCGAGATAACTGACTTTCCGCCTAAAGAGCTTACATTTTGATGGGCTAAGCTTCAAGTGGGCTTCCCTAAGCTTCAAGAACACGTTCTTCACATTTTGCAAGTGTTGATCAAAACTCCGCCCGGTGATAATGATATCGTCCAAATATACCAGACAGGTCTCGTAGGAAAGTCCTCTAAGTACAGTCTCCATTAGTCGCTCGAACGTAGCCGGTGCATTACACAAGCCAAACGGCATAACTTGAAACTGCCATAATCCTTGGCCGGTAGTGAAGGCAGTCTTCTCACGATCGTCGGGATGTATCTCCACTTGCCAGTATCCACTCTTCAAATCCAAAGTCGAAAACCACTGGTTCCCCGATAGAGTGTTCAAAGTGTCATCGATTCTTGGCAGAGGGTAGCTGTCCTTTTTCGTAATTTCGTTCAGCTTCCGGTAATCCACACAAAACCTGGTGGAACCATCCTTCTTTCGAACGAGTACGATTGGAGAGGCCCATGGACTTGAGGAGGGTTCGATAACTCTATTATCTTCCATTTCCTGTAACAGTTTCCCGACCTCCTCTTGTTTTGCGAAAGGAAGTCTTCAAGGATGTTGTTTAATAGGTAAATGGGTCCCAGTATCGATTCGATGTTGAGTAAGCTCTGTTCTTCCTACATCTTTCGACGACATGGAGAAAATGTCTTGAAATTCTTTTATAAGGTTTCCGACAATCTTCTCTTGCCTTCTTTCCAACCGAGAGTCTTCGAGAAGCTGGTCCACTAAATCCGCGGGTGGTGCGGTCGGAAGCTCCTTCGATCCTCGTTTGATGCTTGTAACAGGTGTGCAAGTGGCAATTTCTTCTCCTTTCTTGATAACTCTCTTAGAATCACCGATGTTGGCCATTCTCACATGCACCACCTCTTGAGAGAGATCCACAAGCGTCGCTCCTACTACCACTCCTTTCGGGACGCTATTCGATGATGGGAAGTCCGTTACTCCAAATCGGAAGGCCTTCGGGAGCTTTGTTGAACCTTTTACAACCAAATCTGTCATGGAAGGGATGGTGATGTCTTCAAGAGCTACTATTCGATATGCACACGGCTCTTCCGAGTCCAAACCGAACAATGGAACTTCTTCTTTCCCCGTTTGAAGCTCGCCTTTCTCGAAATTCAAAGTAATTCCATTTCTCTTTAAAAAGTCCAATCCAAGAATACATGGGTCAATAATTTCAGCGACGTAAACGGTGTGAGTGTAGGTGTGAAATCCAAAAGAGATGTTGACATTTAATTTCCCATGCACAGAAATTTTGTCACCAGTCACAGTTTGCAGTGAAACTGAAGGCGCCGTATAAAGAGGTTGGCTGTCCAGGCGCCGGGCTACATCCGTCCGTAAAATGGTTACATTTGCCCCTGAGTCAACTATTAGACGACAGGGAGTTCCATTGATCTTGCCCTCCACGAATAAACCATGGTTTCCTCCTTGAAGGGATGAGATGTGATAGAGGCTGAGTGGGGCACCACCTGCTCTACACGGCGACCTCCGCCTCGCGAGATAGCCGCTCTTTAGTTTAACTGCTGAGGCTCGGACGAGGGTCTGTCCCCTCTCCTGTCCAATTCAGGGCAATCACGTCTGAAATGTCCTTCCCGGTTGCAGAGCCAACAAACCACTCTAGTTTTTCGATCCTTCGAACCAGGAATATTTCTCATAATTCGCTCCATCTTGTTTTCCAGTTCTTGAAACTTCTTCGTGAAAAGTTCAGAGGAATCGTCTGCCAATGTTCCACGTACGAAACGCCGATCTTTTCTAGAAGCTTGCTGTGCGGCTTCTACTCTCATGGCATAGACGAGGGTGGACTTTAGATCTTTGCTGTCTGACATCCTGGTAGCTTGCTGTATGTCGGGATCTTTGATGGCATCCACGAAATACTGAAGAGATAGGTTATCTCGTACGTCCGAGGGACAGTCTGGGAAAGCGAGGAGCGACAGTCTTTCTACATCCGATGCCAATTCTTGAAGAGTTTCATTGGCCTTCTGCTGTCTCACTTTCAGTTGCAGTCTGTTATAATCCTTGAGATGTTGCTCCCCAAACCTTAATTCCAACGCACTTGCCAGCGCCACGAATTCTCCCCGCTTCTCTTCAGGTAGTGTCTGTAAAATGTCAGCAGCTTCACCTCGAAGAAATGCTGCGAGATGGAATGCCTTCGAAGTATCGTCCCAACCATTCGCAGAAGCAATCATTTCAAACTGCGTTTGATAAACGCGCCAAGACGACCTCCCATCAAAAGTGGCTACTTTGATGTTGGAACGTGGCGCAATGAAGGGAGTGGAAACATCCCATTTAGGCGTTGCAACGGTCATAGCTTCCCGCTTTTCAATTTTCCGTAGCCTTTCTTCAACAGCGTCATGAAACTTTTCCTGTTCCTCTTTCATGGTGGAAACCTTTTCTTCGATTTCATTCCTCACAGTCACAAGATCTCCTTTCATTGTAGAAACCTTTTCTCCCAAGCAGTCAACTTTCCCATTAACCGCCTCAAAACTCTCACTGATTTCTTTTCTTACTTCACTCAGAACATCTTCTTTTACCGATTGTAGAACACTGGTAGTAGTCTCTATTATCGTAGATTCCACCATTGTAGCTAGTTCGGATTGCATTTCTTCTTTAATCCCAATTATAGCTGCTGATGTGGATTCTCGGCAGGTGGCGATTGCAGCGGCGAGTTCGGCATTTGTCGTTTCTTGACGGGCTTGACCAGCGGCGATTGTAGCGGCGAGTTCGGCATTTGTCGTTTCTTGACGCGCTTGACCAGCGGAGATTGTAGCGGCGGTTGATTCTTGTCCGGCTTTTATTTCAGCGGCCGTGGATTCTTGTCCGGCTTTTATTTCGGCTTTCATTTCAGCGGCCGTGGATTCTTGTCCGGCTTTTATTCCAGCAATCATTTCCATTAATTGTTTCATTTGGTCTTCCATCATTCCTCTAGTTGTCGGCATTCAAAATTACGAGACCCCACTTCTGACACCACTGTTATGAATTTTTCCGCTGAGGCAATGATGGCACAGTTTTTACAGTATAAAAATATTTATTCTCTCTTCAGAAAACTCATAAAATTTATCCACAGGTAACAGTGTAATCGCTCACAAGCTTCAACACAAGCTTTAGCAAAAAAAATAACTTCGAATACAGCGATTATACAAGCTCACTCTAATAGGTAAACAAAGCGATAAGCTTTTATCGAAGTCCAAAGTCAATCTGAAAACTTTCCCGTTCTCCAGTCTTTTTATATACAAGCGCGTGAGACATTCTCGAAATTTCCAGCCAATTCATCGGGAACGAAATATCTCGAAACTTCTCGATTACTTCAGGTGTTGCCACCTTTTTCTAACTTGTATAATCGCTATTAATTAATAAATAAAATAAGATACAAATAAATTACAATAGAATTTTGAAATAATACGTCACTATTTACAATATATACAGACAATTTGTGCAACAATACTTACTACACTCACTGGCCAATGAATTAAAAAGTTATTGAAACTTAAGTTAGCCGCGGGATGGGATAAGCAATTTATAGCCTAATTTGGTGGTTCCCAATCAAAATATTGATAACATGCTGTGAATTTTCATTTTACAACAAATGATACAAGATGAGGAAAAGCCTTTCAAGTCAATCAAGTCTTTCAAGTATTCCTCTTTGATGTGAAAGTCAAAAGACTTTCACATCAAAGAGGAATAGCTGAAGCCGCAGCTGCTCGAATATTTTCGGATTTCTTATTTAGTTAGCGTGTTCACTATCTTATAGATATAATTACTTAGACAAATTTATTTTCAGAATAGCTTTAAAGATATATATATATATTAAAAGCAATGTAGATAAATATTTTATTTATTTAATAAAAATTAAATATTATGCGTTTTTCGTTCTAAACAAAACTATCCGAAAAGCATTATATTTTTTGCATAAGAAAATTCCGAGATAGACAATGATCGAATATATATTAAAAGCTAAAAATGTATGCTCAAATATCCTCAGCGAAACATAGTACACTTCTACCAGTACACAAATAAATAGTATAGAAGCAATATTTTTTCCAATGTCTTCTCTGTTTCCTAAGTGATGGTCCCATACTAGTCACTTTTCAGTTTCCCAAAATCCATATATTATTCTTGGAGAGCATTAATGTTTCAGTTCGTTTCTTATCTTCATTTCTCACAGCAAATCAAACTCCGTCCGTCTGTACTTAGGATGTCCGTTTCTCCAGCACACAACTCGCCTCTCTGCACTATTTTTTTTTTACGTCTAGAGTTTCCCTGGAGTCACCTGCCATCCGTAAAAGTGCTACAGAGATTCACACATAAAAAAAAAAAGCAATCCGAGATGTCTTCCTTCTTTATATCAAGAGTAGCTAGCTGTAATGGGAACTGCCTTTCTCTTCTTTCATTATTCCTCACTCTTGGAGAAAAAGGGACATAGAAGATAAAAAGGTGGTGATTAAAGCGGTAAGGGAAATGGGAATAGTCTTCATCGGGCGATGTGTTATTCGCTAATAAAATTTTTGGTCTTTTTGCGAAATTTATATGTTTGTCAATGAATTTGGGATAGTTATGAATAGGTCCGGAGGTGTAAAAAATTCCCAAATCAAAAATACTTATCGTAATTTTTTGTCAAATTAATTTAATATTTTGATAGGTATAACAATAAAAAAAAGTTTTATTATAATTCATTAAAATTCATTGCCAAATTTAATGTGCAATTGCAACTTATTTTAGCGATTTTGAACCAATATAGACTTTTTATAGTCTTTAACTACTAGGAAGAAAACCATCGATTCAATGCCACTGAATAACTTTTTCTCTTCAAACTTGATAGAATTATTTATCATTGATAAAGAGTAGATCTTCCAGTTGCAGTTTGATTGGATGATAGCAAATAGCTTAATCCCATCTCTCGTCCACATCACTCGAAATATATTTTTTGAAAGCTGACCAACTAAAGATGTAGAACACTATTTCTCAGAATACACTTGAATAAGTTGAAATCGATTTTTAAGAGTATATACGTTATGTTACAATTTTAATATTTTTCTATGTATGGCCAGATTAATTAAGTATAGGTAAAATCATTTTTTAATTGTTATGATATACTATCGCAACATAGACATTACCAGGAAATGTGATTTTTTTCGGTCAACAATCGCTTATATTTCTTGTCTATTTATATTTTTTATATAATATAAAAATCGTTTATTCAAAATTGAAACATTATTATCATGTGGATTTTATTTACATTTGCTTTACAATGAGTCACCTGTCTAAATAGGAATTAAAAAAAAAATCAAATGAAAGTCACATGGATTACTGTTATCAACACTTAAAAATGAAGACGCTCCAAAACCTACATTACATTTTGGGTATCATATTAAAGATTTTAAAAATAGAAAAATAGGTTTATAAATGTACGGCAATATTTTTACCACTGATTTCAATTGGATGAACCATAAAAATATAAGTCAGTTAAGTTAAAGTTAAAACACTCTAAGACTCCTTATTTTTTAAAAATTAAAATACGACTGAAGGATTTTAAATATAGAACTATTGTTATACATAGAAAAGCCAACTGTCGAAAAAATCAGAAAATTTACACATTTTGTAAAAGTGCATAAAAGAGCCTTCATGTCTATTTCGTTTCTTAAATTCTTTCTTTCTCTACGGGGAAAAGCTGGCTGGGTGGCTGAATTGAATTTATTTACTAGTCTACTCTTATTGACTAAAGGTATATAAAAAAGCTTGTGCTTTAAAATTGAATAGTAAAAATATAAACTTCAGAAGGTTTCTAGTATAATTAGAAAATTGCTTGGTAAAATACCATTGTTTGATAAATTATATTATAAAGCTTACAACAGTCGAGACTATAAAAAACATTTGAACAATCTTTTCAGCCCAAAACTTTTGGGCAAATTCTTAATACCATAAGTGGTAATTAAAACTAACGATGCAGTGAAAGTTTATCTTGCTGTTAATGAAGATGTAATTAACTAGTATTAAATATATATATTTTTATTATCTAAGGTTTTATTTATGAGATTAGCATTTAAATAAAAATATATTAAATATTCGTTGTAGAATTCTAGTTGCACTAAATATTGAAAAAAGAAACTAAAAATTCTGCTACAGAACGCTAATTTACCGATACAATTAAAAAGAAAAATAATGATTGTCACAGCAAAAGTCACATGTTTTTATTTGGCAGATCAGTTCCGGATACCATACATGTACAATTTATCAACATTTAATAACTGAAACCTCTTGCTCCTTAAGTCTCCCTGTTAACAACATAACAAAACAATGTAAACTCATAGATTTTTTTATTGATGAAAATGACTAAATTATCCTGTTCGGCGACATACTTTGTAAGAAACTTGCCACCGAATATCCCAGTTTTAATCCAATATCTCTATTTGCAGTCAAGATGTGAACTTCCTACGGGCATATACGATTTATTAAGATCAAATTTGAAAGCACGTCCGATTATAACTACAGATTGAATTTTATGTAATCCTTGTAATCTGATCGAGATTTTCAAACGGTATATGGTCCATATCCGAAGCATTTATAGTTTATACGATATAGTTTAAGGATTTGTAAATTAATCATCGTCACCATCTTCGGTACTTTCTGTTCAATTTCGGTTTGAAAATTCATCCCGGCGATAACTTCGATTTGACTTGTGGTCGGATCTCAGGTAAAATGTCAGAGAAATTGTATAAGCTTTTCATTACGTTATTGTTGTGTGGCAGCTGAAAATATAATTAAATGTGTTATAAATACATAAAAGTTGAATGCAAAACGATCGCTGAATTATCTTTCTATTCAAAATTACTTTACTGAAGTTATGGTGAATAAGTACGCACACAAAATTATCTTTCCTTTTCCTTTCATGTTCTTTTTAAAGAATTACTCATGTTTTTAAAATAAATGTACTCAATAACAGAGAAAATGAAATTGAAGCAGATAGTTCATTATGGAAGAAAATATTCAACCAAGCTTTTATTTACATCTTTAACATCAATTTCTGTAGTTTAAAATAACATGAATAAAAATTTACCGCAATGGATAAAATTAAACTCATTAAAGAAAACCTACTTAAATAGTTTAAAATGCGAGTAGTCACTTTGAATGTTCCATTTATGAAATTGGATCTTCAATTCAAATAATTTGTTTCGGAGGGATGGTTCCAAAGTGTAAAGATCTAAGTTTAATGTCATAAAAGCATTTTAAAATTCCATACACAATACTCTGATGTGCGAAAATTATGTTACTTGATTGAATAAGGAAACTTAATTTGATAAGGGAGATGTGGTATAAAAAATATCAAATTCTGCATTGTTTCGTTATAGTCACGCTTATTATCTTTTTAAACAAGGAGTGAGATGTAAGCAGAAATATTCTCAATTTAAAAAACTTTCATCATCTTATTCATACTTGTTAAATTTTTCGATTTATATTTTCTACTAACCTTTAAAGTTGTAATAAAAAATTATATGAATTACCAATTAGTAAATATAGGAATGTCACAAGTGCAAAATAATAAAACAAAGAGTATTTGTGTCTGTCCCTCTGTAGAAAGAGAGTTTCTATAGGCGTATAGCTCTGAAATTTGCAACATGATTAGCTTTAGACTTCTAATTTGGTTTTTGACAAAGAGAAAATTAAAATTTCAATTTTTTTTTTCCAATTATTTTTTAATTAATTAAAAAATGTTTCTTGCAAAACCACTTTTAATAAGCGAATAGCTCTGAAATTTTTGACTTAAGTAGATTTGGCATTCTGATTGGTTTTTTGACAAATAGAATGTTAAAATTGTAAATAGTTTTTAATTAATATTTTTACAAAGCTACATCTAATAAGCGTACAGCTTTGAAATTTTCAGCATAAGTAGTTTGGGCCTTCTAATTGGACTTTTGACAAACAGAATGTTGCAATGTTAATACGTTTTTTATTAATGAATTTTTTACAAAGCGACTTCTAATAGGCTTAGGGCTCCGAAATTTCAGTTTTCAGCATAAGTTGTTTTGCCCTTCAAATTTGACTTTTGAAACATAGTATTCAATTCACAAACACTATGTTTAAATATTCTCAGAGAGATGAAGGGAATTGTACTATCATATTAACGAGGATTATTTTTTTCGACAGGGGAGGAGGTTCTTATAATAACGGTTTACGCATGAATAAATCTTCTAGCTAGCGAAGCGAGCCTGTCCTTACTTTCCAAAGACCTTTTTAGCGCTTGAAGCGAGCCTGGTGTTTTCGCAGCAATGAACTTTAAGGCGAGCAAAGGGAGCCTGTCCGTGAAGCGTTAAAAGCTAGGACCTATACACTATGACGGGTCTCCGCAACGTTTGGCCACGCAGCAATATGTAAAATACATTTATATCTTTCAAAATATAAATCAAATAAAAAAATATATAACCTGATCACTCAAATGTATCAACATGCAATTAGGAACATATCCGTATAAGTATTAAGTAATTAAAGTAAATTATATTACATATTATTCTTAATTGGATGCTTTTAAAGAAAAATAAATTTTAAAAAATTACATAGCATCTGCCTCGTTTTATTCATCTAATAAGATTATAAAAAATAGAATATAAAAATAAGAATATAAAAAATAGGATAAATGTTCAATTAGAAATCTTAAAAATTATTTTAAGTTTGAATAGCTATGAATTCTTTTTTCTCTTTAATTTTTAGTAAATGATTCATCCAGATAAATTTGTTGTGAAAAGCTTTTCGTTTTAAACATTATCCTAAGTATGTTTTCAATAATTTATAAAGGCAGAAGAAAATAATTAATATAAGTAATTTTTAATGAGTGTATGTCGCATATTGTTTCACGAAATTCATAAAATATTAATGTAAATTTTTGTTTTATGTATTTAGTAGAATATTTAAAATGCGTTACTAAAATAGGATTTAAAATTAATTATTTGTATTCTTTCAGTGAAATAATCATTTTCATGAACTGTATACAAACCTTTACTACTGATGGAGCGCTGTAACTAAAGCAACTTTAAAAACCCACTTTAATTTAGAATTAGTGAATTAGAATTGCTTAATACCTTTTATATTTAAGGTTAAATAAAATAATTTAAGTAATTACAAATAAGTAAAGTTATTTGATTCATTTAGGATATTTTTCAGCTTTTTATATAAAGATGGATTAAAAAATATTTTTGAAAAATGAGATTCCATAATTTATTAACTCAATTACCCTAATCCTACATAAACTTATGTTGAGTCTTTCCAACTGGTGTTTTAAATTTTTAATTATCTACCAACGTCGTTAATTTCCCTCAATAACTATAGTTGTGTACAATGTTTGAAATAAATTATTTCCTCATAGTTGTATTATAGACAAAACTCCTAACCATAGTTAATCCTGTTTTATTTTAAAAATGAATAATTGACAGATATAGTTTTAAAGTAAATTTTTACGTTCTTTAAAATTATTGACAATTATATAATTGTAATTATAAATCCAACGAATTATTTTAGAAATATTCTTGTCTCCTTTATTATAACAAAAAATCATTTGTGTGCTTAATTTTAAATGTTATTCAATTAATTTAATCACATCCGATCAAATTTTTAGTCATCATAAAATAAATGGGTTTTTCAATTTTCACTAAAAGAAACATTATGTTTCCACCCAGAATTTTATAACTTCTTTATATAATCAACATGTTATAACTTCTTTATATAATCAACATGTTATAACTTCTTACCTGAAATATTTGAATATCGAAGTGTATTATATTTTTAGTTGTATTGAAATAAAATATCTAGGTGCACGGTAGGCATATTTTACCCGAAGCTACTCAGCAGTATTTTGACCTCTCATATCTGTGTATTACAGTATGCCTGAGAACTGAATTATTTTTTTTACAGGTAGCTGTTAGCCTCTTTAGTAAGACCCCTAAATTTCAAGTCACCAATTATATTGGTTGTCGAGATAATCAAATTAAAAAATGGCAGAAAATGACATATTTCCATTATTCATCCAAAACTCACTCACTGATCATCAAATTACTAAATCTAAAAATTGAGAGTTTCCCATCCAAATCCCCTAAAAAGACATTGTTTGAAAAATTAGAATCTCGATTTTAATTAATACACTTTTATTGGGCTAAAATTATAAAACTTAGAATACTAATAGCTCTTAGCATATATAAATAGAAAACACTCTCGCCACACGCCGCAAACCCTCTAAAATTAAGAAATAATAAAAAAAGTGTACTTGGCATTATAAAACTGATCATTGGCGATATTTTATCGCCTACTAAATGATCGCCAATTGTTAATATTTTTTTTTCTCCTTTGACAACTTTTTTTTGCTTATCTGAATTAAATATTTATTTAAAATAATTTTATATCATCATCATTCATATTGAATGCATAACCCTTTCAATCCCACGAAGTTTTCTTGCAAGTTTAAAAATATGAACACTGAACATTTTAAAACTAGTTATTGCTGTGCAAATAAATAATAAATTTTAAATTGGTACCTTAAAGAAAGAAATGAAATCCCAACAAAAACATCTCTGTAAAAAGGCGTCAAGTTCTTCATGCAATGATTGTGGCCGTGAAAAGTATTGAGATCTAAAGTAGAGCCAAGTTTAAAATTTTTGTAAATTAGGGGCAATGGAAATTAGTATTTTTTTTTCAAAGTCAAAATTCCCCTTCATAGGCCTAAATATCTAGCTATAAAAATGCTTGTGTGACTTGGCCATTACGCGTCAGTAAAACAGAGTAAGTAATGGCCAAGTGCCACAAATATTTTTACGGTTAGTTATTTAGGCCTATGCAGGGGAATTTTGACTTTGAGAAAAACATTTACTAATTTTCATTGACCGTAATTTACAACAATTTTAAACTTGGCTCTACTTTAGATCTCAATACTTTTCACGGCCGTAATCATTGCATGAAGAACTTGGCACCTATTTACAGAGATGTTTTTGTTGGGATTTTGATTTATGTCTAACTGTTCATAAATATACTTAAAAGTGGATCTACAAGTAAAAATGAAATTTACAGTCAACTTAATGAAATTCACATAGAATTAATTTTATTTTCAGTATCTAGGAAAGAGGCTGTGTTTCATCGGCAAGTCCGATCTCAAAGCACCTTGACATTATCCATTGCAAGTGGCTTGTGGACCTACGATTTTCGTCCCCTCACAGCTCAATTTCTACTATAGCCTAGAACCCTGTTTTATTCCATTGTGTTGGCCCCAATGAGTAGACGACAAATAATCACATAATTGTTAACATTATACAAGGGAACAGGGCAAAAAATTTCACTTTGAAAATAATCTAAATCACTGCAATTTTTTTTTTTTTTCGGGTTCAGATAGTCCTCTGGTTGTGACTAGAACTTTATCCAAGAGCTAAAAATATTTGATAAATTTTGCCTATTATTATTATTATTATTATTATTATATATATATATATATATATATATATATATATATATATATATATATATATATATATATATATATATATATATATATATATATATATATATATATATATATATATATATATATATATATATATATATATATATATATATATATATATATATATATATATATATATATATATATATATATATATATATATATATATATATATATATATATATATATATATATATATATATATATATATATATATATATATATATATATATATATATATATATATATATATATATATATATATATATATATATATATATATATATATATATATATATATATATTTATATATATATATTTTTTTTTTTTGCGCTTGATTAAAGGAAGTGCCTTTTGTATTATTTATGCGTACAATGGTCTATGCTCCATTGTAAATGTTCCCAATATTTAGAAATTCTAACCAATCTTACAGCTTGAATGCTTGAATATATTCTGGTAATTCTTTTTTTTTTTATTCATTTTAGCATGAATAGAGTAAGTGCTTTTAGTATGGTTTAATGGGTATGAGGTCTGTAGCTGTCAGAAACGAAGTTGGGAATTTTAGCCATAATTAAATCGGATTAATCGGGATCAAGATAGATTAAATCGGGTCAAGTTTTCGAATATTCTTCTTTTGCTCAATTTCAAGAAGTGATTTCGATACTTTAAGTTGAACTATTACAACAATGTTATAAGAAATAAGCAATGTTTACTTAATTTTTATTTAAATTGCATGTTTATCAAAACTCTGAAAACGTGTTTTTCAACTTTGAGTTTAAAAAAAACACTTTTCAAGATGCCTGATTGGTCTTGAACTCTTGTAACACGTGCTTTCTAATCACTAGCCTGCCCCTTCATTACAGCAACCCCGAAGCTTGTCTAAGTTTCTTTCAAAATTATAAAAATTATATTTTTCAAACTTAAATCAAAACTTGTTTTGAATATCTATTTTTCATAACTATTCGTATGCAAAGCTGGTAATAGACAATTATTTCATATGCCAAGCAAGTACTTATTTTTTTTAGTGTTTCATACTTTTTATTATTACTTATTTTTCAGTATTTTTTGCATATTTTTGTACTAAAACTAGTAGATATATAACTATATATTTTTAATTATAAATAAAGACTTTTTCTTGGTGTGGTCAAGACGATTTCTACTTGAAAGAAACAAATAGGAATTTGATTGGAAACCTTAATCGCTCTAAAATATTGCATTAAATATTTCTACAATATCATAGCTCTCAATACAAATATTGTATATGAATATAATGTTATTGTCGCTCACGCCATTTTGCGTTTAAAATGATGATATGACTGTGAAAACATTCAAAGACCGTATCTTACTCATATCGAACATAACAAACTTAACAAAAAGTATTGATATCTCCCCCAAAACAACTAGACGGTGTTTGTTTGTTTTTTTCAAAAAAAAAAAAAAAAAAAGGAACCCAAGGTAAAATGATTACCAAAAAAAAAAAAATTATAAAATCTAACGTTTGCCGCTAAGCGGCCACGTTTAATTTCTTTGGGGATGCTTATACACAATGAACTAAATTGGGGTTATTGGGAGGACCCTCCCCCCCATACACAATCAATTCTTGGCTGGTTAGAGTTTTTATAGAATTAATCTCAATTGTCTACATGGGTTCTGTGCAAAAAAGCTCAAACATATGAAATGAGATTATTTCAAAATAACTCTATCCTGCAAGTACTGATTGCTTATCGAGGTTAATCTTAATAAGGCCAATTTAGTTCCTTGTGTACAGGTATCCCAAAGAAATTAAACGCAGCCGCTTGACGGCAAACATTAAATTTCATAACAATTTCTAACTGACCATTTTTTTTTTTTTTTTTTTTTTTTTGCTACGTCTAGTTGTTTTTAGGGTAAAAAAAGATTGATATTAAGTATTTAGAATTGTTTCATTCTATAGTTATTACAAATGATAAGAAAATGCAGCAAATGAAGATAGACAATTTATTACATTGCTTTCATAATTTGTTTTCGAAACTTATTTATGATTCATCGGTCAGGCCGTGTCGTTAAGTCCATGACTTGACTAATTACATGTGACATTTCAACTATTTACCTTTTGATATTTCTTATCTTCGTTTCTAGAAAAGGAATCACATGTATCGCTTACGGAACCAGATCATGGGTTTCGAAAGAAAACCAGACCAATGATAAATTGTTATCTTAACAGATGTGTTTACCAGGTTCTTATATTTTGGAGAATGGAGAGGAGAAGAGGGGTGGTGGTGGCAACTACTCGATTGTTTAAATTAGTTAATTATTTCAAACATAGGTAAAGAAACAACTCGCATTTGTTTTTATTCGACACTCAGAGAAACATATAATTAAACTTTCTATTTAAAAAAAAATACTTGCTTGCAAACAGGCTTTCTGAGACGAAAATAATTCATAATCTTTAAAATTTGATTAGGAAATAAAAATTATCAATTTAGTTAGTGACCCTTTTTAATCTTATCGCTCTATCTCTCACGTCGCATCTCTTCTAAAACTGTATACATCACGTTTTGGGATGCCCTGCATTTTAGATAATTTTAAATTACTATTTTTTTATTTATTTTTTTAAATTGATGTAATTTGAGCTTAACACTTTTGTAATTGACTTTTTACACAGTATGAATCATCATAAATAATTAAATTTTGTCTCTTAAAGTAAATTAATTATACATGAAAATCAGATTACGTTTTTAGGATTTGTTAACTTATATTGAACATATTTCGAATATAGACTGATGCCTTACCTATAATAATAAAATAAATAAACCTCGAAACAACCTTTTTGAAAAACCAAGTATATCCGTCTCAAAAGTAAACTCCAATAAAGGGTAAATTAATAATTGCAATGGTCGGTATAAAATATTTGAAATATACCCCATATGAAAATGGTGAAAACAATTCATTTGGAAGGGCCTATTTAGTTAGAACTAGAATAATAAATAATTGAAATTAATAAAAATTTTATACACAAAAAACTGTTTTAAATTATTTTCATTCAATACGTAAAAACACTAATTATTACTTCCAAAAGGGTTAGTTGCTTTATTCAAATTTTGTCTATTAAAGATTTATGTTCAATTAATTTAAAGCGTTTAAAAGCAACGTTTCATGAAATTTTCACATTTTATTTTACCAAAATATTATTTCAATTGTTAATCACATTTGTCGATGTGTTAACTTACTTAGGGTATTGCACATATAGTTTAAAGAGAAAATTGCTTCCAGAACAAGAGTAAAATATCTTTTAATTTTTAAAAATAAAATAATTGACTTATCGAAACTTTGTTTTCATTTTTTTAGTTTTCCGCACCTCGAGTTCAAAAACGAAACACTTATAGAATAACTTCAATGTCCGCTTAGGTAAGAAATTTTATAATATTTAAAAAATAAATTGTCTTGTTATAATTTAAAATTTATATTTTTACATTACTTCAAATCATTTGACAAAAAATTGTATACTCCGATACATTCAAGCAGTGCAGTGTAGTTGCATAATGCAATTTTATAAAGAGCAATAGTCAAATGTGAAGTTTGTTCCATACGCGCAAAGTTAGACCACAGTAATGATTTCAGAGAAACACACACCTTATGCAAAAGAATGCTTTGAATAGAAAGCTTATATGCTGGTTTATATGTTGCAATTTACTTATTCGATTCTTATACCCGCATAAAAATGCAATGAGTGAGAATTCTTTCGTCAACATTAATTTTTCGGTTGTGTAACTTATAACACAGAACGATTCAAAAGTAACAGAGCAATAAAAAATTGATTATTTGTGAAACTATATGCGGTAGGACAAAGAGGTTTTCGCTTCTTCCCAGAAAATAAGAGAGAACTAATTTTCATGGAAATAATAATATTTCCAAAACAGCTGTATTGTGAAAGAACGGGTAGCGTTTAGGTACACAATTAGATTGGTCAAATCAAGCTGCGTAGTTGCCTTCATATAATAAAAGCACTACTTATTTGTTACTACTAATTAATTATTTTGTCAATTTTATTTTATTTGTAGAAAAACAAAGCCAGTTTTCTTTGTTTTTTGTTAAAACTACATAGTCTTACCTCTTACTGTATATAGTTCGTGAATAATCGAGTTTCAATTTGTTTTGGATCATTTTATAGTGCGTTTATCGGTCTGGAATTATACAACAATTTAGGGATACAGCAACATAGCATTTCTGTCTTCATTTTTTTTTCTATCCACAGTCCTGTGCTTTAAAGTGATCAGACACAATTTAAGAAGCACAATTCAATTACGTATTATCACGGCAAAAAAGTTTGTACCTCTCAACTTGTTGCCATTGGTTTAAATAACATGCCATTCAATTTTCTTCGCCACCAATACTACCCCTTCGTTTAACGAATCGAATTCTGAGCTCATTTCATTTCCTGGATCCACGTATATATATCTACGGCTTGGACAGAAAGTGACGTCAACCAGGAATTTGTCACAGCTCATTGCTGTTACGAGCATCCTGTCGAGGTGCTACAGAAAAGGTAGTCTCGATAAAGTGATAAATAATGAACGCTTCCCTGAACCCTATATCTGTTCGTCAACCCCTGCTGTTCAGCAATTGGCTAAGAAATAAAAGAAAAGAAGCTTTTCGGGAAGCGTTTTCTTTGATGCTTCTTAGATAACTTCACGTTTCCGTGGTAGGTTCTGAAAGAAAAAACGCAGTTTTTTCAATTGTAACTGTTTCGGCGAATCATGGATTTCTGGATTGATTGTTTGATAATCTAGTTATTTAACACGGAAGTAGCTATTGATCAAAAGTTTTTTTAAAAATTTTTTTATAAAGAAATAGCACCTATGTATCTATCAGTGGAAAATTATCAATCAGGTTTTACCTTAAAGTTTTGCATTTTACTTGCTTTAAAGTTTTATATTGAAATCTACTTAGTTTTTTAAATAACTGTATTTAAAAAATTAACTTACCCAGGGTTTTTGTTTGATGTTTTAAATAAATATTGGCACGAAATACATTAGTTCGTCATAGCACATTAGTACAGATTTTACTACATTCCACATTTTCCCAAAGCAATTCAAGAGGTCTATTTATTAAGAAGATACGTAAATTATTTGAATTACTATAGAATAGTTTAAAACTATTTTCATTTAGTATAAACACAAGAGTATAATACATTTCGAATGATATTTGGTATATTTAAAAATGGTATCGATTCGTTTCTAAAAGTAGAAACAACAAAACGCCGAACTTTTGAACTTCGGGATGACTGGGTACAAATCTCCTAATTTACATATAGGTCACTTGCCAGTTTTTACCTCATACACACAAATTGATACTAAAAATTGTAGAGATTTAGTATTAATTTGTGAGTATGTATTAATCATTAATTTGTGTATAAGGTTAAAATTAACTAGTATTAAAATTACTAATTATTTAGTATTAATATGTGTATAAGGTTAAAATTAAAATAATGGAAGTTGCATTGAAATTTGTAACAGTTTAATACTATAACCACCGAATGCAATAAAATGACAATTCCTGTAATGAAAATACTAAAAATTAACTTCTTTACCTCTCAATTTCTCACTGTTCCCTAATTTAATCTAAGATAAATACATTGAGCTGTAATGTAAGTGGATAATGAAAACAGCCTTTCACAGCCGAAACTCGAAGATCTCTCTATATCGTATTCAAAATGAAGCTGTTTTCCTTTCAGTATTCCAAGACTTGCCTCAGAACGTAATTATTTTATCGTTTGAAGTATCTGTGTCTTCAAAACCTGCACGATTATCCACTAGAAGATGCAAAGTGTAATTATCTCTTTAGAAAAATTGAAATTAATTTTCTCAAGAGTTTCGCTGTACCACTTACAAAAGAAGAGAACAAAGGCCAACAAAGGAAAATGAAAGAACGTAGCCTTAATTGAGGTTACTTTTTAAAAATTTAAATTAGAAATACTATAAACCTTATCTACGACCTTAACCTATTTACGTCTTCATGAATTTAGAAGATTCAATGAATATATTTAGATTTGCGCTTTGGTATTGCTGTAAAATATAATACTTCTGTCAAAGAAATAAAACAAGTATTTCTAATGACGTATATCTTATTTGCTTAGAATGTAACTTTAAATGTAATTGTACGAGGATAACCAATTTACAATTTCATAACAACATTGAAAACCAAATATATTCTAATAACATAAAGGAAATTTAGTATTAGGTGTTTCCTTTCTAAGTAGTTTAAAAATTTATTCTAAAGGGGAACTTTGAAATTAAGATTCTACAACTAAAATTATCGTATTCCAATTTTTATTTAAAGGATTTGCAAGTTGAGTTACATTATTTATTAAGTTATTAAGTTATTACGGTAAATATCGTTTTAGAAACATGAAATTGTGGAATTATTTAAAAATCAGTTAATATATAGAATAAAAACTTCGTTTATAGCTTTAAAATGTTTTTAAAGTTATAAAAGAAGACTTAAAATATTAACACTAATAGAATAAATTAACAATAAAGGCAGTGGAATCATCGGAAAGCATGCAGGCGTTAGTTTTTTCTAAGCAATTTAGGTTAATATGAATTTAAATACTACGACTTGCTGTGTTATGTTTTACAAATGGTAAATTTATACTTCTTATTGAGGAAAATTAAAGAAATAAATGGAATTAAAATCAAAATATCAATGGTTATACTTTAAAGTTAGTACGTACACTAATTTGTAAGGTGTCTTTTAAAATAATAATAATAATAATAATAAAAAATTTTAAAAAATTAGTATCCACCAAAGAAGCTGTTTCGTCTAAATTAGGTACGTTATTTTGCTATCTAAATTAGGAATGTTATTTTGACATCTAAATTAAGAATTTTATTTTGCCATTTAATTCAAGAATGTTATTTTGTTGTTTTATCGCGAATTGGTCGAGTCACATTTCGTGTGCTGTGCAATTATGCACTATCTGGCCAAAAGTATCCTGACATCCATTTGTACGGATTCGGAGAGAGTCTTGATCCATATAATAATACGATGTGATAGGGATACTTTCCAGCAGTTTTTGATAGATGACTATAGGAATTTACTTCCAGGCGTCTATCACAGCTGAAGTGAGTGCTTTCAGTGTAATGGTCGATTTGGATGGCTACGTAATATGTGTTCTAATTCGTTTCAAAGGTGTTATATGAGATGTAGATATGGGATCTGGGAAGGCCAGTTCAGTTTTTGAACTCCCATTTCGTCCAACCATGACTGCGCAAGTTTCGGTATGTGAATGGAGCAATTATCTTGATGGAAGAAAAATGGGCATTCCTCAAAATATTGCCATAGAATCGGGAGAGCAGCATTGTCTAGAATGTTCACTTACATCTCAGTGTGCATGTTTTCAGCCATAGGAACTAAGGGACCCAGGTCAAACAATGAAAAACATTCCCACACCATGCTGCTGCTACCACAAAACTTTACAGTCAGCATAATGCAGACACGTAAGAAGCGTTCGCCAGACATACGCCAAACCCAGACACATCCATGGGACTGCCAGATTGTAAAGCTAGATTTTTCACTCCAAAGGACATTTTTTCACGTGTCCACAGTACAATGACAGTGAGCTTTGCTCCATAGCAATCGACGCTTCTCTAACTGGGGAGTGATGTTCGACTTCTGAGAGGCTGCACGGCCCCGGAATCCCAGGTTTTTTTTTTTTGGGGGGGGGGGGAACTCTCAATGAACAGTCCTGCTGCTAACACTAACGTCTAATAAACTTTGGAACTCCTGAGTGATATCAAACAATGAAGACTTGAGATTCTGTTTCACTATACTTTTCAAGGTTTTACGGTTGCATTCACTAATTTTTTTTCTGCCTGCCTCTTCGTTTTTCTGAAGTTTCACTTCCTTGACGTTTCCACTTAACAATTACATCACTCACAGTGGATTTTGCCTTCTGTAGAATTTCCGTGATTTCACGAACTGATTTCTCACAAAGGTGACATCCTACTATAATGCCATTATCCAAGTCACTAAACTCCTTTAACTTACTAATTGTCTCACCTACGCATAAATATGACCAGACAAACCACTACCAACACTTTTATAGCTTTCGGTTACTCATCAAATATCCCTGCTAGATCCACTTCTTAAGTTTAACCGGATACTTTTGGCCAGATAGTGTACATACTTCGTACAAAAAATATAGATTTGTTGGAAGGAGGGGATAGGATTGCAAAGGTGATACAGGAAACATCAGATACGAATGTACAGTTGAAATGTGTATACAATTGCAACAAATTAATCAACTGAGACATTTATTCAGAAAAGTGATGAGGATTTTTTAAAAACTGAAGCTGATGATAAAAGACATTAAGAGGTTTTTGTAAAATGAGGTGGATTCAACTCTTGGTGGCGCTTCCCCTGCCATGGATTGTCACGTGGCAACTTGTATTCCGATATCGTAGCCAATCAAATTAAACCTACCATGAAACGATAGTAAATTGGAAGCGATCTCTGCTTTTACTGGTCGGAGCGCATTTTAGGTCAAGCGGCAATCACTAAAGAACAGCTTGATCTGAAATGAGGTATAATTAGTAGTACTACTCTGAACCAACATTGCTTGGACTTGATTTCGTAGTTGTTTGTCAAATCATGCTTTTATACAAGTATTGAATGTACTTCCTTTCACTGGTATAAGTTAAAGATATGAACGTTTTGTGTTTGATATTTTATTAGTTACCTTTTCTATTATTGATGTGGATCATGACGCTTTCTGGCATTGAATTGGTTAAGTCATGTTAAGGAAGTGACATAAGTCAGGTGGACATAAGTCAGGTATGAGTTACACAGTGCGCAATCCTGGGAACACCTGTTTCGATGTCAACCAGACATTCACGACAATCGTTTATATTTTATTACATTTAAATATGAGACTGAAAGTTTAGCTCTTATCAAAAAGTAAACTATGCAGAATCTGATCCTAGCTCTTAAAAAGGTGAGGTTCAGATAATGATATTTCTTGGTTCTTTGGTATTTTTCTCTCGTTATTTTACTTGTTCATGATACTTCTTGTACGCTTTAAAATACTCACAATTCAAATATCAAATTTAAATTTTTGATATTTGCACTTAATATATTCCCTTTTGTATTTCTTTGAATGCAACATGCCTTCTTCATAATTTAAAATGTCTGATGTTAAGCATTTTAAAGAGTAGGGATGTCGGAAATTAATTTTACACATACATCCATTGCGAAAATTCGGATTTGATTTTTTTTTTTTAAAAATGGCATACTTCTTCATATACTAAGTCCTTTAATATTTGAACATATAATTCATATTTCCATGTGATTTAAAACATTTCATAGTTTGAAATGTTGTTAGACTAGCCAGTGGTTGGGATCCCGTGGCTCGTAAGACGCATGCGGCCCTTTGGCGTTATTCTTATGTCCCTTTTGAGAAAGTGAGTATTTTAAAAGCATTTAAAAATGAAAAAAAAAAAAAAAATATTCTTTTTGAAAAACTTTAAATGTATAATTGTCTTCTGTCATATTTTAAGTTTTCGGTCAACGAAGGTGCTTCTTTTTAATGATCATGAATTCGGTGTGTAAGATCTTGGAACATTTTGGAGAGTTCCTGTCTCAATTTTACTCTTCTAAGCATGGTGAAAGAAAAATTGAAGATAGTATACACATACTCATAGCTTTTCAAGTACATTGGACTTACACACTTGTATGTGAACAGGATAAAAAATATTATTCGGTTTGTCGTACTTACAAAGAAACCACAACTAATTGTCAGAGAAAATCTAACACCACTAAAAATCACACAAGCATTTGATTTAAAATGCACAAACGTGTCAGTTAACCTAAATATATTTAGGTACTTTGCTTCAGCATAAAATCTCAACTGAGAATTTGGAACTCGAGCGGAAAGACAGTTTCAAACAAATCATAATTTGTTTCAAAGATTGTTAAGATATTTATGACATATTTGTATTAAAACTTAAGTAAATATAATTAAAACCGTAAATTCTTTTGCACAAGTTCACTAACACCAGAAGATCTCTTTTTCTTTTAATAATTCTATATTCTAGTTTAATTACTAATTACTAAACAATCTCCATAAGAGTAAGATGCTACTAAACAGTATTTTCCTTTAAATCTCGAGCATTGTCAAATTTATCATTGTCCATTCTCAAATGAAATTTCGGAGTTTTTAAGATAACTGAATTTTAATCTTTATATTTTCCTTCAATTGCACTTTTGTAGCATCCAAGAATTTGCTTTATTTGATTGGTAATGCAATTTGACTCTATTAACATGCGTTCAGAATAAGTATTATTCATCAAAGAATTGATACTCTCTCTCAAAATTTGTACTTGCAACATTTGTGTGCCCAACGATACTTATTATTTACAAGAATCCGCCTCGATGATCTAAAGGGAATAGAATATATTTAATCGACCCTAAATCAAAGCTCATCCAAAAAAGAAAATTGACATAGCTTTTAATTTATATTCTCGACTCAAATTTTGATTGAACTCGAGTTTTGTTATTTCAATCATATCAATAGAAAATTGCACAAGCATCATCTGGTAGAAAAAACTTTAAAATATAAATAAATTTCTTATTAGGAACTTTTAATTTAATTTACCATATAGAACAGCAATTTTGAGTTATGTAATTTTTTTTTTAGGATAATAGAAATTTTCAGTTTCAGCCCTCCTTGTTGAGTAAAATTTTCAAAATTAAAATATGATATTTTTCATGTCTCTTTTTAAAAATAATATCTGGTTATTTTTTATTTTTTTTTAATGTCTGGCAATAATTTATAGTTTAAATAAAATCATTTAAACCATACATTTTAATAAAATATTTTTTATTGGTTACGTAAAGCAGAAATGGATTATTTTAATTTCATTTTATTGATAGAAACAATCGATTTAAATACAATTAAGTAGAAGATAAAATAGGTTTCCACTGTTTCCGAAATCTGGCATCTTTCCAGACGTTGTTTGATCCATAATGCCTCTGATAATTATTCAAAAAACAAATATGATATTTTATCCTCTTCCAGAGATAAGCGGGATCGCTTTTAGGAGTTTTAGAATAAAGGATCTTTAATTCTTAAGAACTGACCATGTTTCTAAAAAGTAAAATCAATGTACCTAAATTATTTGGTTTGTTTACTTTAAAACTGATTAACTATTTAAAGCGATTTCTATTACTTTACTCTCGTTCAATAGATGGCGCTGTAGTTTGTTAACATTTTTATTTATATCAAAAGTAGAGAGATAATTGTAAGCCGGTGATAACTTATTAACTTGACAGAATTGAAAGTAAATATTATTTTGGGATTGGAGTATTTGACACAGTTTATGATATGAAATAGATTTGGTACGATTCGAAATGATTTGATGAAAAATTTACATTGCTTTTATACAGTTAATAGTCTTAGTTTATAAATTATAAAATAAAGATGTAATTAAATATATTTAATGTCGATGAAATTTTATAAACTGTTATACAAAAGATAAATGTTAAGTTTCCCGATATATTACCGAATAAATAGTGTTTACATATTAAATTTGAATTACTCCACAACGTTATTGAACTGCGTCTAGTTTCTGTTCTGTAATTCATTGGAATTTTGATTAAATGGAAGTCGCCGAATCGATAAGACTTGAAAGGTATTCAAATCTATGTCAACATCAGATGATTAAGTGATGAAGTTTAAAACAAATTCCTATTCGATTAGAGACTACAGATATGCAATTTGATTCGAAGGCTAATGAAACTTACATACTATACTTGATATTGACAAAAGACGTAATTATTTTCAAAGAATATTTTTTAAATTTTTAACTTGAAAAGAGTGTTTCGTGTCTTTAAAATGATGATAGAAAAAAAAAAAGAAGAAAAAAAGCCCAAAAAAACCTCAAATCAAACATTTCAAATCGATTCCCTTTTCCTTTTAGAGAAATATGGTAAATAAAAATTGGTTAATTAAATTCGTTAATTAAGTTCCCTCTTTATTCGACAACTTGTGAAAAATATCTGAATATTTAAAGCTGATTATATCGATATATTTTATATTAAATTTCCATTTTTTTATCAAAATATTTTAAATTGAAATGAAATTTATAAGTGTAATTTTAGTGATTTCATAGTAAATGATTATGGTCAACAAATATGTTATTTATTAACTTTATGCTTATCGTCATAATAGCAGAGATGTTAAAATGGTGGAGTTTCATATCAGGATAAAATATGTGTATAAACGACTTATACTATAATAAGTCTATTATTGAAGAATGAGGAACACTATTAATTGATTTATACAATGATAATATAACAAAAATACGATAAAAATTTAAAAAAAATATTTTTTTAATTTCTATACAACAGTGCAATATTCCAAATGTTTTTAGATGGCAACTTAAAGAAGAGGAGATATAAACTTAACTGATAATAAAAGCTGATTCCGAACTATGTTTCAGAGATATGCTTAGAGATCTGGATTAGGATAACATCTAACAACTGGAAGTGCCATTTGAAACTATGCATTGTCGATTGTGCTATGAAGAGTGCAACTTTTAACACCTACTTTAAAATGATTTTTTTTTTTAACTATAATAGTGTGTACTTCTTTTTGTGAAATAAATTATTAGGTGTGACCAGTTTTGGGTCTTCCTGTCTCGGTGGGCGTGTTGTACACCTGGATTGTGCATGAAACTATATATTATTCTATGGTTCTTGCCTGTTATGGTATTCTTGACCTCCGCATTCATTTTCGTTTTCAATTTGTATTTATCATTAATAAAATTTAAAATAATAATTATTCGCTTTAATAGTTTTCAATATCCTATTAGTCATAGGAAATGTTTTTCTTTTTTCTTTTTTTCTTTCTGTAAATCAGCTCATTTGCAAATATTGTAAAATTACACTATCACATAAAAAAAAAAAGTCTTAAAGTTTATGTCTAAATGGGATCTTTGTGATTGCGTTTAGAAGAGAAGGGAACATTTTACGATGTCTTATGAGGAAGTTGCACATTTTTTTTTAAATATAAGAATGATCGAGCAGGATTTAAAACAATTCAAGTATTTATATTAATGAAAATATTTTAGTTTCTTTATTCAAATTTGTTTAATGTCATTGTTTATCTTTTAAGAGATCCAGAGAGAGAGAGAGAGAGACTTTTAGAGATTTCAATGTAAGATTCAGTATTTCACTCTCATGTAAAGTTATCCAATTGTAACTTCAGCTGGTGTTTGGTATTGAAGAAGAAATCAAAAAAACTATAAGCAGCTGATTACTATAAATGAACAAAAATCGTCCACAATAGTGACCATTTATTATTAGACACAAAATACATTGAAATCAAATTCAAAGGAAGAAGTTAATATCCGATTCTGCAATTTTTTCGTAATCTTTGAGCTTCTTAGCAATGTACCAGTAACATAGAGTGAGGCTGGCATATAATTAGGTAGTTAGGTTGTTTTCTAGATTGTCCATTAGCGTCGAATATAATTACATGGTCCGTCGTTGTATAACTTTTCTATGTATGCAACCCTATCGGATTCGGCGCCAAGATGATTACTGACCTCAGTAACAATCTAAAAACAGAATTCCGTTCGGGGAATAAAAGTATTTTTCATTTGGAGCAATGTTACGAAGAATAGCTTCACTTGAAGTATGTTGACCGTCACGTTTATCTGTCGAGAAGCATTTAAAAGAAAGATGTATTGCCTTCTTAGACTGAAATTTATATATAAATATTTGTACACCTTAGTTACAGCTCTTTAAGCACAGTTATGTTAAGGTTTGGTAGCGTAATTATAGTGATGCACCTATTGTACCTGTTGTTTTCTTTTTTTTTTTTTATTTGACTGAAAAAAAATATCTTAAAAGAATGAAAAATTTCTTAAGTTTATCGTGTTAGTTTCATTACTCTTCAGAAAATGTCTTAGTGTTTACTATTAGGTATTTTTAGTGAGTGAACTTTTTTTTAAGGATTTGTTATTTTATTGTTTACTTTGAATTATCTAAAAATTCATGTAATTTGACAAGTGTCGGGTGAAAAATTTGCACATCATTTTTTTTTGAAAATCTTATTTTTATACCCATTGGTAGATTCGGAAAATATCGCCATAGCATTTTATTTAAACCTGTACAAAATACATTAAATTTGCTAAACGAATTTTTGAAATACTCTGATCGCACCGTCAAGTAAATAAAATATTGTCCGATTTCAAAGTCAGTCCTAATTTGATATTACTATAGTTATAAACTTATTTTATCACTTTATTAAAGGTGTAACAAAAGAATCTAATTCATAACGATAAAAGAATGGGTATTTTTATTACAAAATAGGCTTATATGGCTAATCAGTTTTGTTAATGGTCTAAGAACATTATTTTTTAAATTAAATTTCTCTCCTCTTCAGACTCTTACTGATGTTTACATACTTACCAGGTTTTTTCTAACATATTTTTTTTATTGCATATGAAGTAAAGCGAGAACAATTTCATTCTTTTTTTTTCCTTAAAAATATCTAAAACACATGCTATTTTAAGTAAGCAGTGTACATCACGGAATTGAAATCGACACAGATAAACGTTCTTAAATTAACAAGATCCATGCTTAAAGTACAATGCCTGACTTAAAATTTAATGTGATTGCTTATCTTCTTTAGAACGGTAGTTTAAACATCACCAATGAATTTCATTACACACAGTTACTCTCTAAAAACATCTCCTTTTTGAATGGAAATCAGAACCGGACTGAACTGGTTGGGATTGAATTTACTTCAACCAAACACTTCGAGGAAATTCTTCCATCTCTGATAACAATCAAGTAGGAAATCTCCCTTGATTGCATTTAGTGCCGTCCTTTAAACCCATTAGCGAATCCGCAAGTTGTGCAATGGAAAGTTCCAAGGCTTTCACTGTCGACATTACGACTCTTTTAAACACAAACCCGGATGCCTATAACTTTTCGAACCTTATTTTGAACAGTTCGAATGTCCTTTTAAGGGGAGACGCTGGAATTGTCCAACAATTCAACCGCAATTTCAGTTGGCGCCCATTCCATTTTGTCTCGATCAGTTTGAATTGTATAAAGTGGAAGCTTCCTGGAATTAGTAAGCCGACATTATTCCTTCGCATTTGTCTAGCTTTAGATTGTCTCCTGGTGTAAATTGGAATTAGGGGTACTTTAAAGAACATTCCATTGGACTGCGACGAAATGTTTACATTTTTATGAAATTAAAGGGTGGTTTGATGGGCATGATCTTATTTGGAAGTGCGTGCAGGGAAGAATTGAGCAAATTGCTAATAATAGTTTCAAGAATTTCACTCTCCATTATATTTCATTGGAATATATTATATATAACGACAATTTTAAGTGTCTTAAGTTTGTTGAAGAAAAAGTGTTTTCGTTCAACGTATTCATTATGTTTGTACAAATGATCTTGAAACGTGGAGCTAAAGCATATATATTTTAAGTTACTGAATTAAATTGATGATTCTAATTGAAAATTAGATGGAATAGAAACTGCAATATGAAATCCATAAAATATCTAAACGACAAAATTATTATTATTATTATTATTATTATTTTAATTTGTTAAAAATTTATCTTTGTAATTTTAACATTCTTTTGATTTTATACGTAATTTCTTAGCCAAAAAGATAATGAATTCTACTGAAATGTGTTTAAGATGAAGCACTTATCAGAATAGGTTTACTTTTAAAAAATAGAATTTTTTTTTAATTAAATTAGTATTAAATTAATTACTAATAATTAATTATACTATATAATAAATTAATATTAAATTAATTATAAAATATTTAATTATATAATTAACCACTGTTGAAAAAAAAAAAAAAGTTGGCTTTTAATGGCTATTCTATCACTGATTTATAAGGCAGGAAGTTTTTGAAAAAAAAAAAAATCTCCGCGTAATATATCTATAATTTTACAAATGCGTTAAAAACTTTTAAGATAATTTTTTTAAAATATGTTTTACTTTCCTGGGATGTTAAAATAAATTTAATCTAAAAAGAACTAGTTTCGGAAAGAGATCGTCAAACAATAGTGGAATAAATACAGTGACCTAAAATTTCTGACCGCAAATTTACTAATCTTTAGACTGCAAATTATTTATGTGTAAAACAAGAATGTTAAGCAGAAGGGTAAACTTATCGAAGTGCAACCTGTGTGAAATACAGAAAATCAACGAATTGCAATTCAAATGTTATTCAGAGCTAATTAATTTTCAACTAAAATGTTTAGAAATCATAGGATGTATTTCAATTCCTGGAACATATTAAAACATTGCGGTTTGTAACATGATACTGAAATGAGGTTATTATTCAATTTTTAAGCAGCTCAGCGTGCACTTAGTGGTCTTGTTACTACAATTAGAACACATAGTGAAAAAAAAAAAGGAAATGTGGTCGATGAAATAATTAAAAAATGTCCTTAACCTAGTGACTGTAAATACCATCCAATATTCTACAACTATGAAATTACCAAAAGAAATATTCAGATGAAATAAATTGCTAAACAGAATGGCAATTTCTTAAAGAAACCTTATTTATGGAGCGCACATGAAATCAGTAAAAAATGAACAATGCAATTAAAGAAACGGACATCAGTAATAGAAAGTTAAAAGAAAAACTGAATAGTAATTGAGTAGATATGAGATTCTAGGAATTTTCGATTCCGAAGAATTAATTGTCTGTGCGGGCAAAAGCACTTTCCTTTCTATATTCAATAACACAATTAGAAATCGAGCGTTCACTTTTTGCAGTTTTAATATAAGTTCAATTTCTTTGCATGATTGTAAAGCTTTTAATATCATATGATCTATAAATTTAAAGCTAGCCTGGGCGAATGTTTGTAATGTAGATTATGGTCAAGATCTGAAACTGGGAACTCAATGCACCAACCTTTGACGCTATGACAGAATGCTGTCAAGCCAATTACAAGAAGGATAGATTTTCTGAGGAAAATAAAATAAATATTGGAATTGAACATAAAGAACATACACAAGACGTCATTTTGATTGACACTTAGAGGATCATGGCAAGATCAGGTACCAAAAAAAAGGTTACATTTGTCATTCGCATTGATATTTTTATGAATTGAAAAATTCTTTTTACGCTGTAATGTACTTACGAGTGCTTATATTAAAACTGTAATCTTTAGTTAAAATGTCCTAAATCCAAAAAAAAAAAAATAAAAAAAAAAAAATAAAAAATAATAATAATAATAATAATAATTAAATGTATGTTTGGACACTTTCTGATTAACTCCTTAGACAATAACCTTTTTATTTCATTGAATAGTTCAAGTTCATAGGCCATACAAGCCTACACAACAATAACAAAAATATGTAATTTCAAAGGACAAACGCAAAAGCGACAAAATATGCATTTGAATTTTTTGTTTGAATTAGAGCTTTTTTACTTATGACGACAAAACAGGTAGTCGCGGCTTATTTGGGCAGTTGTAAAAGACCAAAATACAAATAGCTAGTTAATAAATAACACACACACACACACACACACACACACACACACACACACACACACACACACACACACACACACACACACACACACACACACACACACACACACACACACACACACACACACACGGTTAAGTGCAAGTATATAATCAAACTTTCTACCAAGAACAGTCATTAAATTAGGCATGACAACAAAAGTCAACTTGTTACGACTCTGGTTAGGCTGGTCATTTGAGCAGCCCAAAATTAAGACCTTGCTCGTCTATTTAGGTTATGCATGAACTCCAATAACTTAAATTTTCATTCAATTATACACATAATCGATAACAATGTATTGGAAAAGCATGCTGTCTGTCAAATGTTCAACACGCTTAAGACAATGGTCATAAGTCGGGCCTCTCACGATATGTGGAATAGGCGGCCAAGACAGGTCACTGACTGGATTAGTGACCTTTAAGGAAGGTAAGGTCATCGAATCCACGCCCTTCTCGGAGAGAAACACTTTCTTCGGCCGCAGTAGAACGTTAACCCAGCTTTTGCACTAGGGGTGCGTTGGGAACGTCCAGGCATAAATTGCTTGTATGCATGCGGGCTGGGTTTGCCCAATTAATGCCACAGTGAAACCACTTAAAATTCTGTTTGAGTGGTCTTCAAGAGATAATCGGAGGAAATTGTTTCTGTTAAGCTGCGTAACCTTTGTTAAAATGCTTTCGGGATCAGATAATTTGTAAGTTTATATCGAAGGATTAAAGCAGTTGTTTACTTTGTAAAAATTTAATCTCAGGACATATCATTCGTTTTATGTTGAATAATGGGTAGTTCTATTTTTAAAGCGTTTGTGGTGACATCATTTAAAGCAGCCTTTAAAGTTGTTTGTTTGAAAAGGACTGGCGTAATTTAAAATATTTTTAATTGTTGCTTTTCAAAACGCTCGAAATCGTGCAGTATGTTATTTTGCGAGCAACAGAATCGATTATGGACCTTCAAACCAATCAAACTGAATCAATGTTAAGCCAATCTTATTATTGACTAGACAAATCTTATGAATGTGTATCGTTTATTTGATACAAAACTGATACTCTGTAATTATAAATTTACAAAATATAGGTTGATGAAACTCGATTTTTCATTTGTAATAACCTGGTACTGCTAACACTTTTTTTTACTTTTACGTCCTACAATTAATTGCACAAAACTGCTGATTCCATTTCAGAAAGAAAGTAAACTTTCTTTTATTTAAATCCTAGTTTTATTCGGCGCAGTATGGCCCACGTAAAGCCCTTGAGCCAGAAATCTAACCAATCAAACAACCAACCTATACTGTTAAAATTTTGTATCCACCTTGCACCAAAAATTGGTTCCCATTTAGCTACAACCAACATTTGGTGCATAGTTTCACGATTTAAAGGCACTACCTCGGACCGTAAGCACCATTAAATTGTGAAATTAAGCACCAAATGTTGGTTGCAGCTAAATAAGAACCAATTTTTGGTGCAAGGTGGGACAATTTTTTTAACAGTGTAGTTTTTGTTTTGTCACATTCTAGGATGAAACGCCAAATTAAATATTCCCAGTTTAGTGAACGGAATCCTTTTAATACGTGTAATCATTAGATACCTTTAAAATTAAACTAGTTTAGAGTTAGTGCGATTTATTGAATTAAACGCAATATTTAACTGGTTATGATGTAAAACAACTTTATCACTATTTAATTAATGTAGATTTAAATGAATGCAGTTTTTCTTGATGCATGCAATTATTTGATACTTAAAAATAAGCAATTCACAATTTAAGTATAAATGGGATTATTTTCAAGATTATAAATAAAGGAGATGCCTCGCAATTTATGTTGAAGAATAGTAACATTTTTATGACTTTGATTCAAATCAAATCTTTTTCTTTCTTGAAGCATGCGTAACTCGCTTTAGGCTCAACCTCTTGAAAGGCAACAATCTGTTTAAAATCTCATTCAAGCGGCTTCTTTCGCGTGGTGAAGAAGGAAGATATCTCAATTCAACTGAATTTCGAATACATTTGAAAATTGAACAAAACAATTGCTTTTTCCCCAAATCGAAGAAATAGCTACATAAGCTGTTCGATTGAACAACTCCAATCGAGAGAAGCGCTTTACTTTAATTTTGCGAACTCAAGTTTCAAGTACTTTTGTGGAAGAGCTCAGCTGAAAAGAGATTTTGCCGTTTCAGCAAATTTTATCTTTTAAGATAGATTTTTTTTTTTAATTGCTTAAAATAAGCTATCAAAACTTCTCAGTGTTTATAACACACGTCTTCTTTCCAATACTGGTGGAGTAACTTTAAATTTTTTTTAATTTTATGTACAATCTGTTTTGCAGCTTATATATAAACAGTTTTAATCATTTACAGGATATTTACTTTTTACAGATTCAGAAAGAATATTTAAGATCCGTATTTTTACAGGAGACAAATATTTAAATGAGGCAATGCGTTATAACTCAAAGTACGCATAATATTGATCTTATTAATTTATTCCAAACCAATAGGACAACATTATGTCACACTCTGAGATCTCCTATTAATGGGTTAAAACACACATCGAGCCTATTCTTAATCCTAATAAGTACACGTCAGACGAGTAAGAGTATCATATGCATCACGTTATGTATCACGTGAATAAACTTTCAAAGATAAGTTACATTTTTAAGAATTAATTATATTATATTTATATATTAATTATTTATTATTTGTATATTTATTATATCCTTATACAAAATATCCATAATTGCATTTAATATGCATTGATATTATTATTGCATTAAAATATATCAATTGGTTAGCTGTTTGTACGCAAGAAATATCAAAATGCCATTACTCATAAACCAAATTGCTGTGAAGAAATTTTTAAGGTAAGCTATAAAGGTTTAATTTATTTGTTACGGTTAAAAATGATAAGATTTATGAAAATTGAAATTACAAAGAGAATATATCTAATTTATGTTACGGGAGCTTGATTATGTTAACAAAAATAACATAAAGAAACATTAAAAAAAAAAAAAAAAAAAAAACATTCTGAGGTCGACTCCAGATAATTTTTGTGTAATAAGTTTTACATCAATTATCAACTGTTTTTTGTTTTTCGTTATATGTAAAAATAGCAGAGATTCAGTGCTTTTGCATCACATATTTGATAAATTCTGGACATTCTTGCACTTCTTATCTGAGTAGTGTACTTGATAATTTAAAATAACGTTTGGCCGATTTTCAAGTTATGCAAACATTTTCCATTTTTTTTACTATGCGCGCACACACACACACACACACACACACACACACACACACACACACACACACACACACACACACACACACACACACACACACACACACACACACACACACACACACACACATACACGCACACGCACACACTATAGTACAGAGGAAGTTTAGGTTTAAATAATTATAAGTGAACAAAATAAATGTATTTATTTTTATTCATTATTGCTATTCATGATCGATTATTTACTATGTTGGAATATTGTATTGTCAATGTGCAATCGTATGCATATTCCATTTCAAAATATTGGTTATTACGAAATGGATTTAAATTAACAAGCAAAATTTGACTATACAACAACTAATAATGAATAAAATAATAAGATATACAGTAAACGTCAATTTTAATAGAATTTCAACCGCATTATGGACAAATTACTGTTTTAAAATAGATTATGATTTTTCTAGTACAATATCTTCTATTATGAAAGTCAATCGTCAAACCTTTATATTAACAAAACATTTTTAAACAACGAAAAAAATTGCAAGTCTCACAAATATAGCAAACATTCAATAAGGCAAACGCTAAGTCATTCATACTTTCCGAAGAATTGATTATTTTGCTTTCCACGCGTATGGAAAGCAATTTACACACATTGGCGCACATAAATTGTTTTCTCTCAGAAATTGCGTATCATATGACATCTCATAGCTTAATTTTCACGTCAGTGATCGCAAAGCTTTTGAAATCTTTTGAGACAATGTTGCTATCAAGAGGTTATAAATTTGCGGATTAAAGGATCAAAAGGTTTACCTCTCCGTGATTGATGGATCAATTATTATGTGAAGGAGAAAGGATCATTCTAGGACAAAATATTAGTTTGAATTTTATTTAACCATAGAAATCTTGTTCTATTATGAATTCGTAAATTTGATATTTTTTCCAAAACGGCTTAAAAAAACTTTATTGCTAATACACGTTGGTCTCTGTCACTAAAAGCCGCTTTACAATGTTTGTATCACTGTCAATTCAATGTATGAAGCATGTGATACTTGCCTCCTTTTTATGACTGATACATTCCACGTTTAAGTAAGATGGATGAAAATTATCTAAAAACTCTGACAAGTTTTATGAGCAGTGTTTTATTTGTGTTAAAAAAAATACCAGGTTGGCGAGAATGAAGACAAACTTAATGATAAAATTTATCACTGAATATCTAATTTCTAGTCCAAAATATCTATCAGAAGCCAATAGAGAATTTATCATATACTTACAATGTAAGAACTTTTCTATTTAAATTTTAAAGCACTTTCGATTGAATTTTAAGTAATCCTATATATTAGGGTGCGTCTTATTTTCGAAGGTACTAAATTTTTACGGGGCATCCTCTCATTTTGTTCCATTTGATAAGAAAAAATTCACAATTTTTTTTATTGCAATCAAATGATATTTAGAGGTTGCTACCAGCTCTTCAAAATCTGACAAATTTATCATTACGCAAGCATTGCAATTAATTTGTTTCATGTATTCATTAGAATATTTAATTTTTCGACCAGTAGTTATAGATTCATTATATATATTATACTTCAAGTAGCTTATATATTGATTTTATTCCAAGAAACTCATATCAATTTAGTAGTAACATATTAATTTTAACTAAAAAACTAAAATTAGAAAAGTACTAAAGTTGATATTTAAAATTTTTTTCTTTAATTTATGAGCTTAATTTTTTTTCCTCTCTTGATTTATAGTTGCCAACCTTATTTTTATAATAAAAAAACTAATTATCTGTAAAAGTGCTTTAACGTATAGCCATTTATCTGTTTCTTAACTGTAAACGCAACCATTTCACTTTTTATGATTACTTTCTTCTAATGCAACTACATGTGCTTTTTCTTTGCTTTCTAATGATTTTAATCAGATAATCAGCTTTTTTTCATTGAAAATGTAATTTAATCTTTATCTCTATTTGTAAGATTAGTTTAAATTATCTACACTTTTTCTAAATCATCAATTTAATTAGAGCAACACTATTGTTTTCATGATAAAACCTACTACAAGAAAACAAACCACGATATGGTTCATAGGCAAAATATTCTCACTGAATCATAGAAAACTTCCGTCTAAAAGAGAAACCATGTCTATTTTTTCATTTTATGCAGATTTTGAAGCAAACCATTAAAAATGGCCTGCCATTCAGTAGCTATATACTTGTCATGGAGGTGTGGGCTAAAGCCTGATAACCAACGAAATTAAAACAATATGTATATAGTTGCTGAAATAAAATAACTGTTTTGTGATTGAGCAAACTTGAAGAAGTTAAGTAGTTAGTGTTTACAAGTACATCAAGGTTCGTTTTCTTTGGGGGGGGGAAAAGTCCATGACTTTTCAATGACAACAATTTCTTTTGAAAACAAAAATTCACGACCTCACAATTTTGCTTCATTATTAACATTTCATAATAATATATATATATATATATATATATATATATATATATATATATATATATATATATATATATATATATATATATATATATATATATATATATATATATATATATACGGTGTACATTGTATGCATTACATGTGTTTGTAGTAAGTTTATTAATGATTATATATAATAAAAAAAGCTGACAATGGAGATTTTTATTTTTCTCTCATTTTTGTGCATTAAAGTGAAAAAATTTGAATTTTTCCAAGATAGTGGTAGTTTCAACTGCCGGTAGCAACCCTTAAATTTTATTTAAATTACCCAAAATTTTTGCACTTGTATTTTCTCACCAAAAGGAATCATTTGAAAGGGTGTCCCGTTAAAAATTTAAAAATTAATTTTTTAGTGGCATATACGACGCACCCTACTATATATACTATCGAGAGACCTTGAAGCTGATATGAGAAACTTAAGGAACTGCAAATTGACTTCTTGCAGTCATTTCCTGTACTTGTAATAGTTTTCGGTAACATTTTGTTATGGGAAGTTTTCTTGATGTGACCCTTTAATTTAACATATCGCGCGTGTTTGTAGTATTTATTGTTTTGTTTGGGAATGTGGATCTCAGACAGATAGGTACAGAGCCTTTATATAAGCTTCTCTCTACATTAGTGTTGTATAGAAATTAAAGGCTGTTTTCCTTCAGTTACTGTAACATCGAAAAATTAACCCAATACAACATCGGCTGACATTGGCTAATATCTGTAGACATTGGAAAATCTTGATGTGGAACATTGTAAATCAGCCGTTGGATACCGATATTGGCCAAGCTCGCCCAATGCTGGATAGAATAAATTGGATGTTTTTAAATATTGGTGCCATACAGTTTTAAAATTGAAATGTTTTATTTATAAGAAAGGACGGAGGCAAAAATAAATTTTGTGATGTTTCTGTCAAGTCTTTTTTTTTTAATTGGTGTATTTCGGGAACGATGCTCGAGTATCGGCTGGAATTGGCCAATCTTCTAGAACCTCAGTTTTCGATATTGGCCAATACTGTTGTGCTACCTGGGTAGGTATGTTTTTAGGAAAGGTTAGTTGTTTAATTGAATTGGTAGAGTTTTGTCTGAAATAAAAATAACATGATAGGGATTAAGTACAATAAGTAATTTCAGGTTTCATTGAACTAATAATTTGAACTTTGTTATTAAAAATCTAATAGTATTTTTTAATTAAATTTACTTTTACTGAATACTTTTAAAACTATTAGATAAAAAAATAATTGAAATATAATCATATTAAATAATAAAATTTATTTTATAGCAATACAAACTTTAAATAAATAGCAAATAAAGAAAAGTATCTTTTTGGATGAAAAACCGTCTCATCGAATAAAAATGAAATACATAAATAATAATAATAATAATAATAATAATAATAATAATAATAATAATAATAATAATAATAATAATAATAATAATAATAATAATAATAATAATAATAATAATAATAATAATAATAATAATAATTAAAAAAAAAAAACGATTCCTCACAGATGTTTTCTAAAGATGATTTGATGACGTTTTTTAGTGATATTTAAGTGCTGATGAAATTCTTCTGAATCTGATTTATAGAATACGGCGAATAGCAAATTTATGTAATATACCAGCACAAATAAGATTGCATCAGAGCAAAATTTGTTGGAGATTCTACATTTGAATCTAAAGTAAACATAAAAACCTACGTTAGTCCTTATATATAACCATTTAATTAAACTAATATCAGTGCAAAAAAAAAAAAAAAAAAAAAAAAAAAAACCTATTGTAACTTTTAGAATGCGATGAAGTGGGCACCACTAATAAAAGCTTTCTTGGGCAAGGTCTTTATTTACCAAGTTTCAAGTTTTGTATAACATTTCTCCACAGTGGTATTTTTTAAAAATAAAGGCATCCCCAACCAACAATCAAGGCCCTGAAACATCTTACAATCTTTAAACAATAAATAATAATAGCAAACAAAACCTTTCCCCTATTCTACATTTTGCAAAGTTGTTTGAATGAAGAAGCCGTTCTAACTGAAGGCATTTCTGGAACAAAACTCTCGTTCCGTGCAGAATAATGGCCAGAAAGTGATCCAACCAGAAACGAATGTTTTTGAAAGCGATGCGGAAGGACACGCGAGAGGGTATAACTCCCCCAAGGTCACCTCGAAGTCTATCTTTCCTTACTTTTCCCTCTCCATACTGTTGTCCATCGACCCATTTCCCGTTAGGCATTGACCCAAATTTGTTTCTTCTTCGATTTTCATTCACATTCGCTCCCCCCAAATCATGTCCTCCTCATTTGTTGGAGATTAAGTGAGCCTCCCTTCGACTGAAGAAGGCGAATTCTTCTGCTATTGATGAGTTAGGAAATACTGGATGGCTTGAGAGATGAACAAATGAGTGAAGTATGGCCTCTTGGAATCAATGGGATGAGATGCCATTGTTTTCTGAAGATTCATTTTTTTATTTCGCTAAGGTGTTATTTACTTCGGAGAACTTTGTGCTTGCTGACTTTTCCGTCACTTGGAGCAAAGATTAGGAGGTGATCAACTTTACCAGATGTATATTTTTGTATCACGTTGGGGTTTTCTCAAACGAATATTTTGACACAAAACTTATCAGAATACTTTTTAAAGCACAGTTTACCTTTAGGTTTTGAAGTTATATCCCAATAACATTCAATAGATATGAAATTCGCAAAATATAGCTTTTCCATTGTCCAAAGTGTATTGTGAAGAAACGTCTATAATTTCGAATTTAATATCTAATAACGCTGGCTCTTATATGTACATATATTTTAAAATATGTGTTTAAAGTAATATTAATGTGGAAGGATTTTAATTTTATGCGATATTTATGGGTATACTTTTTATTATCTCATGTACGATATTTATGACGATATCATCATTGTCTCATTATGGGGAAAATTCAGTTGGATTTATAATACTGTGCTCTTGAAATCATTAGATGTCAAGCACCGACATCTTAGGTAGCATTTGAGCAAGAGAGCGAGAGAGAGAAGAAAAGAGAAGAGGTGCAGTTTAACCAGAAATGAACACTTTCAAAAAGTGATCTGCATCATTAAAATAATGAATTTAGATTATGCGCTTATTTTCCTTTTTCACTTTTAAAACGGCATAATTTGCATTTTTGAATGCATCTTATTTCTGTTTTTTAAAGATAGAATTAATGCTTTTGCATTAGTGTGATTTAACACTAAAAACACACTGATTGACCTTTTTTCTATACACGAATTGTATAAGAATTCAAATCATGCAATTTTTATGTACAAAGTTTGTATGAAAATCATACTATCCTTTTATGATTCTTTACCTTATTTTGAGCATTTTCGCACTTTACACTGAACAATAATATGCTAAAATTACAAATAATATATTCCTTACTATTCTTTATCAGTTTGTATATACATTTGTGTTTCTTTAGAAATTATTTGCAATTGGAAACAGTAAAAATAAGAAATAAATTTGTGAAAATTCTGGTAAGTAAATTTATTATGATTTATTAAAAATATCAAGCAAATATACAAAAGTGTATTTCGTGATTTATATACTTATAGAGAACTATAAATCATATGATTATTGTTTACAAAATAAGAATTTGACAGGTAAATTAAGATAATTTAATAATCACTCCCAAGTGTAAATTAAGGTATCGCGGCAAAATAATGTATCAGATGTGGAGCAAGCATTCCACAAGGTTATTCATTTTCAATCTAGTTTGATTATACTTTTAAGTCAAACGTTGCTTTTCACGCCAGTTTTTACTTCAATCTATTATCTTTGAGTTACGCTGGCATTAACACTTTATTATTACAATACTCCATTTGTAATTAACATCTTTTAAATAAATGTTCATCAAAGTGACTGATAGCCCTATAAGGGTTAATTTCTTACGTCACTAGGTTTTTAATCTTTTCATCAGGTAAGCAAACAATCTTCATTCATCATTCCTGCCCTCAAATTTAAAAACCTTGACCAAATGAATAAGAACAAAAGGCAAATTCAATTCCAAAACAAACATCATCAAATATTTAAGCGTTCCCGGCTCATAATCCATTAGACAGCTTATCATTTCAGCCTTTAAGGGCTTGATAAAGCCACACCCTTCAAGAGCGAATAATTTTATCCGGAGCAACGCAAATGATCGCCTCCCTTAAATGGCTTATCCCCACCTCCCAAAAAGAATCCTTATTATCATTTTATTCCTTTTAACGTTTCTGCTCTTAAACGAGATACGTGGCCTGCTAGACTTTGCCTGGTGAAAAGATGAAGGCAATGTTGTGAAATAAATCTGTTTTACTAATGAACGAAACACGAGTGGACACTCGAGGCGATAATTTTACGACTTGCTGCATCTTGTTCGGAGGGTATTGACTTGATGATGCCCGCGTTCTGAAGAAATTTTTCGTATTCATACTATCTGACTGCTTCGAGTAAGTTGGGTTTTATTAATGTTTTCATGGAACAAGGACTTCAGAGTTTTTTTTTAAAAAAAACTAGCTTATGTATTTATAATTTAAGGTCATTGAGATTTGTATTTTAGTTGTCCAATTGCAAAACCAGAGGTGTGTACCAAACTTAAAATTGAGTTGAGTACATTATTTTATTCCTGTAATCTTCCGGAACTTTATTAGATTGAAGAATTGTGAACAACCTAATGGGAAAATGTAGAGATAGTTTTCGTTTTAAGTACCACGGAAAGTACCCATGGATGGTTTTTAAAAACAATTTATAATCGTATTCTAAGGTGGGGACTTTTATACAACTTAGATCTTAAGATATTTACGTTTGCTTAATTGGGTAAGGTATTTAAGTGTACTTAATTTGAACATTACTGTTTAATAATATTAAACAGTAATGTTCCATTAAAATTTGTTTCATCTTTATGTCTCTTAAGTAAAGTATTACGAGATTTTTTTTTTTTTTGGATGATTTTGGGCAATTTAATGTGTTTTTATTCAATAATGCTGTTAAGGTATGCGCTAAATATCTTTTCATGGCATTCTGAATGAATTTAAAAGTTATAGCGGGAAATATATAAAAAATGAACTTCATAGGGGGCAAAACTTGAGATTCTGAAAGCTCTTGGATTTTAGGTACTATACCTAAAAGCTCTGAATTAATTTAAAAGCATTACTTAGAAATGCTTTTTAATGCTTAGTTGAAAAAGCTAAGCTCTTTATTTAAAATTCTTCTTAAACATGAAAGTTTGCTTCTAACTGAGTTTGGCATTCAAATTCATATTCAAACAAATTATGAAGGATAAAGGGAAAGCATAAAGTGATCTCCCCAGGGTGCATTTCCTGTACACATTTCCAACTTATATATCCGTTTCATTAAGTAACAATTTTGATATTCAACATTTGAAATTGCCAACATATCTCCCTACATCGACACATTTCCAACTAATATATGCACAATTTTCCACTGAATAGTAATATTCGTTCCATAAATACGTAGCGTTTTTGTCGAAAGGTAGTAAGTATCCTTTGAAATCCAAGGAAAATATATTAGACTTTAAAAAAAAAAAAAAAAAAAAAAAAAAAAAATCAGCATACTTTAAATCCATGTGGCCATTGTCCACTTTCAATGCTCTTGTTAAAGGGGACGAAATGGAAAACTCACACATCAAATCACATGCAAATAGTTGTCACGTTTTTCTGCCCAGCTGTACTTTTATCTGTCTGTCTGTGCCGCTTCGTTCAAGGAGTCCTCATTCATTCCTAATGACGTTCGGTAAACATTATTATTCTCCCCATTGTTGCAGCATCCAAATCTAGATTTATGCTTGTGCGCTTCACGCGACTCGCATTTCTCAGTTGGGTAAGTACGAAATTTCTCGTTCTCTCTCTGCATTGTAAGTTTGTTTTGGGATGGACCGCAAGTTCAAAGGACCTCCCGAAGGATCAAAGAAACTTTAAAAGAAAATTGGGATTTTTTTTTGGCAGTGAATGTTTTTTGGAGTTGCGCTTCTTCTTCTTCTTCTTTTTTTTTTTTTTTTTTTTTTTTTGTCTAGTTAAGAAAAAAAAAGTTGTTTTTAAAGTGAATCCCTTCAAACTGTTTTTTTATGTATTGTGAACAAAGAACGAATTCAGTGCTTTTGTATTTGTTGGCAAACACTTATAGGCTTTTAACGCTAAATTTACGTTATTCAACATAGTACAAAAAATAAACATGTTTTGTTCATAGATCCATTAAGATACGCTTTTTGCTCCTCGAAAGGAGGCATTTACATAAATGTGATAGTTTAAAGCACGCGTGTAGTAAATGACAAAAAAATGCTGGGTATAAAAAGTATTACATCACCTTTTCAATACAAAGACTAGGTAAAAGTGTGTTTGCTATTGACTAAGATAATTTTTCAAACTTTTTTTTTAAACATCCACTAGGATATATATTAATAATCAACCTACACTTTGCAACTTTCTAAACAGAAATAGGAGGTAAGATAGCTTTATTCTAAGTTGTCTAATTCTTGTTTCAAAATAAATAACTGCTACTCTGAAATTTTAAATTTATATTTATTTTAAAATTTTGTTACGAATCGTTGACTGAACACAAGTCTTAAATTAACTTAACGATATCATAAGTAATGTTTGAAAATCAGTATCGTTCTATTATTGTCAGTACAATAAAGATTTTCCTTATTGCGTGCGTTGTATTAGTTTTGTTGGAAAGATTTATTCATTCTCACTTTACCAAGATACACGGTGGCCATAACTAAGTTGAAGCTGTTTAGAGCGTCTGAAGCCTGTGAAAAATCAACTGATCTTCATAAAACTTAACGCACAACTAAGGCCATGGGGAAAAAATCAATTTATTGCAGATGAGGTTTCGAGGAAAACAATTATGTGACAGATATTCAAACATTTATTGGAAATTTTCTTTTTGGCCTTAAACTTAATTCACAATAATTCTGATAAGGTTAAACTTGTAACGATAACATTTACATAAACCCTTTAAGAGCCATATTTCTATCTGCTCCAATTGTAAATTGATTTTTATTTTTTGTCTTCAGATATAATTGTACCATAATCTAATTAATAAGTATACCAAATGTTTTGAAAATACGTTGTAATTTAAACCAGCTCTAGACGGCTTTAAGTAGGCGCAGTTTAAATGGCCACCCTGTATGTACCAGACAATAATAAAAGCAGGCCTCGTTTTAATAAAGCAAAAACATTTTTGTCCAACAACGCAAGTAAAAACAACAGCCAAATTGCTACTAACACCATTCAAGAAACACGCCCATTCACTTGCATGAATAATCCTACCGCCGCGTTATTAAAGGTCATTAGCAGCACCTGTGAATTGCATTTATGGCCATAAAATAAATTATACCACACCTCCTTCAGCTTCCGAAACCCAGGATGATCTTCTACATTATGTTCATAAAAAATAATTCTTAACATCAGGGAGCCAATCAGGAGGAAAAACAAGACCGTGACTCTATAAAACTCTAGAATTCAATGAATAATGTAAAAGGGTTCCATTTGATGCGTTTTGTCCTCAAACGAACACATTCGTCTTGTGACGTACGCACGTGGCAATGGACGAAATGAGTAAAACAACAAGATTATTATAAGTTGGAAACAATGGAGCCGAAGGAGCGGACAGCTTGCAAGTGGATGCGAATGAGTTATTAAATATTAAACTTTCATCTGCAAATACGTAATATTAAGCATGGCACGCAATTCGAGTGATTTGCGGGGGCCGTGACATTCGAATATCATTGGAATGTATGATTATCGTTTGTGTTTTCCAAGGAAATTGTAAATACTTGCGAGAAGACCATGTCTTTATGTTTCGGTTTCCTTGTTACTTTTATGTGAATTCAAGCTTTCCCGGAAAAGTCCTATAAATATCATGTTAACAATCGAATAAAATAGAACTTGTTTTTAGAGATAGTATCTTAAGGCCTGTACTATAAAAACCAAAATGGTTGCTTTGTGGATTTTAATACAATGGTGATAACCTTTGGAATTAGCATCATCCCACGAAAAATTGATAATTCATGCTTTGAAAACTTATTTTATATGTTTTAAGTGTCGTCGAGTATTCTGTGTGATATGCGAAGGTTTTTGAGCCTCACCTTATGATTTTTTATTATCAATATTGCATATTATAGCTATTTTATCCAATTTAAAATAGAGCAAACAAGTTAACTGCGGGCAATTTTAAACATTTACTGATGTAGAGTTTGAAATGCATTATCAATTCAATATACAAAAGAAAGTATGAGTTTGTTGGATTGAATTTTTCAAGTCTTTTGACTATTATAACTGTGTCGAACCATGGTTATAAGATCTCGAATACCGTGTGTACTCTAAATGTCAAGAGAGAAATTGTCCAATACGGAAAACCTTAAAACTCCCATCAGGTAGCTCATCTCAAGTTATCAATTCTTTACTATGATAAATATTTTTTAAACGTTAAATCTTTTCAAGATTCACATAAATTCCAATGTATTTTAAAGTAGGTGGAAAACTAATAAAAATAATTAAATTTAATGTCATGTTACTTATGCAAATATTTTATACTAAACTGGTGTATTTAAAAAAAAAAAAAAACACCTCTATGTTTTTTATCATCACTAATTTCCTTTACAAATTTTCGTACACAGGCGTATGACTAAACAAAAGAAAAACTCAAGTTCTATAAAAAAAAATTAAAAAAAAAAAAAAAAAATCCCATCGCTCTCTACAGTTTGCTTTAAAACTAGCAGCAAAAGAAGAGTCAGAAAATTCAGATCAGAAATGCGTGCTATGCCTCTGAAAAAAAAAAAAAAAAAAAAAAAAAAAAATTATATATATATATATATATATATATATATATATATATATATATATATATATATATATATATATATATATATATATATATATATATATATATATATATATATATATATATATATATATATATGCGCTTATTAAAATACACAGTTCCGTAGTTTACTTGAAATACAGCGACGTGCAACGTCTTATAAATTTGAATTTCCCATATTACATTACTTTACTAATATTAGGCTGCATCTGATCCTGTGACTGTTTTGAATTGCAAGAACCGTAATGCTTGAATATTCGGAATTACTTCCAAAATTTAGAGATTCAGTTTTTTGGAAAGGTTAGATATTTTAGTTTCTAGTTCTTAGGCTGTTATGATAGTGATGCCTTGTCCTATAGCTTCAGAGTCTGTTTTTCTGCATTTGGTATTATACATATTTCTTTTTTGCTGCTTTTTACCAATATTGTCTCAGAAAAAAAAAGGCAATTCTAATTTAATAGTTTAATTCCATATGCTATCGGGATGTATTTTATTCAATTAATGTCACTGATGAAACATGCCAACAATTTTCTCAAAAACGAATCCATTTTTAATATTTCAAATAATTTGTTAGTTGAAACGGAAATGAAATATTCACCTAATTACTAAAATACAATTTACTTTACTCAAGAAGCGTGTTTATCTAAAATTTAGTATAAAATAAATAGTGGAAATTTGAATTTATGTTTAAAACTATTTGTCTCGGCTATTAATAATAGAATTTCTAAGTAAATAAATACATTCTTACTCTCCGCACAATTCAAAGTTACATTTTGTGAGCTAATGGTAGTGGTTTCAGATTATTCATCGTATGTTCATGACAATCAATTTGAAGAATGGTCAGAAAGAGTTTAATTTCTGCAATATTCAGGTTTTCTAATTACGTTCGCTTACCTTAATGATGCGCTCTAGTGTGAAGGTTGTTAAATACTTATGACTTTAATGTGGAAAGTTCAGAATAGCTTCGTAGCTCTATCACCGAAATAAGGTTCAAGTTCAATTTTCAGCATAAGTTGAATAGTTTAGAGTAAATTGTAACACCTGCGAAGATTATTAAGTTGAAGTTGTTGAAGCTTGGTACATTTAATGTTTAAGGTATGGACTCAGTAGCATAAGGCTTAATAAATATTTGTTATCCAATATTATATATCTCAAATACTTTAACCCCAATCCAGAATTGGGTTGAATTAAATTTTAGCTTCTTAATAATAATTCCAGCGTATAAAACATAGGAATTTTCAAAGGTTACCAATAAGGTAATGATAATTAAAAAAAATTTGTTTTAATAATTATTTTGAAAAAACATTTTCGTAAATTACAAATGTTACCTGAATCTTCTGCAGTTTAACCAAATTATTAAATAAGCGCAATATACTTAAAAAAAAAAAACGTAAGATTATGAAACCCTTTGAAGAAAGTAAATAGTTATGTCCCTTTGAACAAATTTTATGTTTGATGAATAAGGAATGATTAATACTGAATTTCAAAAATATTCCTTCGTAAGTGTATTACAACTTTGTCCTGGTTGGTTGGTTGGTTTATACGCTCAACGACTTATTTTTGTGCCCAATACCGTATAATCAGGCCGAGACCTATAGCTTAATGGGGAATTCCGAACCAAAACAAACATTCATGCCTAACTTCAGGATTGTAACCCGGCACCTTTGGAATGTATGGCCAGAGCGCTATCAACACAGCCGTTAGGTGGGCACAACTTGGTCCTGAAACTTGAAACTGGTGCAATACAATACTTGTACACACCTTCACAAGGGAGTTACAAAAACTTTTCAATTTTATTTTCGCTTAAATTTATAGCATATAAATTTCTCTACTCAATTATTTAAGCTTATTTGAAGAAAATAATTAATATAAGTTCTTGGAGTTTTTTCTATTATTATGAGTGCTTAACATAATTAATATGAGTGCTTAGAGCAATTGAAGTTTTGAGGATCTTCAATTGCTCTAACCAGAAAATCAGAATAATAGTAAAACAAGCTTTTAATAATTTTTAAAAGTAAAAACTTGAGAGAAATACAATTTGTTATGAATTATATTGAAAAGTAAATAGCATACTTATATAGCAATTTTATAGTGTCTATCTAGTTGAGTTTCATTATTTCATTAGAAAAGAAAACTTTGTTACAAACAATCAATTTTTTGCAAATATATTCTTTTGGAAAACTAAGAAATAACAATAATAACAAGACTTGTAAATAATCCCTTTTATCTAGAAAAATATGGGGCAAGTCCCAAAGACATGATAACTTTTAAAAACATATTGTCGTCTTATAGTGCTTTCATAAGATATATAAAGAAATGTGTTTGTGTATTTGAATATTTGAGAATCTTTTTCCAGCAAATCAGAATAAAAGTAAAAAAAAAAAATTAATTTCGCTATCATATAGCATACTTTTTCTGCAATAACTACCAGTCTCGTCAAGACAGTTTACTAAAATCTGTGATAAATAAATTTTGCAAGGGTTCGTATCAAATACGCACTTTTCCAAAAGTGACATACAGCAATAAACAAGTAACTTTTTCCAAGAATAGGGATTTGAATCTTCGTTAGACAGTCCAGTCTATCTTTGCATCGTGACTAGTCGTCCTAGGTGGGCATTTCAATTGCTTTTCTTCAAAACGTCGCATTGTTTCTAATTGCAGTTCCATAAACTTTGCGCTATCTTTTCAGGGCGAGTTAAAATTATGTCAGCTTCGTGAGAGAAACTCCCGGTGAACAATAGAGACGCAGAAAACACTTTTCGTCGCGAATATTGTGTTTGCACTTCTCTCTTATTTTCTAAAAAATATTTTTATGCATACTTCTGATGCTCGAATTCTGAGTCGGGTTGTAATGAAGTTCTCTTGTCGACGTTTCTGTTTTTCAATACAGCGTCTCCTCATTCTGGTATAAGATGGGTGTGTTTGTACTTGATAGCTGAGTGAGTGATATTGCTTTTTATTTTATTTTTTAAAATCATAAAAGGAATAAAATCGTGGAATTTCATGGCAATTTTTTCAATAAGATACGACATAAGATTTTAATTGTATTGGAGTTGTAGTGATAATATTTTGCTTGTCAAAGTTCCTAAAATTGCTTTTTAATTAAATTGTGACTTAAAAATGATTGCATGATGTTATATAAAGTTACTTTTGCTTATTTGAAATGTTTAAGATCCTTCACAAACTTGTTTACTTTTCTTATAAAATCATTATTAAATTTTTTTCTGGGTAGTTTTTCGCATCTAAAAGTTAATGTACTGGATTACTATACAAAAAGATCTTTGTTAAAAATGATCTTTAAGTGGAAATAACAACTCGAATTTAAAGTAAATAACTTCAAGTGTTTGATAAACAGTACGCTATTTAGTTACCAACTTTCTCTTTAACTATTTGCATAAAGTTGCTGCATTACATACTCCCGTTGCAAGTTAATATACCAAAAATCTCTACATTTGAACACCTATCTTCCTTTAAAATGTTATCTCTCTAGAAAACAGGTTAAAATTCACCGACCCATTACATATAAATAACTAATATAGCCAACCAAATGACCCGGCACAATTTACAACCCCCAACGTGACACCGCAGAAAGGCACAGACCATCCATACCAAAACACTCCACCTGACGACCATAAAATGAACTGTGAGAAAAGAATACGTGAATTAATTACACTTTCTCATGTGTAAAATGAAGTCTCTCGACATTGTTTCTGTATCGAACTGGTGAAACGGAGCGGAGCCTGTTCTCCTAATGCTGTCAAGTCACGCATGTCCACTAGCTGAGAACTGGATTTCCACTCTTGTTTTCCACCATCCCTCCACAAGAAGATGATCAAGAGTGCGCTGTGATGACCTTAGCACGGTTAAAAGTCAGTGTACCAGTTGGTGACCTGGGGTGACCCCGTTCTGGCGTCGACGCGAGAGAAAAATTTTCAATTTTTTTTTTCATGGCTACAACGGCTTGCTCGAGTGGTTGTAGTTAGGTGACTTAGGGAAATCTTAAGTATACTGTCCTAATAACATTATATATATATAAAAAGCCCAAATTCAGAAGGTCTTTAATTCATATTTTCCACTGTCATTTTTGACCATAGAAAGTAATATTTATCTTACACTAATACAGTTAAACTCCGTTAACGCAAAATCGATGGGGCCACCCGAAATTGTTCGTGTCAAACGAATTTTGTGTTAACCGTCTAAAAACTTTTTAATATAATTAATGCAGATGTAAAGTTACTAGCTATATGTGTATTTAATACCTTTGTTTTTAAGAAAATTTTCGTTGTTAGGCTTATATTTAGCACAATAATTTAACAAGATATTCATTAGGAACAAAAAAAAAAAAAAAAGTACATATTTTTACCAGTAGCCTATTATTTATATGACTTATTAAGAAGTCTGTTATTGATTTTTGCTTTAAATATTTAATGAAGCATTTTTTTTAATGTGTTCAAAATTATTCGCTTCAAAATCATTCATTTATAATCCTGATATAAAAATAATTATTACAATATCACATAATTCAATATTTTATAATTTTTAAGATTTTCACGCTCCAGGGAAAACCAAAACTTGAGAAACAAACTAAAGCTGCAGCATTTTTTTTTTTTTTTACCAAGACGTTCCAACTGAAATCTTTATTATTATAGGTATCATGAAGGATCGCCATCTAATGGACGTATATTAATTTTTCATGAAATTCTAAACCAGGGTAGATAATCAAGTTATTCTTTTGTTATCCGTGTCTAGACAGACTTTCATCTGGCTCAGACGTTCCTGTAACAAAAGACCGTAGAATCGGGAATACTCTGAATACAGCTGTTTTTTTAAGAAATAAATATCAAATGTGCATTAGACTGAAGATGAGAGTTTGTGGGGGTATTGAAGTATTTTCTTAACTATTTAAAGGGAAAGTTTTTAAGCAGTAAGAGGGAAAGTATGTCTTTCAAAGATTACTTCCAGATTCCCTTCTTTAGAATTTAACAGATATTACCCATTTTACTTTCTATGGAAATAATTATATTGGATTTTTATATATATTTAATAGGATAAGTCAAGAATTTAAAATGCTTTTATATTACTTATTTCAATATAAGTTTTCCTTAGAGGAAAGTGAGATAAAACCGGATAGCAAACTTTTCATGTCTTGTTGTAGACAACTCTATTCAGACAAGAACTTGTCAGATTTAACTAAAAGGCTTTTTGTATGTTGTAAAATATTATATTACTTTACAATTACAGTTTAGCTTCTTTTTTATCAAATAATTTTTCTGAAAAATGTCCAATTATTCGAATTTACCTAACTAGTAGGTTACAATTGGGTGTAAATGAAAATCTTATGGGAAATTAGGAAAACTACTACTATATATTTATAGTTAAAAATAACATAATTTGTAATTTAAATTTAATAATTATATTTATAAATATCACAAGTGAAGTAGTTGTTATGGTCCTATATTTCATAGCATCTTTTGTGGATCTAGCAAAGATATCACATTAGATTAGATACTGCAAAAAATTAGATGTAATTAAAGGGCTTAAGGTAACCTCATATACTCTACTTGTATACATACTAACTAACCTCATATACATGTAATAAAATCAGAAAATGAATGAATGTACTTTTTTGTTTGATTTTGTTGTGTGTTTATCTGAACATATTTATGCATTATACTTTCATATCTGAACCTTGTTTATTATTTTACAAATAAAATAAATAATTTTGCCGACAAAATTTTGGCGATTGAACCTACGTTAACATTTACTATTTTACCTTTTAGCAAAAAATTTACTTTTTATTTTATTTCTAAGTATGCAATATTTGTCCGAATTTTTTTGTTATCATATTTGTTATTGTTGTTAACAATGTTAACCAAATTTTATAATTTGCTTATGTAATAAGCAAATTATAATAATTAAATAATAAGAAATAAGCAAATATGTAAAACATTTAATTATAAAGAAATTAAACTTTTTATTACATATTAAAAAATTGTAAAAAACCCCTTTTTCGAAGGCTTATAACGGTAATTTAGATTAGTTTGATAGGAAAACACGTAGGTTAAAAATGCATTGCAATTCTATTCATGGTTAATCTATTTAAAAAAGTTTTTTCTGTACGTCCCTAAATGCTATTTTTAACAAGCGTTACCTACAGGAAACATGGTTACCTTAAATAACAAAATTTTAAATTTTGTCCTATATGATAGAGCAAGGCAATGTATTATCCGGTTTTACCCTGAGTGCAGAGGTCATAAAAACGGGAAAGAACCTTGCCAATACTGGACTCCATACTTACTGCTTATTAGGTATAAATCCTTAGCAAATATATAATAAGGTGGACTGTTATAACTGTAATAGTTATTAAATATATATATAATTAAGAAAAAAGTGCATTAAAGGGTTAAAATCGTGAAAAAAAACAAAAAAAACAATAACGACTATATGGTCGTTCCATGTTTTTGACTTATGGGGTGTAGCTCAGAAACTAGATACATAATAAGGTATGTATCTAGCCTTAATAAGGTACCATCGCGATATTTTATTTCACCCTAATACCCCAATATACCTGTTTGAATTAAATACATACCACCAGCTTGAACTATGTATATTTTAAACGTTATACAACATCGGTATTTAGTTTAGTCCGTATTCATTTTGGAGGGTATTTAAAAAATATCGAAATGAGTATTTTTCTTTCTTGTGTGTGTGTGTGAATGATAATTTCTGGAAAATTTAAAACAGTTTTTTTTAAAGCATTTGAATATGATTTGAATTATTTTGTGTTTATATCACAAGGTTAGTTAATTGTTATACGATTTTTACCAGATTACACTCTAGGGGAGTTGGTACCCTCTTTACCTGAAATATTAATTTGGTATATTTCATGTACCTTTTTCTCAGAAAGTAATTGGCGTAGAGGCCTAAATTTTTTTCAGTGCATTTAGCAGACACTTGTTATGCTACTGAAGTTAGCTTTTGATTGTAATTCAGTAACTTAAAAAAAAAAATGAATTTTCGTGAACCTTAAATTTGTTAAAAATTTTAAGTTTTTTTTGTCGAAATAAGCCGAAACAAAAAAGCTGTTTTTAAAATAACAACAAAATCTCCTTTCAGTAAATTTTGATACATAAGGGAATGTCTTATTTAATTAAATTTTTAGGAAGATAATTTGTGCAGTTTCTGAGAAAAAGGTACATGAATAATGAAAAATGTAGTTTTGCGAAAAGCGCATTTTAAAAGAAAACATTACTTACACTAATAGTTATTAATTTTGTGTTAAAATTTTTTTAAATTACTTCTGGTTGAGGTATTATTACAAATAAGGTATCCTTTTAAAGGGGAGAATTAAAATTTTGACAGATAATAATAAACTATAAATCGATTATTTATAAATTTTAGGCTACCATCTCCCCTCAAACATGGCATCGGTTATAAGGACCGGTGCTTACCACTCAACGTGTATTATTCATGTACCTACCCCACTGAACTACAATACTGAACTGGAGTAACGACTCCCTATCACTTAATTAACAAGCGACCAAACGAGCTTCCGCGGAAGCATACAAAAGCCCATTTCAGACAGCCAAATAGGCAAAACATGTATTCTCCCTGTTGCCCAGAGCGTTATAGTAAAACATTCTGCGGTTTTCCGCTTTTCAAGCTATGCAACTAAATTTATTAATAATTTTTAAAAATTATTTTAGAATGATAATTTCTTGTTAAGCATTTAATTGCAGAAATAGATGGGGAAAATTGATAGAGGTTGGATCGGAACTTCAATTTCATATCTTTAAGTTTAAGCACATTAGTACGAGCTTTAGTTTTTTTTTTTATGTATATACATTTTGGATATTAAAACTAACTTGTAGGGAATAGTTTTTGTTTTTTTTGTTTTTTTTAGTGAATTGATGAAATAATCATTCATTGTTTCAAACCGATTTATTGTTCAGATGACTGGTTAAATACATGAATGCTTCTTTTATGCATTCGTTTACTACTTTTTTTCGGTAAATCAAATCCTAAGATAATTATAATTAGGAAACCGTATTCTGCTTTTTAGATATGAATATTTTCACCAAAAATCTGTTTCGCAAAAACATATGCTGTAATATTGGAACCGAAAATCAATCGCCGAAATACCATGTGCTTAAACTTTACATATGATTAGCTTTTATGTTCAACTATTTTGAATTTCATTTGTATATATAATTGAGCAACCACACAGGAATGTACTGAGTGTATAAAACTATGATTCTACGAGCCAAGCTCATGATGTTGAAGGAAAACTGCCAAACTACTATAAATATGAATTTTAAATTAAGAATTATAATAAATTAATTTCTATTAACTGAAAAAAATAAATTTTATCATGGAATTGAAAACGAAGTGTGTTGTGAAGACCTTCACAAGTCACAGATGACGAAGCATATAATAGATCGGTATCTTAGATTGCTTTTAAAAGATTATGATAAAAAAAAATTAACTTTAAAGGTTATACATAAAAAGTCTAACTAAAAGACAGCAGTTGGCTACTCTCTCTGATATAGTTGCTTTTCAATTAGACCACATGAAATGTAAATATTTCAGATATGACACATTGCAGAAATAATCAGGATTTCGAAGAAATGCTTGTGTGAAGTTCTGAACTTTTAGTTTTATTTAATTATTGTGAGAATTAAATATACACAATTTTAAAAGTATTTCTTCCAAACTAGCTATTTTCAAACTTCTCAACCTAAAAGAATTATAAAAACACTAAGATTGAATTGTAATTGCTATCCTTTTTAGAGTTTAAAATATTTTGTACAATTAGTGGGATAACGTTTAATGTCTTACAGCATACATACTACAGTAGTAATACAATAACGTTTTTCTCATTATTGCCTCATTATTTCAAGACGCTTTTATGTATAATAGGGCGTATCGAAAAAACTTTTTTTGGAAATTCAAAATTTCAAGTTGATAAAAAGTTGTCACATGTTTAACAAAATTTTTTTTAGTTCAATCGAAAAATATTTAGGTCTCCCGGAATGGACCTGAAGTTTGATGTTTTTTGAAAAAAACAAAGATTTTTAAAATTTTTTTTAAACATAATAATATAAAGCAAATTTTTATTTTCAAGAATAAAAATGTTGAGTTTATAATACTAATTAACAGTAATAAAAAAATTATATATGCCATTTAATAATTAGGTCTCCCTGAATCTACATGAAAAACTTAACTTTTCTACAAAATACGGATATTTTTCAATTTTCAAAATTTTTTTTTTTTTTTCTTTGTTAGTTTCAATTATTTTATTCATAGTCTAGGTATAGTAGTACAGCATTTTGAAATATCGGCAATATAATTTTATGAAATGGCGTTTACTAAACTCAAGTATTAATTCATATCATTTCTGCACGCTCCAACCAACAAAGACTCTAGGTTTGAGACATGAAGGTAACGTTATCGAAAATGAATTCAATGTCACAGGGTTTGAATGATGAAAGTGTACATGATAGTAAAATGCTTCTACAATGGGAATTATTATAAAGTTGAATTATTTCAGTGAAATAAGAACTGCCAGAAAATCTATTATCTTTTTCTAGAGATTGTGACCGTAGAGCCTATCTCAATTAGAGTAGAAGCCCAATCAGCAAGTGCACTTTCGTGGAATTTAAATGTTGCAAAACAAGAAAACCAGGCAGTGGTAATAGATAAATCGAATGTTTTTCGTGAAACGGTGAAATAAGTTCAACTATTTTTCACTCTATTTATTTAATCGAAAGGATGAAGCAATAAGTATAAAAATTGTAGGTTGTAAATGTGGTTGCATAAATAAACGATAAGAACATGCATCTTTGGTATAAAAACTATATTCAACATATTTTGGACAAGCAACTCCAGACAGTGGCTCTGTACGAAACATAATATCATCATTACATGACGTTATATTTTAACCCTTAAGGGAGTATAAATTTTCATTACAAACTCAGCTATTTTTTTCAACTTCGAAGTTGGATCAAGTGATACAATACATATACATGAAATTCGATTTGCCATTTTTAATAATCTTGTATGGGAGATGTTTCCAGGGTTTCTGCTTGCTAAACCTTGGGGGCATTTGCTTACTAGTACAGCCTGACATATTTTCCAATATTTCTGGTCGGTGTTCAACTTTATAAAATCAAATTTTGGAAAAACCCTATCAATGTTATTGTATTCAACAATTGGTAAATCTCCACAACTTGTTAGACGTTTTCTTAATGGACAGTAAAAGAAGTACGTTAATAAATTGGAACATCGAGAATAATCATAACTTTCTTAAGAGGTAATTCGTTTAAATGAAATAAACAAACAACTGCTTGTATTGGTTATTTTAAAGTATTTACGAAGAATGAAATTGATCAATTAGAGACTTCAGTATTTCATTCATCACCATCATAACCAAGACCTTGAATAGTTTTCTTATCAATGCAACTTTATTCCATAAGTAGTAATGATGACACTACGTTTCACCCAGAGCCTTGAGTGTCCAAAATATGTTGAATATATAGTTCTTATACCAAACATACATGTTCTTCTCGTTTATTTATGCAACCACATTTACAACTTACAATTTTTATACTTATTGCTTCATCCTTTCAATTATATAAATAGTGAAAAATGAAAATAAGAGTGAAAAATAGTTGAACTAATGCCTTAATGATATTTTACCCACTCACGAAAAACTTTCCATTTATCTATTACCACTGCCTAGTTTTCTAGTGTTAAAACATTTAAATCCCACGAAAGAGCACTTGCTAATAAAGCTTCTACTCTAATAGAGATTGGCTTTCCGGTCACAATCTCTAGAAAAAGAGTAGATTTTCTGGCAGTTCTTATTTCACTGAAATAATTCAACTTTATAATAATTCCCATGGTAGAAGCATTTTACTATCATGTACACTTTCATCATTCGAACCCTGTGACATTGAATTCATTTTCGATAACGTTATCTCCATGTCTCAAACCTAGAGTCTTTGTTGGTTGGAGACTCCAATCAACGTGGAGTCGTACAGAAATGATATGAATTATTACTTGAGTTAAGTAAACGCCATTTCATAAAATGATATTCCCGATATTTCAAAATGCTGTACTACTATACCTAGACTACGAATAAAATAATTGAAACTAACCAAAAGAATGGGTTGAAAATTGAAAAATATCCGTATTTTGTAAAAAAGTTAAATTTTTCATGTAGATTCAGGGAGACCTAATTATTAAATGGCAGATATAATTTTTTATTACTGTTAATTAGTATTATAAACTCAACATTTTTATTCTTGAAAATAAAAATTTGCTTTATATTTATGTTTAAAAAAATAATTTAATCTTTGTTTTAGTCAAAAAACATCAAACTTCGGGTCCATTCCGGGAGACCTAAATATTTTTCGATTGAACTAAATTTTTTTTTGGTAAACATGTGAGCATAGTGACAACTTTTTATCAACTTGAAATTTTGAATTTCTCAAAAAAGTATTTTTCGATACGCCCTAATGTATAATATACTTAATAACATTATTTAAATAGGTACTTAGGAAGACATATCAGTGACATTACTCTTAATTTACAATGCTACATGTTTCTTATTAAAAAATATTCATTTAAATTAAAAGAACTAAATATAAACGGTTGAGCTTGAAATGTCATAAATATTGAAAAATACTTCAACTCTGGTTCCCCGTCACGGTGATTAAGATAAGATGCTGAGAAAAATTTCCTCTCCTTTTGCCTATTTGCGCACTCACACTTCGGAATGAGGTGTAATGCGGTCGGCTCGCGGAGTCCGCACTCCAGTCTTAGTTCTTTAGCTCAGTGACCTACCCTAACATCCTATCATTTATAGAATTAAAATTTAGAGCGGGATTTTCCAAAATTTGAATCGTAGCCCATTGGAGGATCATGATTCGATTTTGGATAGTTGTGAGGAAAAGACAAGACCACAAATATGAGAGATTTGACAAATTTCAATATTTTATAAACAAATATAATGTGAACGTTTCTGATAGCATAATTACCAAGATCTCATAACATTTAAATACTACTTTACTAAAGATATGAAAAACTGCCAAGACAAAAACCGAATTACGCATCTCTTCCAGAGAAATTTTTTTACTAGCATATCGCCGATAGCTAATGAAGAACTGATCGACTTGTACCAGAATACAATACTATAAAATTGAATTTTAATTGAAGTAAATTGATACAGTTCTGGTTATTCTGTCCTAACTTTCCCAAATCTTTCTACTGAAGTTTTGAAGGTATTGCTCCCTTTTATATCTTAATATCTTTGTGAAGTTGGTTTTCGCCAGTGGTGGAAATTAAAAACAAGTATTGAAACAAGCTGCAGTTACCGAAATTCTTGCTTCTGAAAATTATTCGAATTGATCTGGATTTCATTGCTATCCTCAATAGCAATTGAAAAAAAGCTACGATTCATAAATTGGTTAAAACTATATTTAAATCAGTGCAGAAATACCATAATTCTTAGACAATTGCGAATAAGTTTATTTATTTATTTATTTATTTATTTATTTATTTATTTATTTATTTATTTATTTATTTATTTATTTATTTATTTATTTATTTATTTATTTATTTATTTATTTATTTATTTATTTATTTATTTATTTATTTATTTATTTATTTATTTATTTATTTATTTATTTATTTATTTATTCATTCATTCATTCATTCATTCATTAGAAAAAATAAGATGCTACCAAAGGTTTTTAATGCCCAAAGATTAATTAAAACAATTTTTTTATTTAAACATAAAAATTCATACATATTGTAAAGGAAACTTAATTATTATTTTCGTATTTCTTTACGAAAACAAAAGCAGTTATTGCTCTAGTGGCACTTATAAATATGCAATTAATAAATGTACTCATTTTTACACTCCAAACACGCTTCTTTTTAAAATAATTATTCATCCTCATTGTCAGTTATAATTACTTTGTGTATTTGCACAACGGTTTTTGTTTGATATTTCAGCGTTTTCTTTACATAAGTTATTAATAATTTTATTTGAAACTAATATTTGAAAGTGGGTTTGAAAATTATAGAGTTAAATAATGTTTTACATTAGTTGATGCTTAAAACTTATATATGATATCCGTTAAACATTTAAACATTTTTGTATGTTATTATATAGCGCCTATTAAATAGAATTTCCATTTATTTTTGCATAAAAAGCATATTATAACTTCATAAAAGCATACTTTATCAAGGGTCAGACGTTCCTTTAATTCTTTTATAAAAAATAATGTAATTCTTTTATAAAAAAAATATGATTATATGGCAATAACTGTCAGATTAAATATTACTTAAACAATAACGCATGTTTACAAAGATAGGAAACCTACTTTTACAAATGTAAACTTTCCGGAATTTATGCGAAAAATTTATGCCAATTTTTCAACGTATAAAGTTATTAACTACAGCCCTTGTAGGCTCTGGCCTTTTCAAAGAGCTTCTCCCACCTTTTTGTATAACTGGCAATAGTTTTTCAATTCCTGGTCTTAAAGAGCTTGCAATATTAAACTTTTAAAAATTTATTTTTTCGAGTTTTCGCGTGAAATAAAATTTCTAACTTTTCTACAAATATGCATTGAAGATAGTTCGTATCAGTTAATTTCATCATCTATAACGTTGTAATTGATATGTAGAAAATATGTCAATTAAATGGAAATTTTGAAGAAAAATAAAGTTTGCTTCAAATTGTTGTTGCATGCTTAACTTCTATTTCAATATTATCTCAGCATAAACACTTCGACATTCTAATACTAAAACTAAATTTACGGTTTATATTACAAAGTCAGATCACACACACTTATACATAAATTAGGTTTTCTAGTATCTTTTTGTAAAAGCGCTCTTGGTCAGAAAAAGGGAATCTACAAACATCATTTTTTTCGTTTTACAAATATTTGTGCGCTGCAGAAAAAGGAACAACTTTCTTTAAATTGAATTTTTTTTTTGTCTGTCTTCGCCCATAAGAAACACGTTTCAGGACAATTCTCACGATTTTCTCCAGACGAAGATCTTTTTTGAAATGGCTTTTTTAAAAAAATCTCTATTCATGTCAGACCTTGTTGTGAAAAAAAAATCACCCTTTTTAAACACAGTGACTAAAAGGGAGAATTGCGTTGAATGAGTCCGTTTGAGTTGATTTAGAAAAAAAGCTTTCACCTTTTTTGGGACCTTTGTAGGCTTTCCTCAGGTGACAAAAACGTCGTTAGATTGGCCTTTTTTACAGAAGAAAGTAGACTTGAATTCTTTCGTCATTTGAACTTAAACTCGGAAAAGTTTAGTCTAATTCGGCAAATTGAATAAAATTTTAGCAACATTTTCCAAATTAGTCCCATGTGTTATAATAAAATGTGATGTAACGATTCCTATCCTTTAATTTTTTCTTTCACATCATGGCATTCTAATTTAAATGTACTTTTCTTCTTCGTTTTATATATATATATATATATATATATATATATATATATATACAGCGTGTCCCCGTATAACCTGGCCGACCTTTATTTTCGACACCGTTGGTCCTAGATGCAAAGTCCCAATTGAAAAAATGTTTTAAATCGTTAAAATATTTTAACTGAATAGATTTTAAGTTAGCAAAGGGGTTGGTATAAAAATTACGCATTGTAAATTTTTATATGGTCCCCAGTTCTCCCAACTCATATTTAGAAAAATGTTGCTCATGAAAAAACATTTCCAATAAAAAAAAATTGAAATTTGTTCGACCAATAGCCACGGTGTATTGGAGTTTAAAGTTTTAACGCTATTTGGGGGCCCGTACATAAATTGAAATGAGAAAATATCATCTTATCGGAATAACAGAACTTCTAGACTAGGTTTGACTATGGCAAACAAGTTGTTATTCATCGCCTAAAACATTATAATTTTTTACTGGAAATTGCTTTGGGGAAAAAAAAAAAAAAAAAAAAAAATTACAACACATAATAAACAGCAAACAAACTTATAAACAATTTTAAATGAGTAATTTAAATAATAACATAATCGGAAAGCAGCGCTTTTTGTTAACACAAACAAAAATAAAAGGTAATAGAAATGAACAAAGTGAAAGGGATAAATAACCTCTTTTTAATTACATATGCTCGAAATGTTTTCCTTCTACTAAAATACCTAAGTGCACACGTGATTCAAATTCATCTTCAAAATTTGTCAACATTACAGGCGTAATACACCTGGCAGCGGATAAAATTCGATTCTGCAAATCTAATAGAGTCGTCGATTTTTTTTCATAGACCTTGCTTTTTAGAAATCCCCAAAGAAAAAAATATAAAGGATTTAGATCTGGTGATCAAGGAGGCGATTCTACCAGACCTCCATAGCCTATAATGTTGTCTTGAAACATGTTGTGTAGTATTGTTCGACAGGAAGCTGCTTGTGGGGTGGTGCATCATCCTGTTGAAACCACATCTTTTTAAGGTTTGTTAACAAGACATAAAGTCAGATAAAGGTCCCTGTAACAGGTTCGCATACTTTTTACCTGTTAATGTATTAGCAAAAAAGAAAGGTCCTACTAACGCTTCCTTCCATATGCCACACCAAACATTAACGGACCATCGTAGTTGATGCTTGTTTGGTAGGATTACATGGGAATTTTGTAGGGACCAAAAGTGTGTGTTTTGCCAATTTAATACCCCAGTTCTTGAAAACGTGCACTCATCAGAAAATAGAATGTTATTCACAAATTATGAGTCCAATTCTAGCTTGTTCATGAGGAAATTGCAGGAATCAAACCGTCTATTTTCATTCCCGCGCAAAAACTCTTGCACCAATCGCGGGCCATAAGGATGTGCACCGTGTCGGTTTAAGACTCTCCACGCATGGGTTTTTGAGTATCCACATGCTTCACTAATGTCCTTGACACTGAATAAGGGAAAGCAACGCATGGCCCAAAATACCACTCTTGAATTTCCGAATCGAGGACGTCTTTCTATGCTACCTGTTTCTAGCAAACGCTTTACAACATTTAAAAACTTGGAAATTTTTGCAAATTTACCATTGGAAATTAAGCATTTGGACATTTAATTGCATATTGTCTTGCAGCCTCTCGCCCATTTCGATTACATAGCAATATTACAGAATAATTTTCCAAGCGCAATTGCTTTTTCTCTGCATTTCATTTTGTGTACATCCCCTTAAAATATGTTAATGACCACGGGTGTAAAGTGGTATAAGTCACTAAATTCCATTTTTCATATCTCCATGAATATTGGTCGAATTTCGATTTTTTTTCGTTTGAAATGTTTTTTCATGGGCAACATTTTCCTAAATATGAATTGAGGGAACTGGGGACCATATAAAAATTTACAATCCGTAATTTTTATACCAATCCCTTTCCTAACTTAAAATCTATTCAGTTAAAATATTTTAACGATTTAAAACATTTCTTCAATTGGGACTACGCATCTAGGACCAACGGTGTCGAAAATAAAGGTCGGCCAGGTTATACGGGGACACGCTGTATATATATATTATATTTATCTCTGTCATTTAAAACAATATATATTGTTCTTAAATTTGTATTGAAATTTGTTCAGCGAAATAAAAAAAGAAAGAAAACAACTAGGGGTGTGGAACATCGCACAACTTTCAATTACACTGTAATACCGACGTGGATTTGTGTCATCTACCGTTTGTATATATTCATCCTTCATTTAGAATAAATAGCCAGTTTGACGATATACTTTTCGATAATCCTTATATTCGCCTTTATTATAAGCGAAACTGAGAGGATTAGAAAAAACGATTGTTGATGAGGTATTCTCAAGAAAAGAGAACTCTGTGTTGAAGGCATTCATTTTTCAACTTTTCATGCCATTAATACATTTTTACGGGAATTTCGAAGGTAGGGATGCTTAGAACACATTAAGAGGCATTACCACAGTAAATTTTATCAATATCGTAAGAGCCGTTTTTTAGCAATCATTGAAAAACATGATTCTTTCAATGACAGCTACCTTATGCGCATGCGCGATTTTAACGAAAACCTTAATGGTAGGTCCCATGGCCACCACTAACCCACATACCAAATTTGAACATAGCAGGAACACACTCACACAGAGAGAGAAGATACATTTTTTCTAGATCACTTTTCTGAAATCAGGATGTTCCAAAACGTGGAGACATGCAAAAGACCGAAATGTTTTTTTTACCTAATGCTATACTTTCATTACCCTATGTATATATACATATGGGTAATTGAAAGTAAAAATGACGTAAATAACTATAAAATTTAAATAACGTAGACATACATAAATTTATTGTTTTTAAATATAACATATATGTCGCTAAGTATTATTCTACTTGCGATATCATAAAAAAAAAACTTATAATATTTTTGGATTAGTACAGCCTATATTTATTATTTGCAATGCACTGCGTTGTCTTATAGTTTATTCACTTCAATTCATTTGAAGTTCGACATCGCAAAATATGTTTCTTCTCTCTATATATAAGGCAAATACCTCACTCATTCACTCACTCATTCACTGACTCATTCACTCATTCATTGACTCACTGACTCATTCACTCACTCATCACTAATTCTCCCACTTCCCGCATGTCCACAACTCTGAAAATCGGTACAAATATCAATGATGGTAAACATAGAAAAAGTTAGCTATTCCGATCTCGATTAACTCACTTTAAGGGGTCGAAAAGGGGTTAAACGTTCCAAACGAGGAATATTCGAATGTATCACTTCCTATATGGTCACAACTCTAAAAATGGGTATAAATGTCAATAATGTTAAACATAGAAAAAGTAAGCTATTCCGATCTCGATTAACTCACTTTAAGGGGTGGAAAAGGGGTTAAACGTTCCAAACAAGGGATATTCGAATGTCCTACTACACATTTAGTCACAATTCTGAAAATTGGTACAAATGTCAACAATGGTAAAAATCTCGATTAACCAACTTTAAGGGTGTCGAAAAGGGGTTAAACGTTCCAAAAGAGGGATATTCGAAAGTCCAACTTCCCAATTCGTCCCAACTCTGAAAACTGGTGCAAGTATCAACAAAGACAGACGTAGAAAAAGTAAGCTATTCCAATCTCTATTAACCCACTTTAAGGGGTGGAAAAGGGGTTAGACGTTCCAAACGAGGAATATTCGAATGTACCACTTACCATATGGTCACAACTCTAAAAATTGGTACAAATGTCAATAAAGGTAAACATAGAAAAAGTAAGCTATTCCGATCTTGATCAACCCACTTTAAGGGATGGAAAAGGGGTTAAACGTTCCAAACGAGGAATATTCGAATGTACCACTTACCATATGGTCACAACTCTAAAAATTGGTACAAATGTCAATAAAGGTAAACATAGAAAAAGTAAGCTATTCCGATCTCGATTAACCCACCTTAAGGGGTCAAAAAAAAGGTTAAACGTTCCAAACGAGGTATGTTCGAATGTCCTACTTCCCATTTCGTCACAACTCTGAAAACTGGCACAAATATTAACAATGGTAAACATAAAAAAAGTAAGCTATTCCGATAGCGATTAACCCATTTTAAGGGGTGGAAAAGGGGTTAAGCATTCCAAACTCGAATATCCCACTTCCCATATAGTCGCAACTCTGAAAATGGTATGAATGTCGATAAAGATAAACGTAGAAAAGTAAGCTATTCCGATCTCGATTAACCCACTTATGGGTTGCAAAAGGCGTTAAACGTTCCAAACGAGGGATATTCGAATGTCCCACTTCCCATTTGGTCACAACTCGGAAAATTGGTATAAATGTCAAAAAAGATTAAACACAGAAAAAGTAAGCTATTCCGTTCTCGCTTAACCAACTTTAAGGGATCGAAAAGTTGTTAAATGTTCCAAACGAAGGATATCCGAATGTTCCTCTTCCAATGTAGTCATATTTCTGATATTTGGTGTAAATGTTAAAAGGGCAAATGTTAAAATAATAAGTCATTCCAATATCGATTAACGAATTTTTAAGGGATGAAAAGTCGACGCAACATTGAAACTATACGAGGATTAACTTAATGTCTTAATTCCAATACAGCTACTACTTTGAAATCTAGAACTAAGAGCAAACATAAACACAATAAACTATTCCAATTTACTATTCACAATCATAAATTTTGTTAAAAATGTCAACAAAGGAAAGTTCCTATTTTGATAAATTAATTTGTAGGGATCGAAATGGGAGCAAACGTCTGAAATGTAGAATACATGAATGTCCTTTGATCACTAAAATGCTAATGGTAAAATTTCGTAGCGCAGCACGGGTATTCAGTAAGTTATTTTTTATAAAAAGTACACTCTGTTTGAATTTGTTAAAAGCATTTTGGATAATTTTCCCTATCAACTAAATAGTTAGTAATGAAATTAAAATTTAGTTAAAATTAGTTATTGAACATTAAAACTTGTTATTTAAGAATAATTTAAAATTGAACAAAAATTGAAATAATTTAGAATGGAATAAAGTTTAGTTTAAAATGGAATGTGCTATTGTTAAAGACTTGATTTTCTATCTATACATATTTTTCTTTCATTTGAAAATTTACAATTAATAAGCTGTGAGTATTTCTTTAATGTTTTTCTTCGTAATGTATTTTATAATCGTAATTTTGTAAGTCAAGATAAGTGTAGTTTTAATAGATAATAATTGACTCCTAATACATGGTTTCATTCAGGTAAGGAATATATGCTTATTATCAAGAATTGATTGAAACTTCAGGAAGAAATAATGAATATTTAAAAAACAGAGATTGAAATATTTGCCGTTTTATTTTAAATACTTAATGTATTTAATTAAAATCTTAATGTAAATATTAATTACCTTGAGGGCTAGAGAATTCTAACAATCAGAATTTTATCTTTGAAATTTTACTTTCGAGCTACAGTTGTTAATAAAAATTTCAGCTCAGAAGTGAAAGTAAAATTATGTATATATATATATATATATATATATATATATATATATATATTTTTTTAATAAAAATAAATACTTTATTTTATTTAAACAAGTTTTATGAGGGAATTCTTAAACTAATGTAGTTAACTGTTCGTTTCTCTTTCTTTATAACAACTGATATAATATGCTAGACTAGTTGGTTATTATTTTTTTTGCATAAGTAGTAGTAGTACTGTCGAATTTATTTGTAAATGGCAGACGTATTCAAAGAAATATTATTAATTTAAACTAAATTAAAATTCTTGTGCAACTGTTTTGTACTGTTTCTGTATTTAAAACATTTCTTCAGTGTGTTTTCGAAATGTTCAAATCTCCAAATTTTTATGCAAGCATTTATATATTGAATTGGTACACTAAATAAACATTTGCTATTTTTTGTGTTTTCTATTAAGAATGAATTATTGCATATTTTAAAATCGAAATATTTTAACAGGCTTCAATGAACTTTAAAAACTATAAAATCAAGAACTTTCTCCTATGGCATTTTTTGTGTCTTAAAACAGAAAGCATTGTAAAGGAACTGAAAAATAGAAACCAGTTTTATGAAAAGTTTAGAAATAATGTTCTTAAAAATTAATTCAACGAACACTAAACATTAAATATAATTCAAACGATTGAACCTAGATTTGTGTAATGACATTTTTCAGCTGTTTTTTATTTTAGTGAAATGTAGGTTGCATCGAATTATTAATGATTTTAGATTTTGAAAATGCTACGAAACTCATAGCAATTTCATTTTGTCCAAGTAAAAATAATTTTTTTTGTAATTTTTCAAGTAACCTAACTTGTTATTTCTAAATTTTACTATTAAATAAAAAACCCTGAATAGTATTCATGCCATACACTATATTTTAAATCAAACTAAGTAACAAAAATACTATCGTTCTTTAAAATTAACGTTTTCGGAGTGTAAAAACTAATGTGCAGTTTTCTTCCATCAAAGTAATGTTCAATAAAACGAAAGCTATCTTAGCTATAGTGTCAAAACTAACAGTGGAAGATTAAGTTATTCATTCCAACAGAGCATCTTAAGGAACATTTATTTTCTATCTTTTTTTTTATATATCTTCTATTGTTTCTAGAAAGACTCTAGTTTCTGAAAGTCAAATGAAAGTGATACGATTTTTCAGTCTTATTGATAAACGTTAAATCTTGACCTTGACTTAAAAGATTCCTAAAGAGGTCATTAATCATACCTTACAGACCGACTTCTTTTTTCATGGACAAGTGACGGAAATGAAAAGTTTTTATGTTATATTTAAAACCTATCTTGACATTTTTTTTTTAATTCATGGAATGAAATATATTAAATGTAAAAACTAAACATTTCATAAAATAAATTGTTATGTATAGTAAACAATTTGTTAAGTATAGTATATATTGATTTAAGATCCATACATTAAGTTTTTATTAACAATGAACGCTAAATGCCTATTTCTGTTTAATTAAATATTTGCGGTGATAAGACACGCAATTAAAATATAGTTTATGCATACCAGGTTGTTTAAGGTAAATATTTATTTTTACAAGTCCTTAGACAAAAATGATTGCAAGAATTAATGGTTTCGCATACAAATCACTCCATTTACAAATCTTTTGTAAATACAGTATAGACATAAATTTAGGTTGAATAAATCCCGAAATGCTATAGACTTTTTGTTTTTTAAAATAAGATTGTATTAAATGTATCCAAAAGTGTTTATTAAGCAAATATTTACTTTCAAACACTCTTTAGAAAATTATTTTCATTTAATTCCGAATCTTCTAGAAAATTCATACACGAACACATAATGTCATATAAAGTTAAATTACATCTTTTCATGTATAAATAGAGAACACAACTCATTTACTTTTAGTTTTCAAGCATTTACAAAAATTTCCTAACGTATAAATGTTTGAAAAATAAACAATTCAGGTTGATACTTTTAATAAAATTTGAGACATAATATATAATTAAAAATATTCCAGTATCCTTTTTTTCTGAATTTTATAGCATAACACATGATTCATTATGTATAATTACAAATATTGACTTTGGAATGTACGAACGGAAAACATTAATCAAATTTTTATTTATAAAAACCTCATTTCTGCTAAACACTTCTGCCTCCCTGCTTTCCAATCCTTGTATATTATCTTCTACAGATTCTTCCCTCTCATAATGAAATCTACTATTTTCTTTCATCCCCCCCCCCCCCATCACCCCTTTCTCCCTTTAAGCCCTGATTCGCATAGTAATGTGGACGGAACAAACACCACGTGAATAATAATTGAGAAATTTCCCATGGATATAATGATATTCTTCGTTTTTTCTTCTTCCTTTTTTCGTTGAACATATTTTTTTATTTGACCGGTTTACTGTCAAACATTGTTAGCCGAGCTTCGTTGGACGTCAAAAAGAAACAACTTTTTGTTGAGAAGAATCGAATCTTTCGAATCGATTTTTTCTAACAAGAAAGTAAAGTCGAGGAGCACATCTGAGTCTCTTTTTGGACTTGACGGTTTGATTTTAATCTCTTGGTTCTTAAGGAGGAATTTTTGCATTTGTAGGAAGAAATGTTTTTTTTTTTTTCCTATTAGGCTTTGCGGGATTCCTTGAGATTTAGTTTATTGTCCTGAGGATTTACAAAAATGTTGATTAGAATTTCGTTTGAATTCGAGTTATTTCATATCTCTCTATATTAAAAAAAAAGTTAGGAATTGAATTCTGTGGGATGTGTATCTCAATTTCTGGTGCAAGGAGAACTGTGAAATTTGAAACATAAGTAGTTTCTGTATTCGTTTAGTTTCAAAAGAAAAAACATTTGAATTTTTAATTAGTTTTTTTTTAATTAAATATTAAAATTTGTCCGTAATGGTAATCCAATGGGAAAAAGTTTTCCCCCGATTCTTCAATCTGAATAAATACTTGAAATATTTATCTTTTTCCATTGAAAAAAATATAGTTAGAATATTCGTAATCTTCTCTTGTGGATGGCATTAAAAATTTCGTTGGGTGATTAAAAATTAATTAGATACATCACGTTTTAGTGCACACTAAAACTCTCTTTTTTTTTTTTTTTTTTTTTTTAAATTTTATTTTATGCTTCTTTGCTCGATCGGAAGCACTTTTTCCCACTTCCAAAAAAACGTAGGGAGTAGGAGTGAAGGTCGAACAATTACGTCATTTCGACAACATTCATGCATAAACTCCAAGTGTGAAGTCATTGAGATTATAAAGTCTGATTAATAATTTTAATTTACTTCCTGCCAGCAATTGACTTTAGGCTTTTATTTGGTTGAATTTTCAATTCATTTTTTTAACAACACATTTTAAAATTTTGCATAATCTACGTGTGTTCCTTTATTATTAACGTTCTTGGGTTCTTTTGTTTGTATTTTTGAATTGCCAACGACTGCGCGTCCACCATCTTTCAGTCAGATAACAACAGTTTAGTACATATTTGGGTAAGTTTTCCTTTGTTTATTTCGTTTTCGAAATTTTATTATTCTATTAGTGGATTATTTTTTCAAATCAAAACTTTGGAATTGAAATTAAGTTTAATAATCTGAAAATTTATTGCATTTCAAAGCATTGTATCAGATGAAGGATTGTCACAATAAATAAACCAAGCCTAAAAAGATTTAAATTGAGAGTTTCAAACCTATAATTTATTTTGATAAAAAATATTTTTCTGTCATATTAAATTTTTTTTTTAAAATCCTGCATTCCTGTTCACCCCAATGCATTATTAGTTATTTCTATTCAATCTCTAAATGTTTAAATTGGAAAAAAACAAGAATTTTAACGAGACTTCCGATTCACCCCACAGGAAGGGGTAAATTGGAATACCACGGAAAAAAAATCAAAATATATATAAACCATGTGTTTTTCAAACTTTTGGGTGTTGATCCTTGTAGAAGAAGGTTAGACCCAAGCTTCAAAGTAAAAAATAAATTCGTAAATGATCTTATTACTCCCGATTTTCTACGTTGAAAGTTGAAAAGTGTTCCGTCACCCCTTTTTACGGTAATTTTAATATTTGTTAATTTAATTTTGTTAATTTTTAATCTAATTTTAAAAGCGGTAAATAGAAAATTGGTAATCGAAATTTTCATTCATATTTCAGTGAAGCAGGAAATCGCAAACATTTTTACTGATAAAAATGATATGTTTTGGCATTTATTTGTCAGTCCACGTTCAGTTTCGATCGTCAAATGCTTTTTATTGAATTGTTTAAACTTGGGTGAGTCAATAATTGTTTTTTATTTCATCTAATAAATGGTAATCAAAATTGTCATTCATATTTCAATAACACAACAAACCGATGAACGCAGCGAAGCAGTGGACCTTCTCGGGTAAATCATCTCTCTGCCATTACGGAGAATTCGAAAAGCAACGATCATTAGATTAATTTAACCTCTATAATTTCAGTGTTTTCCTTTTGCGACTCTATTCGTTAGCGCTTATTTTGAGATGTCAACAAATTATTTGTAAATGGGATTTTTGAATCAGTGTTCTGATGTTTGGAAGTTGCGACAAGTTGCTATAAATGATTTCAATATAAACCTACATACACACAGACGTTGCATTTTACACAGCGTGTTTAAATGATCAAGGATATCTGGTAAGTTTATCTGTTTAATTTTGTTTAAAAATAATAAGTTTATTCATATGTATGTTCGTTAGCATTTTTAATTTATTCACGGTTCCTCTTTGAATGTTGGGTCTGCCAACAAATAATATATTTTTTAAAACTAAAACTTTTGCCAAAAAGAAGCTTTAGCACACTATTATTAATAATTACCGCTAAATCTGCATTTTGGCGACAGTTTCGGTTTTGTCAAAATTGGAAAAGGGATTAATTTGTAAGAACCGTGAATTAAAAAAAAATCTGTTTATATTTTATGTGTGTATACAAAAGTGTTTAAATTTTTGTTGGCACCCTATAACGGCAATGATTTTCTTATTTTCTGAGCGTTAAAATCCTGTGACTAGGAATATACAGGCAACAATATTTTCATACAATGAGTGTATGATGTTTTTTATGTCAAATTTTACTTTTATGTGTAACTAATTGTGTGGCCCCACGCTGCTGGGGAACCGTTGAAAGACTTCTATCAATTCTGTGTTACATAGACTTGGAATTTCTTCGGATTAATTGTTGTTGGTGATCAGCTTCCAATGTTCTATAACAGATGCATGTTTTCGTTAATTTTGGAATAGCGCGCTCGCTCATTTTCCAGTCGATGCTTTTTTTGCAGCGGTGATGCCCGACCTCTTTTAGCGACAGGTGCTCTATACTTAACATTTATATTCGTTCTTCTTTTTGGCGGTATATTAGCAAATGTCGAAATGATTTGAAAGTTTTCTGTGAATTTCAATAATCTTCCTCGATTCTACAATTGAGGCTGCAAGTAATGAAGACATATTGAGTCTAAATAACTCGTTGCTATGCTAGATTATATGTATATTTTGACTCACTCTCATCAAATGAAGTTAGATATTTAATTTAAATTAATCCAGACAGAAAAACTTTACCATTTAAAATTTTGTACATTTTTTTAACATGTACAAAACACCGGAAAACATACTCAACAAAATATGCCAGTTGTATATAGTGCAGCTCTAGCCTATGTTTTAAAATTATTCAAGAAAATATATTGTACCAAGTTCTTAATTTTTGTTTTAAAATAAAACAAAATCAGTACTAAGAGAAAAATTAACAAGCATTGAAACGAGAGCGTTATCTACCAAATTGTTTGCCAACTGAAAAATTATCGCCAAGTGGCATGGATATAACGCAATAGTACCAATATTGGTTCTCGCGGTGCCACATAACACACCTAATGATATACGTAAGTGTTTCACATTAGACGGCATTTTTACATTTGATCTTGTAATGGACACATCCTCGAAAAAAGATATAATAGATTTATCCTTTGACCAAAATCCGACTGAAAACATTCCGTAAGGGCACGAATATATTGTGGTAAATTATGTTGGTAAGCGAACTTTTAGATGTTAGATATATATGATAACTGCAATGCAGAAGATATTTGCTTATAACATATAAAGGAGTCTAACGAATTTTTTTTTTTTAATGTCATTAATGCTCATTAAATAAAATCAAAATGTCAATACCTGTTGAGCACAATACATCTTTGACGACAACACAAAATGTAAACCAAAACAGGATGAATTTAAAAAGTAGAAAAGAAAACAATGCATAAAAATTTCAATAAAATTCGAACCGCTTATCGGACAGACGATTTTAATACATAAAAATAATCAGAAAAATAAGGAGGGTATTTTAAAATAACTTTTGGTTGTATTATGAATATCAAAAAATATATTTGCCATTCCAAGAATCATTTTTTTAATATTATTAAATTTTAATGCAAGCAGCTTTTAATCGAATTTAAGAGTTTTTCTCTACAATCTCCATGTGCTAAAACTTATATGTTCCAAATTTCGTACCTCTAGGTGCAAAACTGTGGATTTGTATAAAGTTCAGACGTACAGACAACTCAGTTTTATATATATAGATTAATTAATATTTCAATAACATCAACTATGTGTTTGGTTTTTGTGTGAACGATATTTGTTTTTCTTGCAGTTTAATGTGGGATCTCTTCTACGCTGGCCACCCTGAATAATTATTACAAAATAAATACCATAAAAATAAAAGGCAATACTCATAACTGTTCTATAAATGATTTCAGTGTTGGGGGCGAGTGGGGCGGGGAGGGGTGAGAGTGCAAAATTCGGAGATTGTGGAGCAAACCAATGTTTTGAGTATCAATGGACCTTCTCGGGGTTACCGAGCAAGTAACTTGAAGGTAGAGAGGCAAACCAAAGGCATCAATTCACGAGTTAATCACAGTAATTGCTTTAAAAATCCAAGTTTTTGGGTGTTTGCAATTCGCAGCCAAGGTAGGGGTTCACTGAGAAGGGGGCGTAGCCCCCTTCGGAGATCGTACAGCATCTCTTGGCTTGAGCAACGAGCGCGTTCGGGGGTTGGCAAGCGTTAGCGAGCAGGGGACGGAACCCCTAGTCTGTAGAAATATGTTGTAAGGGATTATTTTTATTTTAAACTTTGAAAATATGAATTTCAATGGATTTGGCATGTTAAACTGATTTTTTTGCCATATCATTATTGATGTGCGATCAGAGACTTGCTCAACACTTATTTTTTATCCGCTTTAGAATCAACCCGAGTTAAAGAATTTTATTTCTTGAAGAATTCGGGAATAAGGGGTTATGGGAGGCTTTTTTGTAAGTTTATTTGTTTTGCTCACTTAACAATTTACAAGCACAAAATTAACATATTTGGGAAATATTATTTGAAACAGTCTTTGTTTAGCATACAATTGAATTTTTTTTTTATGAAAGTCAAGTTGAAGGTGCAATTTTTTAAAGTGTAATTTAAATAACTTATCTTTCTGAACCATGAAAAATGAGTTTTAACTAACTGACTTATGTTAAACAATAGCACTCGCATTTGTAAACTAAATTATATTTCAAGATGCTATTGTTATTTTAGACTTATTTGAATTGTTGAATATAAGCAATTACTAATTAAGTTTATATTGGATTTAATTATATAAGTTTTGAAAGCTGGAGGAATAATGAGCACGAACTTCGACAAAATGAGAACTACTTTTAATCTCAGTTTCAGATTTATAATTCTATTATAATTAACTGAGTAGAGAATACAGTTACGAAGCATGATTATCTTGAACACAACAATCATCCAAGAAGAAATAATTTAGTCGACTTCACTTCGTGATTATATTAATTAATCACATTCGTGCAAAGCGTAATGAACATGGTTGCACGTAATACTCGACAAGTCATTGTTAACATGATATGATTAAAATAAACTTCTATTCCGTGCTTTTATTTTGAAAGGTATTTAAAAGTTCGCTTAATTAATAACAATCAATTTAAGATGAAAGATATGGTTCATTTTCGAAATCCAGTGACAAACAGAAAATAAGAAATAAAACATAAATTTCCTTTTAGGACCGAATATTTTTTTATAAAACATTAAATTGTACCTCTTTAACTACTTTTAATGGTTTCTCATAAAGTTCTTCTAGTAAAATAATGGTTCTTAATATTTATTGTAATAAAAAGTCGGAAATTGTCTTGTGTCTGTTTCCGGATAAATTTTGTATAATTAAAAATTAAATGTAGTACAAAATTATAGGGTCTATTAAGACATTTGCACAACCAAATACTTAATTTATATTATGATAAATTATATCACTTATTTAATTATGATATTTTTCGGTAAATGTTGTACAGCCAAACCTTTTTTATAAGCGTTTAATACATTTCAAGACGTTTTAAATATAATTAATTGAATTATCATGTTATTTATCATCATGAATATCTAGCCAATAACAAAATATATAATATTTAGTTTTTTAATTTAAAATGTTTTATTAAACTAGAGCTTCTGCACGCCAACGCTAGCCAATCACATCCTGATAACCTGGTCTATGTTGTGATATTATTTATTAAAAGTAATTCACCTTTTTCCAAAACTTTTCCGCTGTTTATAAAAGCTTAAAATTGAAACACATTCGAAATTTAGATATTTCGTAACTCCAAAACTATGTCGAATTTAAAAAAAAAAGAGTAACGTTGGTGTTTTAATAATGTACGTCTGTACCTGCAAAATATTGTTACGAATTTCTGTATATTTGTAAATATTTCGTTGAATTAATTATGTAAAAAGAAAATTTTATGTACATTTCGCATAAAGCAGTGCAATAGTTTGTCTTCGCTTTCCTGCAGCGCATCTCTTAATGCTTGAAAACGAGTTCTACAGGGATCATGCTGGAAAACGAGTTTTACAAGGAGCAGGCCATTTGACATTATGGTTAATGACAATCTCGCCAAATTGGCTTCGGTTTTGGCGACCATTTGGCGACATTTCTGGTCCCCATGTACCTGTATAGGGCTTTTCGACTGCAATCTAGAAAATTCTCCAAATGTCTATCTCTAGAAGATTCACGAAGTTTTAACTTTCCTATATAAGGCCGACCAAGAGTTATCTAGTTAATTGTCTCTCAACGAGCATTCAGAGAGCTGTATTGCGAAAGTGAACTGTATTACATTGTCTTTTGCGACGAATTTAGCAGTTGTGTATCTAGTTTTTAACTGCTGTTTGAGCTCCATTGTTGTGTAAAGAGCTGTATTGAATCTATTAGAACGAGAAGTTCTGAAGTTGTAAAGGAATCTGCGAAGAGTTACATCGGAATAAATTTCTTCAAATTTTTATCTGCTTTGGCTTCAAATCTTTCGAACCCATCCACGCAACAATATTTTATTTTTGCAGAGGTTAGTTTTCTCTGAAGAGGACGGCGCATGGAAAAAAAATCTATCTCTATGACATATGATAACTCAAAAACTGTAGCTTGTATCTTTAAAAAAATTTTATCAGTCTATTTTCCAAATATTTTTCTACAAATGTGAAGAATTTCATACTTTTAAATCTAATAGTTTGCGCTGTGAGACAGATAAAGGCACTTGGCATAAAAAGTTCTGACATCATTCTGACCTTATTTTTTTAATATAGAAATATTTTTCAAAGGAATTCTTAATGATATGATAACAGACATGACAAGTAACCAATATGACATTTCAAAGAATTTCTTTTATTTACTCTGAATATCTACAACCAAAATATAAATAACACATTTATTTTTGATAAATATCTGCTAACTATTTAAATCAGTTATGATAGATTAAAAAAAAAAAAAAAAAAAAAAAAAAAGATAAATAGAATGACATTCAATAAAAATACTTATTATAAAAGGTCTCATTGGTCATCTATTAATAACAAGAAATTCATGTTGGCTGCTTGTAATTCTCTTTCTAAACCATGCTGCATTAATAATCAACTCTTGCAATTCGAAAAATATGAATTTTGATTTCAAAATATGTTTAAAAATGTATGTTAACAGACACGATACAAATTTCTGGACAAAATAATTAAATTAATTTAAAGCTTAATTTATCTTAAAATTTTAATCATGCCTTATTTAATTTATATATAAAATATTTCAAACGTTATAAATACTAGAAAAAAAATCTGCCCGTGAAACATTTTTATTAAAAAATTTTTCGACTGATTCTTTCTGTTTTGGAAAGTTATTTTTCAATATTTCCCCACCATTTTTCTTAAAATATATAATATGTATAAAACAATTTAATCTCCAATTTTACATTTTTTTAATGGCAACTATCTGACAGTATATGTTAAAAAAAAA